>OX453054.1:5715084-7214133 GCA_949699805.1 Tromatobia lineatoria
TGACCCCCGGATCTTTCACTCTGAACAGCCATGTGAGGGCTTGATGATCGGTGATGACCTTGAAACGTGTACCGAAAACATAGGGCCAAAATTGAGCAATAGCCAACACGATAGCGAGTAATTCCTTTTCCGTTGTCGTGTAATGAACTCGGCTTCGGATAAGGTACGGCTCGCGTAACAGATGGGCAAATCTTCACGTATTTTACCTTGCGAAAGTATTGCACCAATAGCCTTACCCGATGCATCCATCGTTATCAAAAATGGTTTTTCAAAGTCCGGCTCGAAGGCAGCATCCCGTACAGCGGTCCACTCGAATTTTCGTCTTTTCGAATGAGTTCGGTGAGAGGTTTTGCCATCTTGGAAAAATCAGCTAATCCCAGAAAAGATTGCCCATCCTTGACGTTCTTTGGCACCGGAAATTCCTTCACCGCAACAAGCTTTTGAGGATTCGCAGTAACTTCCCTCCTCTGAAATAACATGACCAAAAAATGTGTTTCCTTGCGTAAATATTGACACTTACTTGGTTGTATCGAGAGGTTAGCTTCTCGGAGTCGTTGAAATACTTCTCGAAGTCGTTCGTTGTGGCCCTGTAGATTTTTTCCATAAAATTACGATGTCATCCAGATATACGTAACATTTTACGCCCTATAGACCAGCTAATACGGCGCTCATTAACCGTTGAATAGTTGGCGGTGCGTTTTTCAAACCGAAGGGCATTCGATTATACTGAAAGTGCCCTTTTGTGTTGAGAATGCTGTCTTCTCCTGATCTTCTTCCGCCGTTGGTATTTGATGAAAACCCGAGGCGAGATCGAGGGTGGAAAAGTACTGTGACTTTCCCAATTTTTCCAATATCTCTGTAATATTTGGTAAAGGAAACGAGTTTCCTGTGGTGACCTCATTCATTTTTCGAAAATCCACAACCACTCGCATTTTCTATACTCCATTAGCATCAGGTTTCTTGGCGACAACTAATAATGGAGCATTCCACAGACTCCTACTGGGTTGAATAATCCTGTTCTCCAGCATCTCTTCCATCTGCTTATCGATTTCCCTTTTATGCATTCCAGGTAATCGATAAGGGCGCGATTTAAGCGAGTGCCCCTTCCTTGAGTGAAATTCGGTGTTCAACTATATGAGTACAAGTTTGTCTCCCTTCAAATGAAATACATCCTCATATTCATTTAACATTTCCAGCAGTGCCTCTCTCTCTCTTTCTTATTTAAATGCGCTACGTCGGTTTCTTCTTTCAGTCGTTCAAGTCGCAGCGAGCCCCTCTCCACGGCCACCGTGTTTACATGCAGAGAGTCTGCCATGTTGTTGCGCTCGACTTCTGCTATCTCGAGCGGCTCGAGTGACACCTCGACCACGTGCTCGGTAGTGTTGATAAGCCTTATTACGCAACTACCGTCTTGAGGTGGAGTAATCCAAGCGCCGAGTATCACACCAAGCGCAATTTCTTTCTTTGCTACCATACCAACGAATTTACTATATGTTTTCGCTTGAGTGATAGTTTCGCTACGTGGAGGAAGTATGATTCGGTCATTTCCGTTAATTAGCGGCATTATATGACCATATAATCTTAGCTCTCTCCCGCGTAGAATATCTGCTTCATGATGTTTGATAAAGTCCATTCCCAGCAACCCATTGATTTTCAGCGGTACATCGTCGGGCACTACCTGAAACCAATGTTTCACCGTCGCTGTGGGGGTAATCGATACCAATTCCGTTTTACGCAATGGTACAAATTTTTCGCCATTAACACCCTGCAGCTCTATGTCGCTATCTTCTACCATAGTGGTTGGCTGTAAAAATCCTCTTTTTACTACGCAGCATTGAGCCCCCGTATCAGCTTTTAGGGTAAGTAAGCCCTTTTTGGCAGCAGGTGCCTTGATATCAAAATCGCTGGCTGTATTACAAGCTGCCGGTAAAGTGACCTGACACAGTTGCAGTGCCTGCTTCTCCGCGGCCCATTCAATCATTGCTGCATTCTCTTCTCGGCGAACGTCGACGAGCGCACGTACGCCCAAAGACCCGAGCTCGCGCTGTCTCATGTTGCGGCCTTGCCCCGCGACCTCTTCTGCTATCTCTGCGTCCTTGTTTTGGTTTGCAGTAACGAGTGTACCTAATATATGCCTAATGTTCCCAACTCGCGCCGATTCGGATTTCCACCAGACCTCGCTCAATTGACAGTACCTTGAGTAGTGTTTTTTATACCAGGTGGCTTATTATCTTCCTGCCAATGCTGCTGAGATGCTTTTTGCTGCTGCTCCTGTTCTTTCTTCTGTAATCTCTTCCGGCACTCTTTCCTCGAGTGACCCTTAGAATTGCAAAAAGATCATACAATACTAACTTGATGTAAAGTTTTATTTTGATCGGCCGTCAGTAACATGATCCGACTTGATTTCCGATAATCGCTTGTAATATGACCTGTTTTTCTACAATTATAACAAGCTATTCCAGGTGATTCCTGCCCATCGGTTGATCGCCGAACATTATATGCGCCAAAATTTGTTTTCGGCTGCACCATGTGGGTGAGTTCTATAGCTCCAGTTATTGACTCGTGCAACGTTGCATAATTACGCGAACGCACAAACGCCTGCACTTGGCCATGCAATCCCTGTTCGAAATTCGCCTGAGCACAGCGGCGGGTTACGATTTCCACCGTTCGAGCCTCAGCTTCCAAAGGAAGCCCTTCACACAGCTTTTCTGTCACTTCTATGGTGATTTTTTCGATCTTTGAAGCATACACGCTGATATCGTCTGCAGGCTCTTAGCGTAAAGAATTGAATTTCGATTGTAGGGCAGCTAATGATTTCCACTTCCCATATAAAGCGTCCAATTCTTCCTTAAGCTGATCTAATGATAAGTTCGTTTTATGTTTCAATTACGTGGAGATGCGATCTCCCAGCTTATTGCGGATTATCAATTCCAACAGCAATTCTCGATGGTCCATACGCAACCTTCTAAATACAATTTCACACGAACGTACAGAATAATCCAACTCGTTGGCATTATTTCCATCCAAATTATGAACCATTTTTATGGCCAGGCCGAGATCCAATGCTGACCCTGCAGCCGATGATTCGTTCGGTTAATTGGTTACCTCTGATGATCGTATAGCCTGCGTACCTGCATTTCTGGCTGTTATCGAAGTTAGGTCCAGCTCTCGAGACAATTCTTCCATTCTTTACTCGAGTACCAATATATATTCCAGTTTGTCCCCGCCCACATCTCGTAGTGTGCGCGACAGCAGTTTCTTTGAGTCTGTGAAGACATTATGTTGCTTATCATCTCGTAAAGCGTCTCTTCGTCGCAATTCCTTCTCGTAGTCTTTTTTAGTACGGTGAGGAGTTCCGGATTCATCGTTTCGGTTCGAATTCCGGGGCGGTCTCTTGGGTATGTCAGCTCCGTTTTCTGCTTGCCCTTGAGGAAAACCCTTGGGACTTTTTAGCGCATAAGTATCGTCCAAGGCATCTTGCCTCATCCTCTCAGTCTCAGCGTCGATCATTTCCTGGGAAATACGATCGGCCATCGTGAGAGGCCCTTCCGCCATGATGGAGTAGTCTATTTCAAAGCCGTCCACTCCAAACTCCGTTTCTCTGCGTGTGTTTACCTCAAACCGTCGAGTAAGGCTATCTGTAATTTCTGCTTGCCTCCGGAGCGGTATTCTGTCAGCTGATGATAATTCTCCCAAAGCTCGTCGAGATCTTGCGACAATGTCACCTAGAGCCGCTTGTAACCCTGTCGTAGGGCTTACAGTTTCGCCCGGCAGAACCGACTCAAACGAGTTACCCCGACGTAACGGCTGATTAGCGTTATCGTCCACCACGGAACGTCGCGTGTTCTTCTATTTCATTAAACCACTTGTTCCTAATTCGCAAGGGAAAGGTAATATTCTAAAGATTTTTTTTTCTCTTTCTTAATTTTAACAATGGTTTACAGAAAGTTTTTTGTGGGTTATGTTGGACGGTGGTTGGAGTTAGCCTTGCCTCCCGCCTTGATGTGTAACCCTTATTCTAACGCAAACGCCAGGTCGCAAATTATCGGGTTCCGCCACCTACAGAAGGTTGAAGTGCAGCATCTTCTCTCCGGAGGTTGTCTCGTTGTGAGGTCTCGGAGATGATGGACTGGATACCTTAGGTTGGATTTTGTGGGGGTTTCTTCCCTTCCTTCCTTCCTTCCTTCGTGACCGGCTGGTTTGCTTCTTGTCCAGCGGTATGGTCAGATGTAAATTCTTGCCCAAATCAACGACTGCGGCTTGATTCGGTACCAGCCACTCTATGTCCCGACGTCTGCGCGTCGGGTTTCTTGATAGCGCTAGATTTTTCTTCTCTTGTGTTCACCAAGATTTCTTTCACGTTGACAGATTCCACCGCTGCCACCAAAATGTTATGCCGCTTGTTGCGTACTTATGTATTGCAACCGGGTTAGAACATTTATTTAATTATTTTGGGGATCGTTGTCAATAAAGAGTTGAAACTCACGTGATAAACAGTAAAAAGTATTCATTTGCCTTAAGTGAACAATTTTAATAGTTAATTGTTATTAACAATTATTGAAGTTAATTTTCACTTAAGGACGAGTCATCACGTCGGATATACCCGTGCGTGGTCGAAGTTGTTAAAAGACTAATTTGTTCGCAATGAACGAGTGAATTTATATCACTAAAAATATATTAGTTTATAAACAATAAACTTATGTTTGCTGAATAAATTAGTCGCGATAAACCCGCGAAGCGCATTCCATGCGAGGAATCTTGCAATGCTTCGATTTAACGCTATTGGGGTCACCGTGAGTGCCAAGGAGACAGCGCTATTGGGGTCGCTGTGAGCGCGAAAGAGACAACGCTATAGGGAGTTCTCACCGCGCGACTACGGCTCGCGAGTACGTCACCTGACAGTTGCGCAAATGGCCTCATTGATGTCTATAAGACATTCCATTTACTGTACATTGTTAAATTATCGCTTCTAATAATTTAACAATCTAAAAATTATTAAACTTATTTCTGGGGCGCAACATGTTCGTAGAGTTTACCTGTCGTGTCAAGTAAACTCAGCGGCCGGTCGGCTAGCGGCGTATTAGGTCCCCCTTCCCTTTCGAGATAAAGACTAGCCTTGCCGTCTTCCACCGGTCACTAAACGTCCCCGTCGTCAAGCACGTATTGTAGAGGTCGAGGAATATTTCCGGCCTCAGGTTGACGATCAGCCGCATAATTTCCGCCGGTACCCCGTCAGGTCCCGGTGCTTTCCCAGTCTTTGCGTTGGAAACAACCCATCGACGATCCGTCGTGTGGATTCAGCGTCCTTGAGTCCTGGCGGTATCCGGCCCCCTAGTTTACCAGTCACAATTTTGCAACAGTGCCCCAGGGTTCCTGATCCACCTCCTTGCAAAGCTCCCTCCAGCATCGCGCCTTACTGTTTCGTATTGCGTCCGTCAAAAGACAGCTCTCCGTGCTGTCTTTAACTCGGCCTGTAGGTTTTCCCTTTCGGGTCTTCCTTTAGCCCTCGTTACCCGTCGCCGGCATGTTAGACAGACCGTGAGCAGTCCGGTTATTCTATCCATCCACCAGTACTGTGGCTGTCTTTTCAGTTGGTGTCGTCGTTTCGGCAAAGTACTATTGCACAGCCTGTCCGTCAGTTTGGCTGTCTCGTCTGCCAGTCTTTCCGCCCTTTTCCAGCCAGTCAGCTCAGGGGGGACTTTTGTTATCGGCGCTGGTGCTGCCACCAGCGTCTCGGAGAACTTCCAAACGTCAAGTTTGTTGAGGTTCCAACGCGGGGGGTGTTGAGTCCTCGTCTGTTCTGTTGTTGCTTGTCCTTCCACTTCAAAGGCAATGTACTGGTGATCGCTGGCCGTGTAGTCTTCGATCACCTACCCCTGTCTCATCCATGTCGTAATTCCATCCGATGTCATCGTAACGTCAGGGATTGAATCTCCGAACCCTGGTCGTCTATACGTCGGTATGTTACCCGTCTTGGCTACCACTAGGTCCAGCCTCGTGGCCATTGCCAGCAGCAGCCGTCCACGTTTGTTCGTCGCTGTCATTCCCCACTCAATCGCCCGCGCGTTAAAATCCGCCTACCCCCGCCCCCGATGATAACGTCCCCCGGCAGATCCCTGATTCCTTCTTCGAGGAGTGCCACTTTTCTCTCGAAATCCGCCACGGTGAAATTAGGTGTCAGGTAGACGCTAACGTAAGTGACAGCGCCAACCCTTGCCCAGACGTAATCGTCCCTTACACCAGTGCCAGTAATTCGAGACCGGGTGGCACCCCTCACCCAGATAGCTGTGGTCTCAGTCTCGTTTGTAATGTACGTCTGTGCCATTCTTCTCTTGTACGGTTTGCACAGGATCAGAATGTCGGCGTCATATTCGTCAACTATCTGTGGTAGTGGCATGTCTGCTGTCCTACTCCTGTTCAAGTTTCCCTGAACTATTCTGTCCGTCTTCCGGCCTGCTTCCTGCACTCCTTCAGCGCGGCTCGGAACACCGCACACTTTCCGGTTTCCGCAAGGAGCGCAACATCCTTGTGCCCCGCCTTCGCGCACAGGGGACGAGCCGGTCCGTCCGTGCAGTCCGTGGCATAATGTCCAGATCTGCCGCACTTTCGACAGTCGTTTGTCCTGTCCACGTCCGTACAGTTTGCCTTTATGTGCCCGTGGCCAAGGCACTTGTGGCACTTCGTCACTGTCAGTCGTTTCTGGATACGGCAGCGCGACCATCCTATCACGAGTCGTCCGCGTCAAAGCAACACCTCGGCCTCCCGCGACTCAAGGTCGCAGACCGCCATGTACTGCTCAGCGCGGTTCGGCCCAAAGATATGGACTGCAAAGTCTCTGTCTAATCCCTTCTCTTGTCTCAGTTTCTGTATGACGTCCTCCGCGGTTGTTAGGCAGTCCAGATCCACGATCTCCAATTGAACCTTTGAGGTCATGGCCCTGATACTGCTCGCGTCTCCAATCGCGTCTTTTAGAACGCATTGAAATTCGTCACGTCCATCGGGTCCGTCTTTGTCTGCCTGTATCTGAGGAAGACACAGGCCATTCTTCGTCTTCCTCAGAATCACTTGAGTGTGACTCTTCTCCGGATCTACCGACGTCCGTATCTTCCGTACTACGTCCGAGTACGTATTGTCTGTCCCTGGCCTTACCAGAACAGTCGTCCCCCGTTGCAGGGGAGCTGGCCTGTTCTTTTGGGCCTTCGTGCTGTTCGTATCTGTAGTGGTCTTTTGTCTGTCCGTAATTCGGAAACTCATGGCTGGACCTGCGAGGTTATGCAGCGCCACATCGACATCTTCAAGAATCGTCTTCATTTCTGTTTTGACTGTCATGTTCATGCTTTTCTGTATAGCCGCTGCCTCGGCCATTTTGGTCGCTGTTTTCTGTATGAGCGTCAGTAGCTCAGTCATGTCTTGTTCGTGCCGTGTCGCTTCGTCCGTCCTCCTTGTCGTCGGTGTACCGGCCGCGGAGACATAACTGTCCGCGCTGCCGACACCTGACAAACTGGCCGTCCTGTTTCGTCTCGCTTCCGTCAACCAGTCTACGGGTCGGCTGGGTTGAGAGGGGTTGGTTTTTCGACCCTATCCCTCAGGAACCTCATGCTTTCCTTTTTGGGCCGTGGGAAGCCCAGTGTCTTTTAACACCTTTATACTTTTCTTTGTTTCGGACATTTCCATTGAAGAGTAGGGTTTTTAACGATGATCCTCACCCCGAAAACTCCTGTGCCCGAAAACTTCCAGGTGCCACCTGGACCTGCGAGATGTCACACAAGATTTTACACATGCTGTCAAGGGGGCAGTCAACCCAAGTGCTAAGCCCAAGCCGAGCTCCAATCATATCACGCGGTCCCTAGGCGTGCGGTGTCCCTCATCCGAAAGGACTTCCTAGGTTCCCGCTGTTTCAGTCACCGCATTCGCCAGAGTCCAAGAGATCCGACATCGACAAGAACGGCAAGGGCCACATGACCGTTGGCTGTTGCTACTCCTAGTAGCTCCATATTAAATGTTCCGTCGTGCTTAAGGTCTCTTGGGGTCGCGACTCCCGACCCATGCTGGAACTATGCACGGTCCCTGAGGTCCCAGGTCCTTTGTTTGTTTATACCCCTGTGTCGTGTGCGTGAGAGCGAGTGCTCGTTGTAACGACGAGCCGGTCCATTTATTCGCGGTAGGAAGAGCCCGTTTATAGGGATTCCAATCAATCGCTTTTCAGTAGGCCCCTTTCACCGGGGACTCCGATCATTCGCTTCCTCAGGGTTGCCCGTTTATAGGAGCCCTGATCATTCACATCACCGGGAAGCCGTTTGAGCGTGCTTGAGTAGGTGTTTGCGTCAGTGTGTGTGTGGGTGTGTGTATTGGGTCCATTAGTCTCCCCCTCCTGCTGGGTTGCAGACAAGGGATTCCAGCCCCCCCCCCCCCTCCCCCGCCGTCAAGGTGGACCCACGGTAGGGGGGCGATTTTTGAATTAGGACATTCGATATTCCACTTCAAAGAAATATTTTTAAAAAATTTGCATAATTCGGATAAATCTGAAAAAATGCGTTTTCACGTAAATAAACATTCAAACAATCGCCTGTAGTAGATTCATTATTTTTTATATTTTTCAATAATTTTTTAAATAAAAAAAACCTAAAAACTGTTCGAAGAAGAATCTTCCTCACTTTGGCTATAAGCTGGATAATTTTGTAATTAAACGATGTATTCAGCAGATTTTTTTCAGATTCTTCAATTATGGCATTCAATCTAGCACTTTGAAAATATATCAAAAAAAAATTTCGATAAATTAAAAATTGCGATAAAAAAAAATTTGCGTACGTGAGGGTTCAACTTCTAGATAAAATTATGAACTAAATCGGAGAGGTCGAGGTCAAAACCTGGTCGAAACGGGATGGATTGCCCCATATATATCAATAGATGACGACACGAATACTACACTATTCAACAAATACTACTTATACCGTAAATACGCAAGGAATTTTTTTTTTCTTCAGTCTGTTTTCTAAGTTCAGACATTAAAAACACGATCTTAATGGTTTTAACCTTTATTGCAAAGCTAAAAGGTCCTATAAAGTCACCTGGCGTGAAAAAAAATGTTTAAGAAATAACATTACTTTTTTTAAAAAACCATTTTTTTGTAATCAAAAAAAAATTTCCAAAATTTCTTATTGGCACTATCAAAAAGAGCAACCCACAAGACATATTGATAAGCTGTTTCGAATTATTTTCAACGTTAAGTAACCGAATGAAAAGAGCTCGAAGTCAGTTGTAAAAAAAGGCTCTCATCGGCTTTAATGACTTCAGTGGTTTATGTGTGTTGAATATAATGATGAGATGGTGATTAAAATTTGTGTAGAAAGTACAACTACTTGACGTACAATTCGTGCAGTATTTGGATGTTTCCCGCCTTTCTGAGGCTCGGGAAAAAAAAAGTGCAAAGTAATTGGGCCAAAACTCACATGTTATTTAACCCATTCACTGGTGAGCCCGCCATATGGCGGGCAACACAAACTGGACCACAACTGGTGAGCCCGCCGTACGGCGGGCTCTAGAAAAAAATGCGTTATCTACGGAATTCTTCAGAATTTCAGAGCTAAAATAAGTACTCGAGGGTTTTCGGGGTCGCTTATTACAAATCTGCACTCGAAATTCAGAAATTGAAAATGGCGGACACAATATGGCCTATCAAAAATGCAAAAAGTCGTTCAATGTGCGCAAAACTCGGTGCTCGGTGGTTTTCGAAGTACCGAATTACGAAACGGCACTCAAAATTAAAAAAGTGAATGCATATTTATTTTTCACCTCCAGCATTAGTTCGCGAGTTTTATACGATCCAAAGTATGCCACGAGGAGGCTGCATAATAGGATTTAACAGTTCTTTTAATTTTTTTTTTGATTTTATCTAAAAAAATTTCATTTATTTATTTATTTTTCATGAATTTCTATTTTCATTTTTTTCAGTTTAATTAATTTTTTTGCATTTTTTGTTGTATTTATTTTGTTTGATTGCTTCTTTGGTTTTTTATTTTCTGCATTCAGTTTCTCTTATCTGTTTCCTTTGCAGTTTTTACGATATAAAGAATATTTCGCTCGTGTTTAGAAATTTTGTTTTGTGTGAAGTACTTTGAAACATGAAATGCATAAGCCTACGTTGCATTCTTTACGGAAAGTCGGTACATCTTTTTGAATACCATGCTTACTGCACACTTTACATTGCCTTCTAACCCCACGTAAGCCTCCGGGCATGCCGGAATTTTTACTTTCTCATCACATACAGAGTATGTAAAAGAGAAAGTTTTGCAATCCAAAAAAAATTCGACTTTAAGATTTTAATGGGAATACATGTTTTGAGTGTCCTAGATGCCAAAAAACACATTAACTCATTTCTGTCCGTCCGTCTGTCTGTCTGTCTGGCGCAAAATCTGTGGACCGCAACGAAATGTGGTGTCTACTTTCTGCATCTAAATCCTAGTTTTGGTATTCAAACCCAATCTAAAATCTCCACTATTTCTGGTACTTGACCTAAAATGTGATAAAATAAAAATAAAATATGTTATTCTTTTTTGATGCTTTTGATTCAATGAGCAGTGAACAATAAGTGATTCAATATAGTGAAGACTTTGTTGTCTTTTTAGTTACTCACATGGCATTTCTGAAACCACCCTCAATCAGAAATTTCTATTGTGGAATATGGATTGCCTTACAGGTCTACTAAAAAAGTATAAAGACTGCTATCAATGATCTTGAGTAGTTTTCAGGGAGAAATACACTGTAAATATTCACATAGAATATTATACAGGGAGGACACGGTGAAACTAGACAGCGCAAATGCGCTTGCGCGTCAAACCGACGGTTCTCACTCTATGCGTGCAGACCGAGTAGTAAATAAATCTTGGTTTCTGGCGTCTGCCCTACCAGCTCAGGTAACGTCCCCTGCCCCTACCACTACCCTTACTGGCCCATTCTGATGGCGCGTGGAGACACAGTCGCCGCTCGGGTGAGACGCACTGGCGGCCGTAGGCAGTAGCCAATCAGGCTTCCTAAATTCTCACGCAGCCGCATTGGACTGTCTAGTTTCACCGTGTCCTCTCTGTATATAGAAAAGTGCATAGACAGAAAAGATTTAAGATTAAGTTAACACTCATGATGTTAGATTATAAACACTGATACATCCATAGTTTTTATCACTCACATAGCATTTCATATGAATTCTAAATCCTGCGGCGGCCTCATATACGCCATAATATGCGAAACCTTTGGTATATGAATAACAAATATAAACTGACTTGTCAAACTATCGCAGTGGTGACAATAACACCAACAAAAAAAAAAAGATAGATATGGCGTGAAGGCGCGATCATAACGTGCACGTCCTCGAGAGGGCGGATCGTAGCTTGAATTTGAATTTAAAAAATGCGTTCTTAACAAATTATAGGGTGAGATGTAGATTACAATTTAAAAAACAATAAAAATACGAATGAAAATAAAAATTGGAAAACAATAAAAATAAAAATTAATAAAAGTTAAAAAACATTTTTAAGCAAAAAACAATCTATT
Source organism: Tromatobia lineatoria (assembly GCA_949699805.1). Lineage (NCBI taxonomy): Eukaryota > Metazoa > Arthropoda > Insecta > Hymenoptera > Ichneumonidae > Tromatobia > Tromatobia lineatoria. The sequence continues at coordinate 5,726,632 of OX453054.1, forward strand.
GTCTCAAATTTATACAATTACAAAAACAAACAAACGAACATTACAAACTAACTTCACAACCTAACTTCACAAACTAACTCCACAACCTAATTTCACAAACTATCTTCACGACAGTAACATGACGTCAGTAGTAATTTTTTTGTATTGTTTTTATGAAGTGTCGTCCAGTTAGTCTTGATATGTCCGGTTCTGATCGACTAACATTCGACAAGGTGATTATATTTCTCGATCAGTTGTCTCGCAAGTTCCAAACGAAAATTTGAAAAGTTGATTTTTCTGTTGCGATTGAGTTCTTTATAGATAATGAAAGCATTGAAAATAGTGATATCCATGAGATTGAAAAAAATCTTGTGATAGAATTTTTTCAATTTGCGAAGAAATTGGTAAGGCTGAATGTTCTAATCGGAAAGATCAACACCCCCCATATGGTGGTTGTAATCAAGTACAACATTTGGTTTGGGTTTGAGTTCTCCTGGTTTGTGTTTTTTCTCCGTGTTGACCAGGGTTAGAGTATGACAAGTGGTAAGCATACTCACGACTTTTTTGTCTCGCCATATCATGAGACCCAACATTGGAGTATGCAGCACCTTAATTTGACCAATCGCCATTTTTTTTAGTTTCCACATATGGAAATATACTTTCGATTGAGCCTAACGGTCCCGCAAGCATTTCTTTTATTGTCATGAATGTTTTTCAGGAGCAGCGGCGACGTATACCAGTTATCAATTAATAAAGTCCGGCCTTGACCATGAAGATTCCCCAACATTCGTATAACAACTGACCCAGGTATGTCCATTGGCGTTTTAGATGCTGGTGAATTATGATCTTTACCTGTGTAGATTTCGAGATTATACACGTAACCACTTGTCGAATCACGACATTTGTACAATTTGATGCCAAAACGAGCTCTTTTCGATAAGTTGCATTGTTTCCAGCTTATTCGTCGACCTTTGAATCGCAACAATGACTCATCAATACAAATGTTCTCACCTGGTTTATAAGTGGCTTGGAAGCGTTCAACCAAAATATCAATAATCGGTCGAACTTTTTGCAGATTATCATCTGATCCATAGGTATTGTCTAAAAAATGTAAGTATCGCAGTATACTTTGGAATCTGACCAGAGTCATGTGATTCTTGAAAACTGGAGTTTCGATCAACTTGTCAGTCGACCAGTATGCTTCATAGGTGTTTTTTTCACAATTCCCATAATCATAACTAATGCTATAAATCCATACATTCCATCGACACACGACTCAATCCAGGACAAAATTCTTGAGTTTGTTTTCAATTTGTTAGATTTAGATAAGAAATCAAGTTGATGGTCACGGTAAATATTGGTCTGGACAGCAATCATCTCCACTGTCTCTTCATTGAAGAAATGTTCAAAAACATCCCTGGGAGGACTACTAGAATCCAAACCAATAACCGTTTAGACCCCTACATTTTTGTCAGCAAAATTATGTTTCTGTGGCATGAATGATCCGTTTTCTGTCCATTGTAGGTCAGCTCTAAATGATTTCGATCGCTTTATCAAAGGCTGATCAGATTCGTCAGGAGAATCCATTTCCAGACTCTCTAATTCATTGTCGCTTTCTTCAGCCGTTGATGAATCGATTTTGTCGTCGAAATCCTTATTTTCCGAGTCACTTGAAAACATACCGTGGTATTCGCTAATTGAATGATTTTGCAGATAACTATAAAAAGATAGGTCCAAGCGTTTTTTTTTTGTTTAAATAAAAGATTCAAAGATCTAGTTTTGACAATTCGCTTAGAATAATTTACAAAGCACGATAGTCGTAGTTGCCTGCTGGGGCATGAATACCTGTACGGTCGGAAAAATTATAAACGTTAACGGCTTCTAAAAATCTATAATAAAGGTTCACGAATTTTATTTTTTACTTTTATATCTCAAAAATGGAGCCCACTGATTGCATAATTGTTGCAAAGAAATATAAAAAGTCAAGGCCAAGTGATTCACATGAAGGGTTGTGAAAATTTAAGTTTGTCAATTCGTCTGAAGTCATGTAGCAATAACGGTAGTTGTATTTTTCTACTCAGGCGTTGTCTATCTGCACGCTCGAAAAAATTAAGAGCATTGTCATTTCCGAAGAATCTATAATAAAAACGCATGAGTTTTGCAATTACATTTTATCTGCCAAAAATATCCATATCTATTTTGAAGTGGTTAATTTTTGAAAATTCGCATCAGCTATCTTCAAGTTCTAGATGTTGATTGCATATTGGTACTCAGAGACGCTAAAATCTCCGAGTCACAACGTTTGCTTCTGTCGAATGAGGTTTTCCATTTTGGTCAGCCCAAATTGGATCCGCCATTTTGAAATTTTAACTTTCGAGTGCAGATTCGTAATCAGAGGCCTTGGAAATACCCGAGCACTATTTTTTGCTCACATTGAACAAATTTTAGGATTTTTAGTCGGCCATCTTGAATCCTTCATCGTAAGTTTTCAAATTTCGAGTGTAGATTGATAAGCAGCAATCCCGAAACCCCCCGAGTACCAACGTTCGCTCTCATCAGGTGACTCTTGGCATTTTCGGTCCGCCATCTTAAATTTCTGAATTTCGAAGGCAGATTCGTAGATAACGACCCTGAAAACCCCCGTGTACCAACGTTCGCTCTCATCAGATGACTCTCGGCATTTTTGGTCCGCCATATTAGATCCGCCACTTTGCATTTCTGAATTTCGAGTGCAGATTCGTAATTAGCGACCCCGAAAACCCCCGAGCACTGACGTTCGCTCTTGTCAGATGACTTTTAGCTCTTTCGGTCCGCCATCTTGAATTTCTAAATTTTGAGTGCAGATTGATGATCAGCGACCCCACAAACCCCTATGAACCAAATTTCAAGTTGATATCAGCAAAAAAATTGCCGACCAAAAATGTCCAGTGAAGTGTCCAGTGTTGTACCAGTGAAGGGGTTAAATGAGAAAATGCTTAAGCTTACAGGAAAGTTTTCGCGTTGAGATAGAGCTCTCAAATTTTAACCAGATTTTTTAAATTTATTTCGAACAAAATGAAGGGGCGCCTTAGAATAAATCGCCCAACATCGAAATTAACGACCTCCCTAATGCGTATCTACGATCCAAAATGCAGCTACATCGGCTTTTACCCGATACTACGCGAACTGATTTAGATTATTATCGAGTCAATAGTAATCTGAATCAGTAAAAACATTTCATAATTCTTAAAGAACATACTTTTTTTTTCTTTCAAGAAATTTTGTTTTTCGAGACATCGTAGTTTTTCTGTCTGCATTGCAAGGACCGTACTGCACGGGCTGCGTACCGTCCCGCCGTAACAAAACAAAGAAAGGTTATGACGTTATAATCGTTTTTTCACAGCATTATCTTAAGGTATATTTTTGTTATTCGTAGATTCATATAACATTTATCGGTCGTCACTGAACTTTTTCCTTTGATAATTTAACATTATTCTTGAAAATCTGTGAATTCAAGTTTTCAATCATGGAAATTTGAATCATCAAAATGCAACTTTAATAGCGATACAAAGGATACATTTCTTCAGGAGACCGAAATTCCATTCGGACCAAACCCTGAATTTTTTTATAACTCCGTGTTTGAGATTCACGTTGAGTGGCTCAGGATAGTGGAACGGGTGGTCAAATAAAAAGTCGAGGCACAAAAATGTGTGAATAATAACGTATATTCACGGCGTGTATAAGTTCGTTGAGCGGCACTTAATGGCGGTGAGCGGTCGCACGAGTATCGAGTTTTTCCGGACGATTATATTAATCGCCGGTCGAGCACGATGAGCGGAGCACAATGAGATAAGCGCGAAAACCCAGATGTTGTTATTGAGCAGCTGGATTGGCGTTTATCTGCACGATTAATTGAGATACACCGAAATGAGAATTTCCGAGAGCTGAATACATGTGTCGCGTGCGCTGAACAAGACGGAAGTGATCGAGAAAAACCGGTAACCACGCGTGGTCGCAGGAACCAGAGTCAACTGCGCGACGCGGTCAAGACATGCGCGCGCAGCGCTTCAGAGTTCAGCCTGAGTCGCGCGGTCGGTGCCAGCGAGGTGCTGCCGCGCCGTGGGCGCTCGCGGAGGGAGCCGTCAGACGACGGATTCTCCAACATTTCCGCCCGCCATCAGCAAGGGTTACTGATGAGATTCCCGATGAGCTGGCAGCGGCGACGGCAGTGGAGCGAGCTTCGTGAGCGGTCGAGTGAGTGTCGTAGTCGCCGTCTTGAGCGTTGCGATCCGGGCGAGTCCATCCCTGCCAGGGTGAAGGTCCAAGACGCGCGCAAGAGGCCACTTGCATGGTGGAAGGCGTTCGTCTGAAATCAAAACAAGAGAGCCGACCTGAACGGCATTAGAGGCGTGGTGCCACTTGGAAATTGATTGCTGCCTTTGCAAGTAGTGAGCAGACCACTGAGCCCAGGAAGACTGGACTCTCTGCTGGATGCCAATGCGCGAGACGAGACTCGTTGAGATTGAGCAGTGAAGGCTCAGATACCGTAGTGAGCGCGTTTCCGATGAGAAAATGGCCTGGTGTCAAGGCCGAGACGTCTGATGGATCGTCCGTGAGCGGTTCCAGAGGCCGTGAGTTGAGTATCGCCTCGATCTGAGAGAGCAGGGTCGTGAGCTCTTCGAACGTGAGCAAAGTCTCACCCACCGTGCGCCTAAGATGAAACTTGGTTGACTTAACGACTGCTTCCCATTTGCCACCCATGTGAGGAGCGGCTGGCGGGTTGAACTTCCACTCCGTTCGATCCTTTGATAACATCGCGGCAATATCCCGATGTTCCTCAGATGTTGAGCTGAACAATCTCTTGAGAGCAGAGTCCGCACCAACGAAGTTCGTGCCGCAGTCCGAATAGAGGACCTTAGCAAGTCCTCGTCGCGCTGCGAATCTTCGGTATGCAGCGATGAATCCGTCCGTTGAGCAGTCCGTGACAGCCTCGAGGTGAACGGCCGAAGAAGAGAAGCATACGAAGACGCAAATCCAACCTTTGTACGTCTTTGCGCCTCTGCCTCTCCAGGTCTTCATTGTGAGCGGTCCTGCGTAGTCGACGCCTGTGTGTTCGAACGGACGCGAAGGTGTAACTCGAGAGAGAGGTAGTTGGCCCATCAATTGATGTGCACGGATCCCCCTCTGACGAGCACACACGACGCACCATAACACGTGAGATTTCACTGGCGCTCGACCCCCGAGAATCCAACAAGTTTGCCGAACATGAGCAAGTGTGAGCTGAGTTCCTCCGTGGAACGTCCGTTGATGAGCTTCTGCGATGAGCATGAGTGAGAGTCGTGCATCACGGGGTAGAATAGCCGGATGTTTTCCCTCCTCGTTGAGCGTTGACTGGTTGAGCCGTCCTCCGACACGTATCACGCCTTGCCCGTCGACAAAGGCAGTGAGCCGCGAAAATGCGTGACTGCGAGGTAGAGCCGTACCGTGTGAGAGCGCTTTGATCTCAGATGCGAAGTACAAAGCTTGAGTTGCTTTGATCCAAAAGAGCCTGGCATTGTTGAGATCGTCGGATGTTATGGCCATGACCGGCGTGGTCAATAGACCCTTTGCCTTGAGCGCAACTCTGAAACAAAGACTTGTGAGCCGAAACAGTTTGTGCAATGTCGAAACATCGTAAATGAGACCCCAGTGATACTTGACGCTCGGCGCAGCCACGACAAGTGAGATGCCGGGGCGAACCTCATGTGCACTGAGGTCGCCCGACGGCGGAGGTTGAGTGGGCCATGAGCTTTCCGGTTGAGTCATCCATGGTGGTCCCGTCCACCATAGAGCGTGATCCTTGAGCTGAGCGGTAGTTACGCCCCGTGAGGCACAGTCAGCAGGATTGCAAGCGGAAACTTATGTCCCTCGTCGTCCGCGAGTTGAAGCAGCGTCCGCACTGACAGGAACGGAGCTGCTTTTGTTCCATAAGTGACCGTGGTGAGCTGATACGGCACTGGGTTGAGCTGTCCATCTATCCACAGAATTCGTTGTAGATCCCAGTCATCTTTGTGCACCTTGATTTGACGGAACATCTTCGTAATGTCCGTGGCGAAGAGGTGTTTGTGTAGCCGAATCCAAAGTAGAACGTCCGAGATATCCAGTTGAAGTTTTGCACCTGTGTGCATGAGATCGTTCACCGAATAGCCGGAGGTGGTGGCGCAGGAGCCGTTGAACACCACCCGCAGTTTCGTTGTTGAGCTGTCAGGTCTGAGAACGCCATGATGCGGCAGATAACAATGAGTGCCGCCGTGAGATTTTCCATCCACCTTAACCATATGTCCAAGAGTCTCGTATTCGTCCATGAACTGCTGGTAGAGTTGTCGATACTCCGTGTCCCGCTCGAGCCTTCGTAAAGTTTGCTTCAGGCAGCGATGAGCTGCGCTGTAGGAATCCCCCAGTTGAGTGATGTCCAATTTTAACGGGATACGGACAACGTAACGTCCCGATGAGTCTCTTGAGTGAGTAGTGCGAAAATGATTCTCGCACTCGTCTTCTTCGGCAGTGAGCTGTGGTGAGCTGTCGAACGGCAATTCTTCTTGCGTCCAGAACCGGGTGAGAAGTTCCTGCAAGACTGAAGTCTCTTGCTGGACCGAAGCAGTACGTGCATAGTACGATGTTAGTACCTTATGTGGTACTGGACCAAGAACGAGCCAACCGAAAATTGAGAGCTGCGCGATTGGCATCGACGCAGAGCCGCGGATGATGTTCGGCTTAATGATGTCTCCGTAAAAGTCTGCTCCAATGATGATGTCGATTTGCCGTGGGATGAGAAATTCTGGGTCCGCAAGGTTGAGCTTTTCGAGATGAGGCTAGCATTGAGCTGAAGCCTCGAATGACGGTAAGATCGTCGTAACCGTCTTCAAAATATGCGCGTGAACCAATACCGAGTGAGGCGTGTGAGCTGACTGCAGGTTAAGTTGAGCTGTACCTCTTGTTGTGGTGGACTGCGTGCCGCCGATGCCAAGAATCGGAATCGTTGACGGCTGTCGATGAACCCTGAGCTGAGCGATGAGATGTTCCGAGACGAACGTCAATTCAGAGCCTGAATCGACGAGAAGTCGGACCTGATGAGATGTACCGGATGAGCCTGATGAGCGGACGTGAGCTATTGCTGTGGCGAGCAGCGTAGAGTGAGAGGTGCCGGAGTGCACCGCGGAGCCGACGATCGCACCGACCTCCTATTCCGCAGCGTCCTTGCTGCACGAAGCCACCGGTTCGTTGTGTGGCTTCGCAGGAGCCGGTGTCTTCTCGTGAAGCATCGTGTGATGCTTCGCACTGCACTCCTTGCAGCCCTGCGTCGAGCGGCAAACGCGCGCACTGTGCCGTCCCAAGCAGTTATAGCACAGCCGCTTGTCTACCGCTGTCTGCCTCCGTTGAGCGATGGTGAGAGCGCGAAACTTAGCGCACGCGACGATGTAGTGGTCTCCGGCGCAAATATCACAGGGATATTTCCCGGAGAACTTCGTCGAGTTGCCTGGTTGAGCGGTCCGTTCTTGAGCTGACGCGGAAGCTTAGTGAGCTAACTTCTTCGGCGGAGCTTTGGATGAGCTGCTCGTAGATGAGCTCCCGGTCTCGACGCGTTCCAGAGCGCGAGCGCGAGCGGTCAAAAACGCCTCGATTTGAGAGAACGTCGGGTACTCTTGGCAAGAGCCCAACGACGTCTCTCAAGCTTCACGGGTTGAGCGGTCCAGATGTCGGGTGATGTGATTGACGAGCATAATCTCGCCCAAGTTCTCGCCGACTCCCAACGATGCCAAGGCGGTGTGGCTTTCTGTCACCGTCGCAATGAGCTTGCTCAGGCTGGCTGCGCTTTTTGAGGTGAGCGGTGAGATGCCGAAGAGCGCGTCCAGGTGCGACTGGATGTTGAGCCGCTTGTTCCCATACCTCTCCTTGAGAATTCGCAGCGACGGCGCGAGCGACGCCGCTGTGAGCGGAAACGTCGAGATGAGCTGAGCCGGTGCTGCGCTCAAACAGCCTCTCAAATAATGAAGCCGCTCGACATCGCCCAGCGTTGCGTTGTCGAGGATCAGTGACTGGAAGAGCTCGAAGAATGAGGGCCACTGAGTGTACTCACCCTCGAACTTCGGTAGCTTAATATTTGGGAGGCGTGCGTGTTGTCCCTCTGAGCTGTCCCCGTGAGCAGTCGGGTGAGATTCGGTCCGCGGAAAAGAAGCACGAAGCTTCGCTGCGGCTCTCATGAAGGCTGCGTAAGCCCTGCAGGTCTCTCTGTAGACAGACTTCGTAAAATACTCGTGGTTAGCGAGTAAATCAGGCCACTGCGTCTGGAAGAGCTTGTGCTCGGCAATAAACTCTGCGTGAGCGTCGTTTACTTGCCGCTCCAGAACGGTGAGTTCCGCATCCGTATAACCCTCGATGCTATCCGGCAGTGTTGCGATGGCGTCGGAGGTGACCTCGACGCGCTTCATCTGCGTGGCCAGCCGCACTGCAAGCTCGGCCGGGAACCGTGTTGGAGAGGGCCCACGGGAGGATGGCTTTGAGCGCGATGGCTTCTCCTCGCCGGGCACCGTCAACGTCGGCGTTGTCGGACGCGAAGTCTTCGGAGTGAGCGCGACTTTCTTGTCGCCTTCTTCCATTTTGCGAGCCCTATCACAATGAGCTGTTCGAATTGTGTATGCACTGAGGTAGACCGAACTCGAAATGATAATAAATCGAGAATGAGAAAAAACACACAAAAAAAAACCGAGAAATTAATGTTCAAATGTCAATACGCGATCACAATAGCTGTTCGAATCGCGTAGCACCGTGAGTTGGACCGAAATCGAATTTCAAATAGATCGCGAATCAAAAAAACACCAGACAAGAAATTAATAACTGTTCAAATGTCAATACGCGAGCACAATAGCTGTTCGAAGGGCAAAGCACTGTAATTAAGCCGAAATCAATTTTCAAATTGATGTCGAATAAGAAAAACAGCAAAAGAGAAATCGATAGCTATCTGAAGGTCAATAAATTCACTCGCGAGAAAATACTTTCTCACGTTGAAATTAATTCACTCGTTGAAACCGGATTGAAGAAAATAAACAATCGATTGCAAAGTCAAAATGAGTGATCCAGTAGATAGGAGCGGGATAGAGAAAACAATTCGCCGAGAGAAAGAGAGAGAGCGCGTTCGAGTGTAAACAAGACTCGAAGAGTATACTGGAGTGAGCTCGTCGGTGAGTAAACACACTGTTCACAACACTGCGGACACAATTTTTTTCCTGAGGGTTCCACGAAGGACCAAATGTTTGAGGTAATTCCTGACCGAATTCGTGGATGATAGAACAGGTGTTATAAATACAGTTTCTCTAGGTACAAAATTATGTGTTGAAGAATGCACGTATTCACTTGAACAATAATGGCGTTGAGCGGTCACAAAAAGATCGAGTCTCCCGGACGATTATATTAATCGCCGGTCAAGCCCGATGAGCAGAACACACTGAGCTGAGTTGAGTTAATCAAGCTGTTGTTATTGAGCAGCGTTGATTACTCGTGAGCGGAACAATGATTTGAGAAAAACTCTGTTTGGGATGAAGCCAAGAGCTGTTTCCCACGTAACGTATGCGCAGTCCAAAAACGGAAGCGAGAGCGCGAACGGAACGCGAACGCACTGCGATCTCCGATTCACGCGTGGAAGCGAGCGAGCGCGAACGACACGAAACGCGCACTGCCAATGTCCGTTGAGCCGAGCCACGCACACCGAAAACCGCGAAAATTCACACTTTTTCCCCCGGGGGGTTCCACTATCCGGCTCGAAGGACCAAATGTTTGAGATTCACGTTGAGTGGCTCAGGATAGTGGAACGGGTGGTCAAATAAAAAGTCGAGGCACAAAAATGTGTGAATAATAACGTATATCCACGGCGTGTATAAGTTCGTTGAGCGGCACTTAATGGCGGTGAGCGGTCGCACGAGTATCGAGTTTTTCCGGACGATTATATTAATCGCCGTTCGAGCACGATGAGCGGAGCACAATGAGATGAGCGCGAAAATCCAGATGTTGTTATTGAGCAGCTGGATTGGCGTTTATCTGCACGATTAATTGAGATACACCGAAATGAGAATTTCCGAGAGCTGAATACATGTGTCGCGTGCGCTGAACAAGACGGAAGTGATCAAGAAAAACCGGTAACCACGCGTGGTCGCAGGAACCAGAGTCAACTGCGCGACGCGGTCAAGACATGCGCGCGCAGCGCTTCAGAGTTCAGCCTGAGTCGCGCGGTCGCTGCCAGCGAGGTGCTGCCGCGCCGTGGGCGCTCGCGGAGGGAGCCGTCAGACGACGGATTCTCCAACACTCCGAATAAACAGAAAATTTTTTTGCATACTGAATAATTTTCTCAATGATTATACTTTCCTGTATAAATCAATCAAAGAAGGGTGTGCATAATAGACTTTTTTTCAAAAACTTTCATTTCTTACAGCCTCTTAGCTCTTATTTTAGCCTACCGTACACATATGCGACACATATACTAAATATTATCGCGCAATATAAACAGCACACTGTTTCTTCGACTAGCAACGACTAGGCTTAGGCGCAATTAATAAATGCGATGCAGTCTCAGTACACACTACCGATAGCCTGAGAAAACATTGGGGAAAAAATGTACTTTTCATCGTTTATAACAGTACGAAAAGTAACAAACAAATAAACGATCGATGAAACGAGTGCGGTTGGCAAAAATAAATCTCAATAGATTCAAATCGAGCGCGCGCCTCGCCGGTGCAGTTTGATTGTACAACGAAGGTTATTGTTATTAAAATCTCCAATTTGGAAGAATGATAAAATTCTCGTGTTACAGAGAATAGCGGTGCACAATTGTTTCGAGGAAAGTAAAGCTGTGCCGCGAAGTTCCGGAAGCCGCAAGGGGCCACGTTGGTTCGACCAGCCGAGTAATATTTACTAAATTTGACTTTCGAGATGAGAGAAAAATCCTTTCTCGAGATTTGAGAATATTTTGAGACGAAAGGAAAAACCTTTCTCGAGATTCGAGAATATTTCGAGACGAGAGAAAAAACCTTTCCCGAGATTCGAGAATATTTCGAGACGAGAGAAAAAACTTTTCTCGAGATTCGAGAATATCCGAAATATTCTCGAAACGCAGCTACATCCTCGTTATTTTAACCCAGTGCTGACTACACATACAAACATCACGGCGCTATTTGCAGTATCCGTTGAATGATGTAGTATTTGTTAATTAGTATTATCGATTCATTATTGAAGGGTAATCTATTTATTTTTCGCCTTATAACAAAAAACTCAGCAATAATCAGAATCAGAGCAAACATTTTATAATTCTGAAAGAACATTAAGTATTTTTCATTCTTCGAAGAAATTCCGTTTTCTAGACATTGTACTCTTTCCGTCTGCATTGCGAGGACCTCTGCTGCACGGGCTGCGCACTGGCTCGCCAAAACATAACAAGGATAGGTCATGACGCTCTAATAGTTTATTGACAGCATTATCTCAACGTTCATTTTTATTTTTCGTCGATTCATATATGATTTATCGATTGTCACTGAACTGTTCCCTATGATATTCATCAAAATTTTGAAAATTCGTAATTTTACATTTTAAGATGGCTACCAATTTTGATAACTTCCTATTGTGAAAAATTCAATAATGATCGGGGATTAAATCTACTGACGATAAAAGTATACCTGTGAAATAACGTTGGCTTGTTTGTCGAAACAAGCAATATAAGGTAGACGAAATATAACGAAATATTGCGAATTAGAACAAACTAAATATAACGAAGTATTGCGAATTATACTAAACGAAATATAACGAAATATAATCAATTATAACAAACTGGTATTGCAGTTTCTGCGCCACCGAAACTTGCGGCACAGTACACAAATCGTCAATCTTTTTTCATAATTGTTAAATAATGGCAAGCCTGCAAGTCCTCAGTAACGGCTACTCGCAGTAGCATCTCGAAGTTTCTAGAATGTTCACGTGTGTTCTTGTTGCGCACGCACAGCGAGAGCTTCCGTCCTTCTCGACGCCTTTGTTTTCCAACACTTCGCTCATGTCCGCTCGTCAACTCACATCGTTCGCGTTACGTTACTCTTCGCTGATGTCCGCTCGTCAACTCACATCGTTCTCGTTACATTACATGGTATGAAACTCGCGGCTTCATCTCAAACAGAGTTTTATTCAGTTAATTGTTCCGCTCACGAGTAATCAACGCTGCTCAATAACAACAGCTTGATGCTCGCTCAGCTCAGTGTGTTCTGTTCATCGTGCTTCACCGGCGATTAATATAATCGTCCGGGAAACTCGATCTTTTTGTGACCGCTCACCGCAAATACTGTTGAAGTGAATATACGTGCATTATTCAACACATAATTTTGTGCCTCGAGAAACTTTATATATAACACCTTATCCACCATCCACGAATCCGCTCAGTGAATAACTCAACAATAATGTTGTCAAAACTATTTCCAGCTCGCTATGTTTGATTCAAAATAGAACGAAGATCTGTGCAATAAAATCGTCCATTATTTTCAATTGCAACGTATTAAAGTTGCAATAAAAAATTGCAACTTTAATTGCAAATGGATACAACCAGAACATTTCTTCAGGAGACCGAATTTCTATGGAAATGTACCCTGAATGTTTGAAGAATCATTGTTCTCCATTGATGTTATTTTTTATTCTCAAGTATTTTGTTGTATTATTTATTTCACACTTATTAATTAATAAGGATAAAATGCGAATGACTGTGAAAGAATACTATAGAATTGTTCAAATTATTATAGAAGTTATGCGCGTCTATTGTCCGAAAGGCAGCTGCGTGTTCGTAATTCCACCCCAGTCCTCTTCATCACGCGTATTAACGAATAAACTGAACAGTAATCTGAATGAGAAAAAACATTCCATAAGTCTTGAAAAATATTTGGGTTCTTTCCTCTGTATAATCTATTTCTAATGTATCTAATGTATTTCAATCATTCTGTTGATACTTATGAGCTTCCTTTTTCGTTTCTTATAAATCTTTCCATATCAAAGCTCATATCTATGTGGCTACTGAACCTGGAACTTTTTTTCATTTCGCAGATTCTCGCTCACGTTGAGCAAATTTTTTGTAACGAGGATTCGATCATTCGAAATACCGGCTTTACAATTCCTAGTTAGCAGATAAGTATTTTTGATTTCGACTTTTTGTTCATTCATTAACTTTTACCTGTATTAAATTCTTCTGTCCCATACATTATACATCTTGCCGAAAAGTCAATGTAAATTAGTTTTGTGTTGTTATTATCAATGTTTAAGGCTATTGATATAGTTATTCAATTGACTTAAGCGATAATGAATTCTTTTTATTCTTTGAAGCGGATTTCGTGTGGCCGCAAACCATATTATGCCTTACCAGCACGACAACGCCGTAGGGTCAATAACGAAATTAGACAGAATCTTCTATCTGAAGGCAATCGTTGCAGTCGACAGGTGGGCGACAATGCTCTTAATGCAGAACTCGTTGTCCCGTCACTACAACAGAGATATTAACTTCTCCAAGTACTTACGACAAGTACGTAACCCCTCTTTCTCATCATTGTATCGGTTCTTCGCCTACGAAGGTAGATGGTTCAGTTTCCGATTCAAGCAATGATGAGCACGAATTCGGGACCGACGATACTATCCATTAAAGTGACGTAGTAATTGAAGGCGTTAATCCTGAGCATGGCTCAAACTTTCCGTCGAATGTAACGATCGAGTCTGTAGCGTCTGAACATTGGACCACAAATGTGGTTTCTAGCAGTTCCCGCGCAAAACTAGCAACGTGCTTTCTAGAGAACAATATTACGCTTCAGGCGTATCCTTGCGGTTCTTAGATCTCACGACTGTTTTTATTCTCTTCCCAAATCGACAAAAACACTATTCCTCGTCAATCCACGACGTTAGTCGACATAGCTCCTGGTCAGTATTGGCATTTAAGTTTTGAAGCCGCGATAGTTAGAATCCTGGAGGAATTATCAGTAGATCGTATTTTAATGATCTTGGAGATAAATTTTAGCACAGACGGTGCCAGTCTAGACAAATCTGGATTAAACCGAATTTGGCCAATACAGTGTAGGATAGCTAACATCGATCGCAGCAAACCTGGCGTGATAGATGTCTATAGAGAGAAAAAAAACCGGGAAGTGCAGAAGAGTTCTTTAGTCTATTCGTAGAGAAAACCAATAAGATAATGCGAGATTCCAATCAGTCTCCGAGCATTTATTGCGGATGCACCCGCAAGGGCATTCACCTTGAATCACTAGGGTCACAACTCGTCCAACGCGTGCTGCAAATGTACCGTTGTCGGGGAGTACATAAGTTCGCGCATGACTTTCTCCGGTGTTGATCATCCACCTCGAAACGATGATGCATACAAAAGACGTCTCGATGAAGATCATCACAAACAAAGTGCAAGCCCTTTGTCTAATCTCCCTATAGGTTTGGAAACACAAGAACCTTACGAGTGTCAACACCTTGTTTGTCTCGGTACGATGAAACGATTACTCATGGAATGGGTCGCGGAAAGTTTTCGCAGAGGTCCAAGTTGTCGGCCCGTGAAATCAGTATCATCTCTGCAAGACTGAATTTTTGGCGACTCGTCGTCCACTTGAGTTTGCATGCGTTCCTAAGTCGTTAGAAGAGTACAAGTACTATAAAGCTACTGAACTTCGTCAGCTCTTGCTTTACACGGGGCTTGAGGTTTTCAAGGGTATTTTGAAAGATGACGCATTCACGCACTTCCTTCTCGTGCATGTCGCTCTGCGCATCTTAGCATCATCCGAACCAACCAATGAATTACTATCTTGTGCCGAGAAGTTGTCGCGACTTATTGTTCTTCATTGCGAAAATATATACGGTATCGAATTCATGAGCTATAATATTCACGGTCCTGTTGACACGTATTCAGCTTTTCCGTACGAAAATAATTGGTCCTGTCGACACGTATTTAGCTTTTCCATACGAAAATAATATGAAGATGTTCGGTCGTTTCTGCAGAAAGCCACATCTGTCTCTGCAGCAAATCGCGAATCAAGTTGCTGAGCAAGACCAATGGATTGTAAAAAGTTATCGCTCCCAAGCTAGCAATATCGTTACGCCTGTCTAGACGAAAAAACACGACAACGGTCCAATGCCAGATGATATGCCTAGAGAGAGAATTAATCAGTACAGTTGTGTCAAAGGCACAACTTTGACACTCGATACGAAGAGAAAAAACAAGTGCTGTCTCACCAAAGATCGTTCCATCTGTCTCGTATCTAATATCGTAGCTTGGCACAATAGTGTGCACCTCATAGTCAAGGAGTTTGGCCTCGTTTCTTAACTTTTCGACGTAGCTGTCCCATCATCATCGATTGACCACTACAAATGCTCCCACCTTTAACCCTTTGAAGCATAGTGACATACTGGTATGTCACCTACTTCAACTCTGTTTTTCTTCAATAAAAAATTTTTTTAGCGTATAACGACGAATGTAAATGTATATTTAGGATGTTAGAAGACCAATTGCTACTACAATATGACTATTAAGGGTTTATGTTTCACTAAGTGGATGTTAATAATTACTATAGTACAAAAAAACACGTTTTTTAGATAATAAATGTAATTATAGTTAATCCGCCAGGTAAACAATGAACAAAAAATGAGTTCAGAGATGTTTTTTCGGTCGCTGATTACGAATTCAAGCTCAAAATCCAAAAATTCAAAATGGCGGATCCAATATGGCGGACCAAAATGCTCAAAGTAGCTTGATAAAGATGAAACTCAGTATGCGGGGGTCTTTTGGGTCGCTGATTACGAATCTGAACTAAAAATCCAGAAATAAAAAATGGCGGATGCAATATGACAAACGAAAACCGGAGATTTTACTGGAATTACTAGAACATCGGAGATGCTCAATATGTTTTCATCTGTGCAATTTTTTGACCCGTTGGCGTTTTACACTGCGCAAGCATGAAAACAGAATAAACTACGTAGCCGTAAGTATCTGATAATACGATAGCCACTACGCGATGTAAACGGTTATTCGGCTGGACTGCATGCAACCTAATCAGCTATCACAAAAAATCCAGAGTACTGAGTTACATTTAAATCATAATACTACCTTTATTTTGGTTCAATACTTCTAATGCCTGTATCTCGAATTCAGTTTTGTAATGTGTGACGTCTAATCGCTCGAAGTAATGACTTTTGTTCAAGTCAAGTAACTTCTTGCACGTTGGGACGCCATACTAGAACGTTTTTAATTTATATATTTTGACTGGCTTCAAAATTAGCGACGTCAATAACCCTGAAGCACCGAGTTTCCTCTACATCAAGACAATTTTATGTTTCAGTCCACCGAATTGAATCTGGCATTCGTTATTTTCAAATTATAAGCTCAGATTAGTATCAGTGACCAAGCCATTATCCTATATTGGAACTGCCATTTTTATTGTTCAATTTTAAACTGAGATTCGTTTTCAACGACTCAAAAAGCCCCTGCATACCGAGTTTCATCTTCATCAAGCTACTTTGTGCATTTTGGTCCGCCATATTGGATCCGCCATTTTGAATTTCTGAATTTTGAGTTCAGATTCGTAATCAGCGACCCAAAAAACCAGGGCCTACCGAGTTAAATCTTCATCAAGCTACTTTGCTACTTTGTGCATTTTGCTCCGCCATATTGGATCCGCTACTTTGAATTTTGTGCCCAGATTCGTATTCAGCGATACCATAAACCCCCGAATACAGAGTTTCATCTCCATCAAGCTACATTAAGCATTTTGGTCCGCCATATTGGATCTGCCATTTTGAATTTCTGGATTTTGAGCTCAGATTCGTATTCAGCAATGCAATAAACCCCCGAATACTGAGTTTCATCTTCATCAAGCTACTTTGAGCATTTTGGTCCGCCATATTGGATCCGCCATTTTGAATTTCTGGATTTTGAGCTCAGATTCGTAGTCAGCGACCCAAAAAACCCCTGCATACCGAGTTCCAGCTTCATCAAGCTTTGTGCATTTGGGTCCGCCATATTGGATCCGCTATATTGAATTTCCGGATTTTGAGCTCAGATTCGTAGTCAGCGACCCAAAAAACCCCTGCATACCGAGTTTCATCTTCATCAAGCTACTTTGTTTATTTTGGTCCGCCATAATGGATCCGCCATTTTGAATTTTTGAATTTTGAGCTCAGATTCGTATTCAGCGACGCAATAAACCCCCCGAATACCGAGTTTCATCTTCATCAAGCTACTTTGAGCATGTTGGTCCGCCATATTGGATCCGCCATTTTGAATTTCTGAGATTTGAGCTCGGATTCGTAATCAGCGACCCCAAAAACCCTTGCATACCGAGTTCCAGCTTCATCAAGCTGCTTTGTGCATTTGGGTCCGCCATATTGGATCCGCCATATTGAATTTCTGGATTTTGAGCTCAGATTCGTAGTCAGCGACCCAAAAAACCCCTGCATACCGAGTTTCATCTTCATCAAGCTACTTTGTTCATTTTGGTCCGCCATATTGGATCCGCCATATTGAATTTCCGGATTTTGAGCTCGGATTTGTAATCAGCGACCCAAAAAACCCCCGGACCCCAAATTTAAAGTAGATCTTATGTCAGGAAAAATGTATGCTTCAAAGGGTTAAGGGGTTGGGCCACTTTAGAATATTCGAAAAATCGATTTTTTTTCTCCTTGGAAATGACGCATTAGGGTTTCTAGAATGGTGTCTCAAAAGATTATGGCAGGTGAAAATTTGTAAATGCCCCATTTTCGAATTTTAATGAGAGGCCGCCCGGTCAGCAGGGAACCTCTCTTGTGTACGCTTCGGTAAAGGTACTGAGAAGGGTAAAAGTAGGTAAACGGCAGATGTTATTGAAGGTTTTTTTCGCCTGGCTAGACTGAGGGTTTATGTCATTCAATTTCGTCTCATAAATAGGCAAAAACGTCTCTTTCAGTCAGTTCGGCATTGCCAAGCATTTGAAGAGGACGTTATTCGAAGAGCAGTTTTTCCCGTGACAATCGGACAAATTTTCTTTTTTTTTTCATACGTTCTTAGTTAGTTGCTGAAATGGGTTATGAAATAATGTATCATGATAAGAAAGGAGTAAAATCGACATCGAGCATCAGCAAGAGAGCCAGGGCATCTCGAAGAAGACCATTGAATTGGTATGAGTTAGAGACACGAAATGATTCGGACGTCAGCACATCCGCCAAAAAATTGAAGCAATCAAGTGATTCATATGATATTGAAGTGAATGCAGCTTTTGGTTATCGTTTAATAAACTTCATTGCAGTTTGTTCTGCCCGTCCAGAAGATGTAGTTTGTAAAGTATGTGCATCACAAGAGAAATTCACCGAAAGTGGCATCCGCGGTTTAGGATTCAAATTAGTAGTGTCCTGTGGTAATTGTGACGAACCTGAGATACCAAGTTGTCCATTTGTTGGTAAAGGCTATGAAATCAATCGTAGACTTGTAATTGCCATGCGATTGCTTAAAGTTGGTTTACACGGAATAAAAAAGTTTTGTGCTTTCATGGAGTTACCTCAACCAATTTTTCATTCGTTCTACGATAAAGTTGTCAAAACATTATCCATAGCAACTGATACGATTTGCAAGACTAGTATGATGAGAGCTGTGCAGGAAGAAAAAACGATTTCTATTGAAAAAGGTGAAAACGGACATATAGTCTCAGGTGATGGTTCGTGGAGGAAACGTGGATTTACATCCTTGTATGGCTTAGTGAGTCTTATTGGCAATAATTGCAGAAAAATCATAGATTGTGTGGTAAAATCTAAATACTGTAAGGCCTGTGAGTATTGGGATACCAAACAAGAAACTGAAGAATATGCGGAATGGGCAGAAAACCATGCGAGTGAATGTAATGTAAATCACAACGGTTCAGCTGGAAATATATAAGTCGATGGAATGGTTGAAATGTTTCGATGCTCTGAAACTTTTTACCAGGTCAAATACGCTTATTACATTGGTGACGGTGATTCTAAGACTTTCAAAGGCATTATAGATGCAAAGCCATACGAAAATTTGACAGTCATCAAGAAAGAGTGTATAGATCACGTGCAGAAGCGAACAGGCACCCGCCTCCGTAATTTGAAAAAAAGGTAAAGGGTCTCGGTTAGGATGTGTCGAGTTTTTTTTTTCATTTTGAATCGTTTTAATCTATATTTTGTACCTTTAAGCAATTCTTTTCAAAATTTTAGCGCGATAAAAATTTTTTTAGAGGTAGCTCAAACGATTTATTGATTTTCCATTGGATTAACACGTAGATGAATGCGACTCCCAATAAATTCATGTCCCTAAATTACAGATACGATATATTGACGTTCGCGTATGTTTTTTCGTTATCGTCAGATCATTGGGAAGAGAAAAAGAGTTTACAAATTTTTCGTTTAAATCGATAGTTTTATAGTTAGGAATTTTTGGAGCTCAGAATATCGCCCTCTCCGCCATGTAAGATCAGTTTCAATTGAAATTTCAAGTTAAAGGTAATTCTGGCGCCCTTGTCTGTCGTGAAGTTTAATTATAAGTTAAATTTCATTCAACTGTTAAACGGATGTTTGAAATTTGTTTGTAAATACGAAAAAATGATGAATTAGATCGAATGTTTAAGAGAAAAATGAAAAAAATCATCGGCTTTGTTCAAAACGTTTGATAAACCTGTCAAATTTGACCAAAAATCAGGAAAAAGTTCAACAAAACATCAAAAAATTTAAGAAGAAAGAAAAACATTATAAAGCGTCTGAAAATATTTTCTGATTAGGTCACAAATTTTACTAATAATGTTAAAAATGGAGAAAAAATTTAAAAAATAAAGAAAAATCGAGGGGAAAAAGACAATAAATCATCAAAAAAGTGCAAAAGAAGGAAATTATAAAGATTCCAAACAAAATGTCAGATTGGTTCGAAGATTTAGCAACATTTGGACATTTTTTCTCGATTCTTCTCCATTTTTGACATTATTTGTAAAATTTGTGACGAAAATTTGTGTTGCATGACATTTTATTTATAATTTAACTTCACGACAGACAATGGCTCCAGAATATACCTCAATCGCGAAATTTCAATTGAAACTGATCTTACAGGGCGGCGAGGACGATATTCTGAGCTTCAAAAATTCATAACTAGAAAACTATCGATCTCAACGAAAAATTTGTAAGCACTTTTTCTCTTCCCAATGATCTGAAGATAACGAAAAAAGATACGCGGACGTCGATACATCGTATCTGTAATTTTGGGACATGAATTTATTTAGAGTCGCATTCATCTATGTACTTATCAAAGAAGAAATCTATTCATCGTTTGAGCTACCTCTAAAAAATTTTTTATCACGCTAAAATTTCGAAAAGAGTTGCTCAAAGGTACAAACTATAGATTAAGACGATACAAAATGAAAGAGAAAAAAAATTTTCGACACACCCTAGTTTCGGTGGGAAGGGCCAATTGACTGGAAAACTTATTGATGAACTATCTATTTTCTACGGATTAGCCATTCTTAGAAACTGTGATTCAGTTGATACAAGCAACCCGGTCACCCCTGCGGGGCACCGGGTTATTCGTTAGGGGGGCTCCGTCCCCCAAACTCCCCGAAAAATGGGGCCCTTCGGGCCATTTTTAAGGAGCTTCGCGCTCCGTATGGTCCAACCGTGGCGTTCACACTCTGTATAGCTCCGGACGCCGCGGTTCATGTTCTGTATAGTTTGACTGTCATGTTTTGGTCTCCGTATGGTTAAGACGTCGCATTTCGCGTTCCGTTAACGCTTCGCGTTCTATATGGTTTGAGCGATGCGTTCTAAACCCCGTATGATTTACATGTCGCGCTTTGGGTTACCATATTAACTAACATTATCTAATAATTATTAATAGAGTTTTTATGAAGAGTAGGTATTTGAGTACGTATTGAGAGTATAAGTATTATCATTTCCACACCACTTTGAAGTAGATAATATAGCGCATTTTTGTTTTACCATTCGATAAATGATAAATCGAAGGAAAGTTGTGTCCCTAGTAGGCCTAATAAACTTATATTACTGGCGCAAATTGCTGCCTCTGGCGCTGAGCAGCCCTTCGTACCTCATAAAGTGATTAAATTTAATAATTCTGATAGTCCAGAATTCAAGACTCGAATAGGGAGGAAATTAATTTAGGCTTCAAATAATAGCTCAAAGTAGGTTTTATTTATGAAACTACACACAATATCCGTATTTTCAAACAAATCATATGAATTTCTCACTTCCGGTACCTTGTGGCGACATCTGACAGAAAAAAATTATCTTATGGTATTGAGTTTATCCTTAAATCGATCCTATTTGCTTGTTTTTAATCGGTGAGTTCGTACATCCAATCAGCGTCACGGTGTCTTTACGTGCTACTCTAGTATAGCGCTGTCTCTCTCACTTTCGTGGATCTTCGGACCTCTCACTCCTATGGTAGATTGCTCGACTTCTCGCTAGCTGGCGCGCTTATGACGATGATCCTGGTCGATGCTTGAAGTCATGGAGACTAGAGTAAAGGAGGTCGAACGGGATAGGAAAATGTCTGAAATCGTGACCCCCGAAACGTCGGAAAGCAATTAGTTTGTATATCCACCACGAGCGGCGCCACAGTAAAACAGAAACCCGTGTGAAGTGAGCGTCGATTACGCTGTGAAGTGAGAGGAGACAAGAGAAAAGAGAGAAGCAACGCCATTTCGAGCAATTTGGAGTCACCGCATGCGTCGCCGTTTGGAGTCACCGACAAGAAAAAGCGTCGAATGATACTCAGGGTAAGTGTTCAAAAGTTCCTCTCGTTGCCCGATGTGCAATTAACACCCCCCTTCGCATCCTGCCGATCCGCAAGTCCTATGAGTGTCAAGCCGCCGTGATTACTCCACTTTTTTGCGAGCTAACCTCCAAAATGATATTGCACTTTATCTAAATAGATTGCCTCGAGCCTGCCGTTCCCCACTATTTGACTCACCTGGTCGTCTTGCCTACTTCCTCTTTCTGTTTTTAATGTTTTTTTTCCAATTCTGCTTTTTAACAGGATGGGGAAAACTTGTGCCGTTGGAGGCTGCTTCTCTGGCACACGCAAGGTCGCAACACAGCGGAGAGCTGCAGGGTTGCAGTGCTATCCTTGTTTAGCATTCCAAAGGTAAATGAGATTTGTTTCTAGAAAATAATAGTATCAGATAGACGGTGGCTGAAGGCAAGTGTCAAGCAACAATTGCTCGATACTTTCCGGCAGCCACTGACTTGCTGCAACGCATACCCGCAGGCTCCGTCAGCTCATCGGTGACAGTTAAGCGAGACAAATTTGGAGCAACAATTTGTCTCGCTCAACAAATTTCAGCCAATATCGATAAGCTGACGGGGCCTGAGCGTAGCTCCATCAACTTTGTCAGTGGCTGGACGGAAGTGTCAAGTAAGAGTTGCTTGATAGTTTCAGGCAGCGACCGACTTGCTGCAACAGCTACCCGCAGGCTCCGTCAGCTCATCGGTGACTGTTAAGCGAAACAAATTTGGAGCAATTATTTGTCTCGCTCAACAAATTTCAGCTAATAGTATATTCTGTCGAATACTTGTGCGAGAAACTTTCTGATCGTGTGTAATTACAACACTTGCCTGCTACGGCTCGTGCTGCAAACTTCCACTCGTCAGGAAAAAGATTCAACGCACTCATATCTTTATACAATTTTAAGTCATAACTTATACATTTTAAATGTTGAAATGTTTTGTATTATTCTTACAGCGAAACAATGCCTTGCAGAGATGGTCGATCGCCCTCCGACAAAAACTTTCAGCGACGGATTTCATCTGCGAGCTGCATTTCCCGCAGGACAGCGTCATCAAGGAGGACAGGACATTGTTGCCGGACGGTTCAATACACATCATTCCTCGACTGAAATCCACCCTTGTGGCCAACGCAATTCCAATGGTGATCACTGACAAGGTTAGTATTCTTTTCTTTTTTTGAAAAGTGATTTCCCTTCATGGAATTAAGCTTCGAAAATGGCATTTTGTATTGCATCATCCTTCTGAGCTTATTTCCATGAACAGAAATCGCTTTTTCTGTAAAAATTTAATTTATACGAGGATAATGAGAGGTCGCGGGGCGCTTGAGCTCCGACCGAGTGGATTCTCCTTCCGCGCGCACAGCGAGGTCCATAAAGTGCCGCGGACGAGTCTCGAGCGACGACGCGACGGAATCCTCGAGCCTCACTCGACGAGTCCCGGGTTTTTTTAGGGCGCCGCGAAAACGCAACCCAGCGTCGTTGACACTTTTGCCCACGGATCGCGATGAGTCAACATTTATTTTCGATATTTTAGGCTCCATCGTGCGCGGACGATTCTCCCGTGCCCTTCGCAACTCCATCGTGCGCGGAAGAAGATCGACAGGATCTTCATTCTCCCGTGCCCTTCGTTCTCGACGACGTAGTCTCCTGTGATCGTGCGATAAAAGCACTTGCTAACCCCGCCGTTGTCCATGGCGAGGAGACCATGGAGAGTGCTGACGACAGACCCACATTCGAGTTTGCCGGACATCTCATGGAAACTAGCGAGGAGGGCTCGGTGACTTCCAACCCGGTAAGATATGTTCGGACTTTTCGCTGTTGTGCACGCCTGGCCACGCAGCATGTTGGGTGATGCGGAGGGCTTTTTTTCTTTAAAAATTACAAACGCGGTGTCGCCGAAGGCCAGAAACATTTATTTTCGATATTCTAGGCTTCATCGTGTGCGGACGAAGATCTGCAGGATCTTCATTCTCCCGTGCCCTTCGTAATCGACGACGTCTTTGAGTGCGTGGAGGCCATCAAACTCCTGCCAGAGAGATGGTGTTGGACTCGAAACGTCAAAGAAGAACAAAGCATCGTCTTCGTGCAATTTGATGGGTATACACAGGCACCCAACCTGCGCTTGGTGCTACACAATGATCTGTCAGTCACGGTAAGGATATTAGTTGCATTACATATATTAAGGCGATGTAAAATACCGACACTCACCTCGAAAACGCGGATACGCTTTTTTTCGCGAATTATGAACGGATCGAAGTGAGAATTGAAATACAAACGCCAGTAATGTGCATCTCGGGAATGAATTAGTCAGAATTTCGATTTTAATTTAAAAAAAATTGATGTCGGTAACCGATCTGTAATTTTTTTTTACTAAAATCAAAATTCCGACTAATTCATTCCCGAGATTGTCATTACTGGCATCTGTATTTCAATTTTCACTTCGATCCGTTCGTAATTCGCGACAAACCGCTGTCCCGGAGATTTTCGGCGCTCACTGTTTCACATGCCCTTAAGGGGGATAGCACATTAGGAGGCTCATTTTAACTGGTTTTTTGGGTGGGAAATAATTATTAGAATTTAATTTGGCCCTCATGTTATTAATATTTCGAACAAATTTTGTGCATTCTTTGGAATAATTTCACGAAATATTGCAAGTAACAATTTATGGAATTCTGAACACTAAAAACTTAATTTTCACGTAACAGATGAGCCTATTTTTTGCAATGATTTTGCTTTCCATTGATCCTATCGGTCGTTACATAATTTGATCAATCAATGACTTTTGCTGCTGATATGAGCGCGCTTTTTATCCGTGTATTCCACAATACCAACGGGTGAAAAAACCGCGATCGGTGTCACGGTTGCTCGACGCGGAATGCTTCATGTGCGCGAAATTATAATAATGCAACTATTTTTTTTTTCAACGCCAAGGCTCAAACGGCTGATCGAAAATTTCATATTGAAATCGAGTCGGTGATCACGTCGGCAGAATCGCTGGAAACTCTTCTTCGGCAAATGAGTATCGAAATCATTTGCCCAGGAACTGGGTTGTCGGTAGAAAGGTACGTCAACATGTAATTGAAGTGCTATAATACTAATCATCACTTGCAGCTTTTTATCTGTGCCTTGGCGCTGGAATTGATTTAAATGGTTTTATCATTACCAGCCGCTCGGAGTCTTGTTGCGGGTTCATACCACCAGAAGATTATACAAGGCGCGTGAAGACCGCGAGATGTCGAGACTGTCGAACGCTGAGGACGAAGCTTCAAAAACGCATCAGGAGGAAAACGGACCTGTCGGAACGTTACGAGCGATGCAAACGGCGTGCAAAGACGAAACATCGGGCGTGCCAACGCTTACGAGAAAAGATAATTTTTATATTTACTATAAGTAGTCCGGATATATGACGGCGTTCGGATCGAGCGCTTTGTAGCGCGAGAGAAGACGAGTGCGGTCACTGTACAATCGCCGCCGGGAGTCCGCTTTTACGTACAAGTGTCGCATACTACTTTTTGTGACGAATGGAAGATGCCAGATTATGTTGCTGGCCGGGCGCGACAATTAATGAATAACGCATCCGCTTGCGCTCCGCACAGTATTTTCGATACGGTTTTGAAAAGCGCGACTTTATGTTGTGGCCGGCCTGCTAATGAACTGGCACTTTTCTTGCATGTCGCAAAAACTGAATATTAAAGGTCCTGCGCCTGTGCTCATGTACGCATGTTATACATTTTGATTTATTTTTCACTTGCACTCACACAGCAATAAAACCTATCTTATTTGCACATAGCCGTCAGTTATGTGAATTTTGTTAGGTTTTTTACTAAAATAGTTTACCATCGCAGTCGTCATTTCTAGCTGATGGAATATTTTTCTCCGCCATGCTTCTTAATATGCGATGCGTATGAGAACGGACCCAAAAAGCCGAGTCACGAACCACTGTATCATACAGTATGTACTATTCGCGTCTCTCGATGGGTTTCGCTAGGATCTTCTCAATCGATGTATCCCTAGCAATCCCGGCGACCGGCCGAACGACCAAAAAAACGAGCGGTCGTTAAATGCAAAAAAAAAAACCGTTCAAAACAGGCAAAAAAAGAAAAACGACCAATAAAACGACCAACCAAAAAAATGTCAATGGTCGATTTATCGGTTGTTAATATTTTTTTGTCTCTTTCGAACGGTTATTTTTTTGCATTTAACTACCGGTCGTTTTTTTGGTCGCTCTTTGGACTTTATAGGTCGTTTTCGTGGTCGCCGGGATTACTAGGGATAAGTTTCGTCCGTGAAGTTATGCATGCGTTCTGCTTCAACTCTAGGGATAATTGCTGCGACAAGAGATTAGCGAAGCGCATGAAAAGTGCGCTGCCATTTCTGAGCAGTCTCTTCAAGACGCAATTTCCCAATTGCCCGAAAGTCAGCGAGAAGCGGTTCAGGCATGCTTCAAGAATTCCCAAGTCACCTGTAGCAACGAGCGTCGATACACACTGGACTGGGTGTACGAGTGTCTTCTTATGCGCATAAAGAGTAGCAAATTGTACGACGACCTACGTACTAGGAACGTCTTGCCTCTTCCATGCAAAGACACCTTAAATAGATACATCCAGGAATTGGATATTTCATACGGCTTCCAGGCGTCGATTTTCGAGTGTTTGAAATTGAAAGCTTCCAGGATGGAGTTTGTCGACAAAAAGGGTAACATTTCTAGTGGTACCTTACCTTTCACCGCTTTAAATGTTATCTCGTGTAGTTTGATTTGCTAATTTCTTGATCATCTATCTTTGTCCAAACTATTCTCCAGCTTATCAATCACTTCTTATAATCATGTAGTCGCTTAGCATGTTTTATCTGTGCTGCTGCAAGCTGTGCCATGTTTTGTCACGAGACTAATTATCTCTTAGTCTCCCGTTTCTGCCATTTGCTGCTATCAATTGCCCTCTTTCTACTCTACGGAATGCCTGTCAATTTGTAATCAAATTCTTCTACTGTGTGTTGCTTTGCTGTTGAAAAGAAAAGCTGGTTCGCAACTACATCATTTTCTAACCGCATTGAATCTTATTCACAGGCACGCTTCTCATTGACGAGATGTCCATAAGCGAAGCAATAAGTCTAGACCGGAAGTCGATGAAATTCAGCGGCTTCGTCAACTTGGGAGAGCATACTCCTGACAAGTTGACGGACGAGAGAGCTGACCACGCTTTAGTGTTCATGTTCCAGCCATTCCGGAGAACGTGGGTACAAGCGCTCGGTTGCTTCCTCAGCAAAAACAGCGTGACGAGTCAAATTCTCCACAAACTTATTCTGGAGTGCATCCTGAAATTGGAGCAGTCTGGATTCTCCGTGGACGTAGTGACGACGGACGGGGCTCAGTGGAACCGAGGCGTTTGGCGACTGTTTGGTATCACCGAGAGCCAATGCAGTTGCACGCATCCTGCAGACGAATCTCGACGTTGGTGGATGATGTCCGACTTCCCACACTTGATCAAGTGCTTCCGGAATGGCATCGTGGCGCCGAAAGTGGAGGATTTCACCGTGAGTAATTTGTTACTTAATTACTTATTTGCGTACTTCTCTTATGCGGATTCGTCCGTCAGTTAACAAATCTATTTTATTGGCACTGAACGAAATAATTTCTGCAGACTCCTGGCGGAATCGTGAGGAAGAAACATTGGAAAACGCTCATTGCTCTTGAAGGGCCCACAAAGCCAAACATGACCATTGCCTACAGATTGACAGAAGCGCACCTGGAACCTAAGGGCTACCAAAAGATGAACGTGCCGCTCGCTTTTCAGGTATGTATAATTAGCCTGTGCCATTTATTGTTGGCTCTACGATCGCGGAAAAATCGAAGCCGTTCTCATGCTCATCTGTGTTATTGCAGCTTTTTTCTCATCCCGTCCGAGTCGCTATGGAATTTTACAGAGACGATCCAAACTGTTCTTCTCTACACGACGCTGGCGCAACGATCGAGTTGATCAAAGTCGTCGATGACCTCATCCACGCAATGATGGCACGAAAACCATCGGAAGCGCTTCGTCCCCTTGACAGTTGTCCACAAAAAAAGGTAAGATTTCTAATTTTCAACCACTTGAATAATTAAAAATCATGCCACAAGCAAAAATTCAAATTCAAATGAATAATAATAATAATAATAATAGCAATAATAACAACAACAATAACAACAACAACAACAATAATAATAATAATGATAATAATAATAATAATAATAATAATGCGGGAGGCCGAGTTGCTGCTCCGCCGCGGGCGACTAACAATAGGATGGTCGCGCTGCCGTGTCCGGAAACGACTAACAGTCACGAAATGCCATAAGTGCCTCGGATACGGGCACATAAAGGCTAACTGTACGGACGTGGACAGGACAAAGAACTGTCGAAAGTGTGGCAGATCCGGACATTACGCCACGGGCTGCACGAACAGACCGGCTTATCCTCTGTGCGCCAAGGCGGGGCACGAAGACGTTGCGCACCTCGCGGGAAGCGAGAGGTGTGCGGTGTTCCGAGCCGCGCTGGAGGAGTGCAGGAAGCAGGCTGGAAGACGGACAGAATAGTTCAGGGAAACCTGAACAGGAGTAGGACAGCAGACATGCTACTACCACAGATAGCCGACGAACAAGACGCCGATATTCTGATCCTGTGCGAACCATACAGGAGAAGGACGACACAGACTTACATAACGAACGAGACAGAGACCACAGCTATCTGGGTGAGGGGTGCTGCCCAATCCCGAATTAGCGGCACCGGTGTCGGGGGTGATTACGTCTGGGCAAGGGTCGGCGCTGTCACTTATGTCAGCGTCTACTTAACACCCAACTGCACCGTGGCGGAATTCGAGAGGAAGGTGGCGCTCCTCGAAGACGGAGTCAGGGACCTGCCCGGAGACGTTATTATTGGGGGGGATTTTAACGCGCGAGCGATCGAATGGGGCATGACAGCGACGAATAAGCGTGGACGGCGGCTGCTGGAAATGGCCGCAAGGCTAGACCTGGTAGTAGCCAACACAGGAAACACGCCGACGGGTACAGACGACCGGGGTTTGGGGACTCCATCCCCGACATTACGATGACATCGGACGGAATCTCAGCACGGATAAGGCAGTGGCAGGTGTACGAAGGCTTTACGGCCAGCGACCACCAGTACATTGTCTTTGAAGTAGTAGAGACAACAGGGACAAGACGGACAAGAACCCAGCGCCCCCCGCGGTGGAATGTCAAAAAACTCGACGTACGGAAATTCTCGGAGGAGCTGGTAGCAGCGCCAGCGCCAACCTCGAGAGTTCCCCCCGAGCTGACTGGCCAGCAAAGGGCGGAACGACTAATAGACGAGACGGCCAAACTGACGCACAGGCTGTGCAACAGCACGATGCCAAAACGACATCACCGACAGGACAGACCGCCACAATACTGGTGGACGGACGAGATCGACAAATTGAGGAGGATCTGCCTGGCAGCCCGACGGCGGGAAAAGAGGGCCAAGAGGAGACCCGGCTGGGAAACCCTCAGGGACGAACGCAGGACAGCACGGACCGCACTGACGAACGCGATACGAGAGAGCAAGGCGCGTTGCTGGAGGAAGCTCTGCGAGGAGGTGGACCGGGACCCCTGGGGCACTGGTTACAAAATTGTAACTGGCAAACTGGGAGGCCGGGTTCCACCAGAGCTCAAAGATGCTGAATCCGCACGACGGATTGTCGACGGGTTGTTCCCAACACACCCGATACGGACAGACAACACGGACAACACGGACATCCCGGCAGCCCCCATATTCACGGCGCCAGAGCTGACCAGGGCTTCTGCCGCAATGAAGACTGGGAAGGCACCGGGACCTGACGGTGTACCGGCGGAAGTTATCCGGCTGATGGTTAACCTGAGGCCGGAGATACTTCTCGACCTGTACAATACTTGCTTGACAACGGGGACGTTCGGCGATCGGTGGAAGACGGCGAGGCTCGTTCTTATCCCCAAAGGTAAGGGCGACCCCAACACGCCGTCCGCCTACCGACCGCTGAGTTTACTGGACACGACAGGTAAACTTTACGAACAACTACTGAAACGGCGACTGACGGACACAATACAGACCAGTGGGGGCCTTTCTGACCTCCAGTTCGGATTCAGAAGGGGTCGGTCGACAATTGGAGCGATCCAAAAAGTCGTCGACTCTTTCCTGGACCTGGACCGACACTGCCATGCGGCGCGACCAATCGTGCTGCTGGCGACTTTGGACATCAGGAATGCCTTCAACTCGGCTAGATGGGTGGATATTCTGGAGGCGCTGGAATGCGACTTCAGAGTCCCGCCTTACCTAACCCGGGTTGTAAGGAACTACCTGAAAAACAGACGGATCACGTACGAGACGACCGAAGGACTGGTGACGAGACAGATCACCGCGGGGGTCGCCCAAGGGTCGATACTGGGACCAGACTTTTGGAAAGGACTGTACGACGGCTTGCTCAGGCTGGAGCTACCGCTCGGTGTGGCCCTCGTCGCTTACGCTGACGACGTGGCGGCGGTGATCACCGAGCGCTCTCCGGACCTGGCACAGCTAAAACTGAACCAGACGATGCGACGCGTGGCACGTTGGATGACGGACCACGGACTGCAACTTGCGACGGAAAAGACGGAACTGATGTTCCTGACCAGAAGACGCATACAGACGAGACTACCGATGCTGGTCGGAACAGACGCAATAGTGGCTGGCGGGGAAGTCAAGTATCTAGGAGTAATTCTGGACACGAAGATGACCTTCTGGCCACACATACAGAAAGCGTGCAAGAAGGCGGCCAAGATGGTAGCATCCTTAAGCCGCCTGATGGCAAACACAAACGGACCGAGACCGGGGAAAAGACGGCTACTAATGACAACAGCCCACTCGATACTTCTATACGGCGCGGAGATCTGGGCAGATGCCCTGAAGACAAAAAAGTACTGCCACGCAATGACGACAGTACAAAGACAGAGCGCGCTGAGAATCGCCTGCTCCTACCGGACCGTCTCTGCACAAGCAGTTCTGGTGGTGGCCGGCGTAATCCCCGTTGACCTCCTCGCCTTCGAGCGAAAGAGGATCTATGGGGTAAGCGCTGACATTAGACGATAGGACGCGGCAGTCGCGGAGCGCGACAGGACGATTCGAACATGGCAAGACAGATGGACAGAGGAACGAACGGGTAACTGGACGAAACGACTTATAAAGGACCTGAGGCCGTGGATCGGAAGGAAGTTTGGTGACGTAAATTTCTACGTTACCCAGCTCCTGACAGGACACGGATATTTCCGAAGGTACCTTTATAACATGAACAGAGTACGGACGCCGGACTGTAAGTACTGCAGACATGAACGAGACGACGCGGAACACACCTTTTTCGGGTGCGACCGCTGGACTGGACTGCGACTGCAACTCGAGACAACCGTCGGAGACATCACCCCGGACAACATCGTCCAGGTGATGCTCCACTCGACAGAATGGTGGCAACTAGTCGCCACCTACACAGAGACGATACTGCGACGAAAAAATCTGGACGGCTGCCTCACTTGACGGAGCAGACGGACTAACGTAACGCGACACAGAGCACGGACAACATCACGAACGGACGTACACAGACAGAACCCCCCACCAGAAGTAATATGAAAATAGTTCCTGGTCGGGGGGAGGACAATAAGGAGAGGGCGGTTTAGTGGGTATTACAACCGGTTGGTTGGTGAGTCCCACAGACACCCCCGGCGTAAAAACTGGGGGACATCCGTAAACGGATTCCGCAACAACTTTCATAAAAAAAAAAAAAAAAAAAAAAAAAAAAATGATGAAAACAAGGGCCATCCGAATCCTGCTCAGCAATTACCATCGCGGCCTATCAACAGAGTACTTGGAAACGTGCTGCCTTATATTGCGATATTACAAATTCCTCGCCAAAGGTGTGCACTATCGTTGTGCAAAAACGTAAGTGAAAAAAAGCCCTGGAGGAACATTTTTCAATTCACGACTGCAATGGCACATTCCAGTGTATGAGCACATTGCACATTTGCGTGACTAAGCTTGGCTTTTCTTTCCTGAAGCAACTGCTGTTTTTATTTTCGAGTACTTGAAACCCTTAATAAATTAGCCTTTGAACGTTCAGTAGGTCAGTCAGACTCCAATTTCTTAAAGCACGGGATGTCTGCTAAATCTTCCGAATTGTTATCCTCGTTTCTTTGTTACCTTTCTACGTATACAGAAAATGTATAAGAACTGCATGTACGACTCGATGCCAAAGATCGTAGTTCGTCACTATTAATGTTTTCGCTTACAATAACTGTATTCCATTCTGTTCTTTTGTCCACGCATTGTCCACAAATAATAGAGCAATTCAATTATCGCTTGTGATTTTTCAGCATGATATTTGGCTATGCGGTCCTTTCGCACATTCATTTCGGAATATAGGCATCATGCCGCTACAATTTTTACGAATTCTCACCACATCAATCTCTCACATATACACTTAAAATCGACAGGCGATCGAAACATTCCTCGAGTACTTATGTACATGGAAGAAAGTTGTGGATGCTGAAGGTGGCAAATTTCCAATCTCCGCTGACGGGGTTGAACGTGACGCTCAGAGCAACGTTGGAACTCTTAGAATTTCTGCACAGGAAACAACATTTCGATTATCTGCTCACGACGCGCCTTAATCAAGACGCTTTGGAGGTAATATAACCTACATTGCCTATACAATTAACGTGCAATTTTAATGTATGTTATGCAAACCGATAACCGATTATGTTGCAGAGATTTTTCGGCATCATGAGAAATAGTTGTGGGAGCAATGATCATCCAGATCCGGTTCTCTTCGCGCAGGTCTTCCGTTTACTCTGCACATATTCATTGGTAAAGCCACCAAAGGGATCGAACGTGTCCGGCACGGAACTCCTCGAAGCTCTAATCCAGACAAAGGAATCGCTGGCTGCGCGCCAGAAACCGAAGGAAGATTTGTTTGCGAAATTAGACGAAGCACTGGACGCTGGACAATTCGCCACTCCAACCGATCCTGCTCCGGCTACTCTCGTCGATCGCGATCACTGTTACTCGGATTCACAATCGGTCACAAGTCGTGGCCATCTCGCAACACACGACTACGACGTCGTGAACACGAGCGATGAAGTTTTGGCCTACGTTGCCGGCTACGTCGCACGGAAATTCGCACGAGTGACGCAGTGCGCAGATTGCAGGAAGCGTCTTATCGCGATCGACGCGTGTGAACGAGACAAAGTAACGTGCCTCATGAGCCGTTACGGTGGCTTGTTATATCCGAGCGAAGAGCTATTCAAGCTTCTCAGGAGTTTAGAAGCAGCATTTTTGGACGTCGTTGGCAAGCTGACCGTAAAAGACAACACCTTGCACCGAATTTTTGATCGAGTTATCGACAACAACAACTTTTCGTTCGTTGGGTGCATTCCACACGAAAAGGAGGTAACGAAAAAGGTGATCACGTTCTACCTGATAATGCGAGCGCACTTCCTCGCAACGTCCGTCAACACCAATTTCAACGCGAGGAAAATAAAAACAAAAATGCTTCGAAAAAATGCCGAGTTATAAATGGTAAAAAATACAGTAGCTTTATCGGAACGTTCCTACGAGATCGTTGAATAACGCAACGTTTTCTTATTACAGGTTCCATCAGCGGGATCACGGCACTCTGTGGACGCGACGAACGAGCTGGCGATAGAACGCGAAGAAAAAGAGAGCCTGAAATGGACGTCATACGCGAGGAGTACGAGCTCGTGATAGAAAGACGCGCTTCCGCGCAGTTGGACGACGATGGAATAGATTCTCGCGTCATCGCAGATAATAAGCAAGAAGCTCGTGACATTCCGAGACATCGAGGAGCTGCAGGAGAATAATCAGAAGCTGCTGTCGATCGTGAGGACGCTGTCGTCGCGGCAGGAGGAGATCGAGAGGGCGACGGATGAGATCAACACCGGCGAGATGAAAAAAAAAACTCGATCGATATCTGGAGCAACTGGCGGATATTTCTTTATATTCGGTTTAAATCGCAGATCAAGGCACTCGAGGACAAGTGCAACAACTACAACACAACGATCGATGAGTTGTCGATTTTTTTGACAAAATAAATTTTTCGTCAGCTGCTTGGCGACTCCGAAGGTCGTTTCCTGAAGGAGCGCGAGGTGCTTCACCGCGAGCGCCAGACACAGGCTCTGCTGCGCGCGGACGTCGACTCGATTAAAGCGAGCCTGGAGCGCGCTCAGGCGGAGGGTCAGCTGAGGGCTGAGCAGCGCCTGAACGACGCGACTCACGAGTGCGCCGCGCTGCGACGTCGCCTTCAGGAGGAGCAGGATCGCTTCAGGGAGCTGACCGCTCATCAGGGAAATTTGGCCGACACGGGTTCCCAGAGGCCAGTTGGGACTGCCTCCGCCTATGCGCAGGCCCCAGCGAATTGTTAAAAGAAGAAAAAGAAGAAGAAGACCGCTCATCAGGAGCGTTAGCTAACCCTCGCGAAGAAACGTCTGGCCGAGGAGCTTGCAGAACGAACTCGCATCGAGCTCAAGGAACTTTGCGTCGCGCACACGGAAATGGAACGACGGACCGAGGAGCTCGCTGCTAAATTGCCGGAATCTTCAGCGCATTCGAGGGCCAAACCGATAACTGGTACGTTTGCTAAATGCACCGCTATACTTTTTGTTACTAAATTATGTGAGTTGAAATTTGTGAAATTATATATTTATACATATATATATATGTTGTCTTTCAGGTGGCGAGAACATTGCTGAGCGACTAAAGGTGCTGGAGAGGGAGATGCTGGAGATGGGCAACACGAACGCCGAGGCGAGATCGCTCTCAGAACAGATGAAGGCCTCGCGGCAGCACAGTCAGCAGTACTGCGACATCGCCGCGAGCACGGAGGCTCAGCGACGCGAACTCAGTGCCTGTCACGAGCAAACGAGGTGCGAACTGCCGACGGCCCTTCAGGCAGCTCGCGAGGAAGCAGCGAATCTGGTCAAGCGCATGAAGAACCTGGAGGCGAAGCTGGTGCAGGCACGGAGCGGTTCTGCAGGAGACGGACGCCGAGCTGAGAACGAGGTTGACTGCCGCAAAGGCGCAAAGATGAAACTCGAGAACTCGAGGAGCTGGACGAGGTGAATGGCGAACTGGAGCTGATGAAGAGCTACTTGCAGAGCAGGTCGCAGGCGGCCAAGGAAGCCGAAGATGAATACGCCAGAGAAATGTAGTCATTCGGTGGATCTTCAGGTAGGAATTAATTATTTAATTATTGATAACTCCGTCAATTATTTAAAAAAATAAAAAAAGTCGTGAGCACTAATATCACAACGAATGACTGGTTTATTTTCCTCCAGATTCTTTACTCCAGCTGCCGAATTTTGTACGAGACATTTTTGGAATGCGGACCGGAGAATTGCACCACGTGAATGAAGTTCGCCGAGCTGGAGACTCTGCTGGGTGACATTGATCGCGCCAGGGCAATCTACGAGCTCGCGATTTCGCACCCGAGGCTGGATATGCCGGAACTTCTTGTGGAAGACCTACATTGACTTTGAAGTTGCGAAAGAAGAGGCTGAGAATGCGAGGAATTTGTTTGAGAGGCATTTGGAGCGAACGCTGCACGTTAAGGTTATTAGAGAGTATAACAACTTTTCGAATTGCCCTTCGAGACCATTTTTCATCGGTCTAACAGTCGAATTTTTCAATTGCAGGTTGGATAGCTTATGCCACGTTCGAGCTGGCACATTCGGTCGCCGAGGAGGGTATCGATAGCGTTGCATTGGCGCGATGAATCTACAAGCGAGGAAATGCGGCTCCGAGAACCAGTGGCGATAAAGAGAGCCAGGCACTGCTTCTAGAGGCTTGGAGAGACTGCGAGCACGAGCGAGGCGACCAGGAGAGTCAGAAGAAGATATTCGAGAAGATGCCGCGAAGAAAAAAAGCGAAGAAAACGAGTTGTCGGCGACGACGTGGTAAAATCACTGAAATTTCACAAACAGCTTTGTTCACGACCGAGAGAGTCATTGAATTTTAATTCGATTTTGTGTTGTATCTTCTTTTGCAGACTGACGACGGCTGAGAAAAGGTATTCGATTTCATATTCCCCGACGACGAGTTCCAGAGGCCGAACCTCCAGATTCTGCAAACCGCCAAAGCCTGGAGGAAGCAGGCGATCGAAACGACACAAAGCAAGGACTAGACGACGGAGACAAACGAGGAGCAAGTCGAGGCATCTACGTAGTGAGACTACGTAGATGAAACTGAATTGTTTTCATAAAAGAGTTGACTGTCGGGGCAGAAGCAGTCCACAAGGAAATTGTACTTTCGAATTGTATCATTAACAGTTTCACATAATGAAGAGGCTGTTCAAACAATTTTTAATAAAATTCCGTCTATTAATCAGCAAGTTAATTTATTAAACAAATCCCTTTTGCGATTTTCATGTTTCGTCATATAAAACGTAGCGTTTTTGTCCATCTTAAGGCCGATGCGACTGTCACATTAAAAAAAAAAAAGAACAACAGTTAAATCATGAAGACTGGAGTACAGGAGATCGAGCCAGTAAACAGTACCAGTTTGTATAAGCAACTGAATAACTAAATAAACTTATGAATACACAATACAACATATTAACATCAATATAAAAAAAAAATTAATAAATAAAAATATTTAAAAAAAAAAAACGAAAGATGGTTTTGAACGCACGACGTTGCGTTCTTCACGCAAGCACTCTACCACCTACACCAAAGTCGCTCTTATGTTACAGTAGCATGCTCATTGTATATAAATTGTTAAAATTAAATTGAAATTAAATTGTGGATGTTAATTGTGGTCCCTTGCTTATAATCTACAAAATAAAATTGTATGGATTGCAGGAGCGAGAAAAAGAAGATACCGAGAATGCGAGGGAGAGACACGACATATCCCCAACTCGGTAAAGAGGAACGGGGGTTAGAGAGACAGCGGTAAGACAGCGGTGGGCGGAGCCTACATCGTACGTGTGTGCTGCTCTGTACGTGAGCCACACACACAACACACAGCCATACGGCGCCACTAGCGACACTGGTGCTCCGTTGTGCACTATCTCTCTCTCTCTATCCTCGCTGTCTCTCTCTTGGGTTCCGCCGCGACTGCAGCGCCTCTGTCGGCTCGATCCGGGCTTATTTGTCACGTTTTCGGCACCACGTCCGCAGCATACCGTTCGACCTCCTTTACTCTAGTCTCCATGCTTGAAGTCGTCAGTCGGGCCAAGATGGCCGTCGCCACGCGACAGGTGAAATGTCGTCGGATATTTCAGTTTTCGGTATCTCTGGTCAGAGATTACCGAATTTCTTGATGTATGACTCTTTTGTTACATTTTAGTGTTGGTTATCTTTGTGTCCACTTAAAAATGGCTTCTTTGTTTTAGTGGCTCGGGGAAAAAGAATTTAATGCCGCTCGTGTCATTCTCGATTCGTTCCTTCCGTCATATAACCAACTTCCGGCTGTCATTTGGTCAACTTCTCCTAAAATCTCTTACTGACAGATTCTCTCCACCGGTTAATTATAGATTCAGGCGTATGTTCCTGGCAGTGACCGTTTTAATGGTTTGCTATTATGTATTCCTGTGAACAGAGTAAATCAAACATCGGCATCTAGCAGTGACCGTTTTAGTGGTTTGCTATTTTATAAATCCAATCCGCCCAAGATTCCGTGGCTTCCTTCCATCTCTCTGGGCTCCTTCTGATGGTTGTTCGATGGCCTCTCGAAGTCCATCCTTGTTGTTTCTCCAGTCCTGTGATTCTGAAAAAGAGCCCCTTAGTCGGCGCGCACCCTGCTTTTATACTGGTGCCGCGCTATTGTTTTCTCTCTTGATCTCATGGCTTCATTCCCCCCTTCGGTCCTGTAGCCCATGGGGTGGTAGCCCATTGATTTTCGTGGAATTCTCGATTCCACGAAATCCTCGATCTTTGTTTGGAATATACCTCAGCGTTCGAAGTATACCAAGTTCATGATCTTTTGGTAATACGGGAGATGGCACCACACGTAGCCCTACTTAGTCTCTACGGTTGGTGGGTTTGGACGTTACAGAGTATTCAATATTTATAATAATTTATGCATATTCTAAGTATTTAATGTGTAACTTTTTTATTTTTATTTTTAATTCTTATTGTTGCACATTATTAGAATATTTTATAGTTTTCGATACTATGTATTTTTTTGGAAATACAAATTGTGAAATATTCGATTATCAAGTTTGCTACGCGGTTATTAGTGGAGCGGATGCTTTCATGAGAATTTAACTTTTTTTTTAAATTTCCGCGCTCCGTCGACGTTATCGGCAAGATCGGTCGTCGTCGGTAAGAATCCTAATTGCAGATTTCCCGAAATACTGCAGAGTCTTTTTTGACAAGTGACGATTTATAAACGACAACAGAAAAAAAAATAAAAATGCGAGTGCAAGTATAAATTATTAAACAAAATAATTGTATGAAAATATACATGTTGAACATAACCGTGTAAATTAGATAAATGTCAGTGATAAATATAATTAT
Organism: Tromatobia lineatoria; assembly: GCA_949699805.1. Lineage (NCBI taxonomy): Eukaryota > Metazoa > Arthropoda > Insecta > Hymenoptera > Ichneumonidae > Tromatobia > Tromatobia lineatoria. The sequence continues at coordinate 5,764,942 of OX453054.1, forward strand.
GGGTGTTGAGTTTAGATTATGTTAATTGATGTTCTATGTGACATATTATTTATGAATTATAATTTCCATTGAAGTGTACAAATTGATTCAAGAAGTGAAACAATAAAGAAAAAAGCTGAGGAATCAAGTGTTTTTTTCATGTCCTGTATAATATGTAGTGTGATGTGATTTTTTGAAGACAAACAGAATTTTTATTGTCATGAGTATTAAATGAATGAGATAAAATATATAATTTTATCGTGGTAGGTAATAACCACTTTAGAATTCTCTAAAGGAAAAATTGAAAAAAATGTAATTGCACTAAGGTAAAATATGAGTACGCTGTGAATCTTGTTCAAATTTATCAATTTGATGGAAAGTTAGTGAGCCGTACACGTATGCGTACCTGAAAAGGGAAATCTTCTAAGGTAAATGCCAATATAAACAAATAGAAAAATTACAATAGTATTTGTGCATACTTCTTAATGTAGAAATAAGAAATGTAAAGAATTTTAGCTCGCTCTGTCCATTTGAACCAAAGGTACTATGTAATACGGACATCCGGGTAACAAAAAATCGGTTGTTCATAACAAAAATTATTTTATAATAGAAAATCTATAATCTTTCACACCAAAAATCTGTATTTCATCGTGTTTGAGAAATGTGCAGTGAAAAAAAATTAATTTATTGAATTTAAATTCAGATTGACCTACAAAAAGTGAATTAGGTCGAGTAGAACGCGGGCTTAATAGGCTCTTCTGTGCGTTTTTTCAAAACGTGAGTGCTTAAAAGTGAGGAACAGTATATGGGCTGCACTAGATCGTAAATTATCTACTGACGTCAAACCACAACACGACAAATGTCCGATCAGAGAGGATTCATGGTGTTCATGGCAACGGGCTAAAGCTACAAATAGTTTGGCTGACTATAAACATAAACCAGCTCTTCCAGCTAATGTGTATGCTATCAAGCCAATCTACGAAGAACTGACCAGTGATGATCTTCCTACGCGATGTATCGGTGGTTACACGCAAAATAACAACGAAAGCTTCAATTTGCCTGTGTAGGCATTGGCCCCAAAATCAGTTTCTAGTGGTAAAACTGTTTTGGATGTAGCCACGAATATTGCAGTTTGTACATCGAATGACGGGTTTTTATCAATTTCACTCGTTATGAAAGAAATGGGCTTATAAATAGGCGTGAATTCCTACAAATCGTGTCTAGCGATCGACAATCAGCGCATAATGCTTGGAGAGAGATCCCTATTGGATCACCGCAACCTCAAAACAACCCGTAAAACGACGGTAGCAAAACGCCGTGCAAGTAACAACTTGGCAACCGCGATTCTGCTATTGTATCCGCTTGGCAACCGCGATTCTACCGTTGTATCCGCTTGGCAACCGCGATTCTACCGTTGTAACTGCAAAGCAATGGCGTTTCTGCGAACGGTGTTTTTTACACTTCCTACTGCAGCTACCAAAACCAACCATGAAACAACCGTTCTTCCACCAGCACCAAGGTTGTTTTATAGTCGTTCAGCGGTAAATGGTGCGGTGAAAAGCAGCCGGTGGTTTCGCGGTAGAAAAGTGGTTGTGGCTACGGTTGCCTAATCTGACAGGGATCACTGTCTGAAGTGGTAAACGAGACAAGAATGGCTTCAAAATCGAACAGAAAAGAAATGCGAGAGCGGGACACTTAATTGGAAGGCCAATTATATGGCACAGGCATTGCAGATTAAAGGTATATTTATATTATCAATGATTTTCTACTACTCAAAACTTTAAACGCGCTTATCTCAAAACTGCTCTTTTCAAGTTGGCCGGAAACATGACTCAAAAAGTTTACCACCGATTTATTTGAAATTTTAGATATATCTTCGAAAATACATTATCTACAAAAGGACGTAGGATTTTTTTTGTAAGTTGCATAGTTTTTTCGGGATTTATCATTTTCGAACGATTTTTAGGTCGAATTTTCGAACTTTTATTTTAGATGCTCGCCATTTCGTCAAAAATACCTGTATCGAATAAATCCTACGTACTTCTCTGGCTACTGTTATGTATAAGTAAAAACCGCTAAGAAACTCATTATAATTAAAAAATTACAGAAGCCGTGTATGCGGCCGTGGATTTAAAAAAAATGTCATCGCAACAACGCTGTACAGCCGCCATTTTTGAATTAATTTCTGAAAAAAATTACTGTATACAGTTAATGATATGTACAATAAATACCCTTTCTCAAAAAATCGATGTTTCTAATAGTTTTTCTGAAAAAAAATTCTACAAAAAGACTTTTTTGTCGCCCTCTAGAGTGGCCTAACCCCTTAAGCTAAAACCAGACTTATCCCTCTCGTTGACATTGTAACAAAAGGTTATCTTATGCCATATTAGTTACCTGGACGCGTCGATGAAAATGGTTGGGAGTGGCGGTCTGAAGCCGAGATCATTGTAGCTGCCATGTCGTGTACAGTACATTACTGAGTAGTAGTAGTAATGTTTTGCAGTAATGTTTTTTTCTAACTAATGCACGGAATGTCTCGCATTTCTCACCTCCGGCGCATGGTGGAAATAGTGTACTGCAGTAAGGCGTGCGAGAATATTACTGCGCATGCGCACCTATGTAAATATATTTCCGTACGTGAAAGTGTGCGGAAATGTATCTGTAGATGATAGTTTCCCCGGACATCCGTTAAAGGCACAAGAAAAAAGCAGTATTTGGTACTTCTACGAAAAATCGAATGTCCTACGGCGGTGAAGAAATAGCATGCACTCGCCTTCTCTTGCGCTACAAATCCCACGCGACTTCGCCTCATGTCACCTCAGCGTTCGATTCGGCTTGTGCGCTGCTTCCAAACCTTTGTAGATTATCTACTTTTCCGAATTAGTATCACTATCTACCATTATGGCGTCACGTTGTACATTCGTACTGGTTTTATGGATGTTTAAGTTTCGTATTGATGTGTCAGTGTATGCGGAACGACTATGCCATACCATACTATAAGGAATCCTTAGGGAGTTTGGGGGCGGGACCTCCCAACACACAACCCGGCGCCCCGTACGAGCGACCTGATTGCTTGTTTCACCTAACTACACGGAAACGTACCTTTCCCAATTTTCAAATCTCGAATACTTTAGAACTATAAGGAAGTGCGAAAATTGCGATAAACGATTTTCTCCTACCGCTATTCACACCGCTAGTTAGGACCACGGTCTTACACACAGGTCTGGAAACTTCAGTGGAGGGGGTGGGCCAAAAAATGATGAAGCTTTGGATTTCCGTAGTCGCCGCTCGGGTCGCTGTATCTAAAAGAGTGTAACGCCCGAGCGTGTTTATTCGCGGGAACTTCGAACAACACCAACGATGTGTCCTCCTGGGTCCTATTGACAAAGGGTAAAACCCGACCTTGCGAATCGGGAAGTTTATAGGAAATTTAAAAAAAAAGGAACTGCTCACTTTGAGTATCGAAAATATTCTGTTTTATTCTCTCCAAGATTTTTGAATCTAGGCTAGGATCAACCACAGAACGGTTCCCCTTGTAACGAATCTCGCAATGTGTGGGACTCGAGGCGGCCGTTCGTATGTGATTAGTTGTTGAGGTGATCAGTATGGTACCGCCGTCTCGAAATTGATTAGAATTATAGAAAAAGAGGGGGGGCATGATTAGCGCTCTCACTCGGCACGAATTTAGTCGTTTGCGAACTCACTATGAGGATTGACAAAATATCAATCGTATCAATTTATATCAATTTATAGATATATATATATATATATATATGTGTAAAGCAATAGCCAGATACCACAATTAACGGCTACCGAATAAGCTTGTCTACGCGGCTGGTGATACGGAGGTAAAAGACCTTGGAAAAGAACAACACCCAAACGGAATTCCAAGACCACCGATTTTGGAGAGAAAATGTTTCCTGATTTTGGGCCGGAGAGGCCACAAGTTGCCAAGAGTTGTCCAGTGACGTCAACGGTTCTGTATCACACCTATGCCAATGAACCAATGTCGGCGTAACGAGTGAGCAAAGACTTTTGGCGAGATAAGTGCCCCTATTGTATCAGTGCCACTATTTTTTAACGGAATGTCGGAATAATTGTATCACCTTTAAAAATGGTATGTGATATGAAATGATATTCAATAGTATGAAATTTCTGTTATACGAAATGATATATGATCATGAAATGATTGGGCAATGGTATTCGGTACGCTATGATGTATGATTATGAAATGATATGTGATATGCAATGGTTATGAAATGATACGAGAGATGTACCCAATAAAATAACTTCTTCAAATGATTATAATTATGAATTATAAATGTAATGAAACGATTAATGAATTAATAAGTTGATTGTTTAATGAAATATCTAGCGAAATAAATGTATGAGATGATTATTTAATGAATTTGTGAATGAAAGGAAATAACGTTGTTGTTTTATAAAAGAATTCATTGCCGTAATTGTCTCAGTGGTATCATTGTGTGAAGGAATACTTGCTTCCGAACCACTTAGCAATCTTCCATACAAAAAAATTAATACACCCTACCAAACCCTCGCGGAGCAAATCACACATGAGTTCAATAGGAACAAGGGAGTACATATAGAGTATTTCCATATTCCAATGCATGCATTTTCTCACGCACTTGACAAAGAAAGGGCCTGCCGTCGCCACCCCATTTATCGAAGGCTCGACTTAAGACCTAAACATCTATACAAACTCAAAACTGCAGAATAAACATACATGTGCTCGACGTCTTTTCAATAACAAAGATACGTAACTGAATATACATACGATAAGACAATGATGGCTCTGTATTTATTCAATATCTTTGAGAAATATCCAAGTTTATTGCAAATTATTATTATAAGTCCCCATTTGTTAATTTCGAGTCTCTTAGGGTAAAATTATTCTGTTCAATTCAACCAATACATTCTCATTATATTATTCTTCAAAATTAGCTTTGAATAAGGCGCGCTTAAGCAATGGTAAAGTGACGCATGCGTCACACCTTTTAGTTGCGAGCGACGAATAGTGACAGTGATGAAAATTAAAAAAGGTATTCAAAAAGTGGCCCACCCCCATCACTGAAATTTGCCAGAGTTTCCAGACCTGTATGTAAGACCGTGGTTCCCCTAGCAATCTTGACCACCGTCGTTTTCAGCTAATTTACCGTAAAAACTACCGTCAGACCACCGGGTGGTTAAAAAAAACCGAAAATTGGTCGTAACGACCATAAAAACGACTGCCCTAAAAAAATTTATTCGGTCATTTTTTCAGTCACCGAGCCCCAAAACGACTGTTGAAACGACTGGTCATAAAATTTATATTTGGTCGTTTTTCCGGTAAATATTTAAAAAATGACGATTCTGCTCAATCGTTTTCGCGGTAGTCGATGACGAGAAACCACCGTGAAACCGACTGTCTTTCGAAGGTTTTGCTCGGTAATTTTCGCGGTAGTCGATGACGAGAAACCACCGTGAAAACAACCGTCTTTCAAAGGATTTGTGCGGTCGTTTTTACGGTAGTTGGTGTCGAGAACTGCCGTAAAAACGACCATCTTTTGAAGATTCTTCCCGGTCGTTTTTGCGGTAGTCGATGACGAGAAACCAACGTGAAAACGACCGTCTTTCGAAGGATTTTCTCGGTCGTTTTTACGGTAGTCGGAGTCGAGAAACTACCGTAAAACAACCATACTTCAAAGATTCTTCCCGTTCGTTTTCGCGGTGGTTATTTTGTTATCGACTGCCATGAAAACCACCGAGAAGAAACTTGAAACAACGATAATTTATTTGGTGGCCAGCAACGACAAAATAGTATACAATACAATGTCAACGCAAGTCGATGATTTTCAACGAGCAGGAGATAGTATATTGGCTCTATTTTCGATTCTTCAGATTTATTGCGGACATGTTTACGTGGTGTAACTTTAGCGATGTTATACGCAAGGAAGTGAGTAATGATAATAGATTATGGTAACCGTTATTAATATGAAATATCTTTTTAATTTTTAGATGGCCGCTTGATATTGTTTTTCGACAAAATTATTAGTAATATTATATAGTGTGCACGTAATAACTTAATGGTTTTCAAGGATTTCCCTAATGGTACCAGAAAATTTATATCTCTTTCTTTGTATATAACAATGAAATCCCATATATGAATTATACAATTTGATGGAACATTTCTGTAACTGCCATGGGTTTAAAAGGTGATCGTACTTCGGGTTTAATTGTTCTTCTGAGAAAGAAATAATCATTATCTCAATTTCTGTTTATACACTTTCCATTTCACATAATATTAGGCTTTTTTACTTTTCAGTTGAGGCAGGGTTGTAATTTATTTTTATTATTTATTTTACGTCCACCCTTACGACCACTTTCTAATCGTTGTTGAGATGCGAAACTCGGTACTGTAACAATTAATCCTAATTCCGTCAATCATTTGCATTTAAGGATGATTTTTTCATTGCTATAACAATTACGGTTTCGTATATAACTTTGGTGTACGTTTGAAGGAAGCAATGTACCCTGAGTCCGAATATTTCGACGCGATGTACTCGTTTACTTCCCGGTTATTATACCGTATTCCAGGCGGAGTATAATTTCGTGGTGCGAATTTTTATTTTCGTGCTGTTGGCTTTAGTTGATCGGTACCTCAATAACGGTTTTGATAAATGATTTCATGGCCTGTAACGAATGTGATAATCAATTCTAATTCAATGGTAAATTAGTATACAAATGAATTAGCAACAAGAATTAAGTTTTATATTATTAATCTCTATTATTATTACAAGTTATTTCGATGCATTTTTCTTGGTTACTTGCTAATTATTTAATCCGTCTCCCAGATGTTGGGTAATTTGATGGCGCGGATCCCCATGTCGGTTTTATTGATTACAACTGGTACCGGTACATCAACATCAGTATTAACGAACTCTTTTTTCGATGGATCTTGAACATTTTGAATATGTTGTGTTCCAAAAGTATTGCTTTCAGAGACTAGGAGTTGGACAACGAAGCCACGTACTTCCTGGTCATTGTGACGCAACTCCACAATTTCCAATATGCTCGCAAATCCAATGCTTTTGAAATGAACATATTCATTGCAATACCGCGTTCCGGCATTGCCCATCTGTTTTTGACAACAATTGTGATGTATATTATGTACTTTTGCTTTCTTGTAACACTGCAGAGTTTGTGCGACGAGTCCAACTGAATGTAGTGCTTCCCATTCCCAATCATATGGCGAACGGTTCTGAGCGCTTCCAATTCCTTGCATTTTCGATTGCATTAACGTGGGTACGATGTGAATACTTGTTGTTTTTGAACCGTTAGTGAGTGTAGATGTGATCTTTTTTTTTGTTCTTTTTGGTACCGTCGGATCATGAATTAATCCTTCAATACAATGGCTCATGAGGTGCCGTGTCACAATTTGCAGAGACGTTGAATTCGCATCAGTTACCCTCTCGATGATCTTCTTGTTCTATGCCTCAAACGGGAATGCACTGTGTGCCCACGGGAATACACGGGGGGCCCACATTGGTCCCCAATTTTCGACAGTTTCGCACAAGTGGGTCAATAAATGAAAATTGAATTTCACGTTGCGGATTCCAAATCTTTTTTCGAAATCCGTCACATACTGTTCAAGGAGTAGTTTTGCTTCGTTAAGCTTTCAGAAATTGATACTGTCTTCGTTCAAGATATACGCCGCCAGCATCTTGATATCCGACTCACAACATTTGCCTTGTAACATATCAGCACGTAATATAAAAGCCAATCCCTCCACTCGCTTGCTTTCCAGTTACTCATTTCTTCAAGGACTCTTGGATTCCTCGAGATCTTACTGGGCCGTCGAATGCTTATCAATATATTGTTTATTGCGGTTATTTTTGTGAGTGTGCCAATGTACCAAGGATAGTTACCATTTCCTTTTATTAACAACGTGGTGTGTAATTTTGCGACACCCAAATACATATTGTGCATGCTCTCCACAACCACACCGAAAGATAAATCGAACCCAGGTAGCATCATTAAAGATGTCAGTCCTTTGGTACCAAAAACTTTTCTATTCTGAGTGAATGCTTCATTCATATGTAGTCGCATATCGGCGTCCGTCCGACGAGGGGCCATGCCGTCGATAGGAAATACTCTTTGAACTCCTTTTCCCACCATAGTTTTACCTTCAGCATAACAAAATGTGCAACCGTAATGGCCGTTGAACCGAGTCATGTTCAGGACGTCTGACCTAGCTGGTGTATCAACACTACAGATAAGCGTAGCACATCTGCTTGTAATGCAACTGTTGTCGATGGAATGCTTCCACGTTATACCCGCGTCGTGCAAATCCTTCAATTCCATCATTGTTGGCATGAGAAACATATTTAAATCAGGGTGTACCACGTCAACTCATACACCGGCTAGTATAATGTGCCGTTTTTGCGCTTGTGGTGGAAGCTCGTTGATCTGAATGAGTATAGGCCATGCACTAGCATTTGACGATTTCGATACTTTGCACCTCTCCGTGTTGAGGGTGAATGAGAAATTGTTCTGACTATTTAAAAAACTGCCCGGTTCACAAATTTGTTTGTATTTAGTACCGTCATATATATCTTCTATTGCATTTTCGTCCTTCTTCGTACGTTTGTGTCGGTACCGCAGTGAATCCACTATTGTTGGATTCGAAAACAGTCGTTGAAGCTGCTGGGCGAGTTTCACGTTAATAAAATATGACAATGTGCATTTGGCATTGTGCATTCACACTTGTTGAGCTGCCCCTTATTTTTGCCAAGATATTTTTTGCACTCTTGACAGTACTAGTGACGCGTTGTGGCAGTTTTGTCATTTCTCGATAGCATGGACCAGAAACCATTTAACGTCTGCGGCAAGGTGCTGCCGACAAACATACTGTCTAGGTTTCTTATCGATTGCGTAATATCTTTTCTCAAACGCAATTTTTCGGTCCAACCGTTATCTTTTCTCAATGCAAACACGTTATTGTCATCATCGCTTGAATCGTAAGAGTTGTGCTCTTCTCGTTCAAATGGGGCATTATCGTCGCTAGTTGTCACGTTTCCATCATCGGTACCATAATCATTAAAGTCATAAAAAATGTCGGTGTTATCGGCACCATCATCGCTTTCGTTATGAATAGAATCGTAGTAATTTTCTTGATTATCCTCGTAACATGTGTTATGAACATTGTCGTTGACATGTTTATCAGACGAATTGTAATTTCTTTCTTCTTCCGCGATTACAGAAACTTCATTGTTCGTTTCCAGTTCATCATCCTGCGTCGCTTCCATCATACCCTTACAATGTGAATTGGCATCCTCGGAGTCTATTGTCATACTCTGGCTTGTGGTGTTGTTTTTACACTGGATGTTATGTTGATTAATTTGATCTCCGAAATATAAATATCGTTCGATGTCCCCACCCGATAGGTTTCCTCAGAACCATTGATAAATTTCACCTACAGGACAAAACAAATCATATAGAAATGTGTTGAACCAAATTAAACATGCTTTCTTCTTCCTCGTAGAGAAACTTTCATTTTTATGAATGCCTTCACTGCGAACAAGCCCTCTTGTACAAAATCGTACCTTACATACTTACATTACGTAAATAGGTAGGTATTCGCAGATGCTGGAATTTTGTGTCTTCGCGAAATACTTTCAGATGCTGTTTGTACAAATCTCTCCTTCGCTTAGTGTTCGTACGTAATGATAATTTTTAGTCTAGGTATTGGAACCTCAGTTATGAATTTTGCTATAGACTTATCATCCATTCTTTCAATATTGTACTTTCTCAGAGTGGTGTCATTCAATGATTCCAGCCTATCAATGGTAAGCTTTCCATTACGTTTGAAACAGGTACGACGTTACAGTTCATATCAATAAAGATATGATGTGTTGCCACTTAACGCTGCAAATAGTACTTGTAGTCCAGTTAAACGGTTCTACTGAGGTCACAAACTAAAATAATAATTACTTTTCCTGCAGGTAAATTTAGAGTTGCATGTTTACACAAAACTAAAAGCAAAACACACCGACGTACTTTTTTTTTGCAAAATGTATGTAATTAAATCGCACCATTTGGTACGATACAGTTATATACATTATTTTCATCGGGGCATTTAGTACGATTTAATTGCATACATTTATTTTCATGATCCTTCGTTAGCATTAAATTATAAAATAAGGTAATTCTTGTTTATCGTGACAACAGGCATTTAAAAACAATTAAACTTCTATCGTTAAAAATGTTATAACAAAAAATGAGTATTTTTCGTTATAACATTTCAAATAATTTATGCTATTCTGCACGTTTTGTTTCATCCCACATTAAAGAAGTTGAAAGCTATTTCTCCACTAAACGTAATAAAATTAATGACCAAAAAAATATTCAATTGTTCTATACAGAATGTAACTTTATACTTTTGTTTTTATAAAAAATAGAATATATAGCAGAACTTGGCCATTCTCTGCGAAATTAGAGTTTTGCTTTTAGTGTTGTGTAAGAATTCATTCAATAAATGAAAAATTTTGAATTCCAAGCAGCGGCTTATGAGAATTGCAAAATAATCTCTCTCCAGAGTAATAACATTCCACATGTTTGCATAGCGACAAATAACCAAACTTTATGAGGAAGATAATTCACCCATTTGCATCGCGACGAATGACTTCAATTTATGAATGAGATAATACACCTACTGACATCATTCCCAAGTTGACGCGTTGTTTAATCGAATGCTCGTATAGGGTACCGTTGGGACGTGTTTCCACGAGTGCTCGGAGACGATATCTCCCATACACAGAGATCATGCTCCGACGATGGTCGCGTTATAATAGTTATTATGTTCGAATAATTAGCACACGTAATCTGTAAGCACACCATTATGTTCTATAACGTTTATTATACGTTGAACACCTTTGCTATATGCTTCGTCAAAAGTGATGAATTTTACAGGCGTGTACAACGAGGTTATACAGTACGTGGCACAATCGTAATATCACGGTCTATTCCAGCATTTCAATAGTTTTACATTATTACAGATTCATATCAACTCACCAACAATCGATACTTTTGCTTTCATTTCTATTCTCAACGAAATAATTATTACTGTGTTAAAAAATAACAAGCGACGATCTTTTTTTTGCCTATTGTTGGTTCGTCCAACTGGGGACCTGTGGCACTCTCTTCTATGCGATGATCTTGACCAAGATGGAGTCAGTTTGACGATCGACGCGAGCGACTATCGCGAATCTGGATTCGCGAACATGAATGTCAAGATCGTGCGGGCTTACAGCAGCAACCAATCAGACATCGTTACTGCATTCCAGACTTACCATTGACTAAGCCAAGTAAGCGTCGCATGCGCATTAAGTATCACACTGACTTCATTGGCTGTTAAAATCGCACTTGAAACTGTTGACGAGTATCGTTCTGTATTTCGCCGTGAAAATAATACGAGTTATAAATAATAATACGAGAAGATAACGAATTAACTCAAAAGTACCGCTTGTTAGTGAGTTAATATGTATTTTTATAACGTCATGTCATTCAAATATTTGCACGCATTGTCCATGATTTTATGCCGCGTGTGATGTAACCGCTTTGTATCCGCGCGACCATGGCTTTGTTTCCGACGCCATGTGCAACAAGTGTGTAACGTATGAACAACGTTGTAAAATTTATTGCGAACTTACAGGATGCGAGTACTATTTATTGGAAAATAACAATAATTATAACAGGAGCTTGATCGGAGATCACTTCTCATAGTAACTCGTGTTGGTGGCACTCCATACGAGAATTTTATCAAGCATCGCATCAACTGTGGCACGATGTGAACAGGTAAATAATGTCACTCATAAAGTAAGGTTATCTCGCATCTTTTATAAATTACGAAAACACATGGATACGTCGAATCCACCTGAAATATTATAGGTACCAAATATTTATTTATTTATTGTAGGCGCTACAAAATGACTTCACACATGGACGAAGCTGCATTTTGCGTCTGTCAATTGGCTGGTTGCAGAGACGCAACAAATTTTCAAATTTACAAAACAAAAGAATTGCTGCGAGAGAACAAAAAGACCACCGCCTACGACGTTCCGTGTACCAAACAATGGCTACTGTATATGAAGAAAAGTGGGATTTCGAAAACCGTTAGTATAAGAAGAGTGATTAATGCGAAAAACACTTCCACGCGAGTCAATATATTACAAATTTTTGGTGTGTACAAAAATAAAATAAGGAATTGGTGAAACATAAAGTAAATTAAAAAGTAGTAACTGTCCCATAAAATGAATTATCGTAATATTCCATGCTTACACCTCATATTACAGAGGGATAGCTTGCGAGCTTCTTCTTTATCATTTCCACATTTAACAAAGCTTCCTGTATGAGGAAGCAAAATAAAAACGGTGCATGTAAATACACTAGTAATTGCATGTCACCGTAACAAATAACAGAATTTATGAGACTAAATCGTAGTTTCGATGAGTCGGAAAAATTGGTATTAGGACGATGTAAATGGGGCAATCCGACCCGTGTCGCCCTCCATTTGACCTCGACCTCTCCGATTTGGCCCGTAATTTTTTTTTAGCTCAGTTGGACCCTCGAATGCAAACATTTTTTTTCTATGGCAATTTATATATATATATATATATTTAAAGAAACATCGAATGCCACAATTTAAGAATCTGAAAAAATTCTGAAAAATACTTTGTTCGATATCAAAATTTTCTAGCTGATGGCAAAAGTAGGCAAGATCTGTCTTCTTATAGTTTTTAAGGTTTTTTGAGAAAATCATTTTTTCTTCATTTTTTGAATCAAAAAAGTTTAAAAGCTATAAGAAGAAAGATCTTGCCCACTTTGGCTATGAGCTAGAAAATTTTGATATCAATAAGGTATTTTTTTGTTTATTTTTTCAGATTTTTTAAATATGGTATTCTATATGTCACTTTAAAAGAACATTTAAACGAAATTTGCATTGTTCGAAAAATCTGGAAAATTTTTTAACACTGAAGAAAAATTCTAGAAATACAGTATTTCATAAATAAACGTTTGAACAGTATATTAATTTAAAAAAAAAATTTTAATCAATGTTCTTAATCAAAAAAGCCTGAAAACTATACATATGAAAGAAAGTCTTCCCCGTTTTGGCTATGCCAGAAATTTGTAGTATTAAGCGAAGTACTTTACAAAAAAATTTCAGATTTTTAAATCATGGCATTCGAAATGTCACTTTAAAAATGTACTTAAAAAAAATTACCATAAAATTTAAAAATGTTATGCATATGAGGGTTGAGTTCAAATCCAGGTCGAAACGGGGTAGAATGCCCCAAATATGAAGAACGATAGGCATATTTAGTAAATGGTGTTCTTCTTGATTAGACACGAAGGAAGAAGCTAAAAGCATACATACAGGGCACCCGTGATTTGGGTCGAGGTACCAGAATAAAGAAACCGAAAGTAAATGTCCACACGCCAAATGAAGTGCCAAGTGTAAAGAAGGTTGTGAAAAAGAGGGATATAGTTGCAGCTAAGTTGACAGAAGCTAGAACTGAAAAAGTGTGTATAGTAAAAATCATGTCGTATACAGATATGTGCCATATACTTCTACGTGAATTTTTCTATCGTTGTCCACAATGTTAGTTTGCAAAAGTACTTAAGATATCGGGAAAGTACTCATCTAGTAACAAATATGTATTGGCCAGCTCTGAAATAATATTATAAGCAATACTTTTTAATATTTGTATTATTTTATAGAAAGCTAAAATGACAACAGTAAGCCGTTCTCAAGATTTTATCCAAAAGGCACTAAGTTTATGCATATCAGAGACATCCACGAACGCTTTGAGTCAATTGAATTCTGAGCTACCAACAGCTTTGAAGAACAAAATCACAGTTGATAACGGAAACACCGGACGTAACAACGGCAATGGCACCAGCAAACAAATTCGTGGATCATTGTTTGGAAAAGAAAATGCTGCCATTCGCTGTCGTTGAACGAAAAATCACAGGTGACAGGGAGGATGGTGTAAGCGATAGACAAAACGGTGCTATCGAACAAAACACTACAGATTACGAAGGGAATGCTAACAACAAAAAAACTATGCACTGTTCATCGACCACAGTCTTACATACAGGTCTGGAAACTCCCTCAGAATTCTGTGGTGGGGGTATGGTCGCTTAGTGAGGTTGAATTTAGTTTTCAGCATAGCCGCAACTCGTCGCCGTCATCGGGTTCGCAGGTAATCATAATAGCCTGAAAATCCGGCTCGTGTTTTACTCATTTTTTCGTTGTTAGACTTTTAAAAAATGACAAAGTGGTGTGCGGTGCCAAATTGTAGAACCGGCAGCAGAACGGAAAAAAGGTACTCTGTATTTCGTGTGCCGAGAGACGCGGCTCAATTAAAAAAATGGGACGACGCTATTCCGGGCATTCTTAAGTTGAACGCGGTGGATGTCGTATGCGAAAAACATTTCGACGCTGTTGACATTGCCCGCGAATGGATTAAATTCGGTGTTGATGGGCAAGTTTTTGCACGGGTGAGTTTAATAAGATATACATCAAATTCAGCTTTAAATGTTTCTTAATCATATCCACTATTTTTTTTATTAAAGGCCCCATACAAGTATCCGCAGTTGAAGAAACTCGCTGTGCCCACTAGATTTAGTGACCATTCAACAGGGAAGGAAAACTCTCCACCACCACATGAATATGCAAAGCAGAGTTTTCATCTGCAAAATGAATCTCCAATGATGCAAGATCGTTGCAATGTTGCTGTCGAGTCCTCTATGTCCATTCCGATTATCAGTACTTCCAACGGTAAGTTTTCTGAAACAAAATGTATTTATTGAACTGCTGATAAAACCATAAAATGTAAGTGATTAAAACACAAACTAATTCATTCCCTTATTATTACACATACTGTTTGTGTCCCTCCACCAACTCAGTGTTCGAACATAAACATTGGGGTGCCGCTCTCTGCCATGGAAATAAAAAGTTGCGAACCTCTAAAAGCAGTTTCATTTGCTCCTAAAGAAAAAAAAATGACCTACAACATGCATCTGTGAAGCAAGATTTATATTTGCAAGGAAATCCTCCGAACATTGATGGTGAGTTTTCTGAAAAACAATAATGAATGATACATGTTATGCTATGCGTGGAAAAAAAATAGTCATCACATTGTTATTAAAAAAAAAGGAGTTCAACAAAGCAAATCTATAATCCTCAATGGTTATTGACAAAAATAAAATAACAAGTAGAGAAAAAAAACTTGCAATATACTTTTCATATATACCTGTACTAGAAATCTGGAGGGCCTGTAAAAAATGCCTAACATTTTTTTTAAATATTCATAATACATTTATTGGAATTTACGTAAATTAAATAATACTCACAACAATTACTTCTATTAATATTACAGACATCGCGCATATTCCTTCACCAACTCCAGGGACTAGCACAGACATTGGGATATTGTTCACTGACATAGAAGCATCGTGTTGCGAACCTCTTGCAGCAAGTACGTTTGCTTTTCAGAAACCTGCTGAAGTGCCAACATCTTTACAAATCAACAAACGTGAGTAACGCTATGTCTCACACGTATCTTTAAAAAAATCTTGTTTATATTTATCAAATCCCAATGCCTACAACAATAAAATACTTAATGTTAATTATACTTACCTCTGTGGAAGCTGCTAAACCTAAAAGAAGAATATGATTAACTAAATAATTTATACTGAACCAAATAAACAACATTCATTAAACTATTTCATTAACACTTACCTTTAAGAATGTCATGATATTTATATCATGAAACTTATTTTTACAGTGATTAAAATTAAGGGAAAGAATGCATTAGAAGCAATCAATCAAGCTATAAAGTATTCAATTTAAGTTGTGAAATATGATTGTATGTATTTTTATTAGCGCAGAAAGTTACAACTGTTCATAAAGATTTCTTTACTTCATTATTGCAGTAGAACCAGAAGCAACGGCGATCACCAATACTGACTTCTCTGCCTGTGTTCCGGAGTTGTGGAGTTGTGGGAAGATGCGATCAGAGCTTGGATATGGAACTCTGTTTTCATACACGATCACGAAGATCGAAAACGGCGTGTCCTGTCCAGTGACACAAAAAAGTGTTATACTTAACGTGGACGGAACGTTGCAGTATTTCGTTTATGGACATCCCGTTGACCTGAACGACACAAAACTCGAGCGCGTATTAAATACATTGGAAATGCTTCCGAACCTACTTCACAAATTCAGGGGTATGAACGTTTGTAGTGGCCTCGGTGACGTCAACTTTCATCTCATATCAGCTGGTTCGGCATATCAAGATTATGTCGACAAGTGAAGAAGTAAAGGCTGCACACTTCTCTCTAAGAAAAAGAGATGCGGTGCCTGCATAAAATTGAAGAAGTGCATATTGCAAGGCGCAGCACGATTAAAAAGTCGTACGACCATAAATCGGGTCGGTAGCATTGCGAACCCCGTTATCCATCGGAAAATGTCGGCATTGCGGGCGAAAATTAAACGTGAAAGACGTGAGAAACTTTGTGCCAGAAATCGTGTGCAATACCTAAGGGGATGTTTGAAAACTAAAGAGGCAGAAATGGCGCGCATGCACGATACGACTGTGGACACAATACTAGCCAAACTAGAAATTACAGCCTCGCAAAAACTTGTATTAAAACAAATCGTCGCGGCCGCTAAGAAACAGGATGCCAGAGGTCGACGTTATACTGGAGAGTGGATCATGCTGTGCATGCTCATGAGCATACGATCCCCAAAAGACTACGAATTTCTGCGCAAAAACGGTATCCTACCACTTTCGTGCACGCGGACGATACGGAGTTATTTCTCGTTGATTAATGCAAAATGTGGATTTGATGCTGAGTTTGCGGAATTGCTCAAGAAACATTTCGACTCGAAGACTCCGCTGCAGCGTCACGGGGTTCTGCTGATTGATGAAATCAACCTGAGAAAATCTGTTGCCGTCTGCACAAGAAATTTAACTTATTTGGGCTTGACTGACCTTGGTGACGACGCGAAAAAATCCACGGATATAAACGAGCAAGCAACCCACGGTCTTGTGGTGATGTTTCAGCCCCTCGCGGACGTATATACACAACCGATTGCAGTATTTGCCTCGAAGAATCCGGTGAAAGGGGATGAGCTCGCGAAAATTGTCGTCAAAGCGATACCATATTTAGGTCAATGCGGCGCGATGATTCATGGAGTTATCGCGGACGGGGCTGCAACAAATGCGAAGATGTGGTCGATTTTGGGTGTCACAGGAACGATGGAGAAAACCAAGACGTGGTTCACTCATCCCGTGGACAGCGACCGAAAAGTATTTGTCTTCTCAGATATATGCCGTGTGATTAAAAACGTCCGGAACCGGCTATATAACAAGAAGAAACTTCGGGTGAGTTATAACATGAGAATCTACAGTCATTAACTGTTTACGGGCGTAAATAATAGTGATATGTTATAAGGTATCCCATCGACATACCTACCTTTAAAATTAAATTAAAAATTGAAGAAATACTTACAATAGATACATCCAGTCGTCTGAAACTGCAAAACCTGAAAAAAAAAAAAAAAAAAAAAAAAAAAAAAATTAATTTAACTTTTGTAGAATTAACTGTAAAAAAAAATCACAAATCCTTTTTTTAAATATTGAAAAGTGAGGAAATACTTACAATAGATACATCCTGTCGACTGAATCTGTAAAACCTTGAAAAAAAAATTCATTTTTCCTAAAACTAACTGTAAAAATACTTACAATAGATACATCCTGACGTCTAAACCTGCAAAACCTGAAAAAAAAATCGACTTTCCTAGAACTAACTGTAAAAAAAATCACAAGTCCTTTTAAAAAATATTGAAAATATAAATTACTATGCAGAAACAGAACAATAAATTCCTTTGTCTTTATTGAAATCTTGACAATACACAAGGAAATTAATATTGCTATTGTTCCACAGTTGAGTTCTGCGTCAAATTACGTATGCTGGAATTACTTTGAAGCTTTATACAATCTCGACAAAGGTCATCCCGGCAATGCACGAGTTTGTCCGAAAATCACCAACATTGTTTTGGACAACACATCAAAGATGCGTGTCCGATTAGCAACTCAGGTACGTAAGAATATAATGAAAATGAGATATTTACTCGTTCATTTCCAATTCAATTGACTGTAAATAAAATTCTACTGGTCATACAGATATTCAGCAACTCCGTTGCTGACGGGCTTGCGTTTTATTTGTCTCACGGGTGCGTAGGACTGAGTGGGTGCGAGGAAACGATTTCTTTTTGTAAACGGGCCAATGACATGTTCGACGCAATGAATCGAAAGTCTCCAAATGAAGGACTCACGCCGAGTTCTAACGATTTTAAGGTAAAAAAAATAACCCGACTGCACGATAAAAATAAAATATAACCGAGACCATTGTTTCGTTGTCACTTTAATCTTGATAGGTTCTAGAAGATGCAACGCGTTGGCTGAATGAATGGGAATCGGCTATGAAGAAAGGAGACATCTCGGCAGACGAAATTCTGACAACGGAAACCTCGCGAGGACTCAGAATTTCGCTTCAATCGACGATGGATCTCTGCCGTTATTTGATTGAAAAATTCGATTTCGATTACCTATTCACGGGAAAATTAAATCAGGATAACTTAGAGGTAATTTATGTTTCCCTTTCCCAATATGTTAACGGATTGCAAAAATATTTGACATTCACTTACCTGTTCTATAATGAACCAATACTTATCTTCTAGAAATTCTTCGGCACCATACGCCAATGCGCAGGATGTAACGACATCCAAACTGCCCTACGTTTTTGCAATCGTATAAATTGCTTTCCGTATATAGTGTTATAAAGCCTCCAAAATACGGCAATTGCACAGTTTCATTAGATGCAAGGCCGGTGACGTTGATCTCCATTAACGAAATCAAAGCGACTTACGGCAGCAAATGCGAGAGCAAAAACGCCGAATATTTACGAAAAATACAGGAGAGGCTGGATAAGATATTGCACCACGACGATTGGGAGGCAGACGACATCATCGATCCTCGTTCCGAACACGACTATTCCCTTTCTCCTATCCTCGACTGTATTATTTATTATGTAACAGGATTGGAATTTTAATTCAGTTTCCGCCAGAAATGTTTCGTCGAAATGCAGAAGTAGGTTTGTATTATACTCACAACAACGCTGTAGTGCACTAACAATTGCATGGATCATAACCGATTTAGGTCGCTTTACATGTGTTGACGTAGAATTCATGTTCTCTTACTTAACGCATAGAGTTTCTATTGAAAATCTTGTTCAAAACTTATCACATTGTTTTCCCAGGTTACTTATGCAAGCAGATTCTTAAGAAATATAATTCCTGCGCGGCGTGTGAAGATGCCGTGAGATCAAAGTCCAGCTGCGTATCTTCGGAGTCGCAATTGGTACAGATGAAATCCCGCGGCGGTCTCATCCACGCAAATCTCCATTTCTTTCATCTGATTAACTACATAGAAGCGTCGTTAGCGAAATATTTGTCTCGTGTTGATGTATTCGATGTAACTCTAGATGAAGTACTCGATACCTCCACGTTTACATTCCCCTGTAGAGAACACGCATCTGAAATCCTATTCTATGCTATAGTTTATTACCTAAGGTTGAGGATGAGACAAAACGCTCATCAGGAGAACCTGAAATTGAAAAGGAAATTTGTCGTTCAAAAAAAACTGGCGAAACTGACTAATGAATAGGTTGTAAAACTCGACTGATCCTATATTAAAAACTGTTTACTTCTCACCTTACAATACTTCTTAAGTGCAACCAAAGATTGTCCGTTTTGAATTTGCAGCCAAGCTTGTCCGTAATGCCTGCGAAAAATAATATGGTATTAAAGAAATAACGTTTTTTTTATTTGTACGTAGTTAAAAGTACTGCAGTACCTGAAAAAATAGGAAAGTTAGAAGAATTTTTATAAAAATAAATACCGGAAAAAATAAAATAATTAAAATTTTTTAAAAAGGCAAACATTTGTTTTAATTCGTACTTACTTACACATGAAATCTTGGAAACCCTGTTAAAATAAAAATAAGAAAACAAAAAAAATATTCATAAAAATAAGTACCTGAAAAAATTAAAAAAGCAAACATTTGATTTAATTCGTACTTACACATGAAATCCTGGAAGCCCAATTAAAAAAACAATAAACAAAGTTCTAAATAACATGTAATAAAACCATATAAATAAGAAAATGAAAAAGTATTTATTGTATACAATATATATAACTATTATATATTATAACTATTTCAAGCATTCTTATTTACCATATTGGTAATCGAGATCATTTGTTTCTCGCAGTCGGTAGGTTTCAAAATAATTAGGATATTTTTAAGATATTTATTTTATTATAGTTTATTTGGCTGGCAGAACAAATTTGGTATTTTCAAACGTTTTTCAAGTATAATAAATATTTGCAAAAACGGGTAGCTGCAATAGAGACCGTGTGTGAGAGTGAGACGGACAGATACCCTCTGCCCCTCCGCGTCTCTCGCCTACATGCAAAACCTTACATGCAACGAATCTACCGGCGACTGAGGGAACTTGAAATGGCTTCGCTAAGCGAACCACCCCCACTGCTGCAGTTTCCAGACCTGTATGTAAGACCGTGTCATCGACGAAACTAACATAAAGCAAGCCAATGGAGGATCTGAGGCTTCTGCGCAACCAAACATGACGAGTGACGAAGCGAATGTTTCTACCGAAGGATCACATGAACTGTCAACCGACTCGGTAACCGGAGGAATTACAGGCTGCTGGTAAGCCAATTTCCACAGTTGACGTGGGGAATGATACCAAAGAACAAGAATATTGGGATTGCGTCAAGAAAACGAATTAGACTCGCGTGAATGCACAAATACTTTTTTATATTATATATATAT
This sequence comes from Tromatobia lineatoria, assembly GCA_949699805.1. Lineage (NCBI taxonomy): Eukaryota > Metazoa > Arthropoda > Insecta > Hymenoptera > Ichneumonidae > Tromatobia > Tromatobia lineatoria. The sequence goes on from OX453054.1 coordinate 5,785,899, forward strand.
ATATATATATATTGGGTCGAGCGGATACGTCCGCCGACCATAAGAGACAACTCGAGACTGATATACATTTACACATATTCGAAATGCTAGGCGCACAGATGAGTGGTAACCGTTATTTCGCGTAGATTCGAAGCTCATGTGTTTCGGTATTCTCAACACTCCCCCTCGAAAACATGAGCGAGCGTTTCAATTTTCGTTCACATATATCATGCCCAAATTATTTAAACATTTTCGATGCTTCACACCGCTTAACCCTTTCGTCAGCACATCTGCTGGCATCTTTTCAGTCGCCAGATATTTTATCTCAATAAATTCCTGCTCGTAAACATCGCGAATAAAATGATGCCTGACATCTATGTGCTTCGTCCTTGAGTGGTAAATATTATTCTCCGTGAGTTTGATTGCACCCTGGTTATCATTAAATAGTGTCACGCATTCGTTCTCGATACCAACGGAGTTTAGCGTATCGCGTAAGTGCAGAGCTTCTTTCGTAGCCTCTGATAAGGCCATATACTCTGCCTCTATGCTGGACAACGCGACTGTCCTTTGCTTACGTGCCTCCCAGCTGATCGGAGCGCCTGCTAATATAAACGCGCAGCCAGAATACGACCTTTGGTCTATGCCGTTCGAACCCCAGTCCGCGTCATCGACACCAAATAATGGCAGATTCGTTCGTTCGTATCTCAAACCATACTCGCGTGTACCTTTGAGATATCTCCATACTCTTTTTGCGCTTTTCCGATGCTCGACGTTATAATTTGTGTTGAACTGGCTCAGATAATTCGCTGCATACGCGATGTCCGGCGTCGTGGATACCGCTAAGTACATTAACGCGCCAATTAGATTTTGATAAGGGTATTGAGCCATCTCGTCTCTGTTTACTTTTTCAGGTTTTTCCAGTTTTTCGTTCTTGTCGACTGGTGTTGGCACTGCCTTACAATCGCTCATATTAAATCGTTTTAAGATCTTTTCGACATACTCCCGTTGATTCAGATACACCCGTTTATCATTATCACGCGAAAACTCGATACCTAAGCATTTATTTATTTTTCCAAGATCTCTGATTTCGAACATTTCGCATAATTGTCTTTTCATTCCATTCGTCCATTCAATATCGTTCGCAGCAATCATCATGTCATCGACGTATATCGCGATTAACATGATATTTCCATTCTTTCGCGACTTAAACATGCACGGATCTTGCTTTAAGACTTTTAAGACTAATTTATTCAATTTTTCGATTAGTTTCTTGTGCCACTGCAGGCCCGATTGCCTCAAACCATACAATGATTTCTTTAGTAAACACACACTGTTTCTCTCTGTATTCAAGTCCGCGTACCAGCGCTTGGCCGTCTCGCTCACTATTTTTTCGCGAACTATTTTATCACTGCACCCAACCTTCTCGGCTGAGATTATTTTGCACAACACTTCTCGCAATTGGTCAGGTTCTTCCATGTACACTTTTTCTTCAAGTTCGCCGTTTGGGTAAGCTGTAACGACGTCCATCTGGTGAATGTCTAGACCAAGTTCTGCTAATATCGCGGCTAACAGTCTGATTGTAGTGGATCTCGCAACGGGTGAATACGTCTCATGAAAATCTTCCCCGGGGCGTTGTGAGCATCCTTTCGCGTGTCACGTGCGGAGCGGTCACACGCACAACAATTACACCCCTTTCGTGAGGCGAAAGGTTTAAATTTATGTATTTATTTATTTTTTTATTGTAACTCGGGACCACCGGTCGTCCTCTACAGGACCGCTTAGGGATTCGGGAAATTAAATGAATTTTTCAGACAATTTCAATTAAGAGAACGATCAATTATACTATTTATTTCCTTTCTTGAAATATTCGGGAGCCTCGGTTTATTACGTAATTAAGAAAAACTATGACTACTTACGAGATAAAAATTACGTCCTAATTCCTTTAGCAGGACGCCTTACACCCACACACACACTCCTTACACACTAACTTAAAACTACACGACAAACAGTTCGTGGCGAATTATAAAAACACTAAAAACTAGCGTCTCTAAGGCTGACCACCGCGACACGAGAACTTGTCCGATTTGCAACTTGAACAAGATATATTTTAATCTCGTTAAGCGAGTGCTTGAAAAACGGAGCCTTTTCCAACGCTCTTACTTTCGCAATCGGATGGAGACTGAATTCCCTGCTCGCACGTCCGACGGTCTCGCGGCCGTCGGGCGGCGGCCAGGGAATTTTGCAGAATCGCGAAAGGTGATTCTTTTGATCCGATGACTCTTCTTCGTTCTCGTGTCATGGTTTCGTCACGTTCGCAAGATCCTGGTGTTTAATTACACCCAGGGTCCGGCTCACATGACCATCAGCCTCGGACATTCTCATAAAAATATAAATGTAAGGAAAAAGTGAATAAAATGTGCATATCCCACACACATGGATATACACGTATATGTGTATATACATATATATGCATACCCACACATACATACACACAGGCAAATACTGGTTAATTTAAGGGACGGAACCTGGGACGTGACACGCGACTAGTCTGACCTTCTTTTTCTCGTGGTCACCCGCACTTTTTGTACGGAATACGAGTCGACTTTCCGATCACTTTTTGATTTTTCGGTCGCGGTACTATTTCCCATGTGCAATTTTTTATTTGCGCTAAATATTTATCTTCGAGGGCAATCTCCCAAGCTCGCATATCTTCCGTTTCCATCGCCTCTCGCCATGTCGTCGGATTCTGTATCGCAATATTTGCCGTGAAAACATCGTCCTCGGATACGACCAGGTCTTCGTTTCCCTCGTCTTCACTGTCCTCGCTGATTTCGGCTGGCGCCGATGCATATTGTTTGCGCGGCTTCCTCGTAATCCGGAGCGTATTATTCTCGGGCGACCTTTTTCCCTTTTCGGAGGCTGCACCAATTCTCCCCATGAGATCGTAGCACCTCTCTTTCTTCCACGTTGTTGTACTTGCGGCCGTTTTTCTTCGCCATCATTCTCGCTAATTGTTTTGTTTTCCTCGCTCGTACTCTGTATACTCATTTCGATTGTAATTTCTTCATGACTGCTCGTCCCTCCTTCGTCGTATATCTCCTCGTAGTCAAGACGGGATCCGTTCTCACTCATGGACTTGACATCGCGACTTACAATTGTTTGTTTTGTTTTCGGCATATGTACACGATATGCTTTGGACTGCATATCATAACCCACGAATATTCCCTCTTCCGAACGCGACTCGAACTTGCCAATATTATTTTTTTTATTTTTCACGAACACTCTTGACTTAAACACTTGCATGTATCCCACAGTGGGGGTTTTCCCGTTCCACTCTGTAAACGGAATTCGTCCGTTCAATGCCGCCGTTGGACACCGATTACGCACATAGCATGCGGTATTTATGGCTTCGGCCCAAAAGACTGGTGGAACACTAGTTTTGTTGAAGGTCGTGGGGCACAGTCAAACGCCTCTTGATTCCATGTTGTCGTAAGTACGCGTCAAAATCGTTGTTTACATATTCTCTCCCGTTATCAGATTGCAACATTTTCATCTTCTTGCCTGTGAAGTTTTCCACTTCAGCCTTGTATTCTTTGAACACAATGAGGATGTCGCTTTTGTTTTTCACAAAGTACACTTCGCACCATCGCGATTTATCGTCAATAAAGGTCACGAAATATCTCTTACCGGACCAAGATGGATGCCTCATAGGCCCACACACGTCTTTGTGTACAATCTCTAATAGTTCGCGTGTTCTATCTTCGCTTCCTTTCGGAAACGGTTTGCAAGTCTGTTTTTAACACACACAGATTTCGCATTCGGATAGCTTTTCGGTTTCACTGAACTTGAGACCGTATACTAAAGCATCTTTTGACATCGCCTTCAAATCGCGTTTATTTACATGGCCTAGCCGATCATGCCATTCATCTATCGCGGTCGTTTGAATTTGTTTGGGTTCAACAACGTTCGCGCAGTCCTGGATTTGCCTCACATAATATAAATTACCCGCGCGATCTGCCCGCATTACCACTTCGTTGTTGTTGTCCACTACAATCGCGTCTTTCTTTCTAAACCACACTTCTAGATTGTGATCTGTTATCTGTGCCACTGATAATAGGTTTGTTCGTAGATCCGAAACGTAGGATACCTTTTGGATATCTATTTCGCGCTTGTCATCGCCCGTGTCGGCCAAGATATTTATATTTCCTACGCCGGTTATTTTCGTACTCTGTTTGTTAGCTAAGTTTAATTCACCATTCACTGGAATAAACTTTTCAAATAAGTCTTTCTCCTTACACAAATGTCCCGCATCCACTGTCGATGCACCACTCAGCTTTGCCTTGTATTGCGCACATCGCGACTTCGGTGGTCACAAACATCGACGTTTTTTTTTTTTGACTCTTCGACTCCTTGCCGTCATATTTCTCTTCTGCTTGCCGCGCGCTCCGATTATCTTTCAAATTTAATTTCGTTCGACACTCTCTAGCTATATGCCCGAAACGATGACACCTATAGCACTCGATTTTGTTTTTCTGTCTTGGCTCTTCATCGTCTCGGTCGGTCGACTTCGTCGTCTCTTTCTTGTCCTTGCTTCTCGCTTGTGTGTGCGGATATTTTTTCTTCACGTACATCGCCCCCTGGTCGGCCCCTTGATCTCTCCATTTTCGACTCTCGTAGTCCTCTAATATTTTGACCTTCAGTACGTCTATTGTTGGTAAGTCATCGCGTGATTCCATTGCCGTGCGGAACATACCAAATAAGTCTGGCAAGCTATACAATAAAAGAATCGCCAAAAATTCGTTAGGGACTACCAGCCCAATTTCGTTGAGCTTCTTATCCGCTTCGAAAAATTCCGTAAGATGTTTCTTGATGTCGTCATCTTCTTGCATTCGCGTCAACGCCAACTTTTTCAGAAGGGTTGCTTTTCGCGCGGGCCCACTCGATTGATATAGGGATCTCAATTTGTCCCAAATTTCCTTGGAGGTATTCAAACCATCCAATGCGACTAATTCGCTGGCACTAACGGCTAACAAGATGTCCGACTCCGCCTTTCCATCCATTTTTCGCCATTTCGAGTATTCTGCAGACGCTGGCTCCGGTTTCGGGAGTTCCCTGATACGTAATCCCACACATCATTCTTTTTCAGGATAGCTCTCATGTGGATCTTCCATGTATCGTAATTGTCTCCCGTTAATTGATCAATTTTGAATGTCGCGGCCATCTTCATCCAGTTCCGTCTACTTCGCTTTTGAGTCTCTCACGTCCAACGGTCTTCCCGTCGCGCTCGGTCACTTCGCGGCCGTTCTAACACGACAAATTTTCGATTTGCGTTTTACTCAATTCACGCTCTCATTATATCGCGATCCCGGGCTCATAACCTATTGGGATTGCGTCAAGAAATCGAATGAGACTCGCGTGAATGTACAAATATTTTATTGTATCATATATATATTGGATCGAGCGGATACGTCCGCCGACCATAGGAGACAACTCGAGACTGATATACATCTACACATGTTCAAAATGCTAGGCGCACAGATGAGTGGTAACCGTTATTTCGCGTAGATTCGAAGCTCATGTGTTTCGGTATTCTCAACAAAGAATGTAAAAAACTGGAAGCTGCAGTTCAAACAAACATGCCTTCTGATAAGTGGAACGGTACCTGCGTAGAATCGTATAAATCACCAACCGAAACAGTTGATGAAAAATTGAAAACTGCTGTGGAGAAGGATGTTGCAATTAATGAGAGAGAGAGAGAGTACCTCTGAAGAAGCTCATGAATCATCAGTCGAGAACTTCGATGGAGATCTAGAAAAAGTAGAATCCTTTTTTTTAAATATAAATTAAGTGATGAAAACAAGTAAACTGAAAGTAAAATTAACCCATTCAATATGTAGTGATTGGGGTGCTGTCAGTTGCTCGAATGGCCATAAGCTCGAACGGTAATATGACCCACGGCCATAAGGTCGAACGGCAATAAACCCGAATGGACATTAGGTTGAATGGACATTAGGTCGAATGGACATTAGGTCGAATGGACATTAGGTCGAATGGACATTAGGTCGAATAGACATTGGGTCGAATGGACATTGGGTCGAGTGGACATTGGGTCGAATGGACATTGGGTCGAATGGACAGTGGGTCGAATGGACAGTGGGTCGAATGGACATTGGGTCGAATGGACATTGGGTCGAATGGACATTGGGTCGAATGGACATTGGGTCGAATGGACATTGGGTCGAATGGACACTGGGTCGAATGGACAGTGGGTCGAATGGACATTGTGTCGAATGGACATTGGGTCGAATGAACATTGGGTCGAATGAACGTTTGGCGTCACAACACAACACTCCATTCAGTCGCAAAAACGAAGAGCTCTGTCTTCTGGTAAAAAAAAATTAATAATGGCGGGAATTTCGAAAGATTTTAAACCACGATAAAAATACGCATGAGAAAAATCATATTAAGATGATTGATAACACATCACCTGTCTCTCTCAGATCTTCATAAGTGCGAGTGAGTTAGCTGAATATTTCCGACCCGTTATTCTCTGGAACTGTTTATTTTTAAAAAAAGACGAGAAGCTCGAACTGTAGAGTGCTAAAATGCATTTAGTATTTCTCGTATATTGTCTGAAACATCAATCGTGGCCATAAACAACGGTTTAAAGTTTTTGTTACTGACCGAGCAGTAACACATCACGTGAAATTTAGAAATTAGAGCATAATTCATAGTTATTTATTTTCATCGGCTTAATGAGAATTTACTAGAAAATCAGTAGCAAAAATATGTAATTTGTGTCGATAATTATTACTATTTTTTCTATGTGAAGGGGACGATAATGTGAAAGAAAGTTAGGTTTCATTATCAGTTTATTATAAAGTAAAGACACAATGCAGCGAACATAATATTATGTATTGTTTGGCCGAGTAATAACTCATAAAACTAAAACTATCCTGGAGATTGCGTCTTACGACGATATTCATCTCAATACATATTTCAGGTTAACAGTTTTAGCATATCATTTCAATTTGACTATTGTTTTTAGTTTTTGTAGAATATTGATAAATACAATTTTCTCAAATTCCTGTACTATGGTAATTTCTTTTAATTGGTAAAACTGAGACCTGAAAAAAAATCATTTGGAACTTCGATGCCCAGCAGGCTGGACAGAAAACGTGGTAAACAGAGATAGACGTGAGGAGGCCAAAAAATGTTAAAACACAAGATATTGCAGTAATTCTAAGTCTTCTCTAATCATCCGAAAGAAGGAATCAGGGCTAACGCTGCTGTCTGAGTGAGCAGCGTTAAACAAATGAAGCATCACAAGAAGCTGTTTGCGGCGGGCTTTGCATTGCTCCTATTAGAGAAAGAAAGACAGATCACAGTAGCAGCGTGGTGATGGCGGACAGAATACGTTACCTAACCTAGCTGTCATCTGGTTTTCAAGAAGTGAAAACAAAGTCAAATTCGCACTGAGGAAATAATTTACTTGCGAATAACTGTGTCAACCTAATTGCAACGATGTTCAGAAATTCTCGATCATTTTCGGTAGCATTATAGTCACAGGCAAAATGCAATATATAATACATTTTCGAGGTCAATTAGATGCTGCTGTCTACGACTCCGGCATACTGACATAGCTACCTCAATCCTACCAACTAAATTTTTCGTAGAATCAAGACAACATATTTAACAAAGTGAACAATGATAATATTTGGACCCGGTTCATATTTAATCGCCTGAATCATATGGATTTCCAAATGGAACATATATTCGATTTATTTTTATTAATAAAATGTTTCTACTGATGTGAATATATTCAAAATCCATACAATCATTCTGAAATAGAGCAAAAAAATACTTAAATGATTAAAACAGACTAATAATTACATATATCAAGAAGTATCTAGTAAAATTATGAACATTATAAAATTGTAGCTACCCCGAGGCAGCAGTGGAAGTCCCCTATCTTCAAGTCGAACGAAGCATTCGCCGGTGGCGTCGCAACTACCAGTCCCCCATGCCGCTAACTTTGCGTGAATTCGGGCAAACCCTTGCCGATGACAAGTGGGCGGGATATGTTACGTACGACCGGGGAACTCTAACGCCTATATTGATTGAGTGGCTCGAAAAAAAAACAGTTAGCAAAAACAAAGAATGCGTGATGCTTTTCAACGCGGAATTCATCAACAGGGTTATAGACGCTCGGGAACTGTTGCTTGATGCAACGTACAAGGTCGTGCCTAGATTGGTTGGGGCGTATCAACTTCTCACTATTATGGCAGTGAAAGACGATCATGTATGAAAAATTTTCACCGAATTTTATCGAAATAAATAGGGTAGAAATACCAGTTGTGGTCACCTCGTGGCATCATTTTGTTAGCTGTTATAACGTGAATACGGCGAAATCACCAGAACTCTGTATAACGGTAGTGCAATAGGTTGCAAATTCGCGATTTTTTTCTCCTGGACGATGCTGACCATCGTTCTAAAATATTACCAGACTATTTGCAAACGGGTAATGTACATTCGTGAAAAATTTCATGAAAGTGGCAGCATTTCGGCTTGGACCCACAATAACCTTAATAGGTCTTATTGTGTATTGAATTATGTGTTACCGATTAAAATCTATACTGATGAAATATTCCGATACTTCTCCTTAGATTTCTTTTCAAAATTTCATATTTTTTTGTCTCAGTAGATAAGAAACTCAAATCCAGTTATGGGTCATTAATCGATATGGATATACTTACTGATGGGCAGTAAGACCACAGAAGCGTATAACGCAGTTCTTGATGAGTTCAAGGCCGCCTTCCCTGATTTCCAACCTGAACATCTCATTACTGATTTCGAACCTGCCCTTCAAAACGTTCTAAAAGAAACATTTCCGACCGCAGAAATCCATGGGTGTTTCTTCCATTACTGCCAAGTTTACATTCTCTTTCATTAAACTTAAGAAATAAAAATAAAAATTTTGTATTAATTAACGGTTTTGGCAATACATAAGTATAACGTATGTATTGCCAATGTAATATTGTATTACCATATTGTACAATATGTATTACCATATTGTACAATATGTATTACCATATTGTACAATATGCATTACCATATTGTACAATATGCATTACCATATTGTAATAATGAGGAAGCAATGTGCAAGGTTCTACTTTGCATCCTTATTCTCACAATGTAAAACTCGGGACCTTATAATAATACAGTTTTAAGCGCAGTACTACTATAATTCGTACATTTATAGGCCCTACATAGGAGAGCACAAGTAACGGGCTTACTTAAATCTATAAAGGGGAACGCTTGGCGGTGATCTGGTATAACACCAATTAATGGCCCTAGCCCTTTTGCCGACTCAACACATTCCGGACTCTTTTAAGTTTATCGAAGAAAATGTTCCACCCGATGTCAAGCCCGTTTACGTTCCCTACTTCGACTATTATAAAAAACAGTGGTTACAAAAAGTAGGACCAAAGATTTTTTGCGTCTTTGATCGCGTGCGGCGTACAAACAATGCCATTGAATCGTATCACAAGATGCTACAAGATAAAATGGCCACTCATCCGCAAGTTTGGATTTGGACACGTAAGCTTGAAGCGTATAGTATCCAAGAAGGGGTATTAAAAATGGTTCACTTCTCTTGGTGTGATAATGGAACGCATGCCGTGCGCGCGTCAAGTCCCCGTTTCCACACCTCGTAGAGTAAAATGTTGTACATACAATACTCGACAGAAAACCTCTTTCTCAGTTTGTGTGACTGCAGTAGAGGCGAGTGCAGCAAAACTCACACTCGTGAGACTAAGATTTTCCGCCCTCGTATAGTCATGGTTCGGCCGAATTGTAATTATGAATTAATATTATTGCCTAATCGGTAGTTGAAATTCCTCATGAATAAATTTTTAGGCAATGAGTAATCAATAGTGAATTCTCATTATTTACTTGATCAATTGTCAATACAAATCGGAAAGAAAGTGAGTGCTCCATTTATTTTTAATCACGATAGCATAGTCTTTTGGTTACTCAATTTATAGCTTATGAGAACTCGTGATTTTCATTTTCGACGTCAACGATTTACTGATTAATCGAATAACTTTTAGTTCTGATGAACATAGTTATGTCAGAAAGGTAAATCAAAATGATGTTCATGAGAGTTTGGCTTATTGCAGTTGAGCTCGTCAGCTTTATTTCTCCAAAATTTTAATGGCTCATACGGATAAATGGAATAAATAATGCATACTTGAAAATCGATCTTTTTACACGGCACTTATGGGAGTATAAGCGAAATTAACCTTATAATCGAAAATTAACATTAAATGTATTATATATTGCATTTTGACTAGGACAATAATACTATAAAAAATAATCGCGAATTTGGGAACATTGTTGCAATCGGGTTGATACAATGATTAGCAATTAAATTATTTTCTCAATGCGAATTTGACTTCGTTTTTACGACGACGTCTTGAAAATTTGATGACAGCTAGGTTATTTAACGTCACTTGGCTCGGAATCCTGTACTTTAATATTAGTTTACTTTAAGGTGAGTCCCGTGACCTCTTTTTTATGATACGCAAAAAATCCGCAAATAATTATCGAATTCGTGGTACTTGTTTTTCTATCTTTGATCTGACAAATCATTATATCAACCCGATTGCAACAATGTTCCCAAATTCGCGATTATTTTTTATAGTAATATTGTTCTAGTCAAAATGCAATATATAATTCATTTCCGAGGTCACATAGATGTCTATGACTCCGGCGTACTGACATAGCTACCTTAATGATTAATTCAATAAACCAACTCTTTTTAGTACCTCTTGACCATTTGTTCATATACAAATGTAGATCACTTGGCGAAAATTATGGAGATTGTACATAGCGGACTGCTCTCCCTCGAAAAGGCCCTCCCGATTACGCGGATGAGAAAATTGAGATCTGTTCTTGACGAAAAAAAACTCAAGCGGACTTGGGATGAGATACGGGACGGAAAAAATACCCCTTAAGGATTCCTCGCGAATGCGAGTTCTTACGTCGGGCAGTTCAGACGAGACCTGGACGTTCTCAATCCCGAAATCGTAACTCCTCTCGAAACTGGCGATGATGTTAACGAAGGTGCATTTTATTCTTTTTGCGATCTAAATAACTTACAAAATAAGTTACACAATTTGTTACGTCATGGTTTCTTGAAAACGACACAACGAAACGTAATTTATTTATTTTTCCTCCGTTTTAGGGCGGAATTTGCCGCCTCAGGGGCCGGAGACCAATGTCGACGTGGTTGCGGAGTTTTTGTGCGTTCTTTTGGTTTTATAAGTTTTATCGTAAAATTATCAATTATAAAGAATGCATTAAATAGTGCATTCAGACCCAACGGGGCCAAACGTACGTAGTCACTTACTTTTGTAGTTATTTGCGGAAAAGGATAGTTCGTGCGTTCGAGTAGCAACGCCTTTGATCGTTAATATTTTGCTTCGCTAATTATTCGATCAACTGGCCTTCGTTGATACGATAGTTAAATAGTTTGTCCAGGAAATGCTCCTCGTTCCGTTCGAAGTAACCTATTTCTCTGGTGACACAAGTAAATGCAAGAATTTGAGGGGACGGCATCAACCGCACCCGACCGAGTCTGGCTCTCTCGGACTAAACCCCGTCGTTTTGGGGAAAAGGTTTCGAAATAAAATTCAGGCGGGACTTTCTGTTGTTTACTGAGGCTGTGAAACCCCTTAATTATTCAAAGATCAAAACAAATTTACAAGTTTGAGAAGGACAATTCAAATATATTAAAAGGTCAAATAATTTTCTGTTTTAAACATTTCAAACAGTTAAAATAAATAAAAATGATCAAATTGTTCAAAAGGGTCGAACCCGTTTCCGTTTTAAACAATTCAATTACAATAAAAGGGAGTTACGGTGTCAACCAATTTAAACGAAAAATCAAATAAATTGTGCCTAAACGCTTAGATTATAATAAAAATTGAATAAACAATTTCAATTTGCGTTAATAGTCAAACAGTTTTGTTTTAAGTTATTAAATTATAATTTAGATCGAATAAACAATTTCAATCTGCGATAAAATTCGAACAGTTTTGTTTGAATTTATTAAATAATAATGAAAATCGAATAAACAATTTCAACTTGCATAAAATTCAAACAGTTTTGTTTTAAATTATTAAGTTATAATTTAGATCGAATAAACAATTTCAATCTGCGATAAAATTCGAACAGTTTTGTTTGAATTTATTAAATAATAATGAAAATCGAATAAACAATTACAATTTGCATTATTAGTAAACAATTTTGTTTTAAATTATTAAATAATAATCAAGATCGAATAAACAATTTCAACTTGCATAAAATTCAAACAGTTTTGTTTTAAATTATTAAGTTATAATTTAGATCGAATAAACAATTTCAATCTGCGATAAAATTCGAACAGTTTTGTTTGAATTTATTAAATAATAATGAAAATCGAATAAACAATTTCAACTTGCATAAAATTCAAACAGTTTTGTTTGAGTTTATTAAATAATAATGAAAATCGAATAAACAATTACAATTTGCATTATTAGTAAACAATTTTGTTTTAAATTATTAAATAATAATCAAGATCGAATAAACGATTTCAATCTGCGATAAAATTCGAACAGTTTTGTTTGAATTTATTAAATAATAATGAAAATCGAATAAGCAATTACAATTTGCATTAACAGTAAACGATTTCAATTTGCATTAAATTCAAACAGTTTTGTTTTAAATTATTAAGTTATAATTTAGATCGAATAAACAATTTCAATCTGCGATAAATTCGAACAGTTTTGTTTGAATTTATTAAATAATAATGAAAATCGAATAAACAATTACAATTTGCATTATTGGTAAACAATTTTGTTTTAAATTCTGTCAACTAAGTTAAATCGCAATAAAAATCGAATAGTTTTGTTTTAAACGATTCCAATCGCAATAAGACAAGGAAATCATGTAATAATAAAACGAGCTTGAGACTTACAGTACTTGTTGTGCGTTAAAAATCCCGGTAGGTTTTCAAACGTGAGCAATTGCTGGCACGCTTAGCACTCACTTCACTTGAAATTGCTCTTTACTCGGAGTCTGACCGTAAAACAATACTCTTGGGTTTTTGATGTGTACCGTTGTGAATCGCGTCGAGAACTGAATTTTAATATTATATTATAGCCGGCTGGACCGAGGATCCCCTCCGAGTCCAACTGCAGAATTTGCTTAGTTGCAGTTCCCGCGAGTCCTTATCGGACTTCTCAGTGGCGGGACTCCGGGCCCAGCCTCTATCAATGTTTCGTCTTCGCATTGCTCACGCTTGGTTCTTAGATGCTCGAATGCATCTCGTCGACATATGTGAATGCTTACGCTAGCTTATTTATATTTTCTGCGCAAATGAAGGGTCTTAATGCTTTCGCTTGCAGCAGGTAAATTTCACAAAGTAAATTAAAATGTACCTTAACATGCGTTGAAAAATGTATTCAACGGCTTTCATTGGAAATATAATCATTGTTTGAACAATGATTATGTTTCCAATATCAACATTGTTTTAACAATGTTTTATAATGGAAAAAAAATAAAGTAAAATTTTTTTTAAATTTTCCTTATGAACTATCTTTTAGTTTCGTTGATAAAAATGTAAAAAAAAGAAATGTATTTATTACACTAAGTAGTGCGTTTTTATGGGGCGTCGAGCCATGACGTAACATTCCCCCCGTTAGCGGAAAGCAGTGTCGTGACTCTGCGTGCGCGAGGCTGCAAGCCGTGCAGAAAGTTGGGGGTCGACGCCATCAAGACGTTCCATCGGGATTTTTAGAGATGAGCTCTTCAGTGGTGTTATCTTCTGTGTTAGAGCTGGGTAGTTTCCTCTTGGTGGTGGTACGGGAAGCTGGCTTTCCCGACCTGCCTCTACATCAGCTGTTTGTTCCTTTGTGCGTTGTTGACCCAGGGTCAATAAAAGTCCGGTCACCGAGCTCCATATTGCGCCCAGTAGATGTAGACTCCAACCATAAAGTGAATGAATGGCGTAGCCTTGGATACAAGTGTCGATTACAAACTTGATCGACCGTAACACTAGAAATACGCCAATTATTCCTGCACTTGCAGAACCAAATTTCACAAAACCATTACAGAGGCGCGTTGCAGCATTCTCGGCAAGGTGATTTAAAGTTTCTTCATCGAGCAGTCCTTTTATCGAAACGCTTCCCGGAGGTAGTGAGTAACCTGCACTTCCTCGCGCAATGTTGTTGAGTAGGGCTGGTTTTTCTGCCGGAAACATTATCCTCTCGCGGAGCTTGTTCACGTCCTCCTCGGTGTAGATACCACTATTGGCGAGATTTCCTGCTGATTGGTACTTCCAGGTTGGTTTCGACGTTGGTTCGAGAGCGCGAGGTGCGAGAACTTCCACTGGTTGAGGAGTAAAACGGTACCACGTTCCCTCGATCTGATACTGGGCTGGTATGATAGGGTCGCAAGTTATTACGGTTGCTGATCTCACCAATGTCCTTGAGGTCGGTGACAAGTAGTAAGATTCGTTACGATAGGTTTCCGGTAGCTCCTGGTAGCATTCTTCCGTACGCCTCAATTTACACTCCACAGGGGTACACTTTATAATGTGGGCAACTTCACCGGCAATGACTGACATGTGTCCTGCGCCTTTCATTACCGTGTATGCAAATTTTTCAGGCAACAGAGCAGCAGTCGATAAGGCGTTTTGGAGAATTTGACGCTCCATGTTACAGCGTTGAGTCAGTACATCCTTGTACAAACTGGTCATTTGCTTTCTTACATGTTTCTCGACGTATATGAATTTTGAGTTGATATACGTGAAGATGTCGAGGTTGTTAACCGAAATCTTCTTGGTCGATGCAAACGATTCGCCTTTTCGTGACTCAAGAATAAATAACTTCGGGTGTTCTGTGGTTATGAGCGAGTAGCCGCAAAAGTTGTACTCCGATCGTTTCGCAAGTGCAAACGTCGTTGACTCGGAAGTTAGTGAATAAACGTCTGGTAAGCGGGAGTCATCTTCGATAACAGTAAACTTTGACACCATCCCCTCGTATAATACGTCGTACATTTTAAAGTTACACGAATCGACAGGGGCGATGTTCCAAAAAGCACTGTTTCCCTCTATGTCCAGGCAATGTCCTTCAGACAACTCGCACTGAGTGCCCGACATGAGGATTATTTTTCCCGCACGTAAGTTCACTACCGCTTGGTGCGTTGAAAGAGTTATTTTCACTGTGGCGTGCACGATCACGTCGCTCCAGGTTCCGAACGGGTCACTGTATTGTGTACCGCTGCATTTACCGTCCACGGTCGTTGATCCAGCCAGTGTGAGACTTCTGGTAGTTGTCTCGTTCTTCCGCAAACCGATGACTTCCGCCGAATAGCCCAGTCGGATGATCCCCGTTTCTTGAAGTCTTCTGCATGTTGGTTCGTCCATTTCCTGGATGTATTCGCGGAGACCGTCGTGAACGATGGAGTTGTGCGAGTGCATTCCACAGTGGTGAATTATGCGCGTTATTTCGATTTTGCATTGTATAACGGCCGTGTTGTCGAAGTCCGATAGTTGAAGAAGCTGGATGTGGACTTGAGTTGGTTCAGGGTCCTTAGGTGGCAGATCACATTCTGCTACTCCCTTCAATGACAATGTTGTTACGTTAAGTGTCGAACCGCTACAGTCATATCCAACTATCGCTTCAGTTGTAGTGGCCAAGATTAAGGTGACGAACGCGATGATCAGTGCAGCGACACCCAGTCCCACGGAGGTCTTTCTGGTGGTGTTTGTAGGCTGATCATTGTTCTTCTTCGTCGAACGTGCGGCGGCGTTCTGTTGAACGAAGTCCGCCAGATGCTGTTGCATATACAGGTGTGTTGCGAAACGGTCCAGGAATTCCTTGTAGGTCCTTCTTGAGAACTGTTCTCCGTTGAACAGGATGAGTCCCACATCCGCGAGGCCAACGTTCAATACTTCTCTTGGTCCTTGGATCGAACATAAGAACGTGTTTTCTCGGCGATTAAAGAACAAGACCTTCTCACGTCGACAATGGCCCCATTCGTCACAGAAGAGGATTCGGAAGTCGTCGAATTTCGTGCAGCCGCGGGGTAGACGACGATCGCGTTGTCTTTGGAGGTTCAGCCTCGGGCGTTCCATGGTGAACTGTATTTCGCAACTTCCTGCAACATAGGCATTATTATTTTGGTACTTCTTTCGCAATTTATTGCTTACTTATGCGTATTTTGTTTGGATGAATGACTTTCATCTTCCCGCTTAAATTTATTTTGATATTTCCTCCCGTGAGGATCTCCAATACAGGGCAAGGCCCTATGTACTGATCAGCGAATTTGCCTCCTTTTGGTTCTTTGAGGACGTAAACCATGTCCCCGATCTTAAAATTTTGCGGGTTTATTCGCTGGTCGTAATACTCTTTTGATTTTTGCTTTGCTTTCTGTAGGCTTTCGGCGGCCATTTCTTGGAGACCGCGAATTTTTCGGAATAGGTTCTCTAAATACTCCACGTAAGTTTGGTCCTGGTTTTCCTCTATTCTGTCGTGATTGGATGGTTGTCTAGCTGCTTTTCCATATACCAGTTCGTGTGGCGTGAAACCGGTACCCTCGTGGCGGCTGGTGTTGTAAGAAAACATCGCCATTTCCAACAAGTCGTCCCAGTCAGTACGACGGTCTACGAATTGTTTGAGATATTCAGCCAGAACGTGGTGCGACCTCTCTATTGAACCGTTGGTCTGTGGATGAAAGGCTGTCGTTCGGTACTGCGTTATGCGAAATTTCCTCGCGACATCCTTCATCAGACTGCTACAGAAGTTCGTCCCTTGATCGGTTAACACGGCTTTGGGCGCTCCGAAACGTGCGATGAAGTTCTTGGTGAAAGCGTTGGCCACATCCATGGCTGTTGTTCTTCGTAGTGGAATAGCAACAGAATATTTTGTAAGAAGGTCCTGGATTGTCAAGATGTTCGTGTGTCCCTCTTCGGTGATAGGGAGTGGTCCCACGATGTCCATAGAAATTTTATCGAAGGCACTACCCGGAGTGTCCGCGATAACCATGGGTTGCTTTGTTTTAACGCGCACTAGCTTTTTGAGTTGGCAATTTTCGCAACGTTGTATGAATTTCTGAATGTGCACTTTCATGTCCTTCCAGAAGTAATTTTCGCGAACACGCCAGTAGGTTTTGTTTACGCCTTTGTGGCCGCCCACCAAAGAAGCATGACACTCGCGGATAATCGCACTTTGTTCATCAACGGGGGGAATACGCACTAATTGTTTACATACAGTGATCCTTAAAGGTAAATCTCCGAGATCGTTGCGCAGCATAGTCGAGATCTCGTTCCAAGACATATCATCAAGCTTCTCGGTTTTAGCGATACTAAATGAGCATAATCGGAGCTCTATTACTGCGTCTCTTAAGGATTGCAGTGACTCAGTAAAGTCGTCTACATGAGTGCCCACTCGCAAGTCACCTTTTATCGGGAGTGCCAGATATATCTTGGAGCGTACTCGATTTACCCCCACTCTCGAAAGTGCGAGGCGATCGTTAGGAGGCATATTTCCCGTATTCGCAAGATCTTGCGCACCGTCGTCTACCGGAAGATTATTCGTCGTTACAAAATAAACTAAGTTGTCGATGCGCATGCTTAATTTATCACGCGTTTCGGTTACAATGTACTCTGTCGGTCTTTCGTCTTCGACAGGTGCGTCCTCATCGTCTGACGACGAGGCGATCGTGTCGCTCAGCGTATCGTCGTTTTCTACGTCTTCCATTGCGGCGTTACCTATACCTGCAGAGCCGGGGGAGTACGTAGCACCGGTACTTAGTTGACTGGTGTCTCCAGTTTCTGGAGTTTCCGCCGAGGTATCTCTATCAGTGTCAGGTATTTCATTTATTGGCTCGAGTTTTGAAGGTCCAGCAACCGGATCGGGCTCGGCACCCCCCAGGCCATCCAGTTCTAGCCTCCGTCTCTTGGAGCGCGTCGTTACACCTTCGTTCTGGACACTGTCTCCAGGTCCGTCAGGATCGTCTCGGCGCCTGATGGGCCTGACTAAGAGAACAGTTCTAACGTTTTCGGGTGGGTTACGCGACAGCGCGTCAGCGTTGCTGTTAGCTGTCCCGGGTTTGTACAGAATTTTGAAATCGTAGTTCCGAAGTTTGAAGCGCCAGCCATACAAACGGTTCGAAGGATCCTTCATCGAGTTCAGCCAGACAAGCGGCTTGTGATCGGTAACTAGGACAAATTCTCTACCATAAACATAGTGCCTAAAGCTATCTACGGCGTATATTATACCTAAACATTCCTTTTCGATTACAGAATAGTTTATTTCGGCTGGCGATAGCGTACGAGAAGCATAGGCAATCGGTCTGTCCTTCCCTATCTCGCCTTGGCTGATTACTCCGCCGATCGCTAATGCGGATGCATCGGTAGTAACAATGAATGGTTTCGTAAAATCGGGATGTTGCAGCACCGGTGCTTTGCAAAGCATTTCGCAAAGATCTTTAAACGCTTTTTCTTGACTTTCGGTCCACTTGAATGGAGCTCCCTTTTTCAAAAGCAGGGTAAGTGGTTTAGCCAGACCCGAGAAGTTTTCGACGAATCGTCGGTAGTAACCAGCCAAGCCGAGAAATTGTTTGATTTTAGTAGGGCTCGTTGGCCTGGGGTAATTTCTAATTGATTCTAATTTCTTAGGATCCGGTCTGATACCGTCTTCGCTGATTATATGGCCCAAGTAGCCTACTTCCTTCCGGAGAAACTCACATTTGTCTGGCTGGAGCTTCAAGTTCGCTTTGCGCAGCCGGTCTGCTAATCTTTTGAATTTTAACTCGTGCTCGTGAAGCGTATTCGCGTACAAGACTATATCGTCGAGATATACGAATAGCTCGACTCCCTGCAACCCGCACAGTACACGATCCATTAACCGTTGGAACGTGGCAGGGGCATTTTTGAGCCCAAACGGCATACGTGAAAATTGATAATGCCCAAAGGGCGTGGAGAATGCGGTTTTGTGCGCGTCCGCCGGATCCAACGGAATCTGGTGAAAACCGCTCGCAAGGTCGAATACCGAGAAATACTTGGCTTTGCCAAGTTGATCGAGAATTTCGACGATGTTTGGAAGAGGATATGCGTCTCCTACTGTTTTTTCATTGAGGTGTCTGTAATCGATGACCATTCTCCATCTCTGCTTCCCATGTGAATCGGGTTTTTTAGACACGATCCACAGAGGCGAACTGTAAGGAGACTCGGAAGGCTCGATTACTTTGCCGTGAATTAACTCGTGCACCTGGCGCGTAATCTCGTCTTTGTGTGCCGGTGGAAAACGATATTGTCTCTTGAAAACGGGTTGGTCGTCAGTTGTAACTATTTTATGCTTTATTGTGTCTGTTGTGCCAAGATAATCGCCTGGATAATGGAAAAGATCCATAGATTCTTTTAACGTTTGACTTACACTGGCTACCTCTTCCTCGTTAAGGTGGTCGAGGCGGAGTAAAGATTTTAATGTATTGAATCGCGTGTCGTTATCTGCTGGGTTTGCGGTGACGGTGTGTACACCCCGGACGTGCTTACGGCAATCTCCACGTGACCCGTCCCGGGATCCTTGCGAATATAATTCGTCGATTCCTGCAGGATCGGCATCACTTGCCGGATCTTGGGACTGGATTCGCTCGAATTCCTGTAGCGAAACTAAAGGAACCGTTAGCTCCACGTCCTCCTCGGTTGTGTTAAATGCTCGCAAATAAGCTACGCCGTTTGTGTTTGTCACTACCGCTTCACCAATAAAAATACCTTTAGCAGCGTTGAGGCGGGGAATATATCCCTCTTTGACATGTGAGTTTCTAACGCGAACATGGTAAACAATGCTAGAACGACTAGGAAGTAAGACCGTTTCTTGTGTTTTGAATGGCAAAATTTGATTTTTCCAACTGACAACCTCCCTGTCCCAATCAATCGTGGCTCGATTCTGACCATGAAATTCTGCACCTAGGATTGCACCCTGATCTATAGGAAACGCATCCTCCACCACATGAAATTCTGAGATCGTCCCTAGTATTTCTATTTCCGTAGATCCTTGCGTATAAACAGGCCCCTCGCCGATTCCCTGTAGCTTCAAAATATCTAGCTCGTTTACAACAACGTCAGGTTTTAATAACTCGCGCTTTATGAGGTTAGGGTCGGAACCGGAATCTACTAGGAATTCGCCCCGTTTAATTAATTGAGCCGATTCTATGTCTACCGAGGGCACGAACGAATGCGTTTTTAATCGGACATTTGCTGTGCGGACTCGTCGTTCACACTGATTACGCGGACTGGGCGATCTCTTGGTGCTCCCGAGTGGTTCACGCCCGTGTTCGCCATGGGAGCATTCCCGTTTCCCTGACGTTTCTCGTCAGCTATTCTGGCCCGACAATCAGCTGCGTTATGTCGCGGTTTATTACAGTAAGAACAAACCAGGTTTGCCGTCGCCGTAGCAATCGAAGCTTCACCGGGTTTGTTCTTAGAAGAGTTTGCCGGCCTCTTTTCTGGAAATTTTTTCCAACAATTTTCTGACGGATGACCGGGATGACTACAATGCTCGCATTTTGCGACGTTGGTCTGCGTGATTTTAGGCTGTTGTTGAGTGGATGATTGGTGCGGTTTTAATCTTGTAGTTCTGTCCGAGAACTGTTTAGCATCGCGATCTAATTCCTTTTCTACTACAATAGCTCTTGCATACGCGCCCGCGAGGCCATCGTAACCTTCGTAACGCAATCGAAGGCGGAAATCTGGGGGTAGTCCCAACAAAAAGCACTCTAGTGTATCGTCCTCGAGATTTTTCAACTGTTTCGCAGACATCACGCCGCAATTTGCCGCTTCTCCTTCTATGATTACTGCGTGGAGGTCTTTGACGCGACTTATATAATCAAGGACGTGCTCTTTTCCGCCTTTGACGATGTTACCAAGTTCACCTTTGTACTGGTTGATAGTTTTGTTGGCTCCAAAAATTTCTTTCAATCGATCAGTGAACGCTTTTACCGAGGAAAAACAATCGTCTTCTACCGCGGTATAAGCACGGCCACGCAACTTGTTGCGTAAAAGTCGGGCAAACGTTGCTTCGTGACTGACCGGTAATAATTCTCTTGCTCGGTTGCACGCACGACTGAATTTTAGTACAGGCGGAGTATCGCCATTAAAAACAGGAACGGATTCGAGCACATCCTTGAAAGATAACCGCGCCTGTATTCCTTCGTTTAACGATTCATCATCAATTCGGATCTCTTCTATCGGCGGATCGAAAGTAACCGAACGTTGTTTCCCGATTTTATTTAATTCTCTTTTAAGTTTTTGGATTTCGTTACGCATTTCTAACAAACTACTTGAGTTCTCTCCGGCAGGAACTTTCGATGCACCCTTTGCCCAGTCGAATTGAAGGTCCAAGGACGCATCGGAGTTATGATTTTGTATTTCCTTAATGGAAAGAGGTTTCCGATCTTCCGGCCTCACCGCAGCTGGATTCGGTAATAAGCTATCGCGATTTACCTGTGCGGGAACATTTTCCACGAGGTCGAGTTCGCGGTTCGCGACGTCGTTTTCGCGTTTTTGGACGATGTTTTCGCGCTGAAGAAGTTCGTTTTCGCGAGTCATAAGGTCGTTTTCCCGAAAAATGATATCGCTTTCACGTGACTGTTGTTGTTTTTGCGTTTCGAGAAGTTGATTCTGCAAAGCTATGAGTTCCTCCTCCGTGAGGGAACCGAATTTGTCTTTTCCGTCCATAGTAAAAGGTTTCGCCGATCGTTACGGAACTGAGTGTTTAATTCTGCGGTCGGTAATCAGCCGGTACGATCTTTTGGTCTATCGTCGCTTAAGGCTAACATGCACTTGAAATGAGTTAGTAGCAACAACATCCGTTAACCTGGCGACCGTCTTATTATTTTATTTAGATAATAAGGAAGTATACTTACCGCAAACACCCTGTTAGGGACCTTGCAAGGTAAATCTGTACGTGTAGCTTGCGACAAAACAATCGTCCTATGAAATGAATACACCGGTTCCACAATTCTTATACAAGTTACTTTTGAATTGATCGTATTTAGTCGGAAGGCTTATGAAACACATCTGAGCTTGATCGAGCACTTAGTGCAAATCTTTCGCAAGTGCATTAAATAAACAAAGTTGGAACAGTGCTCACTCGATTACAATTAAATGATACGCGTGCAATAAATCTCTAATAAACAAAGGTAAGATAGAGTCTAATTGGGTAACAAATACCGATACGAGTCTCTCGTAAACAAACAGTTCTCGTGTATACAACTTTAATAAGCAAAATTGTATCAGAGTTTAATTGACTGTGGTACGCAATACTCGTGTAGGCAATTTTAGGTTAACAAAATTGAAACAGAGCTTGGTGGATTGCATCAAAACAATACGCATGTAATCAATCTCTGATAAACCCACAAAACAAATTTTTTTTTTTTTTTTTTTTTTTTTTTTTCTGTTGTTAACGGAGTTCGGTTCAGCAACAAATGCTGACGTGAATGTCTCACAAAGTAGCAGTTCTCGGAAATGCGATTAAAAGATGAAACAATTCTGTGTGAAATAATTGAATCGACAGGGATTGAATGATTTTGCAAACAATCTATTATTATCCTGTGACCAAATATTTACTGCGAGGTGGAATGGTTTATCCACTTTCTTTGCAGCATTCAATCACTGGTCCAGGCTAGGGACGCTGTTGCCACTAATACCTAAGAACTCACAAAAACGTAGCCTCGACAATGGTATCATCCCTACACGCTGCCACCAACAAAATACGCTGTTACGTCATGGTTTCTTGAAAACGACACAACGAAACGTAATTTATTTATTTTTCCTCCGTTTTAGGGCGGAATTTGCCGCCTCAGGGGCCGGAGACCAATGTCGACGTGGTTGCGGAGTTTTTGTGCGTTCTTTTGGTTTTATAAGTTTTATCGTAAAATTATCAATTATAAAGAATGCATTAAATAGTGCATTCAGACCCAACGGGGCCAAACGTACGTAGTCACTTACTTTTGTAGTTATTTGCGGAAAAGGATAGTTCGTGCGTTCGAGTAGCAACGCCTTTGATCGTTAATATTTTGCTTCGCTAATTATTCGATCAACTGGCCTTCGTTGATACGATAGTTAAATAGTTTGTCCAGGAAATGCTCCTCGTTCCGTTCGAAGTAACCTATTTCTCTGGTGACACAAGTAAATGCAAGAATTTGAGGGGACGGCATCAACCGCACCCGACCGAGTCTGGCTCTCTCGGACTAAACCCCGTCGTTTTGGGGAAAAGGTTTCGAAATAAAATTCAGGCGGGACTTTCTGTTGTTTACTGAGGCTGTGAAACCCCTTAATTATTCAAAGATCAAAACAAATTTACAAGTTTGAGAAGGACAATTCAAATATATTAAAAGGTCAAATAATTTTCTGTTTTAAACATTTCAAACAGTTAAAATAAATAAAAATGATCAAATTGTTCAAAAGGGTCGAACCCGTTTCCGTTTTAAACAATTCAATTACAATAAAAGGGAGTTACGGTGTCAACCAATTTAAACGAAAAATCAAATAAATTGTGCCTAAACGCTTAGATTATAATAAAAATTGAATAAACAATTTCAATTTGCGTTAATAGTCAAACAGTTTTGTTTTAAGTTATTAAATTATAATTTAGATCGAATAAACAATTTCAATCTGCGATAAAATTCGAACAGTTTTGTTTGAATTTATTAAATAATAATGAAAATCGAATAAACAATTTCAACTTGCATAAAATTCAAACAGTTTTGTTTTAAATTATTAAGTTATAATTTAGATCGAATAAACAATTTCAATCTGCGATAAAATTCGAACAGTTTTGTTTGAATTTATTAAATAATAATGAAAATCGAATAAACAATTACAATTTGCATTATTAGTAAACAATTTTGTTTTAAATTATTAAATAATAATCAAGATCGAATAAACAATTTCAACTTGCATAAAATTCAAACAGTTTTGTTTTAAATTATTAAGTTATAATTTAGATCGAATAAACAATTTCAATCTGCGATAAAATTCGAACAGTTTTGTTTGAATTTATTAAATAATAATGAAAATCGAATAAACAATTTCAACTTGCATAAAATTCAAACAGTTTTGTTTGAGTTTATTAAATAATAATGAAAATCGAATAAACAATTACAATTTGCATTATTAGTAAACAATTTTGTTTTAAATTATTAAATAATAATCAAGATCGAATAAACGATTTCAATCTGCGATAAAATTCGAACAGTTTTGTTTGAATTTATTAAATAATAATGAAAATCGAATAAGCAATTACAATTTGCATTAACAGTAAACGATTTCAATTTGCATTAAATTCAAACAGTTTTGTTTTAAATTATTAAGTTATAATTTAGATCGAATAAACAATTTCAATCTGCGATAAATTCGAACAGTTTTGTTTGAATTTATTAAATAATAATGAAAATCGAATAAACAATTACAATTTGCATTATTGGTAAACAATTTTGTTTTAAATTCTGTCAACTAAGTTAAATCGCAATAAAAATCGAATAGTTTTGTTTTAAACGATTCCAATCGCAATAAGACAAGGAAATCATGTAATAATAAAACGAGCTTGAGACTTACAGTACTTGTTGTGCGTTAAAAATCCCGGTAGGTTTTCAAACGTGAGCAATTGCTGGCACGCTTAGCACTCACTTCACTTGAAATTGCTCTTTACTCGGAGTCTGACCGTAAAACAATACTCTTGGGTTTTTGATGTGTACCGTTGTGAATCGCGTCGAGAACTGAATTTTAATATTATATTATAGCCGGCTGGACCGAGGATCCCCTCCGAGTCCAACTGCAGAATTTGCTTAGTTGCAGTTCCCGCGAGTCCTTATCGGACTTCTCAGTGGCGGGACTCCGGGCCCAGCCTCTATCAATGTTTCGTCTTCGCATTGCTCACGCTTGGTTCTTAGATGCTCGAATGCATCTCGTCGACATATGTGAATGCTTACGCTAGCTTATTTATATTTTCTGCGCAAATGAAGGGTCTTAATGCTTTCGCTTGCAGCAGGTAAATTTCACAAAGTAAATTAAAATGTACCTTAACATGCGTTGAAAAATGTATTCAACGGCTTTCATTGGAAATATAATCATTGTTTGAACAATGATTATGTTTCCAATATCAACATTGTTTTAACAATGTTTTATAATGGAAAAAAAATAAAGTAAAATTTTTTTTAAATTTTCCTTATGAACTATCTTTTAGTTTTGTTGATAAAAATGTAAAAAAAAGAAATGTATTTATTACACTAAGTAGTGCGTTTTTATGGGGCGTCGAGCCATGACGTAACATTCCCCCCGTTAGCGGAAAGCAGTGTCGTGACTCTGCGTGCGCGAGGCTGCAAGCCGTGCAGAAAGTTGGGGGTCGACGCCATCAAGACGTTCCATCGGGATTTTTAGAGATGAGCTCTTCAGTGGTGTTATCTTCTGTGTTAGAGCTGGGTAGTTTCCTCTTGGTGGTGGTACGGGAAGCTGGCTTTCCCGACCTGCCTCTACATCAGCTGTTTGTTCCTTTGTGCGTTGTTGACCCAGGGTCAATAAAAGTCCGGTCACCGAGCTCCATATTGCGCCCAGTAGATGTAGACTCCAACCATAAAGTGAATGAATGGCGTAGCCTTGGATACAAGTGTCGATTACAAACTTGATCGACCGTAACACTAGAAATACGCCAATTATTCCTGCACTTGCAGAACCAAATTTCACAAAACCATTACAGAGGCGCGTTGCAGCATTCTCGGCAAGGTGATTTAAAGTTTCTTCATCGAGCAGTCCTTTTATCGAAACGCTTCCCGGAGGTAGTGAGTAACCTGCACTTCCTCGCGCAATGTTGTTGAGTAGGGCTGGTTTTTCTGCCGGAAACATTATCCTCTCGCGGAGCTTGTTCACGTCCTCCTCGGTGTAGATACCACTATTGGCGAGATTTCCTGCTGATTGGTACTTCCAGGTTGGTTTCGACGTTGGTTCGAGAGCGCGAGGTGCGAGAACTTCCACTGGTTGAGGAGTAAAACGGTACCACGTTCCCTCGATCTGATACTGGGCTGGTATGATAGGGTCGCAAGTTATTACGGTTGCTGATCTCACCAATGTCCTTGAGGTCGGTGACAAGTAGTAAGATTCGTTACGATAGGTTTCCGGTAGCTCCTGGTAGCATTCTTCCGTACGCCTCAATTTACACTCCACAGGGGTACACTTTATAATGTGGGCAACTTCACCGGCAATGACTGACATGTGTCCTGCGCCTTTCATTACCGTGTATGCAAATTTTTCAGGCAACAGAGCAGCAGTCGATAAGGCGTTTTGGAGAATTTGACGCTCCATGTTACAGCGTTGAGTCAGTACATCCTTGTACAAACTGGTCATTTGCTTTCTTACATGTTTCTCGACGTATATGAATTTTGAGTTGATATACGTGAAGATGTCGAGGTTGTTAACCGAAATCTTCTTGGTCGATGCAAACGATTCGCCTTTTCGTGACTCAAGAATAAATAACTTCGGGTGTTCTGTGGTTATGAGCGAGTAGCCGCAAAAGTTGTACTCCGATCGTTTCGCAAGTGCAAACGTCGTTGACTCGGAAGTTAGTGAATAAACGTCTGGTAAGCGGGAGTCATCTTCGATAACAGTAAACTTTGACACCATCCCCTCGTATAATACGTCGTACATTTTAAAGTTACACGAATCGACAGGGGCGATGTTCCAAAAAGCACTGTTTCCCTCTATGTCCAGGCAATGTCCTTCAGACAACTCGCACTGAGTGCCCGACATGAGGATTATTTTTCCCGCACGTAAGTTCACTACCGCTTGGTGCGTTGAAAGAGTTATTTTCACTGTGGCGTGCACGATCACGTCGCTCCAGGTTCCGAACGGGTCACTGTATTGTGTACCGCTGCATTTACCGTCCACGGTCGTTGATCCAGCCAGTGTGAGACTTCTGGTAGTTGTCTCGTTCTTCCGCAAACCGATGACTTCCGCCGAATAGCCCAGTCGGATGATCCCCGTTTCTTGAAGTCTTCTGCATGTTGGTTCGTCCATTTCCTGGATGTATTCGCGGAGACCGTCGTGAACGATGGAGTTGTGCGAGTGCATTCCACAGTGGTGAATTATGCGCGTTATTTCGATTTTGCATTGTATAACGGCCGTGTTGTCGAAGTCCGATAGTTGAAGAAGCTGGATGTGGACTTGAGTTGGTTCAGGGTCCTTAGGTGGCAGATCACATTCTGCTACTCCCTTCAATGACAATGTTGTTACGTTAAGTGTCGAACCGCTACAGTCATATCCAACTATCGCTTCAGTTGTAGTGGCCAAGATTAAGGTGACGAACGCGATGATCAGTGCAGCGACACCCAGTCCCACGGAGGTCTTTCTGGTGGTGTTTGTAGGCTGATCATTGTTCTTCTTCGTCGAACGTGCGGCGGCGTTCTGTTGAACGAAGTCCGCCAGATGCTGTTGCATATACAGGTGTGTTGCGAAACGGTCCAGGAATTCCTTGTAGGTCCTTCTTGAGAACTGTTCTCCGTTGAACAGGATGAGTCCCACATCCGCGAGGCCAACGTTCAATACTTCTCTTGGTCCTTGGATCGAACATAAGAACGTGTTTTCTCGGCGATTAAAGAACAAGACCTTCTCACGTCGACAATGGCCCCATTCGTCACAGAAGAGGATTCGGAAGTCGTCGAATTTCGTGCAGCCGCGGGGTAGACGACGATCGCGTTGTCTTTGGAGGTTCAGCCTCGGGCGTTCCATGGTGAACTGTATTTCGCAACTTCCTGCAACATAGGCATTATTATTTTGGTACTTCTTTCGCAATTTATTGCTTACTTATGCGTATTTTGTTTGGATGAATGACTTTCATCTTCCCGCTTAAATTTATTTTGATATTTCCTCCCGTGAGGATCTCCAATACAGGGCAAGGCCCTATGTACTGATCAGCGAATTTGCCTCCTTTTGGTTCTTTGAGGACGTAAACCATGTCCCCGATCTTAAAATTTTGCGGGTTTATTCGCTGGTCGTAATACTCTTTTGATTTTTGCTTTGCTTTCTGTAGGCTTTCGGCGGCCATTTCTTGGAGACCGCGAATTTTTCGGAATAGGTTCTCTAAATACTCCACGTAAGTTTGGTCCTGGTTTTCCTCTATTCTGTCGTGATTGGATGGTTGTCTAGCTGCTTTTCCATATACCAGTTCGTGTGGCGTGAAACCGGTACCCTCGTGGCGGCTGGTGTTGTAAGAAAACATCGCCATTTCCAACAAGTCGTCCCAGTCAGTACGACGGTCTACGAATTGTTTGAGATATTCAGCCAGAACGTGGTGCGACCTCTCTATTGAACCGTTGGTCTGTGGATGAAAGGCTGTCGTTCGGTACTGCGTTATGCGAAATTTCCTCGCGACATCCTTCATCAGACTGCTACAGAAGTTCGTCCCTTGATCGGTTAACACGGCTTTGGGCGCTCCGAAACGTGCGATGAAGTTCTTGGTGAAAGCGTTGGCCACATCCATGGCTGTTGTTCTTCGTAGTGGAATAGCAACAGAATATTTTGTAAGAAGGTCCTGGATTGTCAAGATGTTCGTGTGTCCCTCTTCGGTGATAGGGAGTGGTCCCACGATGTCCATAGAAATTTTATCGAAGGCACTACCCGGAGTGTCCGCGATAACCATGGGTTGCTTTGTTTTAACGCGCACTAGCTTTTTGAGTTGGCAATTTTCGCAACGTTGTATGAATTTCTGAATGTGCACTTTCATGTCCTTCCAGAAGTAATTTTCGCGAACACGCCAGTAGGTTTTGTTTACGCCTTTGTGGCCGCCCACCAAAGAAGCATGACACTCGCGGATAATCGCACTTTGTTCATCAACGGGGGGAATACGCACTAATTGTTTACATACAGTGATCCTTAAAGGTAAATCTCCGAGATCGTTGCGCAGCATAGTCGAGATCTCGTTCCAAGACATATCATCAAGCTTCTCGGTTTTAGCGATACTAAATGAGCATAATCGGAGCTCTATTACTGCGTCTCTTAAGGATTGCAGTGACTCAGTAAAGTCGTCTACATGAGTGCCCACTCGCAAGTCACCTTTTATCGGGAGTGCCAGATATATCTTGGAGCGTACTCGATTTACCCCCACTCTCGAAAGTGCGAGGCGATCGTTAGGAGGCATATTTCCCGTATTCGCAAGATCTTGCGCACCGTCGTCTACCGGAAGATTATTCGTCGTTACAAAATAAACTAAGTTGTCGATGCGCATGCTTAATTTATCACGCGTTTCGGTTACAATGTACTCTGTCGGTCTTTCGTCTTCGACAGGTGCGTCCTCATCGTCTGACGACGAGGCGATCGTGTCGCTCAGCGTATCGTCGTTTTCTACGTCTTCCATTGCGGCGTTACCTATACCTGCAGAGCCGGGGGAGTACGTAGCACCGGTACTTAGTTGACTGGTGTCTCCAGTTTCTGGAGTTTCCGCCGAGGTATCTCTATCAGTGTCAGGTATTTCATTTATTGGCTCGAGTTTTGAAGGTCCAGCAACCGGATCGGGCTCGGCACCCCCCAGGCCATCCAGTTCTAGCCTCCGTCTCTTGGAGCGCGTCGTTACACCTTCGTTCTGGACACTGTCTCCAGGTCCGTCAGGATCGTCTCGGCGCCTGATGGGCCTGACTAAGAGAACAGTTCTAACGTTTTCGGGTGGGTTACGCGACAGCGCGTCAGCGTTGCTGTTAGCTGTCCCGGGTTTGTACAGAATTTTGAAATCGTAGTTCCGAAGTTTGAAGCGCCAGCCATACAAACGGTTCGAAGGATCCTTCATCGAGTTCAGCCAGACAAGCGGCTTGTGATCGGTAACTAGGACAAATTCTCTACCATAAACATAGTGCCTAAAGCTATCTACGGCGTATATTATACCTAAACATTCCTTTTCGATTACAGAATAGTTTATTTCGGCTGGCGATAGCGTACGAGAAGCATAGGCAATCGGTCTGTCCTTCCCTATCTCGCCTTGGCTGATTACTCCGCCGATCGCTAATGCGGATGCATCGGTAGTAACAATGAATGGTTTCGTAAAATCGGGATGTTGCAGCACCGGTGCTTTGCAAAGCATTTCGCAAAGATCTTTAAACGCTTTTTCTTGACTTTCGGTCCACTTGAATGGAGCTCCCTTTTTCAAAAGCAGGGTAAGTGGTTTAGCCAGACCCGAGAAGTTTTCGACGAATCGTCGGTAGTAACCAGCCAAGCCGAGAAATTGTTTGATTTTAGTAGGGCTCGTTGGCCTGGGGTAATTTCTAATTGATTCTAATTTCTTAGGATCCGGTCTGATACCGTCTTCGCTGATTATATGGCCCAAGTAGCCTACTTCCTTCCGGAGAAACTCACATTTGTCTGGCTGGAGCTTCAAGTTCGCTTTGCGCAGCCGGTCTGCTAATCTTTTGAATTTTAACTCGTGCTCGTGAAGCGTATTCGCGTACAAGACTATATCGTCGAGATATACGAATAGCTCGACTCCCTGCAACCCGCACAGTACACGATCCATTAACCGTTGGAACGTGGCAGGGGCATTTTTGAGCCCAAACGGCATACGTGAAAATTGATAATGCCCAAAGGGCGTGGAGAATGCGGTTTTGTGCGCGTCCGCCGGATCCAACGGAATCTGGTGAAAACCGCTCGCAAGGTCGAATACCGAGAAATACTTGGCTTTGCCAAGTTGATCGAGAATTTCGACGATGTTTGGAAGAGGATATGCGTCTCCTACTGTTTTTTCATTGAGGTGTCTGTAATCGATGACCATTCTCCATCTCTGCTTCCCATGTGAATCGGGTTTTTTAGACACGATCCACAGAGGCGAACTGTAAGGAGACTCGGAAGGCTCGATTACTTTGCCGTGAATTAACTCGTGCACCTGGCGCGTAATCTCGTCTTTGTGTGCCGGTGGAAAACGATATTGTCTCTTGAAAACGGGTTGGTCGTCAGTTGTAACTATTTTATGCTTTATTGTGTCTGTTGTGCCAAGATAATCGCCTGGATAATGGAAAAGATCCATAGATTCTTTTAACGTTTGACTTACACTGGCTACCTCTTCCTCGTTAAGGTGGTCGAGGCGGAGTAAAGATTTTAATGTATTGAATCGCGTGTCGTTATCTGCTGGGTTTGCGGTGACGGTGTGTACACCCCGGACGTGCTTACGGCAATCTCCACGTGACCCGTCCCGGGATCCTTGCGAATATAATTCGTCGATTCCTGCAGGATCGGCATCACTTGCCGGATCTTGGGACTGGATTCGCTCGAATTCCTGTAGCGAAACTAAAGGAACCGTTAGCTCCACGTCCTCCTCGGTTGTGTTAAATGCTCGCAAATAAGCTACGCCGTTTGTGTTTGTCACTACCGCTTCACCAATAAAAATACCTTTAGCAGCGTTGAGGCGGGGAATATATCCCTCTTTGACATGTGAGTTTCTAACGCGAACATGGTAAACAATGCTAGAACGACTAGGAAGTAAGACCGTTTCTTGTGTTTTGAATGGCAAAATTTGATTTTTCCAACTGACAACCTCCCTGTCCCAATCAATCGTGGCTCGATTCTGACCATGAAATTCTGCACCTAGGATTGCACCCTGATCTATAGGAAACGCATCCTCCACCACATGAAATTCTGAGATCGTCCCTAGTATTTCTATTTCCGTAGATCCTTGCGTATAAACAGGCCCCTCGCCGATTCCCTGTAGCTTCAAAATATCTAGCTCGTTTACAACAACGTCAGGTTTTAATAACTCGCGCTTTATGAGGTTAGGGTCGGAACCGGAATCTACTAGGAATTCGCCCCGTTTAATTAATTGAGCCGATTCTATGTCTACCGAGGGCACGAACGAATGCGTTTTTAATCGGACATTTGCTGTGCGGACTCGTCGTTCACACTGATTACGCGGACTGGGCGATCTCTTGGTGCTCCCGAGTGGTTCACGCCCGTGTTCGCCATGGGAGCATTCCCGTTTCCCTGACGTTTCTCGTCAGCTATTCTGGCCCGACAATCAGCTGCGTTATGTCGCGGTTTATTACAGTAAGAACAAACCAGGTTTGCCGTCGCCGTAGCAATCGAAGCTTCACCGGGTTTGTTCTTAGAAGAGTTTGCCGGCCTCTTTTCTGGAAATTTTTTCCAACAATTTTCTGACGGATGACCGGGATGACTACAATGCTCGCATTTTGCGACGTTGGTCTGCGTGATTTTAGGCTGTTGTTGAGTGGATGATTGGTGCGGTTTTAATCTTGTAGTTCTGTCCGAGAACTGTTTAGCATCGCGATCTAATTCCTTTTCTACTACAATAGCTCTTGCATACGCGCCCGCGAGGCCATCGTAACCTTCGTAACGCAATCGAAGGCGGAAATCTGGGGGTAGTCCCAACAAAAAGCACTCTAGTGTATCGTCCTCGAGATTTTTCAACTGTTTCGCAGACATCACGCCGCAATTTGCCGCTTCTCCTTCTATGATTACTGCGTGGAGGTCTTTGACGCGACTTATATAATCAAGGACGTGCTCTTTTCCGCCTTTGACGATGTTACCAAGTTCACCTTTGTACTGGTTGATAGTTTTGTTGGCTCCAAAAATTTCTTTCAATCGATCAGTGAACGCTTTTACCGAGGAAAAACAATCGTCTTCTACCGCGGTATAAGCACGGCCACGCAACTTGTTGCGTAAAAGTCGGGCAAACGTTGCTTCGTGACTGACCGGTAATAATTCTCTTGCTCGGTTGCACGCACGACTGAATTTTAGTACAGGCGGAGTATCGCCATTAAAAACAGGAACGGATTCGAGCACATCCTTGAAAGATAACCGCGCCTGTATTCCTTCGTTTAACGATTCATCATCAATTCGGATCTCTTCTATCGGCGGATCGAAAGTAACCGAACGTTGTTTCCCGATTTTATTTAATTCTCTTTTAAGTTTTTGGATTTCGTTACGCATTTCTAACAAACTACTTGAGTTCTCTCCGGCAGGAACTTTCGATGCACCCTTTGCCCAGTCGAATTGAAGGTCCAAGGACGCATCGGAGTTATGATTTTGTATTTCCTTAATGGAAAGAGGTTTCCGATCTTCCGGCCTCACCGCAGCTGGATTCGGTAATAAGCTATCGCGATTTACCTGTGCGGGAACATTTTCCACGAGGTCGAGTTCGCGGTTCGCGACGTCGTTTTCGCGTTTTTGGACGATGTTTTCGCGCTGAAGAAGTTCGTTTTCGCGAGTCATAAGGTCGTTTTCCCGAAAAATGATATCGCTTTCACGTGACTGTTGTTGTTTTTGCGTTTCGAGAAGTTGATTCTGCAAAGCTATGAGTTCCTCCTCCGTGAGGGAACCGAATTTGTCTTTTCCGTCCATAGTAAAAGGTTTCGCCGATCGTTACGGAACTGAGTGTTTAATTCTGCGGTCGGTAATCAGCCGGTACGATCTTTTGGTCTATCGTCGCTTAAGGCTAACATGCACTTGAAATGAGTTAGTAGCAACAACATCCGTTAACCTGGCGACCGTCTTATTATTTTATTTAGATAATAAGGAAGTATACTTACCGCAAACACCCTGTTAGGGACCTTGCAAGGTAAATCTGTACGTGTAGCTTGCGACAAAACAATCGTCCTATGAAATGAATACACCGGTTCCACAATTCTTATACAAGTTACTTTTGAATTGATCGTATTTAGTCGGAAGGCTTATGAAACACATCTGAGCTTGATCGAGCACTTAGTGCAAATCTTTCGCAAGTGCATTAAATAAACAAAGTTGGAACAGTGCTCACTCGATTACAATTAAATGATACGCGTGCAATAAATCTCTAATAAACAAAGGTAAGATAGAGTCTAATTGGGTAACAAATACCGATACGAGTCTCTCGTAAACAAACAGTTCTCGTGTATACAACTTTAATAAGCAAAATTGTATCAGAGTTTAATTGACTGTGGTACGCAATACTCGTGTAGGCAATTTTAGGTTAACAAAATTGAAACAGAGCTTGGTGGATTGCATCAAAACAATACGCATGTAATCAATCTCTGATAAACCCACAAAACAAATTTTTTTTTTTTTTTTTTTTTTTTTTTTCTGTTGTTAACGGAGTTCGGTTCAGCAACAAATGCTGACGTGAATGTCTCACAAAGTAGCAGTTCTCGGAAATGCGATTAAAAGATGAAACAATTCTGTGTGAAATAATTGAATCGACAGGGATTGAATGATTTTGCAAACAATCTATTATTATCCTGTGACCAAATATTTACTGCGAGGTGGAATGGTTTATCCACTTTCTTTGCAGCATTCAATCACTGGTCCAGGCTAGGGACGCTGTTGCCACTAATACCTAAGAACTCACAAAAACGTAGCCTCGACAATGGTATCATCCCTACACGCTGCCACCAACAAAATACGCTGTTACGTCATGGTTTCTTGAAAACGACACAACGAAACGTAATTTATTTATTTTTCCTCCGTTTTAGGGCGGAATTTGCCGCCTCAGGGGCCGGAGACCAATGTCGACGTGGTTGCGGAGTTTTTGTGCGTTCTTTTGGTTTTATAAGTTTTATCGTAAAATTATCAATTATAAAGAATGCATTAAATAGTGCATTCAGACCCAACGGGGCCAAACGTACGTAGTCACTTACTTTTGTAGTTATTTGCGGAAAAGGATAGTTCGTGCGTTCGAGTAGCAACGCCTTTGATCGTTAATATTTTGCTTCGCTAATTATTCGATCAACTGGCCTTCGTTGATACGATAGTTAAATAGTTTGTCCAGGAAATGCTCCTCGTTCCGTTCGAAGTAACCTATTTCTCTGGTGACACAAGTAAATGCAAGAATTTGAGGGGACGGCATCAACCGCACCCGACCGAGTCTGGCTCTCTCGGACTAAACCCCGTCGTTTTGGGGAAAAGGTTTCGAAATAAAATTCAGGCGGGACTTTCTGTTGTTTACTGAGGCTGTGAAACCCCTTAATTATTCAAAGATCAAAACAAATTTACAAGTTTGAGAAGGACAATTCAAATATATTAAAAGGTCAAATAATTTTCTGTTTTAAACATTTCAAACAGTTAAAATAAATAAAAATGATCAAATTGTTCAAAAGGGTCGAACCCGTTTCCGTTTTAAACAATTCAATTACAATAAAAGGGAGTTACGGTGTCAACCAATTTAAACGAAAAATCAAATAAATTGTGCCTAAACGCTTAGATTATAATAAAAATTGAATAAACAATTTCAATTTGCGTTAATAGTCAAACAGTTTTGTTTTAAGTTATTAAATTATAATTTAGATCGAATAAACAATTTCAATCTGCGATAAAATTCGAACAGTTTTGTTTTAAATTATTAAGTTATAATTTAGATCGAATAAACAATTTCAATCTGCGATAAAATTCGAACAGTTTTGTTTGAATTTATTAAATAATAATGAAAATCGAATAAACAATTACAATTTGCATTATTAGTAAACAATTTTGTTTTAAATTATTAAATAATAATCAAGATCGAATAAACAATTTCAACTTGCATAAAATTCAAACAGTTTTGTTTTAAATTATTAAGTTATAATTTAGATCGAATAAACAATTTCAATCTGCGATAAAATTCGAACAGTTTTGTTTGAATTTATTAAATAATAATGAAAATCGAATAAACAATTTCAACTTGCATAAAATTCAAACAGTTTTGTTTGAGTTTATTAAATAATAATGAAAATCGAATAAACAATTACAATTTGCATTATTAGTAAACAATTTTGTTTTAAATTATTAAATAATAATCAAGATCGAATAAACGATTTCAATCTGCGATAAAATTCGAACAGTTTTGTTTGAATTTATTAAATAATAATGAAAATCGAATAAGCAATTACAATTTGCATTAACAGTAAACGATTTCAATTTGCATTAAATTCAAACAGTTTTGTTTTAAATTATTAAGTTATAATTTAGATCGAATAAACAATTTCAATCTGCGATAAATTCGAACAGTTTTGTTTGAATTTATTAAATAATAATGAAAATCGAATAAACAATTACAATTTGCATTATTGGTAAACAATTTTGTTTTAAATTCTGTCAACTAAGTTAAATCGCAATAAAAATCGAATAGTTTTGTTTTAAACGATTCCAATCGCAATAAGACAAGGAAATCATGTAATAATAAAACGAGCTTGAGACTTACAGTACTTGTTGTGCGTTAAAAATCCCGGTAGGTTTTCAAACGTGAGCAATTGCTGGCACGCTTAGCACTCACTTCACTTGAAATTGCTCTTTACTCGGAGTCTGACCGTAAAACAATACTCTTGGGTTTTTGATGTGTACCGTTGTGAATCGCGTCGAGAACTGAATTTTAATATTATATTATAGCCGGCTGGACCGAGGATCCCCTCCGAGTCCAACTGCAGAATTTGCTTAGTTGCAGTTCCCGCGAGTCCTTATCGGACTTCTCAGTGGCGGGACTCCGGGCCCAGCCTCTATCAATGTTTCGTCTTCGCATTGCTCACGCTTGGGTCTTAGATGCTCGAATGCATCTCGTCGACATATGTGAATGCTTACGCTAGCTTATTTATATTTTCTGCGCAAATGAAGGGTCTTAATGCTTTCGCTTGCAGCAGGTAAATTTCACAAAGTAAATTAAAATGTACCTTAACATGCGTTGAAAAATGTATTCAACGGCTTTCATTGGAAATATAATCATTGTTTGAACAATGATTATGTTTCCAATATCAACATTGTTTTAACAATGTTTTATAATGGAAAAAAAATAAAGTAAATTTTTTTTAAAATTTTCCTTATGAACTATCTTTTAGTTTTGTTGATAAAAATGTAAAAAAAAGAAATGTATTTATTACACTAAGTAGTGCGTTTTTATGGGGCGTCGAGCCATGACGTAACACAATTACACATTCATTGTTGTCCTCGATCGGTGATTCACGTACGCCAAAGATCAAATGTTTGATTAGTAGTTTTACTTGTATCCTGATAATAGCATTTTCAATCCCTCTAGAGCGCCTAATTTTGGACGAAGTAGATGGTGGATTGGACGATGGAGTTAGAATGGAGGAAGAAACAGAAAATGAACAGGAAGCTGTAAGAGATGAAGCATGAAATATTGTAATTGAAAGATTGTGAAAAAATTTAATTTATCGCAGGAAAGTTTTTGCTTGTGCTGCTTTTTTAACATTAATTATGTGTTCGGGTATCAAATTCTCTATCAGAAGTTTTTTCTTTACCTCTGGACAATGTCTATGTACAAAAAAAATAAAAATCAGAATGTAATCGATGGATTTATTTATTCCACAAACATTATTTTTGAAATATCTCTAAAAAATATTTTTTTTTATTGTTTTGCTCTCTCATAGAGGAAGCTTAGATTTTATTTTGATTTGATTTTTAGCTTGAATTTAAACAACGTGTTAAGTACTGCGCAATCTTTAATTGGTATAAATTTCGGAAGAATAGATTAAAACATTTCATTTTCATGAGAATTTTTGAATTTTAAAGAAAGCATATAAGTGCTCTAGCTCGAAAGAATTTTTAGCTATCGAGCTAAGCCTTCGTATTAAAATGGTAGAAATTGATGCGATCTACGGTTTTGAATTCGAGCCGAATCTGCAAAGCGGTTTGGTTTTTATGACATTTCGAATTTCTCGTAAAAATTTAGATATGGCCTAATTTGGGTAAAATTCCAACAAATCAACTGAAATTTAGTAAACTTAAACAATAACACCCAGCCCTGCTACTTACCAAATTTGGTGATGATCTGTAAAGCGGTTAGGATTTTAAGTTCATTAGAACTTTTTCAAAATTTAGTGTTGTGGCTTTAAATTACGTCAAATGGAACAAAGCTCTCTCTAAGAAAAAGCCAAAATTAATTAACATACTTCCTCAGAGAGGTAACTTTGTGAAAATCGAAAAATAATGAGGAAGCAATGTGCAAGGTTCTACTTTGCATTCTTTTTATGTGTTAAAAAAATAGAAGTGAAAATTCCAAACTTGCATTACAATTGGATAAATTACTCTTATAACCACACTGATAACTCTGACGACTAATTTTTATTCCTTGATTTTTGAGATCAAGTTTTTTTTTAAAGTGAGCGGAAAAAATTCCTGGAATATCTGGTGTTTAAAATTGTTTGGCTTGCTCACGTGCATAGATCTCCATTTTCCATATTGTTTATTTCAAAAGGTCTCCATCAGAACCAATGAAAATAAAATAAACATGGTAAAGAAATTTTTTTTAAATGTTATTATCAATGTTCTATAAAACAAATACCAATTGTCAACTTGAAATAATATGCTAGCAATATTCACCTGAAATATGTACGTGACTTCTAACCAGACTAAACACAAAATCTCTCTTTAAGCATTGTAACATGCATCATCAACTGCATTTTCGAATGGTTATGTGGCATTAGAATGCAGGTAAGTATGAAACGATTAATGAATTTCAAATTCCTGTCTATGAATATCATCGTAAGATGCAATATGCAGGATAGTTTTGTTATGAATTATAACTCAGCCAAACAATACATAAACTTATGTTCGTTGCATTGAGTCGCCTATTTATTATGAACTTATAACGAAAGCCAACTTTCTTCGATTCGAAATTGCTTAAATAAAATTAACAATTAACAGATTAATTCTGTTCAGGAAGAAACACCGAACAGGCATATCGATCCCACTGCAAAACACTTGAAATTGGGAGCGTTGGACCTATATGAAAACTCAACGCCTTGCATTTCGTTGACTGTTACTTCCGACAGTTCTCTGTACCAGGCAACAATAACGCCGTGTAATATGGCGACACAAAAATGTTTTCTTTTTTTTCATTTGCACGCTCATTGTAATTTTTATTCGTTGTCATGTGGATAATTATGGGCGATCAATTGTAACAGAAAATCGCAGTGTGATTTTTTTTCTTGCCGTGCAGGAACAATTTCTGGAGTCAATAAGGTCTGGATCTCAACTGGAAAGTTTGGATTCGAAAGAAGCAATGCATAATAAGGTAGTGGACATTTCAATATATTATGTCGTTCTGAGTTCTCGATAACGGGTTAAGCAATTACGAAATCTTTTATCCCATAAGCAAACGAAGTGTAAGGAGTCGGCTGAAATGCAGAACTATATTCACGAGGACCCATATCGTTTCGACGAAGAAAATAAAAACATCAAAAATGCCACTTTTCCAGCATCTAATAACGCAATGCATGACTTTGATCGTGAAGAAGTACTTCTCATTGCAGCGACGAAACAAATATCGGAAATACCCCCAAAGGTACGAACTTTTTACAGAAAACTGGCATTCGTAATTTGTAACGTTACACTCTGTAGCGTATAAGTCGACATAGGACAAGTGTAAGGGACAATTAACGTCGGAGAATGTATCAGTACCAAGGAAGAAACAATCGCCATCCAAGGTGAGCGCAAATAAACATAATTTGCCAAAGAGGAATAAGAAGAAGGTGCTGAAATCAAGAAATGACAATGAAATCGAGAAATCGGTATCAAAGCCGAATAAACATGTTCACTAATGTTGTAAAGTAATAACTCAATTATCGAGATTCAAAAGAGATTTAATTGGAACGATAAAACAAATTTGTGGAGCAAGTCAACTTGGGTCGATCAGGATACCGAAGATGCCGCTAATGGATCCACCATTCCAACCAAACCTGACGAGGATGGAAAGGTTATTTGAATAAAAAATATATATCTGGCCACACTGTATTTGGACAAAAAAAATGTCGAGATTCAATTTCACAGCAATTATCGCAAATCGTCATTGATCATTTCGTCTTAACTTAAAAGGTTGTAATATTCGGTAGGTTACGATTCTCGGCAATATTCGACTCGACATTGCAAACTTCACTCGAGCAGCGGATGCATCGACGACAAAGAAACGAATGAACGCACTCTCGAATGAATTGACTCGTTGACGCAATGTGGACCTTTGATGAAAGGTTAAAATTGGCTGTGAACACTAAAGGCAACAGTCGTTACAAAGCTATAACGAAAAAGGAATACGATGATTTGACACGTACAGTTTAAACATGTTACAGTTAATCCATGCCTGATATTTTGAGGTCGTCTTTTTGCAAGGGGGTTTATTAGATAAGCACTTAAATTTAAAACATGTTTAACATACTGCTATCAGGAACACGTATGCAGAAAAACTAGTGCTATTGCCGATCGTTTATGGCAATAAATAACTAAAAGTTTGTCATTTTAACGTTTCCTCTTATAGAAAACCGCGCCGGTCGCAATTTGAACATCTGTGACATCTTGAACATTTATATCTGATTTCCCGGAACGGTTATATCTTACAGCAAAGGTGCTGTTGACGTTTAGAGTGGCCATATTGGTTTTCCCGAGGTCAATAAATATACGATTATTTATAATACCCGTAAATTTTTTACTGTAATTCGACCAGACAACACACCATTTATATTCATATAACATCTCTGTTAAATTCAAAGTAGCTACGTAGTAAATTTACGACGAATAGTCTGAGGTCGGAAAAGCCTATTTTTGCCGAACAATGTCGGTAGAAAATCTGCTCCAGCATCGCCTTAAGCTCAGTGTTGATTCAATCTCGTATCTTCTTCTGTCATGGCGGCAAAACGGATGAATTAAGTAAAAAATACACGACTTTCGCGATATCTGTCGTATCAGGAAATAATTAAATATAATTATTTTATGGGTGTAAAATTACGAGTTGTATTTTTATTACTGTTTGGATGTTGCAATCTTTCTTTTTTCAATAATTTTACAATGGACTGCGATTTGACTAACTACTGCGGAAGGACTACCTTAAGTAAAAAATGTAAATTTCAATGATTTGAAAATAATGTAAGTCACTGTGTACAGGTGCTTGCGTTTTTCTCGAAAGGCACCAGAAATTAGATATAAACGGTACCATCAACGTCAAGTTAAACATCAAAAAGTGGATTACCGACAAGTTGAAAACAGATCGGTACCGACATTCGCCAAAGTACCAAAAAAATAAAAAAAATTGCGAAAAATACGGAAAGTAAAAGGAATGACACTGACGAGGAAGAAACTACAGCGGACAACGAAAAACAATGCAATAAAAACTTACCAATATCACGCAAGAAGAGAAGAATAATCCATAACTATATTAGTGATACGAACAGCGGAGACGAAAGCGATGGATCAGGTACGAAAAATGTCATAGTTAGTAAAAGAGAAAAGGTCAACTCGAGGAATACGTTTTTTCTTCGTATAGGTACCGAAACCGATCACCCAAGCTGACTGGAAGAGCTCCTACAATTGCTGAGTACGTCGATATACCCAGCGAAACAGACAAATCCAAAGAACACCGTCAAACTATTCAACTGGGGAAAACTACGAGAAATGACTAAGTTCTCGGAATCTCAAATGGATAAAATACTGACTTTCGATAGTTACGTTATAATCAATGGTAAGTGCAGTAGTATTTATAATAAAACCATGTTTTACCATCCTTTTTCACATATTTATGTTGTTTTATATGGTCCTATCCAGGAAACCTCCGGCTAGTCGACATCATGAACGAGAATACATTTGTCACATTGTTGTGTGGAAATACCGAAAATTTCTTCTGTCACATTGGCGAAGTTCTGTATGACTACGCGAAAGTTATGATATCCGATTATTCCCCAAAGGAATTAGTGCAATATATATTCTTCAAATACACGGAAAAAGGTGATAAATCATGTGCACAGAATAAGCAACCATACTATAGGTACTAACAAGCTGTACAACATGATAATTGTTAATAACGCACCACTAACTTAAATACCAATTATAGGCTGAATCAAGCGAGGATATGTAGTCTCAGGATGGCCTTCTTCTGAAAACTCCGAAGTGGCGACGTAACGAACTAGTAGCGCAATGTCAAGCTGTTCCATATTGCGATATGAATTGATTTTCTAATGAAAAAAAAAAAACCATTGCTATTAAAATTTCCTGAACGATTGTATTTACCTTCACAATTGGTGCAGATGCCTCGGATGAAATTTACGATGAATTGATTGACCGTCATTGTACTCCAACCACTTACAATAACCATAGCGAACTGACGAGGATGGAAGCATTATCGGAATTAGATGGACGAGAAATAATAAGAAGAAATTATATTACAGTGTTCAAATAAAACGTTGGATAACTAGCTGCTTCAGACCGAATGGTACCAAAAAAGCTTACTCGTAAAAACCATATCGGTAATCGTACACCGCCCATATTATTCTGATAAGTTCGTGCCAAAGAAGCTACCACCTAGAAATATATATATATAAGTACATATGGCCTGACCGAATTGTACTAAAATAGCTTACTCACGAAAACACCATGTCACGTTTGTTGGTATCAACAAGATACCAACTAGAAATTAAAATAACGTTTTATGGCAATAAGTTTCCATCATACATTCTTATTATTCACATTGTTTGCGTAACGATAATAAAATTATACCATTCAATTTTGTATGGGATGAATCGGAAAATTCGAAAATTGAGGTTACATATTATGTACGGCCCGCTGAAAATATTGACATTACATACGTTTCCATTATATAACAATATACTTTCAAGGAATTTAATTATTATATACGACGCTGGTTGTACGTAACATTTGCCATTGTGCTCGGTGGAAATTCGCACAGTCGTATGTCATGCCGACCATTGAAACAACCGTCATCCTTTGCAAATTCTACTCGGTTCCGGCCCGAGAAGAATCTTTAAAGGATGGTCACTTTTACGGCAGTTCCCCGACACCGTAAAAACGACGAAGCGGATCCTTCGGAAGACGGTCGTTTTCACGGTGGTTTCTATTCATCGACTACCGCGAAAATTACCAAACAAAACCTTCGAAAAACGGTCGTTTCCCATCATCGACTACCGCGAAAATGACAGAGCAAAACCTTCGAAGCACAGTCGTTTTTACGGTGTTTTTATGTCATTGACTACCGCAAAAACGACCGGGAAGAAGCTTCAAAGGATGGTCGTTTTTACGGTAGTTTCTCGTCATCGACTACCGCGAAAGCGACCGAGCAAACTGTTCGAAAGACGGTCGTTTTCACGGTGGTTTCTCGTCAATGACTACCGCGAAAACGACTGAGCAGAATCGTCAAAGGTAAGTAAATTTCACAGTGATTTTTTCCATATTTACCGGAAAAACGACCGAATATAAATTTTATGACCAGTCGTTTCAACAGTCGTTTTGAGGCTCGGTGACCGAAAAAATGATCGAAAAAATTTTTTGAGGGCAGTCGTTTTTATGGTCGTTACGACCAATTTTCGGTTTTTTTTTTTTTTTTTTTTTTTTGACAATTTTGTTTGACAATTTATCCTTGTCATATTTCAACTGCTCGTCAATAGAGATTCGTTATAGTATGAACCAGGACTGGAATTCGA
Organism: Tromatobia lineatoria; assembly: GCA_949699805.1. Taxonomy (NCBI): domain Eukaryota; kingdom Metazoa; phylum Arthropoda; class Insecta; order Hymenoptera; family Ichneumonidae; genus Tromatobia; species Tromatobia lineatoria. The sequence goes on from OX453054.1 coordinate 5,829,351, forward strand.
CAACACTTAGATGATATTGATTTATGGGTTAGCTTATTATATCAAAAGATAATCAATTGTGGTTATAAAATTGAATTGAGGTTAGGCATAATGATTTCTGGAATTCTAGTATATTTTTACATATAACCTAAATGTTGAACTACAGTGAAGTATAATTAGGGTCTTATTCAAATATCTTCCGAGTCACAACGAAAACTCGGTGATTTGCATACATTCAGATTGGAATAAATTTTTCTTAATATATTTTATAAAACGATAATGTCAATCAATTTGTAATTCACCGAGGATCTCCTCGGGTAGAAATATGAGGCAATCCTCCCCGTTTCGACCAGGTTTTTACCTCGCCCCCTCCGATTTAGCTGATAATTTTATTTAGGCTTGGACCCTGAACTACACAGATTTTTTTTTATTGCAATTTTTCGTTAAATATAGTTTTAAACTGACATATCGAATGCCATAATTTAAAAATCTGGAAAATTTCTGAAAAATACTTCATTCAATAATAAAATCATTTACCCTATAGCCAAAGAGATTTTTCTTCTAACAGTTTTTAAGCTTTTTTTATTTTAAAAATTATTGAAAAATATTTTTTTGTAACACGTGCATGAACAGCGGCGCTTTTCATGGCAGTTTTGCGGGCGAAAGTGGCTTGTTTCATGACAGTGTCAAAACGAAAGATTAGCGCGGCGCTGTTCGCATTTTTTTCACTTTCATCCCCAGAGAAGGGGATCAAAGTGAGCTAGGGATGAAAGTTGGTGACCTCACTCTTCGCTGTTCGTCCCTCAAAACTACGATTCAAAGCACCACTATTCATGCACTTGTTACAAAAAGTACAGTGTGCAACATGGGCCGAATTTAGCGATTGCGACTCGTGTGATTGTATTGCAGCCCTCGCCCCGCTCGGCAGCAAACCTCACACTCGTCGCAATCGCAAACTTTCGGCCCGTGTTGCACAATATACTATTAAAAATGTATCTACTACAGGCGATTGTTCAAATGCTTAGTTATGTAGAACCGGATTATTCAGTTTTTTTTTCAGATTTTTGAAAAATTTCCCAGATTCATCCGAATTATGCAATTTTTTGTAAATATTTTTTTAAAGTGAAATGTCGATTGCTATAATTAAAAAATCGCATTCTGTGGATTTCACTCAGAATAATGTATTCTCACAGATCACAGTTTGTTTCGTTACGCAAATATTTTATTTGTTTACAATGGTTTGCCTTTTGATAATATTGTGCACCTTAAATTCAGACGATAAAAAAATAAAAACAACACAACTTTGTTTTCATACCTTCCGGCCCAGGTATGAAACAATGTTGCTTCTGAGTATCGGGATAAATGGCGGGCAATCCACGAGACGTATTTGCCACGCTCTGCACTTAATTTCGAAACATCCGAAAAAGTTCTTACACAGAAATGTTTGACAAATCGTCCATAGTAGATTGACTTTTTTTCTATTTTTTATAATTTCTAAAATAAAATGGCTTAAAATCTAAAAAAGAAAAATCTTGCGTACTTTAGCGATGAGCTAGAAAAATTTGATATTCAATAGAGTATTTTTCAGAATTTCTGCAGATTTTGAAATTATGGCATTCCACTATTCCAGTCGGTGATACCAATCTTTGATTTTGTACGTGTGGATGTGTGATAAATGCAGGCTGTAAGTTGCAAGATGACAGGCTTCCATACAATTTTTAGTCATTATGAATTGACAGTCTTATAATCATGAATCCAGTGGATTTTGGATTCAGAAGCGTACATGAACGCGTACGCGATTTGGTCGTACCGTTTTCACGGGGGATTGACGCTGGCGTTTTTTCAAAGGCAAGTTGCAATGTCACATGGTTCGGTACTTCGAATCTCGTGCACAAAATCATCGGCCATAAGGAGTTTCATAAAAGTGTAGATGTGCAAAGTATTTCTCACCGTTACACAGAATTGTTTGTGTTGTACACGAAAATACTATAAAATACACTGTAAAAAAAATCTACTTGAAAATTAAAGTACGGGTACCGGAAGTTTTATTCGCAAACCGTCTCTTAAATTTTAAGCACCAATGTGTTGAAAATTCTAATGTAGGACACATGAAAATAATTTGAATTTTATTGAAATAGCAGTGACTTTGTATTTGAAATTTAATGTACCGCGTCAAATATTTCTGATTATTGTACATAAAATGAATGTACGTCATAGATCTTTTACTGCAAAACGGTACCTTAAAATTTAATCACGTATATGTTGGAAATTTAAAATGGGTTTAAAAACAATAAAAAGAAAATAGAACTATTACTCAGGCATTATTTTTTCAGACATTTTACATCATTAGGAATAGTCGGGTATTGGTTTTTGCTAAAGAAAATTTTTCGTCTACCCTGGGGTTTAAACCTACGACCTACCTATCTAAGTACCTAACAACGCACGAACGCTACCAGCTACGCTATCAACGATTTATTAGTTTTGGGTATTAAAACGGCATAAGAGTTATACATATATTGTTCTCTTAACCGTCCTTATCATTCACATATTAAAATGTTCAATTGATTGCAATCAGGACGTGAAGTGTGTACGGAAGTATTTTTAAGTGAACATAATGCATCATGCACTCTACTCATAATCGTTAGGTTGCCGGTTCGAGTCCTGGTGTTACAATTTTTTTAAATTGATTTAGATACCTACGTCAATGTTACATTTAAAATCCATAAAACTTGTGCCTATCAACAGATATTTATTTTTTACTGTTATCGACATTTTTAACAGCGTATTATCAACTTTTTTTTACAGTAGCAGAACACGAATACAAAACATTGTATACGTGTTTCAAGATTTGTAAATTCACAATAAATATTGCTTGAATTTACAGTTATGTTTATTAATTTCGGAAACGAAATGGAAATTTACAGCACTCAGTACTTGAATCACAGTTTCAAGTACAAAGTATTTAAATTTCATAACCAAAAGGACATCAAATTTCAAGTCTTCATTTACAGTGTGGGTGTTTGAAATCTACGGTAGAAGATATTCGTAAAGTTAGGTGATTTTTCTACAATAATCGACTGCAGTGCAGGAATTTTCAAAAACTTTTCATATAATTATATAGTTACTGATCAAGTTTTGTATGTTTACAATGGATTTCTCTTAAATTCCAATGCAAGTACATTGATTCCACGACAGATTTGTAAATTTACAGCACTCGGTACATGAATCACAGTTTCATGCACAAAATTTGTAAATTTCATATCCATAAGTACATTAAACTTACAATCTTTTTTTACAGTGTAGGAAAATCTTTTATCTTGCTTTTGTCATTTGTTGTGATATATATTTCCATCACCAATTAATGTTAACTGTTTATTGATATAAATAATCATTTAATGTACTTACCTGTGCGATGGGCATTGTCCCCACTCTTTTTTCAGCGAAACAATCATTATGGAACGATTGGTTCATATTTTCATACGAAAATAAACTGCACGTATTGTGATTACGTGCACGGTACTTGGACGATTCTTTTGAAATTTATAAAACGACATTGATGACATGTCCACAGTAAAAATCATAAAATCAGACTTGGGGAGTCTGTCATACAACAACTGGGTTACTGGTATTCTCAGAAGAAAAGTACTACTATATAAAGGGGTATTTTGTCTATGTCATCTTTTTTCTTACTGATAATCAAATGTGTGTGTATGTGTGTGAATTCTTTTTACTATTTGTTTCAGATAAGAATTCGGCACTTATGACTGCTTGATAGATTGATTAAATGTTTTAACCAGCTCCCTAGCAAGTTGTGCGTCCGTTGTTTTTCACTAAAAAACTGTAAAACGGACCGATAAACGGACACGTCCGTTGGGGAACAAAATGGACCCCCGAAAATTAGGAAACGGACCGCACTTTTTTCGGTAACGTTAAGTTCTTTATCGGTTGCGGAAACTGAAAACGGACCGATTTTTTTTGTCTAACTTTATTCGGTACCTCTAGCAGAAACTGTACCGGTTTAAACAAATCATTTTCTGCTATGTTAATCACGGATACAAGACTATTATTTTTATTCCATATATTATTTTTATTCTCATGATGGCAAATGTAATACAGTCATTTCCCGTCTCTCAATGCAGTGCGAGCAGTAAAGCTCAAGCGGCTAGGACGTTTCTAAAAGGTCCCCCAGTCCATGGGGGGGACAGCGTCTTGCTGATACCTCCGTACTTATATGCATGGACCGGTGAACAATCGCTTGCGAGAAACGTTTCCGTTCCACGCCATCTAACGGGCTATCCTGGGATGCCCGGGTGTTTACGATGGTGAAGAAGAAGGGACGGGCATCCTTCAGTCACGCGGAGAGCGGAAGATTCTGCTAAGCTCCGCTAGAAATGGCATCGAGCCGAAACGTTTCCCGCAACCGAATGTTCACCGTTCCATGCATATAAGTACGGAAGTATCAGCAAGACGCTGACCTCTCACGGGCTGGAGGACCACCTTTCAAAGACGTTCTAGCCGTTTACGCTTACCTACAAATGCTCCCATCGTATTTAAACGCGAGAAATGATTGTATTAGGTTTGCAATCAAAAGAATTAAAAAAATCATTATATTCCGACGGGTCATATATCCGTCATTTTCGATCGTGATCAACATGAAAATGATGAAGAAAATGATATCATTTTTTCCATCATAAAGACGTGAATAAACCGACAATCTTTTCTGCTAGGGCGACCAAATACAATTTAAAATGAAGAAAAAAAAATCGGTCCGTTTTCAGTTTCTGTAACTGATTAAGGACTAAAAGCTGACGAAAAAGTGCGTTCCGGATCGTAGTTTTCAGCGCTCCGTTTTGTTTAACAAAACAAAATTTAAAGAGCATTCATCGAAAATTGCGACAGTTATTGTGTACACAAAGAAAAGCACTCACACACACACACACACACACACACACACACACACACACACACACACACACACACACACACACACACACACACACACACACACACACACACACACACACACACACACACACGCACGCACGCACGCACGCACGCACACGACTTTCTCGACGTTTGGACCATTCTGAGTGTACTGACATGAAAATCTCGAAAAAAAAAAATTTCACGAAAACAAAGCTTCCTCTATGAGAAAGCAAAAGAATAACAGTTAAAGAATAACATTATTTTTGTGAAATTTTTTTCGAGATTTTCGTGTCTGTACACTCAGAATGGTCTAAAACGTCGAGAAAAGTGGTTTGTGTGAAATGCGTGTGTGTGTCTGTGTGTGTGCACATTTCGTTGTTTACATGATAACTGTCGCAATTTTAGATGAATGCTCTTTAAATTTTGTATGCAAGTGGGCTATCATAGAATACCGTTTGGGATTGTATTTGACGTGAATCATTCGAAAATTTTTCTTTCTACACAATTTTGTGAATTTTGAAAAAATCGTTTTCACGCTATAACTTTCGCGATTAAAGAGGCACCGGGCTAAGATTTTATACATAAATGGACTACCCGTGAAACATTATGCCTACCAAATTTTGCGAGAATCTGCCGGCCGTTCAGGTTTTATTACATTTTTAATTTTTTCAAAAATGTCTGTAAATACTATGACTCATGCAAATTCTGGGATATCCGGCTGCACTTGTCGATATGATTTCACGATTATTGATTTCCAATTACGATTTTGGTCTTATTAACTGTCAACGTGTCAGAAAATTTCAATTTTGGTGAACGAAAAGGAAAAAAAAGCTTTTACGGAAAAAAAAAAAAATTTCGAAATTTTCCACAGTTTTATCTTAAATTTTCTTCACACTTGGACGACCATTTAAAAAGATATTTGGTACAAATGTGACACTAATCGGTCGACTGGTTCAAAATTTATGGCATTTTGAATTATTTGAAAAATCTCGTTCGAGCGCTTGCTGATGCAAACTACTAGGTATCGGGTTTCAATTTAGTTTACATATGGACTATCATTACACAATTTTTGAGTAACAATTTTACACAAATCGGTCGAGCGGTAAAAATTTTACGTCACTTTGAAGTTTTATAAAAATGTTTTCCGAGTATAAACAAGCCTGCAAAGTAGAATCTTGTAAATTGCTTCCTCATTATTTTTTGCTTACTACAAAGCTTTCTCTACGAGGAAGCCAGAATTAATGAACATACTTTCTCATAGAGGTAGCTTTGTAAAAACCAAAAAATAATGAGGAAGCAATTTGCAAGGTTCTACTTTGCAGGCGTTTTTGTTCGTAGTCATATATATGAACCAAATTGCTATACGACATCGAATATATAAATACATTGGAAAAATAATCTGTCAAATCAAACGCAATTTTTTTTTCTTTCTCTATTGTGTCTGTAGTTATTGAAGCGGTTATCCGGTACAGTTAACTGTTAAATCAACCAGCAGCTGGGCGTTGGTTGGACGATTCTTGAAGTAGTTATTCGGTGTGTTTAAACAGTTTGAAAATTCACAAAGTGGTAATTCTCAACCATGAATAATCGTTGGTTTTAGGAAAAATGAACCTGCATGTGACAACGGTTATTTGGTACGGTTCTTGAGCGAAAATAACTGTTTTTGAAATGTTTGAAAATACTTTTTGAAAATAACTGGTTGCCAAACCTGTTAATGTGGTCCCTCAGCGCCTATTAGTCAATTTGTTTGGGGAATCCCCCCCATAGCGACCCGATCAAGCTATTCGGGGCGGAAGGAAGTCAAGTCAAAGTCAGTAGTGTTGTTATCCTCGGAGGTACTGGTATTTCGCGCGGTTTCAATTCACACGTTCAATGTAGTGAACGCACTAGCTCAAAATACTCTAACTGTATTGTGTTCCCGTATAGAATTCGGTATTTAAGCATACTAAATCAATTGTAAATACTCCGTCAGCTTACAACAATGGAGAGACGACGTAACTTCTGTCCGGTGTGCAAGTGTATCGCGGACCATCATTGCGGCTCGTGCGAAGCTGTATATTATTGCAGTCACGAACATCAAATATCGCATTGGAAGATTCATGGAAGAAGTTGCCGAGCCTACAAAATCGTCGAGAACGCTCAGTTGGGAATGCACTGTGTAGCTACGCGAAACTTAAAAATTGGCAAGACTGTGATGCATGATAGAGCCCCTTTATTAACAGCGCCGCAAAACTTACGAGGCATCGGAAGGGCAAGCAACAACTTCGCAATAGGCCTAAAAATTCCTCCGACATGTTTGGGCTGTTACATCGAACTCAAACCCAATAATGCGAAAGTCTGTAAATGTGGATGGCATCTTTGCGGCAAGTGTACAGAGCACGGTACTGAGTGCAAATTCACTCAGACGCATGCCACTGCGAGGTTACACATTTCTAGGACAGATTACGGGCAACCTCATCCGGCCTACGAGATTGTCGGTGTAGCAAGAGCGCTTGCCCTACGAGAAAACGCTCCAGCATCTTATAAGAAGCTAATGAATCTTCGAGATCCAATAGAGTTAACGGCCAATAAAAGTCTTATTCCTCAGGATGCAATCAGCGCGGCAGCTCGATTCACCAAACAATTTTTCAGAGTTGACGGCATCGAGGAAGCTGAAATCTGCAAGATAATACGAATCATATTGGTATGATTTGAAATTAATCAAATCAATCAAAATTTATATAGATTAAATATAATATTTTCAATTTAATAAAATTCACTAAATTTGAAAATGAATAAAATTGAAATTCATATAAGTTATTTATTTAAAATAATATAAGTTACTATAGAATGATACTACGAACACAGGCATACATCAGGCGCTTAGAGATACTTTGCATTCAATGCATTTCTTAGCGAGTAATCATTTAGCCGATTTAGAATAGAAAATGAATTTGCTGGTGAGAACGAAGTTTTTACGAATTTTTTACGCATATTATTTGTATTGAATATTTATTTCTTCGACAATGTGGTCTAGTGGTTGTTGTACTGGGATCTCGTACCAGAGCATCGGTAGGTTGCGGGTTCGTTTCCCGGTGCCGTCGATTTTCGTCGAAAATAAAATCACGGACGCGATGAAGCGCAAGATGTATACGTGAGACACACATAGGTACCTGTGGGGGTCACATGTATACAGCTGTAGTCCGTGTTTACATTCTCGACGAAAACGTGCCGTAGATCCAGTGCCGAAAGGCGAACTCGAAGCCGGCTGTATCGACAGAGGTTGTCAGCGATTGACCTGTCCTCTGAGCTTCGATCACCCTAGCAATCTCAGCGACCGCCTGATTGCCGGAAAAACCACTGAGATTTTTGTTGCACAGTAGAAACCTAAAAGTCGGTTGTAACAACTGGAAAAAAAAACCGGCCATAAATTAAATGAACAATTCGGTTATTTTGGATGTATTTAAACGACAGTAAGAAGAACTGTTCATGCTATTTACATCCAGCCGTTTTTTGGTACACAGTTGTGTTTGCAGTCGTTGTGGGCACTATTGCCTCCTCACAGAGGAACCTTTTTTTTTTTTCGTAGAAAAACTTTTTTTCGCTATTTTCTTTGAATTGTCCAAAACATCGATAAAAGCGGTTTAGAAAAAGTGTCCGTATGTGTGTAAAATATGCACGCATGCACGCACGCATGCATATTTTATTTCTACCCACTTTTTCCGATGTTTTGGACCATACTGAGTGGCCTGACATGAAAATCTCGACAAAAAAAATTCCATGAAAATAAAGCTTTCTCTATGAGGGAGCAAAAAAATATATTCAAACTTAGAATTCTATCTGAGCGCATACCACATATTTTTTACTTCCTAGACTTGCAATATACTTTCATACCTCGGAACGTTGAATAATTAATTCATTTGAAATAATGCTTGATATTTTCAGCTCAATGGCTATCTCGTGACGTCCTCTGGCGACCCATGTCGTGCTGTTTATGACGCCCCATCCTACGTCGAGCACAATTGTAAGGCAAACTGCTCCAAGTCCTTCACCGACGACGGGGGTATAGTCATTTGGGCAGCAGTCCCAATTTCCAAAGGTCTGTAAAAGAAGTATATTAGATTGCCTCCTTATAGATAAAAATCTTTTTTTTTTTCTTAGGCGATCCCATCTCAATCAGCTACGTTCCTCCTCTTTGGGGTACCATCGTAAGGCAGAAAAACCTCTTGAATGTAAAGTATTTTGAATGCGAGTGCGAGAGGTGCGCAGATCCGACAGAATTTGGAACAATGTTTAATGCAATGAAATGCGTCAAAGAGTAAGTATAGAAAGTCAGTAATCGCAAAATATTATGGAAACTTCGGTAATCTTGACAACCGTCGTTTTTAGCTGATTTACCGTACATTTACGTCCTGGCTATTTTTTTTTTTTTGTATAATTAATTATTATATCGATGAAACGATATAGCTCGCATAATTCGGCGTAATTATTTATTCTAGAAACCCGGATTTACCTTCTGGCTATTTTTTCTGATATACTCAAATATCATAAGAGAGGCTTCATACATTTTTGTGATCATTTATTTTTACTATGTATAGAGACAACATCACATAAGGATGATTCAAATAAACTCAGAGAGAGAGAGAGAGAGAGAGAGAAAGTCGGCCACACCAATTTTCCGATTGCTTAAAGATCATTTTGAATGAATAATGTAACCCCAAGTGTCCAGGATACCGATTCTCTCAAACCCATAATGCCTTTAATTTTTAATTTTTTAAAATTTATTCCCGAGTATAAGTAAACTTAACATTGCACGGAAAAGTTGTCCAGACAAAACGTTTAGATCATCAAATGTACTTCTCAGTACCCATTTTTCGTTGCGAAATAGTTTTCATGTTTTTCTAGACGAAACAAAGTTGAGAATAATTTTTTCGTTGCGATCGACCATTTTGGTTTTGCTAAAAAGTTCACAGAACGGCCCCTATCATGGTATAGAAGGAAATTTAACATATCACAAATATCGCTATAATGATATCATCATCATAGGAAATGCAAAGGATATATGCTTCCGCCTACATTCGCGGCATTCGAAGAAAACTACCCGGCTTACGTCTGCTCCACGTGCAGCGCAACGATGCCCTGGGAATCTTTATTGGGAATCAATGAACAGATATGTGCGCACTGGAAGTCCATGAATAAGTCCAACGCAGAAGAGTGTCAAAAATTCCTTGATAAATGGAAAAATGTTCTCCACGAGAATCACTTTCACATGGTTGACGTCGAATTGGACTTCATTTTCGCGGACTGTCTTTGTAACCCTGACATGACCGCACGATCGAAAAAATGCCTAAAGGAGTTTCTGAAGCTTTGCAAAAGACTAATAGACCTTCTCCGGAAAATCGCGCCAGGTGAGACTATTGGATGCTAAAACTTACAGCGCTCTATTTATCATGGATATTTCAAGAATTCATCAATTTGTAGCCGAAAACCAATTCAAAGGATTACTGCTTTACATAGTGTCCAGGATAAACAAAGTGTTGTTTGACAGATCAAACATAAATCCGACACCTGAAAGGCGTTTCAAGTTTATGGAGGTATGAACATTATAATGATTGGCGTCCTAGCAAAATGTGTGAACGGTGCTTTTTAGGAAAATGCCTAAAAACAAACCGACAAACGGACACATCCGTTGGGGAACAAAGCGGACCGCAAGCAGCATTAAAACGAACTGAGCCTTTTTCTGTTAATGCTTGGGGTCCGTTTCTGGTCACAGCAACCAAAAAGGATTGAACTTTTTAAAAAATATATTGACCCTGTTGCGGTTTACTACACGACTTTATTTTGACTTTACTTTTCACATATTTCAACTTATTGGTCAGCCTAGTACTATTTGATCGCGACAAAAGATTAGAAATATTTTTGGTCGCCCACGGGTCTCAAATCTGGAACGCAACGGATATGAATCTGAGCTTTAGACCATAAGACTATTTGAGGCATTCTTTATTAACTGGGCCACTTTTTTTGCCTAACGGCCGGACGTTTTTTTAAGTTCTTTTACTTGTTGTACTAATTGAGATGAGTGTTTGTGATTTTTTAAAGATTTTTACGGGGCGCCGTTTAGGATTTGAGTTTGTAAAAAAATGAATAGTATATCTCTAAGATTCACTCCTAAATACACTATATTTCTGAAAATGTTGATATCTCAAAAAATTCTTAAGAATATTAAGTTTTTCATTTTTCACCTACTTTTCAGTGACATTAAAGTCATAATTTTTCCAACGGAAGAAAATAAATTTTTCGCAAAAATAAACAATGTTTTTCAACAAAAGACACTCCTACGATGTTACCGTTAATGTTACCAGTTATTATGTTGTATGAAGATTCTGAGAAAAAAACCAATGTGGAACCTCTAATTCTTATGCGGTAAAAGAATACAAATTGTAATTAAGTAATTTTTTCATTTTTCATTTTACCGCTTTGGAATCGCAGGTGCCTTTTTGGAATTTTTCCCTCAATGCTCTCATATAATGCCAAATACGCTGTGAAATAAAAATATTATATTATATCATAATATATTATAATAATATATAACATGATTATATTATAATATATTATTATAATAGATTATGGACTGAGCTAAGATTACAAATATGATCCAGAGTTCAGAGTGCTGAGAAGAATTTACGACAGCAGCAGAAACAAACGATTCAATCTTATCACTAGTACAGATTTACTAAGAAAATTAATTTCGTCTAGGCAAGCTCGAGATTGCACAGTGAATAATCATTAACAACGAAAACGTTTGAAAACACCCCTAGCAACCATGACAACCGTTGTTTCCAGCCAATTTACCGTAAAAATCACTGTCAAACAACCGGGTGGTTTTTCGCAAAAAAAAAAACAACCGGCATTTGGACATAACAACCGTGAAAACAACTGCCCAAAAAATGTTATTCGGTTTTCCGCGGTGAATCGAAAAAAAAAACCAAATAACATTCTTCAGTGCGGTTATTTTTACGGTTGTTACGATTAACTGCCGGTTCTTTTTGTGCAAAAAACCCCCCGGTTGTTTTTACGGTAAAACAGTAGTTGCTGAGATTGCTAGGAGCAGTCTGTTTTTTCACGCGGCTACGCATGCGATCTGTGACTCCGTAGCGGTTACGACCGTACGAAGTTGGCTTTATAAAACCATCGCCAACCAATCGGAACGCTTGAGGAGTGTCTTCGGCTTTGAATGTTTCAACTTTCGATGTGTCACGTTTCTTTTGAGAGAGGATCAGTTTATCTCAGTAATGAATAATTTCTTAAAACCAAAAGCACAGCTTCGGCTCCGATTTATATTTTACAGCGTATTTGGCATTGTATGAAGACATTGAGGAAAGAATTCTAAAGAGGTACCTGCAATTCTAAAGCGGTAAAAAAATTATTTAATTACAATTTGTAATTTTTTACCGCATAAGAATTGGAGGTCCCAAATTTGTATTTTTTCTCAAAATCTTAATACAATGTAAAACACCTGGCAACATCGAAGGTATGTTTTTTGTTGAAAAAAATTGTTTATTATTCTTTTTCGCGAAAAATTGATTTTCACCCGTTGGAAAAATTATGACTCCAATGTCACTGAAACTTTTCTCTACTTAGATAAAAAATGAAAAACTTGATATTCTTAAGAATTTTTTGAGGGATCAATATTTTCAGAAATATAGTGTATTTAAAAGTGAATTTTAGAGATATAGTGTTTATTTTTTTTTTTAAAAGTAAAACCTGAACGGCGCCCCGTAAAAATCTTTAAAAAATCACAGACACTCATCTCAACTGGTACAACAAACTGACGAATTTAAAAAAATGTCCGGGTGTTCGATAAAAAAAAGTGGCCCAGTTGATAAAGAATGCCTAATTTACATCTTTGTAAATATAGATTTGTATTGTCTATTTGAAGTATAGGGACAGTTTAGACATGATCGCATCTGGAATTATTAAAATAATAACACGTTCAATAATTTTTACCGAAATCAATTAATTTGATCAATATATATTGTCTTGCGATAGATCCTGCAAGTCTACCCATCTGTAATCTCATTACAGATGTGTAGAATACATATACGGCACTGTTAAGGTAGTCCTCCTGTATTGTCTGACATCGCATAAGTTCGAGCGAAATCGAGACAGAATTACGAACTGTTCTCAAAGAAATAAAAATCTGAAAAAAATCAACTATGTGAAAGATGCTAAAGAGATTAATTCGGCATAATAATAATTGAAAAATGTTATTAACAAATTACTAAAATAAATAATTGTGCAACCAATTGCCCAGCAAACCAAATTTTTTTTTGTTATGAAAATGGTTTTTTATTTTATTGAATACGTGTGGATTTTTTTAGAATTTTATCTGATGTTTAAAAATGGCCGTTTTTTTCAAGTGTAAAATTGAAAATCAGAAAAAAATCTGAAAAAATACATACGTATTTGGAAAAATAAACAAATGTTTTACATAACAAAAAAAAGTTAGGTTGCCGGGTAATTTGTTGCATTATTATTTATTTAAGTAATTTGTCAATAACATTTTTTAATTATCATTATGCCAAAATAACCTTTTCAGCACTTCCGATAGACTCGATTTTTTTCAGATTTATATCTCATCGAGAACTGTTCGTAAATTTTGTTTAATTCTCCCTCGAACTTATACGGCGTCAGAACGTACAGGAGGACTACCTTAAGACGACTGACCTTCCGAGTCAGTAATTAAATAATATTTGACGTAATTATACAAGTAAGGGGTCATGACATATTTGAAATTTTCTTGTACTCCAAATAGCCAAACAAAATAGATTCTCATAATGGTGCGAATAGCCGAATGGTCTAGAGCTCAGATTCATATCCCCAGGGTTCCGCGTTCGAGTCTTACCGATGATATCAGAAATGTTAATTTCTATCCGCAATCATTCCAATAAGTTCGAATGTTGAACCAGAAGATTAAAATAGAGCCCTTTAAGTTGGTTAATTGCACCACAGGTTATTATTACGTTTTAAAAAAATAGTTCAGTTTCGGTTTGTACAACCACTTTTTTGTGGAACTCGGTTACCACAACCACAAAAAAGCACGAAGATTTTAAGGGAAAGCGGTTCATTTTACCTTTTACCGTTTTCCGATTCGTCCGCACCGTTCTCCAATGGGTGTCCTCGTTTGCGGTCCGTTTTGTGGTCCGTCAATTTGCTAGGAAGGTGATGAGACCAGGCAATTATTTTTTTCTAATGCTTGCAGGAACACAAAAAGTTGTTGACCGAAATATATCAGTTACTACATCGCGAACGCAATCTTTGTCCTCTAGAGAAAGAGATAGCGTCGAGCGTTATGGCTGAAATAAGGAAGATGGAGTCTTTGCCAGAAGTACGGCTAATGATGGCAGCTTGTGCTTTATAATTTCTTTCGTGATTGTATTTTTCGAGCTCAATAGATTCCTTTAGGGGTCATTACATTACAACGCTCCGAACATGACTGATTCCCACGATTTTTTTATTCCTTGTTTAGAATAGGTAATCATTTTTATGTCAAATCAAAGCACACATGGTGAATAGAAAATGAATTCTTCAATGATTATTTTAATCGCTTTTACATGCTTTTAAACCTTCAACAATGTCTTCGGAAATCGAGCTGTTTTCACGGTGTAGGCACATCATTGTGGTTGTGAAGATGATCTAAAACGGAGTTTGTTAATAGGTTGTTACTCAGTATGAAAGCTTGTATCGTGCTATGGCGGGTTATTTAAAATTCAAAATTGACAAAATGGCGGTGATTTTAGAAACATTTATGGAGTTGAGCCAATTTTTACGATATTTTCCCTAAATAAACATATGAAGATACAAAAAGATTCCATAGTACAATAACGAATGGCGTAAAGAATATTGTGTTGAAATTTGAGACAGATGGCTTAGAAACTCTTACATTGAAAGTGTACACCGTTTTGAAGAATGACGTTTCGAGATAAAACGCTCTTAAAACTTCGAATACGAGAAAGGCTTTAGTGACCAAAATTTTTCGCATATCGCCCGAAAAAGTTAACAGCCTGGTTTTAACCGTCTCTAGTATCGAATAAAGAGAAAAATCGTTTTTTTAAACGTTTGTACACTCTAATGATTCTAAGGTATCATTATAGTGTACAAATTTAATAAATCATATTCAATCTATAATGATACCTTAGTATCATTATAGATTGAATATCAACAATAACATAATAGAATACAACTAAATTAATGATAGTAATAAAATTGTAATTTTAAAAGTAATTTTGTAATTTTGAGATAAGTATTAAAGTGTTTATAATTAGATAACTTTCAATAAAGATTTGTACTCGTTCCTATTCTCTGCTGTATCCATTAAAAATACCTAATTCATTGTACTGCCATAAACAAGCCCTCGATGACTCGTTTAAATTAGTTTGGAATTGTGTATAAATTGGAAGATTTCGTCGGGTTAACAATATTTTCGAATTCCGAATCATGCGAGAGATACATGGATGCTAGATGCTACAATGTAATGAAAACGGACACCGAGACTTCTTCCTCAACGTTTTTATTTATTGCCCGCATTGTAAAATGAAGTTTCAATGAGTGCAGTAAATAAGACTGTAGGTATAAAAAATATATGCAAAAACCAAGTAATGTGAGTTATTTGATTTAATCGTGGAGTCGAAATTATTCTCATGCAGATAACCCTTTGAATACACATAAAGCATTCCATAACGACTTGATCAACGGCAACTTGATTTTCAACTCCCCAAATATGGTTCACGATTTTTTATGTTATTCTTCCTCATAAAATGTGTATGTACAATTTTTCGGTTTTCTAATCAACATCGTTTCATAATTATAAATATAAAGCTCAACAATCACACAGCTCCGAAATTTTGTATAAATATTGTCAAAATATTCCATTGCCATCATGCAATATTACCGAAATATTGTGAAATATGTATGAAATATTGATGAAATATTGATGAAATATTGCAGGAATCTTGCAATGTTCGCTCAAAATGTTGTCAGACTAACATTGCGATAATATTTCCGCGTAATATTCCTGAAACGTTTTTGAGAAATTTTCTTCAAATATTTTATTTGCCTTCAGTGGGTGCAGGTAGGATTTTCAAACTGGCTATGTCTTGGCGCAGTACAGTTGCCGATGTGTCGGTACTGGCTATTAGTTCTGGGGAGGTACCGGAATCAATCCTGACTTAATGCTGGGGCAACTGTGGAATGATCACACCGGTCCAGAGTTTGTTGTCTAATATCGGCACAGTATTAAACAACAGTACTAGTGTAGTACTTAGCCAAGCTTGGGCCAGGGTTATTTAATTGAATAGAGCTGAGGTCAGTTTCTAAAACGCGCCGGTGTCGGCACAATTAATATGATCATTACCGAATATTGATAATTATATCATTATTACATCTATAAATTACATAATAAAAAGATTTCATTATATCAATTATATTGGCATTATATTCTATTAATATTAATAAAGGAACAAAAGTGATTCCTTCACAATTACAATTTTTCCGTGACGCTTTGTGAGAAGTGATGTGCGGCGGATTTGAACCTAAGACCTATCTACCTAAGGACGTGCACGCTAACCACTGGCTAAACCAGCTATAAGGATTTCTAATTCCAGACATCCATAAAGGTTACGTCAACTCTAACAGTCATAGAAATATAGATGAATTTGCGTAAAAATATGTCGCCCGGTATTTTTAGGATTGCTGATTACGAATCTGATCTCAAAATTTAGGGATTCAAAATGACGTATTCAATATGGCGGACCGAAAATGCTTGAAGTATCATAATGTGAACTTCCCTGTTGGAAAGGTCCTATAGAATCTGATAAAAAAGAGAACGAATAGAAAGCTAAGGTTTTCTTGTCACCGCAATAGCAGGTAACATCCGATAGGTTCTTCGATTTCGTGAAAACACATTTCTAACCAATTGTATACGCATCGACCAGAACATATAAAGTCTGATAGAAACTCGTAGCGAGGTCTTATTCAGAATAGCAGTTAAGCCTTAATTTCTATTGGTCTCTATCTTGAAGAACTCGAGAGCTAGAATTCTATCGGTATTTACCTAATTAGCGAATATGATGACATGCTAGAAGAACCTATGGATTCTTATGAGAGATTCCAGCTCCTTTCTTTAGAATTGCTGCCGGAATCTATAGGATCTTATGAGAGAATGACATCCGCTTCAACAAGAATTTATCCGCATTTTGAGAGTATATGCTTATCTGTCGGTATGTATGGGTTAACGCAAAAGATTTACCTATAAGTTGCGGTACTGATTTCATCAGAAAAGACTGGTCAAAATGTATCTGCTTGAACCAGATGTTTCCACCGAACTCATTCGGTCCCTATACAGGATAAATATGTATTAGCAGATGATTAGACGTATGTTGCTTGCTAATTGTATGTATCAGGACCTTATCCTCAAAATAACGGTCGGATTTTATCAGGAAACACGGGTTCAACATGCATGGGTTTGAATCAGATTTTCCGGTCGAACCCGTTTTCCATTTAAGCAAGAAAATTTCAAAAAGAATTCATACAGATTTAGAAAAATAAATAAATTTATTCTAAAATAGAAGATTTAAAAAAAATTATTTCAGGAAAAATATTTTTTTAAACAATTTGTTAATAAATTTTTAAGATTATTGTAATGTACTATCAATGTATTTGACATGGCCAATATAGTTGATTTTTTTGGCTTTCTCTATGAGGAAACATTTTTGATTCACATAATAAAAAGAATTCGTAATGCCCTACTGAGTAAAAAAAAGTACGAAGCGCGATCGATCGAACGGCAAGGGCAACGGCCAGTATAACGCATCAGGCAGGGTAGAGGTCATGAAGGATTACTGCGGCTGTAACGCGATGGCTCTCATCTCACTCGCACTCACAGGCCCTTACCTGCCAAGAACGTTCGAGGCCTGACCTGCACAAGCACGCAACAGTGAGACAAAAATTCACAGGTAACAACAATTTCAATAGGCTTTGTCCTTATCGCTATATACTTTTGAAAAATATCTACCAGGTCTCTAAAAAACAAATTCTGGACAACCTTTAAACAAACAAAAAATCGAACAAATCTTAAGATGACCATTATTTTACCGCTATTTACGTAAGACAATACAATTTTCTAACGCACGGAATCTATCAAATTATATTATTCATCCTAGATTGCGAAAGATAAGTAAAACTAATTGACTGAATGAACCGAAAGTACTTAACAAAATTCCTCAATGTTCACTAAATCAATTATTAAAGAACTAAATCACCGAAGATCAGAAATACTTGACACGACAATTCTTTCTTCTAATTTCCGAAAATAACTTGCAAGTGGGCCCGTATCTTGGGTATTCCCAGCCCATACCCCCTTCCACGTACCACCAGCCAATCGGAGGTCGTTAACAGCCACGGACCCGTCGTACATAATAGCATGGTGATAAGGCCCGTTAAAGACCGATAGTGGGTGATGAAACGGACATAGATTTAGATACGATTCTATTTGCATTGATGTAATTTATATTCGTTACGAGTTTATCCTTACGGAAACTATCGGACTTACCCGCCTATTCCATGTCTATAAACAGGGATTGGAAAAAGTTTATATGTAAAATAACACCGAATTTCAACAGTTCAAAGGTAAAGTGTATCAGTAACCAACATAATAAATATAAATTTTTCATGTACCAGTTCGTATATCAACATTATCAGACGTGTCCGTGTAAGTCAGGGACTAAGGCCCAGGCTATCAACGTAATGATCGGGTTCGAGGATTCTCATTAGTGTTTTTTTTTTTCTAATTGTCTGATTAATCACATGTATTCAAAGCGGTTTCGAGTGATTTTTGGATTTGTCTTTCTGCAGACAATTTATTTTATTTACATTTCTAATCTTATATTAAATAAACGGACTTACATATAAAAATTGTTTGAAATATTTTCATTATCTAGGACTTCTGGTGAACGACTCAGCGCAGCTTTAGAGTATGGCTCAGTTATTTGATTAAATAGTAGCGTCTAGTTTGATATAGAACCGAGTAAAGTGCGCATAATAGATGGGAAATAGACGTGAATAGTTGTGACTAATAGAAATTAACAGTATTGTCCCAGAAAACGTAGACTTAGCTGGAATTAGCAAGCGCAAAAAGTGAGGTTAAGTGTCGCTGCATCTGAGAACAAAACACAGGCACGCCATGGCAGGCAGAGGAGGAAAAAAATGGTTTGGTAAAAACAAACACCGAAAATCATGGATGCTTTTGGGGTAAAAACACGTTCCCGAAAGGCATTGCCACAAAAGTCGCCGGAAGCGGTCAAAGGAACTCTCCTAACCCTTTAACACATGTACCGGCAGTAGTCAGGAATCGCCGGGCATGTCAGAAATTCTTAAGAAACTGGAGAAGCTCACTGATATGGTCCTTGATTTGCGTAAAGAAAGTTTTGCAGTCAAAAAAGCGCTCGAGCAAATGAATGCAGTAAGGGACAAAATGAGAGAGGAGACTACAATCTGGGAGGTGGAAAGACAAACTCTCAAAAATCGGATCGAGCTATTGGAAAAACGTGAGGACTACAGAGATAGACAAGAACGAAGAAATAATGTTGTCATTCGAGGCTTGGATCTTGACCAGTAAACTGCTTAGGAGAGCATTAAGAGGTTCCTCAGCGAGAAACTGGGTGTCGAAGCAAATGTTGAAGAGGCAGTAGTAAGTCAGGGGTAAGAAGACTAAAATGGTGTTAGTGAAATTGCCAAGCCCTGAAGTGAAAAGGCAGGTAATGGAACAAAAAAATAAGCTTTATGGCACGAAAATGTTTGTTGGCCATGATAGAAGTGTACACGAACGAGAGACACAGAGGAAGATATGGAAAATAGCTGAAGAAGAAAGGGAAAAGCGAAATACATTGAAAATGGGATTCAGAAAACTCGAGGTGAATGAAGGCATCTACATGTGGAGAAAAGGGGATGGTCTGGTAGAGACATTTCGCCAGAATACCCAGAGAGGAAATTCTAATTACTCACAGAGAAGTGTCGATAACAAACAACAAAACGATCCCAGTAACAACAACCAGCAGGAGAGAAGGAATGACAGACACACCAGGGGCACCGAAGATAGAGAGCAGTCGCTTTCATACGAAGGAGGGCTCCAGAGTTCCCAGGGAAGTGATGAGTTCTTCAGGACGTAAGAGAAGAGAACAAGAATGGAAGACCAAAAACAATGAAATCCCTCAAGACATACCTATTCTCTCAGTGGATTTATTGAAAATATAGCATAAAAGGAACCAGGTTGGTCGCATGCCAGCAGAGGGCGACACATAACGAACTATTATTATATCGAGTCAACGTTCGGGTTTTCTCAAAAAACCCTGAACTCTCACGAACCTTATACACACGTTATTTCCCCTTCGAAAAGCTATCACATGTTGGAATCTGTTCATATAATAAATCACACTTACTTTTTCTCAATCTGATTATTTATTCTAAGCCTGCAATCCTGGTGCTAAGGCATAAATAACAACAGGATCCGTCCTTCAGCGATAACGAGCTCATAGATTATAGTGAAACTGCGCAGGGTTATATTAGTAGCAATTCAGGTAAGAATGGAAAACATATAAGCGTATTATTTTGGAACATTATTGGATTGCATAACCTTTTAGATATTAGTAAAGCAGAATTTGAAACGTCCATAAGCAATTGCGCGGTTATTGAACTAAGCAAAACTTGGCGTCAGAATAAAGATATTAGAATGACAGGCATCTTTGAAAATTTTGAATTTATATGTAATCCGGCAGTTAAAGACCATGCAACAGGCCGGGCCAGTGGCCTTGGACTGCTCATTAAACGCTACCTAGTTACGGAGTTTGAAATGTTACAAAAGTGTGACAGATGGATCGCTGTTAAATGCCTTATTAAAAATCGAGAAATTCTCATTGTTAATGCTTACATGCGTGAATGGTTTTTTCAGGACAGACTGACAATGTTAGCAGAGTATATTCAGGAGTCGATACAAATGTATGATTTGCCCATTATTCTGGGGGGGGGGGGGGGGGATTTCAATGCACGAATTGGTAACTGCAATCAAGTCGACAAATCTCTAGTCGTCGACTCACAAGTTGCACACATAGGATCAACTAGGGACAAGATTAAAAATAGTAATGGATCAGCGGTCCTTGTGAACTTGGAGGAATAAGTGCTATCTATGCTTAATGGAAGATGCAACTCAGACAGAGAGGAAAACTTCACATTCCTTGGCAGGGTAAAAAATAACCGGATCATCTACCGGTTAGAGTGGGCTTATGGAACTAGTAGACCAAACGAGCCAAAAGGCACAGCTATTAGAATCACCGTTAACTCTAAAGTGGGTGTCCGAAACAGATGAAGAATTCTCAAATCGTATGAATGAAAAGTCAATTCAGCTCCAAGAACCGATGATTATTAGTAGCGAGACACTCATAGAAACTATCTGGGGAGTAGGCCGAGAATTAGAATTGGGCATTAGAAGAACCGGAGTGTGTAATAAACGTTGGTACAATGGCCAACTAAGGTATATGAAAAAAAGAAAATAAATTAAATTCATAGGCTCGGGACAGATAAAAATGATACCGAAAACGACATCGAACATGAGGCAATATTTAAAAAGTTTAGTAAAGAGTACATAAATAAAGTTGAAGCATGCAAGAAGGAACACAGGGAAACTTTGCGATTGTCAATCTCTAAATCTCGATCTCCACGGGATTTTTGGGACGCGGTGAACATGTTCAGAAAGAACAGCTTTAAACCATGTCCTATTCCGTTTGAGGTTTAGATAGAGTTCTACATCGAAATCATGCCACTACGACAAGTGAATCAGGAAATTACAAAAGAGGAAATAGTCAAAGCTATCGGGGACACAAAACCCAATAAAGCACCTGGACCGGATGAGATCCAAATAAATTTTTACAAAGCCTTACCCCCTAAATGGATAGATTATACAGTCAAGTTGTTCAATAAGATTTGGCAAGAAGGTGCAACGCCCTCGCATTGGAGCAGCGCATAGGTTTTTCTATTTTATAAAAAAGGAGAATGAGAAGTCCCGATGAACTATTGAGGCATAGCGTTAGCCAATGTGATAGCGAAAATGTTCACGAAAATCTTGTCGAGTAGGCTCAAGGATTAGTGTGAGAATTATGATATTCTTCCCGAGGCTAAAGCGGCACGTTCTTGTGAAGATAACATTTTTATCCTAGGGGCAAGAATCTCCATTGCTCTATGGAAACCAAAAGACAAAGTCTATGTAGCCTTCATTGATTTTAGACGGGCATTTAACTCCGTGGTCCATAGCATTTTGTGGAAAAAATTTTATGACACAGGAGTAAGTGCAAAAATGATAAGATACAAATTCTATATACCAAAGCTACTATTAGAATTAGAGGACGGTACGGTAGTCGATCAGAGGCAATTAATGTTACGCAAAGAGTACTACAGGGAGACCCGGCGAGTCCGATATTATTTTCACTTCTGCTGGCATATATAGTTGAATTTTTCGTATCGAGCGGACATAAATACATCAAAGAAAAAATTGATCTACTGTTATTTGCTGATGATCTAGTCATAATCTCAGAGGATGTTGTCGACCTACAGTCCGAATTGAATACCCTCGTCGAATATTGCCAACAGAAAAGACTAGAAGTGAATACAGCCAAAACAATAATTCCAATTTGTAAGAAAGCGGGTCGTCCCAAAAAAATCAGGTCAATTAAATACAACAATTCTATTATAGAAGTGGTTAAAAGTTATACATATTTGGGCGTGTTATTCACCTCGTCAGACCGCTCCAGAGAAGCAGTGGACATTTTTGTTATAAAAGCTAGTATGGCAATGGGTACAATTTGGGCACCGTAGATAAACACGAAACTCAATGATTGGACAGCTAGGCTCAGAATATTCAACGCGATTGTATCGACGACACTCTTATATGGAGGCGGAATTTGGGCATTGAACTGTATCGATGTTTTAGCCAAAGTGTAGCAACGTCCACTTCTAAAAAGTTGGTGGCGATATAAGTCGACTTTTGAGTTTGAATATCGCAAGTTCGAGATTTACATTGTTAGCGGTTTATTCGTTCTGTGATTGGTCCAAATTTGCGCGAGATCCGATTCAGCTGTTGAGTTTGACATTTCCGCTAAGATTGGCATCGAGCCGTGCACGGGGTTGGAATTTCGTGAGGTGATAAAGTACTCGCAAACTAAGTCTATGGACGCTAACAAAGGTGACAGTGAATTGTGATACAATAAATGGATCGTAGGTCGAAGCGAAACAGGTACGGGGTGATCGTCATCGTGAATTTCGTCGACCAGACCGGCAGGAAAGATGAATACTTCGGTGTTGAGTCACTACGGTGACTATTCATATGGGACACTGCTAATAATCATATCAATTACAGCAATCCCGAGGTCATGTCCACGACTTCGATTTTGATAAATATTGGTAAGGTATTTTAATTAATGTTATTATGTTAACCGTCTAATATACAGTAGTCCCGGGGTTATATCCTTTATGCAGTTAAGCAATACACTTCGAAATCAACTTGTTCCTCATAAGTGTGCTCGCCGGAGTACTAGGCAAAATAAGATACTGTTTGCATGACGAGATCACTCAAATATCTTACGTTAAAAAATGGTTATGATACATATTTCATAGTTAAAATAACTATCTGATAATCGTTACAGCTATAAAATAATGATTGTACAAACTGCAGTTGTCAATGAAAAGTTAAAAAAATTAATAGTTGTCATTTCATATTTGTAGCTGTAATAATTTTGTAAGTTTTTCATTTTATTATATGTTATTTTAATATAATAATTTCTCGATGCAGGGTCCCATATTGCATGCAAAAAGTGCATTCCGTATATTGCATGCAAGAAGTGTATTCCGTATAAAGTGCATCAACTGCCTGGACGGGACAAATGCAAATGTCACACTTGGAAAAATGGCGGTGGAAATGCAATTTTTTAAAGTCGGTCGAAATCCACTGTCTGGGATGCTACCGACCAACAACCGGCAAACTTTTCAATTTATAGAACACTTTTTACTTTCGCTAAGTTATCAAAATCAATTATATTAATGAGTATATGTTTTCAAAACATGAGAGGGAATTGCAAACAATTTTCGATAATATAAAAAATTTCTAAAAAAAAATCATGCATATTAAAGATATTGAAAAGATTAATTTTGCATGACAAATTCCATTCCAAATGTTATTAAAACATTGTTGAATAATAAAATGGTCAACAAATCCTTCGACAACCTAATTTTTGTTTGTTTTAATAAAAATGATTCGTTCATTATTCTGAATACCCATGAATAATTTCAGATTTTTCAATTCACTTGAATTATTCGTTTTTTTACATAGGGAAAAATCATAAAATGCAAAGTCAATTTAAAATTTTGAAAAAATTCATATATATTCAGAAAATAAAAGGAATCATTTCCATTGAAACAAAAAATTGGTTTGTAGAAAGATTTGTTGAAAATTTTTATTTTTCATGAATTTATTGATAACATTTTGGAATTGATATGTTCAGTGGCTTCGATATGCATGATATCTTTCGATTATTATATTATCATCGAGAAGTTTTGCAATATATCCTCCCATTTTTCGAAATCTTATGCGAACCTGACACAATGCGCAAGGACTACCTTGAAAATGCTATAACAACCGCTTCCAAAAATTCTGAGAAATAATTTCCTTATATTTCACTACAGTTGACTCTCGTCCAAGTTTCGTTGTGCCCAAGATAAGTAGGGAGATTGCCAGTGGAGCGATATTCACTGTTAAAAAAATTTATTGTAAAATTACAAAACTTGCGTTGGAAGTTTTTATCCGCGAGAACTATTGTAAATTTCATGTGCGTTCGAAACATAAATTTAAAGTCGCAGTACCGAAAAAAGTGTCTAATATTTGTAATTTCAGAATACTGAAGTACTGTAAATTTACCACAAACGCACACTATTTTTCCTTTATCAAAGTATTGTAAATTTCATGCGTTCGAAACATAAATTTGAAGTCGTGGTGCCAAAAAAGTGTAATATTTGTAATTTTAGAATACTGAAGTACTGTAAATTTACCGCAAACGCACAATATTTTTCTTTTATCGAAGTATTGTAAATTTCATATGCCTTCGGAAGGTTTTTGTATTATCGAATCAGAGTTGTGAAGCCCCATTAATTCATGAAACACAGCTCGCAGTACAGTTTGTTTTGTACTTACGATTTCATAATAATAATATGTATCGATTATAATAAAACAGAGTGTAAACCTTTGAATAGCTGCAGAAAATACTAATTTTCGCTTAAATATTGGGAGAAATAGTGAAAAAAATGGAAGAGATAAGTAATGCATTACTTTCTTAATGCATTACTCATCTTTCTCCATTTTTTCAACAAGATTACCATGAAATTTTATTGGAAAATAATATTGTTTGCAGCTATACAAATGTTGACACTCTGTTTTATAATCGCTACATATTATTATTATGAAAACGTAATTACAAAACAAACTGTACTGCGAACTATTGGCTTCGTGCGTTGGGACAACTAGCGCCACTTGTGGCGACTGTTGACATAACCGTATCAACGACTAGCATTGATTCTTATGGTAATATTATAAAAAAGATTTTTTGATTATATGAAACAAATAACTGAAGAGCATTGTTATAAATATAAAACAAAGGATGTTTACTTTATTTTATTTTATTTTTTTTTATGGCAATAGCTTCTCCTTTTTCGAATTATTCAGTAAAAACTGAACGTAAATTTTCGGTTGCCCGGTGTCGTCTGCTCGTTTCGCCGGTGTTTATGTTTATGACGTCTCTGATAGCTATCGTGCAAGAATGGAGGCAGTTATAAGAACGGGATTCAAAGTAATAACGCACAATATCAACTTCAATCCGCAAGGTATTGTGAAGGGAAAGGCGTTGGCGGTATGCCATGTGTGTCCAGTGCAAGAATTGACAGACGCAAACAGAAATTCGGTCATTATGTGCAGCGTTATCCGCCAAACGTCTGTGACACTTCCACCATACAAGGTGAAATTAGAAGTAAGTATTTCGAAGTTACAATTCTTATAAAACAATTGTAAACTATAACTTTCTAGTGATTAGAGAACATTTATGTGGTACAGTAACTCTGAAACTTTTTTTTAGGTTAACCCTACTCGTCATGTCACGGATGTATCGTGTGATTGTGTTTCAAGAGCTGCCAAAAAATGCAAGCATGTGTATGCGCTCATCCATTATATCAACACTGACCGGAGTGTTACAAAGACAAGCCAAAAGCAAGTTTGGGGGAAACCATCAGACCGACAGCTTGGAAAGGACCTGTACAGCAAGCCGATGATTGTTACGGAGCATTACAAAGTCATATCGTCAGTGGACGCCGTTCCACCACCTGCATACAACTTGACGTTCAAAGATGTCGCTAGGATCCCCTGTGCTTTGCAAAGTCTTCTTCGAGAAAAAAATCGCAGTGCTGCAGAGAGCACTGCCAGAAGGATCGTAAGATGTTGTATAGACAATGCAATTGATCTGTCGAATGCCAATACTTGCAAGGTATGCTCTTTGAATCTCGTCATCTTTGCAGAGGAAAATGGGATTTACACTAGCAATAGCGCAGTAGCCATAAATGAAAATTGTAAGAATTTTTATACTGCAAATGTTAAACTGATGGAGACACAGGTGGTTGAACTGTGTGTGCTGACCCAAAAGCAAGCTGACTGCGAGGAATGGTTTTCAGCAAGAAAGCTGCGTATCAGTGCAAGTTCTAAAGCACACAAAATAAAAACGCGAAAAACGAAGACCGTAGACTCTCTATTAAAAGATTTTTTTTCGAATCACACTTTTACAAGCTCTGCGATGGACTATGGTAAAAAAAATAAACGAATTGCTGTGGCAGATAACGAGCGCCGTTACAACGTTATTGTTGTACACATCGGGCTGCTTGTATTGTTGCCTCAGCCATGGCTTTGTGCTAGTCCGGATGGTGTAGTAGTCGATGATGGGTGTATTTCTAAGATACTTGAAGTAAAATGTCCGTCTTCGTGCGTGAAGCAACTTATTGTTGACCCTGAATGTGGAACATGTAATGTTCCATATGTGTATCTCGAGGACGAAATTTTGGAACTTAAAGAAAGTCACCAATACTACACACAAATACAAGTACAAATGTACGTAACTGTTTTAACCGAATGTGATTTGTTTGTATGGTCACCATTGAGAAGCTGTCGAGTTAACGTACACAGAGACGAAGGATTTATAAAACAAGTGATCCCAATGCTCGAAAAATTTTATTTTACCTCCTACTTAGTAGCTTTAAGCGAAAGAGAAAAGGAAAACCGAGCGAGAAACTCCGTGTGATAATTTTCACATTGAAAATGAATTGACTTTATTAGTTGGATAAGAAAACAAGCCAAATATTTATTGTATTACGCGAGGTTCTCCAAATATATTTATCATAGTGTGATAAACGCAGTGTGACAAACAACTCGTCGAGACTGAGTAGATATTTATTTTATTTCACATATAAGAATAAAGTCAAACATGTATAATATGATATAAGTTCCTATAAATACATGTATTATCCTGTGAAAAAATACAGTTTTGTCTCTTGTCATTAATTCCTGCTTATTCTGCGTTATTCTTTTATAATCGGCGGCTGTAAGTTGACTAACACGCAACAAACAAACACAATATCGTCACAATATGGTAGCATTTTTGTAGTGAACTTGTCTAATATACGGTACGTCCTCAACCTTTGCATAATTCGCTCAATATGTATCCCTACACTGGCTACCCTGTAAGTCTCATTAACTTCTTCTTCAGAAAAAGTATTATTGTGTAAGAACGGAGGCATTACGGGCAAAATCCCTCGGCCACTTTCATCCAGCTTTGTTTTGATTTGTGGAAATCCTTTATCCGCAAGGACGACGTCATTGGGTTCAAGTAATTCCAGAAATCCAGCTCCACTCGTGATTTGTGCATCGGTTGTCCGCCCACCATAACACTTGGAGATAAACGAAATCGCTCCCGATGGAGTGCAGCCAACGAGAACTCTCAAAGTGAAGCCCGTCTTGTAGTGTGAATAAAAATTCACGCGTGTATCAACGGTTGGAGGCTGTTCAATTCGGAACTCCGTACAGTCGATAATCACGCGACAATTGCTGTAAGTCTCCTTAAACGCCTGCGGCATAGTTGCTTGAACGATTTCTCTGCTGGGCCAAAAAACAAATTGCTTAGTGCGTTTTGCTAAGCTCTGTACTGTGTAGAGATAAAAATTCTTGCTGTCGTGCTTCTATGGACTCTGAATAAAACGCCTAACGCAGAATATGTTAGTCCACACTTCATCTTAAATAAGAAAATAAGCAGACGATTTTCTCTGCTAATTTTCTTTACACTTGATTCCGGCAGTGTCTTCAATAGCAATTGGAAGACGGGCATCGTTACACCTGCGAGATCAAGAATTTGACGATCTTCTCAAATTGAAATTATTCCATGAAATCCCGTTGTACTTTTCAATGAACTATCACTCTTGTTGTCATTAGCCTCTGGACCTACAGTGTGTTCTACAGCTTCGATCTACAGTCTTCTTTTTAATGATCTTCTCAGTCGTTCTCCTCTGGTATATTCACTTGCAATTGAACATCACAAGTTGAGCGAGGGATATCTGTAGATGAGTCGAGATAGATATACCGAATACAAGTATGAGATTCTTGAACGTTGCGTGCAATGCACTCTTCGAAGAAATTGACTTGTGTTCCTTGATCCATTCGTCCTGTATGATACTCAGAAAGCATATCGCCTCCTGTTTCAGATTCCTTCCGTGGTGCGCTGTTGTCAAAGATATTGTCATCAGGGGCTGCATCAGTTTGTAGACTGCTTCCAAGACTGATCGATGGTAGCTGTGGAATTTTAGTAGACTTCCTGTTTTTTATCCTCTTGTACCTATAAAATAATTATAAAATGTACAATACCTAATAATTTCTTAATCTTCTTTATATGATAAGATTTCATAATTATAAATATTCATAATTATATAGAAAGATATATTATCTACCTTTCAATAGCACTTTGCTCACAAATTTTTGTTCGACGATACACTGCAGGAAAAATTGTTGGATTGTAGCTTGGGCTCCTTGGATCTTCTGATTTCTCATTTCCAACAAAATGCTTGCTACAAATACGGCTACTTGGATTTGGCTGCCAAGTTGATCCATCGGGACTGAAAAGTAAAAATATTATTTATCCAATACATATTGAAGCACAATTAATGTTCACAACTACAGCTTTTCCAAATGTTTCTAACCGGTACCTGAGCCATATGGTATAGCGATTAATCGTATAAATCGTAAAGCGATTGAATTACTTTAATTGATTGTCAAAAAATAACGATTTCCATTTGACAATTGTTATTGCTTACTTACTTTTTTCGCCTAACGGCGGCGATCCACATCTCGCGCCTTTGCCGCCTATACGTTCGCACCACTGCCGTTGGAAATCGATAAAAATGCACGCCCGGTGATTTTAGTGACGTGTTACCACAATTGACGACGCAACACAAGACTGACGCCTTTCGTTTTCTCGCAATCATATTGTCCATTGATAAACAAATTGTTAATATTAACGTTAATTAACGGACAACAGCATCTGACCACGGTCTTACATACAGGTCTGGAAACTAAGGTCTCGGTAGGCGTTCATGTTATGGCTTCAAATTAAGTAATTCGAATTGTGTCCGCCAGGGCCGCGCTGCGGCCGGCGGGTGAAACCCCCACTCTGCTACACTATTTGAAGCTTTATACGTAAATACAGCTTCACTTATTCACGCAATAAATATAAAAATTATTTAAATATTATAGGTAGAATGAGGTACTTTCCATAAAATCAATATTTTATTTCACTATTCAGCTCGTTATCAGTTAAAACTCGTTTTTATCCGTTTATTTATTTATTTATTTTTTGATCTTTTTTTAGCCCGACTCGACATAGTTAAGTGTATAATGTAAAAACAAGTATATCTTATTATTCTTAATGCTTTAATTAGTTTGTTTTCGTTTTTAAGTGCTTCAGAGTAATATAACATTAGTAAGTATATTTTTTTTCTTAGTCTTTTTTAGTCCTCAGTAAAGTGCGGTATGACTTAATTTTGTTTTATTTACAGGTGTTCTTCAGGGTTACATAACATTGGTAAGTAATTTTTTCTTTCAGTATGACTCAATTTTGTTTTATTTTCAGGTCTTATTCAGCGTGACATAACATTAGTAGATACATTTTTTTCCACTCGTTTTTAGTCATTATTAAGCTTAAAAAGTTTGATTTAATTCGGTTTTATTCCCAGGTCTTATTCAGAGTGGCATAACATGGGTAGGTATATTTGTTTTCAGTCGTTTTCAGTTATTTCAAAATAAAGACCTGTAGGACATAATTAATATTACATTAAACGAAAAGCACCAGAAAAAACTAATAGCACGCTATAATGAGCTGGCACAGGTTATGTATGAAAAAATTTTGCGCGCCTTTGGTCTCACCCGCTATCTAAAGCGCCACGTAGTAGCGACGAGAAGCCCTAAAAACACGGACACGAAGCAGACATTGGCTCCGTGTGTAAATTGGGTTCAGTTTCCAGACCTGTATGTACAGTCATGTTCCATAGGCCTGGCAGTGAACCTTCCGCGCATGCGCAAAAAACCTTCCGAAGCGTGAAAAAACCTTCTATATTCAGGAACTCAATATTCATCTGAACAAACGAATAAAAAGTGTAAAATAATAACTAAATTAGTGCAAATACGTCTAACGCAATATTAAATGTAACATAATAAAAGTTTCAGCACTCCCCCTTCATTGCTGATTCCAAACAACCGACAATGGATTTGCGATCTACTATACTATAGGTGAACGAGTCTTATAGCTTTATACTTTTGGGTACACGGCTAGGGAAACCATGTATCTGCAAACGATCAAATAGTTGGTGAAAAAGATTATTTGAATCGTGCAAAAGGAGCGGGTGGGTGTGATTTAGTACAATTCAAAGAAAATAGAGCAAACAATATTAATGTGCTGTAATACGTAACACATAAGTAACATTAATTTAGTCATACTTCAGATAACTGAAACACGTTTTATTATAACGTTAATGCAATTAAGATACCGACCATACATGACTAGGCGCGAGTAGAAAACCATAAGTAATCTGGCGGTTCAAACGTATACAACGTTCAACACGCTACAGCAACCTCTTCAACTTATTGCGAGCGATCTTACGAACCACGTGTATTTGCGTGGTTGTGAAGATCTAAGTGGTTCTTTGTAACCTTAAAATCAGTGCAACAGCTTTTCTCATGATGGAAGGCTGACTTCGTGACAAGAATACTGTTTATTGTGTCTGCTCCCAGAAGATTACGCTTATTTGTTATGAAGTCCACCATCCAGGAGAAAATTCGCTCAGCGTCGGCATTGGCATGGGGAAGCGACAGAGCGATTTTGGCGAGGGCTCAGATATTGGCGAAACAGTACTTGTCGTTAAAATCTTGCACTTCCGATATAGTTTGCCACATTTCGTCAAGAGGCAGTTGAGATAAAACTTCAACACGATCAGGTTCGAAGAATACGGACAAAGCCATCCACTCTTCTTCTACAAGACTTTTATCGATGAACTGTGCAAACGTTTTGAACAGTTTTGGCATACTGGGTAAGAGATGTCGACCTTCAGGTTTCAAAGCAACGGAAGGCTTCAAAAATGTTAGTTCCGCGAAAAGTGGATCACTATGAGGAAGTCGCTTCTTTAACTCCGATGTAGCAGCGATGTAGAATTGTCGTACGTTTTGATAAACTTCGGTTACCTGGTGTCGATGTGCAATAAGCTTGAGCTGTTCCCTGCATTCATTGCCAACGAATATCTTGTCGTGTGGCAAGTAATAGCTCGAATTAAATTCGTCTATTTCGTAGATCGATCGTGACAGTACCTCGGGCTTCATGAAATTTTGGCACATACTGCGAATCAATCGTACACTCTCGTCTTGCAAAACAGCAATCAGCATTTTTGCCGATTGAAACAATGCGTTGAACTTGTTGAACGTGTTCAAAACGTGCTTCAAGAAGAACATGTACGCCTTAATTATAGGACACTGTAGTTTACGCAGTATATCTTTCGCGGAATCTAGATCGTCTTCATTAACTGCGTCGATGAAGTAGAGCGTTAATGAATTCCAGTGATCCAAAACTCTGACGATGCACTGTTGAAGTGAAAGCCATCGTGTCGTAGCCGGTTTCAACAGTCGACTTTTGAAACCATAACACTGACGTTATCGGTACCGAGGCCTATGATTATCTTCATAGACAATCCCTTTTCAACTATTGACTGTTCGATTCTGTTGTATAAAGCTTCAGCTGTACAATTTTTCGAATCAAGCAAAATAAACTCAAGCAGCTTGACACAGATTCTTTTGCTTAAAGGGCAAAAAAAGCGAAGCAGCAAGCACAGATATTTTCCGTTTTGTATCGATGTACTTTCATCGACGAGAATTAAAAACGGCGTTGTCTTCAAAATCTCGACGAGCTTGTCAGTTTCAACAGTGCCAATTATATTTTTGACGATATTGGTACACTTTTTCCTTCCCAAGGTGATATCGTCTAAAACATCTTTGTGCTGGCGAAACACAGGAAGAATATGGTCGATCAATTGGAATGCGAGAGGATGGGCGGCGAAAACTGCACTTCTTTTACCGCATTTTTTTTACGAACATCAAGTTCATTTGCTGAAGCTGCAAATAACGCTTTTACCGAGCTCGTTTGCTTCAATGCACTTACTGATTTTTTATGTTTTTGCGTATTTGCATGACATTCCAAGTCATGTTTTCCACTCGATAAAAGAATGGTGCTGGAACACGCTGAACAATAAGCTGTACTTATTTCGCCCTTCACTTCTTGTAACCATCCTCGAAACCCTGGTTGCTGAAGCCAGGCCTGCTGGAATTTTCTAATTCGGGGAGTCAGAGTCGGAGATGGATCTTTTTTACGCTTCTTCATTTCTGTAACCTACATAAACATGCACCCAAAAATAATAATTCCTATTTACATTCCATTTAACACACTCATTGTACACTGTAAAAAATGTTTGCATTTTCTAATACAAGTGTATAAAATTTGTAAAACTCGGTATAGGAAATCGAAATTCATATGTTTGTATAGTAAATTTAATATGGGTCAATGAATTTTACCAAACCGGTGATTGAAAATTACAACACATGATTATTCAATCAATAATTACTAAATAAGTTCATGAAAAACAACATGCCAAAATTAATTATATACAAAAAATAAGAAGCAGTGACTTGCGATAAAAAGTATGTGATGAACAATGGCAACATAACCCCACTAACATATCCAATATTTGTCATATATCTCAAGCGCCGATAGTATGAAGAATGCGATTATACAATTTGTGCACACCACCAACAATTAGTAACATTTTATGAACTCAGATGCAAAAGTGACTTACGCCTACACTACAATAATCATGAATCGTATTTTTTATATAGGTTATAGCGAAAAAAAACGGTGGAACAGGTGACAGTGTAACCTGTTTCACCGTTATTTCATGTTCGTACATCAATTAACGCAGAATTTCACGTTGGAGATTACACTGAAGATAACTATTGGAGATTATTGTGGATATATATAAGTTAGGTATCCCCCGAATTTTTGTCCACGGAAACTCGTGACGAATGACGACACTTTGTCGAAACGCCTGACAAGACCAACAACGGTTGGCGCCCTAGCGGTGTAACGCCCGTTCAATAAACTTACGCCTCTGTCCTCTGTGGCCTGTGCTACATTCAATCAATGTTGCCAAAATAAGATTTTCCACCCCGGAAAATGACCTAGAGAAACTGTAATTTCGCATTGGAAATCCTGTTTTACCTATAGGTTCATTGCTAAGCTTGAGATCGAATGCAGCCATAGCAATCGCTCGGATATTTTTCTCGTAAATTACGGGAACATATCGCATTGACATAAAAACCTTCCAATTTTCGTAATTTAAATATCTTCCTTCCAGCTTCCAAGGGGCAAAAAATTCTTCCAAATGAAGGATAACCTTCCAATGGAACATCACTGTGTATGTAAGACCGTGCATCTGACACTGTGTCAGGTGTTGATACGGTACCGCACAATATCGCCGCTACGATCGCTGGCTGTCCAAAATGGCCGCGGATGAAGGCTACGCGCGAAGCCAATATTAATTAATGGGGCTTCACAACTCTGCATCGAATATATCAGCAAATGTGCCTGCTTAGAATGAACTCGGCGAACATATATCTTCGCGAAGCGATCAGGAGCTTTTTTAACCTGCGCATGCATTGGAACAACTGAATGGATTTTGCTCGGCGACATTTTACGCAGGTTTAGCGTATACGTGCAATGTTTTTGTGAGTAACTGGAAATAGCCCCATTAATTTTACATGAACAATACGATTTTTTAATATGTTTTATTGATCATATATAGAGTACATATACAGGCAATATGTTAATTTAAAGATTAAATCAAGAAAATAAAGACACGAAGATTCGTGTGAACAAATGCGATCTCAAAATATTATAAATGTTCCGCGGACGATCGGAGTAGTCCGCGTTAAGGATGCTTAACACCTACAGTCCCAACCAAAAGTTTAATACGATAAACATTTCACTACTTCGCAACACGATAAAAATCTGAAAAAAATGAACCGTATTGAAGATTTCAAGGGCTTCTCTCTTGCACAATAATAATACCAAAAAGTTATTAACAACTGAATTAATTAATTATTTTTTCAAGAATCAGCTGGTCAAAGTTTTTTCTTCTTCTCTCGGATGATTTTGTTTATTTTTTTAAAACCATATGAATTTTTTCAAAATTTTCTAACATTTCCGAAATTTTCTGGCAAAATTTTGAACAGTTCACATAATCTCATAAATTTTGGATATGTTTCAGCAAGAATATTCCATATTATATTCGCGAAATTTCAATGCGATTGTACGAGGAATTACGTAGCAGTAGTGTTGAAAAAATTCAAAAATCGAGATTTTTCAAAACGCCGGAAAATTCTGGAAAATTCATAAAGTTTTTAAAGAATAAAGATTTGAAAGAAGAAAAAAAAGCTTTCGCCGGCCATTTCTCGAAAAAATAATTTGTTTATACATTTGTTAATAACTTTTTGGCATTATTATTATACAAAATTTAAACCTTTGATATCTTCAATACGGTTGATTTTTTCAGATTTTTATCGTGTTGCGAAGTAGTGAAATTTTCATCGTATTGAACTTTCGGTTGGGAATGTAGGTTCCACATACATCCTTGAATAGAAAGCCCGGTTAACCCCGGTTTAAACGACAAAACACTTGCTGATCAAGAATTTTTAATAAAAATAGTAATAATAAGATGTGTATCTTTTTCACATGGAAATCGTGGACGGTCCCTTCGATGAGAGTGCGTTTTTCTACTGGCTCTAAAGGAGATCTTTAATTTGTTTCTCGAAGTTTTCGATATTAGTTGCCAGATGTAGGACTTTTCTGTCATATGTTGTTGGCTTTTTCTTTTTCGGCCCTTTCTGACCCATTGAAGGGTTCACATTCAGGAACATTCTGCAATAGAAATAGAATTTTAGGGTTACATTGAATGCTACATTTGTAGAGATACTCGCATAAACAAATGAGGTTTTTAGGTGAGGCTTGAAGGTTTCAAAGTTTAAAGGTTATATGAAAGTTGTGTATTGTAACAAAGTATAAAATGTATGACAGTTGACAAAACCATTTAGGGTTTAACTGAAGGATAGAGGTTTTAATACGTTCTTAGGAGTGAATGAATTTCCTGACGTATATCGGCAATGGATTAAACGAAGAAGGGTTTTACGTGAACTTCAATCATTTTTGAGTTTAAAAGTTTTTACCAAATTTCGGGGTTCAATTAAGTTTGCAATTTATAAAACGAATAAGATATGTATCCAACGATACGGTTTTGTTTAAGAATCTTTTAATTCAAACATCCAAATAAAATTATCCAAGTTTTACAAAACATTCCAAAGCAAACCATTATTATCTTCTGTTATAAAACAGAAAATTATATACATAACAAACATTATAATTCTGCAATTTCGCAACAACAAACAGTGCACCAGAATGGTGTAAAGCGAAAAGTGAAATTTTCCTATTCTTGTACCATCCAGACCAAACCGGTGAAAAAATTTTATTGTTTGATGTCTTATTTTTTTTGTTAAAGAGATCCTGGATTCAATATAGGAATTTTTTTTCAAGCCGTTATGACAAAGCTGATTTAAATGAGTTCATAAATTCTTCTCTATTGAAAACTTATTAAACAATTGGTCAGAGTAAATCTAATTTCCAGTCATCCAGAATGACCATATTTAATCCAAACTGCACTCTTTGACAGGTAAAATAGGACATCGAACATCAAAATTGGTTCATCGGTTTGTTCTGAAAGCTACGATAAGTGAAAGATTTAACTTTTGACATCACACATTTCTTGTGCACTATAATGTCTTTATAAAATTGCGGAATAATGATGCTAGTTATGTACTTGAACAGATTTAAATATAAATTTTTTAACAGTCCCCGACGGGTGATATTACTTCTTTAGATTTTTGAGTGCAGAACCAAGATCAACGCAGATTACTCAAATAGTCTTATGGAAGGTAAGGTGCATTCTATTGAGGAACAGAGATTAAAATTATTTTCAAAAATATTAATAGTCAAAAATATAAATAGATGCTGAGCGAGCGTCGTACGTTCGTCGTTGTTTTCGCCCGACGCTTTATAAATTTGTGAGAAGAATTTACTCACCTATATATTCTCGTAGTTTGGAAATAATCACCGGAGCCTGAGAGGTGACGAATGCAGTTTTACAACACGCTGGTACACGAGTGATAAAATTGCGGGTTGCCGGGTGAAAGCGCGGGAGATCACATCGCGCACTGTAGTCACGGCGGAGCTTTGTAGCCTCGACGCCAGCGATCGTCATGGAGAGTCGCGGTAGCGACTCGACGCCAAGTTTCGCATTTACCGTACGATATACGGTGTTATGAATTGCGCTAAGGCATAAGCGCGACGTACACTCGTAGCGTATCTCGAGAAGCTTTCAGATACGTTTCGATTGTTTTGAAATTACTAATAAATTATTATACCTACAAAAAAAAAAAACCGGAAATGTAGCCGGCTTTATGATTGGTTATATCCGAGTAGAGAACTTATCACCAACCCTAGAAAATCAATTTAGTAATCAAAATCTTTGTAATATATTGAGCTGCACCTAAACAATATTCTGCTATGTTAAAACATTCTTTGTAATAACTTGACCGCGAAAAGATAGAGCTTAGAATATACTTCATCATTTTCAGGCTTCCGACAGCAAAAAATAGTTCAACGAATTATATTGTTCAAAAATGTTCATCTTGAAAACTCATGTTTACGGATAATAAATAATAATAATAATTTAAAAAATAATGATTTATTATTATTTAATCAACTAAAATTAAAGATTAAACACATTTAACGATTTAGTATATTAACTAATTAATTAAAATTAATTATTTTTTCCCCAAGAAAATATATAAACATTTCGAGGAAAAATAATTATTCAATTTTTCCGATGAAATGAAAAAAAAAACCGACCAAATTTGACTTTCATCGTATTGATTATGGCTATATCTCCCTATTTTCGCCCAATCAAAATACGAGAAATGTAATATTCACTGGGAATTCTTATTTTACAAAGGCAAGTTCTAATATCAAGGAACGTCATTCGAATTTTCCTAAATACCTTGGCAGTCTTCGAATGCATCTTACGATTCTACAATAATTCTGGGATGTTAAAATACGTATACCAACGAATTTCAATAGACACACGCAATTGATTTTCATATTGGAGTATTGGAAAATTTAATGACAATGGACTTGTAATTTTTTATCAAAATTCCAAGCCCTGTACACCAATTTCGTGAATGGAATTGTAAATTTCCCATTTTTTTCTTGTAACGAGTGCGTTAGTGCACAAATTTCGTAATTTTCTAATACATGGTATACGATAATTTCATACACGGGTTTTGTAAATTTCTAGTGACTTAGCATTGTAATTTTACCATTATTTTTAACAGTGTTCTTGTGGCAACTCTTTTTCCGTGTTTGCAGCGCCGCCACACTGGAAAGTTGCCGAACTAGACCCATCTTTTTGATTGGTCGAATATATACAGGAAGGACACGGTGAAACTAGACAGTGCAAGTGCGCTTACGCGTCAAACCGACGGTTCTCACTTTATGCGTGCAGACCGAGTAGTCGGGCCAGCCAGAGAGAACGGAGAGGGGGAATGTATGAACGTAGCGTATGCCCGTACCAGACGGCTATGAACTAGCGCGCCGAGCATAGCTGACCCAATGCCTTATGATTTGTACGACACATTTCGTGTACGTAATACGATAAATTGAAAATTATAACAGAAAATAAAATGTAATTTTATTTTATTTCTTAAAAATATCGTTAGTTTTTTTAATAACTCACACGCTTTTGTAGACCGCCGTAAACTCTGCAAATCAAATACGAATTGCAGTTAGTTGATTGGCATACAAAAAGATAGTTCGATATGACCTTCTGTACATTAATCTTTTTCTTTATAATAGCTAACTCACTTTTGCGAATTGTTGTACACTGTGTGTACTAGTTTACAACTGTCTTGTAAATCTTTATTTGAGTAAACATGCATAGTATTCCCTTAGAAGATATTATTTTGCAACAAAAATTTGCCGTTTCTATAAAATTATTCTGAATCGTTTTAACAAGCACGAATAGAAAGGACTTTTCAAATGAAACATCGAAATTTTTATGAAGAAATGAGACCGAACACTTGAATTATTTAAGAAACAATTGGGAACTGTTGTCCGTTTCAGCAAAAGCCTCACAGACAAAATAAATCTTCTGCACTACTAGCTGCCTTAATTTTCAGCACAATTTAGACTTTCTTCTAACATTCAAAATTTTTACCAAATATTACAAATTATCTAGAGAGTACGATTTTCAAAAACTGGAATTTAGATCTTTTAACCAAATTTACTTTTTTCTAAAACTTATAATTTTTCCTGAAGTTCTCTATTCTAATAAAAAAGTATTTTCGAACCGTGTATTGATTTTCGTCCGCATTAGCTAACGAAAGAATGTTTCGTTAGGACCTGCAGAAAATCTTCTTGTTTGTAACAGCTTACTCTCTTTTACAAAATCGTCGTGCACTGTGAGTATCATTTAAGAGCTAGGTTGTAAATATCCATTATTTCTTTCGATAAATATGCATCGTATAAATTAATGAAAAGGTATTATTCAACAACAATAATTCACATTTTCTTGAAAATTATGATCAAACGTTTGAACAATCACAAAAATAAATTTTTCGCATCAAAACATCGAATTTAAAAAAATGAGACTATACATTCAACCCTTTGCGCTATTAGTGACCTGTAGGTGGGCTGCGACACAGAGGGTTGAAGAATTAAAGAATGAATGAATGAAAAACCAGTCTACCAGTTTTTCCCACAATTATTCGTGGCATTTCATACAAATTAATTTTGTAAGTGTTACTCATATTTTACATACTTTTTTATGAGCACTGCAAGTTATTCTTATGCAACTTACCCTGCTGATACTGAAAATGGTTCTAAAAAATTCGTCCATTATGGCTGGTTCATACATTTTTTAAAAATTACCAGCCACCGTAGATGTTTCTAAAGATTTGCATTAGTGACATTTGGATTGGGTTTCGGGTTTATTTTTGCACTATTTTGTACGAATCGAATCTATGCACTGATCTATCCGGAACGTTAAAGACTGCGTTATCGGTAAAAAGTAACAGTCAGGCAGCTGTTAACGTAAAGCGCCGTATACTACGATTTCTTCTTTAAAAAGCGTATTTATGTATTTGTATTTGAATCTTTTTTCATTCATAAATAACAGAAAGCGTTTTATTTATTTTTCATTGAAAAGTTAATTCTGAACCAAGTTGGATTTATTATTCATTTCTTAAGTGAATAATGTAACGAGAAGGGTTTTATTCACTTTCGAAATCGACACAGAATCTAATGGATTCAGTATTAATCCCAAAAATAAGTGCCGAATCTAACTCATTGCTGTATTACTTTTAAAACAATAAATCAATCTCGATTTAATACAAATTCTAAAATGACTAACGATATAAATACTTGTATCATCCATAAATCACCATACTCGAATACGCCCCAGCCTGGTTATTGTACATTACAATTGATTGAATGATAACAACTTTGAACAACGAAATAAAGCGTAATAAATTTGATGTAAGCCGTCAAAATTATTATGCTTATTTCGTTGATCACAGTTGTTCATCATTTTCGGATATAAAAATGATACTAATTACAAGTCAAATCGTCTTTTTTTTCTTTTAAATAATAAATGCAATTTGTTCTAACATCCACTCATAAGATGAATAATAAATTAATTCCAAAAATAAATAATGAATCCATAAAGTATCCTCTGTACAATAAATAATACGTTCGTTTGATTTACGATTAATTAAAAGAATAAATGCCGAATATAACTCATTGCAGTTATACTTTTAAAACAATGAATCTATCTCGATTTAATACTAATTCTGAAATAACTAATGAAAGAAATATTTTTATCATTTATGATTCAGCATATTCGAAGACTCTGGTTATTAGACCAACTCTGGTTATTGCACCTTACATTCGATTAAATGATAACAACTGTGGACAACGAAAAAAATTATAATTTTTACGATTCACATAAAGTTTCTTACGCTTTTTTTTCAGCTTCCTCGGACTAACTTGCTCCACATAGCCAAAGAACATATATTACATAGAAGTGTACAGCTTATGGGACGATTTGGCAGGAATCGCTGGGGTGATTGCTGCCGAATCACCCCAGCCACTACGAGCGCTGTCTACATCGGTGTGCACGCATACACTGCTACATAGGATTTGCTCCGCCTCCTTTCGCGCTCTGAGCGAATGAGGGCTTGGGGTGATCGCACCTCTCGCTCGTACTCAAGCGGTTCCTATGCTTGGGGTGATGATGCGTTCTCTCTCGTACCTATGCGCTTCCCTCTCCCGTGTCCTCTCGCTTTCCCTATAGTGCGTTCTCGGTCCCACTCGCATGTTCTGATGCTTGGGGTGATCGTGAATCTCGCTCGCTCTCAAGCTCTTTCTATGCTTGGGGTGATGATGCGTTCTCGCTCACTCTTACGTGTCTGAGATAGTATATTTCATTATAAATTAATAGAATTTGACTAATAATTATAACGGATTACAAGTATATAGCTGTAGTAATGAAACCAGTTAAGCGAATCTTTTGCTATCACGCCAATTTATCTGTAGTTCGTAACAATAATTATGAAAATTATGTAAAATTTTCTAAAAATCATCAGAATATTCTGATGTTTTTTATGTCTATGTCAACAAAAAAAAAAAAAAAAAAAAAAAAAAATTGTCCAAAAATGGCAAAATTTTGTTTAATCAGCTATGGGCATTTTTCAATTGAAAAGTACATTTAAAAATTTAAATTTTACATACCACCACATTTTATGTACGATCGATAATTTGCATTTAATTAAAAAAAGGTCGTCATTAAATTTTAAGATAACCATAGGTGCTAAAAAAATGCACGAAATGTGTATATTCTTTTAATAGATCTGTTTTCGCTTTTTCACTTTCGCGCCCATTTCACGTCACGTTTTCTTTATCTTTCTGCCGCGCTGCTAACGTCGTCTATACATGTGTTTCGCGGCAAAAGTTTTTGTTTTGTCACTCCGCTTACATCTCTCTGAGATTTTGCAGGGCTACATCGTGCTCCTATTTCTTCAGTGATTAGACATTGATTTATTGAGTATTCGCAGATTTTGAGTGATTCTTTTCAACTTTTCATCGCCGAAGGGTCATTTGTTAATAAATTGCATGAGTTTTAACTTCATTAACGATGCCGTCAACGAATAAGTGTGCCTACAACGGATGCAAGTTTGTCTCTCGGACGAGTCCCGAGCTGAGCTTCCATCGCCTTCCCACCGACGAGAAAAAGTAAGCATAAGTGTAATTAGAATTATCCATGTATATTAATGAGATCCTTAGTGAGATATCAGAATAGACGAAGAATCGCGAGGGCGCGAACCCAAAGAGGGGCTTTGCCGATTGCACTACGGATCAAAATAAGACTAGAAAAAGATCGACGCTTTTGTTTATTTGACGGTAGTTGAAAAATAAACCGTAAAAATTGGAAATTTTTCAACAACATCTATATTACTGAATAACGCTCATACCATATTATTTTGTATTAAGCTT
The DNA here is from genome assembly GCA_949699805.1 of Tromatobia lineatoria. NCBI lineage: Eukaryota > Metazoa > Arthropoda > Insecta > Hymenoptera > Ichneumonidae > Tromatobia > Tromatobia lineatoria. The sequence goes on from OX453054.1 coordinate 5,871,662, forward strand.
ACGAACAGTAATTGATAGCGAAAAACGCCACATTGTATTGTTTTAGCACAGTCCGGCTAAACGAGAGATTGAGAGAGAATTTGGACCACTTTTCGATAGAATAAAAAACTGAAAAAAATCAAGCACGTTGAAGGTGCTGAAAAGATTAATTTTCCATAATAATAATTTCGAAATGTTGTTAACAAATTGATAAAATAAATTTAATTTGTGGAAATTCCGTTTTTACTTCCTCATAGAGCAAGCTTTGTATACGTTTTCCGAAAAATGAACAAATTATTTTCATTTGAGAAAACGTTAGGTTGACAGGTGATTTGTGCAACCATTTTTTTCATCAATTTGTTAATAACATTTTACAACTATTATTGTGAAAAATTAATGTTTCCAGCACCTACGGCGTGCTTGGTTTTTCAGTTTTTTATCCCATCGAGAAGTGTTCAATATTTTCTCTGATACTTGCATTTACCGGACTGTGCCGACGAAACTACCTTAAGGAGGTTGGAGCGCTCCACGCCAGTCAAATCACCGCTAAATTCTTACAAGCGTTCCTACAATTTCAGATGGTTTAATTATCTGTTCCAAAGTTTTAATTACATAGCAGCATTAGTTATTAATATTCAAATACATTCACAGCTGTGATATAAACAGATGTTATGTTTTTTTCATCCAGTTTTTAAAAGGACTAATCACACGCTTTTATAACCCTTTAAAAAGTAAGCTCACGTCCTATTATTATGTCAAATTTCACACGAAACTGAACTTGTTTCTTGCGGACTTTCCCAGCAACCAATCACAACTCGAATAAGCTGCTAACAATGCTTTCCGTTACCGATGAACTTTTTAAAAGAGAGATAAACCGTAATATCAGTCCGATTATGATGATCAATAGCTCGTTTTGTTTATTAAAAGATATTCTATCGGCTGGCCGTCTATATTTTAAATTTGTTCTATTAGTCCAATAGATACAACCGTTTGTTTATCCTGTCATCATAACCCAACATCAAGTATACTAATGGCTGCAACTTTTGAACGCTTGATTCTATAGAAAATCCGGACGGTCAATCGATTAAGAATCTTCCGTTGCTCAAAATGAGCTATGGTTCGTTCGTCATAATTGGACTGATATTAAGTGTGATATACCTTCTTAAAAAACTGGATGTAAAAACATGACATCGGAAATTTGGAGATATTGATCCATTTGTGATGATGATTGGACACATATTTGCAATCATATCGATCGATCAACCGCGTATTCATGATTATCAAAATTGTAAGTAATAATGTAAATTATCAAGTAAGCGATCGCACTTGCATGAACAGAAAAAATTACGGGCACCGGTTTTTAAATTTGTTTGAAGATGCTTATTCTATATGCATTCGGGTGTACTTCCGTGTTAGTGTTATAATTTCTACTTCTTTTTCTTGCTTCCTCACCTTACGTCGTTGATATTTGCATTGAACCGCACTTGTAATTCGCACGTGAATATCATACATTAAATATTGTTTTACTTTGAATATTTTTAGCACGTGTATTGTGTTTTTATTACTGGGAGCGATAAATTGCATGTGATTGATTTTTTAGTCTACGCAAGTGGATATTTCTAGTCGGAAGAGAAGAGTAGTTGAAGCTCCATCCTCGGAAGTTGGAGAATCAGCGCATCTGTTCGACACACTTTCAGGAAACTGATTTTGAACATTACGATCGCAGTCTCGGTAAGCGAAAATTAAAGTCAAACGCCGTACCAGCTAAACATAAGTCGAGTGTCGATTCGGTTCGCGAAAGTTCGGCACAGGTAGATGCACCTGTGCCACTCACGGTGCAGTCTGCGTCGGTGCCGTCTACGTCCGAAGCTTCCGGCCCTTCCGGCATATCGGTATCCCCTAGCACAAACTTAATTACAGAAGAACAACCTCAGATATCCTGACGTGAATGGCTATTGATGAAAAAGAAAAATGAATCGCTCACAGCCGCATTGAAAAAGAGTCGACAGACGGTACGTAACTTGACGCGAAAGACAGTTAAAAAACTCACTATCCCGGAAGTGATCGCGGGCGCCGCGAACTATTTAGACGGAAATCGTTTGTGGTTGCTGGAAATGCAACTCAAACATATGAAAACCTCACCGTGGAGTGAAGATGAGAGACAATTTGCTCTAGGATTGTTTTACAAGTCGCCCAAAGCCTACGTGTTTCTAAGAAGTAATAAAAAAACTAAATCTTCCGTGTGTCTCAATGATTCGAAGGTGGGCTAACGAAATCAAACTAAGCACCGGGGTTTGCAATGAATTATTCAAATTGTTGACAATTAAAGCTCAGACGATGACCAAAGACGAACGACAGTGCGTTTTGATGTGGGATGCAATGTCAATAGAGAAGCTGCTTAAATATAATAGTAAAGAAGATCTAGTTGAAGGGTTCGATGATCTTGGTCATCTTGGCCGTTCCGATAAAGTCGCGAACTATGCCCTCGTATTCATGCTCCGAGGTTTGAAGTATTCGTGGAAGCAGCCTGTTGCATTTCACATCTCACATGGAAACGTTGACGGTATACAATTGACAGATCTTGTCAAGACGGTTTTGAGCGCCGTTTGGAAGCGGGTTTAATTATACGCTCGATGGTATGCGACCAGGGCTCTCCCAACAGAAAGGGAATAAAATGTCTCGGTATAACTGAGGATCGTCCATTTACAGATATGTGGGGACATAAAATCTATTTCAACTTCGATGTACCCCACTTGATTAAAAGCATCCGAAATAATTTGTTATGTAAAGACTTCCTCATCGGCAAAGATATCATTTCTTGGAACGCCATCCGCGAATTGCGTAACGTAGAGCGAAATAAGCCGTGCCGAGCTGCCCAAAAGTTAACAGACCACCACATCGAACCCAACAACTTCCAAAGAATGACCGTGCGATTAGCGACACAGATTTTCAGTGCATCCGTCTCCTCTGCAATGACTGCCGGACGTCTCGCGGGGGACTTGCAACATCCCTGTAATATTGCTACAGCTAATTTCGTTAAAAAACTCAACGATATTTTTGATTGCCTCAATAGTCGTCACGCAAACGATAAGAACCCGCTGAAACGCGCCTTATCTGATCTATCGCCCCAAGTTAGAAATTGTTTAGAGGAGGGGCTCTCTTGGCTCGACAAATGGACCGTTTCGAGTGGTCCGTCGCCACCGTGCTTTTCCGGCCTTAGAATGGCCATTAAATCAATTCTGATGCTGTGGAGTAATCTTCGTTCTGAAGGCACTCTTTACCTTTTAACGACGCGTCTGAATCAAGATCCACTCGAAAATCAATTCGCCGTTTTACGTAGTCGTTCGGGTAATAATGACAATCCATCAGCCAGACAGTTTAGACATAATTTGCAATTTGTAATTACTATGGATCTTGAAAAACCTCCGGCAGGAGCGAATTGCGAAGAAGACGATGCAAATGTTTTACTCACAAGAAACGTAGATTCAGTCAAAGCACCGAACGACGACAGCATCGAACAGACTCCAGCGGTGGTCCCTTCGCAAAACGATCTTGTAGACATCGACAACGATGACGACGATGACGACGTAATATTCGTGTCCGCGGAAGTTAAGCAAGAAATCGATGACACAACTGACATGACTAATCAGACAGACTTGACTGTTCCGATACCGGCCGAGAACAAAAACAGTAACCGGGGTGTTACTCTTGAAGAATGCTTCATGAAATACGTGGCTGGTTACCTGCTCCGTAAATGTTTAACTAAATTTAACTGCTCTAAATGCGAAAATCTGTTTGTGAAAGGTAACCAGAACTTCGAAAATAATAGCGACCTTTTACTTTTTTTCAAAGCGTACAAAACTTCTGACGGAGCTCAACTCGGTCATTTGAAGGTACCTGTCGACAAATTCCATACGTTGATAATCGCTGCATACAGACGTTTCGACCTTGAATTCTCTTCTAAAGCTCATCAAGTAGAAATCGGTGAGTATCTCGGGCGTTGCATCCACGAAACCCTGACGACGACTCCGGACAGAGACTTTTGGCTAACGAACGATTGCCAAGACCATCACGATTACATCGTAAACCTGTTCGTTCGCACACACATTTTCAACCACCTTAAGTGGAGATCCCGCGATATTAGAGACGCAATGAACCGAAAAAGAAAGACCGGTACGTTTACCGAAAAACCGAATCGTAAACTGCTCAAACTTACGCATAGCTGAAGCGGTCGCGTGAAAATTCTCTATCTTCGTAAGGTGGTTTTCATTAATTGAGTTTCGATTGATTTTTTATATGGTTCCATTCTTGTTCATTACATTTACTTCTATTTTTATGGCCCTTTCGGTTTTTGCTTCGAGTACCACCTTACCGCTTTCTAATTGTTCCTTTCTTTCTAATCTGTTATATTCCCTACTCTCACCTACCCCATTTACTTCCAGCTTTTCACCCATCCCTTCTCGATAGAATATACTCGCCACCTTCCCGTGGTTTCTATCGAGTAATGTTAATCAACATGATCGACTTGCTCGGTAGAATTTAATTTTTGTTATTTTTACTAACAATAACTGATATTTCTCCATCTGAACTACCAATCCATGTTGCTCAACATTAGCTAAGAGCGAGCAAAATTAGAGAATGTGCATGATATGTATTTGATAAAGGCTTCATTTTCATGTTAAGTACATTGTGAAACAAATCTGCTTGAAATTTAATGCACAGGCACTGGAAGTTAATTAATGTACGGTATAGTCATTTTCATAATTTATTTGAATTTTAATGCGAAAGTCCTTTAATTCTCATGATTCGCTTTAATTTTACTTCAAAAGTGAATTAATTATATATTGCAATTGTCAATTACATTTTATATAACAGTTTATGCATAAAAACTACCGATCTTTTTCAACAGTGTGTTATTAATACTCGAAGGTATGTTTAATGTATATAATAAAAAATGATAAAGAACTTCGTCCTTCGTTCAATACAAATATTGAACGATTTATTGTGCTTTGCTTGCAAACAACAAACTCCCAACTTATTATTTGAGTTAAACAATTTGTTGAATAATTCTAAATTTAAAAAAAATAAAAATAAAATTCACGGAGGATTTGAAGTGATGAGCGAAAGAGCATCCCCACCGCATGTATTGGGAATACGCGCCCGCGTGAGAGCGAGTGGGTCGGAACGTCTGGCTCGTATGCAGGAGTGCGAGAGAGTTGACCGCGTGGGGCGTAGCTTGAGACTCGCGATGTGTGCGGCACACCGATACAGCGCCGTGCGAACTATCGGCCAAATTTCGAACTACCTTTTCTCTGCCAAAAGTTAACACGGGCTATACGCTTCCATGTAATATATGTTCTTTGACATAGCCCTCATGGCTTCTGGCATCTGCCCTACCACCTCGGGCAGCGTTCCTTGCCCCTACCACTACCCTTACTGGCCCATTCTGATGCCGCGTGGGGACACAGTCACCGCTCGGATGAGATGCACTGTGTCGGCCGTAGGCAGTAGCCAATCAGGCTTTCTGAATTCTCGCGCAGCCGCATTGGACTGTCTAGTTTCACCGTGTCCTCCCTGTATAGATATACTCGACGTGGACAAAATTGTGCGCTTCCGACCCATTTTTTTGATTGGTCGAGTATATATAGATATTCTATTCACGTGAGAGATTCGTGCATTTCCGTAGCTTACGACCGCGCTTGATCCTTTGCGCCCGCCGCAACGTATGTGAAATACTTGAATGCGAAAAAATATAAATCCATCTTCGCAGCCACAAATACGTTGCTGCAAAGATATATTCATTAAATTACGGATGAATACTGAAGAAATAAAAAATTAACAGGAAGAAATTCGTTCGGTGCGGGAGTGAACAGGCGTACGTCTGTCGGGCTTGCTTGATTATTCAAAACTATTTATTGATACGGTTAAGATATGGTTAAGCAAGGCTCGAAGACTGTACACCGAAGTCCGTTCGATAAGCTGAAATTCAAATGCATGGTCCCGGTGGACGCAAGCAACGTCGCGGTGGACGCAAATGATCAAGCACAGTCGTAAGCTACGGAAACGCACGAATCTCTCACATGGATAGGATATCTATATATACTGAACCAATCAAAAAGATGGGTCGGAAGCGCACAATTTTTTCCACGTCGAGTATATCTATATATATTCGACCAATCAAAAAAAGTTGCCTCAAGAATATCGCTCCACTGGCAATCTCCCCACTCATCTCTGGTTGTGCCTACGGTGGACACATCAACAAAAAGTTTAAATGCAACAGAGTGCGGAATCCCCACCAAACACGCAGGGCACAGGGTTCGATGCGGCAATAACACATAAATGGTTTGCTGCTCAAACAGCTATCATAAGAACGCGAGAGTCCTCACCAATCGACACGAAAATTTGAGGTGCAACTTTCGAAGCGGTCAAATATGGGCGACTTTTCTCCCGCTTTTCAGGGACCAAATCACATTAATTCAACACAGTCAGGAGAAAAGTGTTTTTTCAACACACCCTAATGGGAATATTGTAACACAGTGGGTGGGGGTAAAAATGTCGAATAACCAAAATAATGAATAGCTAAAGCAGCGGATTTAAGAATAATAACGTCTATATCTGGAATGACCATCATTATGAAATTTGTTATTTGAGCCATTCACTATTATGAACTCGCAATTTTGACCCCCATCTTATTAAAATGATCCCATCAATCGAAATAGCAAATCATCAAAATTGCAAATGGCTAATACAGCGAATTTCATAGTTCTGGCTATTCTTGATTTTCTTCCTATTTTGATTTTTCTTTTATTTATTTATTTTGTTAAGATTATTTTATTTATTTATTTAGGTTCTTTTTATTATTTATATTGTTTGTTTTTGTTTATTCATTTTTCTCTAATTTTAAAAAAATAATAAAACCAAATGAATATTTGTTTTAATTATTATGGTCATTCGCCATTCTGACCCCCGCCTAACAAAGTGTTTGTATCGTTATCACCGGATGATAGATCCAGCCATTGATCCATCATTAAGCTTATCGAAACGCTATATGATAGGATCGTTGTATAATAACGATGGGTGGTCCAAAGAAAAAATCGAAAACAAGTTTGTGCTCCCATCGTTGTAAACGTTAGTTGACGTTGCAAAGAAGTTGCCACTATAGGGAAATTGCGAAAAAAAATGTTTAAAGGTACCTCAACGGCTTTTTGTAGTTCCTGTTGAATTGGCACGTAGAAAGTTAAGTGATGTTTGCATCGATGGCATCATTTTTAATGACTTGATTAAGTGCGCTTGGATTTATGAAATTGTATTTCAGTCAATACAAGTACACTAAATCGGATTCATATGAGTGTAAATCATGGAGGTTTTCATCTTAATTACTTTTTACGAATTTTAAGATCAGCATTATTACTTTTATGGTCTGTTCGCTAATGTTACACTTCTGTAACAAGTATGTTATTGTTAAAATCAATTGGGACCATAACTTTCGGAATTTCGAATTCTTCTATTTTAAATCGTTAAAGTAAATTCTATTAAAGCGGTCTTATATATTTGGTTTAAAAATCAGTTTAAAAATAGCCGAAATATTTGAGACAGTATTCTTTTTCTCTGCGAAAAAAAGAAACACGAGAATGCTGAAAAAATTTATATTGGTGTAAATAATTCATGACTATCATATTAACGAATATAGGACGAAGTAGAAGTTCAGAATTGAAACAATTCTGAGACTGGAAGTTGGATTGGAACGATCCCGGTTAATTGATTTAAATGATAAAAAATATATGATGCCATCGAGAGGCTATAAAAACATGAGTTCTATTAATTTATTTGTTTATAGTAAGCAAAGACTCTACTTAAATAGTGTTAATCCGTAGAATTGTATTTTTGTGAATGGCAAACAAAATATATTTTGCTTCTGTTGAGGCTGTAAACATCATCGAGCGTTTGTCATTTTCTTTGTACCTATACGTCACAAAAATAGAGAATATCATTATTTGCTACATCAGCGTAGCGTTTAACAAAAAGTTTCTTTTATTCTCTAGCCAAAAACAGAGATTCACTGGAATAATTATAATTTTTATAAAAGAATTGTGTAACTACTTGTTCTTGCTCTCAAAAAAAAAAACCGGGGGAACCCTCCACTAGATAATCAAAAAAGGAACAGAAAAGGCAGATATGTTTTTTTCTCTAAAAGGTGATCTAGCCAAGATAACGCGGTCCAAAGTTTTTAAATGGCAAAAAAAATATTTCGTTGCCCTTCAAAAAAAATCCGGCTGAACCTGCCACTAGATAATCATGGGTACTACAAAAAAGTCCTACGGCATTTTTGCTCTCGATCAATATTCTAGTCAGGAAACGTGGACGAAGAAAAAAGTCCGAATAACTACTGACAGTTAACCGTCACTTCAAAAGTACGAATAACCGCCACTTCAAAATGATAAAAGAAAGAAGATGTCTCCTACTAACTTTTCTCTCAGAGTCAAAACCGAAAAGATGCAGCGTGACAAAGTTTTCAATTTGCACAGATCGTCTTAATTTTACACAAATTTTTTTTTCAAAAATATCCGCCATCGGGGAATTAAAAAAGGAACAAAAAAGTCCCGAGACATTTTCCTCTCAGAAGTAATGTCACGGCGCTACAACGCGACAAGATTTTTTTTTGAAGATGCAGAAATTTTGATGGTCATAGGGCAACTTCTTTGATGAAGTAGTAAATTCATCACTTATTGAGAATCCATAATTTGCTATATTCATAATAACGTAAATGCGTTCGTTAATTAATCTTTTCACTTAGATGTATCGTCGTATCTCTTTCTATTCAATTTCAATTGATTAAAAAAAGATAAAACAATGTACAAGCGATAAGGTGAAGCAAAGAACACAACTGCTTTAATCTGAATGTTGCTGCATCCTAAACGTAGCGAGAGCGACCCACGTGAAGCATCAAGAACTGCGTTAACGAGTTCTCCGGTAATTTTTCGCCCGACTTTCTGCAATTGTTTTTTCGTTGCCATGTCAATAAATAAACCGGCACATAGCGATAACGATAGCAAACGTTGTGCAGAGGACGCGGTTTTTTTTTGTGCTACGACTTGAATTTAATTATTGCGTGTGGAATTGTTGTAATTACAATTCACATTTTACATAAAACGATACCAATTACAAAAAAAGAACCAACCTCAACTATTGCTCGCAAACGGAAAACTCGATGGCGAGACTCTGGAAAATGATGCCGTTAAAATCCGCCCAGTGAAATACTCTAGCAATCGAGTTGTAGATGCTGTCTTCCCACCGGACAACACAGCGCGAGTTTTTATTTCTTAGAAAAATAATTTTAAACTTTATTGAAAAAATTAAATTTGAATAATTTTCCACTTAATTTTATTATTTTAATTACAATGATTCAACATATTCATACGTACATGAGAGATTCCATAAAAATTAGCTAAAAAAATGGAATCGAAATTTTCAGAAAAACCGGATTTAATTCTTCGAAAATATTCACCAAATTTCAAAATCGAAAATTTTTTTTTTCCCGAGATCAAACACGAGAGTTCTATCGACTCCTAAATCCTCCACCTAATAGCTCTTAATTTCGGAGATAATCCGAAATAAGAAATATTAAATTACCGCATTTACTCCACGCAGGGCTCGAGAGCTGTGCGTGAAGAAAAAAAGTAAACACCTCTCCAGAACTTGCGCTCTCGACTTGGTATCGCACCAACACGAGCCCGCATCGCTCATGACAAGCAGCAACGTGTATACAGCATATGACACAACAGACGGACCAATGTTATTGTAGTCCTATCTCACTTTCTCTAAGGCTTACAGAGTCTCGGCTCGCAATAATTCGATTATACTCCTACCGTTGAGTATTGCGCAGGTTAAGAATTGTTAACAACATTCGCGATTGTGCACAACCCGTTTGATGCCACGAATCGGATTAAGAGAACTAGCGTTTTTGCAGGACCACAATCGAGCCTAGACTGATTCTCGGGAATCTTTAAAGAGAGAAATAATCCATGAAGGACACTAAATCTATAATATTGAAATTCTTGCAATCGGAATATAATCAATAGACACGGTAGCGTCGCGACGCCAAGTATTGAAAAAGAAAATTCATAATTCCATTGCAGTTAAAGTAAAGAACTTAACAACGTTACGTGGGAAAAACAAGTAGACAAGTTACCTTAGATGTTTGTCGTTGTTCTTGAGCACAGACGCTCACTCGTCTCCATGTGGCTCCAACATTAACGTTTCATTAGTCTCACACTTTATAAAAATTCGTTCTGACACTTTAATCCCTATCTCACATCAATTTAGAGATTCCTATACAATATTCGCATTCGTTCTCGACCAATTCGGTACAGCATATCGGATCAAGAGAATTAGTGTTTTTGCAGGACTCCACTCATGCCTAGACTGATTGATAGTGGGAATTGTTAAAGATAAAAATAATATCTCCTGAATACTAAATCTCCAATATTTAGACTCTTACAATCGCATTTTGAGTCAATAAACTAACAACGTCACATAGGAAAAACAAGTAGACGAGTTCCATTAAATGTTTGTCGTTGTTCTTGAGCACAGTTCTTGTCTCCATGTGGCTCCAACATAACGTTTCATCAGTTCACTCTTCCTAAACAATAGTTCTGCATCTTTAATCATTCTCGCATTAATTTAGAAGATCCACACTCAGGATCAGAGAAACTATTAACGCCACACATCCAGTCGAAATCTCATACGAAATCTCCGAGAATATAATGATATAATATAATCTGCTAATGAGCAGAAAAATTATCCAGCTTGCCCTTTATATTGATAACGTTCCTCAATTCAAACTCTCAATCACATATAACCGATGATGACAAGCTTCAAATAGACCAAGGTCACCCTGAACAACTGAGCTTAATTTCTTTTCACACAACTATAATTCTCCTCGGGTCCAGTACACGAACTACCATTCGAATTCAATATGAAACTGCCTTTATCCTTACAAACATAAAAGTTCTCTTTTGCGTAAAACAGCATTTTGTTACAATATTTAATTGACAAATCTAAACCTAAATTTTACGGCATAATTGTCGAAAATAATTTTTTTTTGAACAACGTATTTTCAGATTTTTTATTATTGTGGGATCTCCAATCGCTGAGTATAATATAAAAATTATTTTTTTAACCGAAAGGGCTACTTTTTTTCGGTTGAAAAAATAACAGCATCTTTAAGTCTATTTATAGATAACATGAAAACATTGCCAGAGTGGGACCGACCATAGTTCCGAAGGAAAAAAATAATTTGTTCGAAGTAAACAAATTTTGCCTAGAAAAAAAAAGAAAAATGTTAACTCCGTTTTTATTTGGAACTTGTAGTTTAGGCGATAATTAATAAATCAAAGAGTTGGTTCATTATAGACTTTTGAAAAATGTTATCCGGAAATCATTTTTTTTACTTAGAAAAAATGATTTTGTAACTCCGGAACTATGGTCGGTCCTACACTGACAATTTTATTATGTTATCTATGAAAAGGCTCAAAGATTCTGTAATTTTTTTAATCAAAAAGAAAGAAGCCTTTAATTTATTAACGAAATGTATGTAAGAATTCCAATTTTATAAGTTTTTGAATTTTCTTCAAAAACTTTCGTGAAATTCTGAATATTTTGATAGCACAGTCCTTCATTAGAGACTTATATTTAATATTAATTAGTATTGAATTGGCTCAAATCGGTCAAGTAAAATTTAGTCTTTATAAAACGTTTTTTTTTTTTTGTTAATGGAACCTTTTAAGTTTTTCCAAAGTTTAAATATTGAGCTCCAATTTCGGATATAAATCAAACGAAATTCAGCCATTAACTATATGTGGCGAACGTTATTAAACTTTTGATAATAGGCAAAAAAAACAAAATATGAAAAATGAATTCACAACATGTTTATGTTGTTGTGTAAAATAAGAGTGCAAAGTACAAACTTGCATATTGCTTTCTCACTGTTTTTCGCTTTTTACGAAGCTTACTCTATGAGGAAGCCACCATCTATTAGCATACTTCCTGATGATAAAGGGAGATTTGTAAAATATTAATAATATTAATCGATGAATGTGCAAGGTTCTACCCTTTTCCTGAATGTGTATTTGAAATATATCTTTTTTTCTGGTAGACTCACTGCCATCCGAGCTCTCCGATGGATTAAGCTCCTGTATCTGTTGCGCCGGTCGATCGACGTGACCTGCAACGGGAAAGACGAGAATTCTGTGCCCAGGATCTTCATCTTCCCCGTCATCAAGGTTCTCAGGGTCATTGCGACCCTCAATGATCCCGTCATTGAAATATTCAGCGTCATTCAGATTATCAATGACTTCGGCATTAGGATTTTCGGGGTCATTGAGATTCTGAATGACCTCATCGTCGGGATTTTCAGGATCATTGAGGTTCTCAATGACTCCAACGTCGAGATATTGGCCGTCCAGATTTTCGGGATTCTGTTCCCTTTCCGAATGACTCGACATGTCGTCATCGCTGTCGATGAAATTCAACCGTCGTACGCCTCTACGAAATCTACCGCCTCTGCCAGCCCGACCGCCTCTGGCCGCACGTCCACGCGGTAGTAGATTGGGGAGGGGTCCTTGTCGAGGGTCTCTTAACGCCTCACGGCCGCCGTTATGAGCAGGTTCAGCTATTAAAAAAATAGTCGAACGTGATAAATGTAAGCGAACAAAAAGTTTTCGCCCATATCTTTTACTTAGAGAGATGAATGTCACTTGAATGGCAGAGATAGGTGTCCGGAAACACACACTATAAGTCGTGGTTTTTCAAAGATTGAAAAAATTGTTTGTTGAACAAAAATCTTGCCGGACAAAAAACTATTTCATGCATCCATATGAAAAAAAAATGCTTTAACTATTTCAGAATTATTCCAAATTTTATTCGTTAATAGTTAATAGGACGTGGCCAATGCAGCAGGATTCGTATTTTCTTTCATATTGTCATAGAGGGAGCTTTTTTGCGTAGTTTTTTTATTGCATAATTTTGATGTCACTAGACTTGAAGATCCATAGCATCGGTAGAAATGATTGAGACTGAAATTTTGCACACAATTGGAGCAGCAAACCGCAGAAACTTAGATTTAGTATAATTTTTTCAGGGCGTGGTCGCTCGAATGTTTTTTTTTGTTTTCGTAGGTACTCAAAATAAACGTTAATTAGCTGGCCTCAATCTTGTAGGGGGATATTTAAAAAAATAACTAAATGCGCGAATAGAGGATCCAGCCGATTTGGCCTGAGTGGCTCATATTCTAATGGGGGGATTCTTACCGTCGCTATTCGACGTCTCTGACGCAGGCCGATTGCCGAGGAAACCATTTTTAATTGGAAATATGACATTAATTGTAAAAAATCATATTAAATTAAATTCGCTTCATATACGGACTACCAGAGTACAATAAGCTTTAAGTATAAATTTGACATAAATTGGTCAAGCGGTAAAAATTTCTAAGACGCTTTGAATTTTTAGAAAAATCTATTTCAATGATAAGCAAGTCTTTTTAAAGGAGAACTTTCAAAATTGGAAACCTCTTTATTTTACAAATTTGACGAAATTTTTTCTATGAAAAATCGAAAATTGATCAAATTACAAATCTACCTCTACTTTATAGGGATAGGATAGTAAGAAATTGAAAATAATCAGGAAGAGATATGCAAAGCGTTCGTTTGAATTTTTTTCATTTAAAAAAAAATTGACGTTCTAATCCTTTCATCGGGCGACCTACCTCTCCTAGCTCTAGGACCTCGCACTCTTGGTCCGCGAACACGAAAAGCTTGTTCGCGTGCGGGATCGTCTGTATGGATAAGGTTTTTAAGTTGAAAACACATAACTCGAGTATTAAAGCCTTCGGAGTATTAATAGCTAATTTTTTTTATGACAATTGCTATCAACAGATAGCGTTCTTAGATCAACAGATTGTGTTCTTAGCATACCCGGAAAAACGTTGGATGGATTCAAAATTTCCTCAGGAGCGGGAAGTACTTGTTCGCGTTCTCTGGCTGAAAAAAATATACAGGGTAACAATTATAATGTAGCCACCTGTTTTTTGAGGCATTTCCACGGTTGATAGAAATAAAGTAAAATGTGATTCTTTGATGGTTTTTGAAGCCCTATTTAATGGTGCAAGTGACGCTTTGCTGAGACGCACCGTTTTTAAGAGGCAAAACATTTATATTTTAAATTTCCCCGTATATAATATTGCATAAGATATTCGTAGAATCGGTTAAAATTCGAATCCAGAACATCTACGGACCGAATGATTTAATTGTATTTAGATAGAGAAAATTAATTTCGAAGTTGCTGCATTCAGCAGCCGATGTGCGGTGTGAACATGGAACGGTGGACTTGGACTGCGCTCCGAGCAAGGTGTGCTGTGGGACTCCAGACTAGCTGACAGCGCGCTAGATTCCCGTCCGTCTCTAACTGTGATTAGGCGGGTTAGCTATTTCGTGTCAATTCGACTGAAAATTGATATTATGAGATGAAAATATGTAAAAAAAGATGACGGGTCCGTTTTTACGGTCACTTGTGCCTTGCAATGGCACAAAACCGTGAATTTCACGATGCTTTAGTTATTCATAAAATCGGATGGTCACATCACAAATCAGTAAGATAGATGCTTTGGTGAGACAGAAATTTGAAAAAAATTAAGGGGCCTCGCTTGTACCCCCCGGTTCTCCTCGATCTCATGAAACAGTAGTTTTCTTCCCGTTTTTTTTTTTTTTTTTTCAATACAAAAGCAATGATATCGTTGAAAATTCTATTGCTTACGCAGCATGTGAACAAAACTGATTTTTCAAAATTGTATCATTGACGGAAATGAATTAAAAAAACGACAGCTATTTATTTCGCACTTACAATCTTCAAAGTTAAGAATCATAGTTTAAAAACAATAAAGGGGACCAAGTTACCTGAAAAAAGTCAAAAGAAAAAAAATCTGGAAATGAAACTGTTCTTCAAAATGTGTTTACATTCAAACCTCATTAAGTACGTACCGAGCATTATAATTCTGCAATTTTGTAATGACGTAATGCAATAATGCACAAGAATGATGCGTTGTCAAGAGTGAAAAAAATCAGTTGTCGTAACATTCAGACCAAACTGGTGAATCGAATTTAGTGTTCGATGTCTTATTTTATCTGTCGAAGAGTGTATTCAGGATTGAATATGGCGATTTTAAATGCAGTAAAAATTGGATTTACTGTCACGAATTGTTTATTAAGTTCTTAATAGAGAAGAATTGATTAACATATTTAAAATCATAACTTTGTCATAAAGACTGAAGAAAAAATACCCATATTCAATCCAGAATGCACTCTCCGACGGATAAAATACGACATCAATCACTAAAATTCATTCACCGGTTTGGTCTGAAAGTTATGACAGGTGAAAAATTTCATTGTTTACCTCACACCATTCTAGTGCACTAATTGTCTTTACAGAATTGCAGAATTATAATGCTCGCTATGTATTTAATGAGGTTTTAATGTAAGATTTTTCAAATGAAATTTATTCCAATTTTTTTTTCGATCTTTTTTAATGTGACTTGGTCCCCTTAAACAGGAATACATTTAATCACGCTTAAATTGCAGTTTTTTTGAAAAATCTACATCACGCAGATTCCGGCTATCATGCCAATAGTTGTTTCTACAATCCATGAATGAAAATTTCCAAACCATTATAAAGAAAATCAGAATGCGGTAAATAAAAGGCCGATTTTTTTCAAAAATAGATCCACGTCATTAAAAGAACGTAACGGAAAAACTATTTGCAGTATCGCTTTACTGACTATTTTTCACAAGTGTTTATTTAATTTTTTTTTTAGGATCATAGGAACAACGATTCCACTGTTACCCGGAACCCGTGTGGTATGATTTTTTCAAGAAAACTGCAGCTTGAAATTTATTTCATGATCAATAGTTTAATTTTTCAAAAAAATATGGTTCTGACCGTTAGTTTGATATCAGCCCAGAACTGTGTGTGATTCAAGTTTTTTAAATGTAGGCATCGTCTTCCGTAAAAAAAGAAAATAAAGCATTACTGCAAATCGTTTTCCCGTTACGTTGTTTTATTTGCGTGGATCTATTCTTTAAAAAATTCGGCCTTTTAATTACCGTATTCTAATTTTCTTCATAAATGTTTATTCTATTTTTTTTTTTTTTGAGGATTGTAAAAACATCGTTTATACACCGGGAAGTCAGAAGAATATACGGCCGTCTGTACCGGTACGGGTTTTCCGCAGTTTCCCCGTGCCCTCGGCAAATGCGGTACAGTGTAGCTAAGTCGGCTGCGAACGGATTGGCAGTTAGGTTAGCTTAGTAAATTGCGGGTAGGAAGTGATAGAAGTAAGGGTGGGAAGGGTGGTAAAAGGCGATTGAAGCCACACCATCATAGAAAGGAAAATCTAATGGCAACGCAATAAAATTACGTCCTTCAACCATACAAAAAGAATCATGCATTGCATAAGTAAAATAAATGGCACAATTCAACAAATAAACATTTATTTTTAAGGTACTCGGGGTGTGCCCGACGTATCCCCAACTGTTATGTCCATCAACATTAAATACAACGATGTTGGCTACTGTTCTTCAACGTCTACTTCGTATTTTTTAATCTCCGGCTCAACATGACCCCCGGCGTTATCGATACAACAATCGAATCTTTTAGCCATATTCCGACGGACGTTTTGCAGCATCCGTGGCGTTATTGTTTCGCATGTTCGGATTATCCGTTGCCGCATATCTTCTTGAGTGGTAGGTGGTGTTTTGTACACCTTGTCCTTTATCATCTCCCACAAAAAAAAATCACATGGCGTAAGATCGGGCGATCGTGGCGACCACCTCACTGGTCCTCCCGCGCCGATCCAACGATTAGGGAAGCACCTGTCTAGAACCGCTCGCGCGGTTCTTGCAGTGTGAGCGGGAGCTCCATCCTGCATCCACCACATGCGGTCACGCACAGGTCGTGGAACGCGCTCCAACATCCGTGGCAAATCGTTCTCAAGGAAGGCAACGTATCTCGCGCTGTTCAAGTTCTCTTCAAAAATATGAGGGCCAATTATATAATTGCCTACTATTCCGATCCAAACATTGATTTTCCAGCGGTGCTGTATTGGACGCTCAACGGTCCAAAATGGATTTTTGTTCGCCCAGAACCTCTCGTTCTGGTTGTTCGTAATGGCCACATTCGTAAATGCGCACTCGTCGGTGAAGCAGACACGTTCGAAAAAGGGCGGGTCCTCTGCCATTTGTCCCAAAGCCCACACGCAGAAATCCTCTCGCTGTACGCAGTCCATGGGCAGCAATTCATGGCGATTGTGGACTTTATATGGGTAGTGATCCCTTCGTGCCAATTGCCGTACGGTCTCGCGGTTTGCACCTAATTAAAAATTGATGGCAGGAAGTTGAGGATTGAAATGGATAGGAAATGAAAGGCAAGGAATCAATGACGACGAGCTGCTTAACCCTCCATTTTAAAGAAGTTCAAAGGACAAACTTAATATTTTAGGAATACGAATAATAATCAGTAGGTTCGTTAATGAAGGTATATTTATAAACCTTGAACAAAATTTGAAAAATTGTGAATAGTCATGGTCTTGATATTGTAATTTCCAGATACCATCCTGTGATCTTACTATTTTTAAATATTTTTATAAACAAGATTGAGAAAAAAAATTATGCGGATGCCAGCCCACATCGGCTCAGTTAGCAAAATTATTTTATTTCACTCGGTGCGAGAAACGCGGTTTTACGCTCACCTCGCGTGCATAAATACCCATTTTCACCCCTTGCGAAATAAAATATTGTACGATACCCGTGCGATGAACGTTTTCTTAACTCGTGTGATTGCAATAGTCGCTTTCGGCTCGTACTGCGAACTCACGCACGTCATAAAATGTTTTAACGCACTAGTATCGTCAATTACTATTTTTTTTTTCACAAAGGATGTAAAAAAAACAATGCTTTGGAGAGTCATGTCCATCACATAAAAAAATGCGAGATCAATCAGAGCGTCTAAGGTCCTGCCGATGTTTGATCGGTGTGGAATGCCGCCATATTTTCTACACGGAGAAAAAAAAGTGTTTGGGCACACCAAGAAGTGCACAGACTCACTTTTCGTAAGTCCATACAACCATGAATTTTGTGAGTGGAGACAACTACTTTTTGGTAGTCGAATATGTTAGGTTACCGTGACCACCATTCCGATTGTGTACAGCGCACCGGTTAGTTAGCACGACTAACACGTCAAACAGATTAGTTGGGCGAACTCACTGAGAGTTGGGCAGACTCATTGAAGCGGTGCGCGATTTTCCTGGTGAGTTGGTCTAACTTAAGAGTTATCTTGTGTAAACCCTAGGGTGTGTCGAAATTTTTTTTCTTTTTTCTTTTTCATTTTGCATTGTTTTAATCTATAGTCTGTACCTTTAAGCAACTCTCCTGAAAATTTGAGCGTCATAAAAAATTTTTTAGAGGTAGCTCAAACGATGAATAGATATCCCATTTGATTAGCACGTACATGAATGCGACTCTCAATAAATTCATATCCCTAAATTGCAGATACGATATATTGACGTTCGCGTATCTTTATTCGTTATCTTCAGATCATTGGGAAGAGAAAAAGTGCTTATAAATTTTTCGTTTCAATCGATAGTTTTCTAGTTACGAATTTTTGAAGCTCAGAATATCGCCCTCTCCGCCTATAACATCAGTTTCAATTGAAATTTGACAAAAAAACGAGAAAATATTCAACAAAACATCACAAAATGTTTAAAATAGAATAAAATTTCGAAGCGGCCGAAATTTTTTAAAATTGGGTCACGAATTTTACAAATAATGTCAAAAATGGAGAAAAATGGAGAAGAAATTTCCAAATGTCGCTAAATCTTCGAACCAATCAGATAATTTGTTTGAAATCTTTATGATTTTCTTCTTTTGCAATGTTTTGAAGATTTATTAATTTTTCCCCTCGATTTTTCTTCAGTTTTTACATTTTTTCGCGATTTCTTTCCATTTTTGAAATTATTCGTAAATTTTGTGATCCAGTCTTAAAAAATGTTTCGGACGCTTCATAATTTTTTTTTCTTTTTAAATTTTTTTGATGTTTTGATGAATTTTTTTCCAATTTTTAATCAAATTTGACAGGTTTATCAAACGTTTTGAACAAAGCTGATGGGTTTTTTTATTTTCCTCTTAAATATCCGATCTAATTCATCATTTTTTTCGTATTTACAAACAAATTTTAAACATCCGTTTAACAGTTGAATAAAATTTCACTTAGAATTAAACTTCGCGACAGATAATGACTCCAGAATTTACCTCAAACTTGAAATTTCAATTGAAACTGATCTTACAGGGCGGAGAGGGTGATATTCTGAGCTTCGAAAATTCATAACTACAAAACTATTGATTTAAACGGAAAATTTGTAAGCACTTTTTCTCTTTCTAATGATCTGAAGATAACGAACAAAGATACGCGAACGTCAATATATCGTATCTGTAATTTGGGTACATGAATTTATTGAGAGTCGCATTTATCTATGTATTTATCAAATGGGGAATCTATTTATCGTTTGAGCTACCTCTAAAAAAATTGTTATCACGGTAAAATTTTGAGAAGAGTTGCTTAAAGGTACAAACTATAGATTAAAACGATGCAATATGAAAAAAAAAAAAAAAAAATTTCGACACACCCCGGTAAACCCATTATGGATTGACAACTATTCAAGATTGTTATAGGTACCGAATAAATCGTTGTAGCAACTTATTTATAGCCAACTCATTAAAAAAGTTTTGTCCGAACTACTTTTTTTCTCCGTGTAATCCGATTTAGTAATAAGCACATACATTATTATTCGCACTGCAAAAATATTTTGTTCATTCCATGCACTTTAATTTCAAGATAGGTAGTGATGCAATATTTTGTGTTGCCGGTACTCAGATAAGCGATCATTAAGCTGTGTATAGTAGGGTGGTTTTAAAAAACCGACTATTTTTTTTTTTCACCTTATACCCTGAGAAATCGGTTGCTAGACGCCTCTAAAAAAATACTCATCAAATATTAGCTCTTAATTTCGATAGGAAGGTCCTCCGACTTGTAGTTTTCAATTTGTTCCTCAGTATAAGAAACGAAAATTTATATCTCTCTATTAAATGTTCGTTAAAAAATATCTTTTCTCATATTCTTGTAGGAAATTGAACGCTCTACAAAAAAGGGTGTCATAATTTTTTTGTGAACCTAACCGTTTAAAAGATATCAACGATTTAAGTTTGATTACTTTAAGACAAATTTCTGTTTTGATTATGAATTTTATAACTCGTTAAAAATTCTGTTTAATGGAATGCGTAGCCCATATTTTTGTAGGAGATTAACTGTTCTACAAAAATGGTCTCTTATGATTTGTCGATTAAATTAAGCGTTTCAAAGATATTCATGGTCAAACTTCAATGGTTGCAAATTTAAACAGTTTTTTATTAATAATTCAGAAAATTTTAATTCAGACTATAAGTTTCAAGGAAATCTATACAAATTTGAGTTTCTATGAACAGAGAAATGTTTTAAACTATCTTTCTAGTTTTTCTTGCCGACTAATGACAGTTATAATGAAAATGAAGAATACTTTGAACAATGAAAAAGAGCAGTCACATTAGTAACTGAATATAATCGATGCTTGACAAAAAATTAAGAGCAATTTCAATTGTTATTGCAAATTGTAAAAGAACATCGCAAAATATACCCGAACTGCCATAAAGAATTTTGTTTACAGTAAAAGTGTACGAATATTTCATAAATGATTGAAATTTAATAACTCACTTGATAATTAAATTAAAAAAAAAAATTTTAATAACCAGTTGAACATTTTTTCTCTCTAACATTGTTACTTTTCATAATAAATTTCTAACAAGACCGTTATTTTTTCACGATTTAATGAATCATTGACACTCAGTCAGAGGTAATGCTCTAATTTTTTTTTAATAGATGTAACTAAACATGTTTACGACTAAAAGAAAAACTCGAAAAATAGGTTGAAACATTTCTCTGTTCATTGAAACTCAAATTTGTATAAATTTCCCTGAAACTCTAATTAAAAAAACGAAAAACTATTAAAATTTGCAACCATTGAAGTTTGACCATGAATATCTTTGAAACTCTTAAATTAATCGACAAATCATAAGAGACCATTTATGTAGAACAGCTAATTTCCTACAAAAATATGGGCTGCGCATTTCATTGAAAATTTTTTTTACCAATTTCTAAAATTCATAAGCAAAGCAGAAATTTGTCTCGATGTAATCAAACTTAAACCGTTGATATTTTTTAAACGGTGAGGTTTACGGAAAAATTATGACGGACCTTTTGTAGAGCGTTCAATTTCCTACAAGAATATGAGGAGAGATATTTTTTAACGAACATTTAATAGACATATAAATTTTCGTTTCTAATACTGAGGAACAAATGGAAAATTATAAAGCGGAGGGCCTTCCTATCAAAACTAAGAGTTCATATTTGGTGAGTATTTTTTAGCGGTGTCTAGCAACCGATCTTTTAGAGTATAAAGTGAAAAAAAAAATAGTCGTTTTTTTTACTCACCCTAGTGCGTAGCGGAATAAAATATATTTTGCCTCATGACATTCTTTTGCAGCCTTATAGAGAAAGCTTTCTTTCATGCCTTTTTTTTCGAGATTTCAAATTCAGTCCAGTGAAAGTGCCATGCGAAATTCAAGGACATTTTTAGAAAATTTCACAGATTTTTAGAAAATTTCAAAGACATTTTCCGAAAATTTCAAAGACACTTCCAGGTTATTTTAGGACAGTAATAAAAACCGTAAAAAGTAACGCACAAATGTATACTTGTAATTTTTAGCGTATCTGAGGTACATATTTTTCCAGATTAGTTGCTGATGATATTTTAAAATAAGATTTCTTTTGAAAGGATATGAACAGTTCAATGACACTATATAAACTCCAAGAAAATTCAAGGACTTTTTAAAGACAGACAAAACTTAAGGACATTTCAAGGACTTTAAGGACTTCAAGGACCACTGGACACCTTGATTTTTATGTCGGGACTCTCAGAGTAGTCCAAATTCGTTCTAAATGTTCATAAAATTGTATAGATTCTTTACGGTACCAACCTAAATTACGTGCGAGACATCTAGCACTCTGTCTCGGGTTGTCGTTAATCTCCTGTTCGACAATCCGTTCCAGCTCTTGAGCGACTGGTCTCGCTCGCGGTCGCCGTGGAGCTTGGAAAACGCCATATTGCACGACCGCTGCATGCAGGCGCCGAAAACTTTGTCGGGATGGCGTTGGCTCTCCATACTGCTCCCGGTAAACGCGAACGGCTCGCGTATAATTATATTCTGCTTGGACCAGAGCAGTGTACATTCGGACGCGTCTAACGTCTGCCATGTTTAAGACAGACCGAGAGAAAAACAATTGCTTCCCGAGATAAAGCTTTGACTTATCACAAAGTGAAACGTTCACTTTTTTTTTATGTTAACTGACACCCATATGAGAGGCATTCTATGTCAATAGTAGGAATTTTGTAGTCAATAGTAGTAATTTACTGTCTGTAGATATTGTTTATATTTCGCATCCAGAAAGCTTCTTTTCGGGTGGGGAAAAACATAGCGAATGGCTGAGGTATCGAATTTAAAAATAATGACCATTCTAGATTCAGTCGTTCTTTTCGAAAAGACCTTTTTGTCTTATTTTCGAAAAGACCCTTTCTACGTGAAACACAGCTTGTATCACACACAGTTCTGGATGATATCAAACTAACGATCAGAGCCATATTTAAAAAAAATTAAACTATTGACTACTGAATCACTCTTAGGTTGCAGTTTCCTCGAAAAAATCATACCATACAGGTTCCGGATAGCAGTTGAATAGTTGTTTTTATGATCCTCAAAAAAAAAATGGAATGAATATTTATGTAGAAAATTAAAATACAGCAATTGAAAGGCCGATTTTCTTCAAAAATAGATCCCCGTGGTTAAAAGAACGTAACGGAAAAACGATTTGCAGCATCGCTTTACTGTTTTTTTTTTTTTACGGAAGGCGATTTCTACATGAAAACAATTTGAATCACACACAGTTCTGGGCTGATATCAAACTAACGGTCAGAACCATATTTTTTCGAAAAATTAAATTATTGAGCATTAAATCATTTTCAAGTTGCAGTTTTTTTGAAAAAATCATACCACACGCGTTCCGGGTATCAATCGAATAGTTGTTTCTACAATTCTCAAAAAAAAACAATGGAATAAACATTTTTGAAGAAAATTAGAATACGGTAATTGAAAGGCCGAATTAAAAAAAATAGATCCACGCCATTAAAATAACGTAACGGGAAAACGATTTGCAGTATTGCTTAATATTTTTTTTTACTGAAGACGATGCCTCCATAAAAAAAACTTGAATCACACACAGTTCTGGGTTGATATCAAATTAACGATCAGGCCTACATTTAAAAAAAAATTGAACTATTGACCATTGAATCACTCTTAGGTTGCAGTTTCCTTGAAAAAATCATACCACACGGGTTCCGGGTAACAGTGGAATCGTTGTTCCTATGATCCTCAAAAAAAAAAGGAATAAACATTTGTGAAAAATAGTCAGTAAAGCGATACTGCAAATAGTTTTTCCGTTACGTTATTTTAATGACGTGGATCTATTTTTGAAGAAAATCGGCCTTTCATTTACCGCATTCTGATTTTCTTTATAATGGTTTAGAAATTTTCATTCATGGATTATAGAAACAACTATTGGAATGATAGCCGGAATCTGCGTGATGTAGATTTTTCAAGAAAACTGCAATTTAAGCGTGATTAAATGTATTCCTGTTCAAGGGGACCAAGTCACATTAAAAAAGATCGAAAAAAAATTGGAATAAATTTCATTTGAAAAATCTTACATTAAAACCTCATTAAATACATAGCGAGCATTATAATTCTGCAATTCTGTAAAGACAATTAGTGCACTAGAATGGTGTGAGGTAAACAATGAAATTTTTCACCTGTCATAACTTTCAGACCAAACCGGTGAATGAATTTTAGTGATTGATGTCGTATTTTATCCGTCGGAGAGTGCATTCTGGATTGAATATGGGTATTTTTTCTTCAGTCTTTATGACAAAGTTATGATTTTAAATATGTTAATCAATTCTTCTCTATTAAGAACTTAATAAACAATTCGTTACAGTAAATCCAATTTTTACTGCATTTAAAATCGCCATATTCAATCCTGAATACACTCTTCGACAGATAAAATGAGACTTCGAACACTAAATGCGATTCACCAGTTTGGTCTGAATGTTACGACAACTGATTTTTTTTACTCTTGACAACACATCATTCTTGTGCATTATTGCATTACGTCATTACAAAATTGCAGAATTATAATGCTCGGTACGTACTTAATGAGGTTTGAATGTAAACACATTTTGAAGAACAGTTTCATTCCCAGATTTTTTTTCTTTTGACTTTTTTCAGGTAACTTGGTCCCCTTTATTGTTTTTAAACTATGATTCTTAACTTTGAAGATTGTAAGTGCGAAATAAATAGCTGTCGTTTTTTTAATTCATTTCCGTCAATGATACAATTTTGAAAAATCAGTTTTGTTCACATGCTGCGTAAGCAATAGAATTTTCAACGATATCATTGCTTTTGTATTGAAAAAAAAAAAAAAAAAAACGGGAAGAAAACTACTGTTTCATGAGATCGAGGAGAACCGGGGGGTACAAGCGAGGCCCCTTAATTTTTTTCAAATTTCTGTCTCACCAAAGCATCTATCTTACTGATTTGTGATGTGACCATCCGATTTTATGAATAACTAAAGCATCGTGAAATTCACGGTTTTGTGCCATTGCAAGGCACAAGTGACCGTAAAAACGGACCCGTCATCTTTTTTTACATATTTTCATCTCATAATATCAATTTTCAGTCGAATTGACACGAAATAGCTAACCCGCCTAATCACAGTTAGAGACGGACGGGAATCTAGCGCGCTGTCAGCTAGTCTGGAGTCCCGCAGCGCACCTTGCTCGGAGCGCAGTCCAAGTCCACCGTTCCATGTTCACACCGCACATCGGCTGCTGAATGCAGCAACTTCGAAATTAATTTTCTCTATCTAAATACAATTAAATCATTCGGTCCGTAGGTGTTCTGGATTCAAATTTTAACCGATTCTACGAATATCTTATGCAATATTATATACGGGGAAATTTAAAATATAAATGTTTTGCCCCTTAAAAACGGTGCGGCTCAGCAAAGCGTCACTTGCACTATTAAATAGGGCTTCAAAAACCATCAAAGAATCACATTTTACATTATTTCTATCAACCGTTGAAATGTCTCAAAAAACAGGTGGCCACATTATAATTGTTACCCTGTATAGAAAGATATATTATCTACCTTTCAATAGCACTTTGCTCACAAATTTTTGTTCGACGATACACTGCAGGAAAAATTGTTGGATTGTAGCTTGGGCTCCTTGGATCTTCTGATTTCTCATTTCCAACAAATTGCTTGCTACAAATACGGCTACTTGGATTTGGCTGCCAAGTTGATCCATGGGGACTGAAAAGTAAAAATGTTATTTATCCAATACATATTGAAGCACAATTAATGTTCACAACTACAGCTTTTCCAAATGTTTCTAACCGGTACCTGAGACATATGGTATAGTGATTAATCGTATAAATCGTAAAGCGATTTAATTACTTTTATTGATTGTAAAAAAAAAACGATTTCCATTTAACAATTGTTATTGCTTACTTACTTTTTTCGCCTAACGGCGGCGATCCACATCTCGCGCCTTTGCCGTCTATACGTTCGCACCACTGCCGTTGGAAATCGATAAAAATGCACGCCCGGTGGATTTAGTGACGTGTTATCACAATTGACGACGCAACACAAGACTGACGCCTTTCGTTTTCTCGCAATCATATTGTCCATTGATAAACAAATTGTTAATATTAACGTTAATTAACGGACAACAACATCTGACCACGGTCTTACATACAGGTCTGGAAACTAAGGTCTCGGTAGGCGTTCATGTTATGGCTTCAAATTAAGTAATTCGAATTGTGTCCGCCAGGGCCGCGCTGCGGCCGGCGGGTGAAACCCCCACTCTGCTACACTATTTGAAGCTTTATACGTAAATACAGCTTCACTTATTCACGCAATAAATATAAAAATTATTTAAATATTATAGGTAGAATGAGGTACTTTCCATAAAATCAATATTTTATTTTACTATTCAGCTCGTTATCAGTTAATACTCGTTTTTATCCGTTTATTTATTTATTTATTTTTTGATCATTTTTTAGCCCGACTCGACATAGTTAAGTGTATAATGTAAAAACAAGTATATCTTATTATTCTTAATGCTTTAATTAGTTTGTTTTCGTTTTTAAGTGCTTCAGAGTAATATAACACTAGTAAGTATATTTTTTTTCTTAGTCTTTTTTAGTCCTCAGTAAAGTGCGGTATGACTTAATTTTGTTTTATTTACAGGTGTTCTTCAGGGTTACATAACATTGGTAAGTAATTTTTTCTTTCAGTATGACTTAATTTTGTTTTATTTACAGGTGCTCTTCAAGGTTACATAACATTGGTAAGTAAATTTTTCTTTCAGTATGACTCAATTTTGTTTTATTTTCAGGTCTTATTCAGCGTGACATAACATTAGTAGATACATTTTTTTCCACTCGTTTTTAGTCATTATTAAGCTTAAAAAGTTTGATTTAATTCCGTTTTATTCCCAGGTCTTATTCAGAGTGGCATAACATGGGTAGGTATATTTGTTTTCAGTCGTTTTCAGTTATTTCAAAATAAAGACCTGTGGGACATAATTAATATTACATTAACCGAAAAGCACCAGAAAAAACGAGAAGCCCTAAAAACACGGACACGAAGCAGACATTGGCTCCGTGTGTAAATTAGGTTCAGTTTCCAGACCTGTATGTAAGACCGTGCATCTGACACTGTGTCAGGTGTTGATACGGTACCGCACAATATCGCCGCTACGATCGCTGGCTGTCCAAAATGGCCGCGGATGAAGGCTACGCGCGAAGCCAATATTAATTAATGGGGCTTCACAACTCTGCATCGAATATATCAGCAAATGTGCCTGCTTAGAATGAACTCGGCGAACATATATCTTCGCGAAGCGATCAGGAGCTTTTTTAACCTGCGCATGCATTGGAACAACTGAATGGATTTTGCTCGGCGACATTTTACGCAGGTTTAGCGTATACGTGCAATGTTTTTGTGAGTAACTGGAAATAGCCCCATTAATTTTACATGAACAATACGATTTTTTAATATGTTTTATTGATCATATATAGAGTACATATACAGGCAATATGTTAATTTAAAGATTAAATCAAGAAAATAAAGACACGAAGATTCGTGTGAACAAATGCGATCTCAAAATATTATAAATGTTCCGCGGACGATCGGAGTAGTCCGCGTTAAGGATGCTTAACACCTACAGTCCCAACCAAAAGTTTAATACGATAAACATTTCACTACTTCGCAACACGATAAAAATCTGAAAAAAATGAACCGTATTGAAGATTTCAAGGGCTTCTCTCTTGCACAATAATAATACCAAAAAGTTATTAACAACTGAATTAATTAATTATTTTTTCAAGAATCAGCTGGTCAAAGTTTTTTCTTCTTCTCTCGGATGATTTTGTTTATTTTTTTAAAACCATATGAATTTTTTCAAAATTTTCTAACATTTCCGAAATTTTCTGGCAAAATTTTGAACAGTTCACATAATCTCATAAATTTTGGATATGTTTCAGCAAGAATATTCCATATTATATTCGCGAAATTTCAATGCGATTGTACGAGGAATTACGTAGCAGTAGTGTTGAAAAAATTCAAAAATCGAGATTTTTCAAAACGCCGGAAAATTCTGGAAAATTCATAAAGTTTTTAAAGAATAAAGATTTGAAAGAAGAAAAAAAAGCTTTCGCCGGCCATTTCTCGAAAAAATAATTTGTTTATACATTTGTTAATAACTTTTTGGCATTATTATTATACAAAATTTAAACCTTTGATATCTTCAATACGGTTGATTTTTTCAGATTTTTATCGTGTTGCGAAGTAGTGAAATTTTCATCGTATTGAACTTTCGGTTGGGAATGTAGGTTCCACATACATCCTTGAATAGAAAGCCCGGTTAACCCCGGTTTAAACGACAAAACACTTGCTGATCAAGAATTTTTAATAAAAATAGTAATAATAAGATGTGTATCTTTTTCACATGGAAATCGTGGACGGTCCCTTCGATGAGAGTGCGTTTTTCTACTGGCTCTAAAGGAGATCTTTAATTTGTTTCTCGAAGTTTTCGATATTAGTTGCCAGATGTAGGACTTTTCTGTCATATGTTGTTGGCTTTTTCTTTTTCGGCCCTTTCTGACCCATTGAAGGGTTCACATTCAGGAACATTCTGCAATAGAAATAGAATTTTAGGGTTACATTGAATGCTACATTTGTAGAGATACTCGCATAAACAAATGAGGTTTTTAGGTGAGGCTTGAAGGTTTCAAAGTTTAAAGGTTATATGAAAGTTGTGTATTGTAACAAAGTATAAAATGTATGACAGTTGACAAAACCATTTAGGGTTTAACTGAAGGATAGAGGTTTTAATACGTTCTTAGGAGTGAATGAATTTCCTGACGTATATCGGCAATGGATTAAACGAAGAAGGGTTTTACGTGAACTTCAATCATTTTTGAGTTTAAAAGTTTTTACCAAATTTCGGGGTTCAATTAAGTTTGCAATTTATAAAACGAATAAGATATGTATCCAACGATACGGTTTTGTTTAAGAATCTTTTAATTCAAACATCCAAATAAAATTATCCAAGTTTTACAAAACATTCCAAAGCAAACCATTATTATCTTCTGTTATAAAACAGAAAATTATATACATAACAAACATTATAATTCTGCAATTTCGCAACAACAAACAGTGCACCAGAATGGTGTAAAGCGAAAAGTGAAATTTTCCTATTCTTGTACCATCCAGACCAAACCGGTGAAAAAATTTTATTGTTTGATGTCTTATTTTTTTTGTTAAAGAGATCCTGGATTCAATATAGGAATTTTTTTTCAAGCCGTTATGACAAAGCTGATTTAAATGAGTTCATAAATTCTTCTCTATTGAAAACTTATTAAACAATTGGTCAGAGTAAATCTAATTTCCAGTCATCCAGAATGACCATATTTAATCCAAACTGCACTCTTTGACAGGTAAAATAGGACATCGAACATCAAAATTGGTTCATCGGTTTGTTCTGAAAGCTACGATAAGTGAAAGATTTAACTTTTGACATCACACATTTCTTGTGCACTATAATGTCTTTATAAAATTGCGGAATAATGATGCTAGTTATGTACTTGAACAGATTCAAATATAAATTTTTTAACAGTCCCCGAAGGGTGATATTACTTCTTTAGATTTTTGAGTGCAGAACCAAGATCAACGCAGATTACTCAAATAGTCTTATGGAAGGTAAGGTGCATTCTATTGAGGAACAGAGATTAAAATTATTTTCAAAAATATTAATAGTCAAAAATATAAATAGATGCTGAGCGAGCGTCGTACGTTCGTCGTTGTTTTCGCCCGACGCTTTATAAATTTGTGAGAAGAATTTACTCACCTATATATTCTCGTAGTTTGGAAATAATCACCGGAGCCTGAGAGGTGACGAATGCAGTTTTACAACACGCTGGTACACGAGTGATAAAATGGCGGGTTGCCGGGTGAAAGCGCGGGAGATCGCATCGCGCACTGTAGTCACGGCGGAGCTTTGTAGCCTCGACGCCAGCGATCGTCATGGAGAGTCGCGGTAGCGACTCGACGCCAAGTTTCGCATTTACCGTACGATATACGGTGTTATGAATTGCGCTAAGGCATAAGCGCGACGTACACTCGTAGCGTATTTCGAGAAGCTTTCAGATACGTTTCGATTGTTTTGAAATTACTAATAAATTATTATACCTACAAAAAAAAAAAAACCGGAAATGTAGCCGGCTTTATGATTGGTTATATCCGAGTAGAGAACTTATCACCAACCCTAGAAAATCAATTTAGTAATCAAAATCTTTGTAATATATTGAGCTGCACCTAAACAATATTCTGCTATGTTAAAACATTCTTTGTAATAACTTGACCGCGAAAAGATAGAGCTTAGAATATACTTCATCATTTTCAGGCTTCCGACAGCAAAAAATAGTTCAACGAATTATATTGTTCAAAAATGTTCATCTTGAAAACTCATGTTTACGGATAATAAATAATAATAATAATTTAAAAAATAATGATTTATTATTAATTAATCAATTAAAATTAATTATTTTTTCCCCAAGAAAATATATAAACATTTCGAGGAAAAATAATTGTTCAATTTTTCCGATGAAATGAAAAAAAAAAACCGACCAAATTTGACTTTCATCGTATTGATTATGGCTATATCTCCCTATTTTCGCCCAATCAAAATACGAGAAACGTAATATTCACTGGGAATTCTTATTTTACAAAGGCAAGTTCTAATATTAAGGAACGCCATTCGAATTTTCCTATATACCTTGGCAGTCTTCGAATGCATCTTAGGATTCTACAATAATTCTGGGATGTTAAAATACGTATACCAACGAATTTCCATAGACACACGCAATTGATTTTCATATTGGAGTATCGGAAAATTTTATGACAATGGACTTGTAATTTTTTAGCAAAATTCCAAGCCCTGTACATTGATTTTATGAATTGAATTGTAAATTTGCCATTTTTTTTTTTATAACGAGTGCATTAGTACACAAGTTTTGTAATTTTCTATTACATAGTTTACGAATCATCATTTCGTACACGAGTTTGGTAAATTTTTTGTGACTTAGCACTGTAAATTTACCATTATTTTTAACAGTGATTTTCTAAACGGAGTACTGGAAAATTCAATGACAATGGACTTGTAATTTTTTAGCAAAATTCCAAGCCCTGTACACTAATTTCATGAATTGAATTGTAAATTTCCCATTTTTTTCTTGTAACGAGTGCGTTAGTGCACAAGTTTTGTAATTTTCTAATACATGGTATACGATCATTTCATACACGGGTTTTGTAAATTTCTAGTGACTTAGCATTGTAATTTAACCATTATTTTTAACAGTGTTCTTGAGGCAACTCTTTTTCCGTGTTTGCAGCGCCGCCACACTGGAAAATTGCCGAACTAGACCCATCTTTTTGATTGGTCGAATATATACAGGAAGGACACGGTGAAACTAGACAGTGCAAGTGCGCTTACGCGTCAAACCGACGGTTCTCACTTTATGCGTGCAGACCGAGTAGTCGGGCCAGCCAGAGAGAACGGAGAGGGGGAATGTATGAACGTAGCGTATGCCCGTACCAGACGGCTATGAACTAGCGCGCCGAGCATAGCTGACCCAATGCCTTATGATTTGTACGACACATTTCGTGTACGTAATACGATAAATTGAAAATTATAACAGAAAATAAAATGTAATTTTATTTTATTTCTTAAAAATATCGTTAGTTTTTTTAATAACTCACACGCTTTTGTAGACCGCCGTAAACTCTGCAAATCAAATACGAATTGCAGTTAGTTGATTGGCATACAAAAAGATAGTTCGATATGACCTTCTGTACATTAATCTTTTTCTTTATAATAGCTAACTCACTTTTGCGAATTGTTGTACACTGTGTGTACTAGTTTACAACTGTCTTGTAAATCTTTATTTGAGTAAACATGCATAGTATTCCCTTAGAAGATATTATTTTGCAACAAAAATTTGCCGTTTCTATAAAATTATTCTGAATCGTTTTAACAAGCACGAATAGAAAGGACTTTTCAAATGAAACATCGAAATTTTTATGAAGAAATGAGACCGAACACTTGAATTATTTAAGAAACAATTGGGAACTGTTGTCCGTTTCAGCAAAAGCCTCACAGACAAAATAAATCTTCTGCACTACTAGCTGCCTTAATTTTCAGCACAATTTAGACTTTCTTCTAACATTCAAAATTTTTACCAAATATTACAAATTATCTAGAGAGTACGATTTTCAAAAACTGGAATTTAGATCTTTTAACCAAATTTACTTTTTTCTAAAACTTATAATTTTTCCTGAAGTTCTCTATTCTAATAAAAAAGTATTTTCGAACCGTGTATTGATTTTCGTCCGCATTAGCTAACGAAAGAATGTTTCGTTAGGACCTGCAGAAAATCTTCTTGTTTGTAACAGCTTACTCTCTTTTACAAAATCGTCGTGCACTGTGAGTATCATTTAAGAGCTAGGTTGTAAATATCCATTATTTCTTTCGATAAATATGCATCGTATAATTTAATGAAAAGGTATTATTCAACAACAATAATTCACATTTTCTTGAAAATTATGATCAAACGTTTGAACAATCACAAAAATAAATTTTTTGCATCGAAACATCGAATTTAAAAAAATGAGACTATACATTCAACCCTTTGCGCTATTAGTGACCTGTAGGTGGGCTGCGACACAGAGGGTTGAAGAATTCAAGAATGAATGAATGAAAAACCAGTCTACCAGTTTTTCCTACAATTATTCGTGGCATTTCATACAAATTAATTTTGTAAGTGTTACTCATATTTTACATACTTTTTTATGAGCACTGCAAGTTATTCTTATGCAACTTACCCTGCTGATACTGAAAATGGTTCTAAAGAATTCGTCCATTATGGCTGGTTCATACATTTTTTTAAAATTACCAGCCACCGTAGATGTTTCTAAAGATTTGCATTAGTGACATTTGGATTGGGTTTCGGGTTTATTTTTGCACTATTTTGTACGGATCGAATCTATGCACTGATCTATCCGGAACGTTAAAGACTGCGTTATCGGTAAAAAGTAACAGTCAGGCAGCTGTTAACGTAAAGCGCCGTATACTACGATTTCTTCTTTAAAAAGCTTATGTATTTTTATTTGAATCTTTTTTCATTCATAAATAACAGAAAGCGTTTTATTTATTTTTTATTGAAAAGTTAATTCTGAACCGAGTTGGATTTATTATTCATTTCTTAAGTGAATAATGTAACGAGAAGGGTTTTATTCACTTTTGAAATCGACACAGAATCTAATGGAATCAGTATTAATCCCAAAAATAAGTGCCGAATCTAACTCATTGCAGTATTACTTTTGAAACAATAAATCAATCTCGATTTAATACAAATTCTAAAATGCCTAACGATATAAATACTTGTATCATCCATAAATCACCATACTGGAATACGCCCCACTCTGGTTATTGTACATTACAATTGATTAAATGATAACAACTTTGAACAACGAAATAAAGCGTAATAAATTTGATGTAAGCCGTTAAAATTATTATGCTTATTTCGTTGATCACAGTTGTTCATCATTTTCGGATATAAAAATGATACTAATTACAAGTCAAATCTTTTTTTTTCTTTCTTCTAAATAATAAATGCAATTTGTTCTAACATCCACTCATAAGATGAATAATAAATTAATTCCAAAAATAAATAATGAATCCATAAAGTATCCATTGTAAGATAAATAATACGTTCGTTTGATTTACGATTAATTAAAAGAATAAATGCCGAATATAACTCATTGCAGTTATACTTTTAAGACAATGAATCTATCTCGATTTAATACTAATTCTGAAAAAACTAATGAAAGAAATATTTTTATCATTTATGATTCAGCATATTCGAAGACTCTGGTTATTAGACCAACTCTGGTTATTGCACCTTACATTCGATTAAATGATAACAACTGTGGACAACGAAAAAAATTATAATTTTTACGATTCACATAAAGTTTCTTACGCTTTTTTTTCAGCTTACTCGAACTAACTTGCTCCACATAGCCCTCATGGCTTCTGGCATCTGCCCTACCACCTCGGGCAGCGTCCCTTGCCCCTACCACTACCCTTACTGGCCCATTCTGATGCCGCGTGGGGACACAGTCGCCGCTCGGATGAGATGCACTGTGTCGGCCGTAGGCAGTAGCCAATCAGGCTTTCTGAATTCTCGCGCAGCCGCATTGAACTGTCTAGTTTCACCGTGTCCCCCCTGTATAGATATACTCGACATGGAAAAAATTGTGCGCTTCCGACCCATCTTTTCGATTGGT
This sequence comes from Tromatobia lineatoria, assembly GCA_949699805.1. Classification (NCBI taxonomy): domain Eukaryota; kingdom Metazoa; phylum Arthropoda; class Insecta; order Hymenoptera; family Ichneumonidae; genus Tromatobia; species Tromatobia lineatoria. Next base: position 5,905,855 of record OX453054.1, read on the forward strand.
CGAGTATATATAGATATTCTATCCACGTGAGAGATTCGTGGGTTTCTGTAGTTTACGACCGCGCTCAATCCTTTGCGCCCGCCGCAACGTATCTGAAATACTTGAATGCGAAAAAATATTAATACATCTTCGCAGCACCAAATACGTTGCTGCGAAGATATATTTATTAAATTACGGATAAATGCTGAAGAAATAAAAAATTAACGGGAAGAAATTCGTTCGGTGCGGTAGTGAACAGGCGTACGTCTGTCGGGCTTGCTTGAATGTTCAAAATTATTTATTGATACGGTTAAGATATGGTTAAGCAAGGCTCGAAGACTGTACACCGAAATCCGTTCGATAAGCTGAAATTCAAATGCATGGTCCCGGCGGACGCAAGCAGCGTCGCGGCGGACGCAAATAATCAAGCACGGTCGTAAGCTACGGAAACGCACGAATCTTTCACATGGATAGTATATCTATATATACTGAACCAATCAAAAAGATAGGTCGGAAGCGCACAATTTTTTCCACTTCGAGTATATCTATATATATTCGACCAATCAAAAAAATGGGTCTAGTTCGGCAACTCTCTAGTGTGGCGGCGCTGCAAACGCGGAAAAAAGTTGCCTCAAGAATATCGCTCCACTGGCAATCTCCCTACTCATCTCTGGTTGTGCCTACGGTGCGCACATCAACCAAAAGTTCAAATGCAACAGAGTGCGGAATCCCTACCAAACACGCAGGGCACAGGGTTCAGTGGGCAGTGTCCGTTTCCTTGGGAGCCGGAAAACCGATGCGGCAATAACACATAAATGGTTTGCTGCTCAAACAGTTATCATAAGAACGCGAGAGTCCTCACCAATCAACACGAAAATGTGAGGTGCAACTCTCGAAGCGGTCAAATATGGGCGACTTTTCTCCCGCTTTTCAAGGACCAAATCACATTAATTTAACACAGTCAGGAGAAAAGTGTTTTTTCAACACACCCTAATGGGAATATTGTAACACAGTGGGTGGGGGTAAAAATGTCGAATGACCAAAATAATGAATAGCTAAAGCAGCGGATTTAAGAATAATAACGTCTATATCTGGAATGACCATCATTATGAAATTTGTTATTTGAGCCATTCACTATTATGAACTCGCAATTTCGACTCTCATCTTATTAAAATGATCCCATCAATCGAAATGGCAAATCATCAAAATTGCAAATGGCTAATACAGCGAATTTCATAATTCTGGCTATTCTTGATTTTCTTCCTATTTTGGTTTTTCTTTTATTCATTTATTTTGTTTAGATTATTTTATTTATTTATTTAGGTTCTTTTTATTATTTATATTGTTTGTTTTTGTTTATTCATTTTTCTTTAATTTTTAAAAAATAATAAAACCAAATGAATATTTGTTTTAATTATTATGGTCATTCGCCATTCTGACCCCCGCCTAACAAAGTGTTTGTATCGTTATCACCGGATGATAGATCCAGCCATTGATCCATCATTAAGCTTATCGAAACGCTATATGATAGGATCGTTGTATAATAACGATGGGTGGTCCAAAGAAAAAATCGAAAACAAGTTTGTGCTCCCATCGTTGTAAACGTTAGTTGACGTTGCAAAGAAGTTGCCACTATAGGGAAATTGCGAAAAAAAATGTTTAAAGGTACCTCAACGGCTTTTTGTAGTTCCTGTTGAATTGGCACGTAGAAAGTTAAGTGATGGTTCCATCGATGGCATCATTTTTGATGACTTAATTAAGTGCGCTTGGATTTATGAAATCGTATTTCAGTCAATACAAGTACACTAAATCGGATTCATATGAGTGTAAATCATGGAGGTTTTCATCTTAATTACTTTTTACGGATTTTAAGATCAGCATTATTACTTTTATGGTCTGTTCGCTAATGTTACACTTCTGTAACAAGTATGTTATTGTTAAAATCAATTGGGACCGTAACTTTCGGATTTTCGAATTCTTCTATTTTAAATCGTTGAAGTAAATTCTATTAAAGCGGTCGAATATATTTGGTTTAAAAATCAGTTTAAAAATAGCCGAAATATTTGAGACAGTATTCTTTCTCTCTGCGAAAAAAAGAAACACGAGAATGCTGAAAAAATTTATATTGGTGTAAATAATTCATGACTATCGTATTAACGAATATAGGACGAAGTAGAAGTTCAGAATTGAAACAACTCTGAGACTGGAAGTTGGATTAAAACGATCCTGGTTAATTGATTTAAATGATAAAAAATATATGATGCCATCGAGAGGCTATAAAAACATGACTTCTATTAATTTATTTGTTTATAGTAAGCAAAGACTCTACTTAAATAGTGTTAATCCGTAGAATTGTATTTTTGTGAATTGCAAACAAAATATATTTTGCTTCTGTTGAGGCTGTAAACATCATCGAGCGTTTGTCATTTTCTTTGTACCTATACGTCACAAAAATAGAGAATATCATTATTTGCTACATCAGCGTAGCGTTTAACAAAAAGTTTTTTTTATTCTCTAGCCAAAAACAGAGATTCACTGGAATAGTTATAATTTTTATAAAAGAATTGTGTAACTACTTGCTCTTGCTCTTAAAAAGAAAACCGGCGGAACCCGCCACTGGATAATCGAAAAAGGAACAGAAAAGGCAGATATGTTTTTTTTCTCTAAAAGGTGATCTAGCCAAGATATCGCGGTCCAAAGTTTTTAAATGGCAAAAAAAATATTTCGTTGCCCTTAAAAAAAAATCCGGCGGAACCTGCCACTAGATAATCATGGGTACTACAAAAAAGTCCTACGGCATTTTTGCTCTTGATCAATATTCTAGTCGGGAAACGTGGACAAAGACAAAAGTCCAAATAACTATTCACAATTAACCGTCACTTCCAAAGTACGAATAACCGCCACTTTAAAATGATAAAAGAAAGAAGATGTCTCCTACTAACTTCTCTCTCCGAGTCAAAACCGAAAAGATGCAGCGTGACAAAGTTTTCAATTTGCACAGATCGTCTTAATTTTACACAAATTTTTTTTTCAAAAATATCCGCCATCGGGGAATTAAAAAAGGAACAAAAAAGTCCCGAGACATTTTCCTCTCAGAAGTAATGTCACAGCGCTACAACGCGACAAGATTTTTTTTTGAAGATGCAGAAATTTTGATGGTCATAGGGCAACTTCTTTGATGAAGTAGTAAATTCATCACTTATTGAGAATCCATAATTTGTTATATTCATAATAACGTAAATGCGTTCGTTAATTAATCTTTTCACTCAGATGTATCGTCGTATCGCTTTCTATTCAATTTCAACTGATCAAAAAAAGATAAAACAATGTACAAGCGATAAGGTAAAGCAAATAACACAACTGCTTTAATCTGAATGTTGCTGCATCCTAAACGTAGCGAGAGCGACCCACGTGAAGCATCAAGAACTGCGTTAACGAGTTCTCCGGAAATTTTTCGCCCGACTTTCTGCAATTGTTTTTTCGTTGCCATGTCAATAAATAAACCGGCACATAGCGATAACGATAGCAAACGTTGTGCAGAGAGGACGCGGTTTTTTTTTTCGTGCTACGACTTGAATTTAATTATTGCGTGTGGAATTGTTGTAATTACAATTCACATTTTACATAAAACGATACCAATTACAAACAAAGAACCAACCTCAACTATTGCTCGCAAACGGAAAACTCGATGGCGAGACTCTGGAAAATGATGCCGTTAAAATCCGCCCAGTGAAATACTCTAGCAATCAAGTTTTAGATGCTGTCTCCCCACCGGACAACACAGCGTGAGTTTTTATTTCTTAGAAAAATAATTTTAATCTTTATTGAAAAAATTAAATTTGAATAATTTTCCACTTAATTTTATTATTTAAATTATAATGATTCAACATATTCATACGTACATGAGCGATTCCATAGAAATTAGGTAAAAAAATAGAATCGAAATTTTCAGAAAAACCGGATTTCATTCTTCGAAAATGTTCACCAAATGTCAAAACCGAAAAAAAAAATTTCCCGAGATGAAACACGAGAGTTCCATCGTCTCCTAAATCCTCCACCTAATAGCTCTTAATTTCGGAGATAATCCGAAATAAGAAATATTAAATTACCGCATTTACTCCACGCAGGGCTCGAGAGCTGTGCGTGAAGAAAAAAAGTAAACACCTCTCCAGAACTTGCGCTCTCGACTTGGTATCGCACCAACACGAGCCCGCATCGCTCATGACAAGCAGCAACGTGTATACAGCATATGACACAACAGACGGACCAATGTTATTGTAGTCCTATCTCACTTTCTCTAAGGCTTACAGAGTCTCGGCTCGCAATAATTCGATTATACTCCTACCGTTGAGTATTGCGCAGGTTAAGAATTGTTAACAACATTCGCGATTGTGCACAACCCGTTTGATGCCACGAATCGGATTAAGAGAACTAGCGTTTTTGCAGGACCACAATCGAGCCTAGACTGATTCTCGGGAATCTTTAAAGAGAGAAATAATCCATGAAAGACACTAAATCTATAATATTGAAATTCTTGCAATCGGAATATAATCAATAGACACGGTAGCGTCGCGACGCCAAGTATTGAAAAAGAAAATTCATAATTCCATTGCAGTTAAAGTAAAGAACTTAACAACGTTACGTGGGAAAAACAAGTAGACAAGTTACCTTAGATGTTTGTCGTTGTTCTTGAGCACAGACGCTCACTCGTCTCCATGTGGCTCCAACATTAACGTTTCATTAGTCTCACACTTTATAAAAATTCGTTCTGACACTTTAATCCCTATCTCACATCAATTTAGAGATTCCTATACAATATTCGCATTCGTTCTCGACCAATTCGGTACAGCATATCGGATCAAGAGAATTAGTGTTTTTGCAGGACTCCACTCATGCCTAGACTGATTGATAGTGGGAATTGTTAAAGATAAAAATAATATCTCCTGAATACTAAATCTCCAATATTTAGACTCTTACAATCGCATTTTGAGTCAATAAACTAACAACGTCACATAGGAAAAACAAGTAGACGAGTTCCATTAAATGTTTGTCGTTGTTCTTGAGCACAGTTCTTGTCTCCATGTGGCTCCAACATAACGTTTCATCAGTTCACTCTTCCTAAACAATAGTTCTGCATCTTTAATCATTCTCGCATTAATTTAGAAGATCCACACTCAGGATCAGAGAAACTATTAACGCCACACATCCAGTCGAAATCTCATACGAAATCTCCGAGAATATAATGATATAATTTTTCTGCTAATGAGCAGAAAAATTATCCAGCTTGCCCTTTATATTGATAACGTTCCTCAATTCAAACTCTCAATCACATATAACCGATGATGACAAGCTTCAGATAGACCAAGGTCACCCTGAACAACTGAGCTTAATTTCTTTTCACACAACTATACTTCTCCTCGGGTCCAGTACACGAACTACCATTCAAATTCAATATGAAACTGCCTTTATCCTTACAAACATAAAAGTTCTCTTTTGCGTAAAACAGCATTTTGTTACAATATTTAATTGACAAATCTAAACCTAAATTTTACGGCATAATTGTCGAAAATAATTTTTTTTTTTAACAACGTATTTTCAGATTTTTTATTATTGTGGGATCTCCAATCGCTGAGTATAATATAAAAATTATTTTTTTAACCAAAAGGGCTACTTTTTTCGGCTGAAAAAATAACAGCATCTTTGAGTCTATTTATAGATAACATGAAAACATTGCCAGAGTGGGACCGACCGTAGTTCCGAAGGAAAAAAATAATTTGTTCAAAGTAAACAAATTTTGCCTAGAAAAAAAAAAAGAAAAATGTTAACTCCGTTTTTATTTGGAACTTGTAGTTTAAGCGATATTTAATAAATAAAAGAGTTGGTCCATTATAGACTTTTAAAAAATGTTATCCGGAAATCATTTTTTTTACTTAGAAAAAATGATTTTGTAACTCCGAAACTATGGTCGGTCCTGCACTGGCAATTTTTTTATGTTATCCATGAAAAGGCTTAAAGATTCTGTAATTTTTTCAGCCAAAAAGAAAGTAGCCTTTAATTTATTAACGAAATGTATGTAAGAATTCCAATTTTATAAGTTTTTGAATTTTCTTCAAAAACTTTCGTGAAATTCTGAATATTTTGATAGCACAGTCCTTCATTAGAGACTTATATTTAATATTAATTAGTATTGAATTGGCTCAAATCGGTCAAGTAAAATTTAGTCTTAATAAAACGTTTTTTTTTTTTTTTTGTTAATGGAACCTTTTAAGTTTTTCCAAAGTTTAAATATTGAGCTCCAATTTCGGATATAAATCAAACAAAATTCAGCCATTAAATATATGTGGCAAACGGTATTAAACTTTTGATAATAGGCAAAAAAAACAAAATATGAAAAATGAATTCACAACATGTTTATGTTGTTGTGTAAAATAAGAGTGCAAAGTACAAACTTGCATATTGCTTTCTCACTGTTTTCCGCTTTTTACGAAGCTTCCTCTATGAAGAAGCCAACATCTATTAGCATACTTCCTGATAAAGGGAGATTTGTGAAATATTAATAATATTAATTGATGAATGTGCAAGGTTCTACCCTTTTCCTGAATGTGTATTTGAAATATATCTTTTTTCTGGTAGACTCACCGCCATCAGAGCTCTCCGATGGATTAAGCTCCTGTATCTGTTGCGCCGGTCGATCGACGTGACCTGCAACGGGAAAGACGAGAATTCTGTGCCCAGGATCTTCATCTTCCCCGTCATCAAGGTTCTCAGGGTCATTGCGACCCTTAATGATCCCGTCATCGACATATTCAGCGTCATTCAGATTATCAATGACTTCGGCATTAGGATTTTCGGGGTCATTGAGATTCTGAATGACCTCATCGTCGGGATTTTCGGGATCATTGAGGTTCTCAATGACTCCAACGTCGAGATATTGGCCGTCCAGATTTTCGGGATTCTGTTCCCTTTCCGAATGACTCGACATGTCGTCATCACTGTCGATGAAATTCAACCGTCGTACGCCTCTACGAAATCTACCGCCACTGCCAGCCCGACCGCCTCTGGCCGCACGTCCACGCGGTAGTAGATTGGGGAGGGGTCCTTGTCGGGGGTCTCTAAACGCCTGACGGCCGCGGTTATGAGCAGGTTCAGCTATTAAAAAAATAGTCGAACGTGATAAATGTAGGCAAACAAAAAGTTTTCGCCCATATCTTTTACTTAGAGAGAAGAATGTCACTTGAATGGCAGAGATAGGTGTCCGGAAACACACACTATAAGTCGTGGTTTTTCAAAGATTGAAAAAATTGTTTGTTGAACAAAAATCTTGCCGGACAAAAAACTATTTCATGCATCCATATAAAAAAAAATGCTTTAACTATTTCAGAATTATTCCAAATTTTATTCGTTAATAGTTAATAGGACGTGGCCAATGCGGCAGGATTCGTATTTTCTTTCATATTGTCATAGAGGGAGCTTTTTTGCGTAGTTTTTTTATTGCATAATTTTGATGTCACTAGACTTGAAGATCCATAGCATCGGTAGAAATGATTAAGACTGAAATTTTGCACACAATTGGAGCAGCTAACCGCAGAAACTTAGATTTAGTATAATTTTTTCAGGGCGTGGTCGCTCGAATGTTTCTTTTTGTTTTCGTAGGTACTCAAAATAAACGTTAATTAGCTGGTCTCAATCTTGTAAGGGGATATTTAAAAAAATAACTAAATGCGTGAATAGAAGATCCAGCTGATTTGGCCTGAGTGGCTCATATTCTAATGGAGGGATTCTTACCGTCGCTATCCGACGTCTCTGACGCAGACCGATTGCCGAGGAAACCATCTTTAATTGGAAATATGACATTAATTGTAAAAAATCATATTAAATTAAATTCGCTTCATATACGGACTGACAGAGTACAATAAGCTTTAAGTATGAGTTTGACATAAATTGGTCAAGCGGTAAAAATTTCTAAGACGCTTTGAATTTTTAGAAAAATCTATTTCAATGATAAGCAAGTCTTTTCAAAGGAGAACTTTCGAAATTGGAAACCCCTTTATTTTACAAATTTGACGAAACTTTTTCTATGAAAAATCCAAAATTGATCAAATTGCAAATCTACCCCTACTTTATAGGGATAAGATAGTAAGAAATTGAAGATAATCAGGAAGAGACATGCAAAGTGTTCGTTTGAATTTTTTTCATTTAAAAAAAAATTGACGTTCTAATACCTTCATCGGGCGACCTACCTCTCCTAGCTCTAGGACCTCGCACTCTTGGTCCGCGAACACGAAAAGCTTGTTCGCGTGCGGGATCGTCTGTATGGATAAGGTTTTTAAGTTGAAAACACATAACTCGAGTATTAAAGCCTTCGGAGTATTAATAGCTAATTTTTTTTATGACAATTGCTATCAACATGTTGCGATTGTGTTCTTAGCATACCCGGAAAAACGTTGGGTGGATTCAAAATTTCCTCAGGAGCGGGAAGTACTTGTTCGCGTTCTCTGGCTGAAAAAAATATATATGATTGTCGAGTGCATCTTAAGTCGCGCGATTTTTCAATTAAAAAAAAATACAGTGTATCTCGAAAAAGGTTACGATCCCCTGCTTATTATGTACAGAGATGAGTAGGGAGATTGCCAGTGGAGCGATATTTTTGAGGCAACTTTTTTTCCGTCTTTGCAGCGCTGCCACACTGGAGAGTTGCCGAACTAGACCCATATTTTTGATTGGTCGAATATTTAAAAAAAATTGTAAAAAAGAATGTAATCGGTGATTCGAACTCCGAACCTTCCGGCTACCAGATTGATTCTCTATGCGCACGACCACCGTACACTTCTGAAGGTCAAAATACGTTACCCAAACATGCTTATTCAAAATTCTCGAACGTGGAAAAAAAATATATATATCCTCGCAGCAACAAATTCGTTGCTGCGAAGATATATTCATGAAATTACGTATCAACGCTGAAAGAAAAAAAAATTAACGGGAAGAAATTCGTTCGGTGCGTGAGTGAACTGGCGTATGTCTGCCGAGCTTGCTTGAATATTTTTAATTCTTTATTGATACGGTTAAGATATGTTCAAGCAAGGCTCGAAGACTGTATACCGAAGTCCGTGCGATGAGCTGAAATTCAAATGCATGGTCCCAGCAACGTTGCGACGGGCGCAAAGGATCAAGCGCGGTTGCAAGCTACGGAAACGCACGAACCTCTCCCATCGATAGTATATCTATATATACTCGACCAATCAGAAAGATGGGTCGGAAGCGCACAATTTTTTCCACGTCGAGTATATCTATATATATTCGACCAATCAAAAAGATGGGTCTAGTTCGGCAACTCTCCAGTGTGGCGGCGCTGCAAAGACGGAAAAAAAGTTGCCTCAAGAATATCGCTCCACTGGCAATCTCCCTACTCATCTCTGTTATGTATACAGGGAGGACACGGTGAAACTAGACAGCGCAAATACGCTTGCGCGTCAAACCGACGGTTCTCACTCTATGCGTGCAGACCGAGCAGTCGGGCTAGCAAGAGAGAACGGAGAGGGGGAATGTTTTGTTCTAAATAAATCTTGGTTCCTGGCGTCTGCCCTACCAGCTCAGGTAGCGTCCCTTGCCCCTACCACTACCCTTACTGGCCCATTCTGATGGCGCGTGGAGACACAGTCGCCGCTCGGGTGAGACGCACTGGCGGCCGTAAGCAGTAGCCAATCAGGCTTCCTAAATTCTCACGCTGCCGCATTGGACTGTCTAGTTTCACCGTGTCCTCCCTGTATAAGAGATTTAAGCTTACCAGCTCGAAATCTTTGGGCGGCAAAACGGATGTCCATCCGCTGAAATCGCGTTGTTGCTGCTCGCAAGAACTCTTGTATATCGTATCTATTTAAAACAAAGAATATATTCTTGTTTCAATGTCACTTTTCAAATATTTTCGAATGGGCCCACGGAGACATCTAATTTTTTTTTGGATTTCTAAAAACATAGTTAGCGGATATATTTATCATCGAATTATACTGACTTTTCAGTTCTTACTAATTTTAAAAAAAATAAACTATACTTTGGACGGCTCTGATGTTAAAAATTTTAACCTCTAACTACTGAAGACAGAATGTGCAAGGTCTCAGCCCCCTTTGCATCCTTTTTTTCTTGTTTCCTTATAACGGGAGCTTAGTTTCAAGGTGTAGAAACATTATCGTATTTGTTTTACGTTTACGCAGTCTTAAGGTATCATCTATTTAAACAATAATAATATTGTAAAAAACACTAGCATTCAATTATGAATATTTTCCTTCAAAGTGGTGTTAAAAATTTGATTTTTTTTTATCTATGTGAAAACATTTGCAAAGTATACAAAAAATTAGAAAGTCGTGACTTCATATGATCAACAAATTGAGCTGAAAAAGTTTCGTTTAACTCTTCCAGTACAAGGTAATTTTTAATAAATGTAATAGCGACTGTTGAAATGTAATGCCCCCCTATCGAGAAGCTATGAGTTATTATTCATTACCTTCCCGTCGTCAGTAACCGCTGACATTCCGCGACGTGCACATCGGCACGATCCCAAATTCTATTTGGTGGGGCTTTGCCCGTACGCCCAGTCGCCCGCCATCTTAAAAGTTTGGTCAAAATGTCACCTATTGTTTCTTGTAATTTATCTACGAAAAAGATTAGGATTTTAGAAATGACAATGCGCGTGCGCTCTTCAGCTTATTATTTTCTTCATCTGATCGCTTTTACGGTGATATGCCGAACAAGTCACCGTGAGAGCGAGGGACAAAGAGGCACATTCGCAGTGGAGCGAGAGAAAACGATGAAAATATGTAGCACATAGTGATGCGACAAGAGACGAGAATTCTGTCAATCTCGCTCGTTTTTTATTGCGCTTTCGTTTGTTCGCGTATCTCGTATCGATCGTCCGATGTGAACATCTTGTCTCGAATTATCTTGGATTGACGAGCGAGAATCTCGAAAATGCGAAAAATCCGTAATCGACGGAAACGCTTTTTTTAAGCGGGGAACCCACTTTAGGAGCTTTCCAACGGCTGCTTTTGTTGGTGTCTCCAAAAATCGCGGTTGTTTATTCGACTATTCTTTAATTATATATGAGTAGAATCCCACTGATTTGTGAGATTCTTAGAAACAATTGGTGATTTTTATTTGGGTGGTCAAAGTACCGTGGAATCCCCCATAAATAGTATTTGCGCATATTTTTGACTTTTAATTAGCGGAGCTTTATCTAGGAAATTCCTGGAGCAATCAGATATCTCTCTCGAGAGTTGGCAACGAGTTGGACCTTATGTAATATTCGTTTCATAGTCCCAGTTGGAAAATCAATCGAAATTACAGCTCATGCGAGACGAGATTGAGACAAGACGAGATGAAATCTTGTCTATGTTCATAATCTCGAACTCGAATGACAGCTCGAAAAACAAATTCAAGGAACAAGTCTCGTTCTTGATATTTTCTCGTCTCGTCTCGCTTGTCGCACCACTCAAACCACTCATGTCGCACATGACATCAAAGAGGGTCGAGCGTGAAAACAGTGCAATAGAATGGATGCTGGATTCTCGAATACTTATTAATATGGAGGACCTGAGTTCAACTGCAAAGTTTGAGTAAGTTTATTTTCATGGTTTTCGAGAAAATAATTTATTCAATTTACACCATTCAACATTGCTTCTTATGGAAGATTGAGGAGGAACGATGTATTTTTATACATCGAGGAATAATTTCCAGGGGTACCAAGTAATTAAATTATTGCAAACTGTAAAAAATATATTCAGGATGCTCTATGCAGAAACGCAGATAATTGGTTTTCACCGTCTATAAACAATAATCAATTATTTGACTCGAAATGGCGATTTTTTAAGCTCTGTCACATCATTTCGTGTGACCACACCGCGTTCCCTGCCGGGCCCATCCCATCCAAAAAACGCGCTCGATTCTCCTTAAGACTTTAAATATCTTGCTGGAAAGCTGTGTCACCGCAGTTTTAACCAAACAACACTGAAATAAGCAGACTTTGAATTAAGTGAAGTTAAGTTTCGATTAGTCCCCGGTGGCATCGATTTTAACTGACTTTTATACCATTTAAATAAAAATAGTTCGCTCCAAATCATTTTCAGTAATCGAACAATTTTTATTTAAAAAATGAGGTTGCAGTGTTTTCTCAAGATCGATTGATTCACTAGTGAACATTATTCTCGAGATAAAAAACCCTATTAATAGGTCGGTTGAAATCTGTAACACGAGGGTTAACAGAGCCGCAGTTTAATGTTCGGTTAAAAAAATCGGTTATACAGCTTGCCAGGGTTATTCATGAGGACGAGTCATACTAAAAAAAACCCAAATTCCAGGGTGAGCCCCTCCCGAAGTTTCTTCGCGGAATGACGGTTAAAGGCTTCGGCGACATTATTTGTGCGAATGGGGGTGCCATGTACGGACGTCACATCTGCCAGGGGCACCTATTGTGATCGAAGGTAGTGGGTAAATTCATTCAACTTTCTGTTGCCCCCAACCGGCAGAGCATCAGCGAGGGCTGTTATCGTCATACATCCCTCAGCAAACTGCTCTACTGGCAGCAGAGGAAGTCCCCACGTTAAATATAATAAATCGTTAGGTGGGTTTTCCATTTTCAATGCCTTCCGCTTACGGTGAGTAGCTTATGTAAAACAATACCCTCGATTAATAATATGCCATCGTCTGCAAGTCAGGCATGAAAGGCCGCCTTTATTGACATGCTGTTACGGATATGAAAGTATTGCGCTTTAACGTCGCAAATTCAAGAAAAAAGAATGACGTATGCTGACAATATTTGGCGTTCTCATAGAGAAAGCTTCTAGAAAGGTGTGAAATGGGGAAGGAGCATTGTACATATAATGCCCAACATTATCTCAATACATATAATGCCCAACATTAGACAACTTGGTCTATTTTTTAGAATTAAATGCTGTGTATTTTAATTCGGCGATATCGAAAAAATAGACTAAGTTGTTATTTCAGGGGGTTTGGAGTTTGTTAGGGGTAATATCTAGAAAAATACTCTATGTTGGGGCTTGGTTTTTGAATATTCGGAGAGCACATAAAAAGCACATAATTCCCATGTAATTTATTTTCGGGTTGACCTACATATAGTGTGGTGCTCTACTACCTTCACATATAGCTGGCAGAGCTTTTTAAAATTGATGAAAAAAAAAAAAAATAGCACAACATTTTTTCTTGCGGGATGAAATTAGCACATAAAGAGCACATTATTTCTGGATATTGAAACGTCATTATTTCTAACTATGCTCTGCTACCTTCACACGGGTAGCGTAGATTGTTATAAAATCGCAGCAAAATGGACATGAAAGTCCTTAGTATTATTGATGGTCTGAGAGATTATCTAACTCCGGGCCATTTAGATATTTGACGATATTTCATTATCGTAACAAGCAACAAGAAGTAAACAACCAATAGTTCTTAGTGGCAGCTTATTTCCGTTGTCCCACGATATACAAGTATCTTGCTGCAGCCGCTGTGCAAGACAATCAATCGAATGTTTTTCTGAGAACCCAAAGCCTAGACTTTCTTTTTCTAATTGATTCACAAACCCGGATTGTTTCAAATAGACCCTGTTTTCGAGTCTGCTTTTTTAAGTTACTCACAGGCCACCGAGCGCGAGTTTTCTTTAATCCTTCATGGGTACCGTCGGGTACCCATTAGGGAATACAATTTAAGTAGGTACATACGTAAAATCCGATACTGGTCGTAGTTGAATAAAGTGAATGTAATAATTCTGATCAATGATCGAATGCAAGGTCTCACAAATGTGTCTTTCTAGAAAATTGTTTGAATATATAGTATTTTAATAATGTGAGTTACGCCTATTGCTACGATAATATATACTTTCGATTCGTCAATCGAGTTCAAATATAAAAGTAAAATTTGTGCTCTATAGTATTTATAGATATTTGCAGCTTACAAAATAATGAGCAGAATGAACCATAGATTCTGACCTTCAAGACCACGATGTAGTATGTGCAGAAGCTGCGATATATATATATTTAATTCGGCAATCGAGTTTGAAGATGTTGTATGAATGCAGTACTTTACTGCAGTCCGAGAGCATGCGACTGCTATGCATTGTGTGCTTTTGCCCGCTTTCACTTGATTGCGGATTTGTACGACCGTCTTTAAACGACGATTGCCAATCAAAGTATAATTTGTGCATCTGCACTTTTCATACCTATTTGTAATTCATAAAATAATAAACAGAAATCGCAATATATCGATGAGTTTTGTACATCGAGATTAGTTATAGGGTCTTTGACCTGCAATTGGCGACCAAAGAATATAATTTGTGCTTCTACTGTATATATAACTTTATAAAGTACATAGATTAATAATAAACATTAACCGTACATTTTGTTTTAAAACGACACACTGCTTAGAAAACGTTATTTAATGAGTTATAAAAACGTTATGGCAAAGATACGTGTCTTGTCCAAGGTACTTCCTATTTACATACGGGATTTCCGTATTAAAGTTCAATAAGAAAGTTTGATAAGTGAAAATACACTTACACAGAGTATACTCATCATATAAGTATTCGATTGGAAGTAATTATGTCGTGATTTCGGAAGTTGTCAATACCTTTGTAGTTTTCGAGGTCAATTGCTCGATATTTTATAGGATCAACGTCGAATTCTCCATAGTTTTTATTTTCAGTGTTTAAATCGATCTCTTCATAGCTTCCAGTGCTGAGTTTAATCGATCCCTGGTTTTCAGTGCCCAGGTCGGTTGCTCTTCAGTTTTCAGTGTGCAGACCGGTCACTCCTCAGTTTACAATGTTCAGATCGGTAGCTCCATATTTTTCAGAATCCAAGCTGATGGAATTATAGTTTTCAGTTTCCAAGTCTATCGAATTATAGTTTCCAGTGTCCAAGGTGAACGAATCATAGTTTTCCGTCTCCAAGTTGTTAGAATTATAGTTTTCTGTGTCCAAGTCGATTGAATCATAGATTTCAGTGTCCATGTCTATCTCTCTATAGCTTCGCATTAGCACTTTCTTGTCCATAGCCAAAATCAAACTGTCATGCATCGAAACATATATTCTTTTTCAAATGTATCTTTGCATACTTTGCAAGGCAATCTCATTTATGGCATCTCATACTTTGCATCTTAAAAAATCATTTAAAAAACATTGAATGTCGGTAAAAAATAATTCTTTATCTTATGCTTAAAGATTTCGCAATCAGAATTCTTATCAAGAATTAAGGCTTCTAGATGGTTGCCGCGTCTATGTTTTATAAAACTAAACACAGCCACGGCAACCATCTGGTAGCCTTAACTTCTACACATTTACCTGTACAACAACAACAAAAACAGTTGCTGAATAAGAAATTGCTTGGACAAGAACTCAATTCAACATTTTTCTTCATCACAGATTTTAGTGACCGTGTTAAAATTACGATTGATAATTCATTCACTATTGACACCTTTATTGTAAAATGTAGTTCTACAAAATAATAAAAATAAAAATTAAATAAATATGACCAATATCGTATTTTTCGTATCCGTTGCCCTTTTGATCTTAATCTAACAGAAACAAATGCGAATAGTATAGGCCATTACTTCGAGTATCTGTTCTAAGACTAATTGCAACTAATTGCAAAAGTCCGAGCTTTTCTACAGATTTCAATACTGGAACAAATTCAGCGACCGAAATTTCATTTATGGTATGGAACAAGTGAAAATATACTGGCATATTAAATCATGAATATAGGGTGAATTGATAGATACAATTGTACAGCGCTCGATGTACATTAGAGTGATGATAAAAAAAATAATTTAATAAGATAATGTGCGCTCCAATAATTGTCAACGTTATTTAACATTGTAAAATGGTAACCCGTAAAAGGGAAATGCGAACAAAAATGTTTAGAGGTGCTCCACAGCGCTATTAGTAGTTTTTGTAGATTCTTAGGTTGAAATGCCGACTAAAAATTGTAAATATGGTCAATAATGATTTGGCCATTATATAGAGGTATACACGAAGTATATAACTCTGGCATATAGATGGCCACGGGAATTGAGTGGAAGATGAGGTCAATACATTAATTTTACACATGTTAGTAACACATAATTTGAGGCGTTTAAATTCTGTTTTTTTAGAGGCCGTTCTTAAAAATGACATTTTTACAGAATTCACGTTGTACGCCGATACACCAGAAACTGAAAAACATTGCTTTTCGCCAGGCGATCATCTCGCATAGCCAGTTGATACTAATAATTGGGCTTTGACATTATTAATTTGTCTAGAGACTTCCTAGTAGGGTTTTCAGGCAATCCCATTGCGTTTTTGAGATTGGCTAAGAAAAAATTATGAATAATAAATATGCAAGTCGCAAAACAATAATTGAATTCAACCAATTTATACCCGAAATCTTAATTATTGAAGTTAATATTTAAAAGAGAAAACTCTGAGGTAGTGTGAAGTGAAACACAAACCCAATTAATCGTATCGTTACTGAGATATCACGGAGAAAACACATGTCTAGAGGAAATAATAGAATCGGCTCACAAGGCCGAGTCAACCTATATATATATATATATAATATAATAAAAGTATATAAATTGTCGTTTTCCTCGTCTTACAAAGTGTTAAGAATAGTGAATTACCACTTGTCATAGTTATGTTATTTTCCACTATATGTTGTTATTGAGGAAAAAAAAATTATTTCGCCATGTTAATTCGTTTTCTCGCACCCATAAAAATACCGATGTGCACGCCTACCAATGAGTAAATATTTTTTTCTTCGCCGTATTGTCTATAGAATATCAGTTGTTTGTGATGAATATGAAGAGTTAAGGTTTTGCTTTCCAAAAAAAATTCATTCTACAGAGTGTTTCATACAAAAGATGATTCGATGAGTATTTAAAAAATTACGGAGTTATCGATTTAACAGTATACAAAGAAAATTTTTGAGATTGTAGACGAGCGTTCGAATAACTTCGAAATGAAAATAATAATGGCAATCGACGGCGTAATCGCGGCAGTGTCGAAAATAGAAGCTTTCGAAAAATACATCGACCGAGGGATGGACTGAAGATGTAATTTGTGTATCGCCGTTGGTTTTTCGCTCGTTTATAAACGCAGTTAGAAGAAAAACGAGAAACCGAAAGAGAAAACACTTCTCACTGTTTTACCATGAATGCGATCGGATTGATGGGGCATTGTGTGAAAATTCAACGCCCGAAAATCTTTCACGATATTATTTCCCAGACCATCTTTGGTAATCCAACATTTTTCATGGCACGCTTCTTCGCTTTTACTCGAAGTTGTGAGAAACGTTAGCGTTCAATCGAAATATATATATATATATATATATATATGCGTAGCGTATATTTTGGGGACAATTTGGTATGTGCAACGTCGACTTTGAGGACATCTGGCTGTTTTGAGGACTGTCCCCATAATTCTATCGGCACAAAGTATGTTTTGAGGACTGACCTCGAAAAAACATGCGTCAATGATATGGATACTTCGAGGACGCAGAAAAAATCGTTACTTTGAGGACTGTCCTCAAAAAAACACCAGTCAGGGATATGGATAGTTCGAGAACCAAGGAAAAGTCATGTTACTTTGAGGACAGTCCTCAAAGTACCAAATATACTATTTGTATCCTTTGAGTACTTTCAAAGTAAAAAATGAAAACACATGGTTCTGTTGATTTCAGGACATTATTTGGTGAGCAGTTTTAAGAAAGTCAACACAAATACTTTTATTATCCATGAAAAATACAAAACTTCAAAAAAACTTAAAACTCTTATAAACCAAAACTTTCGAAATATTCTTAATGTCGCTTTATACAGCCTTCCTGCGACAAAATACATAAAACTAAAAAACTTTTTTGTTAATACAAAAGTAACAAATGAAATTATATCGTTCGGCTGATTTCAAGATAATGTTCGTTACGCAATATGAACGAAGTTCTGTCAACAGAAATACTCTGAGTATCTTTGAAAGATACATGATATCGAAATAAACTTAATTTATCTTTGAAAATTATCACAATAAATGAAACAAAAACTTTTGAAACATCTCTATATCAGTCGCTCGTCGTGTCGTTCTCGCCATTGTACGAATAAATAAATCAAATTGAAAAACTTTTTGGTTAATCATAAAAAAATAAATAATGAAAAACGATTACAGGCGGCGTAGAAGGTCGCATTTACAGGCCTTTTTTTTTGTGAATGAAGCCACGATCTAAGTTGAGCGACTTCGCGACCTCTCAGGCAATCGTTCCCGTCAATGAGTTTTTGCATTTCTTCCCCAGTTGGCATTTTTCCTTGTAGAACAGATCTTCTGAACGCTCCGTGAACTATATCACGCTCGTTATCTGTCCAACGTCGGTGGCTGCATAGTCGTCGCGAACCGGATAAGGAAGTTAAACGGCTTTTGTTTAGGCCGCCCGATTTTCTGCTTGCAGTCGAACAATTTCCTCCCTTCTCCGTGACTGAAAAATCGTAATTGTACCGTTGTTATTAATTCTCTTATATATATTGTTGTTAAATATGCTTACCTTTAATTCCTCTGGAATCATCTTCTGCTTCGTCTGCCGATCTCGCGTTATCGTCCTCCTCTTCACTACTGCTTTCGTCATCATTCGCAGTCGAGTCCTGCGTTCCTTGCGCGATTTCCAGTAGTTGCGATATCTTAACAATATCATTCTGCATGACTGGTTGGCGATATATGTCCTTATGTATTTTATCCGCATGACTCATAAAATTCGCTAAATCAGAAACTTGATTCTCGGACAAGTTCAACGAAATGCATTTCGTCGCAACATGTTTTCTCAGTTGAGTGCCTCGAAGCGTACTTGGCACTTCAGCGCCGCACTGCTCTGCAAACTGCCTTAGCAAATCGCATGCTCGCAAATATTTAAAGCGATCTTTATCTCGTGAGGGTATACCGAAAATATACGGATTTTGTTCCGGTACTCCAGCATCATCACGAAACTTCTGAATTAAAAGCAGAGAATCTAGGAGCTTGGAATGAACGAGAGCGGGTACTCCTCTGCCGCGTTTTCCTCGGATCATAAAGCGAACGTACTTTCTCGCTAGCGCTTGTCCTTCTTTTGATAAAGCTGCATACATATCTTTATCGGTTGTTTGGTCAATACCTTGATACGCATTGAAATCTTCAATATAAATACGCTCGATTTCGCCAGCTCGACGGTGATTGAAAACTTGAAGCGATATTAGGGTGACTTCCGCTAGCGCGCGCCAAGAGTCGGCGGAAAATTTTTTATTTAGCTTTTCGAAAAACGTATCGCGTTTGACTTTGAGAAAGTTGTGTAGTTTTGTAATATCGTCCATGCTCGGCAGTACCACCTTTTTTCTCCTATTATTTTGCAGTTGCGTTTCAAGTACTGCTCGATTCACGCTCGTACCATAATCCTCACTCTGGAGCTTTAAAAAATCCTCGACGCGTTTTTGATCGTGCGCTCTCTCTTACTTTATATACTGAGCACGCAAGATTTCGCCAAGATGTTTCAACAGTGTCCCGAGATGCGACGCGACGGCCGGATGCGCGAAATTGCGCTTAATCTCGTTAAAACCTGCAACGATTTTTACTGATGCAACGGCGTCATCGTAGTGTCGAGGCTGAAAAACATCGGCGAATTCCTTTACCGCGATATTAAAACTCTTCATGGCTATTAAAAAACGACCGAGAAGCCTAAGGCGCGCTCTAATCATCTGAAAATGATGGGGATGAAGTCCATATTTCTCGCACTGCTTGTTCGCGTACAGAGTGATCAAATTGTCGTAACGAATTCCTCGGACAATCGCGTCCTCTCGCACGTATGGGAATATATTTCTTCGGACCATTTCGTTCGCTTTATCATGAACTCTCGCTGAAATTTTACGGCCTTTAACCATAACAAGTCTTTCTTTCGAACTGAGTTTGTTTGTGCATTTTCAGAAATGATGTCGTACGACCGCTTTTTAGTACTGTCCTTTACAGTTTCCACACGCCACGAAATCCTGCGCAGTTCTCTTCATTTTTTTGCGGTCTCCGAACAACCAACAAATCTCCCTTGTTGAATCGTCTATCGGTATTATAGATATAATTTCCGTTTTTTCGAATCGTAGCAATGATTTGCACACGCTCCTTCGTCTTTGGTGGTAAAGCTGTAAATTTACATCTTCTTCGTCCTTATGAACAAGTTCGAGATGACGGGCTATCTTCGTTTGTAACGTGTGGCAATAAACACAGAAATGTTTTTTCAAGTCTCCTGCAGCCTTCGAAGTAGATACGGTTAGTTCGGCATCATCGGGTGCTGATAAACCGGGCTTGTTGGCTGAAAGACTTATGTTGAGAGACGAATCGTTTTTCTTCTGTCTTTGCTTACGACTGATCGACGTTTCCGGTATTTCGTCCGCTGAGTTGTCTGCGTCCGAACAATACGATTCCTCCTCCGAGGGAACGTAAGCATCCTTATCCGATTCATTCGAACTGTAGGAATCTTGGATATCAGCATATCTAGTCGAGTTAATAGGCCCGGGAGAGTCAAACGTTGTAGAACACCCGGCAATCGGTGATGAGTCAAAACGGTTGTCTCGCAGAGAGTAACGCGCATGGGAACGTCACTCACGATACAAGGCTTCGATTCAGTTTCTTGGGTAGGCTTCGTAGGGGTGTTGAGTGCGCTCGATTCATCCAAAAAGACAGAGTCGTCTATCGGAATGTCTAATACCATCAAATCCAATGTGTAGGTGGCGTTTGGATTTGAGTCAATGGCACGCGCTGACACGCTAGCTCCATCATTTACAAATGATGTTTGTATTTCGACTTCCGCCACATCGAGCATTCCTTCAATCCTTGAACTTTCACGAAAATCGGTGTCTGAGAATCGCTGCGAAATTCTGACGGATTTCTTCTGCGTCATCGGTCTCTCCGACAATTATATCCTCAACGCTTTTCGCTACATTATCCGTTCCTAAAGAATTATCATCGAGTTTTAAGTTTTTTTTTCGTTCGTCGTTCATTGGGTTCTCGGTCTCGCGTTCAATCACACCCACTCCATCGGAAGCTGCATTCTCGGTCTCATGTTCTCGATCTTCCGTGTCGCGATTCTCGAAACAATTAGAATTCTCATCGTAAATGACGCTCTCAGCCTTACAACCCGTATCCTTTTAATTGAGGATTTCGTTTGCGATCTCGAACCCGCATGCGATCGAACTCTCATCGCAGATCTCGCACTCAGGTGAAACCTTCACGTGTTCGTCGTGAATTGCGATTCCGGTCGTGTCGTCGGTCAAGACCCTTTTCTTTTTCTTTTTTATCGTCTTTTTCTCGAGAATTCGATTTTTATGAATTTTTTCTTTAGAATGGAGTTCTGACGCATTCTGTTCGACATCCACGGAACTTGTGCAAGAGCTTTCGATGATCTCGAGTGGAATAAACAGACCTTGAACGCGAAAAAAATCATTTTTTTTGTCTCGTCCTCGAAGCGAAAATATTTCGTTTTTGTTCGAGTTTGTAGGCAGTACCGTTGCGTCCACGTATAACCTATTCGGATCGGGGAACTCATTATGTTGTTTCAATACCGCCGAGTACAGAAGTTCGTCTTTCGGAAACTGTTTGTACTTAAACGAAAATGAGCTACTCTTTTTTTCCAAACTCCTTTGAATTTCCTCTAATACGCGTCGATTCTCTGCGAATAAAAGAATGAAACGGAGCTAAGCTTTTAATACATGTTTACATCGAAATTAACATCGAAAGTTATTAAAAATGTCATTCGGACAGTCCTCACAACACGTGCATACAAACAAGCCGAAAGTTTCAAAATAGCCTATAAATCGACGAAAATGTTCTCAAGGAATACAATACGTACGATATGTACGTAATGTATTTTTTGAAGACATATTTCGTATATATGTCCTGAAAATCGTCGAACGTCTTCAAAATAGCCTATACACAAATAAATATGGTCTCAAAGAATACAGTACGTGACATTTTTACGTATCGTGTTCTCCAAGGACATATTTTGCTATACATGTGTATACATACGACCTCTTGAAAATTTTGTTTTTATACACGTTCGAATGAAAAGGATATCGTTTAATGTAACAAAAGTCAAAACGGTCAACTATACATCTCAAGCTCTCGATTCCGAGTTATATAGAAAAAACCACAAAGATGTCGAACGCGAAAAAGCGATATCGTTACTGTTGCCGATAACTATAGCGGGTATAATGACAGACCCACTCATTCAACTTGAAAAACGATAAAGTTATATGACGTCGGCTAGAGAAGAGCGCACACGTATCCGTCCTCTTTCCCGTTTCGCGGAAGCTGAGATCTCTTAATATATACAAGTCTTCAAATCAGATAATGTATATACAAATATGTCCCCAAACACTACAGTACGTAAACGTGAAAAATTATTCAGAGACAAAGGAAAATGCCGTTGGGTTAAGCGGCATACATCTCAACCTCCCGATTCCAAGTAATTATAAAGGAAAACCCACAAAGATGTCGAACGCGAAAGAGCGATATCGTTGCTTTTGCCGATAACTACAGCGGGTACAACGATAGACCCAATCATTCGTCATGAAAAACAATAAAGTTATTTGGCGCCGACTAGAGAAGGGCGCACACGTGCTCGTGCTCTTTCCCGTTTCGCGGAAGCTACGATCTTTTAATATATACAAGTCTTCAAATCAGACAATGTATATACAAATATGTCCTCAAACACTACAGTACGTAAACGTCCAACACTTTTCGGAGACAAAAGAAAATGCCGTTTCGTTAAGCGAACACGTGGATTATAAGATTGCGCATTATAAGATTTAATTTTCGTTATGTTAATTCGAGGTTTATTGTTTTTACTTACCGTGCAGACATAATACGCGTGCCGAATATTTTTTTCCATCCAAATATTTGACGGCTGGACATTTATTCTTGAACGCACTCACGTCACTTGATTCACAAATTAAGAAAACGTTATCGGTGAACAGCACTAAAACTAAAATTTTGCTTCAATTTGTAAGGCGCTTTTGAGTTGATGTCACTCAGGCATCTTCCGAGAGAATGAGAATTTATGAAGACATGGATTAACGGGTGGTAACACAATAGTTCTCAATTGGTCGACGTCTACGAATGCTTACCAATAGGACTTAAAATCCAGTATCCGCGGAAATTAAAGTGGCTTAGCTGTAGCGGGTACTTTGAATACATCGAAGATCACATCCCGAGTAAAAAAAAGCAAGTTGTCACGTGCGGAGCGGTCACACGCACAACAATTACACCCCTTTCGTGAAGCGAAAGGTTTAAATTTATGTATTTATTTATTTTTTTATAATAACTCGGGACCACCGGTCGTCCTCTACAGGACCGCTTAGGGATTCGGGAAATTAAATGAATTTTTCAGACAATTTTAATTAAGAGAACTATCAATTATACTATTTATTTCCTTTCTAAAAATATTCGGGAGCCTCGGTTTATTACGCAATTAAGAAAAACTATGACTACTTACGAGATAAAAATTACGTCCTAATTCCTATAGCAGGACGCCTTACACCCACACACACACTCCTTACACACTAACTTAAAACTACACGACAAACAGTTCGTGGCGAATTATAAAAACACTAAAAACTAGCGTCTCTAAGGCTGACCACCGCGACACGAGAACTTGTCCGATTTGCAACTCGAACAAGATATATTTTAATCTCGTTAAGCGAGTGCTTGAAAAACGGAGCCTTTTCCAACGCTCTTACTTTCGCAATCGGATGGAGACTGAATTCCCTGCTCGCACGTCCGACGGTCTCGCGGCCGTCGGGCGGCGGCCAGGGAATTTTGCAGAATCGCGAAAGGTGATTCTTTTGATCCAATGACTCTTCTTCGTTCTCGTGTCACGGTTTCGTCACGTTCGCCAGATCCTGGTGTTTAATTACACCCAGGGTCCGGCTCACATGACCATCAGCCTCGGACATTCTCATAAAAATATAAATGTAAGGAAAAAAGTGAATAAAATGTGCATATCCCACACACATGGATATACACGTATATGTGTATATACATATATATGCATACCCACACATACATACACACAGGCAAATACTGGTTAATTTAAGGGACGGAACCTGGGACGTGACAATCTTCCCCCCTTAAATGTCGATGCCCCCATCGACACGCCCACATGGTGTGAGAGTATCGACACGGGCACCGCCAATTATTCCGTAATTTTTTTTATTTTATTTTTTTATAAGAATAACAATATAAGACTAACAATATAAGAATAAAATTGATAATATAATTTTAAACTCACCGAGGCTCCCTATATAAACCTTATTGCTAGATGATTACACTTTTAATCCATAAAATTGTCCCACGCACGTTCACGCTTGCATATAGAATTTTATGGCGCCGTTGACGGGGGAACGCGGGGTGAGTCCCGTGCCGCCCCGTCCTCGGCGTTGGAGACTTTTCCGTCGGATTGCAGGGTGAGCTCCTCGAGTGAGGTTTCGAGGCCTTGCTCTGCTGCGGACTCATAGGCGGAGATGACGGACCTGCCACTGTCCTCGTCGCTCGCTGTCGATGTTGATTTCGTTGGCTCCCCGTCGGCCGTCTCCGGGTCTCCCTCGGTCTCGCCGTCGGTTGACTCCGTTGGCTCTCCGTCGGCCGTCTCCGGGTCTTCCTCGGTCTCGCCGTCGGTTGACTCCGTTGGCTCCCCGTCGGCCGTCCCCGGGTCTTCCTCGGTCTCGCCGTCGGTTGACTCCGTTGGCTCCCCGTCGGCCGTCCCCGGGTCTTCCTCGGTCTATTGTCCCGAACAGTGATTTACTTAATGAACCGATAAAGCCCAGGGGAACGGATCTTCTTTTCATGGTCCGTATCGTCAAATGTTTGGTTGTTTCTCGTAACGCCGAATCTTCCGCGATTTTCCCGAGTTCACTGGCGAGTGTCTTCGCGCGCGCGACACGTTCGCCAAGATAGTCCACGCGTAGCATTTCGCGGCAACTTTCGCATGGACTTACCTGGCAACAAGCCTCTCGCACACCCTTTATTTGTCTCTCTACTGGCGGAAAGTCATCAATGAATTTGTGAGTGTCCATAAACACTGTTACTCTCCAGTCCACGTGCTGCAGCCGTAGAGGGGCTACGCGCTCGTAGTATAGTCCAGGCTGGTCCTTTATTGGTGTGACGAGATATGCGTTGGTATAATCCAGCGTGCCATATGCGGGCACCAATGCAGTGAAGAGGAGCGCGATAAGCAACATCGTTCGTTACACGCACACTTCTACAAAATAATATGACAATAATACAGTATTGGTTCGCGTCGTATTTTGCGATGGAGTGAGCTCGAGCGGATTTAGATTTGCAATTCTTCTAGTTACCCTTTTTTTTTTTTTTTTTTTTTTTTTTTTTTTTTTTTTTTTTTTTTTTTTTAAGACAATAAAACTTGCCTTAAAAATTTTAGTTTGGAATAAAATAGCCGAGTATTCCTTTCCTTTCTTCCTCACTGGAGAGAGGAGACAAATCAGAGAGAAAGAAAGAGACAGACGATGTGTTGGATACCGAGATAATCGCTCGAGCTCACTGCCTTCCCTCACACACATAGTACAGGCGTATGGTGGTGTAGGTCATTCCTGTACGTACACATTATTTCTTATATGTACGCTAACTTTACTTTGTCTACGTGCTTTCGAATTCTCTTCCCATTTTCCAACTCCAAAACTATGTTACTGCGGTCTGAAATTTGTACAATCTTATAAGGTCCGTGGTACTGGCAATCAAATTTTCCCTTCCTTGGTTCTTTAAGGACATAGGCTTGATCACCTACTTTTCCCGGAAAAGGGCGAACCTTTCGATCATAGTATTTTTTTGTGATAATTTTGGCTGTATTTTGATTTTCTCCCGCCAAAGCGCGGATTTCAGATAATCTCTTAATCAGCTCTATGGTGTAGGAGTTGTATGTCGATAATTTTTCGTCTGCAGGAAATTGGCTCGGCAAGCGCGGCAATCTCCCATAAACGACCTCGTACGGGGTAAAATTCGTTGCCTCGTGGACGCTCGTATTGTACGATAGCTCGGCGTACGGTAATAGCCGATCCCAGTCATCATAAGTGCCGGCATACTGTTTAATGTACTCGGCCAACATTATGTGACTCCTCTCAAGCGCTCCGTTCGTTTGAGGACGATAGCCTGAGGTGGTCAGCTGCTTAATATGGAAAATCTTGGCGATTTCCCGCAGTAAGCCGCTCACGAAAGACGTACCTCGGTCCGTGAGGATCGCTCGCGGAGCTCCAAATTGAGCAATTAATCGGCGAGCCATGGCCTCAGCAATTGTTGTCGCTTTTAAGTCTGGTATAGGCTCGGCGAGGCAATACTTCGACAGATGATCTTGCATTGTCAATATATGCCTATTTCCGTGCGGCGTCGTAGGCAAGGGACCTACGGTGTCGAGTGACACCTTATCAAAAACGTCGGCTGGCGTGTCTGTTAAGAGCATAGGCTCTCGAGTTTTCGCTCGCACCAGTTTACGCTCTTGACATCCTTTACATTTCCGAATGAAATCTTGCACTTCACTACGGAGTGAAGGCCAATAAAAACGTTCTCGTATTTTCCGATACGTTTTTGTCACCCCTCGATGTCCACCCACGAGACTCGCATGATATTCGAGGATTATTTCTTCGTGCTGTTCGACGGGAGGTACCCGAACTTTTCCATAGCATACAGTTGCTGCTATACCCGTTTGTTCGAACAACTCATTCAACAATCCAAGGAATTGTATCGGTGGTAATGTGTCTGTAAAGTCACCGGCGCGTGAAATTCGGAAAGATTTTTCTTCGGCCTTTAAGAGAGTGGTTTTGAGATTTTCTAGCCCCTTTTTCACATTAACGAACTCGGTTTTGTCAAAATAACGCGATTTTACTACGATGCTATAAATACTCCGACTTTTGTACGGTGTAATTGCAACCTGCCCTATTTGGAAATCGCATATTTTTATTGCTTCTGCGTCTATTCGTCCTAGTTCGCTTAGCAATCTACCTACTGGATTACACAACTCACCATCTGCAGAAACAAAATGTACTAAATTGTCGAGTTTATACGTGAGGCATTCACGAGTGCCTGTTACTTTGGATGATTTTATTTCCAATTTCCCATTATCCGATTTTCGTATTACCGATGTGTCGATTGACGATTCCGAGGAGGACGAGGAAGATGCTACCATGAAAAGGTCATTCGCGCAGTTGATTTGGTTCGCCGGAGCGGCCACCGAATCCTGATTAAGCGGAATTCGAGATAGTAATGGCCGCGGCCGATAAGGCGTAGAACGAGCGACCGGGGTGTTTTCACTCGGTGGCAAAGACCATCTTACCGTGCGGCGCGGCTTGAGCGCTGTTGGAGGGGGGCCGCTGACCTGAGTCTTAGCCGCATCGGGTTCCGCTTCCCCGCTTCTCTCGCATGCATTGGCTGGTACATCTGCATCTTTCTCGGGCTTGCTTCTTATCGCGCTCTGTGCGTCCTCCTCTAGCAAATGCCTTGGATCCTCGTCATCTGTCTCAGTTTCATCTACGATCGTTTTCTTTTCCTCTTTTTCTGTCGTACTCTCTGAGTTCTGCTGTTTTTTATCATCTGGCAATGCTTCGCTCTCGTCGTCTGCCTCTGTCCCATCGTTGTTCTCATGTGTTGGTGCTGTTCCTGTCATACTTATCCGCCTTAATAACTCCTCTTCTGTTGCCGGTATTTCTTTCTTACTAATTTCGGATAAACGACGGACAAGCTCCGCATCCCCTTGCAAATCGTCAAAAGGATCCAATGCCTGTAACACTTGTTGTGCGTTTTCATCGATTTTATCACCCTCTGATATGCAATCTGGCCAATCAAAGTCACCCTTCGCGGACTCCGTCCCGTCATTTACATCAGTGGATGTTTTCGCCTGAAATCGTTCCTCCAACTGACGCAACGACTCCGAAGTGGGATACCGGTCAGCTTTGGGTTTCGAGATTTTATGGATTTGGTAGGTTAAATTTTTTTTTTCTTTAGTTTTTTTTTATTTTTTATTTTTATTTTTTATTTTTATTTTTTATTTTTTATTTTTTATTTTTGTGTCTGTGTTACTGGCAGTCCCCTCTCCATCAATGGCAACTAACAATCCACCCGGCAATGTCACGATGGGTGACTCGGCTGCCGTATTGGCCAATGTCACGACCATGGTCGAGAGTTTGGCCATACAGAATAACTTTTCGAACATCCCCACGTTCGATGGGAAGAACATGCCCCTACGCGACTTCTTGCAAGACGTGCAAAACGCGTCGACGTTCATTCCTCCAACCGCGGAGGGACAATTTGTCAGCGCGGTCATTTCACATTTAAAGGGGGACGCGCGAAATTGCGTTTACGGTGAATCAATTAACACCGTGGCACAGCTTATCACGCTTTTGAAAAAACGTCTCGCGCGCGGAAAAACCTACGACTATTATTCTAGGAGTCTTAATAGTGTTCGAATGAAAAGCGATCAGTCCGTCGGGCAATTCTATGATAAAATCCGAATTTTGCTTAGCGGAGGGCGAGTAGCATTTAGGACACAATTCAATGCCGATCCCCCTCCGTTGCATCAGGACCCGCTCCATCAGATCGCCCTCAGCGCATTTGTTGACGGCCTA
Source organism: Tromatobia lineatoria (assembly GCA_949699805.1). NCBI lineage: Eukaryota > Metazoa > Arthropoda > Insecta > Hymenoptera > Ichneumonidae > Tromatobia > Tromatobia lineatoria. Next base: position 5,934,487 of record OX453054.1, read on the forward strand.
CCGACGGCAATAAGCGCTGCCGTTGCATTGCGTGAGCCTTCTACTCTCGAGGAGGCGTTCAAGATCGCGGAAACGCTTGCCCTTCATGAGATGCGTTTGAAAAGTCGAGAAACTGTAAGAGAAACAACGAGAGTGTTGTTTGGTCGTGGTGAATCGCGTTCGCCGTCACCCTCCTTGAATAGGGGTTGGTCACACCCCGATAGTCGAAATGCATCACCTCTTCCGACTAGGAGTTGGTCGCACACTGATAATCGTGGTCAGTCTCCACCAAATACACGAGGCTGGTCGCGCCCAGAAACCAGAGGTTGGTCAGACTTCCGACCACCAGGCATTTTGAAATCGCCACATCCTGGTGTTTCTGGTGCTTCGATCAGTGGGGCAAATTCACAATGGTGTGGTCGAGAATTTTGTTGCAGTAAAAATAGACGTTGTTCATGTTGTCCGTGCTGCCCTTGGAACTCAAGGCCTTTTTCCGGGGGTTCGCGCCACCCTTGCGGTCGAGAGCGTTGCTGCACCCTTAGCAGACGTTGCTCGTGCTGCCCGTGTTGCCCGTGGAGTAACGTGTTGGTCTCACCACCGCCACCTCACCATGAGCCTTTAAACTCGCCGACGGCTCGCCGCGCGAACCCGCCGGCGAGCCGACCGGTCGAGCATACAGTCTCAGAGCGTGGGACTCACCCTCGAGGGCCCCAACAGTCAGTGAGGTTCCTGGAGAACGACGTCTCGTCCTCTGGACCCAAACCACTGACGAAAGCCCCGTAGTCGAAATGATTGCACCCGAACTTCGAGCAAAAAAAGGCCGATTTTTCCTCGATACCGGCTCGGCGGCCAGTTTGATAAAATTAAGCGCCCTCGATCAAGATTTACTAATCGACATAACGGATAGAATTTGGATTACAGGCTTAGAAGAAACGGATATTCCAACACTCGGCGCTGTAACCATAAATTTCCCGAAAAGGCCTACTAAATTTTATGTTCTCCGTCGTTTACCCTTAATGAGCGATGCTCTTATAGGGAAACCGTACTTCATCGCCGCCAAGGCCGAGATATCGTTTAATCATAATACGATGGTAACGATTGACGATCCGATTCGGCCAAAGCCTTTCCTTCCCTTTCCACCGACGGAAATAGACCCAACTAAGCAAGTATTAGCCATAAAATCCAAGCCTGATAAGGTTAAGCTGCGAGCGCGTATGACGCATCAAATTCGCGTGCCAATTCGAAATAAAGATCTGAAGGAAGGGTTTTTGCCACGTATGGATATTCTAGAAGGGGTCTTCATCGGAGAGGCGATAGTGACTCAATCCAATGGAGGTTGCCACGTGCTGGCGATTAATACGCGATTCGAAGATGTGGAAATTGATCTCGAGCCTCAAGAGCTCGAAACTTTTAACTATTACCATTCTGATGACGGGTATTATAGTCAAAGCAGCGGCTATTCAAGCGACGTGGATGCTGTTTCGCCCATGGATCGCGTAGAAGCAATAGTAACGGCCTTACGTCTCGACAGATTAAACGAGGAAGAAAGAATTCACGTGCGACGGCTAGTAGAAGAATATCCTCATATGTACAAGTTGCCCGGGGATAAGTTGAAATGCACGAGTTTCGCACATCACAACATTCCGACTGTTGACGACTTGCCGGTCAATGCGAAACAATATAGGTTTCCCGTGGTTTACAGATCCGAGTTGGAACGACAGGTAAAGAAAAAACTTGAGGATGGAGTAATTACTCACTCTCGTTCTCCGTACAACTCACCTGTGTGGATTGTTCCGAAGAAACCCGATTCGCAGGGTAATCCAAGAATGCGAATGGTAATCGATTTTCGCAAACTCAACGAGAAAACAATATCCGACGCGTACCCTTTGCCCAACATGATCGAAATTTTAGAGCAATTGGGTAAGGCGACTTATTTTTCGACCTTCGATCTGGCTAGCGGATTCCAGCAAATTCCAATGGATCCACTCGACAGTCCGAAAACGGCGTTTTCAACACTCAACGGCCACTATGAGTTTGCGCGTATGCCTGAGGGCTTGAAAAACGCGCCAGCCACCTTCCAGCGACTCATGGACCGTGTGTTGATTGGTTTACAGGGAGTCGAACTATTTGTTTATCTCGATGACATAGTTGTGTTCGCTGAGACTCTTGAGGAACATCAGACTAAAGTCCGGCGGCTCATGTCCCGTTTGGAACAAGCGAACCTGTGTTTAGAGCCAGATAAATGCGAATTTTTGCGCAGCGAGGTAGCTTATCTCGGACACATCGTTAGCCGGGATGGCTTGCGAATGGACCCGAAAAAGCTCGAAGCTGTGAGCCGATTTCCTCGACCAAAAACTCAAAAAAATGTTCGGCAATTCTTGGGGCTTGCCGGCTATTACCGGAGATTTATTCTTAATTTCGCTGCACGTGCACAGCCTCTCACGGATTTGCTCAAAAAAGGTAAGTCGTTCACCTTTGGTAAAGAAGAAAAGCGAAGTTTTCGTAATTTGCGCAAGGCTCTATGCAAGGAACCGATCCTTCAATACCTTGACCTGACAAAACAATTTATTCTTACCACGGACGCTTCAGAGTATGCACTCGGCGCTGTGCTATCACAAATGCATGGCGGCAGCGATCTTCCTGTCGCTTATTACTCGAGAAGCTTCACTGGCGCCGAGAGAAATTATGGGACAACAGAGCAAGAGTGTCTGGCAATAATTGACTCGATCGAACATTTTTCTACATATTTATATGGAAAGAAATTTAAACTCATAAGTGACCATGAGCCTCTCAAATGGATTCGGACTACGCTCGATCCAGGCAAGAGGCTCAATCGGTGGAAAATTCGCTTAAGAAAATACGATTATGAATTTGTGCATAAACCAGGGCGCGAAAATGTCAATGCCGATGCGCTTTCTCGTAATCCTGTAAATTCTCAAAGCTCTTCCTCTAGTGACAGCGATTCGAGTGAACAAGAGCCCGTTAAAAAACAGGTATTGCCAGTTACGTCATCAGGAACAGGTAAACCGCGAAGGGGAGTGATAAGTAAGACGCGCCCAGCACGAGTTGTTCCTCCGACGATCCCGACGAGGTCTGATACGGTAGCGGCACGCACACGCTCTCGTCTGCGTACTGAGCCTTTGGTGCCGACGGTTCCCGAAGTCGAAAGCTCGAGTTCGGATATCTCCGGCCCTCCAGCTCAGCGTACGCGATGGAAGAGTAGCACCAAGCGCGTCACGGCTGAGGCTAGCTCGGAAGACTCGGGGCCCCCTATACAACGCCTTCACCGTAGTATGTTGCCTGCACCCCTTCTCCCTCCAAAACGACCGCTGGCCCCCACGAAGGCCTCGGCCCCCGTAGAGGCCACTGTTCCGGACCCCTCGCCGAAATCTGACCCTGTTACCGATAATATACAAAATGATGCTGTCGCGGTTGTGCTGAGTCCCCTTAGCCACGATTCTGATGATAGCGAAACTGAAGTGGAGGTATTTGAGAGTTCGAAAACTTCTGAAAATCCATCGCTACAAAAATCCATATTGGACTCAGTAACCAAATTTGATGAGTCGTTGCGTCAGTTGGAGGAACGATTTCAGGCGAAAACATCCACTGATGTAAATGACGGGACGGAGTCCGCGAAGGGTGACTTTGATTGGCCAGATTGCATATCAGAGGGTGATAAAATCGATGAAAACGCACAACAAGTGTTACAGGCATTGGATCCTTTTGACGATTTGCAAGGGGATGCGGAGCTTGTCCGTCGTTTATCCGAAATTAGTAAGAAAGAAATACCGGCAACAGAAGAGGAGTTATTAAGGCGGATAAGTATGACAGGAACAGCACCAACACATGAGAACAACGATGGGACAGAGGCAGACGACGAGAGCGAAGCATTGCCAGATGATAAAAAACAGCAGAACTCAGAGAGTACGACAGAAAAAGAGGAAAAGAAAACGATCGTAGATGAAACTGAGACAGATGACGAGGATCCAAGGCATTTGCTAGAGGAGGACGCACAGAGCGCGATAAGAAGCAAGCCCGAGAAAGATGCAGATGTACCAGCCAATGCATGCGAGAGAAGCGGGGAAGCGGAACCCGATGCGGCTAAGACTCAGGTCAGCGGCCCCCCTCCAACAGCGCTCAAGCCGCGCCGCACGGTAAGATGGTCTTTGCCACCGAGTGAAAACACCCCGGTCGCTCGTTCTACGCCTTATCGGCCGCGGCCATTACTATCTCGAATTCCGCTTAATCAGGATTCGGTGGCCGCTCCGGCGAACCAAATCAACTGCGCGAATGACCTTTTCATGGTAGCATCTTCCTCGTCCTCCTCGGAATCGTCAATCGACACATCGGTAATACGAAAATCGGATAATGGGAAATTGGAAATAAAATCATCCAAAGTAACAGGCACTCGTGAATGCCTCACGTATAAACTCGACAATTTAGTACATTTTGTTTCTGCAGATGGTGAGTTGTGTAATCCAGTAGGTAGATTGCTAAGCGAACTAGGACGAATAGACGCAGAAGCAATAAAAATATGCGATTTCCAAATAGGGCAGGTTGCAATTACACCGTACAAAAGTCGGAGTATTTATAGCATCGTAGTAAAATCGCGTTATTTTGACAAAACCGAGTTCGTTAATGTGAAAAAGGGGCTAGAAAATCTCAAAACCACTCTCTTAAAGGCCGAAGAAAAATCTTTCCGAATTTCACGCGCCGGTGACTTTACAGACACATTACCACCGATACAATTCCTTGGATTGTTGAATGAGTTGTTCGAACAAACGGGTATAGCAGCAACTGTATGCTATGGAAAAGTTCGGGTACCTCCCGTCGAACAGCACGAAGAAATAATCCTCGAATATCATGCGAGTCTCGTGGGTGGACATCGAGGGGTGACAAAAACGTATCGGAAAATACGAGAACGTTTTTATTGGCCTTCACTCCGTAGTGAAGTGCAAGATTTCATTCGGAAATGTAAAGGATGTCAAGAGCGTAAACTGGTGCGAGCGAAAACTCGAGAGCCTATGCTCTTAACAGACACGCCAGCCGACGTTTTTGATAAGGTGTCACTCGACACCGTAGGTCCCTTGCCTACGACGCCGCACGGAAATAGGCATATATTGACAATGCAAGATCATCTGTCGAAGTATTGCCTCGCCGAGCCTATACCAGACTTAAAAGCGACAACAATTGCTGAGGCCATGGCTCGCCGATTAATTGCTCAATTTGGAGCTCCGCGAGCGATCCTCACGGACCGAGGTACGTCTTTCGTGAGCGGCTTACTGCGGGAAATCGCCAAGATTTTCCATATTAAGCAGCTGACCACCTCAGGCTATCGTCCTCAAACGAACGGAGCGCTTGAGAGGAGTCACATAATGTTGGCCGAGTACATTAAACAGTATGCCGGCACTTATGATGACTGGGATCGGCTATTACCGTACGCCGAGCTATCGTACAATACGAGCGTCCACGAGGCAACGAATTTTACCCCGTACGAGGTCGTTTATGGGAGATTGCCGCGCTTGCCGAGCCAATTTCCTGCAGACGAAAAATTATCGACATACAACTCCTACACCATAGAGCTGATTAAGAGATTATCTGAAATCCGCGCTTTGGCGGGAGAAAATCAAAATACAGCCAAAATTATCACAAAAAAATACTATGATCGAAAGGTTCGCCCTTTTCCGGGAAAAGTAGGTGATCAAGCCTATGTCCTTAAAGAACCAAGGAAGGGAAAATTTGATTGCCAGTACCACGGACCTTATAAGATTGTACAAATTTCAGACCGCAGTAACATAGTTTTGGAGTTGGAAAATGGGAAGAGAATTCGAAAGCACGTAGACAAAGTAAAGTTAGCGTACATATAAGAAATAATGTGTACGTACAGGAATGACCTACACCACCATACGCCTGTACTATGTGTGTGAGGGAAGGCAGTGAGCTCGAGCGATTATCTCGGTATCCAACACATCGTCTGTCTCTTTCTTTCTCTCTGATTTGTCTCCTCTCTCCAGTGAGGAAGAAAGGAAAGGAATACTCGGCTATTTTATTCCAAACTAAAATTTTTAAGGCAAGTTTTATTGTCTTAAAAAAAAAAAAAAAAAAAAAAAAAAAAAAAAGGGTAACTAGAAGAATTGCAAATCTAAATCCGCTCGAGCTCACTCCATCGCAAAATACGACGCGAACCAATACTGTATTATTGTCATATTATTTTGTAGAAGTGTGCGTGTAACGAACGATGTTGCTTATCGCGCTCCTCTTCACTGCATTGGTGCCCGCATATGGCACGCTGGATTATACCAACGCATATCTCGTCACACCAATAAAGGACCAGCCTGGACTATACTACGAGCGCGTAGCCCCTCTACGGCTGCAGCACGTGGACTGGAGAGTAACAGTGTTTATGGACACTCACAAATTCATTGATGACTTTCCGCCAGTAGAGAGACAAATAAAGGGTGTGCGAGAGGCTTGTTGCCAGGTAAGTCCATGCGAAAGTTGCCGCGAAATGCTACGCGTGGACTATCTTGGCGAACGTGTCGCGCGCGCGAAGACACTCGCCAGTGAACTCGGGAAAATCGCGGAAGATTCGGCGTTACGAGAAACAACCAAACATTTGACGATACGGACCATGAAAAGAAGATCCGTTCCCCTGGGCTTTATCGGTTCATTAAGTAAATCACTGTTCGGGACAATGAACGAGGAGGACGCGATTTATTTAAACGAACAAATAGATCGTTTATTTTCCGACCAAGCCAATTTAACTCAACTAATTGGAAAACAAGTGCACGTCACCAGATCAAAATTACAAGAATTACATGACGAACATTTAGCAGAAATGGTGGCTGTAGAGAAATTGCATAAAAACGTATTTAATTTACGCCAAACATTGAACACTGTGATTAATGAAACAACAATGATGATATACCATAATGGTATAGTGAACTTTGCTTATCGGGTTGAAGTCAAATTGAATCGTTACATTGATGCGTGTGAAAAGTATCTCCGAATAATTGGAGCCGCAAGAAACGGTCGCTATGACTCGGGACTTCTTACTACCACACAGCTAGTGGCCGTATCTCGAGAAATACATGCACGAGTGCCGGAGTTTGAGTTCCCGCTTACCATTGAATATCTGCGTGGAGAGTCGTTATCGCGTATCGCCAGAACGGATATTGTATTTCATTCAGGGAGACTGTTGATCGTGATCCATATTCCCCTCCTGGAACGTGCGATTTACAATCTTTATCGGATGCATGCTTGGCCAGTACCGCAAGCCGGCCTGGGGCAAAACGGGTCGGCCTATATTATACCTCAAACGCCGTATATAATAGTATCCGCTGATCGAAGAACTTATTTTCTGGCCGATGACATTTATATAGGTAGTTGTGCCTCCGTGGAGCACCGATACATATGCTCTATGGAAGCACCGCTTCGAGAAGTATCACTATCTCAGCAGTGCGAAATATTGATGCTCTTGCGACCCACAGTGGAAGCCTATCGGCGATGCAACGTGAGGGTTCGTCCACAGCATGATGCATTCTGGACGCATCTACCGTCGCAGGGAGGATGGCTATATTCCCTGTCAGAGCGAGAGACTATTCATGTACTCTGCCCAGGCGTCGTGGACATTACCACATACCTGGAAGGCGCAGGAGTATTCCATCTCAGCGCTAACTGTATAGGCCGTACACGCAGCACAGCTCTCACTGGCGTGCGTGCTTATGAGAGCCGAGACCAATATTTTTATTCCCCTGAAATATCGCTCAACATTTCTTCATTAGCGCCGGTTATCGACACTGACAAAATATTTGCCAAGGCTCCAGAAAATTGGAAACCTGCGGAACATACAGAAAAACGAACATCCTGGAAACCACACGATACAGACGAATCTCTGTATGAAATCGAACAACGGATCATAGAAATTGGGACGCACCGTAGAAACAAAAGAGAGCAGCATAGCCTCTTTGTGACCGGATTCGCCTTGCATGCCCTTCTTGGAGCATTATTACTCATCTATGCATGCCAAGGACCGCTGCGGACTATTGCTACGCTTCTTTGTGTTAAGTGTCAGCGTAAGCACGGCCAGCGTAAGCACCACTCGAAACGCGACAGAGATGTGGAGCTAGGCTTGACTCCACAAATAAACACGTGGCCCGCGCGTGAAGATGGAAATACGAGTCCGAAGGCAAGGACAACGGAGTCAGCAGTCTTCGACAAAGGAACAGAGACGTCTGACTGCATGGGGCACAGTACAAGGGAGCCCCGTAATCTCGCCCCACTTGAGGCCCATGTTGATTAGAAGAGAATTTTTCGCCCTCTGAGCTGACGGACGACCGAGTTGCCAGCACAACTTCTCCTGGCATCGACTAGTGCGGTCCTCCGAAGTACCGAATCCGAGCTCAAATAGTGTTCCGGACAACAATCGGCGTGAGTGCGGGAAATTGTTTAAAAAAGTTATCAGCGTGAGTGCGAGAAATTGTTTATCGTTATGGAATTAGTCGCCAGGAAGCACGCCTACTCAAAGATTTGTCCAGTGTGCAAGAGGGACACGCAAACCTGCAAGGCTTGGGAGGAATGTTACCTCAATTGGATGGAGAGAGTGGGCAGCGTCGGAAAAAAGACGTGCCCCCTCTGCACCCTAAATCGGCCGACTCGCGGAATGGGGGCACACGCGGCAATTTGTGTCTCCAAATACGCGGAGGAGTGGAAATTGCAAGTCGTCCGGGCGCGTATCGACGGCATGTTTGGAGCGATTACACCGTCTCCGACCGCGTCGTCGAGCGGCACTCAGGTTGCCAAGGATACAACGGAGCCGGCCCCGACTAAAACATCATCGGCACCGACAGTCCGTCCACCCACCATGCCGCAGCCACCATCGAAGACTGTGATATCGCGCAGACGCATGACGGCGTATGTCACGGTCAAGGACAAAGGCGTCGTAGCGGCACCTGACACGAAGGAGAAAGGGGTAAATACTTCCCCGATCGTCCTTCAGCCTGGTGAGGAGGCACCCTTTCTTGCCAACTACGTTCCGCAGCCATTACATGTGCCCGCAGGACTGAAAAAAATCCTTTTTGCTCGCCTACGGGCACTACAACGCGACTTGGAGTCGCTCCTGGGACCCGACACCACGGAACAGGGGACTGTTGGAGAAAGAATTGGGGACAAGACCGGCGAGGTTGAGGAGGATGACCCCTCGATAATAATCATCGAGGAGGAAGACCCGGGGACGGCCGACGGGGAGCCAACGGAGTCAACCGACGGCGAGACCGAGGAAGACCTGGAGACGGCCGACGGGGAGCCAACGGAGTCAACCGACGGCGAGACCGAGGAAGACCTGGAGACGGCCGACGGGGAGCCAACGGAGTCAACCGACGGCGAGACCGAGGAAGACCCGGGGACGGCCGACGGGGAGCCAACGGAGTCAACCGACGGCGAGACCGAGGAAGACCCGGGGACGGCCGACGGGGAGCCAACGGAGTCAACCGACGGCGAGACCGAGGAAGACCCGGAGACGGCCGACGGAGAGCCAACGGAGTCAACCGACGGCGAGACCGAGGGAGACCCGGAGACGGCCGACGGGGAGCCAACGAAATCAACATCGACAGCGAGCGACGAGGACAGTGGCAGGTCCGTCATCTCCGCCTATGAGTCCGCAGCAGAGCAAGGCCTCGAAACCTCACTCGAGGAGCTCACCCTGCAATCCGACGGAAAAGTCTCCAACGCCGAGGACGGGGCGGCACGGGACTCACCCCGCGTTCCCCCGTCAACGGCGCCATAAAATTCTATATGCAAGCGTGAACGTGCGTGGGACAATTTTATGGATTAAAAGTGTAATCATCTAGCAATAAGGTTTATATAGGGAGCCTCGGTGAGTTTAAAATTATATTATCAATTTTATTCTTATATTGTTAGTCTTATATTGTTATTCTTATAAAAAAATAAAATAAAAAAAATTACGGAATAATTGGCGGTGCCCGTGTCGATACTCTCACACCATGTGGGCGTGTCGATGGGGGCATCGACATTTAAGGGGGGAAGATTGTCACGTCCCAGGTTCCGTCCCTTAAATTAACCAGTATTTGCCTGTGTGTATGTATGTGTGGGTATGCATATATATGTATATACACATATACGTGTATATCCATGTGTGTGGGATATGCACATTTTATTCACTTTTTTCCTTACATTTATATTTTTATGAGAATGTCCGAGGCTGATGGTCATGTGAGCCGGACCCTGGGTGTAATTAAACACCAGGATCTGGCGAACGTGACGAAACCGTGACACGAGAACGAAGAAGAGTCATTGGATCAAAAGAATCACCTTTCGCGATTCTGCAAAATTCCCTGGCCGCCGCCCGACGGCCGCGAGACCGTCGGACGTGCGAGCAGGGAATTCAGTCTCCATCCGATTGCGAAAGTAAGAGCGTTGGAAAAGGCTCCGTTTTTCAAGCACTCGCTTAACGAGATTAAAATATATCTTGTTCGAGTTGCAAATCGGACAAGTTCTCGTGTCGCGGTGGTCAGCCTTAGAGACGCTAGTTTTTAGTGTTTTTATAATTCGCCACGAACTGTTTGTCGTGTAGTTTTAAGTTAGTGTGTAAGGAGTGTGTGTGTGGGTGTAAGGCGTCCTGCTATAGGAATTAGGACGTAATTTTTATCTCGTAAGTAGTCATAGTTTTTCTTAATTGCGTAATAAACCGAGGCTCCCGAATATTTTTAGAAAGGAAATAAATAGTATAATTGATAGTTCTCTTCTGGTCCTCTTTGAGGGCGTGGGTTCGTATCCCACTTCTGACACCAGTTTATTTGTCACGTGCGGAGCGGTCACACGCACAACAATTACACCCCTTTCGTGAAGCGAAAGGTTTAAATTTATGTATTTATTTATTTTTTTATAATAACTCGGGACCACCGGTCGTCCTCTACAGGACCGCTTAGGGATTCGGGAAATTAAATGAATTTTTCAGACAATTTTAATTAAGAGAACTATCAATTATACTATTTATTTCCTTTCTAAAAATATTCGGGAGCCTCGGTTTATTACGCAATTAAGAAAAACTATGACTACTTACGAGATAAAAATTACGTCCTAATTCCTATAGCAGGACGCCTTACACCCACACACACACTCCTTACACACTAACTTAAAACTACACGACAAACAGTTCGTGGCGAATTATAAAAACACTAAAAACTAGCGTCTCTAAGGCTGACCACCGCGACACGAGAACTTGTCCGATTTGCAACTCGAACAAGATATATTTTAATCTCGTTAAGCGAGTGCTTGAAAAACGGAGCCTTTTCCAACGCTCTTACTTTCGCAATCGGATGGAGACTGAATTCCCTGCTCGCACGTCCGACGGTCTCGCGGCCGTCGGGCGGCGGCCAGGGAATTTTGCAGAATCGCGAAAGGTGATTCTTTTGATCCAATGACTCTTCTTCGTTCTCGTGTCACGGTTTCGTCACGTTCGCCAGATCCTGGTGTTTAATTACACCCAGGGTCCGGCTCACATGACCATCAGCCTCGGACATTCTCATAAAAATATAAATGTAAGGAAAAAAGTGAATAAAATGTGCATATCCCACACACATGGATATACACGTATATGTGTATATACATATATATGCATACCCACACATACATACACACAGGCAAATACTGGTTAATTTAAGGGACGGAACCTGGGACGTGACAAAGTGCATCCTGGATTCGTAAAAAAGTCCCGCCAATGAGACAATCCTTGACTTTTCGCGTACTTCGAGTTTCACGGGTAAAGTACGTGAAAAGTCCATATTTGACATTCTCGCTTATAATGTGCGTGACGAAAAGTACAGGATACGTACGTAAAAAGTCCATATTTAACATTCTCGCTTATAATGTGCGTGATAAAAAGTACAGGATACGCAGGTGAAAACTCAACATTTGATATTTTTCTGTACAAATTCGTGCTGAAAGGTACATGAGATATACGTGGAAAGTACGTATTGGAAATTTTCGTGTATAAAGTCCGTGACACGAGGTACATGATATGTACACCTCCTGTACTCTTTGGCACGGACTTTGTACGGAAAAATTTCAAATATTGATTTTTCACGTACATATCCTGTACCTCGCGTCACGGACTTAATACGCGAAAATTTTTCAATATGTACTTTTCACGTACGTATCCTGTACTTTTCGTTACAACTTAAAACACGCAAAAAAGTCTAGTATGGACTTTTCACGTTCTTTCCGCGTGTAACTGGAGGTACGCGAAAAGTCAAGGATTGTCTCATTGGCGGGACTTTTTCGGGTACGTTTCGCGCATCCCGCATGGATCCGGGATGCACTTGTTTTTTCTACTCGGAATATTACGCTGACTGCGATAACCAATCGGGGCCATATTGTGCCCTGCATGATTTTTAGACTTACATGCATATATTTATTTATCTAAATGATTGACGAATTGAATTTCGAAGTTCAACAAGTTTTTATATTATTAGCGAATAAAAGCAAATTGTTGAATATGATTGTTGACCGCTGTTGTTTAATGATGTTGGAGAGTTTCGGCAAAAGAACGTTCTTTCTTTGCCGAAACTCTCCAACATCATTAATGGAAGCAAATTACAATATATTGTAACGGAACGGGATATATCCATGACACCGGAGCGCGGACACACACATATGCCACACCACCAAGGCCCCACACACTCATTTACACGTGCGCTCGTAAGCAGCGCGTGGCTATCCACCTCTCCCGAAAATTGTCAACTCAACTTGTTGACAATTAGTAGGGAATAGAGTATATAAGGGCGGCCACACGCACTCTCGATACCTTAATACCTACCTATCTTCCTCCACGGAACAATCCTAAAACCGATTGCGAGCCCCAGCACAGCGACTGGCTCTCGCAATACCTCTCTGAGCATAGCCCAGGCTCACCCGTACATCTCAGTACTGCACTGACTCGTACGGTCCTTCCCTTGAGCAAGCCCAGCTCCAGTAGGCCCTGACACTGCGTCAGCTCCTACTGCTCTACTCTCTACTTTCTCTATCCTAAATTCTTATTTTCCTAGTTATAAATTTTATATTTGAAGAATAAAATTTTGCATGTTTTATTTCACCACTGCATCGGCCCTCGCTGTACGTGTGGAAATGGAATAATTGCTCGGAATATTATTCTTCTTGATAAATTAGTTATAAGTCAAGAATTAGGCCCCAACATTGCGTTGGCTCCTAGCTCTTTAAATTAGTGCTAGCCTAATACGCTCACACGTATCGAAGGCATTAGAATCAAGTAAATACATGATTTAATACAATATCAACATAGACAGTAAAGGTGCATCCTGAAAACAAGTCGGAATATCTGTTGTCTCGATCCTTTGGAGAGAACTACAGATATACCGCCCATGGTGTTTACTTTCTCTCTCTGCGGGCGTCGAGTCTTATTCTCCCGGCCCGTACTGAAAAATAGTAAACACTCCCGGACACTTGGTGCGCGCTCGCTCTGACGCAGCGCTGTACATAATATTTACGTCTCCGAATTGACAGCTGATAGGCTTTGGCCTTGCTCTCGACGGTCAACACACAACAATAATAAGGGCTTCCACCCAGATTCGCGGTCGTTGAACTCATCTGTAATCAAGACCGCGATCTCATTATTTCAACGACACCTCTCGCGCTCATGAAAATAGAAAAGAGTTGATATTTCTCAAAAGTTAATTAGTCTTACTCTTATGTTTCGGACTGCTGATTTACCTTTTGCCGTAGTGCGTTTCCTATAGGAACAACTGGTGATAGCCCAACACACGCGTATAGCAAACGATATTGCAAGCACTTCAAAATATAATTTGAGTACGATTTCTCGCCGCTCGAGATAAGTCTTGCATAGGGATTCAAGTTTCTTTATGAACTCCTGGAGAAAGGCCAACTCACTTGTTCCTCTATTCTACTTCCTCTCAAGTATAACGGAAATCATTTACAATTTATTTATTATTCTATTGAACAACACGAATGAGAATGTCGAGATAAGCCGTCAAGGTAAATTAAATCAGACAAACAATCAAAACGCCTTGTTGTGTCCTATGATGATATAGTCGCACCACAGCAGCGTACATCTCTGAGGACTTCTAGGTATCACAGAATCAAAGTTTCCCCTAGCGTTACAAAGGACGCACTGTAAATTCATTTGGCGATGAGCTATGCATGCTCCGTGTATCAGTCGTCAGCTCTGTACACGACAAATTCGAGTCACTTGTGAATAATTTGCATTTCATTATTATTATTGCTGGAACGCTCGCGTCTCGAGCCTTTCAACAATAATCTGAGCATTTAAACTACTTCGTTGGGAAGAAAAACCTACTCCAATCATAAAAAAAGAAACCATTGTACTAATTTCAAACCACCCAAGTCAATCGAGTCCCGCACACGAATCCACACTCATCCCATGAAAAATATCTTCACTGGGAGCTAGACTTTAAGAACAAATGAAAATATAAATCAGGACTAATTTAACTGTTTTCCTGAGGAATATCAATTCTGTTACAATATATCAGTTCAATGTTATGTCTAGTATGAAGCCATGTATATATATACATATATATATATACAAGTCCTCATATGTGTCGGTACACACTTACACGCATGTCCTCATATGCGCCAATATATAAAAACTCCTCAAAGTAGCCAGTTCTTACAAATTGTTAAATATATTAAAAAGTAATGTATAGTTTGAACTGCGAATAGTTGTATATAGTCTATAATTGTTCCTATTATCCATTTCAACAGAAATATATGACACTTTTTTTATGTCCTCAAAGTATACCTTACGCATATATATACAGGGAGGACACGGTGAAACTAGACAGTCCAATGCGGCTGCGTGAGAATTTAGGAAGCCTGATTGGCTACTGCCTACGGCCGCCAGTGCGTGCCGTCCGAGCGGCGATTGTGTCCCACGCGCCATCAGAATGGGCTAGTAAGGGTAGTGGTAGAGGCAAGGGACGCTACCTGAGCTGGTAGGGCAGACGCCATAAACCAAGATTTATTTAGAACAAAACATTCCCCCTCTCCGTTCTCTCTTGCTGGCCCGATTACTCGGTCTGCACGCATAGAGTGAGAACCGTCGGTTTGACGCGCAAGCGCATTTGCGCTGTCTAGTTTCACCGTGTCCTCCCTGTATATATATATATATATATATATATATGCAAAGGGAAAGAGGAAGAAAGTTACCGTAGATTAAGGACAAATGTTAAATAGTTAATGAGTATAAATATATATATTACATATTTCACAGAGTGAAAAAGAGGATCGATCGTGATTCGCTGATTCGTGAATAATATAGATTAAGTAAACGACTGAATATTACAAAAAAAAGACAGAAACCGCGCTCCGCGAATGAAGTTGCGGTCTGAGCGATCTTTAAGACTTTCGAGGGGCAGTGTCTTCACTTTTCGTTTCTTTTGCTTCTAAATAGCCTCCCAGTGGTCGCAGTTGCGATCTTGCGATATAAATGTGTTTGGGGAAACGCGTTAGATACGAATTCATACTCTTTATAAAATCTCAATGAAACATTGTTCATAGGCATTTTGCGTGAGTTATGAATTGTACAATTATGCCGATTCGCAATCCTGTCCAGGTCGCTATCGCATTTTCACATTATTTAAACGCGATTTCAGTAACGACAAGGATTTACGTGGAGATCGTTCTTGCATGTGTAATTTGCAATAAACACTACATTTACAGCAATTATTTATATTTAGGCGTTTTCTATATTACGAATCTTTTCTTCCTCTAATAGTTTTCAAGCATAAATATGTATATAGTACATATTGAATGAAAAAATTAATTGGAAAAGTGGAAGTGACCAAAAAAATTATTCGCTAAATTTTCCGATTATCTTTATTAATCGATTAATTATATCAGAATTTAACTATTTTCCCCTTTTGTTTTTTTGCCATCATCATTCGTTACTTTCTTCGTTGCATCATCATCAAGAGACTCTGAAGTGTTGTCCGCGATCATGTTGAAAGTCATTATTTTTTTTAAATACATTAAACTTAAAAGAATCAATTACTTTAAAAAATTTAACACTGATTTGACTTCTATAATCGTCATCGAGCCTCCTCAACGCAGTGACACACCGCCAGAAATTTCGTCGCCTGATGCTAATCGCCTGTAGGTATGTCTCTCTCTCTAAAATAGCTCTGTCTCTCCCACTATTTGTCTTTTGATTCTTAAAAATAAACGGCTATGTCGAATGAGGAGCCAGAAGCTTAGCCCAATTCTACGATACTCCTGCGTATCCTTCCAAAATCCGAACCCTATCTATCGTATCGTTCGGGAGAAAACAGTTTTTGAAAATTCTGCGGAGGGGGTGTACATAACTGCGTCTTAATTGCTATAAAAACTTATCGAAATAAGTAATTACGCTAAAAAATTATGATTAAAGGCGTATATATTAGGGTGTGCCAAAAAAAAAAAACATTCTCGGCTGTTGATGGAATAGTTGAAATATATGCAGAAATACGTTTTGGTGGAAAGGGAGCTCTACAGCTAATCTTTTACAGGTCGCTTACGCAAGATTCATTTTCATTTTTTTTAAAGTTAAGTGGACGGATAAATTATTGAACAATATTTTTTTTTCATCAATTTGATAACATCTTAGAATCATCATTATACTAAATGAATTTTTTCAGCACCTTTCATATACTTGATTTTTCTGAAATTTTTAACACATGGAGAAGTGTTGAAAATTCGCTCTGAATCTCACGTTTAGGCCGACTTGTACCTCTCGTACATCTTCAAATTATTGATAGCAACAGTAACAATGTCGAAGAATTATCAATTAGTAAGTAATTATTAATTGTAATTGCCCATAATTATAATAACGATTAATCCGAGCGGAACTTTCAGTTTACGAATCTGAGGGTGAATGCTAACTTCAAGGCGCGCGGAACTGAAGCTCAATTAATTATAGTTGCTAAATTAATTAAATCAAGCAAACAAATACCGATTCAAAATAATAATACGACGGAAAGGATCTAAAACGAATTGTAAAATCCGAGTCGTGGCGGAAATTTTTCTACTATTTGTTTGAGATTAAATTTGTCGATTGTGGCTGCTTGATTAATCAATTAAAATTGGACTTCGGTTTCGCGCGCTTCGAATCTATCAATTATTGGTGTTAGATTTCAAGATTTTCTTCGCAATTTCCATCATCCAAATAAACCACTTATAGTCGCGAAGAAAAAACGATGCTTACAACACACGGTCACTGCTTATAATAGACTACTTCGACAGACTGAAGTGGTGATTAAGAAAAATATTTTTATTGTACATTACTACAAAATCAATCAATAAATAATTTTCTTACCTCAGAAGATTTCATCTTGCGTACACACCTGTGAACTTTTAACGATTTTGGATTACCAATATTTCATCGTTAGTTGGCGTTATGTTTGTAATATCTTTTGCACTATCAGTGACGTGATGCACATCGTAGATGTAAGTTTGCACACAGTACAATAGAATAAAGTGGGCTCGCACTATATGCTAAGTAAGTTCCGGAAATAATAAAGATAAAGAGAATTTTTTTTTAAAGCTCTATTATACCGTGCTAAGACTTGTTTGTGTTGACTTTTCGTCGTGTCGAGTTTTCGGTGTCGAGTCTTCGGTGCTGAAGTTTCGTCGTGTCGAGTTTTCGGTGTCGAGTCTTCGGTGCTGAACTTTCGTCGTGTCGAGTTTTCAGTGTCGAACTTTCGTCGTGGCGAGTTTTCGGTGTCGAGTTTTCAGTGTACATTTTTTTAAGTTGCGAGGTGGCTAGATTTCGGTCTAGAGATACTCGGTGTAGAGCTGCGTGCGTATTCAGTCGTTTACAGTAAACCTTTAGTATTGATTTGCTTTCGTGTAAAGCTGTTGGTGTTTAGTTTTTGGTATAGAGTTATTTTGTGTTGATTTTCTTACGTGTACAGTCTATCTGTGTCGACTTTTTGTGTAGACCTATCTTTGTGTAGACTTGGGACGTGTAGAGTCGGTCCCCTGCCTTTTGGGATTGTGGGTGAGAAATTGAATCGTTCTCTATTTATTTCATATTCGTTGGCTCGAAGAGAGATTCGTTTGTCAGCTTTGTTTCTTTTCCGATGATACAGGATCGGGATGTTGTTGGAGTCTTAAATTATGCCTTTAGAGTTGTCACGTTCGGGCTCGAATCGTCCTAAGAAAAATAATTTAATATACACACCCTACAATATCGAGAATTTCTATTATATTATATGTTAGACAGTCAAGCTAGTTTCCCACGATGCAAAACGCGTGCGATGCAAGACGCGCACCGGGCGACGCGCTTATTAGCGTAAAGTAGGTCCTATTACACTCAGCTCTCACTGTGAATCTTTTTTACTTCCACCCTTGCTTTCATATATTCTTATATAGATTCACTGCGACCACATCTTAAAATATCTACCGGTAACTCCCCACTATTTGATGTACCCAGCGCACTACCTTTAATCTAAACGTTAAGATAACTACCCCAAGGATGCTGAGCCATCAGTTTTGTTTTTATAAAAGCAGGGACGGGAGCGCCAGTCGCACACTCTCCCTTCAACGATCTTAACATTCACACCTCACGAAACTATTTTCATTAGTTGGCTTACAAAAGAAAAAGGTATAACAAAAGGTCCAAGTATTTAATCATTGCCTGAAATACACGGCCATATTGTAGCGACACATTTAAGCAGTCACGAGTCTGACTCTTCGCACTGCGTTTTCATTTTATTTAAATTTTCTTGTCAAATCATTTTTTTGCATACGCTGACTGACGCTCCGTTCCCCAATCTATGATAAATTAATTAAGTCTCTATTTTACAGTAGCTCGAATGTATTTTCATAGGTTTTCTTCTGCTATCCTTTTTTTTTTAAATAAACGGATTTGTTTTTTTTTGTCAACATAAAACTCTCGTACACATTTCTTTGAAAATTCCTTTTCCTCAACACCAAACCCCCTTCAATAGTCTATCCTGCCGATAACGGAGCCCTTGAGAGTGCTCGATCGGTACCCTCCTCTCCATCCAAAACGAGTATAGGAGCTCCATAGAGTGCTCACTCACCCCTTTTCCTCTCTCTCTCTCTCTCTCTCTCTCCCTTTCAAAGCGAGTATAGGAGCTCCATAGAGTGCTCACTCACCCCTTTTCCTCTCTCTCTCTCTCTCTCTCTCTCCCTTTCAAAGCGAGTATAGGAGCTCCATAGAGTGCTCACTCATTTTTCTCCTCTTCCCCTGTTTCCACACCCATGCCGAAAACGCGACGAGCAGGGAGAAAATATCAGTTGTCTAAACTAGGAAGAAATTATAAGAACGATTCTCAACCAGTTTATCATTCAACGGTAGTAGTAAGCGGTGCGCTATGGCGACCCCCACTCCTATCCCCACTCCTATCCCCACTCCTATCCCCACTCCTCTTTGTGAGAAGTGGGATGTAGGAGTGGGGGGTCGGTCGGAGCAGTGAGTCGCCATAGCGCACCACCTTTTTACATTTATTGGAATATATTTTACATATTTTTATTTACATTGGTTTATATATATTTGTAACACTATGGTATGATGACGCTGCTGGTGGTGAACTTCGATGGAGCATAGATATACACAAATACGACCTAGGGCTCCATCACGTCCTGGTGCTAGTAGGTTAAAACATACCGTGGCTCGTCTAAATTGCAAACAGAATAGACAGTAACAAACACAGTACCAGAAATCGTACGCTGTCATATACCTGTAAAAATCTGTTGTTTTAATTACCTGAGAAGTGCTCATACAGGGGTTTGCTTGAACTCCAAATGATTGTACTTGGAACCATAGTACATCATAAGTAATTGATTTTCACTCGCGGAGACAATCATTTGTTGGAAGAGCTCATCGTTCTTTGCAAACGCATCGACAAATCTCGATGGTAGAAAACATGTAAATTCGTCCTGAAGATCCACGGCAATACGTGCACCCCACTTGGTTTGAGCTACCCTCATACCCGTGACGATATATTCTTTTTCGATTGTCAGCTCCGCCAATTTTTTCAATGGCAAATACGCCTCGGGTCTACCCACTTTGTTGATCGTCGATAAATCCATCTTGTAGTTTGAGCACTTTTATTTTACGCGTTAAATATCGTAATTCTGTTCTTGTTTGAATCAAAACTTTGATTGCTTCAATGTCTTGCAAGAGTTTTTCTATTCGAGACTTTAGAATAAGACGTTTTTTGCGCATATACATTCAAAGGAGAAGAAGTAGTATCTAAGACGGCTCGACTGCGAATGAATATTCGTCGCTCGATTTTAAAAAACCTCATCATCATCGGTGTGTTACCGCCCACTCTGACATTATTAATTTACTGCAGCGTTAGCTGAATCATCGGATTGTCTTGAAGACACGTGTGCATGTAACACAATATTCTTGCAGCTGCGGGTCAACGAGCGCGGTGTCACTGACACCACTGTTGAAGGCCATCCCCCCTGCGTTTCTTCTTCTTTGTTTAATTATGTATTTTCTTCTTCATTTTGCAATTAACGAGACCGTGAGCAACATCTTTGCACACAAACGTTAAATTGTTTATTCTGATACTTAGTCTGCTCATGCTTGCGGGAATACTCTTTATAGTATTCTCCTATTATTTTATCATTGCTCGACAAATTATTTGAAAATACGCTTCTGAAACGATGAATCCCAAGGCCTGTAGACATGAAATGAAGAAACATAATACAATAATGCCCGCAAAATTCTGATTCAGGACTCTGTAGTTGAGAGGTGCTGTAGCGAAAGAGTTTGCAGTTTCGTCGGAGTCGTTGGAGATGTTGAGGGACGACGGGTGGTAATCCGTAGCTATCGAAATACCATCCATTTCCAGCTCGATCGACGTACATGGCGACCCAGTGTGTTCCGGGCTGCTTGTGGCCATCTGTGTTAACGACAATTGCAATCGGTTTCGTCCACACCTTCGGGATGCGATCGGCAGGATACACACCGATAGTATGGTTCTTGATACTCTGAAGTGCCCGTAGTATTTGCAGGCTGTTCATGAGATACGCCGAGTTCCTTGCGTGAGCCTAATCCGACGTACCACGTTGTAGTTGTCCTATACTCCCACAGAGAATTGATACGATCGCTCTGACAAAGCCACTTTTTTATTTTTGCAGCACTATTTAGAGCACACCTATACGAGCTATTTCTACACAATACACTATGATAGACACAGAGAGTGTTGCACAATGGTAAATTACGGAATGACGGGTCCGTTGCGTCTTCTTCCAAATTTATAACGAAACATCCGGTTAGCTGTGTTAAATAATTCGCTTTATCAGTTCCTCTGGTAAATATACGGTCGACCTGCACGGCGATTCTCTTCAAAATGCTCTCAACAGCGCGTAGAGATGTTTCCCCGTCGGACCACTCTATACCGTGATGATTATTGATCAACCATGTGTTTTGTCTCTTTACACTAGGTGGTAAACTTTTATACGCATGGGGTGGTGATATGATCCAGTGTGCGCTAAAATCAGCGTTGACAGATATTACAGCTATTTCTTTTGGAATAAACTCGTTAGCTCTATCCTTCAGACCCTGTATATCGATGATGATATTCATGATGTATTGCACGATCGTGATACCTCAAGGTATGAACGCTAACTGACACTAGTCGCGGTTCTCTCTGTGAATATATGATTTCCATAGGTATTTAACCGCTATAGTCCACAATTACCTGTCGGGATGAGTCAATCTCTAAAACATTATCGTATTCAGCGTACACAATGCAATTAATTGTTGAAGCCAGAGCTTCTGCAAAACGTACTTCTATTCGGACACTACCGTGTCTTACGAGATTCCAATGAGTATTGCTATTGGCTGAGAGATCGGGTGTAAGATCAAACGCGTATAAACAATAACCGTAGGGGTAGATCGTGCGTGAAATGCAGTTACCCTCATTCAAAAAGTGTATGCCTGTACCCGAGAAGAGTGTGTGGTATGCATCCACGTACATGGAGTCGTCTAGAAAATTTGGTTGTAGAGGTCGTGACGGTATTTGCAGGCCGTCCGCATACAGCGAGAGATAATTAATGTTGTAATGATGAAAATTGAATGGATTCATGGCGCGATCACCATTGAAAGCTTTATTATCGACAAAACCGACGATTATACGTTTTGGTAGTTGACCGAGTATCACGTTATCAAGAGTATCACCATGGACACCCGCATGCATGGATATAGCTTTAACCTCGACGCGTGTCAGAGGATACTTGGCTGTGGATTTAGATAGAGCTCTTGCATGCGCAAGAAGTATACCAGGTGCTATCTTAACGCGTCGTACGACTAGCGACGCCTCCGTGATTCGTACCGTACAATTCTTCGAGCCAGTCATGAGACAAAAAGCGTTGTTAGTTCGCACAAATCGTAACCTCATCTCAACACCGTTAAGCAAAAATCTCTCCTGGTTAAAGATATCACAGTGCAGATGTCCTAGAAGATCGACCGTTTTACTAGTCCCTAAGACGCTCCGTCGACTTGTAAGACCGGTATTACCATCGTTCACGTCATCCATTTTTCCAGGTGTATCGTTATACCATAGAACACTCGTGAGATGCGAAGACTTTGCACCCGGGCCGTAATTCAAGAGCGTTTCAATATACGCTCTGTATGCATAAGCATTATTGGGCGGTGATACGAGTTTCTGATTGAGAAATACATCAACCTGATTGAACATCGAATGCATAAGATTATTGATGGGTCCTACTTTAATTGGATCCTCTTTTGTACCTGGGGGTGCCTCTATTTTAACTCGCATACTTAGCATAGTATGTGCAAGATCAATGTACTCATCGCCTTGTCCTGGTACGACAAACTCTATCGGTGAATCATCCGTCAGCGATGAAATGGGCTTATAATACACTGATTGCGTTCCCTCGATCGTTGTCTGCGTTGGTGGTAGTGTGAATAGCTCAAGCTCCGATTTTAGACACTCACACGAGTGTGTATGTAAGAATGCCATTTTTATAATAAGAAATTAGGCGAAAATATCCCTCACTGTTCTTGGTTTCTTGCGACGGTTCTTGACACCCTCTCCTCTCGCTCTACTGTTGACTGTCTTCTTCCTCTTACCCCGCGTCTTCTTCTTTTGCTCGTTGCTCGAGCGTCTCCGTGATTTTGCTGTCTTCTTTCGTTTTTTCACACCACTGCGTCGTGTTGCGCGTCCCGCGAGAGAATGCATCAGTTGATTAATTTTACCAGCTTTATAACCTGACCCCCGCATAAGCGTGTTGATTTTTTCTTCAGCCTTGCGTTTCAGATTTTCCCCTGATTGGCGCAGGCGCGTTTTGAATGCTTCTTTTGGGTGCATACCAGAATCCAGGATATCACTGGCTACGTTGACACCTGAACGCAACGCCTCTTTACCGACAGCTCGGGCCCCTTGTTTCAAGAGCGGTAATATGCGTCGAAAGAGACCACCTAGGAAACTTCCTATACCATGACCTCGCTGATTCGGTGAGCCTATATAGACGTGGCTGATACCGCCATAACCACCGCGGCCGCCACCCGTTTGTAAATCAAAGTATTCGTCGTAGTAAGTCATTTTATCGTTCTAATCTGTACGTTTGAATTGTAACGTCACCGTCAGCGTCCCGTACTCAAATGGCATTGGTTCGCCAAATTCATCTCTTATATCAATCGTAATTGTTTGAAAACTCGTGCGTAGTAAAGGCACATAGCGCGGTGGTGAAAAACTTCTGATTTTTACAGCCCCGTAATTACAATTATCAGCGGCTGCGGCTGGTACGACCCGTAGCAGAGGTGTGTGCACATCCCCGGTAATATAGGGTTCACAGATATCAGTATAAACAAACATCATATTGGGAGTGCCATTGGCTAGATTTGCGGGCCTGTCAGCAACGTATTTGAACTCTCTCTGTACCACCACATCCTGAGAGTGAGTGAATCCTAAAACTTTATTCAACACGTCGGAAAAATGAAAAGCGTGCTCCATATTCTCGCATGACTTACAGATACGTGTCACTGTAACATATCCGTTGTGTGCATATTGAAATTTCAGATGCCCCGCCAAACACGGTATTTCGTTAATTGTCTCGAGTAATGTATCTATGCTGCGATATACCCCCTGTGGTACCGATTCACGAACACTCGTATAATCAATGTCAGCCGCAGTGCCTGGTATTGCAACGTTCGTTACAATATTAATAAAGTTTCGGTCCCCCTCGTGTGGTACATGCAACATTGTCATAGGTATGTGTATTTCAGCTAAAGAAACAGCCCAACTACCATGAAGAGACACGCATTGCGGTAATCGGGTGGTATATCGTGTTGTCAAGTTATCGGGGTAATAACTCATACTACTGTTACTGGGTAACACAATGAAAAACTCCTCCTTCATTTTGTCAGTCCTACTTTTTCTTCGGCGTTTTCACCCGCGATAACTCAGGTTCATAAAATATCCCATCAATATCCTCGCCGTGAAGATCGCGTAAGGTGTATGTCACGGGACAAATACTGTGTGAAACTCTGTGAATCTTAAATAACTCGTTACTCCATCCACTCTCGTAACCTTTCGTGAAGGCTGCCTTTGCACTACTGATGCGTACCATATCACCTACATTATATTTAGGAGAGCAATAGTTCGTTTTCTTATAGCGCTGCAATAGATTATCCCGTGCCCTTGCAGCTGTCTCGAAAGTTACGGATGCAGGGGTCATTTTTATACTGCTGTGTGTAGCATGATTGTATGCTGAAACAATATTCTGCAAAATATCGATGTAACGTTTTTGTCTGGAATAAGTGAAATAACGCCACATTCTTTCCTTCAGTGTTCTATTGAATCTTTCGACAATGGCGGCTTTTACATCAGGGTTGCGGGCAACACGAAATTGAATGTTCTTCTTCTTTAAGAGGGACTGGAATGCAGCACCTATGAATTCTTTACCCTTGTCCGTTTGTAGGCAAACGGGTGATCTACCGCTACTATTCTTCTTCGATAATATGACATTAAATGCTTTAGCTACCGTTGCAGCGCTCTTGTCACGTAACGGTTGGACCCAGGCAAATTTACTGAGAGTATCGATAACAACGAGAAGGTAAACATAACCATCATTATAATCCTTGATTGATCGAAGATCTACAAGATCAGCCTCCCAAAAATCATCAATATTCCGGACGTTGTATATACGTCGGGGAAACCGATGTCTTACAGGCTTGTGTTTTGTGTAAGCATCCTGCGCTTCAAGCCACTGCTGCGTCCTTAATTTGGAGATTCTCTTCTGTCGCGCGACACGCAATAGATTCGCGGCACCTGAAAACGATGCTTCATGGGCTGTATTAAAGTACACCTTTTCCAATGTTTTCATGATTATAATTTGAGGTTAATCCAGGTTACACGTCTTTTCTTATTATAACCAGCACCACTTTGATCTGATCTCCTTTCACTACCACTGTAAAACGACGTTTGACTAACAGCAGCATCATCATCACTATTGGTGCTGTTGCTGCTGCTGCTGCTGCTGCTGATAGCGTTTTCGAGCTGTGAATTACGCAATGTTGAATTAGCCCTCGATTCCATCCACAGCTCTTCATTACCGATGAATTCCCTTGGTGTATGCATCGTTCTCAGAAATTTAGCAAAAGCACATCGACCTATTGGTTTAGGTGTTTTCCTCGATCTCATAGCGTCATTCACGAGATCAACGATATTTGAGTCTTTAATTGGTACTCCACAGATAGACACGACACCAGAAGAATCCCAAGAAAACTGTGCTGGTGGCGCGTCGCGCAAACGACGTAGCAGTAGTTTAGCCTTGCTACGGAATTTAGTCGGTATACTTTCAATGATGATGGAATCGTTCATACTGTCGTGCGTATGAACATCTTCTTCAACAGAAGCAGACGACCGAGTATCTGTTTTCGTCATAAGTGCACGGTACTGCTCAGCTCT
Source organism: Tromatobia lineatoria (assembly GCA_949699805.1). Lineage (NCBI taxonomy): Eukaryota > Metazoa > Arthropoda > Insecta > Hymenoptera > Ichneumonidae > Tromatobia > Tromatobia lineatoria. Next base: position 5,960,430 of record OX453054.1, read on the forward strand.
CTCGTCATCGGCAAAATGAAGATAGCGTTGTAATACAATCAGATATGCATGCCACTTTTCTCGCTCATTCTTGTATGCGGTAGAATTCAAAATTTCATTCATCTCCGTGTCCAGTCTGGTCAGCACAGCGTCAATTCCTTGCAGAGGTCGTGACGTATTAGTGTCAAGAGTTGGCTGTCGATGACTCTGCGCACCCATCTGTGATAGATTCTCCTCCGGTATCAGGACCATTTTTCGCGCGTGCTCCATTATTTGCTGATCAAATTTGACAGCACAGTGCCCAGTATTGGTGCTAATAAGAGAGGCAGAAACCCACCACTCTGGACAACAAAGCGTTTTTTACTCTTCCAACCGCCGTTTTTCGAGGCTAAACGACGGAGAATGGGTGCGTGACGACGTAATTGTTTCCTTTGAGCAGTCTTTAACGGCACGTTACCACAAAGAACGTTCAAGGCACACTCACAAATACAGCGCACGATACCGGAATCGGCTTTACGTAAAACAGCTTGACGCTGCTCCTTATTGAGATGTTGAAGGGTTCTCAATATCGTAATGTGCTTTTTGCAGAGCGGTGAACCTCCTTGCGCCATCACTCGTGTTAAACTGTCGATTCTCTCTCGCAGTATCACTTCTTTTAACTTATTCGCACTGATGATCCTATAGAGAGGATTACAAGCGTAGAACTGGTAGCTCAACCGAGTTGCAGCTGCTTTTTAACTTTTTTCGCGGCACGTATACGAAATGATGGGGGTCATCGGGGAAAATGGATGTACGAAATCGACAATTATCAGGTGTTGACTGCTTCAAATCAAGCAACAGGTATCCATGGGGTCTAGATGTCGCATCGTGATAGGCCTCTTGTAAAAATCGAGGGTTTTCAGGATATACTTGGCGTGCAAGATGCTGTATTTGAGCACGATCACGAGGATTTTTAAAAACAACGATATAATTGGCATTCAGCGAGATATCGCGCTGCCCGTGGCCCTGATGAAATATGTTTTGCGTAATGAAAATAACACTGAGATTTTTATGATGACTACCTTTAGTAAAGAGATCTATAACGCTATTGTTAGATGCCTCACGCATCAAATCGTCGATTATTATGAGTTTTGCCCGTGGGTCACCAGCGTAATCTGTACTCTGTGGTAAACCCTCATGAAACTCGATTGATGCACCGTACTCCGTGTATGCAGGTTGCCACTCGGAATAATAGAAAATAATTCTCTCGAATGGTTCACTGTTCATACAGGTGATGAATTTCAAGAACTTTTTCACAAAATACGTCTTACCGCAACCCGTGGGGCCGCAGATCATTGACGTCCAGGGATGCTTCCACCGCGTGTCCATCTCTACGAATGAGTCAATTATTATAATTGCTGTGAGTGATAAAGACTTGGACTGGTAGGAAAATTTATCAAACGTTTTATTTTAATATAAAATATAAATATTTACATTATCCACATTATTTACATTATTTTGATAAAATAGATTACACTTTGTAGCCGTATGGCAGCGAACCGTATTCACCGTCTCGTCTTCGTTTAACGCTCGACGGTTTACATTTCTTTTTTTCCGCACGGGTGACGACGTGATGGAACGGTGTTCGACGAATCGCGTCAAACTTCACCTCGATAGGTTCCACCGTGTCGCCAACTAAGTCGCCGCGTATTGTTTTGTAATTTATTAATTGACTATTCGCGAAATTGAGAGTTATACCTTTCACTTTACAAACTTCCGCTTCAGTACCGTTGGGCGCGCGTGTTATGAACGAATAAAATTTAGGTCCTCCGGAAACGAAGGATTTAATATAACAACCTGGTTCAAGTTCGTCTGTAAGGTCCCCTAAAAGCTGCCCTGTTGGTGGTTCATATTCATCAGGATTATTGTTTGTCACGTAAATAACCGAGTCGGTGTCGCAGTAAAGTGCTCGTCGATCCAAACGCTCTAAATAACTGTACAGTTTTAAGCGTGCCTGAGCTGTTGTATACGCAGCGATTACAGAGTTCGCGATTCCTGAGGGGATTACGGTTTCGTCCCTTTTAATGTAACTGACATATAATATGTGATGACTTACAGGTAGGATACCTGTAATTTCGTACTCCGCACTAGTCAGTAATTCCACGAGTTTTGCGCGTGTTGAAACTATCACGGTTTGCGGCAAATTTTCACGCTGTCCAAACTTTCCCCAAAACGAGTTCAGACACAACTTTGCTACTTGGCGTAGCCCGGGGTTTTTCGTTATCGCTTCACGATCTAGTTTAACCCCCTCTGATCGCTCAAAATCATCGATATATTTTGTTTTAGCTTCTTCGTTGCCCGCACACTCCACAGGCCAGCCGCTAGATTCTTGTTTAATTTTTAGGAAGGTGTTTATGTAATCCGAGAAATGACCGCCTGAACGTGAATCGCGGTCATACTGTGTTATCTCGTATTGCCAAATTTCGTCCACATGAAGCACTCTATACCCGCATGATACGGCTTTTCTCAACTCGTCGACTACCCATGTACCGTTAAACAAACGCTCTTCAGGTCTTTCATGTGTACACTCACTCTGATTCATACTTTCACAACAACTACGACATAGAGCGAATAACAAACGCTGGTGCATACGCACTGGTAGCACTGGGTGGTAAAGATTGCGTGGCGGTAAGACAGTGCATTTGACAAGACCTTCTACTTTTGTAAGATCATTATTAGTACCCATTAACTCCATACACTCATCGCCTACAAACACTTTAGGGTGCCCCACGGGAAATTTACCGTATTTACAAACGTATGGATATAACGAACATACATCGACGTATCGTATCTGCTCATCATCTTTAGCGTCGTAGAGTGTGACCATGTTCTCTGTACGACCGCCGAAAAAAGCATCGCGGGGGTTAAGCGGTTCTGATTGAACTAGATCATTATCTCGAACGAAGTCCCGCATTTGTTCATTAGCGACAAGCATACGATCATATTCACACTCCCAAATCTCAGTCAAGTTGTAACCACTTTTTCGTATCTTATAAGTCACGGCTATCGTTCTCTCGTACCGTTCGTTCAGGGATACACCGTCACCCTGTGCCTGATCTCTACCGGCCAAAAAACATTTCGGACAGCCGTGCCAGTAACAACCGTGGAACTGTAGTACATGTGTAGCGTTCGATGTTTCGTAGTAACCATCTACCGTTAAATTCATAGGTAGCTTGAACTCACGCGATCGACCCGCGTGGATAATACGCTGTCCAAGAATATGCTCCATCCATACAAGCCAGCTAACCGCTTTTTTCGATTGATTATTGGCCCATCGGTATCCATTTCTAGGTATAATACCAATCGTATCGTTCTTGAGGAAATTCTTCCTAAAAATGCGAAAGCAAGCGGATGCTATCGTTGTGCTCTCGTCGAATGGACAAACAGACCCTTTGGCTATGAACATTTTCCGGAAAACCATACAGGCTTGTCTCAATATTGTAACGTCATTCTTACAGTAGGCTACGATTTCTTTTTGAAAATCGAATACATAACCTGTATTTTTCAATTCACGATACCACGGTTCGAATACATTATTTCGCACGGTTTTTGACATACTATTGGGTGAGTAATACTCCATTGGAGGTAATTCCCCCACATAATTCTGATTCTGTGGTGTATTGAAGAGATGAGGAAAAGTACCTTTAGCTAGGGCATCAGTTAACCCAAAGGACTTCGGGAGCTTACTCAGAGACATGTGGAAGTAGTGTAGACTATCCAGAAACACGAGCTTACCGATACGCATAGTGATAATTTTCGTACTGTTCATGATTAGTGATGGTAACTGCGTCTTTTTTTCATTTATAAAATACCGGAGAATGAATTGAGCGTCGAAACCCCCGGCGTTATGGGCGATTAAGATTGCACCGGAAAAGCCCTTAATTTCTTGCATAGCTAACTCCACCAGTTGATCTACTGGCCTGTGTCTGTATACAAACTCATGTATACCGCAAAATTTACATGGCTCCGCTATAGAGTCATTGTAGCAGCAGTTTGTACAAACGCGTTGTGCAACACAGAGGTTCGGCTCATGCACGCGTGTGTCGGTGGTACCCTCTAGCGGCGTACATTGTTGCGTTTCGAAATCATAAAAGATAAATATTTTGTCTTTCAATTCTCGATCGTTTGGGAGGGGTTGCATGAAACACAAGTGATTGTATGGTTGATCTGATTTACAAGTTGCGCAATAACCTACGGAGCACACATGTTTTTTCTTTCTCACTAGTGGTCTGATCGCGCAAAAACAGTCGGGGCAGCGTTTAATAGTTGCGCAAACACTCCGTTCATTTTTCTTTTTCCTTGCGAGCTCGGGGGTTCGATGATTTTTAAAGCATTCCTGTCCGAAAAAAACACGATCGCACGCTGCGCATCTAACCGTATCTCCTGTGCGAGGATCACACGGAGGCGCCCTGAGACATCGTGTACATCTTTTGTTTCCGGCGCATCTATGATCTAACCTTAGATATAACGTATCACACGACGTACAGAACCCAGTGCTACCGACAGCCCCTCTAAGGTTGAGAATTGGTTGGAAATGGTGTGAGCGTTCGTAATACAGAATATACAATGTGTGGCGGACCTGTCCTGCAGTGCTTACTACAGTTTTCGTACCATTGAAAATCGATCTCCTATTACGTAGTCCTAGGGTCAAAAACTCAAAGACGACAATTGCAATACCGTCTCGTGCCAAGTATTCCTGATATTGAGCGATTTCATTTACACCGCAGCCATTTTTCGGTACTCTAACATTTGCACGTCGCGTAAGCTCGAGCGCTGCAATTTTTTGGTCCGAACCATTGATTTGTCTTACCCGTTGCCACTTAGTATGTAAATCGCCCGTGCGAATGTCCCCCCGTTCCGCGTGCACCAGCGCTGCCGCTAACGATCGTGGTAAACATAGATTGTCGTTGTTACATATTGTCAAGATGGATCTTTTTGCTACACCCTCGTGTGTTAATCCTTTCCGTCGGCCACGACCCTCGACACCCTTCACAACGCACGTTTTTATGTTGCATTCGTCATTAAGGTCAAAAGATTCCGAACTCTGCGCAACGCTTCTTATGAGGTTCCATAAATCTTGGAACTCGTAATCACGAGCTGGTCGAAAAGACAGCCATACGGGGCCGTGTGTCAAGTTACGCGCTGTAAACGATATTCCTACATAATCCCCACCCTCGCAGGAGTTGGTGATGTGGGTGAGAAGATCACTGAACGCCCCCTCGAGCCAGCTCATTACACTAATTTCTGGTGGCGGCTCGCGAATACGTAGAGTCGTCTCCCGACCACGAAGTTTAAAACGTTTGAAATACCGCGCTGTCTCCTGAATTATCTCAATTCGAATACCCGGTGGTTGCAACTCATTGTATGTGGTGGGATTTCGCCGCATTCCAGCTCCCCTCTGTATTCCTGAAGAAAATAGACGATCTGCATTTTTGTTGTATTTATTTTTCATTCCAAATTACATTTGATTTTTCGTCGGAGATATTAATACACACACGTTTGTCCTGTATTGTACCACTTCCGATTATTTACCTGGGTTCATCACCCCTTCAAACCACGCATCGTCCATCAACGTAGGGTATAGCCCTAATTGATTCTCCGGAAAGACTTGTTCTTCAGGGGTATCCTCGGTCGGTTCGATGCCGTTACCGGAGGGGCCATCCAACGCATCGAGTAAAACAACCGTACTTGATGATGTTTCGGCCTCGCACGGCTGATTATTTCTAGTATCAAGTGTGTCTGGTGATGCTTCTCCTCGATCGGCTATTCAAAATTGGATTATCATTATTAAATTAAACTTATCAGTTCGTATTCTTGATAAAGTATAGACTACGAAAATTTTGCAAAATCCATTCATTCGTTTTTGCAAAGTGAAATACTTACGATATGCATGTTGGATTGCTTCAACCTCTTCCACAGCGCGAGCTGCTTCGATGACGGCCACCATTATCGGGTCATCGTCATACGTGTGGTTATCACCGTTATTGACGCCGTGCTCGAACTCCGATGAGGTCTCTTTTGATGTTGAAAAATAATTTTCATTATTATTATTATTATTATTATTGGCTGGATATTAATAAATTAATTCTTAGACCCACCGGAATCAGGGCCTTGTGTTTGACGCCACTGATCCTGTTCTTCCACAGTGCGCGTCGCTTCTATTAACGCATTTTCATCTTCTTCGGTTGAGCCCTCGAAAAGCTGTGCATAAACTGTAAAGAAAATTTATTTCCGTCAATATAAGATAAAATTTGTATTTATGTAAGCATGGTAATTATTATTATTCAGTCAAATTGTTATATAGTTATTGTTATAGAAAACGAAAAGGGAACATGTGGTCACACTGTTAAAAATGAAACTGAGAACTTCAATATTGGAAATTAAATTTTTATGCATTTTTATCATGAATGACCTATACTTTGCGTGTTAAATCAGAAGTTAACCAATTTGCCCCGGACAGCTCTAGGGGCTGAACTAACCATAGGGGGATGAACATTTTTTGAGGGGGGTGGTGCCGAGGACTACCCGATTTCGTATCTAAGAGTGGTCAACCACTAGTACCGATGACCCAGTGGATGACCTATACTTTGAATGTTAAATCAGAAGTTAACCAAATTGCCCCGGTCAACTCTAGGGGGTGAACTAGCCATCGGGGGATGAAAATTTTTTGAGGGGGGTGGTGCCGAGGACTCCCAGATTTCGTATCTAAAAGTGGTCAACCACTAGTACCGATGACCCAGTGGATGACCTATACTTTGAATGTTAAATCAGAAGTTAACCAAATTGCCCCGGTCAACTCTAGGGGGTGAACTAGCCATCGGGGGATGAAAATTCTTCTTTAGAGATGATCGGCAATGATCCCCGATCACGCACTCAAAAGTGGTTATCCAGTAAAGGTGACCGGGGTAAAATGGATCATTTGAGTATTGGGATTTAAAAATTTTGAAATCTTCGAATGTTGAGATTGATTAAGATCTATAATCAATAATGCTCTTACCTTGAATTTCATTGAAAATCGCTCTGGCCGTAGGGGTGTCTTCGAACTTGCGTCGCTCGAGCTCTTCGTACACGCATCGAAGCACTTTACGCCCTTGTAGAATACCTCTATTATGGGCCACCATAATGACACGTAGAGGTGACCACCACAAGATGAATTTTAGGTGCTTAATGAGTTTTTCGCGCGATAAATCGCGTAAACTCTTACACCAATTATCGTCACAGCGTCGTCTAATTCGCGCACTATGAATTACCGCTAATTTTAATAGCGCTAAAATACACGATCGGAGGGTATGGTTCGACATTTTCTATCAGCGTAAACTAAATTATCTTTTTAGTCTCTCACGGGACGGTTGTCGTTTGACTGACGATCATGCCGTGATTTTCATTCGTAAATATTCAGACATTTCAGCAAAAATAAAATAGTTTGACGAAATCGAGCAATCTTTGTCCGTTAACAATGGTTTTCAAAATACATTGTTGAAGGGTCATTGACTCAGAGTACGGTCAGCATCGAAGTCTCCGCGCGCCGTTGATGCAGGTGCATCGTGTCATCTTTCATGTTATTATTTCTCTCAGCGAAAAAGCACGTACCGGCGGGGACACCTGTATTTTTGCTAACTCTGCAGTAGTTGCTTCTTCTTCTTCCTAAGCATCTATGTATCTTGGTATAACGCTACCACACTCAGTATCATTTTGTTCTCCATACGGTCAGGATGAATGCCGTTTTTGAAGTCGCGAGTGTTGCTGTGGGCGATATGTGCAACATTATTTACGTGCACAGTCCTTGTGCGGTGCAGTTACGCACGTTGCGTATGGAGGAAACGCTGGCCTCGCTTCAGGCGTTTTTACAAAGATTTTACAGCGAGAATACCGGTGCGGAGTGGCATCTTTCGCTGCAAAACGCCGTGGAGGGTGCCGCGTGTGTGGTGGTGATGTCGTTCGGGAGTGTTGCCCGGGGTGTAATTGTACACGTGGACGACGACGGCGAAATTGCCGAGGTGTACCTCGTCGACGAGGGGTACACCGGCTATTACAACACAAGTCGTCTACGTGTACCCCATTCTCGGGCCCTGGACACGCCCGAGTTATCAGTGTCAGTGTCATTAATAGGCCTCGACCCGTTTAACTATTTCGGTGCGGAGCCCATTATTGAAGAGCTCGCGCGAGAGGGTCCGATAATAGTTGAACTTGTGCAAGATGCCCCAATCGGTGAGCCGCCGTCGGTGTTGTTGACGGCAGCCACTGGGGTTGATATTGCACAAGCTGTCATGGCCGAGATCGACCCGTTCGGGGTGTACGATCTCGCCTATGACAGCGGGTACGAAACTTTTCGGGAGGAGGAGGGTGAGGCCTAGTGTGAGTGTAAAAACTGTGTGTGTATGTGTGTGTGTATGTGTGTAAAAACAAAAACTGTGTGTGTGTTGAAAAATCGTCGAGGCCACCACCACCACCACCACCACCACCACCACCAGCAGCAGCAGCAACAGCAGAAAAAGGTATTTATACTGTTTATTATTTTTAAAATATTAAGAAAAAATAAATAAAATAAAATAAAATAAAATAAAAATAAAATTAAAAATTTTTTAAAATATTAGGAAAAAATAAATAAAATAAAGTGAAATAAAATTAAAATTTTTTAAAAATCTCGGGGGACCTCATCCCTGTAGATCGCGAAAGATTTCCGCGAGCAGCAGCGCGCAGCGGTTTATACCGTCGTGAGCCGGGGCCACGCTGTTCGCACGGAAATCATTCAATTTCGCGGTCCAGGTTTTAGATCTGGGCCCCCGACAAAGCGGTCTTGCAGAGATTCGTCGGGTTCTCTGCCCGCTCACTAACATTAATAATAAAAATAAATAATAATATATTTAAGAGGAAAAAAAAAATAAAAAAAAATAAAAAAATAAAAAAAAAAAAAAAAAAAAAAAAAAAAAAAAAACAGCGGTCTTGCAGAGATTCGTCGGATTCTCTGCCCGCTCATTAATATTAATAATAATAACAATAATAAAGTGGTGTGCTATGACGACACACTGCTCCTCCCCCTCCACTCCTAGCCCTAACTCTCACCTACGCTTTGCTCCAGCAAGACGCTAAGCGTAGGGAAGGAGTGGGGGTAGGAGTGGGGATAGGAGTGGGGGTCGCCATAGCGCACCGCTTACTACTAACGGTAACGGAATACGTCAGCCAGCGCCCTAAAATCGTAAAAGATCCGACGCCGAACACACTACACGGGAAGATTTAAATTCACTTCGCATGCAGCTAAACACGATCCGTAGCTCTCTTGCTCCGAACCACACGATGACGCATATAACGTTTAAAGACGCGGTTGAATCAGTCCCTTATTTTGACGGTATGAGAATAACTGTAATGGAATTCACTCGGGCATGTAAACGCGCCAAAGGGATGCTTGATCCCCTAAACGAAAAAACTTTTACGCAATTACTCAGAAGTCGACTACAAGGCAAAGCGTATGCCGCACTTGAAGATCTCACATTCGAAACTGTCGATAGCTTCACAGAAAAACTCGGCGACATTTTTGGCCCTACGCGATCTATAAATCGCTATAAAGGGGAATTGAGCAACATCCACAAGGGCTCACAAGAGCACATAATCGACTTTATCGGGCGCGTTAAAGATCTTCACGCTGCAATACTCGAAAGCGAAGAAAAAACGTACGGTACCGTCTCAGATTCAATTAAACATCGGATCGAAAAGGACACTCTGGAAAGTTTTTTGTACGGTCTACCGCCAGACTTTCGCCTACACCTGAGACAAAACAACCCGAATACTTTAGCGGACGCTTATTCTCAAGCAATCAGGGTTGACAAAGAAACCGAACGCGATCGTGAACGTTTCCGCGATAAACAATTCGTGACACCACCTAACACGAGAATACTTGCTATAAAAAACGCTCCTACGTGCTCCCATTGCGGTAAACCAGGTCATGCAATCGAAACTTGTTGGAGGCGCGATCCCTCACTACGACCAAAAAACCAAACTAATGATAACCATCGTGTTAACAGTCAGTCCGGCCCCTCAGGCTCTCAAAAACGGTATTCTGACTTCCACAAATCAAAAGGGCATTGGACAAGCGATTGCCGTGCTAAACAATTCCAAGAGCATTCAAATGCGACACTTCCATCGGGAAACGGGAATCGACCTCCTGTAACGACAAGCGCGGTACAGGAGGCTCCCCAACCACAGCGCTCAGTGAAGATAGTCCAAGTTCAATCAGAACGTCAAGAGTCCGAAACATCCGACTAGGGAAATTGGGTCGAAGTCCTACAGTGTCCATACCGTCATCCAAGTTGCGGGCCGATACGGAGCTAATGGTGGATTCTGGCAGCGACCCAAATTTGGTAAAAACAAATGCAGTAATTCAAAATTCAGATCTTATTAACTCTAACGACATATTAAATTTAGTAGGGATCGCTGACCAACCGGTCCCCACCTTGGGTTCTACGATTATAGATCTCCTGGGGACTTCGACACTATTTCATTTAGTCCCAAACTCGTTTTCTATTAGCCAAGACGGAATTCTGGGATCCGAGCTTATGGATGATAATGACGCAGACCTCAGTTATAGATTAAAGAGACTCGATTGGGGCAAAAATCAAATTCCATTAAAAAAAGCCGAATTAATTCCGGTGCCTCGTCGTAGTTGCGGTATTTACTATGTTCGCGTAGGAAATCCAGATGTAAAAGAAGGTTATATCCCACGGTTGAAGGCAATCGACGGAATCTATATTGGCGAAGTTGCTGTTACAAACTTAAATGGCCGAGCGTATATGCGAGTTTATAACACGACAGAGGAAGATGTTGAACTTTCGGTACCTGTCGTCAACTTGATACCTTTTAACATTCAAACCCCCCCAAAGGGGAAATATCTCACACGCCACCGGGTGGTAATAAAATGCAAGGGCACACAGGAAATGCAATACTTCCTAAGGCCCAAAGCCTTCCAATCAAACCCATCAATGGAAACGGCAAGGCAAATAGAGTACGTATAATCAAATAACTTTTGCGACTTGAATACCTCAATATAGAAGAAGCAGCGAGCATCGATGAAATCATTGATAATCACGGCGATTTGTTTCATCACCCTGAAGAAAGTCTAGGATCAACGACATCGACCGAACATTCAATTTCCACCACCGACGACCAACCTGTACATACGAAGCAGTACAGATTCGCTCCTATTCACAAGGACGAAATTACAAAACAAGTCGGTGACTTGATTAAAAATAACATAATTACCCCTTCTGAGTCGCCGTACAGTTTGCCTTTGTGGATAGTACCGAAAAAGGCCGATTCTAAAGGTAACAAACGCTGGCGCATGGTCATAGATTATAGGAACCTAAACGAAAAAACCATAGGGGACGCTTATCCGCTCCCAAACATCACAGAGATACTTGATCAGTTGGGTAGCGCAAAATATTTTTCGGTACTGGATTTGGCCCGTGGGTTTCACCAAATCCCCATGAAACCAAAGGATGCTCATAAGACAGCCTTTTCCACGCCCTTCGGGCATTATCAATTTAATCGTATGCCATTCGGCTTGCGCAACGCACCGGCCACATTCCAGCGCCTAATGGATAAAGTACTCTCGGGATTGCAAGGCATAGAATTATTCGTATATTTAGATGACATTGTTTTTTACGCTCGATCCTTAGAAGAACACAAAAACAAATGTCAGAAACTAGCAGGCCGACTGCGGCAGGCAAACCTCAGAGTTTTTACGAAAAGAAGTAGCGTACCTTGGTCATGTAATAACCGAAAGTGGAGTCAAACCGGATCCAAACAAAATAGAAGCCATTAAGAACTATCCACGGCCTACCAACGTAAAAAAAATTCGAGAATTTCTCGGCCTTGCTGGATATTACAGGCGTTTTATTGCAAATTTTTCACAAATGTCCAAACCTCTCACTATGTTATTGAGGAAAAACGTAGTTTTCCGACGGACCGAATCTCAGGAACTAGTTTTCACCGAACTCAGAGACGCACTTTGCAACGAACCGGTACTGCAGTACTCCGATTTTTCGCGACCATTTATTATAACTTGCGACGCTTCAGGCACAGCCATATGCGGTGTTCTAAGCCAGGGAGAAATCGGCTCAGATAGGCCAATATCATTTGCATCACGCAACCTATCAAAATCTGAACTCAATTATTCAACTATTGAAAAAGAATTGTTAGCCATCGTCTATTGCGTTCTTCATTTTCGGCATTACGTTTATGGCAGACGCTTTACTCTAGTAACAGACCACAGACCGTTAGTGTGGCTCCACTCGGTAAAAGATGCTGACAACAGTCTTCTCCGTTGGCGATTGAAGCTAGCCGACTACGATTTCACGGTGGTCTATAAGCCTGGGAAAATCAACTGTAATGCGGATGCTCTCTCGCGAAATCCGCCCGACGCACCCCTACGAACTTCGAGCTCAACAACCGTCCACACTAGAGAAAGTTTTTCCGCAGTCCTGCCGATCCGAAAGAGACCAAGTCACGAGGAAAATGACTTCAGTGACAGCTCTATTTCAGAAGACCCAACAACCCCGATGCAATTACGCAAGAGACGCCGTATGACAGAGACACCAGTACTTGACTCATCACTATCACCAAGTACCTCGAACAACATATCAGACGAAAACCCAGAAGCTCTCCAAGGGACTGCACGTGCCAACCGCGGCAGAGACGAGGGTGCCATCGAAAACACAGCAGATGCAGGTTCCGACACTAGTTCGGAAACATCCGATGACAGGAACATAACGCCAGAAGAACCAAACGAAGAACGGGAAACCAGCAATCCTCCGTTCACTGTACCGCTCGGAGGAAATCTCTTCGCAACACGCGACAACCTACTTATGAGAAAGGACAATGTGGCATTCTTCATAACCATTCGAGGGCTGCCATGCGACCAGGGATCTACTGAACTCGAACACGCCGGAAAGCTCCCAGCTTTTGAAGAACTCACTTGGGCGAGATGTAAGGTTTCCCTTGTTGGTACAAAATACGTTATCGCACTACCTATCAAGCGAGACCCTCGTGCAAAAGCCGCGCTGGATGATATTACCGAGGCCCTGCAATCACTACGGGACGCCGCCAACGAACTGGGCCTACAGACAATATGCATTGCTAAAACGCTAAAATTAGACGACATTCCATGGTCACGAATTGAGACTCTCCTTCGAGAAATATTTGACGATCATCCTACCAGGATCATCATCTGCAGTCAACTAATAATCACTCCACCTGAAGATACACGTCAAGACATCATCGAAGAGGCCCATTCATCAGCCACCAACGGTCAAAAAGGCGTTACGAAGACTTTCAATCGGATTCGACAAAACTACTACTGTAAAGAAATGAAAACACAGATCCAGGAATTCATTCAGCAGTGCAGACCCTGCCAATTGAAAAAACTGGTGAGAATCAAGACTAGGCAACCAATGATCATCACGGACACCCCACGATCTGCATTCGATAAAATATCTATGGATATCATGGGACCCTTGCCAAGGACGGAGAATGGAAATACCTCCGTACTCACCATCCAGGATCTACTCACAAAATACTCAGTGGCTGTCGCTCTCGAACGTACTACCTCGTGCAGTATAGCCGACGCCTTTATGAAACGTTTCTTGTGTGTGTTCGGTGCGCCCAAAGCCATCCTAACTGATCAGGGTCCGAACCTGACAAGTGCTCTGATGAAACAACTAGCACGCAAATTTGAAATCAAGCAATTTAGGACCACAACCTTTCACCCGCAATCTAACGGATCGATCGAAAGGTTACACCATGTCCTAGCAGAATACCTGAAGCAATTCACAGATGAGCGTCGCGAATGAGACGAATCGGTCTATCTGGCAATGTTCTCCTCCAATATCAGCTGGCATGAAGGCACAGAATTCACACCCTATCAACTGGTATCTGGAAAATTAGCCCGTCTTCCCTCAGCTCACGCTCAACTCGAAGAAACCACGGACTCAACATACGACGAATACCTCCGAGACCTCTTCATGAAGATCGACAACATCCAGCAGGTTGCCGCAGCAAACTTGAAGAAATCAAAGGAACGTTCAAAACATTATTACGATCAAAGAACAAACCAGCAAAACTTCCAACCTGGCGATCGAGTGTTCCTCCTAAAGGAACCCGTCCACGGAAAACTCGGCGACCAATATACCGGGCCTCACTCGGTCATAGAAACTCTCTCGGGCGGCAATATAAAAATATTAATAGGCAACAAAATGCGTATTGTTCATGCTAACAAACTAAAACGATCACATTTTGGACCAATTATCGAAGAAAGTTCGTAATCACGTTGCAGATGTTTGTCCCTATACTACTGACCTTGCTCCAACCGAGTTCAGGACTCGTGGGATACGACTGCAGTGGAGAAACGAGAAACGTCACAACTCTATCGAGGCTAGAAATCGCAAGACGCGATGTCCCATCGAATGACCGCAGATCAGAAGAAGTCTATATGCAGATCCTACAACTTTCGGATTACAAAAATACCAATACACTTCAATGCAAAATCGAGGTCGACCGAACTATTTATTATTGCGGGATGCATTCACACACTTCCATTGTTCAGGGTGGTCGAAGAGAGTACTTACTGCCACTCACCTATCAACAATGCAAAAGAATTTATGCAACTGGAATTATCCTACTGGGAACCAACGCTGAAGTCACTGGGCTGAAACAAAACATTACGAATATTCGCAGCATTACCCTGGCGGGTTCTTCGAGTATTAGCGGAAAATGCAGTGGCACGCAATATAGCGATCTGTATGGAACACGGGACAACGTCGTTGTTCAAGCATCAATACGCATTACTCTCACAACATACCAAGCCACAGTGAACGTAGAAAAGGGTGAGATCATTTTACAATCTGGCACCCATTGCCCTCTTGAAGACGGCACTTGCATGGATTCAACAGGAGGTAACGCTTTCTGGCCTCCATTACCAGTCGACACTTGCAACTTTAAACACTATGATGTACTCTACGAAGGACTAGCCACCCGTTTAACGATGGAAGACGAAGAATCATCACCCGAAATCTTTACCCTAACAACGGATGATATCACTTTCGCTTTGACCAAAACCCCAGAGCACTCAGTTTGCGGTTTCACGCTATTCCGTACAGAACATCCAAAATTATTCATCCTCCAAACTACCAAAGGAAAAACATTTGCTGTTCGAGAGAAAATCAACGTGAATAACATGGACCTCTTCACTTACATGAATTCGAAGTTCATATACGTGGAACGACATATCCGCACACAAATGAAAAATCTATACCGGAACGTAGTTGTTCAACGTTGCGACATGGAACGCCAAATTCTATCGCAAGCTTTAAATTTGGCACCACTCACACCTGATGAATTTGCATACGCGATCATGAAAGGGCCCGGTTATCAAGCAGTCATCGCGGGAGAAGCAGTCCACATCGTCATGTGCATACCAATCACAGTCAACCTCCGTCGCACTGAACAATGTCATCAAGAATTGCCAGTAATTCACAACCTCCAATCAGTTTTTCTGCCGCCAAAGTCAAAAATTTTGACGACACACGCACACGCGATAGACTGCAACCTATTACTGCCGACACTCCACAACATTGACGGTACTTGGTATAACCTAGCACCACAACCGATCGAAGTAGCTCCACCATCGAAACTCCATCCCTTGGTTCCACCAACATGGCGATATAAAATTCCGAAACATCTGGGAACCGGAGGAATATACTCTCAAGATGACATCGCCAAACTACGTAACCGCATCATGTTCCCGGCTGAAAAAGCAGCATTGTTGAACAACTTTGCTCTCGAGGGAGCTGATCAAGTGATGCCTGGACGAAGCATTTCATTCCTCAAATTATTAGACGAGAAATCTCTGGAACACCTAGCCGAAAACGCAGCCGCCAAGGTTTGGCACGGATTCATGACCTTTGGATCAGCAAGCGCAGGCATCATTGCAATTTTCCTGATCTTCCGAGTAATCAAGCTCATTATTGACACGTGTATACACGTGTATACACATTACACTCAATTTATGGTTGGAGCATGCATCTCTTGGGAGCATTGTGGAATTCCGTTACTCAGCTGCTAGTGCACAAAGCAGTTAAACGAAACGAACAACCGGGACGAAAGAACGAAACCTTAAACCTACAAGAATCACCGCCAGAACCTCAACCTAGAACTCGACGCGTCGCTATCAGTAACCCATCGACTGAAGAGGCATCAGGCATCGACCCCGAACTTGCTGCAAGGCTGTATCAGCCTAGCCGTAAGCTGTAACCCACTACAGCTTCGGTCTTAGGAAGGGGGCGTGTCACGTTCGGGCTCGAATCGTCCTAAAAAAAAATTTATTATACACACCCTACAATATTAAGAATTTCTATTATATTATATGTTAGACAGTCAAGCTAGTTTCCCACGATGCAAAACGCGTGCGATGCAAGACGCGCACCGGGCGACGCGCTTATCAGCGTAACGTAGGTCCTATTACACTCAGCTCTCACTGTGAATCTTTCTTACTTATACCCTTGCCTTCATATATTCTTATATAGATTCACTGCGGCCACATCTTTGAATATCTACCGGTAACTCTCCACTATTTGATGTACCCAGCGCACTACCTTTAATCTAAACGTTAAGGTAACTACCCCAAGGATGCTGAGCCATCAGTTTTGTTTTTATAAAAGCAGGGACGGGAGCGCCAGTCGCAAACTCTCCCTTCAACGATCTTAACATTCACACCTCACGAAACTATTTTCATTAGTTGGCTTACAAAAGAAAAAGGTATAACAAAAGGTCCAAGTATCCAATCATTGCCTGAAATGCACGGCCATATTTTAGCGACACATTCAAGCAGTCACGAGTCTGATTCTTCGCACTGCGTTTTCATTTTATTTAAATTTTTTTGTCAAATCATTTTTTTTGCATACGCTGACTGACGCTCCATTCTCCAATCTATGATAAATTAATTAAGTCTCTATTTTACAGTAGCTCGAATGTATTTTCATAGGTTTTTTTCTGCTATCCTTTTTTTTTTTAAATAAACGGATTTGTTTTTTTTTGTCAACATAAAACTCTCGTACACATTTCTTTGAAAATTCCTTTTCCTCAATACCAAACCCCCTTCAATAGTCTATCCTGCCGATAACGGAGCCCTTGAGAGTGCTCGATCGGTACCCTCCTCTCCATCCAAAACGAGTATAGGAGCTCCATAGAGTGCTCACTCACCCCTTTTCCTCTCTCTCTCTCTCTCTCCCTTCCAAAGCGAGTATAGGAGCTCCATAGAGTGCTCACTCATTTTTTTCCTCTTTCCCTGTTTCCACACCCATGCCGAGAACGCGAGGAGCAGGGAGAAAATATCAGTTGCCTAAACTAGAAAGAAATTATAAAAACGGTTTGCAACCAGTTTATCATTTAACGGTAACGGAATACGTCAGCCAGCGCCCTAAAATCGTAAAAGATGAAAAATTGCTAACTCGAGTCCTGATCATTGTTCCGGTATACAAATTACATCGTTTAACGTTAAATTCCCATCTACCACCGGTTTCTGGCATAGATATCAGCGATCTACTACGGCCAATTTCAGTCAAACACAGAACCATAAATCATTTTATATTATTTTTTTTCTTTCTACCAAAAATTAATAGTGTGTAACCACCAGTCTCTCATTTATTTTCTATTTATTTATTTATCGAGCGCGATTAAATTTTATTTGTCAGGGATCCTTGTTGTGGTTCAAATCCACAACCTCTATCTGTCAATTTCGTTTCCCTTCCGGACGTGACAGAGTCAAAGTAAATGAATGCTTGCGGAGGAATGTATCCTGTGTTAGCCTGGTTTTCTGAGTCAAGTTCGTTGGGATATGCTACTGTTCTGATTGTGTTATTGTTAATTGTAGGCAGCTTGCTGAAATAGTCTCTTGCTAATTTTATCGAGTTTATACATATCGAATATAGTCTGAGTGTTCTGATCGGTATTTGTTTAGGCATGCTCTGAGGCAGCGTCTTTCGAAGGCTCTGAGCTCTTCCATCGTCGAGACGTTAACATTCCACCAAATTGGCGCAGCTTATGTCATAATCGGGCGGATCAGGAGTAGATATAGTATTACTTTGGTTCTGGCAATGAAAATGTGAAAATGTGAAAATTTATTTAGTGCTCTGGGATAAATCCCCTAAGAGCACAGATACAAATGTAGTTTGAACAATGGTATTGTAACGTGGTAAAATTTTGAAGCTTTACTCAAGCTCCTCGCGAAACGACGACTCCCGACAGATCCGAAAGGCCTGACCAGAATAACGACTATTTTTACTAATTCCAATTTTTTTAATTTTTTTTCATTTATGTACGAGAGACGAGATGGTATCGACTAACGCGCTACGAATTTTCTTCACCGGATTCCCTTACAGCAGCGAGGCATTTAATTACGTTCACGAAATACCACCCACTCTCGAAGACTTCTGAGGAGTCGCCGAGTACTGAGTATTCAATGCCATCGATGTATCATCCGTAAACGTCACCGTCGATTACGTTGCGCTTCGACTTCCCGTTTTGGACTTCGCGCGCCAATAATACCAACTATTTAGTGCCTTTAATAGTTTGAGAAAATTAGGGTTGGTCGACTGACTCTTCGTAGTCAAAATAATTAGAGTAGGGATGAGAAGGCTCTTGCTCCCATGAGAGCGACGAGTCGAGGCTGTTCCGTGGTGCCTGTCGAAGAGGTCGAGTGTCGCTCGAGGTAAGTCCCGTCTCTCAGACAGCTTTTATTGTTCGGAAAGGGATATCGGTGACGACGATACTTTGCGTGTGGTGGAGTCCGCGAGATGATAGTTTGGGAATAGTTATTGGAAAAGTCCTGCGTGGCTTTACGGTGAAGTAATCGTTATTGTAATTATTAGTAAAAACCGGTACTGTCGGGAGTAAGGCCCGGAACAAGCCATTATTATTTTCTTTCGTTTATTCCCTTGGATTTTCGGGAATATTTACAGTGCGCGGGAACGATCGTGTTGTCTTGAGTGAGTGTGTACCGCGGTACTTCCTTTCTTTTCGGTGGATTAAGTAGCCGAGTTTACTTTCGGTGCGAGAGTGAGTGCCGTGGAAATTGTCGGGATATATGTTCGATTCGTGGATGATAATCGTTCCCGTTGTGCGTAGTGTGTGTGTGTGAGAGAGAGCCGGTTGAGAACGCGTCGCTTTGCGAGAGTGAAAGAGAAGCGCGCGATCTCTTTTCCTTTAATATAACGTAAATTTCTCTCGTTATTCCCTCTTTGTAGTGTGGATGTCGGGAGTGTATGATTTAGTCATTTATTGGAAGCAAGGTGGATCCAAGGAGCCATCCTGGGATGATTAAAATCTCTTGTTTTTTTTTAAATAAATTACCGTCCTCTCTCGTGTGTGTGGCGTGTGTTTTGCGTGAGGTGAAAGCCGCGGCGTGTGGTTGCTCGCTTCGGCCGATCGAGACCCGATTTCTTCTTTTTTTTTTGTTTTGTGTTGAAGTAAAATAAAATAAATTTTTTTGTGATTCCCGTGAAACTGAATTTTGATTATTATATTCCATATTAAACGAGAATAACTCATAAGAATCCCGCCACTCTACATTTCTTGACGGCTGCGGCTAGTCCGGCAAAAGCAGCTTGGTCCCGAATAGATCGCAGAGTTTTTCCCGGCGCGAAAGCGCCTGGCGCCCATATAAAATAAAGGGAAGAACTCTTGGGGACGTTAGCTTTGTGGTGTATTGGGATTTGGGAAATTACACTACAGTATATAAAAAAATAAGATAAAAATAAAATAAAAATAATCATAAGAATAATCAATCAAAAAATACAAAAATTGTTAGTCTTATCCTAGCTTACTCTAACTCAGAGCCTCGCTGGCCCTCGCTTCTAAGTGTCAAGTTGCATATATATATATATATATATTTTTTTTTTTTCCCTCAGCGATAAATGTACATAGAGTGATAATTGCCTCGCAGGATACTTCTGGAGGTTTCGCTTAAAACTTGCTAGCCTCAAGCTTCTCGTTATCCGGAGAGGTAGACTATTCCACAGACCCGCTCCCATGATCTCAAAAGAGTTTTGGAATTTAGTAGTGTGACAAACAGCGACTAGGAGCGAGTCAGTTCGCCTCGCCTCGCACATTTCGGATACGCGCTTTTTTTAAAAGAGCCCGCAAAAATTCCGGCTTATTTGTGTCTAGAATTACGTATAATATGGAAGCTAGAAGATGTAGCCTACGATTTGCTATAGACATCCAGCCTAACTCCAGACGAAAGGGCGAAACATGCTTCACCCGCAGGACATTCCCAAAAACAAACCTGACACAGGCATTTAGAGACCGCTGATGCTTCGCGTTAAGGTAGTCCGGGATGTCAGTGAGTACCGCTGCGCAATAATCAAAATGAGGAAAGATCAGGGAAACGACCAGCTGTCGACGCAAATCATGACTAAAGAGGTGACAGTTTAGGTGAAAGAGGTATAAAATAGTGTTGACTCTATTACAGACTCGAGATACATGATTGTTCCAACTGATTAGTAATCAGTACACCAAGGTAGCGAATGTTATCAACATACTCTAGCCTGCTTTCACTTAGACAAATTTGCAAGAGGGCTAAACGCTGTAACTTCGCAACATGAGAGGAGCTACCAAAGACCATGGCTTTCGTTTTTTCCGGGTGAATGGCTAAATGGTTTCGCTTAGACCAACCGACTATTTCCGCAACATCCGCAGCAATATTCACTATCCCTACCTCAATTACAGATGGCGAGCATGATAAATAGATCACAAGGTCATCAGCAAACAGCAGGTGTGAACAATGCGAGAGAACCTCCGGCAAATCATTAATAAAAAGGCTGAAAAGGAGTGGCCCGAGTACACTGCCCTGCGGAACTCCCGATTTAATAGAGACCCAATCAGGAATCTCACCACCATTCCCACGTACTGCATGCCGACGACCGCGAAGATAACTCCAAAACCAGTGCAGCGCCGAGCACAATAACCCTAGAGTCTAAATTGTTTCCAATAATACTATGTGAACAACCGAGTCAAACGCCTTCTTAACGTCAAAAAATACAGCGCCTGTAACCAGGCGCCTGTCTACCGCCCAACGAAGGTCGTTTGTGAGTTTTAGCAGCGCCGTCTGAGTGTTGTGCCCCGCACGGAAACCAGTGTGAAAAGGATTCAGCAGCTTTTTACTATCTAAATAGGCAGTAAGCTGGTTATGTACTACCCACTCGAGCACTTTTGAGAGAGCACAGACAATAGAAATCGGCCGGAAATCCGATGGCAGCGATGGATTTTTGCATTTTCTAACTGGCTCCACTATGGAGAGTTTCCAGCTTTCAGGGAAAGTTGAAGTAACAAGTGACATATTAAGTAAATCTAATAACACATTTAATAGGGGTCCTGACGCTAGCTTTACATGCTTAAGTGTTAATCCATCATTGCCAGCGGCATTAGACTTAATACTACGCAGCGCAGTCACAAAATCATCCGCCTGTATGTTCACAAAATAAAAACTCCTCTCGCTAAATATAGGCAGGTAGACGAAAAGACCGTCAAGGCGGACACTTGTATGTGACACCACTGACTGTTGCATAGAGGCAAACCACCTGTTTAGATCATCAGGATCTACCGCACTAGGTAGTAGTTCCTGCTTCGCCTTAGGGAGCCCTAATCGGCGAATCTCTGCCCAGACCGATTTACAGTTACGCGAAACCGCAAGCCGCCTACTGAAGTACTCCGATTTCGCGGATCTAATGTGCAGTTGAGTTTTATTACACACAAACTTGAACAACTCATAGACATTTCGCACACTCTGTTCCTGTGACGTTATGTCCGCTAAGTTAAACTGCTGCACTAAACCAGTATTTGACATGGGCACACCTGAAGCCTGACGCAACCTGTTAAGTGTTTTCTTATCTCTCTGCAGACGCCTATGCAGTGCGTCACGCCAGCGCATTTCACCACGAATTTGATCAGTGAGCCATGGCGCCGGGGGGCAGAGTGACTTTTACTGACTTTAGCAGGACACATTTTTCCACGACACTGTGCACAAAAGTGGTCAACAACACCAGCTTGTCATCGACTCCTTGAAGACTTTGGTATAATGTCCAGTCACAAGCCGCAAATTCTGCTGCAACAGCATCCGCATCCGCTAAGTTGAAATCCCGGAAAGAAAAACATCGTTGCAACACCTTAACTGTCTGCAGATTGTAGTTTACAAATATTAGGTCATGGTCGGAGAGAAAAGGTTCCTCTGATTTCCCTGCTGAGTGTACACAGTCACGATTCAGGACTGCACAGATATCCAACCACGTATCCGACGTCACAGTATGATGCGTGGGGCCCATCTCGATTACCTGCAGCCCTTCTTCGAAGAAAAAGTTCGTTAAGTGCCGTGAATAGAATGAATCAACTAGAAGATCCGCATTGAAGTCACCAAGAACGATTGCATGACAGTATCCCTGCAGTGCTGCACTCAGTGCTGCTTGCAATTCGAGCATAAGACCTGCATGTGGTGGCCGATATACCACTACCACTAGCAGCTTTGACTGCTGAGGGCTCTAGACTTCAGCAAGCAGATATTGCGCAGTAGGAGCTTCACTAGTGCATCGTGGTAAAGAGGCTATTTGCTTAGCGAACTATGCACGTACAACGTTACACCACCACCCCTTTTCCCGACTCGATCATTACGCAAAATAGAAAAAGATTGCATTAACACGAGCTCATCCGGCACAATGTCAATCAGTGAGGAGTTTACTATGGAAAATTCGCGGGTTAGCTTTAAATGCAGCCCTCGCTTTAGTTATTTGTGCATTTATATGTTTGTTGCTACGTAGTAAGTAATCTATGTTAAAGCCAAGGTATTTCACGCTAGATTTATGCGGTATCACAGTTTTTTGGCTAGTGCCCAGGATTGTGGCTTGGATGTGGAAGGCGGAAGCGCCAGCCTTTTTGTTTTTTGATAGGTGGGATAACGGTTTGCGAAAAAGGATAGTTTCGCATTTGTCAGGGTTCATGTGAAGATTCCATGAGCTATAATAGTTATTAATTTTTTCCACTAGGGATTCGAGTTCCGCTTGCATGGTGGTCCGGCGCGTGCAGATCACATACACAATGAGGTCGTCCGCAAATGCTAGGGATACAGAGCTGTCGTTGTGGTTCAGTTCGAATAGATTCAGGATGTCACTTGTATATATGTTGAACAGCACCGGCGAGCTAATGGTACCCTGTTGTAGACCTTCTTTTATTCCAAATGTTCCGGTTGAGAGGAGTGATCCGTCCCAAGTTTTAGATGACTTTCCAGAAATCATGTCCCAAATTATGTAAGTTAGCCACATCGGAAATTTTTTTTGGTCAAGCTTATATAGAAGTCCGTTGTGCCAGACAAAATCGAAGGCTTTTTCTAGATCGATTAGGGCAGCTCCTATTAAGTTACCTTCGTGTATTTGGGAATTGAGGTAAGAGAGTAATTTGTGAATAGCGTGTGTTGTAGAGTGCTCGTATTTAAAACCAAATTGTTTGTCAGGGATGATGTCGTGTGAGTTGCAAAAAAGTGTGATTTTTTCATTGATGATTGCTTTGTATACTTTACTTTCACTGGTGGTTAGGCTGATAGGGCGGAAGCTAGCCGGATCAGTTGGATTTTTGTTTTATTTTAAGATAGGGAGGATCTTGGCTTGTTTGAATGATTTGGGAAAATAGTAGTTATTGAGGGCATTGTTAAAGATGATTGTATAAGCTTTAATTATGTTTACTGGTAGATGTTTCAGTACGATTGGAGGGATTAGGTCCACGCCGCTTGAAACTTTATTTGGGAGTGATTTGAGAATTCTGTTCACTTGTTGTTGTGAGCAGAAGGCTGAGGGTTCGTTGTAGTCTACGGTCGTTCTATTTGGATTGAGAGATGTGTTGTCGTCAGTAAAAATTGTAAGGGTATCGTTGCTGAGTCTGAGTGCATTGAAGTTATTTTTTATTGTGTTAGCACGTGCATCTACTATCTCTTAAATACGAGTTCTAGTATTTGAATATTGCGGCGAATTGATGGTTTCATAGTGCGCACCGATTATGTTAAGCTTGTCTTGGGGCGTGGAGAAAATGTATTCTGGATCGACTTTCTCGACATTGGTAAGGTTACATTGGGCTCTGTTGATTATATTCATTTTTTTTTTTTCGTTAATGTGAATTTTGTCAATATGCAGAGGTTGGTTAGGTCGAAATAAATTATTGATTTTAGGGAAAAAAGACTCTGATTTTCTATGGTCGATTTATTTAATGAGATTATCCCAAAATATTTCTGCTGCTTTTTTAAATTCGGTATGAAGGGCATCTCGAACCGTGTTTAGTAGTTTTTTTGTTTCAATTGTGTTTGGTCGACGGGCAGTTGGGTCTCGGCTACGGAGTGTGTGCAAATGAGAGATTATCAGTGATTCTAGCTTCTGTAGTTGTTTGATTTTAGGGTTAATGTATTTCTGTGTGGAGTTTTTAGGTTCAAATGTGGGGATTGTTAGTTTGATAGTTGTGGTTATTGCAGTGTTTATGGTTTCAAGGTGTTGAAGCATATGTTTGTAGTGCTTTTGGTCATGCGCGCGCACCCTGACGCTCATGGAAACTTCTAGAGCCTTCCATGCGCGTCGAGTAACCAGCGTTCCACTCGTAAGAACAGTTAGTCTGCTGTGGTCTGCTGCTCCGAACACCACTGTAGCATGCAAGAGCGGTCTAGAGAGACACTTGGAAGCGGTTCATCTGTCTCTAAAAGAAGCGTGTTTTTTCTCCACAATAAATAGAATATATTCTTCTTCATTACTCTCGTCCTTTTTATTCTCCTTCCCTCACATCGAAAAAAGACAATAAAACGAATTGCGCCAACACAAGGTGACTGTCAATTTCGAATAGAGAGAGATTTCTGTTGTGTGGTATGTCTGTCGTGGAAAGGGATTCTAGTTTTTTCGTAAATTTTCCCCATTTTGTAGCCTTGAAGTTAGATCGTTTTGTCTGGCACAACGGGTCGGAGGGCGGAAACGCGTTGTTCGTAACGTTAATTGTGAAAGAAATGGCATTGTGGTCGCTGCCATAGGGTATAACTTCGAGTTTGTCGCCGGGGCTGTTCACTATATCGAGTCTCGAGTCTACAAGGCATATATCCAAGTATGTTTGTGCCGGTTTAAAAGTCGGTTCTTTAGAGGAGCATGCACGGACAATGAACCGAAAAGCTTCATTGTTTTCCCAGCGTTCTATTAACTTGCCGCGTTGGTCATTTAGTCGGTCGCCCCAGCATTTGCGTCTTGCGTTCATGTCGCCTGCGATGATGTAGTAGTTATGTAATCTATGTAGTTTTAATTGAGAAAATAGATCATTGAACTCGCTGATAAAAAGGTTTCGGTTGTCATTTGTAGCGTACACGCTAATAATATAGAGATTACATTTTTTTCAGTTATTATTCTAATTATAGTGTATTCTAGTATCACATTTGAGTTGGACGATGGCAATTTTATTATATCGTATTGCCATTATTTCTGTAAGAGGATAGCCGTTCCGCCCCCTCGGGTAAAGTTCGGCGGTCGGTTCTTATAAAATCATGGTTTTTAAAGGATAATTTGTGTCTTTGGTTTAGTTTGGTTTCTGATATTAATACAATGTCGAAGTTATTATTGGTTGCGAATTGGAGAAGGTCGTGTCTTTTGTAATTAGTTATTAGGGAGTTGGCATTGATAGATGCTATTTTTATGTGGCCGTTAACCTTGTGTTGTGGGTTGGCCATAGTAAAGCTTACTCTTGGTTAATGAGCCCGTCCGCCTGGCAGAGGGAGAGGAGGAACTCTATCTTCGCTGAATTTTCGGCTACCTTTGTACTGATTGGCTGAATTTGGTCGACTATTGTGGCGATAAGTTGGGCCTTGAATTTGTGCATCCAGGGCGGTGGTTGCTGCGATTGGTTTTGGTCTGCGTCTGTGAGGTTGGTAGGGCAGGGGACCGACTCTACACCTCCCACGTCTACACAAAGATAGGTCTACACAAAAAGTCGACACAGAAAGACTGTACACGCAGACAGCTCGACACCGAAAACTCGGCACGAAAAACTCGACACCAAAAACTCTGCACGAAAAACTCGACACCGAAAAGTCAACACGAAAAACTCGACACGCCGAAAAGTCGGCACAAAAAACTCGACACCGAAAAGTCGGCACGAAAAACTTGACACCGAAAAGTCGACACTTTGATCGATTTTGGGGAATTTTAAGGCCCTATCCGATGTGAAATTTTCCGTTAATTACAATTTTTATTTCACTCTGTGGGCAAATCACGATTGCGCAAGCGAAGCGTGCGTGAAACTTTGTTTACACACGTCGTGAAATAAAAATAGGTACGATACTCGCGCGAAATAGTATATTACACTACAAGAGCAGAAAGTTTGAGATTCCTGCACAAGTCAAAAAAAGTTTTGTCGCACTAGTATGATACTATCGTTCAAGGGGATATCTGAATAGATCATATTTTGTTTCAAATGAAAAAAGTAATGTATTTCTGGGTTTTCAGTGAAAAATATCACGATTTTTAAAAACATAACATATTCGTTGTCTGCTGGCAAAAATACATCGAAATAGTGGATTAAAAATGAAATCAAACCACGTTTTACGCACCGAATAAAATAAAAATTGTAATTAACGGAAAATTTCACATCGGATAGGGCCTTAAAATTTCCCAAAATCGATCGAAGTGTCGACTTTTCGGTGTTGAGTTTTTCGTGCTGAGTTTTCGGTGTCGAGTTTTTTGTGCCGACTGTTCGGCGTGTCGAGTTTTTCGTGTTGACTTTTCGGTGTCGAGTTTTTCGTGCACAGTTTTTGGTGTCGAGTTTTTCGTGCCGAGTTTTCGGTGTCGAGCTGTCTGCGTGTACAGTCTTTCTGTGTCGACTTTTTGTGTAGACCTATCTTTGTGTAGACTTGGGAGGTGTAGAGTCGGTCCCCTGCCGTTGGTAGGACGATGATGTCGGAGGTGGCGGCGCTGGCGCTGGTTGTGTCGACGGGAGTCGCCTACGCGTATGAGGTTTTGCTGTTGACCACGTTAGCTAGATGGGTAGTTCTCTGCTTCTGCTGAGTGAGGCGGTGGACCGATTGTTCTTTTTTCAGGTCTAATGCGAATTCAATATATGGACAACCTTTGTAGGATGCGGGGTGGCCACTCTCGCCGCAATTCGCGCACTTTAGAGCGGTTTTGTGAGAGTTTTTTGAGATCTCACATTTTTCGGGGCCGTGGGCGCGTGCGCCTTTGACGCATTTGAAGCTTAATTTGCAGTTGTGGCTGGCATGGCCGAGCCTTTGGCAGTTCCTGCGCTGATGAATCTTGGGTTTTGCTAATTTTTCCCAGTGTACTTTCTGGTACGCGAGCGTTTTTACCTGGTACAGGTGTGCGGTGGGGCTGCTGTTCGAGATCTAAATAAGGCGGTGATATCTCGTCGGATCAGTCGTGTCATAGCAGAATCTAGTGAGCTTGATGATCTCGACCTCTCGTGGCAGTTGCTTTGATTTCATTGTAGATTTCCTCCGGAGTAAAATCTCCCTTGATCCCTTTAATTATCAATGATTTTGGTCGGGCGTTGGTTGGTGTGAAAGTGTAGAATTCAGTTTTGTTGGTTTCAAGGATTCTGATTATTTCTTTGTGTTTCTCGTTGGTGGAGGCGCGGATTGTGTGACTATTTTGGTCAGATTGGGAGATCATTAAATCGGCTTTGTTGATGCCGTTGCCTGTGAGTATCGTGATGGTATCATTAATTTTTTGGTAATGGGTGTGGATAGGCGGAGGTTTTATTGGTTTTTGGTGTTTTTCCGGTAAAATGCCATGCATTTCCTCTTCGTTGCTGCTGCCTTGGTCGTCACAGTTGTCTGTAAGAGCGGTGAATTTATTATCTCGTTACGAATCGGCTGTACGGCTGGCTCTTTGCGATGTATGGACTCGGCGACGTTTTTCGGGGATGTGCCAGTCTTCACTCCTCGATTTACCGGCTACGGCCGATAAGATGTCGCCCTCTGTCGGTAACTTAGAAGAGTGTGATGGAAACTCGCCTGCCGGTTGTAGCGTCCCGCCAACCGGTGGTGGCGTCTCAGTCACCGTCTTACGTCCGGTGCCGAGATTTGGTATGGCTTTCAGATGTTTGTTGGAACCTTTTTCTTTCAGCGTTTGCTTGTGAAGGCGTTCGAGGTTGGCAGTGGTCAGCTTCGGGACTTTTGCCTCGCGTCTTTTTGTTGTTTCAGCTTCTAAACATTGGTTTGCGTCGGTGGTTCCGGTGTCGATTAGTCGCTTGGAGCTGAGGCGCTCGGATGGCGGCGCCATGATGTTTTGTTGTCGTCGTTGGCGGGAGCTAGAATTCTCAGTTTTATGCGCCGAAAAGGCAAAATTCTCGAGAAGCGTGGGCAACAGGGCCCCGCTGATGTTAATGGCAGATCCCTGCTATTGATTATGCACTTGCGTTGTGAAATTGCGTACAAAGACGCAAGGAACGTGGATTTGGCACAGAGCGGCACGTCGGCACGTACGTTCACGTTTACTGTCTCGGCGAGACTCTCACCGACCGCGCGTCTACTGCTATCGGTGTATTGTAATAATAATTGCTATTCAGCAGAAAAAATAAATAGCCTGTAGACAAATATTGCTTTTTCTATGCACCAAAAATATTTGATACATGATTTTTTTTCGACTTTCATAACATAGCATTTTCTATTTGTTTGTAGTTTATTTTTCTTTATTATAGCGTTCTATATTTATGTGTTGTTAGTTCTTGTCAAATATACTATTTCTTAACATTACTTCATATCATAGTTTACAGGCTTATTGTAAATCTTTTTGTATACCTTTTTTTTATTATTTGGAGTGGCTATGTTATTCTAAATAAATTTATTCTTCTATTTGATCCTCTTTATGTGATATTGACGCCGTCAATACATGGCGTCAATAGAAAATAGTGTTGTCAAAAAATCTAGTTCTTTTTTGCTATCGTTTAGAACTAAGCCATCCGATATAGTGCCTGAGCTGGAATATTTTACTTTGTTCTGATTTAAAAATAAACGAGTGCGCCTTTCAATCCGAACGCATCTTGGTAATCGGCTCCAACTGAGAAATTCTTCGGCAAAAAAGACATCGATGAAAATTTGATTTGAGCAGCAAAATTCATGATCAATTGAGCTTCAGACGCTATATCTGCACCAGACAACACTGAAGTTTTGAATTTTTCATACTGATACTTGGTGAAAATAGCCAGTTTTCGCCTAGCCTATCTGGGCAATTAACTCCAATTTGAAAATTTGACACCTAAAAGGATATCGACAAACCTTTGATCCGAGCACCAGAATCCACGAACAATCGAGCTTTGAACGCTGTCTCTCCACCAGACAACCGTACGTTATTATTTTTATGCCTATACTCGATGAAAATTGCTGGTATTATCCATTGAGAGTGATGAATAAATGCTACTTACTTTATTGAACGAGCATAAACGCTTCTCGAATCCATACTGTAACAAAATACCATTTTACGCAAAAGGGAACTTTTATGTTTCAAAGGATAAAGGCAGTTTTTTATTGAATTTGAATAGTAGTTCGTGTACTGCACCCGAGGAGAATGATAGTCGTGTGAGAAGAAATTAACCTCAGTTGTTCAGGGTGACCTTGGTCTATCTGAGGCTTGTCATCATCGGTTATATATGATTGAGAGTTTGAATTGAGAAACGTTATCAATATAATGGGCAAGCTGAATAATTTTTCTGCTAATTTTATTCTTGGAGATTTCGTAAGAGATCTCGTCAACAAATATGGCAAATCTGGCTGAATGTGTGCCGTTAATAGATTCTATGATCCTGAGTGTGAACTTGAAGTGAGAACGATTAAGGATGTAGAATTGTTGTTCAAGAAGAATAAACTAATGAAACGTTATGTTGGAGCCACATGGAGACGATTGAGCGTCTGTGCTCAAGAACAACGACAAACATCTAAGGTAACTTGTCTACTTATTTTTCCCACGTAACGTTGTTAAGTTCTTTACTTTAACTGCAATGGAATTATGAATTTTCTTTTTTAATACTTGGCGTCGCGACGCTACCGCGTCTCTTGATTATATTCCAATTGCAAGAATTTGAATATTATAGATTTAGTGTCCTTCATGGATTATTTCTCTAGTTAAAGATTCTCGAGAATCAGTCTAGGCTCGATTGTGGTCCTGCAAAAACGCTAATTCTCTTAATCCGATTCGTGGTATCAAACGGGTTGTGCACAATCGCGAATGGTTGGTAGCAATCCCTAACCTGCGCAATACTCTAAGGTAGGATCGTAGTGTGATCGAATTAATGCGAGCCGAGATTCTGTAAGCCTTAGAGAAAGTGAGATA
The DNA here is from genome assembly GCA_949699805.1 of Tromatobia lineatoria. Classification (NCBI taxonomy): domain Eukaryota; kingdom Metazoa; phylum Arthropoda; class Insecta; order Hymenoptera; family Ichneumonidae; genus Tromatobia; species Tromatobia lineatoria. The sequence goes on from OX453054.1 coordinate 5,990,834, forward strand.
GGAATAGCATAACACTGGTCAGTCTGTTGTGTCATATGCTGTATAGACGTTGCTGCTTGTCTTGAACGCGGGCTCGTGTTGGTGCGATACCAAGCCGAGAGCGCAATTCTGGAGAGGTGTTTACCTTTTTTCTACGCGCACAGCTCTCGAGCTCCGCGTGGAGTAAATGCGGTAATTTAATATTTCTTATTTCGGATTATTTATCAAATAAAGATCTATCAGATGGATGTTTCAGAAAACGATGGAACTCTCGTGTCGATGCAATATCGAGCCACGAATCTTGTCGAAAGAGATGGTCTTCCGGGAATATTGCGTGTGAATGCAATATTCAGCCACAATATTTTATTTTAGGATGTTTATTTCAGGAATTAATTGTGGCGATGCAATATCGCGCCAATTTAGTGGAAAGGATAGTGCAATGCACGTGTTCTCGCAATGTGAAGCCGTGCATCCACTGTAAGATGTTAACTCACTCGAAATAATACGTTTCGATGCAATATCGAGCCGTATTCTTTCTTGTGAACTTTGTAATGTCTTGAATACGTGTTGATGCAATATCAAGCCGTATTACATTATTAAATCTAGATAGGAAAGAGTGTAGGTACGATAGGGTGTTTGATTTCCTAAAGGAGCTGGGCTGTGCTCAAGGAAAGGCCTGGCTTCAGATACAAAGCATGCAAATTTGTATTGAAACGGATTTTTTTACTTGAGTCAAAGCAATATTGAGCCAAGCAAGAAAATTATAAGAATTATAACTAGGGTTTTGGTCATCAAATGGACAATGTGGTTTAACAGTTGTCGGCTTATATAGTCTTTCCCCCTCTACCAGTGGTCGTATCTCACAAAGACGGTTAACGTCTTCCGGAAAAAAATTCAAGCTTGAAGCACAGTAGAAGCGGTTACAGCGGTTCTAGCTCTGACCTCAACGGTTGCGAATGGTCAAGGACAGATTCGTCGTTGGTGATAGAGCGTTCCGTTACAATACATTTTTATATTATTTCGCGCACATTCTTTAAAATTTTTGAGAAACAATTTTTTTATGGTTTACTTTGTGTATCATCAACCGATGCTACGCAAACAAAATGTTTTTGTAATAGCGTGGATAAAGCTTGTTTTTTTTGTGGGGGAGGGCGGCGCGGCAGGGTGGTGTCGATTTGTGCAAAAATGCTTGGTTTCCGAAGTCATGCAAGAAGGGTCACTATGCCGTGCTCTATCGTTGGTTCATGCGATGCGTGTGTTGAGTTCACCATATAGAGGGTGAAAATTATTATTATTATTATTATTATTATTATTATTATTATTATTATTATTTGTTTATTTCGTGCTCAAGGATCAATCCCCTCAGAGCATTTTTTACATGAAAAATTACAAGAGATTCTTACTAACTAACTTAACTTACATTTAAACTATTCTAGTCTAGTCTACGCTGGCCTTACCCTCCTGTACCCGTGACAGGGGGGCAAGAAAAATAAATAACTAGGTCATCAGCATACAGCAGGTGAGAACAATTGACCAGCACCGCAGGCAAGTCATTGACAAACAGGCTAAACAAGAGAGGCCCAAGTACGCTGCCCTGCGGAAGCCCTGACTCAACAGAAACCCACTCCGAGAGTGACTGGCCGTTCCCACGTACTGCCTGCCAACGCCCACGCAAATACGTATAAAACCATCGCAGAGCAGAGGACGACACGCCAAGGGCATGCAGTTTCTCCAAGAGCAAAGAATGCGATACAGTATCAAAGGCCTTTTTAAAGTCAAAGAACACCGCGACCGTCACCATTTTTTTATCCATCGCATACCGCAGATCATTTGTAAATTTAAGAAGCGCCGTTTGCGTGCCGTGCCCCTCTCGAAATCCAGACTGGAACGGGTTTAATAGCTCTCGACATAGCAGATACTTAATCAACTGCTCATACACGATACGCTCAAGAATCTTCAAACGCACACACAATAGCGATATTGGCCTGAAGTGTGATGGCAGCAACGGGTTTACGCATTTCCGGATAGCACGAACTAAAGAAAACCTCCAAGCAGCAGGAAATATTGAAGTAGCCAAAGACAGGTTCAGAAAGTCGAGCGAGACATTGAAAATAACCGATGCAGCCAGAAAAATGTGTTTTAATGACAACCCATCACTGCCAGCATCATTCGACTTAACGTTGCGGAGGGCAGCCGCAAACACATCAGCCCCAATGTGGGCGAAATAAAATCTAGAGTCATCAAACTGTAACGGAATCGCAAACAGAACACTAAGTCTCTCTTCAGTGAGCGGCACCGACTCCTGCTGCACTGACGCAAACCACAGGTTAAGTTCATTCGGCTCAAAAGCATCCGGCATGAGCTCGCGCTTCGATTTCAGAAGGCCAAGACGATGAACCTCCGACCACACACCTTTAGAGTCCTTGACGCCCAATAACCTGGTTCCGTAATAGTCAATTTTTGCTTCCCTAAACAAGTTCTGTGTGTCACGTCGCATCGCTGTATACAAGTCGTACAGTCTTCGAACCCTCCGCTCACAATTGCTCTTCTCCTCAGTCATGACATACGCAGAGGACTCACTCACTGATTGATCAGGCACAGACCGATAAAGTTCAAAAAGGGCTTTTCGCGCACCCCGATACTGTCTGTGAAGAGCATCACGCCGCCTCATTTCATCCTGAATAAAATCGGTCAGCCAAAGTGCAGGCGGCCGAATAGCTTTCACCGTTTTTATCGGCACACACTTACTAACTACACAGTGGATGTAACTGGTGAGCCGAGCAAGCTTCTCGTCAATGTCTTCTTCTCGTTGGTAGGCTGCCCAATCACATGCAGCAAAGGAAGCCACGACAGAATCTGGATCCACATGATCGAAATCAAGATAAGAATAACTCTGTGGCGCAGCGCGCCCTGCTTTCACGTTATATAGCAAATAAATAAGATCGTGTCCCGAGATGAAGGGCGCATCCGACTGAACAGCACTCAGCGCATTTCTCTCGTCCGAAACCACACAGGATCCAGCCACGTGTGCGATGTTACAGTATGATGTGTAGGCTGCATGGGCACAACATAAAGCCCTTCCTCGGCAAAAAAACGACTTTAAACGCTGTGACGGCGACGAGCAACTAAGTAAATCAGCATTAAAATCTCCAAATATCACTGCATGCCTATATAACTGCAGCACACCACTTAGGGCATCCATCATGTCCTGCACATATCCAGTGTTTGGCGGCCGATAAACAATAGCCACTAGCATTTTTGGCTGCGACCTACCCCAGACCTCGACAAGCAGGTATTCCGGCTTCGATGCATACTCTTGAGGGGAGGCCGAGTTTATTTTTGCCCTGAGCGAGTCGTGGAAAAAAGCACAACTCCTCCGCACCTCTTACCAAGCCTATCATTCCGCAATATAGAGTAGAACTGAAGTGAGATCATATTATCTGGGATAGTATCCTTAAGCCACGTCTCACACACAGCGATCACGTGATACACATTGTGAAAAAAGAAGTCCCGAAAAATATCAATATGTGCCAGGCGCGACTGAACATTCAGGTGACACATCCGAAGTGATTCTCCTGTTGACACTGAGGGCAGCCCAGCCGCCACAGCCCGGGCGCCCTCCACTGCCACGCCTAGCTACACTGCCAACTTCTCAAGATCATCAGGACATGTGATAACTATTAGGGCCGCCCCCGCATTCCGTTTCACGAGCACTTTACCCCCAGAGATCCAGACCCTCTCCAGATTCAACGCTCTTGCCCTTTCGTTAACTTGCCCATGCAGTTGGCGCAGCTGAGGCGGCTTGCTCTCATTCACGAACACTTGTCTGCCATGGAACGCATGATCAAGCTCGCGAGCAGTGAGTCTACGCTTATTCCGCTTGCCTGCAATAATGACCGCGACCTGCGAGGGTGCAGCAAGTGACAGCAACACCATACGCGGTTTATCTGGATCTGCGTTCGGCTGTTGGCGACCCAAACCAAAGAAGATAGACCGTCTATAGAAGCACAGGTTGATAGGATCTCGTGAAGCCTGCTGGAGGCTTCCAATGTTAGTTGCGCTTCCAACCACGGTGGCGCTGGCGCGGCGCTTCCTATTTATGTGCCCACACACACGCGTGACCCGATCGTCGTAACGTGTTTTGTATGCTCCTAAACCCCGCCCACTTCTTATTAGATACACATCGGCGCGAAGAGGATCAAGTTTCTGAGCAATTTGTTGTTTATTTCACCTGTCGTTTTGTTGCTTATTTTAGCTTGTATTTATTTGTACTAGTTTAAGTTGTAGAATTTAACGTCTTCGGGAATATCGGTTCGCGATGCCGACCCATAATTCTTGTGTTTACAAAGGATGCAAGAATTCATCTCGCAAATCCCCGGATCATAGTTTCCACCGTTTTCCTGCAGATCAGCATGTGTGAGTTTTTCCTTGTCCTTGTCCTCTCAATTTTATTATGCCTGTATTCCATATGTTGTCCTGATTTGGTCGCGTTAATATTGTAGTCGATTTCTGGTAAAAATAATTGATAGAAAACATTTTTAAGAAATTCTATCCTTCCGAGTATGTACTTTGAAGTACCGATTGGTTCGTGAGTTTACGAAGTAATATCATCAATTCAAGATCGAAATTCTATATGTTTCCTTTATATCCTATAATAATATCATGAATGATATGATTTTTGTATTAAATTTTTTTAATGTATAAGCCACTTTGCAAACTTATGAATAACACAGCGAACTGCGCAGTTTTTGAGTATTTTTCCAACTAAATTATTTATGTTAACTGTCTAGAAATGCTTATGAAAATTTTATTTTATCCGAATTTGAATACTCTGCGATAAGAGTCTACTGAATAATGAACCATATATCGAATATGCTATTGAGAGCGTTTACTGCGGATAATAGTAGTTCGAAAAATTCATTAAAAAATCAGTTTAAAAAAAAAGTTTGTTTTGTTTTCGAAAAACTTAATTTTCGGACTTATGAAATGAATTCAGTCACGTTTCTAAATGCATGTCATTTTTAAATAATTTCCTTAGTGATATTTTTATTTTCAGAAATGGCTTGAATGTTGTAAGTTATTAATATGTTCTCGTGAGAAACATTCGTATTGAAAGAAAACGATGGATAACTGTTTCATTTATATCAGGGTTGTACGATAGATAATGATGATTCGTTGAGTCTGAACACATATAATTGAATCCGATATACTTTCTATAATTATAAGACGATAGACAATTATGGGATCACTTCGTTTATGCCTCTTTGATTACGAATGATTCGTGTTAAATAATATATTCACGATATAACAGGATTTATCACAAGTGCATAGAAATTTATAAGTGCCGGAACGTAAATTCAATATAAAAAATTATAAATCCGTTGGTAAGTCAATCTTACTCATAACGTATCTACCTAATTGTAACCAGAGTTGTTAGTTCCTATTGATTGATAAGATATTGTTTACAGTGCCATTTGTTTTGTAACTATGATTTCACAATAATAATGTTTACTTATTATGAGGTAACGTGTAAACATGTGAATAGCCGAAAAAAATACTAATTTTCGCTTGAATATTGGAAGAAATAGTGGAAAAAATGGGAGGAATAACTATATATGCATTACCTTCTTAATGCATGAATTATTTTCCCCATATTCTCTGAAGAATTACCGTGAATTTTAATTGAAGCATAACCATTTTTACAGCTATTCAAAAGTAAAGTCATCGTTTTATAATCGCTACATGTTATTATTAAGAAATTATAATTACAAAAAAAATTATTCTGTGAACTATATCTCATGGATTGATAGGGATTTACAACTCTTATTGAAACCATAGAAAACGAAAACGAAAGGAAACTAATAGAAACGATTCAATTTCTATAAATTTATCAAAATCCGAATAGAGATATGACACACGATTAAATCCCATTCAGATTCTATCGATCTGTATCAGTCTCTATATTTTTTTTACCAGGGATGTAACACTACAATGTTGTATGGCCACTGCCCCCCCCTCCCCCCGCCCCTTGGATTTCCGTATGGTTATAACCAACAAAAAACTGAACATTCCCTTTAATAAAATATATTCTTTCACCTCAAGCGGCCCTACAACAATTTTCGTATAAATTTAGGAATAGGTAATTTAATGCGACGATTGGCCAAAGCGGTAAAGCGATGACTTCAGAACAGGATAGTGTCGGTTCAAGACCGACCGAGGTTTTTTTTCTCTTCCTTTCCCCGCATCATTTTTCTATTAAAAGCATGTGATTATAGAAGTGCCATTCCATCATTTGAACTGCATCAACGACATATACATTGAGTTCAAAGTTTTTTATTCATTGAATGGAATTTTTTTTTCGACTAACTCTTTAACTAGGAATTTGCTTGTTACGTTTAAATGGATATTCCGGAAAAGTATATGCGTTCCAGGAATAATCCTCTCCGCTGAATGGAAAAGGTGTTGATTTTTGTGCATGCATTGTTTTGATAGAATGTCAAAAACTGGTTGACTCATTAGTCATACCAGACACAATTTTTATTTTATATTCTGTGAGCCTGCTTTTCACTTTTCTGCATGTGAAATTATTAATATAGGCGAAAGGAGTGGCTCGAGAATTCGGGAAACGAAGGGCTGAAGGAGTTGGCAGATGGCAAGTACGCAAATCTTCGCTTGTGTTCTGCACACTTCGCCCAGACTGATTTCGTGAACGTTGGGGGTAAAGTTTCGATAAGACGACGTTTGAGAGGTAATGCGGTTCCGGTGAAAGTTACCTTCAGCGAGAACCCGCCGTCGCAATGCGTTACTTCCGAGACACCGGTAGACAGGATATTGCCGGACACGCTCCTTCCGGTTCCATCGCATAACGATTGTCAAAGCGCTAACGTAGTTCGTAGACCTGTGAGGCCTTATAGTGAGCGACTGCTCCAAGCCAAGGTAAACGCGCTGAAGAAAACAGTAAAGTTATTGCAACAGACAATTGTCCGAAACAAGAAAAAAAAGCCGGTAGTATCGAAAGAAGATGTAATCGAGGGAGCGGCGCAGTTTTTAACCGAAAATCAAATCTTGCTGCTTCGTATGCAATTGAATCACAATTCTGTTTGCAAGTGGAGCGTAAAAGAAAAACAGTACGCGTTAGGTCTTTATTACACGTCCCCCAAGGCGTACGTCTTCTTACGATCGAAAAAGGATGTTGCTCTTCCGTGTGTTACTTTGATTAGAAATTGGGTGAATGAGCTCAACCTTACGACCGGAGTGAGTCAAGACTTGTTAGAACGAGTAAAAGCAAAGACAGACACGATGACACTAGACGAACGACAGTGGGTTATGATGTGGGACGAAATGAGCATCAAGGCATTATTAGAATACAATTCGAAAGCCGATCTGGTCGAAGGATTCGAAGATCTCGGTGAGCTCGCATGAATGAATCGAGGAGCGAAGTATGCTCTCGTTTTTATGTTGCGCGGTTTGAAATTTTCATGGAAACAGCCGATCGCCTATTTCCTCTCACAAGGAAACGTAACCGGTGACGACCTGATACGACTTCTACGTCAAGTACTCGCAGCGTGTTCCAAAGCCGGGTTCCGTGTGAGATCGATGGTCTGCGACCAGGGCTCCGGAAACAGAAAAGCAGTCGCTACTATGGGCATCACAGAAATGCAGCCGTACATCGAATTCGAAGGTCAGACGATCTTTTTCAACTTTGACATCCCTCACTTGGTCAAAAGCGTGAGGAACAATCTATTGTCGAAAGATTTTGTAGTCGATACTGACATACTTTCGTGGAAAGCTATCAAAGAGCTACGTGAAGTAGAGAGATCGAAAGATTGTAGAGCCGCGCCAAAACTAACTGATCGTCATATCGAGCCGAATAATTTTCAAAGAATGAACGTCCGTCTAGCCACTCAAGTTTTCAGTGCTTCAGTTTCTGCAGCGATGTTTGCTGGTCAAATCACGGGAGATTTGCAGTGCTTGTATTGTAATGCTACGGCTAACTTCGTAAAAAGAATGAACGATACGTTCGATTGCCTCAACAGTCGTTATGCTAACGATCCGAATCCGCTCAAGTGCGCGTTATCTAAAAAAAATCCGCAAGTTGAACAGTTTGTAAGGGATGCCGTGATCTGGATCGCGAAGTGGCGTACACTGACAGGTCCGGCCCCGCCTTGCTTCTCAGGCCTTCGACTATCCATCAATGGAATCCTCGCGCTTTGGGCCACGCTTCACGAAGAGGGTACCCTGTATTTTTTAACCACGCGTGTGAATCAGGACTGTCTCGAAAATTTATTCGCCGTCATGCGCGGTCGTTCGGGACACAACGACAATCCTTCTGCGATGAAATTTAGGCAGAATCTGCAGTACTCGATCACGGCTACGCTACTCAAGCCATTGTCTGGCACTAACTGCGAAGAAGACGATGCGGTCGCCTTGATGGCGACCGCATCGTCATCAAGGCGACCGGTCTTGGCGACCGTCAGTATCGTGAGGATAAGGAGCGTGACCTGCAATCTCCTCCAAATTTACTGATCGATCCAAAAGCCGATGAGCTCGAATGTGTCGAAACTCAAAACGCACCTGCCGAATCGTAGAAAAAAGTTCAAATTTCCTGCGCGGTACACGATAGCGAAATAGATTCTCCGGTAATAAAAGATAATTTAGAAGAGTGCGCGATGAAGTACGTCGCGGGCTATCTTCTGCACAAGTGCGTGGCCAAGTTTGACTGTGCAGAGTGCAAGCGCGTACTAACTAAAGATAATCAAGATTTCGAGACAACGAACGAGTTATTAATATTTTGGAAAGCGTATAAGACCACCGATGGTCAAGAGCTCGGTCACTTAAAAGTTCCTAGCGATAGATTCCATAATTTAATAGTAGCAGCTTACGCGCGATTTTCTGCAGAGTTTTCGAAGCACAGTCACGAAAAAAACATTGGCGAATACCTTAGAAACTGCATCCGCGAAACTTTCATTGAGACTGATGGTGCGTTTTGGGAAGTCGACGGTGAGTGCTCAAAGCATCGCGAATATATCGTTAGCCTTTTTGTTCGAACTCACATCTTCAACCATCTCAAGTGGAGATCGCGGGATCTTAGAGATAGTATCATCGCAAAAAGAAAGTCTATTTCCACAACCGCAAAGCCACTGCGAAAAGTCCTCAAGGTAACTCACTGTTAGCCGTTATTTGTAAAATTCGGTAGTCATATAAATAGAATGTACGAAAGTGCCTTGCATGAAATTGGATTGATTGTTGATGTGTCTGATTGTATGAACACTATAACTTAAAATCGACCCAAGTACTGGTTAGTTGTACTCGCGTAAATCTTTCATATAAAGCATTCTCTGCCCATTCATCCACTTTTTTCTCGGCCCTCTCCGATTTGCCCCGTAATTGGTTATATCAAAATACCATTAAAAGTCACTCTAGATGAATTTACAAAATTTTTTTTAAAAACAAGATTTCAGAAAATGGCTTTTTTTTGTTCAAGTGCAAATATCTCAAAATTTTTAAGTTACTAAAAAAAAATGTCTTCACATAAAAGTTGTCGTTTATTGTTAGCTTCCGAGCAGAAAAATTCCTCCGTTTTTAAACTTACACATAAATAATTTTTTTTTATACTGGAAGCTCGCCCATGCCTCTCTCATAATTTTTTTTTGCGTTATTGACTGTCATGCAACGATCCGCTGTAATTTCGTTAGTAAAAAAATGACCTTTTGTTTATTTTAAAAATCATTTTTCCCCCGTTTTTCATAACTTTCACACAAATGCATTTTTTAATATTAGAACATCCATCGGTGCCACCCTGGAGATTTTTCCGTGATATCAACAGTCATGTAGGAATACTCTGTAATTTGTTCAGTCCAATAAAAATTTCCTTTTTTGTAATAAAAAAATAATTCTTCTATTTGTATGAAAAAAAAATCGTACTCACAAGGACGTGACGATTATTTAAATATTCCGCTCGGAAACTAACAATAAACGACAACTTTTATGTAGAGACTTTTTTTTATCAACTGCAATATTCTGAGATATTTGCACTTGAACAAAAAAAGCCATTTTCTGAAATATTGTTTTTCAAAATTTGAAAAATTCACGTAGTGTCTTATTTGAGTGCTACTTTGATATAACCAATTATGGAGCAAATCGGAGGCGGTAGAAAAAAAAAAGTGACTGAATCAATAGAGAATACTTTATAGTAAAGCTTATATATTACCACGTTTCAATCGCAAATTTATCGCGTTTTTAAACACACGTTTCGTTTTATAACATTACTTGAATTCATCCAAATATCGTTTGAATGCCGCCTCATAAAAGATGCATGTTTCGCGTGACCGCTGCTTGACATTTTTTTGCTATCGCGCTTGCAATTTTCTTTTTCACCTTCATCTATTCTGGTGATTCGCATTTTGTGTATATTAATTATGAATTTATCCCAGCAGCATTCCTTTTTCTCTGTCCTAATACCTGCATCCTTTCTCGCCCTTATTCCTTCCCGATAGAAGCTTCCCACCACCTTCCCGTGGTTTCTGTCGAGTAATGCCAGTTACCAAATGCTTTGTTTGAAAAAAATCTTACGGACACACACGTATTTCGTAAATAAACAGCATTTCCTTCTATTTGCATATAATAATTTGTTAACTGGCATTAGCTAAGAGTGGGTCTAGTTATGTAAAAATAAAAGTGCATGATTCTCGGATTTGAACCGACAAAATACGCGCTAAGCGCCGCCTACCAAAGGGAGAGAAGGGAGAGAAACCGCTCCTTCTCCGGCATACGCACACATCGCTGCGGCGCTCACGGATACACAGTGCCGCTGCCACGCGTCCGCTGTGAGAACCACGATTCTGGCTTCAAGCGCAACACGGGACCTGTGCTTCTATGGACGGTCTATCTTCTTTGCCCAAACGCACAACCTCAACCACATTAATACTCCTTATCTGCACATTAAGGCAACGACATAGTACACCGACCAACTGACGCAAGTCTTTGCCACGTGCTTTGGGTAGTCCCGAAATCACAATGTCACAACTGTGCGAGGCGCTGCTCCACACGATCACACGATTCCTTCATCGCCAAATTCTCATCCCAAAGAGCGGCACAGGCAGCTATCAAACGCTGATTTTCCTCATGCAGACCATCTACCCGCGTAGCAAGATGCTGAGAGACACCAGTAAGCTCCTCCACCTTTTTGACGCACTTGTCCACCTTACTGACACATTTGTCAACTTTAGAGTGAAGGGTGCTAATATTATCGAGCTTGCAGCTATGTTCATAATTTGTCGCTTCCTGTTTCGAGATAAAATTTCCAACTGTCACCGTGAGACTCGAGACAGCACGCATTATATCAGTGGGTGACGGTTCGCCACTAGGTGCATCGGCTGATAGTTCCCCATCAATCTGATCACGCAATTTAGAGCCAGCTCCTGTAACGCCACCATTGGTGCTGAAAAGAGGGCTTAGAGGCGGAGACGGTGAAAAGCTTGGCGCAGAGAGAGTCGACCTACGACGATTCCTTTCCGGCGTACGACACACATAGCATACAACGCGCGATTCCAGGGCATCGAGCGAGACGTTTAATTTTCCGGCAATACATACGGCATGATACTTACATGCACCTACACATCTTACGGACGTGCACGTGGTAAACACCAGCTTGTTACACGCTGGACACGCTTCTCGCTTGTCATCAGCTTGCTTGCGCGGCTTAGGCATTATGATAATAAGCAATATAACAATCAGCCAGCAAACATACACTGTTATTCCTGAGATAGAGACACACACACTATACAGCACTCAGTTCAGCATAACAAGGCGCCACACGTCAAATATAACGGCTTTTTCAAAGAGTCCCGAAGAAAAAGAAAGATGCACCGAGCAGAAATACAGCTCACACTCCCCCCAGTCCAAGTCCTCACCCACGCAATAAGAGCGCAACAGTAAACGCCACACTCTGCACTTAGAAACAGCCTGCAGACTTTCTCAAAAAGTTCAGCGCTGTGGTGCCTCACAGTAAAGTCAGGCTACGAAATTCCCTAGAATAGTTACGCGAAACTGGTGGCGAGCCTGAGCTTAAGCCGTCACCGTTGGGCGTCTTTTGCGTGATGGCTTTTCGAGAAACACCGACACGACACGTTCCGTACACGTTGTTTGTAATTTGCTTATTGAATAAAGTTTTATATTCTTCATATCACTAAAGGTGTCAAATTATTGTGATAAAGGACCTAATAATTGGCGACGAGGAAGAAAACAGTACCGCCCGAGGCAATTTCGTGAATGTTATAGAAATTGTCATAGTCTAACCTGAAAGCATGGCGAAGATCATCGGAAATATGGAAGCTTTCGATCCAAAGGAAGAGTCATGGATCGCTTACATCGAACGATTCGAGTTATTCGCTACATGCAACGATATAAAGGACGAAAAAAAGGCAAGTACACTCTTAACGGTCGTGGGAGTGAAAACGTACAATTTAATACGGAATCTTTGCACGCCGGACTTGCCGTCGACGAAAACGTACGTGCAAATTAAAGACTTGGTTAAAAACCATTTACAACCAGCTCCGTCAGAGATTGCGGAACGCTATAAATTCAGTCAACTCAATCAAAAAGAAGGCGAAAGTATAGCAGATTACTTAACTAACCTCAAAAAAGCTTCAACGTACTGCAACTTCGGGGCAAACCTAAATAATCATCTGCAAGATAGACTCGTAAGTGGCATCAGGAGTGACCGATTGAGACAGATTTTACTGTCGGAAACGGATTTAACCTTGGATCATGCGACGTCGAAAGCAACAGCACACGAGGCTGCGTTGCGAGACTCTCAACTCGTTGGGCGAGAAAGAAACGACGGAAATCAGAAGATGCAATATTCTAAACAAAAAGGCAAGAAAGGTGGAAAGCAGAGCGGCGAGAAGAATGATCAACAAAAAAATAATTCAGGGAATCAACAGAAGAAAAGAGTGTTCAGTGTGCGGTCGAACAAATCATAAGTTCGAACAGTGTCGATACAAAGATTATAGTTGCAATAATTGTGGCCAAAAAGGTCATTTGAAATATCGATGCAAGGCGAAAGGTGGCTCTTCGGCGAAAAAAGAAGGCGAAAAGTCAAAGCAACAATCTCAGCACTACTTGGAGAAGGACGACAATTTCTGGGACGCCGGATTTGTACCGCTGTACAGTCTAAGCAAGAAAGAAAGGAAAAGCTGCCCGGAGTTGAAGCGATTCATTCAAGTGCAAGGACAACTGCTCGAAATGGAGCTGGACACCGGATCACCGTTTTCGGGGATATCATCGGAGGAGTACGAACGAAGATTTCAAGAGTTTGAAATCGAGGAAACTCGAGTTCTGCTGCAAGACTACACGAAGAACGAGATACGTCCGAAAGGAAAAATCACGGTAGATTTAGAGTATAAAGGTAAGCGCGGCAAAGGCGGTTTGTACATCTTCGAGAACGGTGGACCTCCGTTAATGGGCAGAGAATGGTTGTATGAGCTTGGGATGATTAACGAAGTGTTAAAGTCAAACTCGCTTACAGTTAACGATAAAGTAAAAAAAATTGTGTAATCAATTCCCTGATGTATTCGCGGAGGGTATCGGCACGTTTGAAGGGGATAAAATAAAACTAACGATTGATAAAGAAGCTCGACCGAAATTTTGTAAAGTGCGACCAATACCATTCGCGATGAAAGACACAGTCTCAAAAGAGTTAGATCGTTTAATGAATCGAGGCATTTTGACACCAGTGAAATCGAGCGAATGGGCTACGCCAGTCGTAATTGCATATAAAAGTAATGGACAAATCAGGATCTGTGGCGATTACAAAATAACGATTAATCCGGTTCTCGAAGTCGATAGATATCCGCTTCCGCGTATTGAAGACTTGTTCGCGCATTTGCAGGGTGGGAAAAAGTTTACAAAAATCGACCTTGAACAAGCTTACCAACAAGTGGTGTTAGACGATGAGTCAAAGAAATTGCTAACAATTAATACACACAAGGGTCTGTTTCAATACGAAAGAGTGCCGTTTGGAATCTCGTCGGCTCCGGGAATGTTCCAAAGAATGATGGAACAAATTATTTCGGGACTTGAGGGAGTGACAGTTTTCCTCGATGATATTCTTATTACGGGTAAAAACGATGAGGAACACCTCGAGAGACTGACAACGGTTCTGGCACGTCTACAAGAAAACGGTTTAAGAGTTAAAAACGAGAAATGCGATTTTTTCCAAGATTCTATTTCTTATTTGGGATACGTGATCGACCGAACTGGTCTACACGCATCTAGGAAAAAAGTAGAAGCAATTGTCGATGCGCCAGAACCACTCGACAAGTCGCAACTTCAAAGTTTTCTCGGCATGGTGAATTATTATAGGAAATTTATACCTAACATGTCGACAATTTGTCACTACCTCTATCAAGTATGTAATGTGCGGGTGGGAGATTGATGATACAGCAGATTCCGAGATAAAAAGTTTTAAAATTCGTCAAAACGAGATTACGGTAGAACAAGGTTGCCTCATGTGGGGACACAGGATTATTGTTCCGGAAACGTTGAGAAAAAGTTTGCTTAAAGAGCTACATTCTAGCCATTTTGGAGTCGTTAGGATGAAGGCGATGGCAAGGTCATACATATGGTGGCCTACTATCGATAAGGATATCGAACAAACCGCGCGCGAATGCGAACCTTGTCAGCTAGAACATCCAAATCCTGCGAGAAGTGAGCTACACGTGTGGCCTTTTCCGGAAGCTCCATGGCAAAGAATCCATGTAGATTTTCTTGAATTGCGTAAAGGAGCTCAGTTCTTAATAGTAATCGATTCATACTCTAAGTGGGTCGAAGTAATGCCAGTATCATCAACCTCAGCCGAGCAAACAATCACTATTTCAAGATCTCTGTTTGCACGCCACGGATTGCCTGAAAAGTTAGTGAGCGATGGAGGTCCACCGTTCACATGGTCCGAATTCAACATTTCCATGAGAACCAATGGGGTTACGCATGTATTTTCTCCGCCGTATCATCCGCCAAGCAACGGCGCGGCAGAAAATTCGGTGAAAACTTCCAAAAACAAGCTGAAAACCATCCTGCGAGATGGAGTTAATTTGCAACAAGCTCTTGACACCTTTCTCATCGGTTATAGAAATTCTGTTCATTGCACGACGAAAGAAACTCCGGCCAAGCTTATGTTCGGTAGGAACTTAAAAACGAGATTAGATTTAATTCGTTCTAATTTGAAAAAAAACGTAGAAGGAAACCAAAATAGACAGATAAAGAATTTTGGGGGAGGAGAGACCAAAGAGTTTGCTGAGAACGAGAAAGTTTTTGTTCGTGATTATAGACATCGCGACAAATGGGTTCCAGCGATCGTAATCAAGAAAGTAGGGTCAGTAGTATACAAAGTAGAACTTGGCACGGGCCTAGTCACCACGAGACATGTGGATCAAATTCAAAAAAACCAAACTGTATCGCGAATCGATCTAGACAATAGAGTAGAGTTATTCGACGAAGTTGTCAACAACGTTTGGCAGGACGTGAACTCACCGATTCACGAGCAACAGAATAGTGATTTAACACAAAGCGAGATCAAAGATCTGGACGTTCACGATGTGGATGTACACAATGTTATTGTATCCGATCAGATTGTGACTGCACCTGCTAGTGCGACTGTTGAAATAATAAATCAACCGTTATCGTCCGGAACTACCCCGAACGTTCGTCGATCGGTCAGGATTCGAAAACCAGTCAATAGATTGGATTTGTAAGGATAATTTGATATCGAGTCATTATCTTTAGAGGGAGGAGATGTGGTCTCACAGTAAAGTCAGGCTACAAAAATTCCCTAGAATAGTTACGCGAAACTGGTGGCGAGCCTGAGCTTAAACCGTCACCGTTGGGCGTCTTTTGCGTGATGGCTTTTCGAGAAACACCGACACGACACGTTCCGTACACGTTGTTTGTAATTTACTTATTGAATAAAGTTTTATATTCTTCATATCACTAAAGGTGTCAAATTATTGTGATAAAGGACCTAATAAGCGCAATCTATGATAGATGAAGATTCCACAAAATAATGCAACACTTTGTAAAAACGCAGAGACAATCTGATGACAGGTCCACCTTGACGAGAATTACCCCAAGGGAGGAATACCGCTCTGCACCACAGCAAGCGTACCACAGTGAAACAGACGTTAGCAGATCAGAGAGCAGAGGTAAACAGTTCCGAGCCGTTCAAGAGACTAGACTAGACTAGACAAATTCAATTGTCCTCACAACTCACGAACGGCACGACGGATTGAGCTAAAATTTGGCTCGCAACTGGAGTAGTGACACCTTTGTAATTGACGTGATTTTTAATTAAATGTTCTTATGTATACAGATTCTATAGAATTTTTAATTTTTCAAAAAAATCTCGTGATCGCTCTAACTTTCGTAAAAGTTCACCAACTTTGCCCAATAGTTCTATATAAATAAAGACACGTTAAATGATGTGTGGTATTAAATTTAAGCGAAATCGGTAAAGCGGTTCCGATTTTATAGAATTTTGAATTTTTCGAAAAAAAAATGTTTTTTTTTCTAAATTACGTCGAATCTCAACAAATGAACTGAAATGTTCTACAGTCGAAAAAATACCATACAGCCCTGCTACGTACAAAATTTGGTGATGATCGGTAAAGTCGTTCGGATTTTATGGCATTTTTAATTTTGTAATAAATGTACATTTTCGCTCATAACTTGCGCAAAAGTTAAGAGAGTGAGATAAAAATTTGTACTCAACCAAAATGCGATGTGAGAGTATTTTAACGGTGTTTCATAGCTGCACACAATATGGATAATAAAAAGAAAAAAAAAAGACGCAAAAAGTAGAACTTTGCACATTGCTTTCTCATATAATAGTGATTTCAATATCACAGGGATATATTCTAAGAAAAAAATGATGCATAGTTGAACTTCGCACATTGATTCCTCATATATCGGAGATTTCAATATCACAGGTATATGTTCTGAAAATGTTGCTTCCTCATATAAAATTTGGAGACAGCTCTAAAGAGGATATTTTAAAATTTTAATTTTTAACAAAGCTTTCTCTATGAGGAAGCCAAAGTGAAAAATGATAAATGGCTTCAAATTTTATATGAGGAAGCAATGTGCAAAGTTAAACTTTGCATCATTTTTTTTTTATAACATATCCCTGTGATATTTGAATCGCTTATATGAGGTATTCTCTGTGAACTCAGCCACTTTTTTTTTATCCACTCAGATCTATCTTATAATTTTCCACTGTTTATCTCTACTTGAAAGGCGTCTCTGTGAATTTTTTCGGAATTTTTGAGCCACGAACTTAGAAGATCGCAATTTTTTTTCAAATCGATATAGCTCGAAACGGAGAGGTTTCTAAAAAAAAATATTCATACCAAAAAATTATATTGTTTCATCAGATATCGAATGCAATATGTGTTATATTTTTATTCGAGTTAAAAGACTATTTTTTTAAACGAAAAATGAAAATTATATTTTCTCGCACGGTCCGACACTTTCAAATTTGCTGTCAATTTCACATAATCTTCAATAGCATTAGTGTGAAGTACAGAAAAATCGTCAACAGGGCTATTGATTTTTTGAGGGGTCAAAAAAATTGAATTCCCAAGAAATGGCATAAAGTCACTATACGTTACATCTACGTTGTGACAGGAGAGCCTTCTCAATACCATTCCCTCGACGTCACACGCCAGAATTACACCCCGAGGGCTAATTGCAAAGTATAATTAGCATTAAGCAGCGAATATTTTGTACAATTTACTTTCCCTGTGATTCTGCGACTGTTATTAATCTTAAGATCGTAGTAATTATGAACTGTTTCGTGAACCGCTGAAATCTCGGTTCCCAAGCAGAGAACGACGACTCAAGCCCTAATTGGTCGGGCCTAATAGTAGGCGACAACGCATGCGTCAAATCATCGATTCCCTACACGCCGGCTGAAGAGACGCATCGAGCGAGATCGACGAAACTGCCGAATCCGTCGTCTTAACGGAAGGTTGTCAGCGCTCGGGGCATGAGATATAGTTCTTGAGCGATTAAAGAAACAGTTCGGCGATTATTGTGTGCCTCCAATAAAGAACCAAGTTTGACAAATTGTCAAAGGAAAAGTTAATCATTGTCAAAGTGTGCCAGTAATTGTGGCTGAAAAGTTTGTCAAAGGAGACGAGAAACTGAAGCGTGACATAAATACAAATAAATCGGATCGATATAGATAACCGTGAGTATTATTATTTGTACTTTATTGCTTCGAACGGATCTCTTTCTGTCACTACACTTCTATCCTTGGGTCTTCCATCTACCCTCCCCTGTAGATGTCTCAATTGAGATTCGAGCTAGTCTTAGAAAGTTATTAGAACTTTAAAACTAATTGGCGTCCTACATCAAGATAAATAGACAAAAAGAAATTATAGAGCCTCGGCAGCCGTGGACCCAGGCCGCGCCGAGTGTGCGCTTTATTAAATTAAAGAAAACAGTCATAATAAATAAAGCCTTTCTCAACGTTAAAATGCAATTTATTTGAAGCAGTCATGTAGCAGCTGTTTCTTATTTTGCACAGACGACCTATTTCATAATTAATCAACTTCAGTTTAATAAGACGAAATTATTGTTTTTTAATTATTGTCATTTTAATATTAAAGCGACATTTAATATTAAATAATGGATGCATGCCACATTTGAAAAGGCATTGTCTAAATATCTCGAAATGTTTCGAAATTGGGCGTTCAGTTTCTGTACCCAGTCAGGATCGTCTGTTTCATTAGTTGAGACCTAAATTGAAAAATGTGCACGTCTGAAACATAGTGCGGAAAGAACTTGACAGAGCATGAGTAAAGCGACTATGTATTTGCCAAGACTTCTTAAAAAGATGTTATACATCAAAACTCGAAACTATCGGAACTGATCGAAATCTTTGATCGAAGCGTTTAATCTACTGGATAGGTTCGGCCTAGGGGCTAGACGCCACATGGTGAAAACTTCTGCCTACTTCAGCCCGTAGGAAACACATAAAGTAGCGGCTGAGTTTCTGGCAAAGAGGTTTCTAGAAGCCAAGACTGTTCCCAGTGTACCGTCTAACGGTTAAGTCGTTGGTTGAAGACAGCGCCACTTCAGCGCTAATATATATTTGACTCCGGTGTAGCCGTTCCGCGGCATTCTTCGATCGACCTCGAAGCGAGCAAGAGATCCAACAATCAATTAAACTCATTTAAAAATATCAAGACACATGTACCATTAATTATTATTATTGAAAGACATTACATTGGCGACGAGGATAATGTGGTCGTGTGCGTTATAAGATCGCAGCAGATTTTTCTCTTTTGTTGTGTTCGAAATTTGGAGTCAGTGAAAAATGAGTGAGGCGGAGAAGAAATTGGCGAGAAAGACAAAGGAACTCGAGAGGGCTAAAGTTGAGCTTGCGGAGAAACAACGGCAGCTAACGGAACAACGGAAGCAATTGGCGTTGGAACAACAAAATCTTTTGACGCAAAGGGCGCAATTGGCAGAGCAAACACAGTCCGGAGCAGCTGCATCTCGTGGTCATGTACAACAAATTGTTACATCGCGGATCGGTGAGCTGAAAGAATTCAACGTTCAGGAGGATTGGGCGTTATGGAAAGAAAGGTTGGATCAATTTTTTCTCGCTAATGATATTGAAGAAGGGAAGAAAGTCTCGCTGTTAATAACATTACTTGGAAGTCAGAGCTATGGGCTAATTCGCAATTTGTGTGCACCGGCGGTGCCTGCGACGAAGTCATTCGTTGAGTTGACGAATTTAATGTCAAACCATTTGCAACCGAAGCCGAGCGTCATTACGGAACGTTTCAAATTCAAACAATGTCGACAGAAGGAAGGCGAAGATTTTAAAACGTTTTTAACAAATCTAAAAAGGCTTTCCATGTACTGTGAATTTGGCACTAATTTGGACAATAATCTCAGGGATCAACTGGTCTGGGGTCTTTTTAACGTGTCGATTCAGAAACGTTTGCTTGGCGAGAGCGATCTGACATACAAACGAGCAGTAGAATTGGCTCAATCATTGGAGACGGCAGCTCGTGATGCGGAACGAATGGGATCATCACAGAAGAACCATCCAGAGTCAATCGATTTCGTGGGTTCGAGGAAATCATCGCAGTCGTCACGAAACACAGGAGTCGACAACAAGAGAATCACCTGTTACTGCTGTGGACGAGATAATCATCGATCGTCTGTTTGTAAATATAGACACCTGAAATGTAACGTATGCAAAAAACAAGGTCATCTCGAGCGCGTTTGTAAGGCAAATAAGGAAAATAAGAGACCGAATAACGCGAAGCTGGTATCGAGTAAGAATAATGGTCACAATTATATAGCAGAGACGGATAATGTAAATACCATCAACGATGAATTTGATAGAATTTTTCATATGCGAGGAGGTGTAAAAAAGAGTAATAATCGTGTATGTGACGAAATATTGAGTATTGCGCCGGTTAAAGTCGAGTTGTTGATTGAAGGAATAGCAATTGATTGTGATGTCGACACAGGGTCGGATGTAGCGGCAATTTCGGAAATTTTTTTAGGAAAACAAAGTAAACTGAGAGAAATTAAATTAAATAAAACTAATCGTCGTTTCAGATCACATCCGGGTCATACGATTGTACCGTTGGGGGTAATGAAGGTCGAAGCGAAATACGGTAACGAAAGCGCCAATCTGGATTTGTTTATATCGCCGGGTGACGGACCGCCAATTATTGGTCGAACGTGGATTAGTACATTGTCGGTACCGGTATCCAGTCTATTGGATGAAGCGAGTAAATCGAGTATTGATTGGTTGAATGATTCGAGTCAAAGGGACTTAAAAGAGATTATTAATGAATTCAATACGGTTTTCTCGGGCAAGCTCGGTAAATATACGAAGAAGAAATTCCAGATTCATGTTAAAGAGAATGCTACCCCGGTCTTTTGTAAGCCGCGACCGTTGCCGTACGCAATGAAGGAAAAAGTCGAACGTGAACTCAACCGTTTAGTTGATATGGGTGTATTGAAACCAGTCGAAAGCAGTGAATGGGCAACACCGATTGTTCCTATTCTTAAAAATAATGGTGAACTTCGATTATGCGGAGATTACAAAATTACGGTTAATCCTCATATTGACATTGATCGTCATCCGATCCCTCGCGTTCAGGATCTTTTGGCGACATTGAATGGTGGCACGGTACTTTCGAAGATTGATTTATCACACGCGTATCTTCAAGTCGAATTAGAGGAAAAGTCGAAATCTTTGGTAACTATTTCCACACATAAAGGATTATTTGCGTACAACCGATTGTGTTTCGGTATATCATCGGCACCCGGTCTTTTCCAAAGGGAAATGGAACGCGTTTCCAACGGTTTGGAGGGAGTTGTGTGTTTTTTCGATGATATTTTGATTTCGGGTTCAACCCAAGCGATCCACGACGAGAGATTGCGTTCAGTTTTAAGTAGACTGAAGGAATGTGGTCTGACAGTTAAAAAAGAAAAATGCCAATTTAGTAAAGAGAGCGTGGAATTCTTGGGATATGAGTTGGGTAAGCAGGGCACGCATGTATCTAAAGAAAGAGTTAGGGCTATTGCCGAAGCGCCTGTGCCGTCAGATATCACTCAACTCAGGGCTTTCCTCGGAATGATGAATTATTATGCGAAATTCATTAGAGGCTATTCGAAGATTGTTAATCCGCTGTATAATTTGTTGCAGAAAAATGTGAAATGGAATTGGAGTATAAAGTGTGACGAAGCCTTTGAAGCAGCAAAACGGAGCCTAGTTGAGTCGGAAATCCTGGCCCATTATCATGGTGGCCGCGGTCAGGGAAAACCGGGAAAAGTCAGGGAATTTCAAAATTGGTCAGGGAATCAGGGAAAAGTCAGGGAATTTTAAAATTGCTCAGGGAGAAAGTCAACAGGCGCCGAACCTCCCATAAATAGATAAAAACTACATTTATTTTGTAGAAAGATGTTTTTCTATGGTTTCAAAATAATATAAAATATTAAGAAGAAATCTGATAATACTTCGCTCAGAACTTCGTCGTCCAGTGCTAAACGCCTATAAGGCTTTCTCTCTCGCACCTAGTGCTGTCTCACATGCACCTTTTTGTTTCTCGCATTTTCGCACATTCCCTCAAAGTCTGAGCTCTATCTACCGAGTATTTTAAAAGAAAAAAGGTTTCAGAATGTAATGCGGGGGGGGGGGGGGGGGGTACCACTGCCTGCCGTCGCATACATCTAATCGGTCACAATGTCTCGCGCCGACTGCCTCGCTCGCTGCCACTACCGCGCCTACTTTCGCGGCACTCGCGCGCTGTTGCCACTTTCGGCCGGTTGCTCTCTCGCACTCGTTCGCTCGCCTCACCACGCGCGCGCATTCGGCAATGCGGCCGACTGCTTCGAGAGCTCGAAGCAGTCAGCCGACTGTTTTATTTATTTAAAACAGAAATAAATCTTAATAATTTATAGCATTAATACAGTTTTCCAATTGAAGCCGATTGACGATACCTCTTGTCGATTTTTTTGTAACATAACGCGTGACGTTTCTTACTTGTGTGTACCTGCACGGTCGCGCTTCAGTGGTAGACGCTGTAGTCGCACGCTTGTAGCGGCGCGGTCACCTCTAGCTGCAGTTGTTCGAAACTGACAGAGACGAACAGAAGTTTCTTGGTAGGAGTCGTTCAGACGTTGCAAAATCCGAATAGTGAATTGACGATACACGAGCGCAGAAGATTCAAGAAAAGTTGATTGAGGTTTCGTGATATCGTGTAAGGTAAGTCTTGACGTGATATTTATGAGGAGATAATCACGTTAAAATAAATTATTACATGTAATACGTAATTTTCAACGGAATTTCTTTATCTTTTCTTTATCTTTTTTCACGAAAAATATCTGATAAATGCTTTGTATATAGTGTTGGCATGTATTTGTGTGACATTTAGTAATACCTATGCAAAAAATAAAGATGTTCAGTTAACAATGGAAATGCGATTATGAAATGCCGGTCATTGGTGCTTCTTATAATGTAATACATTATATATGTATTTATTCTTTCGCTTCTTACTGATCACAAAAGATCCGCATCAGCATGAGTTTTGCTTTGCATTATTTACAGAAATATGAAATAGAAAATGGGTGGGCCGACAAAATCAACAAGCTTCAATCCAGATTGGATTCAAGATCCAAAATTTTCGGCTTGGATCAAAGAAGTTCCAGGTAACCCGCGCATGGCACGATGCATGTGGTGCTCAACGACGTTTTTCCTCAGCAACATGGGAAGACGTGCAGTCGCAAGCCATGCTGAGTCCAAGAAGCATCAGAAAATTTGTGTAACGAGGAGTATGACTCACGACGTAGGAATTAATTTGGATCAAAACCTACGATCTCTCAAGTCGTGTGCGACGTGGGTAAGGACACTTCTACGTCTCAAGTTTTACCCGGTCACTCTGATGCTGAATCAGAAAACCAAAGACCAGGACCCCCTAGAGTCAACGAAGTTCCCTCGCGTGAAATCACATCGTACCTTATTGCCGAAAATATAACGCGTGCTGAAATCCTGTGGACTCTTCACACCGTTGAAACGCATAACTCTGTGCGATCCGCAGCCAAAAGCGTCGAACTATTTCCGCTTATGTTCACCGACTCTTAAATTGCTGCAAAAATGAAACTGCAGCGCACAAAACTTGGCTACTTACTGGTGCACGGATTAGCTCCTTACGTCCACCAAGAACTGATCAAGGAACTCAAAGACTGTACCGATATTGTTGTTGGATTTGATGAGTCGCTTAACAAGGTAGTTCAGCTCGGGCAAATGGATATCTGTAATAAATTGCAATTGTGTCATGGATGATATATATTTATTCAATTCGTCGGTATGACACATGTGTCTTGGTGGGCGCCATGTTACCCAACTGGCGATCAAAAGTCGTCGCTTCCGCTTATAATCTAAGGTCTGGTTTACAACCATAAAGGCGCGCTTACAATACGCTACATCCCTCCCTCATAAGTCCAATCTATATCTAATAGGTTTTTGAGCGTTACGCTTCGGACGCGTACTTTCTTGTCGTATCTCTTTAGGTTTATCACTACCTGTACTCGCGTTTACAGTTACATCTGGCCCGGAAGGCTTCGAGTTATCAGTCTCGTTAATTGACTTGCGCTTATGCGCCGAATTCGTAATACTAATTTCTTTATCACTTATCGCAGTTAAACCTGCATCACTTTGAGATATCTTTGGCACAGATTCTCGTAGAACACTTTCATCCATTGAGATCACTGGATTATCGCTTGCGCTGTTTTTGCTCACTTCGCTTACAATATTATCACCTTCATCTTCCCTTCGACTTACAATTCTGTCGGATTCCACATACGTCTAATTCACAATCGTATCAGACTCAACATCCATTGCACTCTCGCTTGCTTGCGGTAGCTCCACGGTTCCAGATCGCATTTGATTAACATGACGCGTAAATGCGTTACCATCAATGCTCTGACATACATACGTTCTCGGACCTTCCCGCCGTGTAACTTCCGCTCGCAACCAACTCTTCTTATTATTCCTATAATCTCGCACCTGCACCTCCTCCCCCTCGCGAAACTCAACTTGTCGATTACCTCTATAATTTTCAACTTGTCTAACTTTCGCTCGAACACTTGCGCTCATATCATTCGGTTTAATCAAATCAAGACGCGTTCTACATGCGCGATTAAACATTCGCTTTGCCGGCGTTTCACCCGTAGAACAATGTTCCGCATTGCGATACGCAAATAAGTACCGGCTAATTATCGCGTTTACATTTCCGTCCGAAGTTTTATCCTTAATCATTTTAACAAATCCTTGTTTGAAAGATTTTACCGAATTCTCAGCTGCGCCGTTAGTTGCTGGATGATAGGGAGGAGAGTGCTTAAGCCGTATACCATTTTTTTTACAAAATATAACAAATTCCTCCGACGTTAATTGCGGTCCATTATCGCAGACTAAAGTTTTTGGAATTCCGAATCGAGCGAAAACTTCGCGTAACCTCTTAATCGTTTCTTTAGATGTAATATTTTCATTCGAAAAACTTCAGGCCATTTACTATATACATCAGTCAATATTAAAAAATAATCACCTTTAATTGGACCTGCAAAGTCTATATGTATTCTATCAAAAACTCCATTAGCTTCTGACCAAGGAACTAAACTAGCTTTTGGTGGATCCGGCCTAAACATCGCGCACTCTTGGCAGGAGCCTACTACCTTTTCAATATCACTATCCAGGTTAGGCCACCATACCGCCGATCTAGCTACCGATTTCATTTTAACAATGCCCAAATGTGTTGGGTGCATTTCCTTAAGCAATCTCGCTCGAAATTTGGATGGTATCACCACGCGTTAACCCCACATTAACGTGCCTCTTTCCACCGACAGCTCGTTTCGCCTATTCCGAAATGGCTTAAAATCGATATCGTCGTTTTCGATAAATTTAAATTCCTTTGGCCATCCATGAATTGTCAATTTCAAAACTCTGCTAATAACCGGATGACGTCTCGATTCCATTGCAATCTTTGTCGCATCAAGAGGTACCTCTGCTTCCGAACAGACAAAATGCAGGTAATTCCCTTCATCATTTCTTTTATCTACTTCTAATTTTTGCGGTAATCTCGACAACAGTCCGCGCGCGCGTTATCTTTCCCTGAAACGTAACGGATTTTATAATCGAATCCTGAGAGATAAACAGCCCAACTACGCTGCACTCTGCCCGCGGTAGTTCTCGGTAACCCCTTATGTTCACTGAATATATAAGTAAGAGGCTTGTGATCCGTTTTCAGCAGAAAATGTTTCCCGAATAGACATTGCTCAAACTTTTTAACCCCGAAAAATATCGCTAGCGCCTCTTTATCCGTCATGCTATATCCTTTCTCCGCTTTAGTCAATACTCTAGATGCAAAAGCTATTGGCCATTCTTTGCCAGACTCCGAGTAATGTGATAAAACCGCTCCGACACCATCTTGAGACGCATCGCACGCCAATTTCAGCGGCAAATCGGGATTGAAGTGAGCTAAAATTCTCTCCGATACTATAATTCGTTTCGCTTTTTCAAATGCTTCGTTGTATCTGTCAGTCCACGTGAACTGAACATTATCTTTTAGCAGTCCATACAAGGGGCACATGACTTGTGCCAAGTTCGGAACAAATTTCGCGTAATAGTTAACTAATCCCGCGAACGCTCTAACTTGCGTTTGATCTCGAGGTATCGGTGCGTCTAACACTGCCCTTATTTTTTCTGGGTCTCTATGTAAACCCTTTGCATCAATAAAGTGACCCAAATAATTAATTCCATCTTGGAAAAATTTACATTTACTCTTATTCGCTTTAAAACCTGCGTCTTTTAATTTGCCTAGAACTTTTCGCAAATTAATCATGTGTTCTTGTTCGTCTTTGCCCGTTACCAAGATATCGTCCAAAAAATTGATGGCACCATTACAACCTTGCAAGGTCTTTTCTAGAATTTTCTGAAAAATACCCACAGCCGGTTTTGAGCCGAACGGTAAACGATTGACTCGAAAAATTCCTTTATGCGTACTCCATGCAAGCAATTCTTGCGTTGTTTCTTCCAAAACAAGCTGATTATAAGCTTGATGCAAATCTATTCTCGAAAATTGCTTTCCCCCTTGCAAAGCCGCAAACAATTCTTCTATACGGGGTGAGGGGTGCTTCACGTCTTTTAAAAATTTATTCACTGTGACTCGATAGTCGGCACAGACTCGCACGCTACCATCTTTTTTTAATACTGGAACCAACGGCGTACCCCATTTAGAATCATTGATCGGTGTAATCACGTTTTCTCGGGTCAAACGCTCAAGTTCTTTTTCAACTCTGTCTTTAAACACCAAGGGTATCGGCCTCGGTTTACAAAAAATAGGGACAGCTCCCTCCGCTATTTCTAATCGAATCTTTTCATATTTGTATTCTCCTAACCCTGGTTCGAAAACTTGCGAAAATTCGTTAAATAAATTCTCGATATCTTCCTCGAGTTTGTAAACTTTAGCTTTCCGAATTTTTAACAATTGAAATTTATCAATCCAGTCACGTCCAACTAACGCTGGTGATTTCTCATTCATAACTATTAACGACAGCTTTTTTAACTCTCCATCGTATTTAACCGAAACCGTAATCACGCCTTCCGGCGAAATTCTTTTTCCCGAATTGTCTTTTAGAACAATTGAGCCTCTTGTCGTAGTCTTCGATGCTTCCGCAGCTCTGCGACTTCCTTGACCACGCGATGTTAAACTCATCGATGACCTTGATCTGGAACTGCTGGCTCCCTGTGCTTTCAGATTGTTGATACTTCTCGCTTCCAAAGCTTTGATCGAACTCTCCTTTAATACTGCGACTTGTAATATCTCGTCTAACGCAGTCGAATGATCTTGTTCGCAGAGTTTGTCCATAATTTTGTCATTTAAAATCCCTGCTACGAACTTGTCTCTCAAAATATTATTTAATTCTGCTCCAAAAGAACAAGTAACTGCCAGGCTCTTAATACGAGCATACCATACGTTAATGCTCTCACCTGGATTTTGTTTTGCTTCGTAAAACTTATTCCGCTCCCGAAACGTGGATCTGGTCGGCGCAAAATGATTCTTCAGGAGCTTCGCTAGCTCGTCGTACGTCTTGGTCTTTGGTAATGCCGGATCGCACAAATCCCTTAGTGTCTTATACACGGATTTGCTGAGTACCGACAGCAACGTTGCGACTTTTTTTGTAGCTGTTACGTCGTTTGCGTCGAAAAACTGCTCCAATTGTTCCGAATACAGCTCCCAATCGTCTTCGGAGTCGAATGTCGGCACCAAGGTATTCAACGACATTCTCGTGTCTTGAAAAACGTTCGATTCTTTTTTTTTTTTTATTGTCCCAGTGACTATAATTCTCTCCCAAGAACAAAAATATTCAAATGTTCGAACAATATAAACTCAAAAAACACTCAACGTCCATCCCATCCTCGTCGCCAATTGTAATAAATTGCAAGATGTCATGGATAATATATATTTATTCAATTCGTCGGTATGACACATGTGTCTTGGTGGGCGCCATGTTACCCAACTGGCGATCAAAAGTCGTCGCTTCCGCTTATAATCTAAGGTCTGGTTTACAACCATAAAGGCGCGCTTACAATACGCTACAATATCTTCGTACGATTCTGGAAAGATTCGAACAACCGCGTGTCGACAAGATATTTTACGTCGGCTTTCTTAAATCACGCGACTGCTGCAGATCTTTTGCGGGCCTTTTCTTCTGCACTATCAGAAATCGGTCTTCAGCGAGTGCTTCAAGTGTCAATAGATGGGCCGAACGTGAATCACAAATTCCTTCGAGACCTCAGCGACGGCCTGTTGAAAGAACCCGAAGACAGAGTACTTCTAGATATAGGGTCTTGTGGTCTTCATAACGTAAACGGTGCATTTAAGGGGATGCTGGAGTAGATTTTTTTACCGACTTTGGTCGGTAAAACGGTACGATTTCGTAGTTTACAGTTTTCGTTGTTAATATGTTACAGTTATGTTCCAAATTGCACAGGATTATAATATCGACATAGGTGCATTTGCGTCCACCGAAATTTCGGGTGAAAACGCTTGAAAAATAGAGAAAATCGTAAATTTATAAACCTACCAAAAACCAGCATGGCCGCTCGCACTGTCAACACCACTTGTTTCGTACTATATAAACATTTCTAGGAATCGCATTCTAAAAACGAGTGTGGACGCAAATTCTATGAGGTCCTCCGCATGTTTGAAGACCGTTGGACTGGCGATAGCACAAAAGAAACGGACGAAAAGTGTAAACTACGTTTTCGTTGTCTGTTCGCTTGCGACATGAGATTATAGTCGGTCACGAAGAGCGCAGCTATAGTTTCCCGGTTGCAACACAGGTGGCGCCGGCGTCATCTTCCAAACAGTGAAAAGTAAAATAAGAAATCACAAGTAAAACAGTTTTCAACATCAAATCGTAATCTACAATGGGATTATCGACTAAAAATTTTTAACCGCATGAAACAGACATATGAGAGCTGGTCACAAAACTTGGTTGTGATTATAAAATTGTATCAATGCAATCTGTTCACCAGTCGACACTGAGTTATGGTTTTTGTAATAAATATAATATGTTTTGCGGTATCGCACTCATGCATCAGCATATATAAATGTCACAGCAAAAATAGTGTATTACGGTATAAGTGTGGTAACACTTATTATTGTATACTGTATTGTTTAAATTTTATTCGTCACCCTGTGTACGTGATTGATTTTTGCACGTAAAGTGAGCGTAAATTATTAATTATCCCGTGAATCATTAGTAAAATTCAACATCAGGGGAAAAGGATAGCTTTTTTCCCTTGATAGATGAAACTTTCCAGTACGTCGTCGAGAGGCCGAAGACTAAGAAAACGTACTTCGAATACGACTTTCAGCGCTATATTCAGTTCCTTCGCTTCTCGTTATGATGATCCTCGGTTACGAATAATTTCTCAGCATTTCAAAAAGATACCGGCACATATAATGAAAAAAATAATGGTGACGAAAAAAAATCGTTGTCAATGTTAAGATTAGCAGCTTCAACGGTTGGGTAAGCTATCGGAGAACAACAACTAACAGCAGTAAGCTAACAGAGAAAGAACTAAAACTTAGAGCACACTTGGAAATTGGTGCAATATCGCTTGTAGTGTGAAATGCATTTGCGGAATTTTTCGAAACGATATCAATTGTTTTCGGGCATTCTGATAATTTTACCATCTTCAGAGAAATTGAGATCCATTGATATTCAAGAAAGTTAATCTGATTTAAAAGATAAAAAAACCATATTGCAACGTGAATAAAAATGTGGAAAAAATAGTAAATATTGAGATAACATTATCGCATGGCGCTCAGAAATCATATTTTAATCATAGAATCAGTGTGAATTTTTTCAGATTTCTAAAAACGGCGTTTTTGAAATTGGTTTTTTTCGAAGATTCAAAAATGTTACTGGTGGTATAAAGATCTGAAAAATATTCCGAGGCCTTTATGGGTCGGTAATAACATCATATTTAGAAAAGTAGAACTTTGCACATTGCTTCCTCTCATAAAATTTAAAGACAGCTGTAAAGAGGATATTGTTAAATTAAAAATTTTAAAACATCTACCTCTATGAGGAAGACCCGGGCTCGTGCAGAGTTGCGGGTTGGCGCGAGCCCGTCAACTCACTCGGTCGGCGAAGCGCTCGGCCTGTTATCTTTTTTTTTTCTCGAAAACGAGTCTTCGTATCTGAAAACGTCTCATGACTTGTTATCTTTATTACAAATTCCTACAAATTTTGAATGTAAACGATATTTTTCATGACCCATGGTTCTACCATAGCGGCAATGATAGAAAATGAAGTGTAAACTTTTTTGAAAAATTAAATTGTATTGAATAAGCTTGATAACGGAAATTCTCTCTCACTTTTAAGGAGACTTCTCCTCCTTCTCCCACTATCGTGCTCAAGTAAGTGGGAGCGCGACAGTTCCTATAGGCTTCCACAAGCTTAGCAGCGTATCTTTTGTTTTCGTTGCATCTCTCTCTACTCAACGAGGTTTGTCCTTAGACTCTTGCTGCCAAGTGTATCTGCGTGCAAGCAATACAGCTCGCGTTTTTTACTACTTTATTCCCAGAGCAGTTCAACGTAAACGTATACATTGTATCGTTACATTCGTTTGGATTGCTAGTTCAGTTACATAATAATAATTCCATAAACATATCATGAGATGGAAATAGACTACACCAAAAAATATCGAAGAGTCCATACAGAACGTGAAACTATATTTATATGATTTGTCGAAGTAAGAAAAGCAATCTGCAGAAATAATTTTAGTACAATGTATGCAATCGTGGATTACTACGGAATTCTAGGAAACTTTGTGGTTCAAATGATTAGCGAGTCGAATATTATTGATATTTTTTTTAGGGTATATGTTTTTCAGATATATAATCATAAGGAAATTTCAGCGACGACCAATCGTTTTCGAGGATATTGAAAATAACAAACCTATTTCTCCGCCACTGTGTGAGTTGACGGGCTCGCGCAGAATCGCGAGTTAGCGCGAGCCCGTCAACTCACTCGGCCGGAGGAGTCTGGATTTGTTTTGTTCGTTTCTCTTGAAAACGAGTGACTGGGGCTAAGAAAGTGGCATACCATTTTATTTATGTCAGAAATTTCTACAAAATCTGTATGCAAAACATTTTTTTCTCGTCTTATCGTTTTCCCGTAGCATCAATGTGAACAAATAAAAGATAAACTTTTTTTTTAATTAAATTATATCAGAAAACTTTGCGAACAAAAAATTATTGTTCGTCGAATTTACTCGTCAAAGAGAAGAAAAAATATTTATGATAACAATTTTCAGCTAACCCAATGATAATAAATATTTTAATTTGTTTTGTTGTGTTGATAGCTGATAAAAAAATTAAGTAATAGCAAAAAGAATAATACGGCTACGCAGACCAAAGGCGCATATCTCAAAATGAATAAATACATTTTTCGGGAATTTCAGTTATAGCCTTTCGCTGACTGTCCATTACAAGGACAAGGAACCGTTTCCCGACCGAGTGAGTTGACGGGCTCGCACCAACTCCCAACTCTGCGCAAGCCCGTCAAGTCACTCGGTCGGCGAAGCCCTCGGACTGTTATCTTCTTTTCTCTCGAAAACGAGTCGACATATCTGAAAATGTCTCATGACTTGTTATTTTTATTACAAATTTCGAATGTAAAAGATTTTTTTTATGACCCATGGTTCTACCATAGCGACAATGTTAGAAAATAAAGTGTAAACTTTTTTGAAAAATTAAATTGTATCGAAAAAGCTTGATAACGGAAATTTATCGTTTTGTATTTATTTATTCATCTGTTACCCTTCCGGACGAGTTAATCGACGAACGATGAACTTCCGTTATCAAGCTTTTTGGATATAATTTCATTTTTTTAAAAAGTTTACATTTTTTTTTCTAACATTGCCGCTATGGTAGAACCATGGGTCATATAAAAATCTTTTACATTCAAAGTTTTCGAAGATTCTACGGAAAATCGCTAGAGTGGCACCGCCTCGCGTTTCGCAGGAACAAAAACATGCAAATAAAATACACAAAAATCCCCTTCCGTTTTCGATTTTATTGAACTTGAAAATTCGTTTCCAATTAAATTTGCTTTCGATTTGCCCTCATTTTTCTAGCTCATCATAAATTAATATATATATAATTAATGAGCTTCACGTTCTTATTTGTTTCACCGAAATTTGTTTTATTGTTTTTTCAAACTCCCTAACTCAACCAAAAAAAAAATCCCAGAACTAGTCTAAAAATCAGTTCCAGTGCTTATAACAGATACACAAAATTTAGATTTTTTTGAAATTTTTCCTGGCAAACTACGCCATGCTTTTTATTTTTCATTTAAACTATAATATCTCGGAAACGATTAATCTTATCAACATCTCAAACGAAAATGTGCGTTTCTTCATGGCCCATAACAAAAAAATTAATTTAAAATTAATCGTGTAATTTCAATATTTATATGCTATATTTTACGGCAAAATTAATAAAAATATATATATATTTTTTTTTTGCGGAAAGGTCGTTGGATACTGGTATCGATATTTTTTTGCCGTAAAATATAGCATATAAATATTGAAATTACACAATCAATTTTGTGTAATTTGAATGCATGTGCTGATTTTTAGGCGCAGCTGTCAAATCTTGTCATCGTTCAGAAGTGTGCTGTTTTCGTCAAGTAGCGAGTCGAACACAGAGTCATCTGAAGAGACATGTGCTGATTTTCGGGCGCAACAGTCGAACCTTGTCATCGATCAGAAGTGAGCTGTTTTCGTCAAGTGGCGAGTCGAACACAGAGTCATCTGAAGAGACACGTGCTGATTTTTAGACGCAGCTGTCAAATCTTGTCATCGTTCAGAAGTGTGCTGTTTTCGTCAAGTAGCGAGTCGAACACAGAGTCATCTGAAGAGACATGTGCTGATTTTTAGGCGCAGCTGCCAAATCTTGTTATCATAAAGAAGTGTGCTGTTTTCGTCAAGTAGCGAGTCGAATACAGAGTCATCTGAAGAGACACGTGCTGATTTTTAGACGCAGCTGTCAAATCTTGTCATCGTTCAGAAGTGTGCTGTTTTCGTCAAGTAGCGAGTCGAACACAGAGTCATCTGAAGAGACATGTGCTGATTTTTAGGCGCAGCTGCCAAATCTTGTCATCATAAAGAAGTGTGGTGTTTTCGTCAAGTAGCGAGTCGAACACAGAGTCATCTGAAAAGACATGCGCTGATTTTCAGGCGCAACAGTCAAACCTCGCATCGATCAGAAGTGTGCTGTTTTCATCAAGTGGCGAGTCAAACACAGAGTCATCTGAAGAGACACGTGCTGATTTTTAGACGCAACAATCAAATCTTGTCATCGATCAGAAGTGTGCTGTTTTCGTCAAGTGGCGAGTCAAACACAGAGTCATCTGAAGAGACACGTGCTAATTTTTAGACGCAGCTGTCAAATCTTGTCATCGTTCAGAAGTGTGCTGTTTTCGTCAAGTAGCAAGTCGAACACAGAGTCATCTGAAGAGACATGTGCTGATTTTTAGGCGCAGCTGCCAAATCTTGTCATCATAAAGAAGTGTGCTGTTTTCGTCAAGTAGCGAGTCGAACACAGAGTCATCTGAAGAGACACGTGTTGATTTTTAGACGCAGCTGTCAAATCTTGTCATCGTCCAGAAGCGTGCTGTTTTCGTCAAGTAGCGAGTCGAACACAGAGTCATCTGAAGAGACATGTGCTGATTTTTAGGCGCAGCTGCTAAATCTTGTCATCATAAAGAAGTGTGCTGTTTTCGTCAAGTAGCGAGTCGAACACAGAGTCATCTGAAAAGACATGCGCTGATTTTCAGGCGCTACAGTCAAACCTTGTCATCGTTCAGAAGTGTTTTTCCGCACTGTACGCATTGAAAGCATTCTAGGCACATCATACGCGATTGAAGCATCTTGAACGCACTATGTGTAACAAACATTGTGTTTTGAGTTTACTTTGACAGCATATGGCCGTGTCTTAGTATCGCTGAAAGTGGCTGCATCACGCTGTAGCGCGTCTTGGCTGACTACGACGCGAACTGATACTGCAGTGGGGCCGGCTGCACACAGAGCGCGCTGTAGTCAAGTTCTGGATGTCGAGTGAGAGCGCTAATATTGCTCCCCCTCCTTTTCTATAATTCTAATTAATTTGGAGACGGCGGTACCATACTGATCACCTTAACAACTAATTACATACGAACGGCCGCCTCGAGTCCCACACATTGCGAGATTCGTTACAGAGGAAACGAGTGCGGATCCGATATTAAGTAGGGTTAGAAATTATATCTTGAATGGTTGGCCTGAGATAACAGAAGACAAACTTAAAGCGTATAGAAACCGCGAAAGGGAGCTATCAGTAGAGGAAGGTTGCGTTTTATGGGGTTATCGTGTCGTTATTCCGTCAAGTCTGCGTCAAGATTTGTTAAATGAGCTGCATAGTGTGCACATGGGAGTAGTGCGAATGAAGGCCGTTGCAAGATCGTATGTGTGGTGGCCGGGTCTCGACAGCGACATTGAGAAGATTACGAAAACATGCGAGTTGTGTCTGGAAACTGCAGATAATCCGCCGAGAGCGCTTTTGTACCCGTGGAAGTGGCCGGAAGGGCCGAGTCTGAGGCTACACGCTGATTTTCTGGGTCCAGTGGATGGAAAAATGTTCATAGTTATTATTGACTCGTTTTCGAAGTGGCTTGACGTTAAAGAGTTGGATGATATCACTACCGAATCTACGATCAAAGCATTTCGAGAATATATGTGTACGTGGGGAATGCCACTGACATTGGTGACAGACAACGGACCGAGTTTTTGCTCTAAAGAATTTACCGAATTTTTAAAATCTTGTGGAGTTCGACATGTTCGCACGGCGCCGTACCACCCAGCGTCGAACGGGGCGGCAGAAAACGCTGTTCGAACGTTTAAGAGTAAATTTAAATTATTGTTGAAGTCGGGTCGGTCGAGACACGAGGCTCTTTGTAAGTTTCTGTTTTATTATCGTGCGACACCACATTGTACGACTAGTAGTAGTCCAGCGGAATTGCAAATAGGTCGTAAATTTAGGACAAAATTGGATTTTTTATATCCTACGTTGCGCGATCGGGTCGAGAAAAAACAGAAAAGTCAGGAAAAATATTTCCGGGGTAATAGGCGTGCGACATTCGAAATTGGAGAAGTTGTTATGGCTAAGGAGTACAGTTCGAACGAGTGGCGTAAATCTCGTGTACAAAAGCGTTTGTCTCCTGTAACTTACGAGGTTGTTACTGACGATGGCCGAATATGGAAACGTCATTTGGACCAATTGCGTCCCTGTGATCTTGAAATTATAGAAACAGATGATTCTGAGTTTGAAAATGCAGTTGTGATTAATCGTGAAAGTGAGCCTTTTTCTCAATCACAGAGCGCAAGAGTAGCATCTATTAAGGGAGCTCAAACAGTTGAAACAGAAAGCGTTAGGGAAAAACCTGTTTCGGTAGTTCAACCGGTATTACGCCGTTCATCGAGAGTTATCAAACCACGCCAAATATTAGATTTGTAATATGTAATTCCTGTCCGTTCATGATTTATTATTAATTTTTTGTTGTTGTTGTTAATAACATGTAAAGACTGTGATTGTTTTAGATAATTACATTTAAGGATTAATCGTGTGAGCGAATTGTATTTAATTACTAAGAGCTATAATTACGAATGTTAATCGTAATTATTGACGCGAGAATCGTCCGTTAACAAAGTAAAAAAACTGGTGTGGGAGATTGTACCGTCTAACGGTTAAGTCGTTGGTTGAAGACAGCGCCACTTCAGCGCTAATATATATTTGACTCCGGTGTAGCCGTTCCGCGGCATTCTTCGATCGACCTCGAAGCGAACAAGAGATCCAACAATCAATTAAACTCATTTAAAAATATCAAGACAACGTGTACCATTAATTATTATTATTAAAAGACATTACACCCAGAGCACTCAAATTTAATTCAGTTATACCAAATGACAAAGAAAAATCTCCTACGCAAACGATTTCACCGTGTTTCCCAAAAATAAGAAGAGGACTCTTGCTTCACAGGCCACGGAACCGCAAACGACCGTTCACAAGCAGATGACAAAACGCAGCAAGCGCGAAACGTGACTTGTCTAAGCGAATAAAAATTAGTTGTAGGTTTTCATGGTAAGCATACAGTAACTGATTTAATTGTTACATTTTTTAACCCTCAAAAAATGCAGTTGTCATGTTGTGGGTTTTTCTGTACTTCCCACTTATTTCATCGAAGATTGTGTAACATTGACAGCAAAATTGAAGGTGTCGGACCGTGCGAAAAAAATTAATTTTCATTATTGGTTTAAAAAAAATAGTCCTTGCAACCCGAATAAAAATATAACACATATTGCATTCGATATCTGATGAAAAAAGATATTTTTTTTATATGAATATTTTTTTGCCAAACGTCTCTGTTTCAAGCTACATTGATTTGAAAAAAAATTACGATCTCCTAAATTCGTGGCTCAAAAAATCTGAAAAAATTCACAGAGACGCCTTTCAAGTAGAGGTCAACAGTGGCAAATTATAAGATGGATCTGAGTGGGTTGAAAAAAAAGTGGCTGAATTCACGAAGAATCCCTCATATATGAGAAAGCAATGTGCAAAGTTTTTAGAAAGTCTTATCACTAAATTTCATGTTTAATTTACTGATACAAATAATGTATATTTCATCATCGGTGAAAGCAACTGCATCTTCATAAATGGAAGAGAATAAAGGTGAATACCAGTCACCGACAAAAAAAACTTCATTATTTGGTTTATAAAATGAAAAATAATTAAACAAATTTCTACCAAATAAGAACTTCAGCATTGTTATGAGAAATCAGAGATTCTCGCGATGAAGTGGGAAAAAGGTTTTCGTGAAATGATTGAGACGAACTAGAGAATTTCGATGATAAAAGATAACGATGTGATTTATTTGAGGATGTACACGCTTCGTGTTCGAGCCGAGAACGTTAAGTGAGGTCTCTCGTCGTTTCGGCAACGAAAGCGAGCTTTACGAGTATGAATGTGTGAGAATGTCAGTGTATCTGTTTGTGTGAGTGTATTATATTGTCTAGAAATGTAAACAACTCTTCGAATTTCGGGAGTCTCAGCTGACGCGATACCGTTCGAATAACGCGAGCTGCTGAGCTATCGACGATTGCCGAAACAAGCATGCTTATAATTAATAACTAACATTTTATGCTTTAAAATTATTCTCAACTGACTATTATTAACAATTGCATAATTTTGTTTCCTCATACAGGGAGCTTCGTTTGCGTGGAACAAAAATATTTTAAAGTTAAAAAGGTTAAAATGCCATTAAAGTAAAATGAAAAAGCATTGTGTAAATATAATTTGCATCATTTTTTTAGGTAGCTATGTCGGTAGGCCGCGAAGTCATGCGCGTTAGCGACTATAATATTTTTAATTAATATCACTGGTCATTATTTATAATTTAAAAAAAGCCTGCCGAGTAGAGCCTTGCTAATTGCTTTCTCATAATTTTTTGATGTTAAAAAGCTCTGAGGAAATATGTTGATCAATTTCGACTTCCTCATGGAGGAAGCTTTGTATCATTAAAAATTATGAGGAAGCAATTAGCAGGGCTCAACTTCGCAGGCTTGTTTATACTGACAGACATTCATCTAAAAAATCGAAGTTCCGAAAACTTTTACCACACGACCGATTTGTTTAGCATTTTTACTCTAAGATAATTGAACGCGCTCGAAGGATCAGCGTCAAATTTGTCCTTGAATTTTATTCGATAATAGTCCATATAAGTACAAAGTTTAAGATGAGTATATAAGAAATTTAATTTATTTTTCTTGCGTGATAGAATTTTCTTCACTTTTATTCACCAAAATGGAAATTAATCAACATGAACGGTTCATTTGAGTTGGTTCATCATTGATAATCAATAATCGTGTGAGATCATGTCGATAATTGTCGTCAGATCTCGGGGAATTTATAACGTCATGACGTGCTGAATTCAGCACTGTGATGAAATACCGAACATCGATACCCATTAGGAAGAGTGGCTGCGTACAACTCAGGGGGTTTCGAGGATTAGAATGGGGAATGAAGGGGATACGAGCCAATAGGGGTACTTGGGGAATAACCCGAAGACATAAATTAAACATAAAAAATAAAATTACAAATAATCAATACTAATATAAAGGAAACGAACCTTAATAAATGATATGTATGTATCGTTTATTGCAAGTTCAAATTGGCTGAGCCATCTTCAAGGGGGGTTGCCATCATTTTTCTTATTACAGTTTCTATATTCATAATATTTATAGTATTACTAGTCTTTCATTTGTTTTCCTCACTCATCTAACGCAAATGCTCTTATTTTGAGTGCATTTATCACATAATAAAATAGGTTGTTAACTTCTTCCTTCGTTCTCGAATTTAGAATATCCAACAATGATTTTTTGTCTTTTAACCAGTGAATTCTGTGACCCGTAAACGCTGGACAGTGCAGAATCATATGTTCTGATGTATCGGCTGCTCGCAAATTACGTACTTGACAGCTGTTGTCTGGATCGAGAGTCGCTTTGTATCCACTTCAATAAAGATGTGGATTACGCTTACTTGCAACTCTTAATTGACCTACAAGGCCTATTTTTCTTAAGTTTATGTCTAGTCTGAGGTGTAGTTGTTTTCGGTGAACAGGTTTTTATAAATTGCGGAATATTTTGAGTTCAACGTCGCGCTGATATCTGAATTTTGTTTGTTAACACCGAGATCATTTGCGATTTGTTTGATTTAATGTAATTTGCATCCAGGCTGTCAATAGTGTGTTCGTAACCGATTTCCGTTAACGTATTATTTAGATAAGACATAAACTTGCATTGAAAATTTTTGGACGAGTCAAAGTAAAAAGATCTTAGTTTGTTGTAGCATTTCCTAGGAAGTCTGTCACTGTCCATTTCTAGGATTTTAGACCACTATCCGAGAAATCTTCCGAAGATATCCACCTCGAGTTTTGTTCTATTTGCTTCTAGCCTTATCATATAGTTTGGGGTATTTCTGGGCCAGTCTAGTGTCATTTTGAAGAATTTTATACCACAGTGTGCGTGAAGTGGCTACTTTACGCACACTTCGCTTCGCTCGCGTGCGTGGAATAGGTGCTTCTCGCACTAGTGGGATAAAATTTTATACGATACTCGTGCGAGAAACTTTTTCTGATCTCGTGTGATTGCAACACTCGCCTTCGGCTCGTGCTGCAAACTCACACTCGTCGCGAAAAAGTTTCTTCGCACTAGTATCGTAATGTACTATTACGTGGGTTTTTTCTAAGTCCTTCGCGTTATCCGGTGTCCAGATTTCTGCAGCGTAGAGTAGCATAGAGGAGACGAGAAATTCGAAAAGTCTCTCTGGTGTGGCAATAGATTTTGGTTTAGCCTTGCCTATAATCCGCTTTACTGAACCAATGGCTGCGTTAGCCTTGGCCATACGTTGTCTCGAGGCTTCTCTGAATTTTCCTCTGCTTGAGAATTGAACACCCAAATAAGGGTACGATTTCACTACTCCTATCATTTTATCACAAAAAAAAAAACTTCCCATTTTTACCCATTTCGGGCTACGATGGAAAGGAACAATTTTCGTTTTTCCTGTGTTGAGTTGCAGAGTGTTTTTATCGCAATATCTTGTGAGGCAGTTGAGTTGTCTTTGTACATCTACGGAAGTTTCCGCGAGAATCACAATGTCGTCCGCAAAAGCTAACAAAACCCTGGCGACCTGTCCGACCGAAAGTTGACCGAAAATCGACGGTCGGTTTGTGCAAGAAGTCGACCAAAAATTTTACTGCAGTTGACCCATTTTTTTGTATGTCTAGGTCAACATACGGTCAACTATAAGATAGTTGACCATTATTCGGCTTAGGCTGCAAAACATTTTGGGTCAATATGCGGTTAACATTCAATAAATTGATCAATATTTAACGGAACGCTCTAAATAATCTTAGTCGAAATAAGGTCGATCAAATCAAATCTAAAACTGAAATTATCAAAATTATAAAACTATCAAATGCTTGATTAAAAATTAACCCAATCCAGTATAACAATTTAAGTCGATTTATTGTCATTTTTCGAAAAGTTGACCGAAAATCTATGGTCGGTTTGTGCAAAAATTCGACTGAAAAGCTGACTAGTTGACCGAACAGAGTTCATCTCATTAAGTGTATAGTCATTCAGGTTCTCGAAAGTCGACCGCGAACTAGCCCAAAAATGCCTCAAGTTGATTATCAGTCGACTCACGATAAGTAGACCGTAAATTAACTGAACAGAATACATCCGATTTAATCAATAATCGGCCGTGTTCTTGAAAGTCGACCGTAAACTGTCCGGAAGGTGCACTAAGTTGAATATCAGTCGACTAACAATAAGTCGACCTCGAATTAACTGAACAGAGTACATTCGATTTAGTCGATAATTGGTCAAGTTTTTGAAGTCGACCGAAAACTGGCCTGAAGATGCACCAAGTTAAATATCAATCGATTTGCCAAAGTGAACCGGTAGGAGTCCATCCGATGTAGTCGACAATCGGTCAAAATGCTCAATGTCGTCTCTATACTGACCCAAAGCTATACAAATTAAATTACAGTCAACTAACAAAAAGATGACCTTAAATTGACTGAACAAAGTCAGTCTAATTTAGTCGGAGATCGGTTGAGTTGCTAAAAATCGACCAAAAATAATTTTTGATGTGTAATTGGATCAGATTTGACCGATATTTTACCAATTTGGGTCGTATGACCTGAAATTGACCTTAAATACGAGTCAACCCGGTCCGCCAAGGAAGTATCTCCAAGTCTCCGTCCAAGCCTACTCCGCTAAAGCTTTCCGTTATGAATGCATTTTCTATGTCGCTAATATAAAGTAGGAATAGAATTGGGCTTAAACTTTCTCCTTGCGGAGTACCTTCTTTAATTTTCAAGATGTTTGAGATTTCAGAGTTCACATGGTATCGAAACCTGTTACGTCCGAGTAACAAAGAATGTTGCCCTGTTTAAAACCTTAGCTACGGCTAATTGGTTTGGGATTCGGGCTGAACGATTTGATCTATGGATTGAACTTGATTTTTATTATTAATTTTAATTTCTTTACTATTATAGAATTTAAACCGTGGATCAGTTGTTGGAATATACTTGCTTTTAAGAAAGTTAATGTGGTACTCAATTTTAATTAATTCGTAGGGTTTCGTTACTGAAATGACGTTATTAGTTAATAAGTATAAATGAAACAAAATAAATACAGTACAGTCAGCTGTTATTAAAGTGAAACGCGTGCAACTGTTCTGCATTCGTTTACTGTTTTAAGCTGGATCTGTCTGCGAAGGAAAACGACAGTCTTTGGAAAGAAATCGTTTGCAACAGTTCTGCAAACGATTCGAGGTTGAAGGTTTAAGAGGAATGAACGTTTGCAACTGTTCTGCAGACGTTCTGGATTTAGAAGTTAGGAAATGAATGAATGCAACTGTTCTGCATTCATTCTAAAGGTTCAGGGTTTTGAGAAAGAAAACTTACTTCAGGAACTTGTTGATCGTAGATAAAAATAATTTTAGACTGACTATTACATTTTACTGACTAAATACCCTCCTTAGTTTAGGAGATGTTGCCCGGTGATTTTACATTTTGAGACTGCGTAAAATACAAAAATTGCGTCCTTATATACTAGTCCCGTCAGCTTCTTGTCTGACCCAGAGTTAGGAGAGGGTAGTTTCTCAAATCCTCTAATTGGTCGGAAAAACTATCGTCTCCCACTTTACAAATTCATTTTCTTCATCTTAAATCTAGTGAGTGTGTTTTTCGGGAGTTTGAAGAGGGCAGAGTTC
This sequence comes from Tromatobia lineatoria, assembly GCA_949699805.1. Lineage (NCBI taxonomy): Eukaryota > Metazoa > Arthropoda > Insecta > Hymenoptera > Ichneumonidae > Tromatobia > Tromatobia lineatoria. The sequence goes on from OX453054.1 coordinate 6,032,788, forward strand.
ACGCTTCATTGGCTGTCGATCTACCGTCTTCCACTTCCCTGGTGTTTGCGTGGGGTATTTCGTTGCCTTGAGCTAGTGGAGGGCCTTACACCCCTCTTTTACAACTAGCCCCGTCTACCCCTCTTAGGATATACTGTTATTTTCCCTTTTTTACCGGCCACTGACTTCCAGGCCTTTCTTTGAATATTGTAGCTATGTTAAAAAGGATATATCTTATTTAGGGAGCTGAACGTTGCTTTCCCTATTTACCGACCACCGACTGCAGGGCCGTCATTGGTATATGCAGCGGTGTCGGGAGGGTTGCATCGTCCAAGATATATTTTATTCGGGGACGTAACACCCAAGCTTTTTGTACAATTGAATTATAGCATTGTGAAGTTTACTTTTTAGACCTAGAGATTCTAGTTTATTCTAAAGTTTGTAGTGGTAATAATTTGAAGTTAATAAATGATATAAAAAATTTACATAGAGAGAGGGCCATTTAAAACTATAATATAGTAACTTACCTTAGTTATCTCAGTTCCTTTAGTCTTAGAATAAATGGATTTTTGGTTATTTGTGGTTGGTTGAAACTGCATAAACAGTAATAAACTGCGACGATCGGCTATGTTTTCGTTTTTATTAGACGTTCGTCTACATATGTTAATTCAATCTCCTATACTATATTACAGCGACCATGTACAGAAACTCATCATAACATAGTACCTATATACTCCGTCTAATTACACTGCCCTTCGTGATCTGGCAGACGCAAGTTCACAATTGTCTTGAAAACAATTAATCTATTATTTTATTCGATTTCATTCTCTCAAATAACGTGAATTAAGATTTCTCGCTTTTTTATTCATTCACGCAACAAAATATTGCAAGAAACTTATCATTATGCTTTTTCGATTTCTTAGATGAAATGGATTCAAAGGAATCCAATGAATTGATCAAAATCCCGAAATTAAATAAATAGTGTAATGTGCGTTCAAGTTATCAAGTTGCTTGGAAGACAGCCCGAAAATAATGTTATTCCTTTTAAGGAATTCCTAGTAATCTCAACCATCGCTGATTTACCGTACAAACTACCATGTGGTATTTTGCAAAAAAAAGCCTGCAAATCGGATGTAACGACTGTAAAAACGTTTGTAAAATAAAAAATACAATTTGATCGTTTTTTTTGTTAGTCGATTTATCAGAACGACTGTAAAAACAACTGTTAATAAAATTTATGTCCTGTCTTTTTTCAGTTATTATAGTAACAATTACTGACAAGACTATCGTGAATTTTAAACAAATACATTTTTTTAAAGGCAGTTGTTTGTACGGTCGTTATAACCAATTTCAGATTTTATTTTTCACGATGTTTAGTGGTCCTTGTAATGACGTTAAATTATGTCTGTCCCTAAAAAAGTCGTCAAATGTCCTTGATTTTTATGCAGTGTCTTTGATTTTTTCATATCCTCTCGAATTTAATTTTATTTAAAAATGTTAGCAGCTACAAATCTTAGAAAAGATGTAACTCAGCTTCGCTCAAAATTATTTGCGTTGCATTTCTTTTCGAATCAGTTTTTCGCCTTTTATTACAGTCCTAAAACAACTTGGAAGGCTCTGTGAAATTTTATAAAAACTTTCTTGAAATCCTCGGTAAATGTTCTTGGAATTTTATGAAAGTGTTGTCAAAATTTTCGGATGTTGAAATTTTCTGAAAATGTTGGAATTTTCTGAAAATGTCGGAATTTTCTAAAAATGTCGAAATTTCCTGAAAATGTCGAAATTTCCTTGAAATGTTGAAATTTCCTTAAAATGTTGAAATTTCCTTAAAATGTTGAAATTTCCTTAGAATGTTGAAATTTCCTTAAAATGTTGAAATTTCCTTAAAATGTTGAAATTTCCTTAAAATGTTGAAATTTTCTGGAAATGTTGAAATTTTCTGAAAATGTTGAAATTTTCTGAAAATATTGAAATTTTCTGAAAATATTGAAATTTTCTGAAAATATTGAAATTTTCTGAAAATATTGAAATTTTCTGAAAATATTGAAATTTTCTGAAAATATTGAAATTTTCTGAAAATATTGAAATTTTCTGAAAATGTTGAAATTTTCTGAAAATGTTGAAATTTTCTGGAAATGTTGAAATTTTCTGGAAATGTTGAAATTTTCTGAAAATGTTGGAATTTTCTAAAAATGTCGTTCAAGTTTTCTGAATAAATCTAGGAAAATGTCGTCCAAATTTTGTGAAAATGTTCTTGACTGAGTCTAGGAAAATGTAGTCTAAATTTTGTGAAAATGTTCTTGAATAAGTTTAGGAAAATGTCGTCTAAATTTTGTGAAAATGTTCTTGAATAAGTATGGGAGAATGTTCTTGAAATTTTCGGAAAATCTCCTTGAATTTCGTATGAACCTTTTACTGGACACCATGTTTTTGCAAAAAAACCACCCGGTGGTTTGTACAGTAAATCAATCAAGAACCACAGGTGTCGAGATTGCCAGAGAATCCACTTCAAATAGAACTTGAAAATTTTATTGACCTAAGGTTGCAAAAGTTCTAAGACCATTATTGGTGTATCCTGCGTCGCTCTCTAAGTACAAACCGTAGCGAACAAATTGTTTTTTCTCGTCGTTGTTAGCCACACGCTAAACATATACTGATCAATATATACCTACATATTTTTCTTTCTTTCTTATTAATTCTTTGTTCCACGTATCGCTACTCTTTCTGTCTCTCACTCTCTTACTTCAGCTGTCTATTTACACGTGTCGATGTCCGACGATCACATTTATTTCTGCTTTCGCACTCACATATGGACGTATTTTATTCCAACGTTGGTAACATGACGTTTTTCTCGTTAGTAGCTTATTTTGCGTTAACGGATTTCACACCTATTTTATTCTCAGTAATTTATAATTTGCTAAAAATTAAACTTTCTTGAATAATAACATTCTGATGTTTGACGATTTAGCTTCAGATTTAGGCAGGTAACGGCATAAAAAACAGTCGTAATATTCCGGGTTATTGATTTGTGAAAAATTATGACTAATTTAAAACCCTGAAGATTTTTCCAATGGATCAAATTCTCCAAGCAAACATTCTCTGCAAATTGAAACCCTTATTGTCATCTCAGATCTGCTCCATAATTGGATCATTGGTAAGATGTTTGTTTTTTCAACAGCTTGTATTTCAGAATAGTATCGCTGAATTCATTACATTACGACATATGTAGAAAAAACAAAATCTCAGAGTCGAATTTTTTTTGGATTGCAATACTTTCTCTCTTACATACTTTGTATGTACTTTGTATGAGAAAGTAAAAAGATCGCTTGTAAAAATTATGAAAAGAGTAACAGGACGTGGCTTAGAATTGAGAGAGAATTGACATAAGTTGTTCATTTGACAGAGAATGCCTTTTATATATACACAATACACAAACTGCAATATTAACAGTCGCGATTATTTCCATCGGCAAGGACGAGGCGCGACAAGAAATTCAGCGATATGCAAATTAATAATCACGTGTTCGTTCGTTAACAATAATTGTTCCTTCGACATCGCCGGTGCGTTCGACGATTAGGATTACATTACATCAAATTTACGTCGATTGGCATAATTCCTTTAAATATTATAAAATAATTATTCGTTTTTTTTTTTTGTTCAATGAAATCATGGTAATCCTAGTATATATAGTATTGCACTTAAAACGATCCGAATTGCAAGGTCGATTCGACAATGCTTTCACAGTGCTTCGTCACATCCTTTCTGGGACTTCGTTTATCTAAAATCGTACGATCTCGTTACGATGGACGATGTAAGCTCGATTATTTTTCCCTTATTAATGTATTTGGCGGTTCTACGTTAAAATCGGATTTTCGTTGGTCTTCTTGACAGAACTTGTTGTGCCGATTTATTTTGAGCTGGCTGTACATCGATTGAAAAAAATCTAAAAACGCGATAATTTACAACTTGAAAGAAAAGATTATGTAAATACGATATATCGTTTTGTAAGCCAGAATTACGACAATCATTATTTCCTCTTTAATCAGAGCTAGCTGCTTGCTTTGCACCGTAAACTTGTAGGACTTTTAATAAGCACGCGGCCTGTTTAATTATCAATGAAAACTTAACCCATAGTTTATGCCGCATCTTCATTCTGTTTAATCTAATTTCTCTATCACTTCAACGTAGTAAAATAGAATGATTGACACTTATTACCCGGCAAGACTGAAAAATCTACATAACATTTTCGTGAGAGAACAAGATTCTAATATTTCAAAACTGGGCACTATTAGTCATGAAGAAACGTTCGGAATTCCAAGTACTTTCATGATTTACAGAGTACTTGAGTAATTGTCTTCATAAATACGTATATTGAGAGGTAATCATCATTCCAACTATTTAGCATATTCTTCATGTATGGAATTTATGTTGTACACTAAATCGTTCCAGTATTCGATAAAGTATGCTTTTCGAATAATTGACTTGAACGAAATTATTTTGACCTCAAATCGCGTTATTTTCTTTCTTTTTTATAAACGGAAAAGATTTTGGACGTTAAAAAATCAAAGACCAAATTATTCCATGTACTTAACGACAATTCGACCAGCAGCATTTTCTGAAGAAACATTATATGTATGTTGACCCCGTTCTCGAGATTACATCGGTGGTACCAATAATTGCCGATAGATGTTACCACAAAGGATAGAGTTACAACGTACGTTCGAGAAAAGTGAGAGTGGATTGCAAACACTTCTCAATGGTATAAAACTCTGAAAAAATTTCCAAGAAAACACACCTCTGTTAATATCACAATAATTTGTTCATATTTTTTGAATACATATGAATTTATTCAGATTTTTTATTTCACTTTTTTTTCACGAATTTTTATCCTTTTTTATATGGAAATATTATGTGACAAAATACGAAATTCTAAGTGATTTAAAAAATCTGAATAAATTCACACATATTCAGAAACGTTAACGAACCATTTTCGTTTTTTTTCAAAGGTTGAGTTCTCGGAGATTTAGTTGAAAAATTTCTTTTTTCATCGATCTATTAAGAGCTTATATACAGATGTGATGAGCGGAAAAATCGATAATTTTTTATTACATATTCTTTAAGTACAATGTCTGAAGAATATTCCTACCAAACGCGATTATCTCAGAATCGCCTTTTTTGAAAAATACCTTTGCGGTGGGCGCGTTTATTTAAAAAAAACTATTATTCCGACCCAAACCAAATTTATACCACTTTATTATTATAATAATAGCTAGAGCCTGAATGAAAGACTTCAAATTTTGTTGAAAAAACAAAAAATTGTTACAAATAAACCAAAAATTTAGCACCTCAAAAAATGTATTTTTTGTTGAAAGTGTAGCCATTTTTTTTAAATGAAAATTTTCACAAATCCATCGTCGAGACCCAAGTCAATGCAAGGTACTAATGTAATCTTTTTGAATTCTGATTTTCAGACGAACCGTTCTCAAGTTATCATGCCCGCCGCAACTAATGCTCAAAAAAAGGTGGTACTGAAATACAACTGGAGCTCCGCCATTTTGAGAAATTTTTCGATTAAAAAAAATTGTACAAATACATCAACATGTGAACTAATGAATGTCGTTCACAGTTTTTAAATTTATTTTCTTGTCGAAAAAAAATCAAGAAAATCACTCTTTTTCGGCCTCTGCAACTGTATACAAGGCCTTAATAACATTTTCGAATAATTATTATGCAAAATGAATATTTTCAGTCCCTTTAATGTGCATGAATCTTTTCGGAATTTCATACCATTGAAAAGTGTCTGCAATTCCCTCTCATTTTTCTCGAATTCATGCGAAATGAATACTAGGCGTATTTTACGTCACCTTAAGATGACGTGAAATCTCGCGGTCAGTAATACAAACTGTAATTCTCTTTTTTTAAGATTGCTGGGGATTTAGTCATGAAAGATAATTATATGCTACTACTAAAGGAATAAATGTAGTGTCATTCTATTTTAGTTGAATGCCAAAATGTATGAATACTAACAAACACAGCATTGCAATTTTTGTCACCGACGGAGGGCGGGTTACGTTGGCTGAAGCATGTCTCAAATCACCTTGAAGGTAAGCTCGTTTGATTTTTAATTTAAATACGTAATCGTTAATTCATTTTTTGCCCTATCCGTTATAGAAGAAATTTCGGCTCTGAGGGTGGATATTATTCCTCAAGTCCAACCTGTATGTTCTAGCTGTTGGAATAATGGTGAAATAATTATTCGGATAATCATTGCGAGACGTTAATCATCATCCAAAAATATTCTCTCTCACTTGGTGTGATGATGGACGCGTTTCTTCTCATTACGACACCGCGTAAAGTGAAATTTTATACGGTAGCCAACAGAAAACATGTTTTAGTTCATCTTAAGATCGGTGCTGCAATCTTACATTCGCGAGTTTGCAGTAGAAAAAAGTGTGAGAATCAATCTTATGGGGATTTATGCGCGTGGTGCATGCGTAAAACTGGTTTATTTTATTTTTTTCAAGTAAAATAAAAACTTTATGGAACACCGTGCGAGAAGTGCTTACTTCTCACACGCTCCGCTTCGCTTCGCGTGCGAGAAATCGCACTTCTCGCACTAGTGAAATAAAATTGTATACAAAACTCGTGCGAGAAACTTTTTCTCAACTCGTTTGATCACAACACTCGCCTTCGGCTCGTGCTGCAAACTCACCCTCGCAAGATAAAGTTTTATCGCACTCGTATCGTAATATACTATTTCCGCACTCGCACCGTACTATGTTATTATTGACAAAGAGAATGGCCTCGCGACTGTATTATCGGTTCATCGTTTGAATATTAGTTTTCAAAAGCGGAATGAAACCGAAAAAAAGCAAAAATATTTGTTACTTGCCAACTCCGATTGATTAGATATTTGAAAAAATGCCAGCGGTTCGGAAAGATTTCTCGGGGTGTTCGAGTCTCTTCGATGCCCTGCGCCAGCTATGATTTCGCGCAAGTTTTAGTTTGTATTGGCTTCGATGATCTTGCTTTTTTTGTCACTCTTCGCGTTATGCAATTGTTGTTTGTCGTCGAGGGATTTAGTGGATTTCACAATAGGCGCATGTCGATAAATCACGCAAACGTTGCGAGTAAACTCGTGAATGATTGTCCTATCGAGTATGGAGCAATTTGCTACTCGATTGCACTTTTTAGAGTGTGAACTCTGGTCTGCTCGTGAGAGATTGGATCGCATGCTCTTGAGCGATGGCGGCTAATTCTTTGAGCCACTCGTCCATCACTACTGCGCATAGTACGACATTTTGAACGGGACTCACGTCTTTCGGAGACTCCCACGCCGTTTTTGGATAATATCTGTTGAGCAAAAAATAACATATCAACAATTTTTTCTTTTTTTCCCCGAGTAAGTTTTGCGTTCGCTGCTTTTTAGGAAAGAACCCAAAAACGGACATGACTGCGTCAGAACGGACGGTCTATTTTTATTAATGCTTAGAGTCCGTTTCTGGTTGCAACAGCCGGAAGATTTAATGAAACAACTTTATTTTGGTTCTTATTGTCACATATCTTAATTTATTAGTTATTTCAGTAATTTTAATCGCGGAAAAAGATTCAAATTCTTTAGGTAATCGTTTGTACTCAAACTTCGAACCCTACGGATATGAGGCTACCCGAGTTTTGATATCCCCCCAAAGAATCCCGCCGCAAAATATCCCCAACCGAAAAGCTCCTCAAACATAAATACTACCTTCACTAAATTTTATAACAAATTCAAATAATGTTCCCGAATTATAGGCAACTTTACGCGCGTACACCTACATCACGATTTTCAAAATCACTCACGACCCTCAACAAACGACACTCGTCACGTGAAATGTTACGGAAACCCACGAAACACATTCAAGTAAATATAGAAACACATAAATGAAAAATACATCATGGAGACCGAAGATGTAAATATGACGCATGAACCACGTCCGTTGCGAATAAATATCAGCAGCAGCACACGATATAAACACTAATATGCTTGTCCAGGATTATTACGATTCGCGAATACTCTATATATATTAGGATGGTCGTTAATTTCGATGTTGAAGGATTTTGTCTGAGACGCCCCTTCATTTTGTTTGAAATAAATTTTAAAAAATCTGGTTAAAATTTGAGAGCTCTATCCTAACGGGAAAACGTGCCTCAAAGCACAAACATTTTCCTATTTAAATAACATGGGAGTTTTTACACAATTACGTTGAAGTTTTTTTTCCGAGCCTCACAAAAGCGGGAAAAATCCAAATATTGCACGAATTCTACGTTAAGTAGTTGTACTTTGTACACAAATTTTAATGACCATCTCATTATTATATTTAAAACACTTAAGCCATTAAAGTCATTAAAGCCGGCAAGAGCCTGTTTTTACAACTAAATTCGAGCTCCTTTCATTCGGTTACTTAATGTGCAAAATAATTCGAAACAGTTTAACATTATGTCTCAAGGGTTGCTCTTCTTGATAGCACCTTTATGTAAAACACCTTGAATGTAAGAAATCTGAGACAAGTACATTTACATCAGCAGATGTACCTATTCTTCTCAAAAGTTATTAAATAACGAATTTATAAAAATAAACCCCATACTTTGCAAAAAGTCTACAAATAATCAAACACCTCCCAGCGCCAAGTAAACTCGAAAATTAAAAATCATAGTGACAGTCAAAATTATTATATAACTTAAAGTTGAATGGGTGAGTTTATAAAAATTACTTGTCCGGTTTATAGTATTTAGTTGGTTAATCGTTAATTCGCTGAGTAGAACGGCCGGACGAGTGAATTTTTATAAATTCACCCATCCAACCTTAAGTTATATTAGTATATTTCGATACAAGAGGCCAAACGAGGGTTTCGCGCACTGTGAGTCTGAAGGCTTCGTTCCGCCTTTACACGAGCAGTGCGCAAGAAGCGAGTTTGACCTCTCGTATCGAACCGCATTTTTCTTCAAGAGTGCAATGCAAAATCCGATTTTGCCTACCGTTTGCAGACAACCAAAATAGCTGAATGCCGCACCGGTGTGCAAAGCATGTTGCTACCCTCGCGGACCTCCCAACGGTCACGGATGGTTGGAATTCGGTTGTTTTTCCCACATCCGACGTCGAACCAACCGGTCAATTGGTGCACCGAACCAACCAATGTTCCAACTTTTCAAAGGTTGATTTCGAGTTGGTTTTTGTAAACCAACCGTAAACCAACCATTTCTTGGCCACGATGAAAAGTTGGTTCACGGTTGGATATTATAAACCGACCCGAATTCCGACTTCCAAGGTACAATATCGATGGTTGATTTTTCAAAACCAACCACAAACCAACCATTTCAGACAACTCACTATCCAGAGGTTGGTTTATGGTTGGTTTAGAAAAATCAACCACAAATGAACCATCGATATTGTACCTTAGAAGTCGGAATTTGGGTTGGTTTATAATTTTCAACCATGAATCACCTTTTCATCGTGTCCAAGAAATGGTTGGTTTACGGCTGGTTTACAAAAACCAACTCGAAATCAACCTTTGAAAGGTTGGAACATTGGTTGGTTTGGTGCACCAATTGACCGGTTGGTTTTTGGGTTGGTTTTAGGTCGGGAGGTTCGCGAGGGTATGATAACTCCGAGGATTAACCGCTTTTTGCATGTCTGTAAACGGCGGACAAACCCGGATTTTGCATTGCACTCGTAATTTAAGCGGCAAAAACGGATATGGAGTTCACCTGTATCCGGAGCCATTATCGGTTATCTCTAAAGTTTCTTCCTTCATCCCAAATTTTTGTGCCAGGGAGTTTCTAAGGCTGCCAGGTCCGGAACTTCCACCCGACCAATCCAATACTTGGCCCAGCAAACTTCTTCGTTTGGGTTCACCTATTTGTCAAGTAGCAATATTACAAGATTAATCATTTTCTTGTTATTCTATTTAAAGCAATTTTTTATAAATATGATCTATATCTGTTTGATAGTTAATATTATGATACCTACATCGCTTCACCACTGTCAAGTTGCGTTAACAATGAAAACAGAACAGAAAAATTTCAAACAATCAAGGCCATTTATCAAAGGCTATTGGATTCTTAATAAAAAAAGATAAGTGCATTATGAGTTTCAAAGATTTGAAAAATAGACCATAGGCAAATCATTATTACCTCTCGAAAAGGGCTCGCCGGCTGAAAGATTACGTTTCATCTGAGGCGAATGGGCCGCCGCTTCGAGTGCATTTTTTCTTGCGTTTACGAGTCTGTCTTCTCGTGCGATTAGAAATGCCTTTGCTTGCCCAACCAGCGTATCCAAATCCTCAATTTTCGACAAATACTGATCAATCTTGTGTTTCAGTGAAGCCAGAACCTTGATATAAAATAACAAATGAAATTTTATTCGATCGAGCACTAATGGTGATGTTTAGTTGAATTTAGAATATTAGACACGAAAATTTCGTCCGCAGCCTCAAAAATCGAAAAGTTCCGGTGAAAACTGAAATCGTTGACAACAAAATAAAATTAAAAGCTCGAGCCAGTGATATTCAAAAACAAGAAGGTAAAATAGAAAATTGCATATTGCTTCATCAAAGAACAAGCATTGTGTACGTGAAATTTTTTTTTTTTTTTAGATTTTCATGTCAGGACACTCGGAATGGTCGAAAACATGACGAAAAATGGTTAGAACAAATGTCCGTATGCATGTGTGTGCGTGTATGAAGGGCTTCGAAATTTTAATCCGCTGTAACTCAGGAACTGTTCAACCGACTGAGCTAAAATTTGCCGCCTAATTAAAGCCACAGTTCGTCTTTAACTCTTGCAATTTTTTACGAAATGTATGCAAAAATCGATATTCTTTAAATTTTTTAATTCAATAAAAAAAGAACAGGCGCACTCTAGTTTTCGTAAAATTGGTAATGTTTTGCTAAATAATTCTTCATAAGTGCAGGTATTGTTAATGTTGTTCGGTATTGAATTTCACCGAAATCGGAAAAGCGATTCAGATATTATTGCGTTTTAAAATTTTCGAAAAATTCACGTTGATGCCCCAACTTTAGTAAAATATAAAGCAACAAAGTCATATATTATACATGGAATCGGTATTTAGCGAGGACGAGTAAATTTAAACTTTTATGAAAAAAAAACTGCAGAATAGAACTTTGCAAAATGCGTCCTCATTATTTTCGGTTTTTTTTTAGTTTTCTCTATGAGGAAGCCAAACCGCGTTAACAAATGGAAATGGTTTGATAAAAATATTCTCACCTGCAGCAGCGATCTGATGCTGGGTTGAAAGACCAACGAATGATTGAGTAGAAAAGACTGCAGAAGAGGCTGAGGATAAATAGCAAGCCGACTGATGAGCCCCGTGAGATGAAGATTCACATAGACGTTGTTGCTGGTCATACACTCCAATTTCCTGAGCAGAACATCGAGAAAAATGCCAACGTTCGGTTTGCCATTGAAAAAATCGTGGCGTGAAAAGGATATTTGATTCTTGGAGTCCGGCGAGGATATCGTAGAATCGTCGAGTTCGCTGGCGCTGTTCGTCGAGTCGTTGCACGAATTAGTGACATTCGCCCCAGTTTCATCGATTGCGTCGGCGGTTATAGAATTTTCACCGATAACCGCTAAACGAACGTTGTCCGGCGTTGCACTCTCGTCGTGATCGCTCGTACGATCCTCGCTGTGTTCATTTTCCGGTGTTGATTCCGACGAACCTTTGAAAGCGAAGCTTTCGTAACCGCTGCTGTCACCCAACGACAGCAAAGAATTCATCGCAGTATTAGAATCGACTTCGATCTCGCCGTGACTGCCCATTTCCGGATCGCCCGGACTTTGGTTCTCCGTTCTTCTCTCGTTACCGATTTTGCAAACGACCCCGAGATTCTCGCCCAAAAGTTCCGCAATGTCAGCGTCCAAACGACCCTGCTCCTCCGCCGAAAGACGATGCACTTCCGGACAAGAGCCATTACTCTCGCCAAGTATTTCCCCAAGAACCTCGTCGTCTCCTTCCAGCAATGATTTTATATTCTCGAGAATTATTTCCGGCGAGTCTTGGCACGTTAAGCAATCTCCCTTCACATCCGAAATATTGGAAATTTCATTTTTCATCACACAGGAACGATCCTCCTCCTTTTTTACACTCGAGGACTCTGTCAAACTTAGGTTTTTTACATCACTTCTCTTCGACTTTCCGTTTTCTATTCGCCAGAGATTCACTTGATCCGCAAGCGTAGAATTTTCTTTTTCCAAAGGGTAACTTTCCTTTCTATTCTCTCTATTATAAGGCTCACCATCGTATTGGTATGACCAATTTGAGCACGCCTTTTGGCAAGCAACGATTTTTTGTCTCGCGTCGTAGAGATAAGCGTGATAGTTACCGTAAAGACTCTCCGTGTGCTTGGCGCCGTAGTTTATAGGCGCGGGAAGCGACGAAAAGCTATCTGGAGGATTTCCGGCAGAATTCGAAGAATTCGAGGCGGCGGAATGTCTTCGGCGAGAATTGGACGGCACGTGAGGCAAAGATTTTGATGTCGCGGGCGCTGCCGCTTTGCTCGCTGCGTAAGATAAGCAGCACGCAGGTGTAAGGGAGAGAAACTTTTCGGCTCCACGACCAAATGGATCGACGTCGCGCAATCTTCTTCGCTGAGAGAACATAACGTGAGAACACGGTGCTAAAGCGCCGAGGCAGAGCTCCAGCATCACATCCTCGCAGTTGAGCTCCACGAGGGTTTCAAACAGGGCCAGTGTCACGATGCATAGCTGCCATTACAAACATAACAATCGTTGTTTCTATCTAATTTGTCTAAAACGAAAGCATCTCACTTCTACAGTTTTCATCCATACACTTTTTTCTCGCTTCCTCTCTCGATTATCATCACTTTCTTTCAACTTTCTTCCTTTTATCTTGAGAAATTGACATGAATTTTTCGCATAATGTTAACAGAAAGTTGTTATTCACGAGTCGTACCGAAAATTTGAAGTATGAATGTGTTAAGAAGGATAATTTATAAAACAGGAACATAATTTAAATGTTATTGAAATAGCTGTAACTTTATACTTAAAATCGAACGTATACACATCAAATATTAATGATTATTGTACATAAAATTAATGTACGTTATAGATATTTTGTTGAAAAGTTGTACTTTCATATTCCAAGAACATGTGTCGGAATATGATCCGGGTTAAATATTGCGTTTCTGCTTCGCATGATTACAGCCCTCGTTTCACATCAGTGGCAAAACTCGCATTCGTTGCGATCGCCAACTTCCAAACAAATGTCTGATCCAATATAACGGACAAATGCGTAAAAGTCACTCGATTTGAACTTAATCTGGTACTCGTAGGGTTTCGAGGTCACTGATTACGAAGCCCAATTCACAATTCAAAAATTCAATATGGCGGATCAAATTATAAAAAAAAAATTACTTGATTCGTATGAAAGTCGGTAGTTGGCACTTGTTAAGGCTGCTGATTAGGAATCCGAGACGAAATTTGGAAATTCAAACTGGCGGATCCAAATTCAATTTCTGAATTTTGAGTTTGGGTTCATACGCAGCGACCTCAAAAACCCCCGAATGCTGAAGTTTATGGAAATCACGTAACTTTTTACGTTTCGGACCGTCGCATTAGATCCACGATATTGAATGTTTGACTTTTAAACTCGAATTTGTGTCCAGCGACCTTAAAAACGGCCAGCGTATAGAATTCCCACCAAATCAAGTAATTTTTTAATAATGCGGTTGGCCATATTGGATCCATCAAATTAAATTTCTGAATTTTGGCTTCGGATTCGTAATCAGCGACCTCAAAAACCTCCAGATACCGAATTTCGAGTGAACCATATGTAAGGAAAAATGTATGCTTCAAAGGGTTAACATTGCTCATCGCGCTTACTTTGGTTAATTTTCATAATGAAAATTGCGGAGCATCTGATACAGTGATTGCTAGATTCAACCCGCTAAACTGGAGCGTAATTCTAATTCGGCTAATGCGGATTTTTGCAAATATCGACTATACCTGCTGAATCAATTTAATTTTTTAATCGAGCAGTCACAATTAAGGAATTCTTATCTGAAATAAATAGCGAAAAAAATACCGGCCACGACAAGGAAAAAAATTGAGTTCTCTCGAGGGAGAATCTAATCATAGTGTAATAAAAAATCTGTGTGCAAGTGCGCCTTTGCAGATAGTTTCTGTAGAAGTGAGATGCTGCTGAAATAAATACGCACCCTCGATCTCGACGATATCCTCTGTATGAGACTGTCGAGAATTCGGCATAAATCGTAATTGTCTTCGAGGAGAAACCTCACTAGTGATCGGAGCAATCCAGGCTCGGTGACGGATCGAAGAAAGAGATCCAAGTACGCAGTTGCGGAGACCAGTTCCTCCACCGTGGTCTGAGTAATTGAAATTTTTTGTCCTTCATTATCATCAAGAAAACTCTATTTTTCTTAATTTCCGAATGAAAAGCATACAAAAACGGAAGCAAAAAGACAACAAAAAAAGCCAGATCTATGCAGGGGATGCAAAACTCATAGACAAGTCCAGGTATTAATAACCCACCTAAAATTTACATTTTGACGTCGAAATAAATAAACCATTCAAACAATTTAACCATCAAAATGATTTTTCCTTTAAAAAAAATCCAGAAAATCAGTTTTCGCACAAACAATTCTAATACATGAAAATGTGTGGAATTTTATGGCCCAAAATGATTGTTGTAATGGCTAAAGTATTATAATTCAATTAGGATGACATGGTGGATTTTCAATGATTTTACTGTGGAAAATGGCGGTATTTTTTCAACATTTTGTAATCCCATTACAAAAATTGTTCTTAACATTCGTCAATCATATACATAATTCGAAGGAATTAATTTAGCCCAATTATAGCAAGGTTTTCGCAAGTAGAAGAACAAATTTGAATGATTTGAAAATAGCCAGCGATTCGGAATTCATTTCCAAAAAAGATCTTAAACATTCAAACACGATATAGAGAGGGAATTCCCCCTCTATATCGCATTCGCCATAGCATTTCTACTAAGGACATGAGAGAATTGCGGAAAAACCTGTGTCGATATAGCCTGTCTCAAGTTCGCCTCACAACACGGAAGCTATCTCACGTTTCGTCAAGAATGTAAACACGGACTACAGTTGTATACATGAGACGCCCATTGGTACCTGTTTGTGTCTCACCTTAGGTTTCCGAATGTTTTTTTTTTTTTTCATTTTGCATCGTCTTAACTATAGTTTGTACCTTTCGATAAGTCTTCTCAAAATTTTAGTGCGATGAAATTTTTTTTTTAGAGCTGGCTCAATAGATTTCCCATCTGATTAACACGTACATGAATGCGACTCTCAATATATTCATGACTCTACATTACAGATACGATGTATTAACGTTCGCGTATCTCTTTTCGTTTAGATCGATAGTTTTCTAACAATGAATTTTCGAAGCCCAAAATATCGCCCTCTCCGCCCTGTAAGATCAGTTTCAGTTTAAATTTCAAGTTTGAGGTAAATTCTGGAGCCATTGAAATTTCATTCAACTGTTGAACGGATGTTTCAAGTTTGTTTGTAAATACGAAAAAAATGACGAACACGACCGAAAATTGGAGAGAAAAATGAAAAAATACATCAGCTTTGTTCAACATTTCTTATAATAAATTTTAAAAAATGGAGAAAGAAAGAAGAATACTATGAAGAATCCGAAAAAATTTGTAGATTGATTCGAAAATTTGACAAAAATGTAGAAAAATCGGGAAAACATTTCAAAAACAAAGAAAAATCGAGAGGAAAAAATCAATGAATCAACCAGAAATTGCAAACGAAGAAAATCATAAGGATTCAAAACAAAATGTCAGATCGGTTCGAAGATATAGCAACATATGAAAATACAGCGAAAAATCGGGGGGAATCGTGAAATTTCATCGCAAGTTAACAACAAAACCGTTTGCTATAATATTTTCTATATTTTTCGCAGTTCCCAGTCTAGATATTTCGCGCATCTTCTTCATACATTTCAAAGCTCTATCTTGCGTACCACATTTATAGCGGGAAATCAAATGAACTTGAAGTAAACTTCTATCAAACACAAATTTCAAGACTAATTTTATCGAAAATATCAGGACGAAGTTCTATAGCGAATGCAGATCGGTAGTCTAAATTATCACGAAATTAGTACTGCATTTGCCATGGGCACGGGGTAACTGTGGAAAACCCGTATACCGGTACAGACAGCCATATATTCATCTGATTTCACGGTGTATACACGAAAGTAACTTAATTAAGTATATGCACCAAGGTCTCAGAAAAACTGACCTGCTCACTGGTTGATGAGCCATCCAGTGCATGGCTAAGGGTCACCCATCCAAGTATTGGCAGCATGAAATGCTGCTCAACTCGGGGGATCGCGAGAGCCGCGCACCGACCGCATAACCACCAGTGTCGGGCGATTTTTCTTTATTTGTCACATTTTATCTCGATTTTTCTCCATTGTTGTCATTGTTTGTAAAATTTCGGAACCAGTCAAAACATTTTTTCGGACGCTTCATAATTGTTTTCTTTCTGTTTCAATTTTTTGATGATTTGTTGAATTTTTTCCGATTTTCGGTCAAATTTGACAGGTTTAGCAAACGTTTTGAACAAAGCTGATGAATTTGTTCATTTTTCTCTTGAATATTCGATCGAATTCAGCATTTTTTCCGTATTTACAAAGAAATTTGAAACATCCGTTGAACAGTTGAATGAAATTTGACTTATAATTAAACTTCACGACAGACAATGGCTCCAGAATTTACCTCAAACTCGAAATTTCAATTGAAATTTATCTTACAGGGCGGAGAGGGCGATATTCTGAGCTTCGAAAATTCATAACTAGAAAACTATCGATCTAAACGAAAAATATGTAACCAAATGTAATCAAATGGGAAATCTATACATCGTTTGAGCCACCTCTAAGAAATTTTTTATCGCGCTAGAATTTTGAGAAGAGTTGTATAAAAGTACAAACTATAGCTTAAAACGATGCGAATGAAATCAAATTTTTTCACCATACCTGCGCGGAAAGATCGAATTCCCGTCCTAGGGGTTTTACGTAATTCGAACTTTCCGCTGCAGATATGTGAAAGCAGAGTGAAAGTAGACTATCCCCAATCGCGTGTTTACCACCCTCGCTTTCGGCTCGCGACGTAATCTTACACGCGGTTGGACATAGTCTACTTTCGCTGCCTAGTGGCGTAATATACTATTTTTCATCCCTGCACATAAACGATGACTTTAAGGCCGTATTTTGAGCCGTAAAACCGTATTTCACAGCCTAAGACGTAAAGTGCGAAGTTTTACGGCCTAGGACGTAAAAGTATTACGTACGGCACGCCTATTGGCTAAGAAGCACTTCTATGGCCGGCTACGTTCTAGCATACTATGCGGCCGCTAGTCATTTCCCACGAAGCTGCAACGGTAGCCAGCAGAGCTGCAGTCAGCTGTCATCAACGTCAATTGTGCCATTTCTCCGCTGTTTGTAACACTATTTTTGTATTTTCCTCATCAATTTGTACATCTTGCTGTGCAGCCCCCCCCCCTCCCCCAACCCCACCGCCTTCCCTCCCCAGCCTTGACACGAAGCTGCAGCGTTAGCCAGCAGAGTTGCAGTCAGCTGTCATCAACGTCAATTGTGCCATTTCTCCGCTGTTTGTAACACTATTTTTGTATTTTCCTCATCAATTTGTACATCTTGCTGTGCAGCCCCCCCCCCCCCCCTCCCCCAACCCCACCGCTTTCCCTCCCCAGCCTTGACACGAAGCTGCAACGGTAGCCAGCAGAGCTGCAGTCAGCTGTCATCAACGTCAATTGTGCCATTTCTCCGCTGTTTGTAACACTATTTTTGTATATTCCTCATAAATTTGTACATCTTGCTGTGCAGCCCGCCCCCCCCCTCCCCCAACCCCACCGCCTTCCCTCCCCAGCCTTGACACGAAGCTGCAACGGTAGCCAGCAGAGCTGCAGTCAGCTGTCATCAACGTCAATTGTGCCATTTCTCCGCTGTTTGTAACACTATTTTTGTATTTTCCTCATAAATTTGTACATCTTGCTGTGCAGCCGCTCCCCCAACCCCACCGCCTTCCCTCCCCAGCCTTGACACGAAGCTGCAATGATAGCCAGCAGAGCTGCAGTCAGCTGTCTTCAACGTCAATTGTGCCATTTCTCCGCTGTTTGTAACACTATTTTTGTATTTTCCTCATCAATTTGTACATCTTGCTGTGCAGCTCCCCCCCCCCCCAACCCCGCCGCCTTCCCTCCCCAGCCTTGACATGCCTCGGCTACGTCTCGGCAAGAAAGTCCGTGCATCGTTTACGTGCGGGATGAAAAAAAACAGTGTTCGTCACGCGGACGTAATGCGCCACTTCCAGCCTCGGTTCAAGTTATTGCATGAGCCAAGCCGAGGCCACCTCGGCTATAGAAGTGGCGCTTGACGTCCTATTGACGAACAGTACTTTTTCTTTCGACAAAGCGTAGTCTCAACTGTATACGTCTTGAACTTCATAGAGTCCGTGTTTTTATTTTTGACGATAATCGACGGCACCGAGAATCGAACCCGCTAGAGGCCAGTACAGTAACCACTAGACCACCGCGCCGACTTAAAAGATCTTGAACATTCGTTATTGATATACAGAATTTAAGGAAATTTATTTAGCTAAAAAATAGCGTTATCTTCGATGAAAATTGAAGTTAAGTGGAGCTAAAAGGTGTCATATAAATGTATATTATTTGTTTTTTTTTTTGTTATAGACCATGAAATACAAAACATTTTGGTGGCTAAATTCCGAGGAATGGTTCATGTAACTGAAAAACTATGCCAATTTAAAAACTTTGAACATTACAGTCTTCATGATATGTTTATAAATTTAAAACGCTGACTTAATGTAGGTCCATACAACAATCAGTTATCACTCGTAAAAATATCATCAATTTCACAACTTAAACTTTTCGTACGTGTGGACGAAAATTAAATTATAAAAATTACAAAATGTCTCGTTTTTCGAATTGAAAAGCTGTTCAAACGACTTTTCCAATTTATTGCATTAGAATATCATCGTCAGGAAAGTATACTGATACGACTTCAGAAGCCTGAGTCACTGAACTAACGAGTCGCAAAAAAAAAATTTGAGACAATAGATTGTTTTTTTACTTAAAAATGTTTTTTAACTTTTATTAATTTTTATTTTAATTGTTTTCCAATTTTTATTTTTATTGTTTTTTTAATTGTAATCTACATCTCACCCTATAATTTGTTTAAAAAATTCTGTGCATAATAAACGTCTTTGACATTTTTTTTTTTTAATTTGAACCTCATTGAGTACATACCAAGCATTATAATTGTGCAATTCTGTAAAGACATACAGTGCACCAAAATGGTATGAGGATAAAACTAAAAATTTTAACCTGTTGCAGCTTTCAGATCAAACCAGGGAACAAATTTTAATGTTCAATGTCTTATTTCATCTATCGAATAATGCATTCTAGGATATGTGTAGCAATCCTGGATGTAGAGGAAATTGGATTTACTAGCACCAATTGTTTATGGAGGTTTCAATGAACAAAGATTTATCATTCGAAAACGCTTTGACAAAAAGGCTTTAAATAAAAATTGAAAAAGTTTCGATCTGAAAGCTGCGACAGGTTTACATTTAAACCTGTAAGTACTAATTCAAGTGAATGTTTACATTAATGAGGTTTAAATGTAAATTTTTATGACATAAGGGTGTCATTTACAGAATTATTTTCTTACGCCTTTTTTTTTTTTGGTAATTCAGACTTCTTAAGACAACATAGAGTTAAAGATGAAGGCACCAGCTGTTGTAATGTCAAAGCAAATGGCAAGGGATGGATTTACTGTTTTCAATAAACTGTTACTTTATCTTGTAAAATTGGCGCCTGAATAATGAGTAGCAAATGATAAAATACCATAAATTTTTAAAACCCCATGGTGTGAAAAAGAATTTAATTTCTTTTAAGAGAATGTTCATAGATGTTGGATTCACATTTCGTTTATTTTATATTATTGCTAGCATGCTTATCAGAGCGAGAGTCTTTTCATGCATAAGTAATACACAAAAGTATAAATTAAATGGTTGAAGAAACGGAAAGGATTGATCACAATTTTTCAGATAATTTAGTCACGTGAAGGCAATAAAAATAGTGGTGCAAGTGTGAATTTCGTATGTACATACTAACCCGATTGTCCGGTGCATCTAGCTGATCTAGTGTCAAGCCGAGGGAATCCTATGAGCGCAAATAAAGAGTCACCAGACAGCCACCGACAACCACAAGCCACAACGTCAATGAGTTTAATTAATTACCAAGTTTCGTGATCTTCTATAATTCGAGGATGTTTTACACATACTTTCCGAAACAGATAATATATTTCATCAAAATCTCAGTACTTGCCAAGCAGAAAAAATTAAGGTATAGACTGAATAAGGGCGTCAAAATGGAGCCATTCTACGAAAGCATAATCACAATCCGGGAGTTTTGACATAGCTTAGAATTGAAAAAAAAAAAAATTCATTATTCTTAGATAATGCGTTCAAAAATTGAGCGTTTGGTGAAACCCAAGAATTAACTTAGTGAAAAATAAAAAATAGTTTTTAAAAATAGAATTTGTTGAACAATTTTTTTACGTATTGATTAATAACTATTCGGCATTTTCATTTTTCAAAATGGATGATTTTAGTATTCATCAACCATTATTATTATTGTATACAATAATGCGCTATAATTTACATCAGATTTTCCTCAACTTTTTTGCGTTTTTGAGTGTATCCGAACTCACAAATGACGAATATGATGATTAAACCGATCCCGAATAACTATTTTCGTAAAAATTTGAGTTTAAGGTGCGTTCGAAAACGACATGACATTGACCTTTTTTTATGTTATCCGTTGGTTTTTTTGGTACCACATCCGTATTTTATTTTATTTTTTTGCGTTTTTGAGAGTGCGCGAGCTCACAAACGAAGAATACATAAATTATATGCATATGTAAACGTAATTGGCCTTCAACAAAGCAATTGACTTAAATCCGGATGTGGTATCAAAAAACCACCGTCAGTGGTAAAAAAAAAAAAAATTTGAGGATTTTCATACACAATTGGCAACAATTTTTTCGATGCCACTTTCCGAAGTCCTTTTCGCGAAAACAATATTTCCATTAATTTTATAGTAAAATATAGTCTGAAATTGTAGAATTAATTCTGGATCAATTATTTTCTTGTGGGCCATGAAAAAAACGCACATTTTAATTTTTTTAGATGTCGATACGATTAATCGTTCCCGAGATATCATAAGTTAAAGTAGCCGCCTCGATACGTGCTAGTCAAATAAGTACTAAAGTTTGAGAAGCGTTTCTACAAGT
The DNA here is from genome assembly GCA_949699805.1 of Tromatobia lineatoria. Taxonomy (NCBI): domain Eukaryota; kingdom Metazoa; phylum Arthropoda; class Insecta; order Hymenoptera; family Ichneumonidae; genus Tromatobia; species Tromatobia lineatoria. Next base: position 6,054,187 of record OX453054.1, read on the forward strand.
TTTTGAGATTCAATTGACAATTCTATGAACTTAATTAGTCATCAGCATGTGTTCTTAATATATAAATAAATTACCATCCACGATTTTAAAAGAAAATACGCTATAATGTATGCAAATGGTCAATAAGATGTTTTTGTCATCCAGTTATATATTAAAAATTAATCATAATATTAGCCCGATTATGACGAACAATAGCTCAGCTTGTTCATTAAAAGTTGCTCTGATCATTAAACGAAAAAAAATTTCAGTAATATTATTTATACAAAAATTACAACCGTCTGTTTATCCAACTCAACCTAACATTGGACATACAAATGGTTGTAACGTTTGCAAAAATAATAACACTGAAAAATCTTTCTGTTAAATCGTTGAAGCATCTTTCAATAAACAAAATGAGCTATTGCTCTTCATAATCGGACTAATATTATGGTTTTTTCTGATATAGAACTAGATGACAGAAGCATCTCATCAAACATTTACATATATCAGTGTATTTTCTATTTAAACTGTACCTGCGGATATATTTACCCAGTAAACACGGTATTGTAACAGCAACGTAACGGCTATGTAACTCAATGTAACAAGTAATCTCACGTGTAACTTACATGTAAGTTACACGTAATTTACAATTTCCCACTCAGCAATGTTACCATGTTATATAACATGTGTTACGTAACTGTTACAATTGAGTTACGTTGCCCGTATATTTCGTAGTGTAACAGATATGTAACAAGTAACATTCAAATGTTATATAACGTGTGTTACATAACCGTTACGGTCTTGCAATGTTAGTAGTGTGTTGCAGGATATTACTGCAAGGTAACAGCAACATAATCAAAAAAATTGTTTGTAACTTACATGTGACTTACGTGTAATTTATAATTTCCCGCTCAGTAATGTTACCGTGTTATGTAACGTGTGTTACGTAAACGTTGCAATTTAGTTATGTTGTGTTGTGCAACTTGAATCACACAGCTGTTACTGTTTCGTTATATTGCTAAAGTACAGTCATATTGACAATACATTAGCTTTACTTTTGTGGACTTACAGTCTACAAAAGAGCTTCAAGGGTTGCTAAATTGCTACCCTTGGGAGTCAAAAATATTAGCTGCTACTATTAAAAGTAGAAAAAGCGATTGGCAAATGATGCGAACCGGTTGAAATCTCGGAAGAGTATCACTCCGGTGTGCATATGAAGCTGCACCGTTACGCTGACTTATATACGTTAGTGACACGAATCGCTTGCGAGAAACGTTTGAGTCGCAGGCCATCTAGCGGACATCACATCGTGATACACATGTTACGTAACATTAATACATTTTTGTTACATGACTGTAACGAAACTACATTACGTAGATGTTACATATTTTTGCAACGTTTTAGCAATGTTATCACATTACGTAACTGCAACATGACAGGACTATCCCCACAGTTACATTGCAATCGTTTCAAAGATGTTGCATTACAGGTACACATTTTAGTTACATAACTGCAACACAACTACGGCTTATAACCGTTACGTTACGTGCATGTTCTCGATGTAACATAACCACTGTGATATGCATGTAACGTCAAATGTACATACTCTTGGAACATTCTTGTAACGTTACCACATTTACGTAACTGTAACATGACCGCACTATCGCTGCAGTGACTTACAGTCGTTACATACATGTTACATTACAGTTACACACTTTCGTTACATAACTGGAACGGAACTACGGTATTTAACAGTTGCACAACGTGAATGTTCACGGTGTAATATAACCACTGTAATATGTATGTTACGTATTGTTTGCAATATACTTGTTATGTTGCCACGTTACAACACTACAACAGTGCGTTCCTGTCACGAAAGTGACGTTCCTATTGTTACTCGCACGTTGCATTGCAGTTTCATAACTTTTGTTATGCAACTGCAACGAAAACATGTCACATAACGGTAACATCACCTGTATGTAACTAATGCAACATCACAATGTTACTCCTACGTTATATATCCTCGACATATCATAAGGGTAACACTGTTACAATCACATGTAACTTCCATGTTACATTGCCGTTCAAAAACGTGTTTACTGGGTACATATTAAGAACACACGCCGATGCTCAAATTGATTTTTAAATTCGTCAGGTGAACCACAATAATTTGTTGAAGTGCTTTTCAAAATTTAAAACTGATTTGACGAGCACGTAGCGACACAACTACCTTCACACGCATGCGCGCGCATGTGTGTGTGTGTGTGTGTGTGTGTGCGTGCGTGTGTGTGTGTGTGTGTGTGTGTGTGTGTGTGTGTGTGTGTGTGTGTGTGTGTGTGTGTGTGTGTGTGTGTGTGTGTGTGTGTGTGTGTGTGTGTGTGTGTGTGTGTGTGTGTGTGTGTGTGTGTGTGTGTGTGTGTGTGTGTGTGTGTGTGTGTGTGTGTGTGTGTGTGTGTGTGTGTGTGTGTGTGTGTGTGTGTGTGTGTGTGTGTGTGTGTGTGTGTGTGTGTGTGTGTGTGTGTGTGTGTGTGTGTGTGTGTGTGTGTGTGTGTGTGTGTGTGTGTGTGTGTGTGTGTGTGTGTGTGTGTGTGTGTGTGTGTGTGTGTGTGTGTGTGTGTGTGTGTGATGAAAGGCCATAAATTCATTTAACTGTAACTTTTGAACTATTCGTACTGCCTAATCTTCAATTGGTACAAATTTCGGAAATATTGGTCAACACATTTTATTTTTATAATAATTTGTTAATTTTCAAAAGCGTATATAAATGCTTTATCTCTAACTAATTTTGATCTATCGGGCTTTTCAATTATGGCCAATTCTGGAAAAGTTTTGCGTTAATTAATTCAAACGTGATGCGTTACTCCCGGAACGATCACCTAGTGTCACGAAAAGTGAACAAAGTCAGGACTTTAATGCGAATATATTCACTTATGAAATAAATTAAAACAAAATAATCTAGAGATCGGGCGCGTAGTGCCCGATCGCTAGTTATTTAGTAATGAATGTATGTATGAAGCATCTCCAAGATTATCTAAAATCCCTGACCCTCGATAAAACGCTAATTTCTTAAACGATATACATTGATTTTATACGATTGGTACACAAAAAGAAATGTTAGAATTCATGTTTAATAAAATTAACCACGTCAAAGAATTTCGGGAATTCTTCGAATAATTTCAACACGGTTATCGTTGTTGTATTGGCCACCACCGGAGAAATTCTTTGCACAAATTGCAGAGTTTTCGAGGCGGCATATTAATCGAAATAACAATATTAAGTACAAGCATTTTATTCACATCTTTCACCGAACAACGTATAAATATGTGCAGGAGTGACAAAACGAATGGTGCTTAAGATGAAACCTAAACACAGTTGCAAAATCGTAGAAAATAAATTGCCAAGATTTTCTTTGAAATCTAAAAGCAATACGACTGTGCAAAGCGACCTTCGTTCAAGCTATCTTGACTGCATTGGACTGCGATCGTTGAAGATAATAGCAAACGGTATTTTTATTTTATTTTTTCGTTTTCTGAACGTTTGATAAATGTGAGAATAAAAAAATAGACACTTTTTTATTATTTTTGAAAACGTTTTCACAATTAATGACACCATTTTTTTCAATCGTCAACTTTATGATATTATTTTTCAGATCTTGGTTAGACTGCATGAAGAAAATCCTTAATTTTTTTATTCACCTTTTTTTATGTACCACGTAGAAACACAAAATCTTGCAAAGAATCTTTTAAGGCATCTTGAAAAAATCTTGTAATCTCGTTTGAAGAACATTCAAATAAATCTTTAAAAGAAATATGTTTAAGATCCGAAGCAAGATTCTTTCCAAGATGTTCTTTCGTTTCAAAAGAAGAATCATGAATAGAAACAACAGGTCGCGCTTGATTTCTCCAAAGAATTTGATAAAGATTCTTTCCACGATTTTCTCCTCAATTAACGGAATCATTTGACGATTCACGCAACGACACTTTTCAAGTTTTTGGAAAGATTCTTCTAAAGATTCTCAGAACGTTTTTAGATAAGATCTTGAAAAGAATGCTGGAAACAATCTCGCTCTGGTTTCTATACAAGATTGTTTTGAAGATTTTTGCAAGATAGTTTTAAGATTTTTCAAAAGATGCTTTTTTTCTACGCAGGAATTTTCACACTAAAAACCTACAGTCTGCAACCTAATATTGAAACTCGTCAAAGGTAAGCTTCGTACAGTTTTGTTAGAAGTGGCCAAGTGCCTTCCGTATTTAACATTTGATTAACACGTAGGAAATCAAGTCTTTTGACCGATATTATTATTTTTATAATTTTATTTTTCAAAAAAAAAATTCATCGGCTTTGTTTAAAACGTTTGATAAATCTGTCAAGTTTGACCAAAAATCGGGAAAAAATTCAACAAAACATCAAAAAATTTAAGAAGACAAAAAAACATTATCAAGCGTCTGAAAAATTTTTTAGACTGAGTCACAAATTTTACGAATAATGTTAACAATCGAGAAAAATCGAGAAAATTTTTTAAAAATAAAGAAAAATCGAGGGGAAAAAATCAATAAATCGTCAAAAAATTGCAAAAGAAGATGATAATAAAGATTCCAAACAAAATGTCAGATTGGTTCGAAGATTTAGCGACATTTGCACATTTTTTCTCGATTTTCCTCCATTTTTAACATGTTTGTGACTAAAATTTGTGTTGAATGAAATTTTACTTATAATTAAACTTCACGACAGACAATGGCTCCAGAATTTACCTCAATCTTGAAATTTCAATTGATACTGATCTTACAGGGCGGCGAGGACGATATTCTGAGTTTCAAAAATTCATCACTAGAAAACTATCGATTTAAACGAAAAATTTGTAAGTACTTTTTCCCTTCCCAATGATCTGAAGATAACGAAAAAAGATACGCGAACGTCCATATATCGTATCTGTAATTTAGGGACATGAATTTATTGAGATCTGAAGATAACGAAAAAAGATACGCGAACGTCCATATATCGTATCTGTAATTTTGGGACATGAATTTATTGAGAGTCGCATTCATCTACGTGTTAATCAAATGGGAAATGTATAAATCGTTTGAGCTACCTCTAAAAAATCTTTTATCGCGCTGAAATTTTGAGAAGGGTTGCGTAAAAGTACAAACTATAGATTAAAACGATGCAAAATAAAAAAGATTTTTTTTTTTCGTCACACCCTAACGGTATACGGTATTGGCATTTTAAATCGCAGCATGCCGTGATACCATGCGCGTAAATTTCTCTGAGGTATCGAAAACCGTGCACGGTATCATGACATGCTGTGATTTAAAATGCCAATACCGAATACCGTAGGAATCTATTCCGTGCACGGTATAATTACTTGAAAAATGTAATTATACCGTGTGTTAGATCACGGTATACCGTGATTCTACGGTTTGGTCCCAATAGACATTTCCTAATTTGTTTTTCCTCCTATACACGAACGGAAATACTAGTTTATGCCATAATATAGAGTCTCATATGTAGGAAACAGCGTTTAAGGATGTATGATACGTACAGTCCCACCAAAAGTGATTTTCATAGACACTTTCGATCACTTCCCGATGGGATAAAAACCGGAAAAAAATAATGCATATAAAACGTGCTGGAAAGATTGATTCCGCATAATAATAATTCTAAAATGTTATTAACAAATTAGTGAAAAAAACAATTCTTCAACAAGCGATCAGTCGATCTAACTTTTTTCTAATGAAAATGTTATGTTCATTTATTTGAATGCATAGGAATTTTTTCAGATTCTTTTCTTTATTTCGATTTAATTTTTTTTTCAAATGCGCAGAATATGACAAATTTTGGAAATGCGTTTTGCAAAAAAATATTGAGTGTAGTAGATGGTTTTATTGTCATATTCTGCGCATTTAAAAAAAAATCAGAATCAAAGTAAAGAAAAAAATCTGAAAAAATTCGTATGGATTCAAATCAATTAACGTATCATTTTCATTAGAAAAAAAAGTTAGGTTGACTGATTGTTTGTTGAACAATTGTTTTTTTCACCAATTTCTTAAGAACATTTTGGGATTATTATTATGCGAAATGAATCTTTTCCGCACGTTTTATATGCATTATTTCTTTCCGATTTTTATCCCATCGGGAAGTGATCGGTATTGTCTCTGAAACTCACTTTTGGCGGGACTGTACGTATCATACATCATTAAACATTGTATGATGCGCATCGTCTGAAAAAAAAAAATCGTACGAAGCTTTTCTTTCACGAGGTTCAATATTAATACGGGCTTTTCCTATAAGAAGTGAAAAAAATAAATAAAAGCTTTTTTCTGCAGCAGTCTAATCTCGGTTCGTACGAGGAAATTGATCATTTTAATTTTGAAAAACATTTTTAAAAATGAGAATGATAATAACGGTTTGTAAAATCTTGGTTCATACGAAGAAATTAATAATTTTAATTTTGAAGAACATTTAAAAAAATAAGAATGATAATAACGGAGTTTTTAAAACTATGAGCACGATAAATCGTGATTAAACATAATTCCAACGTGCTAATGATTTTCAATGAAAATGCCAAAGAAGCACCATCTAGCGGAAGCCGAACGAAAGATTTAACAAATTTCGGTCCTCTTGAAATTAGCAGGAAATCAAGAAAATTGTGGAAGTATACAGGGAGGACACGGTGAAACTAGACAGCGCAAATGCGCTTGCGCGTCAAACCGACGGTTCTCACTCTATGCGTGCAGACCGAGTAGTCGGGCCAGCAAGAGAGAACGCAGAGGGGGAATGTTTTGTTCTAAATAAAGCTTGGTTTCTGGCGTCTGCCCTACCAGCTCAGGTAGCGTCTCTTTCCCCTACCACTACCCTTACTGGCCCATTCTGATGGCGCGTGGGGACACAGTCGCCGCTCGGATGAGACGCACTGGCGGCCGTAGGCAGTAGCCAATCAGGCTACTAAATTCTCACGCAGCCGCATTGGACTGTCTAGTTTCACCGTGTCCTCCCTGTATATGCGCGCGTGCACTCGTGTATAAGCGGGTGCCAACAAGAATTGTCCAAACACCGAAGACGCAACGCAGTCAAAACACAAGAGTAACAATGAGCCCATAAATCGATTGTCCCGAATAACCGTTAACAAAGCAACAATATTGAATTTAGTACAATTGAAACGATATTTTCAGCATTCGTATTGCACTGGCTTTTCCACACAATGTGTACAAAATTAGACCATATGTAAACTATTGGATTGAATGGCTCATTTATCATCATTAACGTATTTATGTAGTTTCTATACTATTTTTAAATGTCGTGTGAAATTAATATAGCATAATTCATAAAAATGGGTCATTCTATTAATTATCGGGTAAAAATCTAAACTCTAAATTTTTGACGCTCGTGTTATTTTTATGATCCGATTCACTATACTGAAATAAAGAGAAAGCCCAAATATGAGATTTTTTGCTCATAACATCCTATCTGTTCAGGAAAATCCAAAATACTATTATTTGTTGAAACTTTTTTGGATTTTCAAAAAAAAAAAATCTTTGTCTTTTCATTAGACGACATTTTCGAAGTGAAAAATAAAAAAAATAGTCAAAAAGCCCTTTTCGATGCTTACTGCACTTTTTATTCAAAATTTGTTGTTGTTTTTTCGATAAGTTCAGAAAATTTGCCTCAGGATACCGAATTTTTAACTTGTGCTCTCCAAAATTCTATTACTAACGATAATAATAGGCAAAAATTCATAATAAAATAAATAAAGAATATGTGTATAGATCGTTAAGTTCGATGTTGAGCGATTTATTCCGAGACGCCCCTTCATTTTGTTTGAAATGAATTTTCAAAAATCTGAATTAAAAAATTTGAGAGCTCTATCTCGACAGGAAAACGTGCCTGTAAGCACAAACATTTTCCCATTTGAATAACATGGGAGTTTCGGCACAATTACTTTGAATTTTTTTCCGGGCCTCACAAAAGCGGGAAAAATCGAAATACTGCACGAATTGTACGTCAAGTAGTTGTACTTTGTACACAAATTTTAATAACCATCTCACCATCATATTCAACACCCTTAAGCTACTAAAGTTAATAAGGATGTATGATACGTACAGTCCTGCCAAAAGTGAGTTTCAGATACAATTTCGATTACTTCCCGGTGGGATAAAAACCGGAAAAAGATAATGCATATAAAACGTGCTGAAAAGATTGATTTTGCATAATAATAATTCCAAAATGTTATTAACAAATTGGTGAAAAATACAATTGTTCAACAAACAATCAGCAAACCCAACTTTTTTTTCTAATGGAAATGATATGTTAATTTATGTAAATGCATAAGAATTTTTTCACATTTTTATCTTTATTTTGATTTTTATTTTTTTTATTTTTAAAAATGTGCGCGAAATAACAAATTTGGATATGTGTTTGGCATAAAACCATCTACTACACTCAAGATTTTTTTGCGAAACGCATATCCAAAATATGCTACATTCTGCGCATTTTTCAAAATAAAAAAAAATGAAAATAAAAATAAAGAAAAAAATCTGAAAAAATTCATATGCATTCAAATAAATTAACATATAATTTCCATCAGAAAAAAGGTTAGGTTTGCTGATTGTTTGTTGAACAATTGTATTTTTCACCAATTTTTTAATAACATTTTGGGATTATTATTATGCGAAAATCTTTTCAGTACGATTTATATGCATTATTTATTTCCGTCTCTTATCCCATCGGGAAGTGATCGAAATTGTATCTGAAACTCACTTTTGGCGGGACTGTACGTATCATACATCCTTAAGGCCGGCAAGAGCATTTTTTACAACTGACTTCGAGCTCTTTTCATTCGGTTGCTTAACGTGCAAAATGATTCGTAACAGCGAAAAATTATGTCTTAAGGGTTGCTCTTTTTGATAGTGCCAATAAGAAATTTTGGAAAAAATTTTTTGATCACAAAAGAATCATTTTTATGTAAAGTAATATGATTTTTTAAACATTTTTTTCACGTTAAGTGACTTTTCAGGACCTTTTAGCTTTGCTATAGAGGTTTACACCATTTAGATCGTGTTCTTAATGCCTGAACTTGAAAAATAGACTAAAGACATTTTTTTTTCTTTGCGTATAATTCAAGATGGCGCCCAGAGTTCAGTATTTCCTTTGTCAAAGTTTATGAATTTTTTACTCGAGCACCGTACAATTTTAGAAAAAATCTCTATAAACAAAAAGTGCTTAGAATTAGCCACTTGATATTACTGATTTTTTTCAGACTCCTTTGAAGCATTTTTGAATTTTTTTCTATTCGGCCAAGTTTGGAAAATTTTCAAATTTTTCGAAAAATTCAGGATCATTCCTTAAATAATTCCCGAGATTTTTTATTCCCTAAACTAAAAATTACGTTGAGGAATGTGTAACTCAAAAACATTGAACTTTAAATCAAATGAGCAGATTCAAATTTTATCTTTCAGATAAGTTTCAAATAAACTTTAAATTTTCGGTTAAAAACTAAAGTGGACGATTCCCTTTATCGATAATCAGCAAAAAAATTCAAATTTAGATTTTTTCTTTATTCCATCACAGTGAATTGGATCATAAAAAAAAAGCGCCAGCAATTTGAAAACCAGATTTTTGTCCGATATTTTTCCTGGTGGAATCTTTATAAATTGTGCTATATTTATTTTGCACGACATTCGAAAATAGTATAAAAATGACACAAATGCTGTCAGAAAATCGTTGTTCAAGACAAACAAAAATTGTCGTTCCAAGTTGACGGCCAAGATATATAATTAAATAGGAATCTAAGTTTGTATAATATTTTTTTAATGTTGCCGTGGGTCTAATTTATAATCAAGTATGAGTACTAGGGTGTGTCGATTTTTTTTTCCTAATTTTTTCTTATTTTGCGTAGTTTTAATTTATAGTTTGTACCTTTGAGCAAATCTTCTCAAGATTTTAGCGCGATAAAACATTTTTTAGAGGTAGCTTAAACGATTTAAAGATTTCCCATTTGATTAACACGTAGATGAATGCGACTCTCAATAAATTCATGTCCCTAAGTTACAGATACGATATATTGACGTTCGCGTATCTTTTTTCGTTATCTTCATATCATTGGGAAGAGAAAAAGTGTTTACAAATTTTTCGTTTAAATCGATAGTTTTCTAGTTATGAATTTTTGAAGCTCAGAATATCACCCTCTCCGCCATGGAAGATCAGTTTTAATTGAAATTTCAAGTTTAAGGTAAATTCTGCAGCCATTGTCGGTCGTGAAGTTTAATTATAAGTGAAATTTCAATCAACTGTTAAACGGATGTTTGAATTTTGTTTGTAAATACGAAAAAATGATGAATTAGATCGGATATTTAAGAGGAAAATAAAAAAATCCACCGGCTTTGTTCAAAACGTTTGATAAACTTGTTAAATTTGACCAAAAATCGGGAAAAAATTAAACAAAACAACAAAAAATTTAAGAAGAAAGAAAAACATTATGAAGCGTCTGAAATTTTTTTTAGACTGGGTCACAAATTTTACAAATAATGTTAAAATTCGAGAAAATTTTTTAAAAAAACAAAGAAAAATCGAGAAAAAATGTACAAAAAAACAAAGAAAAATCGAAAAAAAATGTACAAAAAAAGAAAGAAAAATCGAGGGGATAAAACCAATAAATCATTGAAAAATTGCAAAAGAAAAAAATCATAAAGATTCCAAACAAAATGTCAGATTGTTTGGAAGATTCAGCGACATTTGGACATTTTTTCTCCATTTTTCTTCATTTTTGACATTATTTGTAAAAAATAAATGACTAAAATTTGGGCTGAATGAAATTTCACGTATAATTACACTTCACGACAGACAATGGGTCCAGAATTTACCTCAATCTTCAAATTTTAATTAAAACTGATCTTACAGGGTGGAAAGGACGATATTCTGAGCTTCAAAAATTCATAACTAGATGACTATCGATTTAAACGAAAAATTTGTGAGCACTTTTCCTCTTCCTAATGATCTGAAGATAACGAAAAAATATACGCGAACGTCGATATATCCTATCTGTAATTTTGGGACATGAATTTATTGAGAGTCGTATTCATCTACGTACTAATCAAATGGAAAATCTATTCATCGTTTGATCAACCTCTTAAAAATTTTGTATCACGCTAAAATTTTGAAAAGAATTGCTCAAAGGTATAGATTAAAACGATGCAACATGAAAAAGAAAGACATTTTTTTTTTTCGACACACCCTCATTAGTACACAGAAAGGCCATAAAGGTCTCAACTAAAACAGCCACATAAAGAAATAAGATATTTAAAAAAAAAAGAATGAAAAAAAACGAAAGGCCGGTTGAAGTTGATAACGAAGGACGGTCTAAATTAACGTAGAATGTACCTGAAGAAGCGCTGGGCCCATAACAGGCACGAGGAAACCCTGGTAAAGGAACTCGAGCAGTTGTTTCTGCACCAAAGGGTGAGCGACTTGAGCAACAGCGTTACAGAATTCCAGAGAATCCATTAGTTGAGTGAGCTCCGGTATGTCGTTAACGTCGTCGGGCGTCAATCGATGCCAATCGTCAGTTTCGATGCGCAATTTTCGTGGCAAGACAGAGTACAAGCCGCTCAAACCCGTCGCCAGCACCTTAACAATATTTTTAACCAACAATTTTTTTAACAAATTTTTTTTAGTATTTTTCGATTCCGTTATTTCACGAAAATTCTAATGGATATTTTTAGCCAACAATTTTTTTAACTATATTTTTTAAGTATTTTTCGATTCCGTTATTTCACGAAAATTCTAATGGAATGCAGGCTTTTTTGTTGATAACGAAAATTGAAGATAATCGTAGACCTTGACCTTCTTTTCTGTTATTCGTCGTTGAAATTCAATTAATTCATAAGATAATTGTGTTATCTCGTGACACCGAAGATAGAAAAAAAAGGACAAGGATTTTGCGTAGTTTCGATTATCACTCGACCTGCTTGACCACTACCGCCCTAATTACATAAATAATATCCGAGCTATTTCACTAATTACCGGACAAAGATCTGGCCTCTAAATTTTTGGAACTCTTTCTTTCACGATTCATTTCATCATACTGAAATAAAGAGAAAACCGAAATTTAAGATTTTTTGATCATCATTCGCAAAGGGAATCGTCTACTTTTTGAAACTGAAAAATTTATCTTTCATTTTTAACGACTTACCGAATTTGATTAGGAAACTTCAAAATACTATTATTCGTCATAAATTCTCTTAATTTACGGGAATTTTTTTTTTCACATTCAACGACATTTTCAAGGTGAAAAAGTTATTTAAAAAATTGAGGCCTTTTTGGCTCACCCCATTTTTTCGTAATTTTGTTTTGTTTTGAAGTTTAGAAAATTTACGGCAGAATATATAATTTTCAACTTGTGCTCTGAAACTCAGTTTCTAAAAGCAAAAAAAAACGAAAAACATCATCATCATTCAAAAATTCATTTCGAACTTTAATAGATTTCTTTTCAATTAAATAATTGAAAACCTTTACTAACAAATCAACCATTTTATCACGAATTTTTTTTTGAGCGCAAGTTCAAAATTAGGTATTCTTAGGGAAATTTTCTGAACTTATCGAAAAACGAAATTTTCGTTAAAAAATTCGGGTGTGAAGAAAAATATTTTTTTCCGGATATTCGGAAAATTTAAAAAAAAATAGTATATTGGATTTTCCTGATCGAATTCCGTTCGATAAATTTTCAAAAAAAATAGTATATTGGATTTTCCTGATCGAATTCTGTTCGGAAAATTTTCAAAAAAAATAGTATATTGGATTTTCCTGATCGAATTCTGTTCGGAAAATTATCAAAAAAAAATAGTATATTGGATTTTCCTGATCGAATTCTGTGAAAAGTTAAAATTTGAAATTTAAATTTTTAGTTGTAAACGAAAGTAGAAGATTATCTTTGGGAATAATAAGCAAGAAACTGCAAATTTGGGCTCTTTCTTTATACCAGTATAGTGAATCGAATAACGAAAATAAAGAGCACCAGAAATTCGAAGGCCATATTTTCGTTCGATATTTGGTGGAATAACTCAAATAATAAATCTTGTATAATAAAAATACAAGATAATATTAGTGCGGAGCGTCGAGCTAGCGTCGCCAGTAATGACATGAGAAACGCATTGTTACAACGCAATGCTAATTATTTCAGTCACGTGGAGTCGTGTGAGCGATTTCCCGTGACGAAAGGAACGTCTATTCCGGCGCTTCTATTAGAATTACGTGTGCATATAACATTAAATGAGGATACTATTTAAAGCCCGTGCTGGTTAAACATGTAATTTTCCATTTTTCTCTTTAAAACAAACCGGATCTTTCTTTCCCAGAGTATACAAAATACCATATGAGCTTAAGGATGTATGATACGTACAGTCCCGCCAAAAGTGAGCTTCAGAGACAATTTCGATCACTTCCCGATGGGATAAAAATCGGAAAAAAATAATACATATAAAACGTGCTGAAAAGATTGATTTCGCATAATAATAATCCCAAAATTTTATTAACAAATTGGTGAAAAAAACAATTGTTTAACAAACAATCAGTCAACCTAACTTTTTTTTCTAATGAAAATGATATGTTAATTTATTTGAATGCATACGAATTTTTTCAGATTTTTTTCTTCATTTTGATTTTGATTTGTTTTTATTTTCAAAAATGTGCACGAATGAACGAATTTTGGATTTGTGTTCGGCATAAAACCATCTACTACTCTCAAGATTTTTTTGCAAAACGCATATGCAAAATTTGTTATATTCTGCGCATAAAAAAAAAAAAAAAAAAATCTAAACCAAAATAAAGAAAAAAACCTGGAAAAATGCGTATGCATTCCAAATAAATTAACATATCATTTTCATCAGAATAAAAGTTAGGTTGACTGTTTGTTAAACAATTGTTTTTTTCACCAATTTATTAATAAAATTTTGGGATTATTATTTTGCGAAATCAATCTTTTCACGTTTTATATCCATAATTTTTTTGATCGAAATTATCTCTGAAACTCACTTTTGACGGGACTGTACTTATCATACATCCTTAATCAAGAATTGAGAAATACATATAGGGGTTCCCACGTAAAATCAGCATCCCATGTCCTCGATTCCGATTATTTTTTGTATGACCTTGTTCACGATCCACAAGCGTTGCGGAATTTTTTTCTTTGTAAACCGATTTCGAAAACCCCAATTTTAAAATATTAAAAAAATTCACAATTATTCTATGACTTTGAATAAGATTTTTCAGCAACATATTATAATGGGATTTTCATTATTTTCTATTTTTTTTTTTGCGAGTTTATAGTTTTTTATGTCATGATTGCAATTATAATTTTTTTGAAGGATTATAAAAATCGTTAGTATTGATGAATTTCAATTCTGCGAAAATTTATAGAAATGTCAAAGCTGAATACAATGTATATTCGAGAAAGTTACGACCAAAAATAAAAAATAATAATTGTAATTCCGACGTAACAATACAAAAAAATTGCGAGAAAAATCGTTAATATCGAGATGCATTAAACAGATGCAGTGTTTAAAAATGAGATTTCGGATTATAGAATCCGTGTGAAGATTTTAAAAAGAAATTGCATTTTCGAAATCGGTTTTTGATTTTTTAACATAATCATGGGGGTAAAAAAATTCAAAATAAAAGGGGGTGAGCAACATCGGTTGCTGGTTTGACGTAGAATACATATATAAAAAACTTGGCTTGCTCTAAACATCGATTCGATCAACCGAATTTCAATAAAATGCATCTAAACCATCTTTCGTCTCACACAGCGGAAACTTTGTATTCGCAACATCCTTTTTTCATTTTGAGATGCCATTTCTAAATTTAATAAATAGTCATATAGAACATGAGAATAAAATTGTGTAATTCGTGGAAAAAAACATGTTGCTACGATATTCTGTTCACGCCGTTTTTCCAGATGTGTTGCTTCCCCGTAAAAAAAGCTTTGTTACCGTGAATTTTATTTTATTTTATTTTTTTCAGGTTTTTATGTCAGGAAGCCCAAAATTCTCTAAAACGTGGAGAGAAGAGATTTGTAGGAAATGTGTGTGTGTGTATGTTCGGATTGTTGTTAGGACCATCCTCAATTTTTTAAATATCAAGATTCAAGATATTAAGATTAAGATAAAGGCTAAGCTTAAATTTGGCGCAAATCCGTTAAGCCGCTAAATAATTATGACATTTTGAATTTTTTCTAAAATCAATTATAATGCTCTAACTTTCTCATTTCTTCAAAATACTGAGCTCGACTTTACTCCACGAATGGAGTATTATAATCTAATAATTGGTACCAAATTTTGTGAAAATCGGTTTAAATATTCCAATTCTATGGGACTTGAATTTTTTTAATTTACGAAAACATTGGTATTCCCTTTCTAGCACGAATTTGAGTATAAAATATTGGTTTGAGAGTACAATGAGGTGGAAATTCGTGTACAGCTACAAAATATACATAGAGAATCGTTCGTGCTATTACGTGATAACGCAAAACTTAATTAATCACACAACAAAGCTACCTTTACGGGAAAGCCAAACATAATAAGAGATAAGAACAACAGAATTTTCAGGAAAGCTAGAAATAAACGCTAAGCAACGTGACAATTACAGTTGTCAAGTATTTTGTTTGTATTACCGGACAGACGTTGGAAGAATCGGCAATGTACACTCCCAATTCGTCGTTTTTCTTCGATAAAGACATACACAGTAACATAGCATCTCGAGCTTGTTGACCCAACGGACCTTCTCGATGGATGTGGGGTATGAGTAGCGTAAAGATGATAAATCTGTTAACAATCAAGCATAATTTTATTCCGCTTTTCATGTAGCAGAGCTTTTCTGTTTCATGAGTTAAGTCTAGTGCGATAAGCATTGCGATTACAATGATTAGACGCTCGTAATCAAGAATCCGTGATAACACGATAATATCGTGTTTCCGATATTTCAAGTCAACTTATAAAATGTTCGGTATTCATTATGTTGGAAGAAAGGTAAATGCGTGATTTTTGGGGGCGGAATTTTATTGCCCCAGTTTAGCAACAACAAAAATCACCGATTTTAAACAAAGCTACTTTCCGTGCTTGGAACAACGACGCAAGAATTCGAGAAGCTACTCACTCTCGATTTAAGTGCACCGATGATTTTAGTTCGTTGATTTTAAGTGATTTTAAAAATGAATTTATAGATATTGCAAAACTATGATTTTATATGATTCCAATGTTTTCATCATGATTTCAGATGTCTTCGACAATTAAAATCATACTTTAATTTCATTGATAATAAAATTGAAATCGTCATCAAAGAGCACGCATAAAATGTGCAATATTCGATGTTTGCAATGAAGTAGCAAGTTTTCCTCATTTTAACCGATGAAGTGTGCGCATGCGCAAGGCGATTTTCATTACTCCCGGCGAACAGATGTAAACTGGTTTTTTTTCCCCTAGAGAGTAATGGAAATGGATTGCGCATGCGTTCGAGTCAGTAAATAAGAATGAGCAATTTTATTACACATTGCGAGCGAAAAATTAAGTAATTTCAACGACGGCACTAATAGTACTTCGTGGTACTAAGGTATTATTTAGGGAGGTATTGACAGCCGGTCCAGGATACCCAAAACGCATTGCGCGGCTTTAATAGTGGTAACTTTCAATGCGCACAAAAAAAAATAAGCGTGCTTATTTACGGACCGCCCTCGTACCACAGAAGGCACTCGCCTTCGGCTCGTGCCACTGTGGTACTCGTGCGGCGTGCGGCCGACTTCACACTCTTCGTATAAAGTTCGCCATCACGGCCTTGTATCACAATGTACTATTATTCCACCTTATAGAAACATGCGATTTTTTTAAATTGATTAATCATACTACCCTAATAAAACAGAGACATCTGTTTTTAAGTTCAAAACATGTTAAGTTATAAGTAGCAAGTGGAATCTTGAGTACAAAATCCATTTCCGATATTCTAGATGGACCGTGGCACTCTTAAGGATGTAGGAGCGCGCTGGGGTGCTCAACTTCGTGAAAAGTGAGAATTCAGAGAGAAATTCGAACACTTCTCGATGGAATAAGAATGTTAAAAAAATCAAGCATACAAAAAGTGCGGAAAAGATCAATTTTGAATATTAATAATTGCAAAATGTGATTAACAAATAGGTGAAAGAAAAAATTGTTCAACAAATTATCCGTCAACTTAACTTTTTTTTCGAATAAAAATGATTCGTTAAATTTTCGGAATACGTATGAGATTTTTTTAGAATTTTGTCTAGTGTTTGAAAATAGCGGTTTTGTTTTCTTGTATGAGTTGTATTCGCAAATCTATTTGATCAATTGTTTTGAAACTTTTTGGGTGTACTAGGTGGATTTGTGAGAAACAAATATAAAAAAAATCGCGACTTAACATGCATTTTTGAAGAAAAAAAAATTTCCAAAAAAAAACGAGATTTCGATGATCTGATTAAATTTTGAAAAAATTCGTACGTATTCAGAAAAATTGATGAATCATTTTCATTTGAAAAAAAAGTTAGGTTGACGGATAATTTGTCGAACAGTTTTTTTTCCACCTATTCATTAATAACATTTTGCAATTATTAATAGGCAAAATTAATCTCTGCCGCACCATTTGTATGCTTAATTTTTAAAAGATTTTTCTTCGATCGGGAAGTGTTCGAATTTCTCTCTGAATTCTCACTTTTCAGGAAGTTGGGCACGACATCGCGCTCCTAAATCCTTAAGGCAAAATCGGCTAATTTCGAATTCTTGGTCTATTTTTCCACACTATGATATTTCAATAATGACAAACAGCGTCGTTGCAATTTTCGTAATTTCCATTTTCAACGACTATACTGAACTAAGAAAGTATTTTCACACTGAGTGCGTAAAAGTCTCTTGTTCTTCGGATTCATTTTGATTTTCCAAGTTGGAACTCTTAAATTATGATTCTGTAAATTCACGAAATTTCAATCTGCAAAAATTCTTTGTAATAAAAACTTCAAACGGCTTTTAGTGACATCAGATGATCACAATGCTCTTTTTAAGCGGCGGAGAGGTAAAGACTTAAAAAATAAAGCTATTCTCCTGTTATAAATTTTGTAGATAGCACCGATATTTGATAAGGAAAGAAAAACTTTTCTTATCAACTATCGTCGATAAGAGAAGTTCATAAACGGGTTAGACAAAGAATTTTATATAAATCGTAAATTTTCATACTTTTTTTGTAAAAATAGCAATATCAATATACTTTTATTTCCTATAATTTCGGAACATGATATTGATATGTTGTACGAAAGAAAAAAGGAAAATCATTGAATTGTGAGATTATTTAAGGCTCACCATGATCGACTGTATGTATGTATGATGGTCTGAACCTTTGTGAAACGTACTTGTTTTTCCCCGTGACATTCGGCTGGAAGAATAAGTCGAGTAACGCAATATTTTGCATTATAGCGACGCACAGCTGATTGAGGAAAGAAATAAGTTTCTTCTCCACTTCATACTCCAAAATATCCATAGCGCATGCTTCCAAGAACCTAAGAACGGGTCTTGCTACTGGTTCATGAGCAAGCAACGTGCTGCTGTGCGAAACCAAAACTTCGTGAAGTTTTAGTTGCTTCAGACGCAATATAGTCGTGTACCTGGCAATAGAAAAAATATATATACAAGTTCACATCGATCAAGTTGGAAAAAATTATTAAGGAGACTTGGTCACCAAAAAAAGTCATAAGAAAAAAATTCTGTAAATGATACAGTCCTTTTACAAAATCTCACATGAAAACCTCATCAAGGATATATGATGAGGTTTTCCCGCCAAAAGTGAGTTTCAGAGACATTTTCGATCACTTCCCGATGGGATAAAAATCGGGAAAAATAATGCATATGAAACGTGCTGAAAAGATTGATTTCGCATAATAATAATCCCAAGATATTGTTAAGAAATTGGTGAAAAAAACAATTGTTCAACAAACAATCAGTCAACCTAACTTTTTTACTAATGAAAATGATACGTTGATTTTTTCGAACAATACGAATTTTTTCATATTTTTTTCTTTATTTTGATTTTGATTTTTTTTATTTTGAATAATGTACAGAATATAACAAATTTTGAATATGCGTTTTGCAAAAAAATCTTGAGTGTAATAGATGGTTTTATGCCGAACACATATCCAAAATTCGTTATTTCGCGCACACTTAAAAAAAAACCAAAATCAAAATAAAGAAAAAAATCTTTAAAAATTCGTATGCATACGAATAAATTAACATATCATTTTCATTAGAAAAAAAATTAAGTTAACTGATTGTTTGTTGAACAATTGTTTTTTTCAGCAATTTGTTAATAACAATTGAGGATTATTATTATGCAAAATCTATATTTTCAGCATGTTTTATATGCAATATTTTTTCCGATTTTTATCCCATCGGCAAGTGATCGAAATTGTCTATGAAACTCACTTTTGGCGGGACTGTACGTATTATACATCCTTAAACATCGTTTTTTTTTGCAACACCTTAACGGAAAGACGGTTTTCTCGTAAGGCAACCTGGCACAAAAAAAAACAAATTTATAATCTATATACGGAATTTTTTTCGTAACATTTTGTAAAAATTGTGTATTTTTGAAAAAAAATTATCGAATTTTTGCAAATAAAAAGCAGTAAATTGTTCATTAAAAAAAGTTTACACTGAACCAAAAAACACCTACGCAATTCTCTACGAAGTGCATTGTGAAGCTACTGTTAAAATTTTAAACCAATCTCTGCAACAGTGTTCAAGGAATCCGTCCTCCCAGTTGAAAAAAAGTGGTTTTGAGGAAAACGCGTTTAAAGTTTTGCGATTAACCTGAACGCGCTATCCGTGATGTGCAACAAAATCGGTAATTGCACTGAGAGAAAAAGATACTAAGATTTTTAATATTCGATATACTAAATATTATATACTATCGGGTTGTATTTGGATAGTACCGTGTATTGTGTGTATTGTAAGGGTTTATTATACGGAATGTACTTGGTACAATCAGATATTAACCATTACTATAATTATACTAACTGTTGCACTCCAGAGAATGATCCCTATACGAAGCATCCAATATACTATTCGATAGTATATTTTTACTATCGGCTAGTATCTATTTCTCTCAGTGTGGATATTTTCAAATTTTTATTCTACTGTAAGACCAAGTGCTTATTGTTTTTATGCAACTAATGTACTGTGTGAGCCAAAAAAAAAAAAAAATCATGTTTTCCAAAATTCTGGAGTCGTGTCACTCCATAATTATTGACCGTTATTACCTTCCAGCGTATGTACTCAGTTCGAAAAGTGCGTCGAGCAAGTTTTCACTCAAAAGATATTCAAGGCAAGGTGAGTGAGTCGGTGCCGAATTTTGTCGTTGCTCGGACGTCCTTTTATTTCGTAACTCCAGCAACAAAAGAGTTACCATTTGATCGACATGATTCACAACACCGAGGATCTCGTCTTGGTTCGGTCCTCTGCTTGGTGGCTGAAGAGTAGGTTTTATTCATTAAAAAAAATTTCTTTTGACTTTTCGTACACGAGTAAAAGTTTAGATCTCTAGCAAACTCTGCAACTAAACTAACAACCAGGAAAGCAAACGGCCATTTCATGTAAAAATGCAACCACTCAAACGAGCAGGAACATAAGGAAAAGTATGAAATGTGAGCGAGGAGGCCACATCATTTTGCCGAAAAATCATTCTTCCAATCGTGATTTCTTATTGTGATTTCGACAAATCACATCCGGCAATACTTTCTATTGCATCTGTATTTTCGAAAAAAAAAGTATTGCCAAGAGTCATTTGCCCAAATCACAAACAGAAATCACGATTCGAGGAATGATTTTTCGGCAAAATGATGTGGCCTCGTGAGCGAGATGTCATCAGTGGCGGTAATTTTTTTACAGCCAGTTAAATACCAATGCGATTAACAAATCCAATAAAGCCGGTCTGACGATATATATAACCTTGTCGCAATACCTTGAGTAATTATCTCTAAATGCAGGTTTTTTTTTTCATAAAAAAATTCTCATGCGACAACACGTGCGCGTTTTTACGGCTAAAATCATTTGTTCGTGGTATCGTGCGCGCCTGGCCAGTAAGGTGGGTTAAAAATATCGATTATTGTTTTTCCACATCTGACACACGGAATTTAGTTGCTGAGTATCTCTAGAAAGTACTCACCAAGTATGAGTTCGTAATATTAATGGGAAGATTATGCTTATGATCGATTTGCATTTTGAATTTGGTCTCATATAAAAATGTAGTCTCTACAAAAATTGCATCTTATACTTTTTTGATAAATCTAATCATTTAAAAGATATTCAAGGTCGAAGATTGAAGAATTTAAATAAAAATAACTTTTTGTTTTGAATTTTGTAACTTACTGAAAAATAATTATTGAAAATTGAGTTCCCATTATTTCTATAGGAAATTAAATGCTCTACGAAAAAGGTTTCTAGTGGTTTATCGATTACTCCAACCGTTTAGAAGATATTCGCATTGAAATATCAATGCATAGTGCTATTCATAGAGGTCCGTTAAGGTGGCAAACGGAAAATTAGGAATTCAAATTAATAATATACCATAATAAGGTGCTTTTGAGGTGCTAATTAGGTGCCTAATTAAGAAATTTGGTGCGCCTATATTTTCGCCGGAAAATGAACATTTTACAGGACTGCTAGCTTGATGATTAGCTAGCGGTCCCATAAATATACGAATGATGAAAAAATATCTTCGTCATATCAAGATTAGGTGCTTTTTAGGTGCTAAATCGGTAACTGAATAAAAATTGTCTGCTCCTGTTTTTCGTGAGAAATTTAATATTTTACTGAGGCCTATAATATTTGTATACGGGACCGTTAGCTTAACGCGAAGCTGGCAGTCCCATGGCTGATAATAAAGAAATAAAAAATTTCGACAGATCAAAATAAGCTGCTCTTTTGGTGCTAATCAGGTGCCAAAGTAACGAATTTGGTGCCCTCTTATTTTCGCTGGAAAGTGAAAATTCAAAGAAACCGCTAGCTTGATGTTTAGCTAGCGGTTCCATAAATATTCGAATGATGAAAAAATATCTTCGTTATATCAAGATTAGGTGCTTTTTAGGTGCTAAATCGGTAACAAAATAAAAACTGTCTGCTCCTTTTTTCGTAAGAAAATTAATATTCTACTAAGGCTAATAATATTTTTATACTGGACCGTTAGCTTAACGCGAAGCTGGTAGTCCCATGGGCGAAAAACAAACATTTTTGACACATCTAAATAAAAGGCTCTTTTGGTGCTAAAGTAACGAATTTGGTGCCCTTTTATTTTCATTGGAAAGTAAGAACTTAATGGGACCGCTAGCTTGATGGTTCGCTTAATTTTTATTCGTCAATATGCCATAAGAGCCCATGTTAAACGATGTAAACGAAAATTCCCAGAAAATACATGTGAGTTTGTTATGAATTATTAAAAACGCGGTAATTATATAAATTTTTCTGTGCATTTTCAATTTTACTAACGAACCTCCTTAAGACAAACTGCCATATGTGTTGGTAGGATCAGTGTGAAAAGTTGTATAAAATTTCTCAAGGACATGGAAAAATTGTTTATCATAAAATTTAGGCTTACTTGTGATTATTCTATTATGATTATTCTAACGATAAACTGCTCATTAAAATGTGCAATAATTTTTTTTATCTACCCTTTGGGTCCGAAAATTTCGTTTTATATCATAATATTGAATCTGGTCACAGGAAAACGTTGTGTGAATTTTTATAATAGGTGGCATGAAGTATTTTCATATTCTCCTGTTGCAACAATTTTCTATAAATCAGCTAGGAATGTGAATTCTTTATCCTACCTCTTGTAAAAATTCGAACGATGTTGTCTTCATACCAAACTCGATAATATGGCATAAGCGGGGATTTCCGATCATGTATAGTAGTGAACAAAAATTATTTGAAATTTTGCTAAGCAGTAGTAAACAAAAATTATTTGACATTTTGCTAAGCAGTAGTAAACAAAAATTATTTGACATTTTGCTAAGCATTCGATTGTTGAGTAATAATATTTTTTAAAAGCCAAGCTAAATTATATGAACGACAGTATTTACATGTCCTTAACAAATTTTATAAAAGTTTTTCTTACAGTATTCGTAGCAAAGAAGATGAAGGTTTGTCTTATGTAACCATTTGTTTTAAAACTAGCAAACGCCAGTTTACGCGGAGTTGAATAACTGGATGACTATACGGTCTAAAATGACTCACAATATACGGAATTAAAGGTGATTGTTCAAGCTCTGAAATGCTACTATATATGGCACCATCCATCGAGTACAAAAATGATAATTTTCGTTCAAACGAAAGACTTCATTTTCTACGTGTTAATCAAATGGGAAATACAAAAGGCCGTTGCGCTACCTTTAGAAAAATTCATACGAAGTTTTCCATTCAATATTATGAGGTACAGACTATGAATTTTTGGTCCGGCAAAGAAAAAATTTCTTTACGTTTTCTTTTAAGCAGTCTAATGTTAACGAATACAATGTATGCTTATTAGAATATGGGGATCCTACGAAGGGTATTGGCACGTTTTAGCAAATGCAGGTGATTAAAACAGTGAGTTTACGGTCGTCGATTGTTTAAAACAAACAACGAATTAGTTCGTTACTTTCTTCGTGTTGAAAAGGTATGAATATTTGAAAATAGCGCACTAACTAACAAAATACATCAAGTCCGTAATGAGAATGATATTGTCAACTTCTCTCACTGTTTCTTTTGACGAGAAATTGCAACGAAAAGTACAACTTTCTGAAATACTGAAATTAAAATACATCTTTTTCGAGCTGTTTGACGTTCTGCGGAATCAGCAATTATAACATTTTCAATATATTGATACAATTTCCGTTATATGACCTATAGAATTATGCTGATGGACACAAAATGGAATACGGTGTAGTTAAAAAAACTCAAAAACCTTGCGTCATACACGACTAAAAAAAGGAAACAGATATGTTGATTAATATCTGGAATTAATTTTGTGGAAATTTCTATTTTTCAATTCTATTCCGATATTTCTTTCCCTTACTTATTATAAAATTCCCGGACTTTTACTTGACCTCTTTTTCCCCTGACTCCCGTGATTTTAATTTCAATTCAGTCCTTTTTGTTTTTTAGAAACAACTGAGCAAGCGATCGTTTAAACAACCAGTCGAGGTGCCAGTAGGATAAAGTCACCAGTAAATGACCAGTTGAGCGATGCAGGACTAGATTTTCTTACCGACTGTGGTCGATAAAAAGTACGGTTTTGTAGTTTACAAACTCCGTTATTATTGTCTCAAATTGCACAGGGTTATAATATCAGGATAGGCACATTTGCATCCACCAGAATTTCGGGTGATAACGCTTGGAAAATGAAGAAAATCGTAACATAGTAAAACTACATAAAAGCAATATGGCCGCTCGAACTGTGAACACCAACCCTTTCGTACTATATTAGTACATTGTGATACAAGGGCGTGATGGCGAACTTCACACCCTTCGTATAAATTTCGCCATCATGCCCGAGTATCACATACTATTTTTTGTAACAAATGCATAAAATGCGCCTAAAGATGTTTATTCACAGAAATAGTAATAGACAAATGAAAGGGGGTCCAGGGGCGCAGCCCCGGTGGGGGGTTCGGGGGGCGGAGCCCCCCGCATGGAAAAAACAATTTTTAAAAAAGAATAAACATAATAACTTTCATTCGTAGGTTATTATTTTGATTTACGTCCATCGTCTCGGAACGTTTGTGGGACTCTAACGTTGGCAACACTGATTCTCGAAGCGTCTGCCCGGCATCACACTAGGTGGCGCGTCGAAAGTGTGCGTGAAGTAAATTATTGAGAGGGGAAAGTGTGCGTGAAGTAAAATCGAGTGCGTGAAGTGCAATCGGCATTTATATATCATGCCCTACTGTAATTCGCAATTTCTGCCACATTTTTGGGGCATGTAAAACGGCACATTTTAGGCATATGTTACAAAAAAACATTTATCGGAATCAAATTTGTTGAACTCGATTGTACGTCCATTTTTTGCGTTTTCTGCTCACTCTACGAACGTCGAAACATCAATTACACAATAAAAGCCATCCTAACAAAACTGTGAGCACGTTTACGCGGTTCAATCGGACAAAAAATCCTTCCAAGCGCGCAGACTGCGTAAACGTAGTTACAAGTTTGTGAGGATTCCTTTCGTGTAATTATTGTTTCGACGCTCACGAATTATGCAAAAAACGCTAAAGAATGGACGTACATTCGAGTTTAACGCATGTAAGTTCCAAAATATTTTATATCTTAGCAAACAGGTGATGTTGTCAAACCCTGGCGGCCATTTTGATTTCGGGATGTTAAGAAAATGTACGTTTTTTTGGATTTATTGTCGGTCATCATCCAATATTCGAATGTACGTCCATTCGTATACACTGATATTACCATCGTGTACAATTTGGTGCATGTGTGTAGCGTATTAACTGAGAATAATGGTAACTACGAAAAGCGCGTTTTTACCGACCGAAGTCGGTAATAAAATCTACTCCCGTATCCCCTTAAGAATATGTGGTTCAGTGGTCGGTCGGTGACAAATCGCCTTCCCTATTTTCGCCACAACGGTTGATCTTACTAGCAAAAGCAAATTAGGTTTCCATTTTTCTATGTATTCAGTACGAAAACCTAATTTGCTTTTGGTTGAAGCGTCGATCACCTCGGAGAAAATAGGGAAAACAATTTGTTACCATCGGAGCAATTAACACGTTTGTAATACCTCCCCTTAAGCAGAACGACTTATTTGATATAGGTTTCTATAAAATGTAATCGTTCCAGACTGTCGTCGAAAATTTTAACGGACGGTCAGAATCGCTAAATATTCGATGCAATTTAAAAATATCGTGTTTTCATCGCAAAGTATATCTTGATATACTTTAAATAAAAACTACTAACTAAAAATAATTAAAAAACCAGTAAATGTCGAAGGCGATCTAACTTACACTTTTAGTCAAAATTAGGTTTTTGCGACAAGATAATGTAGATAGCTAAAAAAATAATCAAATTCAAAATCTAATGTTTAGTTAGGTCATCAAAATTTCTCACGAACTTTGAAAAATCTATTGGTCATCGACCGGTCAATTATTTGGTCATCGACCGGTCAATTATTGAGGCATCGACCCTACAAATACCAATGGTTGTTATTCTAGAAATGACCGTACGAACAACCGCTGAAAAAACCAGTTGAGGCGACCAAACTGTTGTGGCTTGACTAAATGGTTGTTTTACCGGTTGTATTTGTGCACAAAACGACCGGTTGCTTCGCCGGTTTTGCACAGGTCGTTGTTACGGTTGCATAGGATGCTAGAGTTCTTCAAGAGTCGTTGTTTCGTTTCAAAAGATTGTAAATGAGAGAAAATCACTTGGAAGCTTACTCGGCTTTTTCGAATGATTTCGTGAGTCTGCTGCCAGTGTTTGCAAAAACTGTCGTAACACGCGGATGGATCCGCATCCTTAGGTGGAGAGTCTCTGTTGTGTGGCTTGCTGAAGCTCGCCCGCAACGGGCTACTTCTCAACCAGCTCATTTTGGAGGTTTCCTGCGGGCCCGTCGAATGTCAACAATATCCCTTATCATCACCGCTTTTTCATTCCAAGACGCCTATGCAAAAGCATCGATGCGTACATCTGCAACAGTACATTTTATTCCTTCATTCTCAAATCGTCAATTACACATTTTATATATTCTTATCAAATACGGGATGACGCAATTGGATTACACTTGTAATGACAATAGTAAGGGCTCGATTAGGGGGCGTCAAAAAAATGTTATTTTTGCTTCCTCATAGAGGAAGCTTTGTTTTGGTGAAATTTTTTTTCGAGATTTCCATGTTAACATACTCGGAATCACCTAAAACGTCGAAAAAAGTGGTCTAGAATAGTACATTGTGATACAAGGGCGTGATGGCGAACTTTATACGAAGAGTGTGAAGTCGGCCGCACGTCGGCGGTCCGTGCGGCCGACTTCACACCCTTCGTATAAATTTCGCCATCATGCCCGAGTATCACATACTATTTTTTGTAACAAATGCATAAAATGCGCCTAAGAGTGTTTATTCACAGAAATAGTAATAGACAAATGAAAGGGGGTCCAGGGGCGCAGCCCCGGTGGCAGCCAGGGGCGAAGCCCCAGCGGGGGGTTGGGGGGGGCGGAGCCCCCCGCATAGAAAAAACAATTTTTTAAAAAGAATAAACATAATAACTTTCATTCGTAGGTTATTATTTTGATTTACGTCCATCGTCTCGGAACGTTTGTGGGACTCTAACGTTGGCAACACTGATTCTCGAAGCGCCTGCCCGGCATCACACTAGGTGGCGCGTCGAAAGTGTGCGTGAAGTAAATTATTGAGAGGGGAAAGTGTGCGTGAAGTAAAATCGAGTGCGTGAAGTGCGATCGGCATTTATATATCATGCCCTACTGTAATTCGCAATTTCTGCAACATTTTCGAGGCATGTAAAACGGCACATTTTATGCATATGTTACAAAAAATATGTTTGTATGTAATGATGTGGGTGGATGTGTATGTATGTTCCAGCCACCGAAAATTCAATTGTCCATAACTCACGAACGGCACAATGGATCTAGCTCAAATTTAACACGCAACTAGAGTATTGACTCCTCTGTAAACGCCGTGATTTTTAATTAAATGTATCGATGTATACAGATTTTATAGAATTTTTAATTTTTCAAAAAAATGTCGTGATCGCTCTAACGTTCGTAAAAGTTCGCCAATTTAGCTAAATAGTTCTCTATAAATAGAGACACGTTGAATGACGTTCGGTATTGAATTTCAGTGAAAGTACGAAAAATATTCTATATATTACATCAAATAAAAGAAACCAATGTAAACAGCTAAATAAACTTATTTTATTTAAACGTTAAAATGTTAAATTAAACAAACATAACATTTTTTTTCGTTTGAAAATTTTAAAAACCAGCATAGTATGTGCAAATTAATAAATCAGCAAGATTTGAATTAATTTGGTAATTCCAATGAATACTACTGCGTACATTTTTTAATCTAATTTTTACCATGGTGACGAGTATAATAAAAAATAAATAATATAATCGATTCATTTTATGCAGTCACTTCGAAGTTATATCTTAGTAACATAAAGCGCACACAACTAGTGTAAACAAAATATGTAATGAAAGCAACTTCACGTATCAGTGCGAATGAAAAAGTTTGTGCTCCTGCTGTAACAAAAGATGTATGCGTAGCTCTACCAATGCACGAATCTTCAGCTGTCTGCCTCAAAAAAGGTGCAAAAGATGCGTACTTTCGACCGAGATATAAAGAAAACAAATTTTTCCTCTGAATCACGTCGAATCTCAAGAAATGAACCAAAATGTTCTACAGTTGAAAAATACCATACAGCCTTGTTACATACGAAATTTGATGCTGATCGGTAAAGTCATTAGGATTTTATGGCATTTTAAATTTTTTGATAAATGTACATTTTCGGTCACAACTTCCGCAAAAGTTAAGAGAGTAAGATAAAAATTTGTACTTAAACAAAAGGCGATGTGAGGGTGTTTCAACGGTGTTTTATAGCTGCACACAATATGGATACTTAAAGAGAAAAAAAAGATGCAAACTTTGCACATTACTTCCTCATATAAAATTTGAAGACAGCTGTAAAGAGGATATTTTTAAATTTCAATTTTCAAAAAATCTACCTCTATGAAGAAGCCAAAATGAATAATAAACTTCTTTCTCATATTACTTTTTTTTTACTTTAAAAACCCGTTATCTGAATCCTAATATTGGCCCTCGTTAAAGGAAAGCTTCGTACGAATTTTTTTAGAGTCGACTCATCCAACTTTTCAATTTCCCTAATTTTATTTGATTAACACGTAGAAAATCGAATGCCTGTGTTTGAACTGATATCATTATTTCTGTACACGATGGACGGTGCTGTACGTGGTACGACCCGATAGCTTCCACGATTACCTTTAATTCTGTGTATCGTTCTCAATTTTTGTCTTACATATTCAAATTTGCATAAACAGATATTTCCTACCTTTGGAAAAAACGATAATGAAGGACAAGCTTCCATTTTCTTTGGTCGAAATATTGTGGAAATATGTATAAAATCTGTCAAGGACATAATAAGTATCTTTTATTCTTATTTGACTTTGGCGGAGTATGTATATATTGATTAGATGTTATGATGCTTTGAAATGCCGGCCTTCAATATTTTTATTTTGATGGAAGTTTGGCAAATCGTGACTCGGGTCTGAGTCGAACGATGCCGGAGATTCCGTTGTTATCGATCTTCCTGTATAGGAAAATCAAACATTTGAAATCTATTTATTTTTGTCCCTTCAAATTGCTTTATCAATTCGTAAATTGATGAAGCAATCTGAACGGACGATATTTTAACCATTAATTTTTAATCGTGAAAAAATATTGCCACAGCCCGGGATCGAACCGGGAACTCTAGGTTTCCAGCCCAGTGCGTTTTGAAGGGACAAAAATAAAAAGATTCCAAATGTTTGATTTTCCTATACAGGAAGATCGATAACAACGGAATCTCCAGCATCGTTCGACTCAGACCCGAGTTACGATTTGCCAAACTTCCATCAAAATAAAAATATTGAAGGCCGGCATTGTCAAAGCATCATAACATCTATTCAACATAATAAGTATCCTTCATTCAATTTAGCGTCATTCGTGATTATTATTTATATTATTTAATAATAGAATGCTTATGAAAATGTCTAATCTTTCTTTTTTTCTGTACACGACCGACATTCTCGGTTTATATCATAATATTAAGTCTCGTAAAAAAAAGACTTAATTACACTCCCTGTGGAAGTTTTCAAGAGGTAGCGTAATGATTTCTCCCACCCGATTTATAACAAATTGTTACAAATAGAAAAAAAATAAAGAACCTTCATGTCACGATTTACAAGAATTCACACGTTGTGTTCTTGTTTCGAAATCCAATGTGATGGTATAAGCCGGGATTATTGGCCGTGTACAATTAAACAAAAATTGTTAGACGTTTTAATAAGCATTTTTTTGTTAAATAATGGTAATAAAAATAATAATCACAAATAACGCTATTTTGTATGAAGGATAATTATTATATGTCTTTGATAGATTTTATATGAATTTCCACAATATCCCTACCAAAGAAAATGACAGCTTATCTATCATTATCGTTTTTCCAAAAGACAAAAAATATCTGTTTATGTGAATTCGAATATTTCAGACACTATGTGGGCAAAAATGAAGTACAATACACAGAATGGAAGGTAATCGTTCAAGCTATCAAATGCTACCACAAATCCAACCGTCCTTCGTGTATAAAACTATAGATATCCGTTCAAACAGAAGATTCAATTTTCTATACATATGTAAATCATATGGGAAATACAAAAGTCTGTTGTTTCTTAGACCGTTTTATCACTAATTAAACTATGAACTTTTCTGAATATAATAATATATTTATTTGGAGATAATTATAAAGTTAATACACGATGTTGAGGTGATACAAAGAATTCCGTGTCTCCCGTTTTTGACATTAATAAATAATAACAAAAGACATATCGATACACCATGGTAACAAGAAGAAAAAGAACGATAGCATGAGTGCACGTATTGATTTTAAATATTAATTCAACAAAGTCATTGAATCACCTCTAAATAAATTCGTATATGATGCCTAGAATGGATTGTTAATGGTAATTTTATTTTTCCTTCCACGTAAAGAACGTTTTGTTTTCGTGGACATTTTTTTTCGTAATTTTTACGAAGATCCGGCCTAAAAATTTTTTTTGAGATACGTAAAAAACGGCTTGATCAAACGAGCTAAAATTTGAAACGCACATGGGGCAGTACTTGTATTTTTAATCAGCGGAAAAAAATTCGAATGTCGAATTATTATATTCGACGTTGATTTTTAAAAAATAATGTAATAACATAAAATGTTCTCCAACTTTCACGACTTTGTAGCTTATAGCTAAAGAATTTTTTGCAAATGAAGCGCTACTGAAGGAGGATCGGTATTCAATTTAAGATGAATCTACAGGTTCGGTTTTTATAGAACGTCGAATTGATCTAGAGTTTATAGTTACAGTCAAATTATAATTTGTACATGTCTCAGCATTTACTGAGAAAGGAGGCGAGAGAAAATCTCAATTTTTATATAAACCGTCGTAAACAAGATGAATATATAAGAAGAAAATGATTTTATGTTAGTTTTATTTTTAAATTGAGTGACCTCTGAAGAAATTCGCACGATGTTTTCCTTCTACCGTTGTCAATAGAATCATATAAACGACGGTTTTATTGTGTTCAATATCGAAAGAAAAAATGGTTAAAATAGCGAATTTCGAATTTACGAACTTTTGAATCTAGAATGGTCATTATTATGAAATTCGCTATTTCAGCCATTCGCTATTATGACCTCTATCTTATTGAAATGCATTCAAAATATAGCAAATCATAAAAATGACGAATGGCTGAAAAAGCGAATTCCATAATGACGGACATTCCACATTTAGACGTTCCTTATTCTTGAATTCGCTTTTTTAGCCATTTGCTATTTTGGTCATTCACTATTTTGACTTCCACCCGATTTTTGAAGTGTGAAGATATGTGGTAATTGTACGTACACTGTTAAAAATATTATTAAATTTACAACACGTTTAATATACGAAGTTATATCAAATTTACAAACGAGGTATACCAAATTCAAATTCATATATAACGTATAGAAATTTTTATAATTCTGTTTTAATTTTTATACCTGTATGTTGAAATTAATGTAGCTGACATTGAAATTTCATAAGCTGTGTATTGCAAAAGTTAATTCACAAACTTTGTTGTAATATTAATATATCACTGTTGAAAATATTATTAGATTTACAACACGTTTAATATACGAAGTTATATCAAATTTAAGTTTGTGTGTAAATAATGACAAATATTGCATTGTTCTTAATATACGAATAATTTAATATTTATACATACTTGTATATGAAATTTCATATACTGTATATGCATAAAACTTCATATACATTTTATGAATTTTCATACAAAAATTTTTAACAGTGTAGCACAATTTTGGCGAGGGGATATTTCAGAGGGGGCGGAGTGCATATTTTGATACCGAGATATTTCGGTAACGAAATATTTTATTCTGCGATATTAAATCAGGCTGCCCGCGCTTAGTACTTCGATGGGTATATTTCGGTTGCGGTATATCGGGAGACGGTATGTTGAAATTCAAAAAGGACCGGGCTTATAAAAATGTCAACAAGAGATAGATGCGATTAAATGAATAACAACATGGATTATTTTTCCATGAAATAGCCGATAAATATGCTTTGTTGCGACTATGAGTGCGAGAGAGATTGATACATTACATTGACCGAATTTTTTTGTTATCTATCAAAGCAGTTTATATTCCTCATCAATCTTGAAATAATCGATATCTTGATTCTCGATTGGGCTATGAAGTTTCCCAGAAATCGTTGGGTACATCGGTTTCGTTTTACTTTTCACAGTAATCATTTTTGTCATCCGAATCGGTTTGTAAAACTGGATATTCATACGAAACCGTAGTTATGGAATATCATGTTGTTGTTTGTTCAGAATTATTAACAGCTATGCCAACAAATAAACTATAATTATGGATGAATAATGTTCTAAATACGTCGCCGTAACTTTCGCTGAAAAGCTTATTCGATACCAATTATTACAACTTATTTTTGTATATCCACAATTGACCAAAATCGAAAAAGCGGTTCGGATTTTATGGAAGTTGGATATTTTCGAAAAATACTCGTTTCTGCCCTAATTTCATCGAAACATGAGATAAGGACCCCAAATTTTGTACATGAAATGAAATCGGTAGATAGTTTCATCATAATCTGCAATGTAGTTCAAATTTCTCAGAATTTTAACATTTAAAAAAATGATTTTATCGCATTAACTTTAGCAAAACATAAGATAGCGAACTCAAGATGTTTATACGTGAAATCAGTAGTATTCAGCAATAATAGGTACACCCTTTCGTCATAATGCGTTATGTAGTTCAAATTTTTCAACAATTTAACTACGATAACGAATAAAGCTGCAAAGCTGAACGCTGCAAATTACTCATTATTTTCTTTTTTTGCAAAGCTTTAAAATCTATTAACATACTTCCACATAGAAATAGCTTTGTAAAAAGAACCGAAAATAATAAGGAAGCAATTTGCAAAGCTCAGGTTTGCAGCTGTTTCTTGATATTTTGCTTCTTATAAAAGCAACTTTATTTTCATTCATTTTCATTTGCTTCGACTTTAGTAACTGTTATAGGTGTTATTGTATGCGACGATTAGCGGTCAAGTTGTGTTATGATGGAATTTTTGAGAAGCACATCTCGGGTGTGAGACCGTGATCGCTAGATTCAAAGAGCGCGAAACCGAAGCCCAATTCAAATTTCACTAATACGAATCCCTTTTACAAGTGTAAAATGAGTAGCTGCTTTACGAATTTATTTAATAAATTAAACAAACAGCTATATTGGCTTCGCGCGTAGCCTTGATCCGCGGCATTTTGGACAGCCAGCGATTGCAGCGGCGAAATTGTGCGACACCGTATCAACACCTGACACACTGTCAGATGCTGTTGTACGTTAATTAACGTTAATATTAACAATTTGTTGATTAGTGGACAATATGATTGCAAGAAAACGAAAGACGTCAGTCTTGTCTTGCGTCCGCCAACGCCTTTCCCTTCACAATACCTTGCGGATTGAAGTTAATATTGTGCGTTATTGCTTTGAATCCCGTTCTTATTACTGCCTCCATTTTTGCACGATAACTATCAGAGACGTCGTAAACATAAACACCGGCGAAACGAGCAGACGACACCGGGCAACCGAAAATTTACGTTCAGTTTTTACTGAATAATTCGAAAAAGGAAAAGCTATTGCCATAAAAAAAAATAAAATAAAATAAAGTAAACATCCTTTGTTTTATATTTATAACAATGCTCTTCAGTTATTTGTTTCATATAATCAAAAAATCTTTTTTATAATATTACCATAAGAATCAATGCTCGTCGTTGATACAGTTATGTCAACAGTCGCCACAAGTGGCGCTAGTTGTCCCAACGCACGAAGCCAATAGGCTGTGACCGAGTGTTTACCATAGGTGGTTATTGTATGCGACGATTAGCGGTCAAGTTGTGTTATGATGGAATTTTTGCGAAGCACATCTCGGGTGTGAAACCGTGATCGCTAGATTCAAAGAGCGCGAAACCGAAGCCCAATTCAATTTTCACTAATACGAATCCCTTTTACAAGTGTCGATTGTAGCTGCTTAACGAATTTATTTAATAAATTATACAAATTCTTTAAGCAGCCACAAACGACGAATTTTTATCTCGAACAAATTGTGAAAAAAATTTCCGCCACCCTGTCCGTTAATTTCCGTTTTTTAGTAACTGTTATTTCGAACCCAGAGAAATGGATCTGAAGGGTTTATTCGAATCGATTATAGGGTGTATTTCAAATGAATAAAATTGTATTCAGATCAGATAGAATTTATTTCAATCAGATGAAATTTTATTT
Organism: Tromatobia lineatoria; assembly: GCA_949699805.1. Taxonomy (NCBI): domain Eukaryota; kingdom Metazoa; phylum Arthropoda; class Insecta; order Hymenoptera; family Ichneumonidae; genus Tromatobia; species Tromatobia lineatoria. Next base: position 6,088,824 of record OX453054.1, read on the forward strand.
AGATAAAATAGAGTCTATTTCGATTAAATAAAATCCTATTAGGCTGGCTATTAAATAAATCATTTACTTAATGGCCAGCCTAATAGTATTTTATTTAACCGAAACAGACTCTATTTAATTGAAATAAAATTTAATCTGATCGAAATAGACTCTATTTGATTGGAATGAGATTTCATTCATTCCAAATACACCACATAATTGATTCAAATAAACTCATCAGACCTGTGATCTGTGGGTGCGAGATTTTCATATCAGGACACTTCTGAACAGTCCAAAACATCGAGCAAAATGGTTCAGTGTGTGTGTGTGTGTGTGTGTGTGTGTGTGTGTGTGTGTGTGTGTGTGTGTGTGTGTGTGTGTGTGTGTGTGTGTGTGTGTGTGTGTGTGTGTGTGTGTGTGTGTGTGTGTGTGTGTGTGTGTGTGTGTGTGTGTGTGTGTGTGTGTGTTTTGGAAATTTTGATCAACTATAACTCATGAACCGTTCAACAGATTGGGCTCAAATTTAGTACTTAAATGTGCTAAGTGAAGTAGGTGGTAGGTGGATTGTTCGATTTTTTGACAGAACGTATGCAGAAGTATGGTTCTTAACGTTCGTAAGATTTAGAATATTTTGCTGAATTGTTCTTCATAAGCGCAAGTACATTTAAGATTATTTCAGATTGTATTTGATGCAAAAATTTTCAATTTGTGTTTAAAAAAAAATTAATGTCACAGAGATGAAAAGTAAAATTTTTTTAATCGATCCATTGCACAAATCTAACTAACATTTTTCGATTGGTTAAAATAACACAGCGCATTGAACCGACGGCGGTGGACGCGCGGCTCGTGTGTGACTTCGGCGGGTCCCAGTTAAGGATGTATGATACGTACAGTCCCTCCAAAAGTGAGTTTCAGAGACAATTTCGATTACTTCCCTATGGGATAAAAATCGGAAAAAAATAATGCATATAAAACGTGCTCAAAAGATTGATTTCGCATCATTATAATGCCAAGATGTTATTAACAAATTGGTGAAAAAAAAACAATTATCCAACGAACCATCAGTCAACCTAACTTTTTCCCTAATGGAAATGATATGTTAATTTATTTGAATGCATACGAATTTTTTCAGATTTTTTTCTTTATTTCGATTTTTATTTGTTTTATTTTCGAAAATGTGCGCGAAATAACGAATTTTGGATATGTGTTTGGCATAAAACCATCGACTACACTCAAGATTTTTTTGCAAAACGCATATCCAGAATTTGATATATTTTCCGCATTTTTTCAAAATAAAAAAAATAAAAATCAAAGTAAAGAAAAAAATCTGAAAAAATTCGTATGCATTCAAATAAATTAAGATATCATTTTCATTAGAAAAAAAAGTTAGATTAACTGATTATTTGTTAAACAATTGTTTTTTTCACTAATTCGTTAATAACATTTTGGGATTATTATTATGCGAAATCAATCTTTGAAGCACGTTTTATATGCATTATTTCTTTTCGATTTTTATTCCATCGGGAAGTGATCGAAATTGTCTCTGAAACTCACTTTTGGCGGGACTGTACGTATCCTTAAGCACCGGAGTTAAGCAGCATTGTTTGAGGCCATAACTTGGATGGGTGACCGCTTAGCTACGCACCGGTTTGTGCGTAAATTGTTGATTGGGAGGCAGTTTTTCTGAATTTATATTTTATTCGAATACAGTAAAAACTCAGTAAAATAAAGCCGCCTATATTGGCCAGGTTTTGCGCAATTTCCCCTCCGTGCAAATGCGATACAGATTTAGGTTTTTGAACGTAATTTTTTTTTGTTATTTTTAAAGTTCACATACATGTTTTAAATAAAAATGTTCAACATTTTTCTTTGTTCCATATCAACGAAGATATAAGCATTACAAAAATGATGATTTACATTTGTCCGACGACGCGCCGGAAACACCCGAAGTTGCCCGAGTCGATTGTGACGTCACGATTTTACACGACGTATAGAATTAACGTGACCATTGATTAATAATAGCCGAAATGGCAAAAATAACGATGTACAGAACGTGTTTTGTCCTTCTGTGTACTAACACAACAAAAAGTGCGCCGGGTAAAGTTTTCGCGACAGTGCCACAAGATTCAAAATTTCGTAAAAAATGATTTAATGCCGTTCGGAGATATCACCTCAAAAACAGCAAATCGAACTTTTTTTTGCTGTGAATACCATTTCAAGTGCAAAAGACTCCTTCGCGTTTCAGTTGGACATAATCTATGGCCGCATCTTCGTAGCTCTTACAACAGGCGCTTTCAATAATTAGTGATCAAATTACATGTTTTTATATCATTTCGTGGCCATTTGATAACGAGCAGTTGTTGATAGAAACATAATTATTTTACTTGGAATTCAGCTTTGGCACAACGTATTTTAGGAGCGTTAAAACGATCATCAGAACAGAGAAATTCAAACACCATAAACATATATATTTTTGGCAAATTGCTTAAATTTCCCTACATGAATCCTATATCACATATGACAATACGTTGATTTGCACAAAATGGAAAAATCGGTCGTTTGCAATCGATCTATGCTCGTAATCGTACGGCAATACATAGTTTCTAGCTTTCGCGCCAATATAATGTAACATCGTGACGTCACGACGCTGTTCGTCAATTGCGTGCCGTTTCTCGATCACGTGAAAAATTTGAATTTTTACGATTATAAAATCAATACTAATAATGGACAGGCTTGCATAAAAATAATCTATTAGTACACAGAAAAAACAACTTGGTTAGAGTAACAAAAAAAATTGTTACCTCCAACCAATTGTCTTGGTTATATATGCGCCAAACGATTTTCTAGTTGCATCAACCAATGAAACTTGGTTAGATTCGATTAGTTAAAGCAACCAAGTAATTGGTCGGGCTAACTATGATTAAATCATTGGAATAACCAATGTACTTGGTTGGAACAACCATTTCAACAGGCCGTTATAACCATTTTTCTTAGTTGGAACAACCAAACCCCTTGGTTGGGTCAACCAATTTTCTTAGTTGAAACAACCAATCCGCTTGGTGGGATCAACCAATTTTCTGAATTGAAACAACCAATCCACCAGAGTTGTGAAGCCCCATTAATTCATGAAATATAGATCGCAGTACAGTTAGTTTTGTAATTATGTTTTCATAATCTTATGATATGATTATTATATTGCAACCATAATATAAGAATGCACCAACAGTTACGACGTGCATGCCGATACCGGTATAAGCAACCGGTCCATCAATGAGGTTATACATGCTTAAACTACAAAACAACACTCAACGCAGAATATGGGGATGAGATTTATTTGTCCCTAGGTCTCTAAAAGGTGGGCGACGGTGTCCTCGTCTTCCATTGGAACTATCACTGTTTAAATGTTGATTTATAAAGCTCTTAATAACTGGAACCGGCTTCAAAAGAAAAAGCGTGGGTAAAACGTTACTAGCGGCGTTACACGACTAACGGCCGATGATGGTACTAACCGAAATAGTTAGTTGTATCTACCAATAAAATTGGTTGTCCTCAATTCTACTAAAAACTTAGTCGTACCAGCAGTCATCGGAACCAGTTTTCGTCGTTGGTTCTTTAGAACCGCAGTAACTACAATTTCTTGGTAACGACAACTATTTTTGTTAGTTGTATGCACTAAAGTATTAACCAAGTTGCCATTGGTGAGGGAACCAATTGTGCCCCATTGAATCTATGAATATAGTGGTTACAATGACCAATTTTGTTTAACGAATTAAAAATTGGTACATTTAACCAAGTCTTTTTTTCCGTGTACTTTCGCGTTTTGTTAACATTAATGCACCATTTGAATTTTAAAAAAACGTTAATTTTTTTTTTCAACAACCTAATTAGAAAAAGTGGCTGCGGATAACACTCTAAACAGGTTTTGAGGATTGAAATGGGGAACGAAGGGGAAGAGATACTAAAAGCCAATTGGCGTACTTGAGGAATAAACTATGAATACTACAGCACTTTGAATTTCTAGAAAAATGTAGTTTGATAAAACTTCCTCTATGAGAAATTCAACATTGATAATCGTACTTCCTCATAGAGGCAGTTTTGTCAAATTTGTGAAATAATAAGGAAGATATTCGGAAAGTTGTACTTTGCAGGCTTGTTATTTTATGCCTTTATTCTATTTTCCATTACTCTTTCTATTATTTTCTATTATTTGAGTATCTTATATCACTTGATGATTCCATCCACAGAAACCACATAGCTTATTATTAATATCTACTATCATAAAAATTTTCCAATGTTAATAAAATTCAATAGTTTGTACTATCATTCAAACTGAACAGTATTTTCAATTTTTACCAAAAAAAAAAAATTGGCTGTCTTTGGTCATAATTGCCAAAATTTGTAAGGAAACAATGTAAAAGTTTTTACTCATGAAGTTTACTCTGTTAACAGGAAACAACAGTGGAACAAATCTGGTAACTGCAAAGTTATTCTCAATTTATTTCTATGTTACTATATATCATTATCATTATTGATACATATACAATTTAAACAATGTTCCTGAAATAGGAAAGATCTGCTCAGTACAATTTTGCTGCAAGTAAATGTAATAGGATAAAAATATTTGAACCTGTTATGGATCAGAAAAAGTATCACTGGAAATCAGTGAGGCCACATCATTTTGCCGAAAAATCATTCTTCGAATCGTGATTTCTTCTGGTGATTTGGGCAAATGACTCTTAGCAATACTTTTTTTTCGAAAATACAGATGCAATAGAAAGTATTGCCGAACGTGATTTGTCGAAATCACAATAAGAAATCACGATTCGACGAATGATTTTTCGGCAAAATAATGTGGCCTCGAAATCAGTCATAAACCCTCCTTAATATTCTATCAGGTATGTAAAAATGTGCAATCAACATATAATTATTTACACTCATCAATAGTTTTAGCACAATTAACAAAGATTTAGACTACATATTTTTCGTATATTTTGTTAACAATCTCATAATACGATTGTGATTAAGGAAACTGCATTTTACTAACTGAAGTTTCATTATTTTAGGTTTGTGCTTTTTACTTTGAATAAAATGGAATTTTTTATATATTGAATCACAATGTCACAGTGATATTACAAATTATTACAAATTTAATAGCCAAGAGATTTTTTTTTTTTAGTCGCATACATTACAAGATATACAATTGCATTTTATTGACTTAAGCTTGATTACTTCAGGTATATGATTAGTACTCAGAATGAAACAGAATTCTTCCATTTTGGATCGTAATATAACATTGAGATTACGGATTATGATAAAAATAGGGGCAGGTAATTTTGTATTCTCATAGCACAAGATTGCCTGAGTAAATATTGTATTATTAATGTCTGAGTGACTGATAATTGAAAGCACACTATTTATGATGAGATGAATGGAAAATAATTTCAGTATTATATAGTTAAATGTTCCAACATCTAATTTGTTTGATCCATAAATGCACGAAAATCTGGGTGGATATTAATTTTTTTCCACACTCATAGATAGTTTCGGCATAATTAACAAAGATTTAGAATATTTTTGTGTTCTATGAAGCTCATTTTGTAATAACATAATTGTTATTGATGGAATTGCATTTTGTCAACTAAAGTTACAATATTTTGGGTGTGTACTTTGTACTCTGAATAAAACAGAATTTATTTATTTTAAGTTCTAATATAACATTGATATTACAAGTTATGATAAATAAATAAAAAATAAATAGATAAGGCAAGTGTTTTTTTATAATCTCATAAATTACAAGATATACAATTGATATGATATGAAATCCAAGTTTCATCACTCAATGTATTTAATTAGTTCTCCGACAACAAAAATTCAGAATATTTTTGTCTTCTATGTAACTCATTGTGTAATAAAATAATTCTTATTCGTCAACTAAAGTTGCATTATTTTGGGTGTGTAATCTGTACTCTGAATAAATCAGAATTTCTTTTATTTCAAATTCTAATATAACATTGATATCACAAGTTACGATAAATAAATAAAAAATAAATAGATAAGGCAAGTGTTTTTTTTATAATCTCATAAATTACAAAATATACAATTGATATGATATGAAACTCAAGTTTCATTACTCAAGGTTTTCGATGAGTACTTTAACAACAAAGATTTAGAATATTTCTGTCTTCTATGTAACTCATCGTGTAACAACATAATTGTTATTTGTCGACTAAAGTTGCATTATTTTGGGTGTGTACTTTGTACTCTGAATAAAACAGAATTTCTTTTATTTCAAATTCTAATATAACATTGATATCACAAGTTACGATAAATAAATAAAAAATAAATAGATAAGGCAAGTGTTTTTTTTATAATCTCATAAATTACAAAATATACAATTGATATGATATGAAACTCAAGTTTCATTACTCAACGTATTCAATTACTTCTCCGACAACAAAAATTTAGAATATTTTTGTCTTCTATGTAACTCATCGTGTAATAACATAATTGTTATTGATGGAATTGCATTTTGTCAACTAAAGTCACAATATTCTGGGTACGTAATTTGTACTCTGAATAAAACAGAATTTCTTTTATTTCGAATTCTAATATAACATTGATATCAGAAGTTATGATAAATAATACAGCCAAGTGTTTTTTTATAGTCTCATACATTACAAGATGTACAATTGGTATAATATGAAACTCAAGTATCATTACTCAAGATATTCGATTATTATTCTAACAACAAAGATTCAGAATATTTTTGTCTTCTATGCAGCACATCGTGTAATAACATGATTGTTATTGATGGAATTGCATTTTGTCAACTAAAGTTACATTATTTTGGGTGTGTACTTTGTACTTTGAACAAAACAGAATTTATTTAATTCGAGTTCTAATATAACATTGATATCAGAAGTTATGATAAATAAGGCAGCCAAATGTTTTTTTATAGACTCATAAATTACAAGATATACAATTGATATGATATGAAACTCAAGTTTCATTACTCAAGGTTTTCGATTAGTATTCTAACAACAAAGATTCAAAATATTTTTGTCTTCTATGTAACTCATCGTGTAACAACACAATTGTTATTTGTCAACTAAAGTTGCATTATTTTGCCTGTGCTTTGTACTCTGAATAAAACAGAATTTTTTTTATTTCAAATTCTAATATAACATTGATATCGCAAGTTACGATAAATAAATAAAAAATAAACAGATAAGGCAAGTGTTTTTTTATAATCTCATAAATTAAAAGATATACAATTGATATGATATGAAACTCAAGTTACATTACTCAACGTATTTGATTAGTTCTCCGACAACAAAAATTTAGAATATTTTTGTCTTCTATGTAAACTCATCGTGTAACAACATAATTGTTATTTTTCAACTAAAGTTACATTATTTTAGGTGTACACTTTGTACTCTGAATAAAACAGAATTTCTTTTATTCCAAATTCTAATATAACATTGATATCACAAGTTATGATACATAAGGCAGCCAAGTGTTTTTTTTATAATCTCATAAATTACAAAATATACAATTGATATAATACAAAACTCAAGTTTCATTACTCAATGTATTTGATTGGTTCTCCAACAACAAAAATTCAGAATATTTTTGTCTTCTATGTAACTCATCGTGTAACAACATAATTGTTATTTGTCAACTAAAGTTACATTATTTTGGGTGTGTAATTTGTACTCTGAATAAAACAGAATTCCTTTTATTCCAAATTCTAATATAACATTGATATCACAAGTTATGATAAATAAGGCAGCCAAGTATTTTTTTATAATCTCACAAATTACAAAATATACAATTGATATGATACAAAACTCAAGTTTCATTACTCAGAGCATTCGATCAGTCCTCTGCATAAAACGAAATTTTCTTCATTATCAACAATAATATCACACTGACATTACAAGCTATGACATATAGAATAGTAATTCTTCGATAGTATCATACGTTACAAGATATTACTCACGCAGATATCATTACACATAAAGCCACAAGCTCTCGTTCACCTCGATCCTTCGCACAAAATACAGTCACACGCGCGTAAATCGCATATTCCGTGACTTAAATCGTCGTAAGTAGTTTTCGATTACGGAAAAATCACTGTTGCACGAAGAGACATTGAGCGCCGCGCGTAACCAAAAAGTTAATTATAACCGTTCGAGATTCATCGTATATCACGGTTACAATGCTCATTATATATGCTTAATGAGCGAAATGCAATAAACCTGGTGGAAAAAAAGTTCACAAAAATATCGCGAAAAGTCGCCGATAGAGGACAGTAAAATATGACTTAAAATAAATAAACAAAAAAGCGGCAAGTACCGTTGTATTTTTTTCGGCCTGCAGCAGCGCGCACTAGCGATACATATATAGAACGTCACGTTTACTGCGGAAGGAGCGAAGCGCGTCCACTAAAAAGTAAAAGGCGACTGAGCCGCGAGTACTACGACTGGAGCGCCGCAGGTTACATGCGTATGTAGGCTTAACGATGCGAGTCGCACACCAACGTACTTTTCGCTACTATGTGTAAGTTCAAATGAACCGAGAATATATAACAAGCGTGACGCGAAATATTCGCTTGTCAGAAGCGACGAGCACGTCCCACTTGGCGAGTATCGCCCACATCACATCACCACCTACGCGATAACACACCGAACTATCTATTTTATCATTGTTACTATAGCAGCGATGAGATTATTTCACCAGTAGGTTCTAGGAATTTTTCAAAGTGCTAAATCATACTCATTTTAGTGTGAGTCGATGGACAATGCGCATGAAATAAGAAAAATAGGGATTTTTTTTTGCAGACTATTTGCCAAGTTGTTCTTGAATTTTGATATAGGGTTTTTTGTCTATTGTGACAGTGGTAATCAAAAAAACATTTTTACCGCAAGATTAATTTTTACCAGGTGTCGGTAAAATTGAGAGCTGATAGATGGCACTGGTGTTCATCGGTCCATAAGTCACCGAGTGAACGCCCCTCAAGCGAGATTAAACAACGATAACAATTCGTCATGTACGACGTACGAGCTCGACGCGATAGAGTGGAAAAAACGAGAAATAATGAACAATGACATTCGCGGGGTTAGCAGCACTTTATAGCCGAAGTCATATGTGGCGGTTTTGTCACAGTCGCCAGCGCCGGCGGACTCGTGAAATATCACCGAAGAAGAATCCTTCTTTACCAACCGATCAGCGGCCAATTCCTACGCTGACCGTGTTATACCTAAAACGCTCTTACCATCCGTGATTCCCCTACACATATCGTATGAGTTACAGACTTCACCGTGTGGCAGCACCTCTCGGAGTGGCTTGCCTTCGGGTTCTCTTACTACCAATCCCTTAGCAATAAAAAACGCATATAAGCCCTTGCTCGACGCGCCAAAGCGCCTCATTCAAATTTGTATTCAAACGAAGAACTTCATTGAATAAAAACACGCTGGTATATATGATAAATTTGAGTTCGTTAAAATTTATTTAATTTCAATCAATTACCCCGTAACAACCGCACCACGCCGACTTAGGAAGCAGTGCCTGATTCCCCGGGAGGAATAGAACGTTTTTGGGACTCAACGACTCACCACAGCTGTGGCACGTGCGCAAAGACATTACGACTGATTAATTATATTAAAGTTGTTTGTAATATTGAGTTAAATAAATTGAAGAAGTTACATTATCTACTATTCATTTTCTTAACCCATAGATAAATTATCTACACATATGCGACTAAAGCGCCATCCCACAGAATGGTAAATGTTTTCGGAGAAGACGATTCAAACTTTGTTGAAAACACTGGAATCAAAAAAACTACATTTCGCGTCCCGAGAAATAATAGTTCTGAGCGTAGCATGCATGAGCCAGTGAATCCAAAGTTCTTACGATTTCGAAATAGCTCAAAAAAAAATTATTATTAACCGAGAGGAACGCGAAATGAACCTTTTTAATCCACCCCTTTTTCTTTAAGATAATTTTTGTTTTTCGACTGTTACGATTTCATTTTCGCAAATCGGTATGGTAGGGAACACCCGTGGTAAGGTAGTTATAAAAGGCAGTTTAGTGATAAAAAGGATACCTGTTGTGACTGCTAGTTATACTAAATAGCGACAGCATGAACGTCCGCATTGTACACGACAGTATTGGCGCGCGATTCAAATGTCGCCGCGTTCATTTAAGGGGTGCGGTAGTTCTTCACCAAGTATAAAAAGAATATTTATATAGGTATTCACCTCTGCATATTTATATATATTAGGGTGTGTCAAAAAAGCATCAGTTTTGGTTTTTAATTTTTTTACGGTAAAAGTATGTATTCTGTTGTTGTTTTGGCTTTTTGTTGTTGTTGTTGCTATGGTCGCAAGTATGGAAAGTAGTGAAGGTTATCAGCTATTGGCGACCAAAGAACGAAACTAAGTTGTCCCTTTAGACGTTTCGACCCAGATTTGGGTCCTCTTCAGTAATTTAATCATTCGAGTGGTGTTCATTGTTAATCGTACTAAATATTGTGTTTTGTGGTCGTCGGATTTCCTAGCCATGTGCTGTCAATGTTGTAGGTTGATATCAAGTAATGCGTATTGATGTTGTAAATTATTTTTATTCAATTTTTGTTGATTCTTGAATCATTAAAATCAGAACTACAATTTGTGACCTTAGCCAGGAAACCCGGCAATCAGTGTAATCAGTATGTTTCTGACCTCAATACACACCTCTCATGCAGAAAACGCGCCTAAATTTATATATATATTTTACATTTATTTGAAATTCCATATAATAAAAAGACCTCGATTGAGGCACATCTAAACATTATTTATCAGCAAATTCCTTTGGCACACTCGATTGTTAGGTCAACCTCTCGAGTTTAGGCCATAAAGACCAAAGAAAAGTGCGATAATCTTCGGATTTTTTAACTTTTCTTCGATAACCAGAGAAATACTGATTTTTTTTTGCTGATTCTTACTACTAAATATCGCACTTTCCATCGGTCTTCATGGCTTAAGCTTTAGGGGTTGACCTAACAATCAAGTGTGCCAAAGGAATTTGCTGGCAAATAATGTTTAGAGGTGCCTAAATTGAGGTCTTTTTATTACATGAAATATCGATCAAAAAATATACGGGGAGGACACGGTGAAACTAGACAGTCCAATGCGGCTGCGTGAGAATTTAGGAAGCCTGATTGGCTACTGTCTACGGCCGCCAGTGCATCTCATCCGAGCGGCGACTGTGTTCCCACGCGCCATCAGAATGGGCCAGTAATGGTTTACTTAGTGGTAGTGGCAAGGGACGCTACCTGAGCTGTAAGGGCAGACGCCAGAAACCAAGATTTATTTAGAACAAAACATTGCCCCTCTCCGTTCTCTCTTGCTGGCCCGACTACTCGGTCTGCACGCATAGAGTGAGAACCGTCGGTTTGACGCGCAAGCGCATTTGCGCTGTCTAGTTTCACCGTGTCCTCCCTGTAGATCATACAAGCCATTTGGAATATATCGATGATGAAATTAGTATGTACATATCACCGTGTTGTGCCACAAAGCCGCAGAGAAATCAGCGATAAATGACGAATGTTTCCAAAAAAATCAACGGCTCATATTTGTACGATGCACCGCGCACGGCAGCCAACTGCTGGAAACGTTTGGCATCGAATTTCGGGTAATTCAAAATTGTGAAGAGAACAGTGATATTGAAAAGAAAATTTTTTTAATAACGCCTAATTGTCAAAATAAATGAAAAATTTATTTCGACAATTAACTTTGACTTAAACTTCAATTTTGTAGGTTAAGTCTGTGTTTAATTTTTTTTCTTTGGATTATTACACTGCTTTTTTTTTAATAATCGCTATTTTGCTTTCATTTTGTTAGACCGGAGAGTTCGGCCAGCATGAGGTCACATTTTTAACTCTCCCAAAATCCCAAAATCCTATCCCATATTAAAAAGTTCATCCTATATTAAAAAGTTCATGAATGATAAATGCGAATTTCATTGTTAGCGGTTAAAACATACTCTGATTCGTCGGTGGTGTCGTCAGACACACTCAGATCAGGACCAAGTTCATGCATTGAATTTGTTTGTTTATGTCAGATGTCAAAACTGACTTAAAGAGACTCGGGCGCTTAAGGCTAACCCTAGTATCCTTATAAACGGCTAAAACAACTTTTAACAATCTCGTGTCATGCAGTCTACACTGTTTAATAAATATCCCTCGTGGAAATCAGACAATCTTCAGTAGACCTCGAATAGACTAATGCAATTTTTGCAAGTTTTAGACTCAATTTAGACTTGTTTGCAACTTTCCGAACACAGTTCATTCAGAGTCACTTTAGTGCAACTAGAGCAACGGTCACGAAATGGTTGCACAGAAGTAACTCCTGTTACAGGTTATAAAAATGTCATTGTTAGACCTAGGATAGACTTTGATGCAACCCTTCTGTAAAATATTTTTACAGCGTCGTTTTTTTGCAACCTTTGCAACCATCGCTTAATGGCATGCCACCTCTATAAGTAACATTATTTGTTAATTTGACTTCTTCATATGATGACGCTTTGTGGAAACCTTACAAATCTCGACTGCTCTAAAAAACGTTATTCGATCATTTTTTCGGTTATCGAAGCATAAAAAAAAAAAAAAAAATAAATGACCGAGTAACGTTTTTAGAGCAGTCGTTTTTATCACCACTGGTCGCAAGCTGACTAGGAATATGAGAATCGCTCCAGAGAAATTGCTCAAAAATTCTAACAAATTAACCGATTGTTATGAAATTTGCTACAAGCAGCAGCAAATATTTATTATCTGTTTTATTTGTTATTTTTCAAAGATTCAATTCATTTATTGTCGGTTGATCATAGATATAAGAAATTTTTTGTTAAATAAAGAAATTACATGAAACCAGAACTTTATTTATAGATTTGCTGCAAACTCAATACCAATCTTCCTTAAATATAGATTTATTCATAAAAAGTTATATGGTTTAATAACAAAAAAACATTGCGTTTGCTAGGTCGTGTACAGATATTTTTCGAAGATTGTTTTTAAGGTCCTCCCTGGTTAAACAATCGGATTCAAACCAATGAAACGAACAAAAATTCGATCGAAACCTAAAACCGATTAAATTTCAATCAGAATTTTGTCCATTTGATAGGTTTCTATCAGTTTGAATCGGACCGTTTAACCTGGGCCTTGAAAACAGTTCAACAGAAGTCTCTTAACAGTCTAAAATTTGCACAAGCTCGATGGCTGCACTTCCGTTACTGTTAAGTCACACTATAGTCGCGCGACTCACAGGTAATGCTTGTGCAACTGCGACTTCGAAGCGACTTGTTCGGTTATAAATATCATTTTATAGTCACCCGGAGGTCGTTAGTCAGCGTCAAATCAGTGTCCCGAGAGTCGAAACATTGCAAAAAGAAATCGGTTACTTTTTCGTTTACTTTCAGTCTCAATGGATTTGCGCAACTATAATTCGACTGTCAAGCAACGCTGGGGTGACTGCGACTTCTAAATGACTAGTCGTCTCATTTCCACGAGGGATGCCCCTGAAAACAGTAGTCGTAAACCGTAGTAGTTTGCGACTACTGTTCGCTAATATTTACAGCCAACGCTGTAATCCTGTCGCTATTTGGTGTAACTAACAACCGCAACGGGTATCAAGAGACGCGACAGCGTCTCGACGCCAAGTATTCATTTTATCACTGAGCAGCACAGCTCTTACCACAAGTGTTCCCTACCAAACCGGTTTGTAAGAGTAAATTATAAAAGTCGAAAAGCAACAATTATCGAGATGAAAGAAGGAAGGATTGAAATGGTCCATTTCGCGTTCGTCCTTTAAAATTATATTTTCGAACTGGTACCAAAGATTGAGTGTTTTTATTTTACTTATTTTCTTCCTCTCTTGCGTTTCGATTAGCAATAGAGCTCTCTATTTTATGGCAATTTTTTATGCAGAATGCTCCAAAATCTCACGTGCTGCTTTTCTAAATAAATCCAAACGTCTCGAACGTTTCATTTTATAAATTTTTTCCAGATCCATATCAAACTTTATCGAACTAAGCTCCATATTTGCGAACGGCTTTGCATTATATCATATTACTATAAAGTCAATCAGATTGCGCGCGTTTGTGCACAAAATGTAAATATAATATATATAATCAAAAAAAGGTCAGCAAATAAATGAGCTTTAGTATTTTCGTTAGAAAGTGCTTTCCACATTACGCTTTATTAATGGAGGTTGCGTATTAGCGATTACACAACACATATGCATAATAGCATCAACATAAGGCAATAATTCTATCGTAAAGTGATTTAAAATACAGTTGATTTTGATGCGTTTAATCGCTTCTTTGACATGAATCCGCACTGACGCTATGTTACAACTCTCGTCAACCTTGTCAGCCATGAATTGTGGATTAAATGCAAACGTTGGAATAACCAATGTAACGTTGCGTTTCGACAATTCCGATTTTATTTGAGGGAATCCCTTGTCCGCGAATACTAAGTCTCCCTTCTCGATAAGACTTAGAAATCCACAATCATTAGTTATAAAACTATCCGTTGCCCGCCCCCCATATCCTTTGGAAACTTTACATATAAAGCCATCGGGAGTAATAACGACCAAGAATTTTACTGTGAAGCCACCTTTGTAATTGGAATACATCAGTACGCGTTGTTCCACAGTCGGCGGAGTGTCCGTATGTATTTCCGTGCAATCAATAATACATCGACACATCGGGTAGTTCGCAAACGTCGGTGGCAAATTTTTTCGAACGCTTTCCTTCGACGGCCAAATAATCCACGATTTCGTCTGTTCCGTAAGCCTTCCCAAAACTTGGAAAAAAATTCTTGATGCTGTTCGTTCGTCTACGCAGAAGATGGTTCCAAGACCAGTAAATGGTAATCCAAACTTAATTTTCATCAAAAAAAGGAGTAGCCGATTTTCTTTTTTTAATGTCCTATAGTCGGCCGGTTGTCCGTTCTTTCCGAGCTCAATGAGATTTAAAAAAACGAAGAAAACCTCTTGAGACACTCCAGCTAACTGTCGCATTGATTGGTCGCTTGAAATACTTTCAAATCCCGTAAAGCGTAGATGCATCTTCATATCTGGTCCACATCCCCTGTTAACTTTTTGAACTCTCTGATCGATACATGCGGCTTGTTTCTTCGGCTGTACCGGCTGAGTTTTCAGAATACCAAATGTATCGGTCTGCATTGATACCTCGTTGTTTCCGGTCCAACAAAACATGCTGTTTGGCTCCTCGCGTACTTCATTTAAACTGTGTGTCGGATCTGTTTAACAGGCAGCCGAACTAGTGTTTACCGTTCTTTCAACATCCATCGGGGTGACTATTTTGAAATGGGTAATTTTAATAGTACATTGTGATACAAGGGCGGTCCGTGCGGCCGACTTCACACCCTTCGTATAAATTTCGCCATCATGTCCGAGTATCACATACTATTTTTTGTAACAAATGCATAAAATGTGCCTAAGAGTGTTTATTCACAGAAGAAGTAATAGACAAATTAAAGGGGGTCCAGGGGCGCAGCCCCGGTGGGGGGTTCGGGGGGCGGAGCCCCCCGCATAGAAAAAACAATTTTTTAAAAAGAATAAACATAATAACTTTCATTCGTAGATTATTATTTTGATTTACGTCCATCGTCTCGGAACGTTTGTGGGACTCTAACGTTGGCAACACTGATTCTCGAATCGCCTGCCCGGCATCACACTAGGTGGCGCGTCGAAAGTGTGCGTGAAGTAAATTATTGAGAGGGGAAAGTGTGCGTGAAGTAAAATCGAGTGCGTGAAGTGTGATCGGCATTTATATATCATGCCCTACTGTAATTCGCAATTTCTGCAACATTTTTGAGGGATGTAAAACGGCACATTTCATGCATATGTTACAAAAAAAATATTATAGAATACAAATATAAAACGAATTTATTATTTTTATACTGTCGTACCCGTCGTACTGTGATCTTCGATACATTGTACTCCATGGTCACTCGTAACTTCAGCTTGGTGAGTAGGTAAATTGTTATCGGCAAGTCCCGGGAAGATTGACGGCACGTATGCTTCGTCTCTTTCGATGTTTGATTTCTTACCTCCTTTGAAATGTACACTGCAGATACGAGTAGAGGCGGTTGGAATCCAACAATCACCTATACCTTTTCTGCAGAAAAACTAGGGCTGAAGATAATGTAAGATAGATCTGTGCAAAATTTCGAAATTTTTTTTTTTCGTAAAAGCCTTTTTTTTCTTTTTGTTTAGCAAAATCGAAATTTCCTGACACGTTAACGGTCAATTATACCAAAATCTTAATTGGGAATCAATAATCGTGAAATCATATCGGTAATTGCAGCAGGATATCTCAGAATTTGCATGAGTTACAGTATTTGCAGACATTTAAAAAAAATTCAAATTGTAATAAAATCAGAACAGCTCGACAGATTCTCGCGAAATTTGGTACACATAATATTTTACAGGCAGTCCATTTATATACAAAATTTCAGCACGGTGCCTCTTAAATTGCGGAAGTTATAGCGTGAAAACGATTTTTTATTTATTTGAAAAATGGTGTAGAAAAAAAATGTTCAACCGATTCGCGCCAAAGACAATTCCAAACGTTGTTTTATGATAATCTACTTGCGTGTCAAATTAAGAGAAAATTCGTAGAAAATTACGACAGTATCGTGCGTACAAGAAAATCAGCACACACACACACACACATTCTGTAAAAACCACTTTTCTTGATGTTTTAGAACATTTCGAGTGTCCTCTGACATGAAATACTCGAAAAAAAAAATTTTCACGAAAACAAAGCTTCCTCTATGAGAAAGCAAAATCGGAATATTTTAATATTACTAAATAAAATGTATATTAATAAATAAAAAATAATTCCATCGCTTAATAAATTTATTTATTGTTTGAAATTAAATTTTGTAAATATGTGTGTAAACGTACGTTTTACTAATAGCCTCGATCCATCGATTTTTCCGATCCACCTCGTAGTTTCGACCAGGAAGCTTATAAAAATGCAATTCCGGATTTCTTGCCTCGCTATTATCACATCCACTGACACAACAAACCCTTCCGGAACGATAATACATGTTTTTTTTTGCTCCGATTTTACATGTGACAGCAAATCGCTTCGTACTGTCCGCTACATTTTCTTGGAGCGATCAGCTGATGGCCTTCCTACGCACTCAGTGGCCGCTCGAGCATTAGCGTCGCGGTATTGTAACGCCCGAGCGGTTTTATTCGCGGGAACTTCGGACAACACCAACGATGTGTCCTCCTGGGTTCTGTTGACAAAGGGTGAAAACCCACCTTGCGAATCGGGAAGTTTATAGGGAATTAAAAAAAAGAGGAACTGCTCACTTTGAGTATCGAAAATATTCTGTTTTATTCTCTCCAAGATTTTTGAATCTAGGCTAGGATCAACCACAGAACGGTTCCCCTACCAAACTCTCGCGGACCCAATCACACATGAGTTCAATAGGAACAAGGGAGTACATATAGAGTATTCCAAATTCCAATGCATGCATTTTCTCACGCACTTGATAAAGGAAGGGCCTGCCGTCGCCACTCCACTTATCGAAGGGTTGACTCAAGACCTAAACATCTATACAAACTCAAAACTGCAGAATAAACATACATGTGCTCGACGTCTTTTCAATAACAAAGATACATAACTAAATATACATACGATAAGACAATGATGCCTCTGTATTAATTCAATATCTTCAAGAAATATCTAATATTATTGCAAATTATTATTATAAGTCACCATTTGTTAATTTCGAGTCTCTCAGGATATAATTATTCTGTTCAATTCTACCAATACATTCTCATTATATTATTCTTCAACATTAGCTTTAAATAACGCGCTTAAACAATGGTAAAGTGACGCATGCGTCACTGTATACAGGGAGGACACGGTGAAACTAGACAGCGCAAATGCGCTTGCGCGTCAAACCGACGGTTCTCACTTTATGCGTGCAGACCGAGTAGTCGGGCCAGTAAGAGAGAACGGAGAGGGGGAATGTTTTGTTCTAAATAAATCTTGGTTTCTGGCGTCTGCCCTACCAGCTCAGGTAGCGTTCCTTGCCCCTACCACTACCCTTACTGGCCCATTCTGATGGCGCGTGGGGACACAGTCACCGCTCGGGTGAGACGCACTGGCGGTCGTAGGCAGTAGCCAATCAGGCTTCCTAAATTCTCACGCAGTCGCATTGGACTGTCTAGTTTCACCGTGTCCTCCCTGTATGCTTGAGGCGTATTCGCGCACTAGCCTGTTGAGTGGATTTCCAACGTAGCACGTTGCAGTTGTGAGCTAACACTTTATTGGTAGGTTTAAAGGGAGAATGCGGATGGTGGGAATAACAGGTCGACGCTATTTTGAGAATGAATCTATAATCGTCTCTGTCCTCTTTTGAAAAGCCGTGACACGTCGAAAGTCGAAATATCGAAAACTGAACCCGATACACTACAACGTTCCGATCGGTCGTTGATGGCATTAACGTAAGGCCAACTTCAAACTGTTATGATCGCTGCAGAGTTACTCATCGCGCGCATTTCGTAAAGCATTGTCGCAGTTATGGAATAAAATACATTTTTATTCCGGTACAAAAAAAAACATGCCACATAAAAAGGCAATTATATCGAAATACTACAGCAGCAATGGAGTCACGAATCATATAAACATGGAGCATGGCAGATCGGCTTCGTCATTCTCTATACAAAAGTACTTGTCGAATAACGCAAGTAATAGATTTTTGAAAGATTTTTTCAAAGCTTTTCTCCTTAGATAGAATTTTTCGAAATTGGTAAAAAACAAAATTAATTTTTTTTGTTTATTTTTATGGCAAAAATGCATTCTAATCTTTTATTCTTATTTTTTTCAATTTATTTTCCAAATTGTTTTTAAGTACTGTTGTATGAACAAATACTCAGTCGATCTGAGATGTCATCGTCAGATCTTGATCGGAATGTCAAAGAATGCCCCACATGCAAATATCGTGTTCAACTGCAAGATAAAAATAAACAAAAGAAAGGAGTGCGAGTGAAGCAAGCACGTTGTTGCTAATCTCTCTATATCGCTAATCTCCTCTATATAGAAGGATCTCGGATCCCATGTCAGAAGGGCTCAAGGACCTCCTGGGCCGGAATTAGTAGTTTCAAAATTTCAAAAAATTACAAAATGTGCTATATATATTTAGGTGGTCGTTAATTTCGATGTTGAGCGATTGTGTCCGACACGCTCCTTCGTTTTGTTCAAAATAAATTAAAGAATGTGGTTAAAATTTGAGAGCTCTATCTCAACGGGAAAACGTGCCTCTAAGCACAAACATTTTCCCATTCAAATAACGTGGGAGTTTTGGCACAATTACTTTGAATTTTTTTCCGAGCCTCACAAACGCGGAAAAAAGCCAAATACTGCACGAATTGTACGTTAAGTAGTTGTACTTTGTACACAAATTTTAACGACTATCTCATCATTACATTCAACACACGTAAGCCACTAAAGTCATTAAAGCCGGCAAGAGCCTTTTTTTACAACTGACTTCGAGCGCTATTCATTCGGTTACTTAATGTGCAAAATAATTCGAAACAGTTCACCATTATGTCTCAAGAGTTGCTCTTTTCGATAGTGTCAATAGGGAATTTCGGAAAAAAATTTTTGATCACAAAAAAATGGTTTTTTAAAAAGAGTAATATGATTTCATAAACATTTTTTTTCACGCTAAGTGACTTTCCATGATCTACAGCTTTGGTATAGAGGTTTAAACCATTTAGATTGAGTTCTTTATGTCTGAACTTGGAAAAAAGACTGAGGAAATTTTTTTTTCCTTGCGCATAATTCAAGATGGCGCCCAGAGTTCAGTAATTCCTTTGTCAAAGTTTATGAATTTTAGAAATAATCTCTACAAACAAAAAGTGCTTAGAATTAGCCACTTGATATTACCGAATTTTTTTAGAATTCTTTAGAGCATTTTTCAATTTTTTTGTAGTTGGCTAATTTTAAGAAAATTTTAAAATTTCTCGAAAAATTCTGAAAAAATTCAGGATTATTCCTTGGATAATTTCCGAGACTGTTTATTCCCTGTACATTTGATTCAAAGTTTTTGAGTTACACATTCCTAAACGTAATTTTTAGTTTAGGCGCCATCTTGAATTATACGCAAGGACAAAAAATGTTCTTTAGTCTGTTTTCCAAGTTCAGACATTAAGAACACGATCTAAATGGTTTTAAGTTCTATAGCAAAGCTGAAAGGTCCTGAAAAGTCACTTAGCGTAAAACAAAAATGTTTAAGAAATCATATTACTTTAATAAAAAAAACCATTTTTTTTGTGATCAAAAAAATGTTTTCTGAAATTTCTTCATGGCACTATCAACAAGGGCAACCCTTAAGAAATAATACTAAACTGATTCAAATTATTTTGCACATTAAGGTAGTTCTAGCATCAGACTAGTCGTGCGAAGCTCTATTCTGATGTCCCTATTGAAAGGCATTGCATTAATATACATTCATATTGAAAATATTCGTATATTATCCGGTAATGAATTTAGGGTCCCATTGGAGTACGTATTTCCTTTTTATACATTTTCTTTTTATCTTCGGTCTCGAATTTGAATCACTACGGGAAGATCACCGTTGTAAACTTGGCAACGTCGCATCGTGGGGACCGGAAATACAATAGTTTGACGGATTCTAACCGACATAACCGGCAAAGAGTTTTTTCCGACCCATGTTTTTTTAATAATAGCGAGGCATAATATTCATGCCACTGATGGGAAACGAAAAGGGAAGTTCGTGCCGGCAAAAATTGAAAAAGCTCGGCAGATTCTGCTAGATTCGATCGCTAAGCGAGAAAGTTTGGAAAAGCCGGTTAGGGCGGCTGAATTTCCGGCACATGACGGGCGAAGCATCGTAGAATTTGAAACACTCGCGAAAGATTTGTGGTGTACATCGTGCAAGATTCCACTTTCGTTACAATATACGGAGAGCGAAATAATAAGAGGTTTGGCGAGTATTCTGCGTGTAAAGTGCTACAAGTATTCTCACGTTTATGATGTGCATACACAAAAACGCAACGTTCTTCGGCCTATCTACTGAATGAAGCGGTCACGTGTCTCCCGAACGCGGTGTTGCCAAGTCGCAGTTGCGTCGGCTATGTTGAGGCAACCAGATGATTTCATATAATTTCGCTAGCGATAATCCAAGAAATCTTTTTCTCACATTCGTTCACCCTATATTTTTCACTTATCATCTGAAAGTCTGCAATCTGGTGAAAAAAATCACCGTTTAATTGTCTATTGAAGTACTATTTTCGTAATGTATTATCGAAAAATAGTGACATGGCCACGTAATTCCTTATATCAGCTATATTACAATGCGATTTTTTAACTTCCTATTTCTCGAAAAAAAAGGTCGTTAACGTACGCTGAAACTTTACGGATGCCATAAATAGGACTTCTGGAACGACAAATTAAAAAATCACGCATTTATCTACTGAATACCTTAGCGCTAGAACTACCTTAAATGTCCTCTGTGCTTTATCTACTTAACTGAATAAGAAATCCTAAATTAAAAGAATTCAAAACATTACAAGTAACAGACGGTAGTACACATTTCGTAAAATACATGCTCCACATCTCTTTATTTGATAAATCCCAAATTAAATAAGGAATAAGTAATTATAACAATGGAGAATATTAATAGTTAATAACGAAATTCTTTGAATCCTTGGTATATACGTCCTCAATATGCGTATGGCGACAGATCGAAAGTTAGTACATTGCTGACCAAGTTTTCGCCACCAACCTGTAGAAAGGAATAATTAAGCTTAAGGATGTTTTTTTCAAAATGGCCCAGAAATGAAACTACTTTAAAACGCAAGCGTCGAACCTCATGTTTGCGAATGCTCATAAGGACATCGTGAATTAAATTAAAAGTAGTAATCAATCAAAATTTGGATAAACATGCCTTAGCAATTTTAACTATCACCGGTTTACCTCAAAATCCACCGGGTTTTTGTATACTTTTTTTTTCAAACTTGAATACCGACTACCGATCGTAACGACTATAAAAACGACGGCTCAAAAAAACGGGTTTTTTTTTAAAGTACATAATTTCCAAAAGATGTCCTTTAAAAAATCCCTACGAAATTCTATGAAATGTCGTAAATACATTATAAATTTCTTCGGTTTTTGTTCGAGGTCTTGTACTTTACGAGAAAAACGTTCACCTGTTGAGGTGTTGCAAAAAAATACGAATTTCCAGATGGCCTCTTTGTATTAAATTTATTCTACAAAAATGTATTTTTTGAACCCCAACTGCTTTAAATAAACCGTATGAAAAGAAGTGCTATTCCATTTTTGATGATCCAAAAATAAATCGTAATAGTTAGATTTCTTTCCTGCCACTACATTGGTAGTCCTGTTAAGAGGCAGTGAGACACCGTCAGAAATTTCGTCGCCCAATGCCAAACGGGGCCACATCATTTTGCCGAAAAATCATTTCTCCGAATCGTTGAATTGCCGAAAAATCATTTCGCTGAACGCCATTTCTCCGAATCGTCATGTTGCCGAACCGCCGTTTTTCCGAAAAGTCAGATCTTCGAAATTGCGTGTCTCGAAATTGCGGCGAGCTACTATCGAGGCCACATCATTTTGCCGAAAAATCATTCTTCGAATCGTGATTTCTTTTTGTGATTTGGGCAAATGACTCTTAACAATACTTTTTTTTCGAAAATACAGATGCAATAGAAAGTATTGCCGAACGTGATTTGTCGAAATCACAATAAAAAATCACGATTCGAAGAATGATTTTTCGGCAAAATGATGTGGCCCCGCCACTATCCTACACTATAACTAGACCTGTTAGTTTTTCATGATTAAAAAATTTATTTTATGCTGTACTCGTGCGCAAAGAGCCATTTTGGGAACGCTCCACTTCGTGTTGCGTGTGCGAAATCGCACTTCGCACCTTCAACTTAACTCGTTTGATTGCAGCACTCTCCTTCGGCTCGTGCTGCAAGCTCCCACATCTCGAAAAAGTTTCGAAATAAATTAAAGGATTCAGGTAAGAGGGGTTTGTTTATTATAGAACAGCCGAACAATACAATAGAACTGAATTAACTGAACTGAACTGAATAGAAATGAATAAAGATAATAAAGATTCGAAAAATGCCGTCCGGCAAAATAACAATTCGAAGAAAGAACCATTCGGTTTCTTAAAGAATCGGTAATCTGACGATTCGGCAAAATAACATTCGTCTTTCTAAAGTCTCGATGATCTGACGATTCAGAAAAATGACATTCGGCATTATAATTTGTCGGCAAAGAAACGATTCGGCAATATGGCTTTCGGCGAAATCACGACTCAGTATAATAATTTTTCGGCAAAATAAAGTGGTCTCGGAAACAGCTTCCGAACGATACGGCAGATAGGGTCCGGATCTTCAGATAATACGCAGGAATATCGTAGAATTGGGCTGAGCTTCTGGCTCCTCATTCGATATGGCCGTTTTGTTTTTCAAGAATTAAAAGGAAATAGTGCGAGAGAAACAGTTATGTTAGAGAGACAGACCTATAGGCGTTTAGCATTGGACGACGAAATTTCTGGCGGTGTATCACTGCCTCTTAAGGATGTATGATACGTACAGTCCGGCCAAAAGTGAGTTTCAGAGACAATTTCGATCACTTGCCGATGGGATAAAAATCGGAAAAAATATTGCATATAAAACGTGCTGAAAATATAGATTTTGCATAATAATCATCCCAAAATGTTATTGACAAATAGGTGAAAAAAAAACAATTGTTCAACCAACAATCAGTCAACCTAACTGTTTTTCTAATAAAAATGACATGTCAATTTATTTGATTGCATACGAATTTTTTCAGATTTTTTTTCTTTATTTTGATTATTTTTTTTTTTTCAAAAATGTTCGCGAAATAAGGAATTTTGGATATGCGTTCGGCATAAAACTATCTACTACACTCAAGATTTTTTTTGCAAAACGCATATCCAAAATTTGTTATATTCTGGGCGTTTTTTAGAATTAAAAAAAAATTAAAATCAAAATAAAGAAAAAAATCTGAAAAAATTCGTATGCATCCAAATAAATTAACATATTATTTTCATTAGAAAAAAAAGTTAAGTTGACTCATTGTTTGTTGAACAATTGTTATTTTCACCAATTTGTTAATAACATTTTGGGATTATTTTATGCGAAATCAATCTTTTCAGCACGTTTTATATGCATTATTTTTTTCCGATTTTTATCCGATCGGGAAATGATCGAAATTGTTTCTGAAACTCACTTTTGGCGGGACTGTACGTATCATACATCCTTAAAGCACGTGCGGTAGAAACCGATGATATTCCGTACATAATTTAAAAAGTGAATTTGATGTATTGCGTGGTGAATATACCTCGGGGCTGATTCCAATCAGAGCCTGTGCGTGACCGTAAAATTCGTCTTTCAATGATATGACAATCGTTTGCAGCGAATCCGACTTATTGCGGATAAAATGCGCTACTCTGTTGATATTTGTGTTGTCCAAAGCTGCGTCGATCTCGTCCAAAACGAGAAACGGGGCTGGATTCATACTGCAAGATTTAAGGAGAATTGTCAATCGCAGCTTCATAGCAAATAATAACTTAAGGAGGCATCTTCGTCCATCGATTTGCGAGATTGAATTTCTAAATTAATATATATTGTAGATTGAAACATTCTGAACGATCTCAAAAAATTAGAAAGGGTTTGACCGTTTATAAATGAAAATATTCCAAATAGAAATACGCCTTTTTCAACACGGTCTCAAATGGCAGTCGAAAGTTGGCACGCACTTTATCGGTGGATTTTATATACTAATAGAGAATATGCATTCAAAATAATGATTTCAAATGATAGATTGAACTCTTACGAAGCATGAAAATTTGAAAAATCGTATTTAACCGCAGGAACACTTTAAAAAACAGTGTTCAACTAATTACGATTGTGAGATTTTCAATCTCAATCGAAGAGACTTGGCAACACTGCGTATTCTGAGGGGAAATAGCGGACTAGCAGATCGGACTCGTCGATAGTGAGAATTTTAAAAGTTAATTTTCACATTTGATGAGATCAAAACTTCTTAGCAAATATAACGAAAAAAACTCGGGAATCCCAGAAGTTTGAATTTTTTGAGAATTAAATCAAGCTGAATCAACGCTAGATTGTAATTATATGACTGCTTCGTAGTCAGTAACTCGTTACACATTTTTCAGATTTAAATACACGCTCAAAGTAAACTAAGCGATACCAACCTCAACATATGTGCAACGTTGCCAAAAAACGCCGCGCTACGTCTCGACACGCGAAGACCCGAATTTATTTCGCCCAAAATAAGGTTGGCACAATAGTCATATGAGTGATTTTGCATTTCGTAATTCGTATAAATAAAATAGAAGGAAATTACATTTCGCGTTAACACCCTACTCAGTGACTGAAAGGGAAATGTAGAGCAATATGCACTACAAATTGAAATTTTCAAGTCATTTATATGGAAATTTCTAATAGTGCGTTGGTTGACCAGCATGACTCGTCGATGCCTCCTTAAATTTTCAATTGAGCAAGTATTCTCGCTTTCCATACCTGTGAATCGCGAATAAAAGCGCAAGGGCCGCAACAGTCTTTTCACCTCCCGAAAGATTGCTCATTGGTAGGAATCGCTTTCCCGGGACGACACAATTGTAATTTATGCCAGCGAGATAAGGTTCTTCGGGATTTTCCGCTGTTAGGAACGCTTGAGCCGCCTGATTTTTCGTCAGTCCCTGTACGCAATAAATTTGTTTTCTCATTTATGAAACAGGAATCCAAGTTTTCGTCGCTACGTTGTAGCGAATTAACGGCATTAACGACAAAAATTTAATATGAATGTAACAAAATACATGCTAATTTTTTATTGACTACCTTGTATGTGCGCTCGATTTCCTTAGACACATGATCGAGGTACTCCATAAATCTGTCGCGACGCTCTTTTTGCACTCTTTCAAACTGCCGTTTCACTTTGCTTGCATTTTTTCGTGTAACTTCGAATTCGGCATTAGTCTCTTGAAACTTTTCCATTGTTAGGGCCAATCTCTCGTCCGCCTTGAAATTTGAACATTTTCAGTATCTATACTTATTACAAAAGGAAGTGGTCGAAAACGTTTGTGTGTCTGTATGTTCCAATTTCGAAATTTTTTAGAATTTCTATAATTACAAAAATTTCCAGAATTTCCAAATATCAAAAATTTCTAAAAATTCTAAAATTTTCTAAATTTTCTAAATATCCCAAATTTCTAAAAATTCTAAAAGTTTCTAAATTTTCTAAATATCCCAAATTTCTAAAAATTCTAAAATTTTCTAAATTTTCTAAATATCCCAAATTTCTAAAAATTCTAAAATTTTCTAAATTTGCTAAATATCCCAAATTTCTAAAAATTCTAAAATTTTCTAAATATCCCAAATTTCTAAAAATTCTAAAATTTTCTAAATATCCCAAATTTCTAAAAATTCTAAAATTTTCTAAATTTTAGAAATTTCCAAATTTTTAGAAATTTTTAAAGTTTTCGAAATTTTAGAAATTTTTGAAGTTTTCGAAATTTCCAAAATTTTAGAAATTTCCAAAATTTTAGAAATTTCCGAAATTTTCAAGTTGGCCATGGAATTTTGAGTGAGTCATTCCAAGTTGGCCATGGAATTTTGAGTGAGTCATTTTAAGTTGGCCATGGAATTTTGAGTGAGTCGTTCCAAGTTGGCCATGAAATTTTGAGCGAGTTGTTTCAAGTTGGCCATGGAATATTGAGCGAGTCGTTTCAAATTGACCATAGTATTTTGAGCGAGTCGTTTCAAGTTGACCATGGAATTTTGAGCGAGCCGTTTTAAGTTGGCGATGGAATTTCGAGCGAGTGGTCCCAAGTTAGTCATGGAATTTCGAGCGAGTGGTCCCAAGTTAGTCATGGAATTTTGAGCGAGTTGTTTCAAGTTGACCATGGAATATTGAGCGAGTCGTTTCAAGTTGACCACAGTATTTTGAGCGAGTCGTTTTAAGTTGACCATGGAATTTTGAGCAAACCGTTTCAAGTTGGCCATGGAATTTCGAGCGAGTGGTCCCAAGTTAGTCATGGAATTTTGAGCAAGTCGGTTTAAGAATACTCAAGATGTTGAAAATATTCAACCGAGGTTTTGCGAACGCGCGAAGCGCGTGAGCCACAATAACACCCTAGTATATTATAGATTGAAACGTTCTGAATAATCTAAAAAAAAAAATAAAAAGATCTTGACCGTTTACAAATACAAATATTCCAAATTAAAATATCCTTTTTTGAACATGGCGTCAAATGGCAGTTTTATGATATTGTGCACTTTATCGGTGAATTTTATATGCTTATAGAAAAGATGCATTCAAGATAATGATTTCAAATAATAGACTGAACGCTTACACTGCATGAAATTTTTTTTAAATCGTATATAATCGCAGAAGCAGTAAAAAAATACAGTTCAACTTCAATTACGTTTGTGAGATTTTCAATCTTAATCGAAGAGACTTGGCAACGCCGTGGATTCTGAGGGGAAATAGCAGACTAGCAGAACGGACTCGTCTATGGCAGGAATTACAAAAGTTCATTTTCACATTTGGTAAGATTAAAGATTCTTACCAAATATAACGTAAAAAAACTCCGAAACTCGGAAGTTTGCAACTTTTGAGAATTGAATGAAGCTGAATGAACGCTCGATTGTAATTAAATGACTGTTTTGTAGTCAGTAAGTAGTTATGAATTTTTGAGATTTAAATACGCGCTGAAAGTAAACTTATGAAAATGTCTGTGAAAATGTAAAACTTTGATGAAAATATACCTAGTTATTACAATTACCATTGGTCGTGATTTTATTTCGGGCTTTATTCGCTATCCATTACGAATTCATAATACATCGAGCGCTTTTCATGCCAACTCGATCAATGACTGAACCTCGCTCAAATCAATATGGTAAGAAATTTTTTATATTCTTCGTTCACATTAAAAAATGTCTCTGGAGTGGTTTTCAGATTTTTTATTGCAGTTTGTAAATTACAAATATTTGAAGTTAATCAAGAGTACTTAATAAAAAAAACATCGTAAGGTACAAAAAAAATTTTTTTTAACTGTTTTCTCCACTTGAGCTTGTAGATCAAAAACTTTGTTGTACATCTAAGTATCCGAAGAAAAAAGAAACCATATTTTTTTTATTCCGTTTTCGTTTAGCTTTCAATATTTATAAATCTGAAAAACAATTCTGCAGACATTAGTTATGTGGTTATCTTTCTAACATAACAAAACGCGAATCTTATGGATGACGGTATTAAGATTTC
Organism: Tromatobia lineatoria; assembly: GCA_949699805.1. Lineage (NCBI taxonomy): Eukaryota > Metazoa > Arthropoda > Insecta > Hymenoptera > Ichneumonidae > Tromatobia > Tromatobia lineatoria. The sequence continues at coordinate 6,117,201 of OX453054.1, forward strand.
TAAGAGGAATAATTGGATAGTTGTGCGAAAGTTGTCATTTTGCTTTGACCGATTAATGGCTTTTTTTGGAGTTCGAAAAGTTATCCATTTGAAGTTATCAAATGTATTTCTATACAAGTCGCTTGAAAGATGTCTTCTTTCTTACGTTTAATGTTATCTAATTTGTTGACAAAAATTTTGTCAAAAAGACGTTTTATTTCCCGAGTTTAATGTTATCTAGTTTGTTCACACAAACGTTGGCCAAAAAAAGTATTATTTCTTAAGTTTAATGTTATCTGTTCACAAAATCTATCTGTTCAGATTGTTCACAAAAATGTTGTCCAAAAGATGTCTTATTTCTTAAGTTTAATGTTATCTAGTTTGTTCACACAAACGTTGGCCGAAGAAAGTATTATTTCTTAAGTTTAATGTAATCTAGATTGTTCACACAAATGTTGTCCAAAAGATATCTCATTTCTTAAGTTTAATGTTATCTAGATAGTTCACAAAAATGTTGTCCAAAAGATGTCTTATTTCTTAAGTTTAATGTTATCTAGTTTGTCCACAACATGTTGTCCGAAAGATATTTTATTTCCGGTTTTATGACAACGAAAAATGTGGGATCTTGAAGTTTTTCATTATATTATCTGTCTTTTCATTATTCATTGGCAGTGAATAATTGATAATGCAAGCGTAAGTATACGCATTTATTTTTAATTTTTATATACTTAAGCGAACTTGCTCATCTTAGGCTTTGTAGGATTAATTCAATCTTATCCTCAGCTGCGGCAAAAAAGCGTCGAATTCAATAACCTCGCTGCCTTCCAACATTATTCTCTTATCTTTTTCACTTAAAAAATAATATAGTTATATATATTGATTGAATATAAATTACCCCAATTTTTTACAAAAAATTTGTATGTACATATTATATTCGAGATGGAAATGTATATATTTATGTATGAATTATGGTATAACAAAAATGTTGTTACTGCAATATCTATAAATCAATATAGACATTTCCATCTATATCCTGGCGTTCCCATTAATCTCACAGATAAAATATCTTTCTGATATCTATAAATCCTAGAAATATGGTATCGTTTGGATATCCATGAATCCAAAAATAAGACATCTTTTGGATATCAATTTACGATGCTAATAAAGTGTCGCTACGTTACGTTTTATTCGATGTCTAAAAGATACATTTAAGACGTCTTTTCAATACGGACAATTGAACAAACGTACTCCTTGAATCCATGCCTTTAAAATGATATCTTTTGGACGTAGCAATTTGATAACTTTATGTCTACATATCGACAACCGATAACTGATGGCTATTTGTTAGCATTTCGATAACCTTATGAGATGCCTAATAGTTCTCCGTTCGGACAGGAATAAGTTACGAATAAGAGCGACATTACTGATACAAAAAGGTAACTTTTTAGTCAAGAAAAAAGTTATCCGTAACTTACTCAAGACATCCTTTCGATGCCTTTTAGATATCATTTATGCTACCTGAGAAAGTTAGATCAACTAAATAAAAAAAATTCAATGCATGGCCGTCGACCAATCACAGCACAAATAAAACGATGACAATGTCTGCAAAATTATCGAAACTATCGAGATATCTCGAGCCCTCAACATTTTAGAAAAAGAAGATTTAGAAGAAAAAAGGGAATTTTAGTGGTTTTTCGTTGACTATACCTTCATATTGGGAGCTTGGATTTTTTCAAGAGTACTCCGAATGCCATCCATCGCTTTGCGAAGATTATTCTCGGTTCTTACGATATCCTCTCCTTCTATTTCCTTTAATTCATCGGCTAAGTGGCCATAATCTATCGACATTTGACTCTCACGCTCGTACTGTTCTCGGCTCGAATCTACGTACGTCTCATCATCGACCGAACTACTTTGGTTAGCCACATCTTCTAGATTACCATTGATCATCGGAATCTGTATACCTCCGACCTGATTAATGATCATTCAATAAAAGGAAAATTATATCGCCGCTGATGAAAGCATACGAAATTTTATTTGTCAAAAAGTTATCTCGCAGCAGTAATTTTTAGTGATGAAATCGGTCTATTTCCAAGATATCAAATTGTAATCCATAAAAATGAAAAAATAAATATAGCAATCTACAATTTGTGAAAATGAACTGTTCATTTTATAGAGCGAGGAACAAAATGCACATCAATTTTGAGAGGAAATATGTCGAATGATATAAACAAAGATTCTTCTGTATATTTAAATAAAGGTTGCAGAGTTAAACCTTTGTCCATTGTTTCCTTATCATATTTCGTTTTTTTTGCAGATTTACTACTGCAAAATAAAAATGGTCGATCGCAATGAAGAAATAGTCCTAATTTTGTTTCGTCAGAAAATAGGTGAAAATTAATCCTCAAGATGACGAAAAAATTTGTACTCGAAAGTACATTTGGAAATCTAAAGTTTTGTCTGGACAACTTTTTTTTGCTATATGTCACGTTTTACTCATACAGTGAAGCGAAAAAAAAAACATTGAAAATAATGAGAATCATACTTCGGAAAAATCTGATGAATTTTCTCGGTATTCTGGACACTTGAAACTATATCTACATTAAATTTGCATGATTTTTGGGTAGTTGAAAAATTAGGGTGGCCCAAATGGTGTATAATGGCTGATACACAAATACGTTTTTTCTAACCCACTTTTCTCGACATTTTAAATGATTCTGAGTATTTTGACCCGTGTAAAACTAGCAGAGCAAAGTTGGAAATCATGACTTTTTGATATCCAGAAATAATGTGCTCTTTAGGTGCTAATTTCATCCCAAGAAAAAAAATGTTGTGCTTTTTTTTTTTGGAAAATCAATTTCAAAAATGCTCTGCTAGGTTTATGTAAAGATAGCAGAGCACCACACTGTATGTCGTCAACCCCCTACATAGAGTATTTTTCTAGATATCACCCCTGACGAACCCAAGCCGCCCTGAAATAACAACTTGGTCTATTTTTTCTATATTACAGAATTGAAATACACAGTATTTATGTGGTTTTTATGTGCTCTCCGAATATTCAAGAACCAACCCTCTACATAGAGTATTTTTCTAAATATCACCCCTGACGAACCCTAGCCACCCTGAGATAACTTGGTCTATTGTTTCGATATCACAGAATTACAATACGCAGTATTTATGTGCTTTTTATGTGCTCTCCGAATATTCAAGAAACAACCCCCTACATAGAGTATTTTTCTAGATATCACCCCTGACGAACCCAAGCCGCCCTGAGATAACAACTTGGTCTATTTTTTCGAAATCACAGAATTACAATACGCAGTTCTTATGTGCTTTTTATGTGCTCTCTGAATATTCAAGGAACAACCCCCTACATAGAGTATTTTCCTAGATACCACCCCTAACGATCTCCAGCCAACCCGAAATGAATACTTGGTATATTTTTTTTGATATCACAGACTGAGAATACACAGTATTTATGTGCTCTCCGAATATTCAAGAACCAACCCCCTACATAGAGTATTTTTCTAAACATCACCCCTGACGAACCCAAGCTGCCCTGAAATAACAACTTGGTCTATTTTTTCTATATCACAGAATTAAAATACACCAAAAAAATAGACCGAGTTGTTATTTCGTGGTGGCCGGAGATCGTTAGGGGTGGTATCTAGAAAAATATTCTATGTAGGGCGCTGGTTCTTGAATATTCGGAGAGCACATAAAAAGCACATAAATACTTGTTATTTGAATTCTGTGATATCGAAAAAAATAGACCAAGTTGTTATTTCATGGTGGCTGGAAATCGTTAGGGGTGGTATCTAGAAAAATATTCTATGTAGGGCGCTGGTTCTTGAATATTCGGAAAGAACATAAAAAGCACATAAATACTTGTTATTTGAATTCTGTGATATCGAAAAAAAATAGACCAAGTTGTTATTTCATGGTGGCTGGAGATCGTTTGGGGTGGAATCCAGAATAATACTGTATGTAGGGGATTGGTTCTTGAATATTCGGAGAGCACATAAATAGCACATGAATACTGGTTATTTTAATTCTGTGATATCGAAAAAATAGACCAAGTTGTTATTTTGTGGTGGCTGGAGATCGTTAGGGTTGGTATCTATAAAAATACTCTATGTAGGGGGTTAGTTCTTAAATATTTGGAGAGCACAAAAAAGCACATAAATACTGTAATATCGAAAAAATAGACCAAGTTGTTATTTCGTGGTGACTGGAGTTCGTTAGGGGTGATATCTAGAAAAATAATCGATGTAGGGGGTTGATTCTTCAATATTCAGAGAGCACATAAAAAGCACATAATTCCCATGTAATTGATTTACGGGTTGGCGTCATATAGTGTGGTGCTCTGCTATCTTTACATAAACCTAGCAGAGCATCTATTAAATTAAAAAAAAAAAAAAAAATAGCACAACATTTTTTCATTTAGGATGAAATTAGCACATACAGAGCACATTATTTCTGGATATCGAAAAGTCATGATTTCCAACTATGCTCTGCTAGCTTTACACGGGTAGTATTTTGACTTAAAAATTAAAAAAAAAAAAATATTTTCACGAAACGAAAGCTTCCTCTATAAAGAATAAAAAATGGTATGATTGTGGCGAAAGAAACCTTGCAGTTGACGAGTATTGCGTGTCTCTCAGCCTTTCTTCGATCGATCTTCGCTTCGCACCCATTGAGCTGTCTCTGCGCACTCAGAATATCTTTAGCAAGTTTTGCGACTTGTTGTTTCGCATTGTCGACTTCCTCTTGCTTCTGGTCCACTTTTTCTTTCATCTCATTCCTTGCAGCCTGTAATTCCTCACTTTTCGCTTGCTTGCTAGCAATTCTCTCCTTGAGCTGTTCTTCGACGTGTCGGGCCGATTCAAGCTTCGTCTCAGCATCATCAAGATTGTTTACCCACCGGGAAATATTATCTAAACGAATTACACAGACGTTTACCATTTTATTAAGCGTCTGAACAGATATTAACTTTCCCTAATAAGGAAACAAATTTGTAAACCTACTTTCGGTGTCTCGTTGCCTCTCAAAATCTAACTGGTTAATAACTCGATTACACTGATTGTCGAAATCCATGAGTTTATTTTCTCGTTCTTGTTGCACGCTACCAACGAAAGAGTATTTATTAATTTCAATCTGCTCATGAATTACATTACGGGCGTCAACAGAAACGGTGATCCAATGTATTATATTAAAGCAGGCCACATTTGCTTTCACTTAGCTTTGCAAATTATAAATTATATTATTATTAGTGAAATCATAATTGTAATTTCACTAATAATTATAATCGCTTACTAGCGTGTAACAGTCTTTGAAGAAAGCAATTCGGACCTACAAATTTCGTATATTTCGGATATTTCGCAATTTATTGCGTACATTTCTAAATCTTCGCGAAATCTTTTTTTTCTGGAATAACACAACACATTAAACGTAGGAATAATTGTATTCTGATTTATTTCGCGTACCACAAAATTTGATTAAAAACCGATATTCTTTCCAGCTAGTGAAAAATTCACATCCTATATTATTATTTTGAAATCATAATTTTAAAGCCAATTGAGCATCCACTTTATTTGTATATAAATTGGAGATTCCCGATTGTGAACTGACCACGCAGATTGCTCGAAATTATAGAACCTAGAGCTGCTGTTCGTATGAAACTGTATTTGAGGCTAGTAAAGTTATAATAGATATAAGCACCATTCGACGGTTTATGAACGGAAAAAATGCATGAAATTTTAATTCAGAATAATATGGAACATTAATTCAATGCACGATAATGCCGTCCAGCTTTCTATAGAAGATCACGCGAGATACAATTACTGTTTATTTGTCACTACGTGACAGCATTTTAAAGGCCCTCGTGGTGTGGCTTTTAATCGATCTGTTTTCCTTAGTCTCTCTCGCGCCCATTTCATGCAATGCCTTCTTTGTCTTTCTAAGCCTTCTTATAAATGTGCTAATCCGTGGAAAAAGTTTATTATGTTGTCACTTCGATTACATTTCTCTGAGATTCAGCAGGCCGACAGCGCGCTCCTATTTCTTTATCGTTTAAACATTGATTTGTTGCGTATTCGTATATTTTGAGTAATTCTTTTCAAGTCTTTATCATCGGAGGATTTATTCTTAAAAAATTTCGAGAGTTTTAACTTTGTTAACGATGCCGGCATTGAATAAGTGTGCCTACAACGGCTGCAAGTTTTTCTCTCGGACGAATCCCGAGCTAAGCTTTCATCGTCTTCCCAAGGACGAGGAAAAGTAAGCATAAGTGTACTTAGAAATATCCGTGTATATTAATGACATCCTTATCGGAATCACGAAGGCGCGACACCAGAAAGAGTCTCTGTTGATCGCACTGCGAACCAAGTCTACCAGAAAGAGATAGCAGCTTTTGTTTATTTTACGGTAGTTAAAAACTTAACCGTAACAATTGAAAATATTGAAACAAAATCTATGTTACTGCGTAACGCTAGACGCTATCAGTTTTTATTTGGATTTTAGATAGAAATTGATGGAAAAAAATGCTACATTGTATTGTTTCTGTCTGGCTAAACATGATGTTCAGAGAGAATTTCGAACACTTCTCGATGGAAGAAAAATCTACAGAAAATCAAGCACGTTGAAGGTGCTGCTAATATCGATTTTGCATAATAATGATTCAAAAATGGTATTTAGAAAATTGTAAAAAAAAAATTCGTTCAACAAATCACCCGTCACCCAACTTTTTCTTCTAGAATTTTTCAAAATTGCATTTTTTTAAATGTTGGGTTGAATCTACTTGAACAATTATCCAGATACTTGTGTGTGTAATGAGCGGTTTAATGAATGCGCATGTCCAAAATTTATGATTTTGTACATATTAGAAAAGAAAAAAGAGAAACCATAATTTTGAATAATTGGATAAAATATTGAAACAATATATACTTTTCCGAAAAATAAACAAATCATTTTCATAATGATGATTCGAAAATAGTATTAAAAAAATTATTTTAAAAAAATTTGTTCAAAAAGTCAACCGTTACCCAACTTTTTCTTTCAGAATTTTTCAAAATTGCGTTTTTTAAAATGTTGGGTTGAATCTACTTGAACAATTATCCAGATACTTGTGTGTTTAATGAGCGGTTTAATGAATGCGCATGTCCAAAATTCATGATTTTGTACATATTAAAAAAAAAAAAAAAAACCAAAATTTTGAAAAATTGGATAAAATATTGAAACAATGTATGCTTTTCCGAAAATAAACAAATCATCTTCATTGAAAAAATAGGTACGTTGACTGGTGATTGGTGCAACAATTTTCTATTTTCGTCGATTTGTCCATTACATGTGTGAACAATTATTACGCAAATTCAATGTTTTTAATATCGTAATCGTGCTCGGTTTTTTTTTTCAGAATGTTATCCCATCGAGAAATATTTGAACTTTTGATGAACTTCACATTCAACCAGACTGTACCGACAGAACTTCCGTAAATCTTCCGTAAATCTCAAATCATATTTCAAAAATATGAAAAATCTTAATAAATCCTTCGAAACAAACCGTGTTTTTCATGTAAACCGCATATCATTTAATGGGATCGAACAAAAACGACTTTAGTTAGGATATGTTTTTTTGTAATCCAACGGTGTATAGATATATGGCTAAATAGCTCTCGAATTATTTTGCGAGAGTTGTTTGTGATGATGACTGGGCAAATGTTAGCAATCACATCGATCGATCGCGTATATCTGATTATTGCAATTGTAACTAACAATTGAAATTATAGACTAATCGATGGCACTTGCATGAACAGAAAAAAATTACTAACACCGGTTTTTAAACTTGTTTGAAAATGTTTATTATATTTGTATTCCGATGTACTACAGCGTTAATGTTATAGTTTCTACTTCCTTTTCTCGCTTACCCTCACTTTACATCGTTAACATTCATTTGCATTCAACAGCACTTTTAATTCGCACGTAAATTCCATATATGATATCCTGTCGTACTTTGCATCTTTTTAGCACGTGTATTTTGTTCCTGTTTATGTGAGCGGTAGACTGTATGTGATTGTTTTTTTAGTCTGCGCAAGTGGATATTTCTAGTCGGAAGAGAAGATTGGTTGAAACTCGAGCCTCGAAAGATGGAAAATCAGCGCATCTGTTCGACACACTTTCAGCAAACCGATTTTGAGAATTACGATCGCAATTTCGGAAAGCGAAAATTAAAGCCAAACACCCAGCTAAACATAAGTCCAGCGACATTTCGGTTTGCCAAAGTTCGGCACAGGTAAATGCACCTGTCCCACTTACGGTCCAGTCTGAGCCGGTGTCGTCTGCATTCGAAACTTTCAGCCCTTCCGGCACATTTAAAGAACCTAGCACGGATAGTAGAATGAGAAAACAACCTCAGATGTCCCGACGTTAACGATTTTTGATAAAGAAGAATGCTTCCCTCAAAGCCGCATTGAAAAAGAGTCGAAAGACAGTTCGTAACTTGATACGAAAATCAGTAAAAACAATATCTGTTCCAGAAGTGATCGCGGTCGCCGCGAATTATTTGGACGGAAATCGTTTGTTGTTGCTGAAAATGCAACTGAAACACATAAAAACTTCACCATGGAGTGAAAATGAGAGACGTTTGCTTTAGGATTATTTTACAAGTCGCTTAAAGCCTACGTTTTTCAAAGGAGTAATGAAGATATCAATCTTCCGTGCGCCTTGATGATTCGAAGGTGGGCAAACGAAATCGATTTAAGAACCGGGATGTGCAGTTAACTATTTAAATTGTTGACAATTAAAGCTCAGACGATGACGGAAGACGAACGGCAGTGCGTTTTGATGTGGGATGAAATGTCAATAAAAAAGCTGCTTGAATGTAATAGTAAAGAAGAATCTAGTCGAAGGGTTCGAAGACCTCGGCAGTGATGTGAAGCCAAAACGTGACCGTCACGTGACCGTCATATGACAAATGCTAAAATGACGAATATGACCGTAACGCGATAATCACACTTGCGCATGCGCAAATAGCAACCGCCGAAAATTTAAACCTGCCAAGAGAATAACTTTGTGATAAAAAAAAATGGCGGACAAAGTCGTGACCGTTATTTTACATCGATACAGATGTTCATGCTGGTCAGTATCACATGACCAAATTTTGCATGACGGTCATTTTTACATAGAAATTCAGCTAAAATTTAAATGACGTCACGTGACGGTCGTATGACGCGTCATTGTCACAATCGTAAAATGACGGTCATTTTACATCACTGGACCTCGGTCATCTTGGACGGTCCGACAAAGTTGCTAATTATGCCCTCGTGTTCATGCTCCGAAGTTTGACGTTTTTGTGGAAGTAGCCTATTGCCTTTTATATCTCACATGGAAACGTCGACGGTTTAAGATTGACAAAACTTATTAAGACGATTGTTAGTGCCGTATTTGTAGCGGGTTTCGTAGTACGCTCAATGATATGCGACCAGGGCTCTCCAAACAGAAAGACAGTCAAATCTCTCGGGATAACTGAGGCATGTCCATTTACAGAGATTTCGCGCCGTAAAATCTGTTTCAACTGCGATGTACCTCGGTTAATTGAAAGCACGCGGAACAATTTGATAGGTAAAGACTTCCTCATCGGCAGACACCATTTCTTGGAACGCAATCGCAATTGGAAAGTTCGAATTCCCGTCCTAGGGGTTTTACGTAATTCGAACTTTCCGCTGCAGATATGGTCAAAAATAGTATACGCCACTCAGGAGTGAAAGTAGACTATCCCCAACCGCGTGTTAACCACCCTCGCCTTCGGCTCGGGTCGTAATCTTACACGTGGTTGGACATAGTCTACTTTCGCTGCCTAGTGGCGTAATATACTATTTCTTGCTCCCCAAACCGAAAGTACCGGCTTCCAGGCGGCATTTGAAGCCGGGAATAGCGGCTTTTGTGGCCGGCTCGAATTGTAGCGCGCTCTGGTGGACTATAGTTTTTTCGTGGTCCAGCCACCAAACTCAAACCGTAAAAACAATGAAATGCAGCTTCGAGGTTACAAGCTGCATTTCATTGTTTTTCTTTCATATGTGCGACCGATGCCGACACGAAATATTGAAAGAGTATAGTTCAGTTAGTTCCTTTAGTTACCCTAAAAGTGAGTGTATCGGAAATAATAAACGACTCTCCGTCTGAAGGTTCTGCAAACGAACAAGAGATTTTGAGGAATTTTGACGAAGGAAGCGAAAAAAATCGTACATACAGAAAGCTACCCTAAAAAATCATCTCATGGATACCTACTCGTATACAATACTTACAAAAAGTGGCAAGAGGAAAACAAAAATTGTTTATCAACCTCATAAGGAAAACAATTTAATTGTTTATTTTGAAGGCCTTAAAAGAAAACTCAACCCACCAACATTAGAAAATATCTAAATTTAATTTAAAAAAAAAGTGATAAAATATGTGTGTTTTAATGCCCGCCCCGACCAGCAAGAACTTCGGCTTCGTCTCGGCTTTGCAAAAGCACTTTTCGTACATGCGTTACAAAAAGTACTTCAAGTACTCGTTTTTTAAAATTGCCTTAAGTACAAGTACTTGAAGTACAAGCTTGTCGAAAGTATTTGCAGTACATGTACTTCAAGTACTTCAAGCACTTGGGCCAACGCATCACCGTTCTTTAATCCATTAATCATGACATGGATAATGGAACTCAGATCCTTTACCCATTACTTTTATAAGTGATCGACACAGGTCTATTACCGATTTTCAAAGCATAGGCAATAGGTAATGTTTGTGTGTGTGTGTGTGTGTGCGTGGGTGAATTTAAAAAAACAAGGATGCATTATTTTTTCATTACAATTTTTTCAACTTTGACTTCAAGTACTTAACAGTACCGGAAGTACAGTACTATATAAAATGGTGACTCTTAACAAGGTATTTTAAGTTCATAGAATTCATAATTCTACTTTATTCTATTCTGCTTTACTGTTTCGATACAATCGACTTTCGATGTTTGATGTCTTTTTTAAGAGAAGAAAACCCCCATTTCAAATGTAAACCGAAGCTCTAAACTCGCCTTCGTCTCGTGCTGCAGAAGCACGTTTTTCGGAAAAAGCTTTACCGCACTTGTATTGTCATATATACCATTACTTTAGACAATACCACCATTTTATTGCGTAAAACGTAAATTTTCAAGTGAAGAACGTTCAAATTCCATAGATCTGATGGTTTTCAAAAACGTTTTAACAGTATTTTGTGGTAACCGTGAATATCTTCCGAAAATTCGAGATGATTTTACTAAATTAAGGGTAAAAAAAATATTACTCACGATAGTTCGCGTTCCTCGTATTCACGAATGTTAGACACTCCGATTTTTACGCAGAAATCCCTGAAGAGCTCGTCCTCTTGAGCATTCATTTCCTGTTTAATGTTTTCCATTTCCAGCTTTCTTTGTGCGATGGACTCTTCGATCTCTGCTATGATGGACTGGAAATCATCAAAACAAATCCATATATGTCTAGAATAAAGGGACGATATTTTTACTCAACGTCGGAATCCAAACGCATGACATTTGTAAACTAGCTAAATAAAAGAAATGATTTTTTCTCCTATTCGTAATTGTGGCTTATTGGCGGCAGATTGCCAATATAAGTGTTCACTATTGTTTTTTTAAAGTGATGCATTATCATCTTCTTTCCACTTAACACTTACCTCAAGTTCGTTACGTTCATTCTTCAAATCTTTCAGCTCAACTTCTAGTTGACTGATGTGGTTTATCTAATGTGTAACAAAACAACGGTGAATTATTGGGTACTTATCGAGCAAAACGCGACAGCTTACCGTCTGTTTTAAGTCAGCATCGAGGTACTTTAATCGACTTTCAGCACTGTTGAACTTCGAGACAATTCCACGCAAATCAGCGCCTTTCCGAGAATTGAGCAACTGTTCTTTTAAGCTTTCAGTCACTTTTTTCTGTAATCACAAGAGAAATCCGTCACCATTTTTCCTTAATGGAGAGAGATATTTATTTGAGATCTTTTTTATTGGCATCGGAGCCCCAAAAAAAAATATCAAGTTGTCCGATAATTCGAATATCGATTTCAATCGTATACATTGTGTCCAGTAAAAAATCTGTACGAATTTCACAGACATTTGTGGAAAATTGCAAAAATTTCAGAAAATTTCAAACATATTTTCAGAAAATATCACGAACATATTTTCAGAAAATATCACGAACATATTTTCAGAAAATACCACGAACATTTTCAGGAAATTTCAAAGACACTCCCAGGTCGTTTTAGAACGAAAATAAAAACCGGAAAAGATAGAACCACGAAACAGTTTGAGTCGAGAGTTAGAGAGCGCTGCGGCGGCTGAGGGTGTAGTGTAATCGCGCGTATAGTACAAAACGATATTGTTTTCGACAATTGCATTTATTTTATTAAAATCAGTTGAATCTCACATAAATTAACAGACCAAGTTTTTACTGCTGTCCAGAAGTCTATAATATATAACATCGTTTCGATGTATTGACATAGTATGTTGATTCAGCCGGTTCAAAAAAACAATATTCTCAGATATTAAATTGTTCTCAAATTATTGAATACGGTGTCGAAAAAAGAAAAATAAAAAACAATTTGCGAATGCTGGACCCGGTGGAATAATATTTAATACTGCCGTAACAATCGCAAGATTGTTTAAAAAATTCGATTTTTGGCGATTTTCATTTGAGGATATCGAAGCGCCTTATCTAATTTAATGTTAACCTCCTCGATGCATCATTCAGTTGAGTAAAACCGGAAGTTTGCACGACAATATTTAGTACTGACGCATTGATCTTAAAGTTATAGAATAACAAAATGAACTATTTCAAATTACAGGAATATCCGACTGCTTATCGACGCCTTTCCTGCCTTCCTCATGCAAAAAGTGTCTCTCGAAATAGTGAGGCTAGACGCTATTCGATTAAATTGAGTAGTGCCGCATCAACATTATAAGTTTTTTAAATTTGCAAATTTCGATGCTGCAGTATTTAATTTTATCCTGTAGACCTTTGATTTCGCGAGACACTCGAGTTCCATGTAATTGCATATTGTTAACTAACGATGAAAAGCAAGTGTCTGCATTTTTGTACAGAGCTTCCTGACAATATTCTTTAAAGTTTTCAATAATTTGTTTGCAACGTTTTCGAATGAACTACTCTAGGAATATTCAAATTCATCGCTTATTTTCAATCTGCCATAAGAATCAACGTTAAGTTGTGGAAATTAGAAAAAAATATTTCTCGAAAATGGAGAAGACGAACGCATTGAAACTTTGCAGTTACACTTAGACCATTCATATCAATGATTGGGAAAAAAATCAGCATGTTTTTCTCGATGACATTGTAACGCTCGACCCTCCTTATCTTTATGGAATATTATGGCAACATAAAAATCGCAATTTTTCTATAATTCTGACATTGTTGCGGCAGTATTGAATATTATCGCCCAGTCTTCACGAAAACTATTTGTTTCTGACAACGTATTCAACATTTCAAGAGCATCTAATTATATGAAAATGATTAGTTTTTTAACCGCCCTTACGTTGATAATGCCACTCTCACTGACCTTTTGCATCTCCAGCTGCGCGATTTGCTTCTCATCCCATCGTTTGGCTCTTTTTGCTAGATCGAGACTACCGCCGGACATAATACCACTTCGCTGGTAGAATGTTCCGTCTAATGCCACACACTACACCAAAAATATAATACTTATTAATTATTTGTCTTAAGCACTATAAGAGCGAAAAACCACGATAGGGAGTATTTTTTTTCTTTGTTTTTCTCGTGTAATTTGTTATGATAAAATTGGTTATGAAAAGTATTTTTTTTTAAACGCCGAATGAGAAGCAAGTTCAGAATAACGAGTTATTCGTTAAAAACTTCACTGTTAAAAATATTGAAGGTCAACTTACTACACATATGCAGGAAACGCTTTCATGAAAACAAGTATAAAAATGTACTAGTTTATCTAGATTCATTAAAGAAGGCGGTTTAATACATGCCATATGAGACGTGTATTTAATGTGGGTTACCATCAATTTTGCAACATCCTCGTAAGCTGTTAAAAATATCTAAAGTGAAATTACTACACATGTGCAGGAAAGTCTTTTACAGAAACGAGTATAGAAAAGTTACTACACGAGTGTAACGTAAAATTGACGTAAAATTCTGCTAAATTCATTATAAAAGTTGCATCAGTTGATGCACGGTTTATTAACATTGATGTTTTTTTCCTGAATTCGTTGAAAAAAATGTGTTTTTAATTAACTCTTTAAATTTATTATAGGCACGTTGAATTTTCATCTTCCTACGTATATTAAATTTAATTTCCTACACGGGTTTAGTAAAAATTCATTACATTATATTAAGGTAGTTTTAGCATCGGACTAGTCATGCGAAGCTCTATTTTGATGTCACTATTGAAAGGCATTGCATTAATATACATATATATTAAAAATATTCGTATATTATCCGGTCATGAATTTAGGGTCCCTTTGGAGTACGTATTTCCTTTTCATACAATTTCTTTTTATTTTCGGTCTCGAATTTGACTAACTACGTGAAGATCACCGTTGTAAACTTGGCAACGTCGCATCGTGGAGACCGGAAATACAATAGTTTAACGGATTCTAACCGACATAACCGGTAAAGAGTTTTTTCCGACCCATGTTTTTTTATAATGGCGAGGCATAATATTCATGCCACTCATGGGAAACGAAAAGGGAAGTTCGTGTCGGCAAAGATTGAAAAAGCTCGGCAGAATTTGCTAGATTCGATCGCTAAGCGAGAAAGTTTGGAAAAGGCGGTTGGGCCGGCTGAATCCCCGGCGCATGACGGGCGACGCATCGTAGAATTTGAAACACTCGCGAAAGATTTGTGGCTTACATCGTGCAAGATTCCACTTTCGTTACAACATACGGAGAGCGAAATAAAAAGAGGTTTGGCGAGTATTCTGCGTGTAAAGTGCTACAAGTATTCTCACGTTTATGATGTGCATACACAAAAACGCAACGTTCTTCGGCCTATCTACTGAATGAAGCGGTCACGTGTCTCCCGAGCGCGGTGTTGCCAAGTCGCAGTTGCGTCGGCCATATTGAGGCAACCAGATGATTTCATATAATTTCGCTTGCGATAATCCAAGAAATCTTTTTCTGACATTCGTTTACCCTATATTTTTCACTTATCATCTGAAAGTCTGCGATCTGGTGAAAAAAATGACCTTTTAATTGTTTATTGAAGTACTATTTTCGTAATGTATTATCGAAGAATACTAACATGGACACGTAATTCCCTATATCAGCTATATTAAAATGCGATTTTTTACCGTCCTTTTTCTCAAAAAAAAAGTCGTTAACATACGTTGAAACTTTACAAATGCCATAAATAGGGCTTCTGGAACAACATATAAAAAAACCATGCATTTATCTACTGAATACCTTAGCGCTAGAACTACCTTAACATATAGCATATGAATTTCCGAAATATCTTTGACAGTGAAGATTTCTTAACTTTTTGCAGTATTTAACTCACATCATACTGCGTTGATGGGTCCATATCGTATGAAACTCTGCTAGCATCTTCGGGCGTCTCGCAAACAAGTGTATTCCGGGTTACAAAGAGTATAGCTCGTTCGATGTCTTTTGGCGAAAATTTAAGCACATCAAAGAGTAACTTAACGTTCGGCGGGTCCTCTATCATCCTGAGACGCTCTTTTAACGGTTTAACCCTAATATAATCGAGCGGTAGAAAAGTTTCAGGCTCGAGACACTGATCCTTCAGGTACTGAATGCACTCCCTCGCCGTACGCTCAACGTCAACGACGATAGCATCCATAAACTTCCCGAAAACTTTGGTAATTGCGATGTTATAACGTTTGTGGATTGGCCCGCACATATGCACTATACGATCGTGCTGAAATTAGATCGTAATTACTTAACCCTTTTGAAGCAAACATTTTACCTTACATTTAATTTACTTTAAATTTAGTACTAAGAGGTTTTTGAGGTCGCTGATTATGAATCCGAAATCAAAATTCATGAATGGAGTCCGACGAACCTTTTTATTTAAAAACTTGTTGATTTAGATAGAATTCTGTACTCTGGCGGTTTCCAAGGTCGTTGATTAGGAATCAGAGTTCAAAACTGAGAAATTCCAATATGGTGGATCTAATATGTCGAAACTAAATGCAATTAGTTACATAATTTCGATAATCTTCTGTATTCGGGGGCTTTTGAGATGTCTGATCAAAAAGGTGAGCTCAAAATTTGGAAATTCAATTTAGGTCCGTCATTTTGAAATTTCGAATTTCAAGTATAAACTCTTTATCAAAGACCTTAAGGATGTATGATACGTACAGTCCCGTAAAAAGTGAGTTTCAGAGACAATTTCGATCACTCCTCGATGGGGTAAAAATCGGAATCAGTTAACCTACCTTTTTTTCTAATGAAAATGCTATGTTAATTTATTTGAATGCATACGATTTTTTTCAGATTTTTTCTTCATTTTGATTTTGATTTTTTTTTTTTCAAAAATCTACGCAAAGTAACGAATTTTGGATATGGTTCGGCATAAAACCATCTACTACTCTTTAGATTTTTTCGCAGAACGCATATCCAAAATTTGTTATATTCTGCGCATTTTTTTCAAAATAAAAAAAACAAAATAAAAATAAAGAAGAAAATCTGAAGAAATTCGTATGCATTCAAATAAATGAACATATGATGTTCATAAGAAAAAAAGTTTGGTTGACTGATTGTTTGTTAAACAATTGTTTTTTTCACTAATTTGTTAATAACATTTTGGGATTATTATTATGCGAAATCAATATTTTCAGCACGTTTTATATGCATTATTTGTTTCCGATTTTTATCCCATCGGGAAGTGATCGACATTGTCTCTGAAACTCACTTTTGGCGGGACTGTACGTATCATACATCCTTAAGCACTGGAGTTAAGCAGCCTCTATGTAACAAATTTCAAGTATTATTGAACGATATTTAAGTAAACTAGATGTCAGGAAAAATGTATACTTCGATATAGACATTTTATGAAATTCGAACTTTAATACAAAATCAGCCATTTAGAATTAAAAAATTTTGACACCAAATTCGGTTTTGAACGACCCCAAATACCCTCAAGCGTGATTTTTATAATAGATTAGTTGGTACTTAACACATTTTCTGAGTTCAAAATGGGTTAAATGCTAGTCACTGTTTATTTGATACGTTAAAAACGCTTTGCATTCTTCGAAGTAGTAGAACGTGAATCAAGAATTAAAGCGATCAATATTATGGGGTAAACAACACTCTAGAATTTTGGAAAAATCTATCTTTTCCAAATTGACAAGAGATATCAAAATGTTCAATTATCGATTTTGCTGTACACCACGGAGCGCGCACACGGCGTGATCGTAAAACTTAAAAGGCGCTTTTCTCGAAACAACGTCCCTCAAACTGGAAGGAATTATTAATTAAATACTGTTGCATGGATCGGTTTGAAATTTTACCAATACCTTCACAATTACATTCTCGATAAAAGTACGTAACCTTTTTTTTTATTTAGTAAACGTTGTTTGCTATGAATATTAGGGTGTGTCAAAAAAACATCATAATTTTCGTTTTTTGTTTTTTTTTTTAATGGCAAAAGGATGTATTCTGACCTCAATACACACCTCCCATGCAGAAAACGCGCCTAAATATAGATATATATATATTTTTCTATTATTTTTTTATTTTTTTTCTAAATTTCATATTATAAAAAGACCTCGGTTGAGGCACATCTAAACATTATTTGTCAACAAATACCTTTGGCACACTCGATTGTTAGGTCAACCTCTCGAGATTGAGCTATGAAGACCAAAGAAAAGTGCGATAATCTTCGGATTTTGCTTCCTCGTAGAGAGAGCTTTGTTTTCGTAGATATTTTTTTCGAGATTTTCATATCAGCATACTTAAAATGGTCTAAAACATCGAAAAAAATGGTTTTTGCGATGGGCGTGTGCGTGTGTGTGTGCGCGTGCGCGCGTGCCAACGTGTGTATGTGCAGATTTCCTTGTACGCACGATAACTATCGTAATTTTTTACGGATTTTCTTCTAATTTGCCACTCGATAAGGTCATCCATATAACAAAGTTTGGGATTGTATTTGACGTGAATCGTTTGAAATTTTTTTTCTCACAGCATTTTTAAAATTTAAAACGAAAAAATCGTTTTCACGCTACAACCTACGTAATTAAAGAGGCATCGGGCTAAAATATCGTATATAAATAGATTGCCCGTGAAACATTATGTGTACAAAATTTCGCAAGAATCTGTCGAACGGTTCTGATTTTATTACAATTTTAATTTTTTCAAACATGTCTGCAAATACTATATTTCATGCAAGTTCTGAGATATCCGGCTGCAATTGCCGATATGATTTCACGATTATTGATTTTCAATTAAGATTTTGGTCTAATGAATCGTTGAAATGTCAGAAAATCTCGATTTTGGTGAACAAAAAGGAAAAAAAAGCTTTCACAAAAAAAAAAAAATTCGAAATTTTTCACAGATTTATCCTAAATTCTCTTCACACTTAGACGACCATTTAAAAAGATATTTGATACAAATTAGACACCAATCGATCGAGGGGTTCAAATTTTATGGCATTTCGAATTATTTAAAAAATCTTGTTGAGCGCTTGCTCATGCAAATTACTAGATATCGGGTTCCAATTTAGTTTACATTTTTGAATAACAATTTTACACAAATCGGTCGAGCGGTAAAAATTTTACGTCACTTTGAATTTTTATAAAAATGTCTTTCGAGTATAAATAAGTCTGCAAAGTATAACCTTGCAAATTGCTTCCTCATTATTTTTCGCTTTCTACAAATCTTCCTCTATGAGGAAGCCAAAATTGATCAACATACTTCCTGATAGAATTAGCTTTGTAAAAAGCGAAAAATAAAGAGGACGCAATTTGCGTGGTTCTACTTTTTCTTACTTTTCTTCGATGACCAGAGAAATACCGATTTTTCTTTTGCTGATTTTTACTACTAATTATCGCACTTTTCATCGGTCTTCAAGGCTTAAACTTGAGGGCCTAACAATCGAGCGTGCCAAAGGAATTTGCTGGCAAATAATGTCTAGAGGACCCTCAATTGAGATCTTTTTATTATATGAAACGTCGATTTAAAAAAATATATATATGTATTTAGATGCGTTTCCTGCATGGAACGTGTGTATTGAGGTCAAAATACATAGTTTAGCTTCAAAAAAAGAGAGAGAGAAAAACAATTTTTTTTTAATATACAGGTAATTTTTTGCAAAACGTCGATTTTATTTACGGGAAAACCGTTGCTAAAAAGATATGAATTTCGAGATGGTTTCTGGTGCCAGTATTTTGTATCAGAATGATAATGAAAACTTAATTCTTCATACTTCAACATGTGTTAAATGAACCCTCTGAATAAAAATCCTATGCCTTTTTTCATACTCTCGAAATAAATCGTCAGAGTTAGTTTTTTTTTTTCTGCCGTTAGAGTGCCGTTACCCCTAAGCGTTCAAAGATTTTTCTTTCTCGCAAATGGAGTCGATTTCGCATAACTAAAAGTCGTTAAAGTACCAAAAATGGATGATATAATTGGGAAATAAAAAAAAATGTGATAGCGATATTAAGTGAGACATACTACACCGGGAAAGCGATCCTTCAGCGTCGCAACGACTTGATCTTTTTTCTTTATTTTCACGAGCTCGTTAGTGTCGAGAGTGGCGTCGCCTAACTGCTCGGATATGGTTTTCAGTTCCCGTTGCAATTCTTCAACTCTTTTCTCGGAATTATGAACGCCAGACTCCAATTCAACTTTGTCTCTGTGATAAGCCTCTAAATCGGCCTTCATCGAAGGTATAGTCTCACTCAATTTTTCCTCTCGCTTTTTGGCCTTATCCCGCATGAGGCTTATTTGCTGGATCCTGCTCGTGAGATCGTTTTTTTTACGAACTTCGTTCTCGAGTCTGTCTTCATCGGATTTCAGTAAACGGTTTATGGAATCCAACTGCTGAAGACTTACGGTGCACGCCGTCGCGGCTTTTTCCTTTAAACTATTGTATTCTCGGATCTGAAAAGATCGGCGATTTTAAAACGAAGCCATTTTCTGCCCCTAACAATCTCAACAACCGCAACTTTATCGTAAAAACACCACAGTCGTTTTTTACGATAACAAAAACTCGAAAATTGGTCTTAACTACCGTAAAACGGATCATAAAAAAATCGTTTTTTAAGTAGTTGATGGTAAACGACTGTGAAAACATCTGTTCGTGAAATTTACATCCGGTCGTTTTTCGGTGGACGGTTGGTTTTACAGTCATTATGACCGATTTTGCTTCTTCATAGAAAAGCTTTGTTTTCAGGAAAAAAACAATGGCCAGATTTTAATGTCAAAACACTTAGAATGATCTAAGACATTTAAAAAACGTGGTCTAAAAAAATGTCCGTATATATTGTATGTGTGTGTGTTTATGGGGTGTATTTGGGGCATTCCACGTCAAATCAGCACGCCATGACCCTCACCTTCATCGATTTTGTTCATTTTACAATATTTTATTACTGACCCAGAAAGGCCTCGGAATTTTTGTCAGATTTTTTACCACCAGTAACATTTTTAAATCCTCGAAAAAAAAAAACAATTTTAAAAACGACGTTTTTGAAAATCTGAAAAAATTCACTGATTCTATGATTTAAAATATGATTTTTGAGCGTCATGCGATAATATGATCTCAATATTTACTATTTTTGCCACATTTTTTCTTGTTTTTTTTATGTCGCAATTTGATTTATAATTTCTTGAATTAGGATAACTTTCTCAAATAACAATTGATCTTAATTTCTCTGAAGATGGTAGAATTACCAAAAACCCCGAAAACAATTGATATAGTTAAAAAAAATTTCTCAAATGCATTTCGCAATCCAAGCGATATTGTATTGCGAAATTTTTTTTAACGATATAAATTGTTTTCAGACATTCTGGTAATTCTACCGTTTTCAGAAAAAATGAGATCCATTGATATTCAAGAAAGTTATCCTGATTTAAAAAATATTTGCGCTTTTCTTGACCGACTCTAATCTCTTGTCACAAGCGAACAGAAAACGTAAACGTAGTTTACATTATTCGCGAGTATCTTTTGAGTCATCGCCTGTCCAACGATCATAAAAAATGCACCGAATCTCATAGAATTTGCAACCACTCTCGTTTTTCAAATGTGATTCCTATAAATGTTTATATAGTACAAAATAGGCGGTGTTAACAATACGAACGGCCATATTGGTTTTCCGTAGGTTTACAAATTTACGAATTTCTTCATTTTTTAAGCATTTTCACCCTAAAATCGAGTAGCCGCAGATGCCCTTATGTTCATATTCAAATCCTGTGCAATTTGAAACATATTTGTAATATATCAAAACCGTGAGACCACATTATTTTGCCGAAAAATCATTATACCGAGTCGTGGTTTCGCCGAAAGTCATATTGCCGAATCGTTTCTTTGCCGACAAATTATAATGCCGAATGTCATTCAGCCGAATCGTCATTTTTCTGAATCGTCAGATCACCGAGATTTTAGAAAGACGAATGTTATTTTGCCGAATCGTCAGATTACCGATTCTTTAAGAAACCGAATGTTTCTTTCGTCGAATTGTTATTTTGCCGGACGGCATTTTTCGGATCTTCATTATCTTTATTCAGTTCTATTCAGTTCAGTTCAGTTAATTCAGTTCTATTGTATTGTTCGGTTGTTCTATAATAAACAAACCCCTCTTACCTGAATTCTTTAATTTATTTCGAAACTTTTTCGAGATGTGGGAGCTTGCAGCTCGAGCCGAAAGAGAGTGCTGCAATCAAACGAGTTAAGTTGAAGGTGCGAAGTGCGATTTCGCACACGCAACACGAAGTGGACCGTTCCCAAAATGGCTCTTTGCGCACGAGTACAGCATAAAATGAATTTTAAAATCATGAAAAACTAACAGGTCTAGTTATAGTGTAGAATAGTGGCTCGCCGCTATTTCGAGACACGCAATTTCGAAGATCTGACTTTTCGGAAAAACGACGGTTCGGCAACATGACGATTCGGAGAAATGGCGTTCAGCGAAATGATTTTTCGGCAATTCAACGATTCGGTGAAACGATTTTTCGGCAAAATGATGTGGCCCCCAAAACCGTATTTTGTAAACTACGAAATCGAACCTTTTTAACGCAAAGTCGGTAAAAAAATCTACTTCAGCATCCCCTTAATGATTTGGAAAAACTCTCCATAATTATTTGTTGCATAATGAATGAATATTGAGAAACAACTTTTTATTTCAATAAAATAGCCAACAGCAAACGAAGACAAACCTGTTGATCTTCAAGCTGAACATCCCGATTTTGAATTTGTTCCTGCCCAGCGACACTCGCGTCGTAAGTGGCTTTCGCAGCCTCAATTTCGTTCAGCACCTCCTCGAGCTGCCTGATCTCGTTTTTGTGTACGTTCGCCGCATCTCGCGCCTGATCCAGACACTTTCTGATGGATTCAACCTTCTCCCGAAGATGCGCGGCATTTTCTTTAGCTTCGATGAAACTTGGCTTTATCTCTGTTATTTCAGCCTCCGAATTTCTTAGACGTTGATCAATCAGGCCTAACTGACGAAGCATTATTCCGGCTTCTTTCTTTTTGTCTTTCAACTGAAGCTCATCAAATTGTTTCCGTTCCTCAAGTTGTCCTAATTCCTCCAGCTTTTCTCGCTGCTCGACAGCGAGATTCTCAAGTGCTTTTGCGTTATGATACAAACGAAATAGCTGCATCTCGATGTTTTTTTTCGCCTAAGAGTTAATTGAAAGTTTTACTTCGTATGGTTTATTTTTTCAGTTTCTTCTTTGTGGATGTAACACGCGGGCTGATTCTGACCCCATGTGATTAAGGGGGCGGGGTTTTAATTCCGAATGTTAAATACCCGAAGGTCAAAATTCCGAAATTTTATATCTTACCTGAATTTTTGACGAAATTTTTTCTAGTGAATTTCGTCAAAAATGCAAGTGAGATTTTAAGTTTAGAAATTTCAGACTTTCGTTTATTTCCTATTCGGAACTTTAACCCTAATTCGCTTGCTTCTCGGAGACAAAGTGTCGAACGGTAAATACTCGAAGGTCGAAAATTTCGAAATTTTATATCTTACCTGAATTTTTGACGAAATTTTTTCTAGTGAATTTCGTCAAAAATGCAAGTGAGATTTTCAGTTTAGGAATTTTAGACTTTCGTTCATTTACTATTCGGAACTTTAACCCTAATTCTTTTGCTTCTCGGAGACTAAGTGTTGAACGGTAAATACTCGAAGGTCGAAAATTTCGAAATTTTATATCTTACCTGAATTTTTGACAAAATTTTTTTTTTGTGAATTTCGTCAAAAATGCAAGTGAGATTTTCAGTTAAGGAATTTTAGACTTTCATTTACTTTTCATTAAAGTTCATATTTACTATTCGGAACTTTAGCCCTAATTCTCTTGCTTGTCGGAGACAAAGTGTCGAAGGGTAAATACTCGAAGGTCGAAAATTTCGAAATTTTATATCTTACCTGAATTTTTAACGAAATTTTTTCTAGTGAATTTCGTCAAAAATGCAAGTGAGATTTTCAGTTTAGGAATTTTAGACTTTCGTTCATTTTCTATTCGGAATTTTAACCCTAATTCCCTTGCTTCTCGGAGGCAAAGTGTCGAACGGTAAATACTCGAAGGTCGAAAATTTCGAAATTTTATATCTTACCTAAATTTTTGACGAAATTTTTTCTAGTGAATTTCGTCAAAAATGCAAGTGAGATTTTCAGTTTAGGAATTTTAGACTTTCGTTCATTTACTATTCGGAACTTTAACCCTAATTCTCTTGCTTCTCGGAGACAAAGTGTCGAACGGTAAATACTCGAAGGTCAAAAATTCCGAAATTTTATATCTTACCTGAATTTTTGACGAAATTTTTTCTGGTGAATTTCGTCAAAAATGCAAGTGAGATTTTCAGTTTAGGAATTTTAGACTTTCGTTCATTTCCTATTCGGAACTTTAACCCTAATTCCCTTGCTTCTCGGAGACAAAATGTCGAAGGGTAAATACTCGAAGGTCAAAAATTCCGAAATTTTATATCTCACCTGAATTTTTGACGAAATTTTTTCTAGTGAATTTCGTCAAAAATGCAAGTGAGATTTTCAGTTTAGGAATTTTAGAGTTTCGTTAATTTCCTATTCGGAACTTTAACCCTAATTCTTTTGCTTCTCGGAGACAAAGTGTCAAACGGTAAATACTCGAAGGTAAAAAATTCCGAAATTTTATATCTTACCTGAATTTTTGACGAAATTCGCTAGAAAAATTTCCGTCAAATATGTAGGTAAGATATTAATTTCCGGAATTTTAGACCTTCGTGTATTTAGTATTCGGAACTTTAACCCCGCCCCGATTAAGGAAAGTTAAGAAAAGTAATATTCGAGCAATTCCACCGAAATGCAGTCACTAAATTTTTTTTCTTCCCCATAAGGCAAGCTTTGTTTTCGTGAGCGAATTTTTTTTGTTCAGATTATCATCTCAGTATGCTTAAGATGCTTTGAAAAGTCGAAAAAAGTGATTTGTGCGAAATGTCTGTGTGCGGCTATGTTCGAATTCTTGTTGGCACGATAGTGTCTGCAATTTTCAAGATATCGGTTGAAATGTGATGCACAAGATGCGGATAGACAAAAGCTAAGTTCAAATTTAGTGCGAATCCGTCGAGTGCTTAAGGAGGTTCGTCAGTAAAATTCAACATGCACAGAAAAATCTGAAATAATTACTGCGTTTTAAATAATTCATAACAAACTTACATGCATTTTTTTGGAATTTTCGTCTACATCGTTTACGCGAAATTAATGTGTGCATTTTAACATGGGCTCTTATGGCATATTTAGAAAAAAAAAAAGAAATTAAGAACATTTTTTACACTGTTGAATTCTTGAGTATTTGATGAAATTAATTCTTTTTTTTTCGATGTAAAAATTTTTTTTATATTTTCAATTTTTGAAAAATTAGTAAACATGCCATAAGAGCCCATGTTAAAATGTATGCATAAAAAAACTAGTTTTGTGCAAACGATGTAGACGAAAATTCCCGAAAAATTCATGTGAGTTTGTTATGAATGATTGAAAACGCGGTAATTATTTTGGATTTTTCAGTGTATTTTTTATTTTACTGATGAACCTCCTTAAAAAACTATGACATCGTGAATTATTTGTTTTTTTTTTTTAATTCTTCGAGTTTATTGATAGTATTCCTGTTCTAGTACAGCTCTGCTATCAAGTATCGTCCAAGGTAGATACAAATCGGTAATTAACGTAATTAATCACACAACAAAGCTTTCTTCAGGCGAAAGCAACGTGACTATTTCAATGGTCAGCCCTCTTTTCTTCAAAAATTCCAAAAAATTGGGCTTTGTTATTTTATAAACTACACAAAATTTTGATACGATAAAATAAAAATCTGATGAGATATTAGAACTTTTGAATTTTTCATTCAAACGACTTTATCTTGGGACAGTTTCATTATTCATACATTTCTGAAAAATGGCAATGTGTAGAATTTAATGGTCTACAAAAAAAAATACGAAATTATATGGGACATTCCGACTCAAATTAGCTCAATTTTTCGAAAGTGTTATAAATAATTATTTTTTTTCAAAGGAACCGCTACTTTTCAGCTGAATGAATTTTCTCGAGTTCTGATTATGATTAACGAATTATTAAGATCTTTTTCAAAACCGGATTCGATGATCCTGGCTTTTTTTTTAACCAAAGCATTTTTATTTGTTACGAAAACCTCGCTATACTTAAGTCGGATTGATGTCCTCGAATAATGAATGTAAAGAAAATTTTTGTAAAGGAATTGAACACTGTTGAAAAGACAGCCATTTTTCACAGTAAAATCATTAAAATTCTACCCTGTCATCATGATTGAATGACAAAACTTTAAAAATGATCAAAATCGCGAATCGCTCGGGACAAAAAAAATTGAATGATTTGCCCTCAAAAATAGTCAGCATCTCTAAATCATATCCAAAAAAAATCGTAAATATTAGTTTTTCATACACAAGATCTTAAGAAAAAAAAATTCTGTTAAAAAGTAGGAGTACATTCGGTGAAAAAAAATATATTATTGATCATTTTTTCGGAAAATTAGGGTTAATTTGAGCTACAATATCCCATATGAATTTGTATACATTTTTTTGTTGTAGGCCATAAAATTTGACGCATTTCCATTTTCCAGAAATGTATGTACGATAAAAGTGTCCCAATGAGAAATAAAAAAAAATTCTGATGTCTCATCCGAATTCAATTTAATCGTATTGAGATCTGGTAAAGATATTGGAATAACAAAACCTGATTTCTTCTAAATTATTCAAAGAAAAATTAAATTTTGGTGACTGAATTTAGGTGGAATCGCTCGTTTACATATTGCTGTTGAAGTTGCTGAAAATGTTCAGCTTCCCTCTTCTCCAGTTGTGCTCCTTTCTTCTCGGCTGCCATTCCTTTCTTCTTCTGATAGAAGAAGTTGGTGGCTTCTTCAGCATTTAACATCTCCTTTTTCAGTCTATGGAAACACAGACAGCGATATATTTCTAGAAACATGTTATCAAATACCTGAAGAAAAAAAAAAGATTGAGAATATCCACCTTTCGTATTCTGTTTTGAATGTGGCAGAGCCACTGATTTCCTCAAAAAGAGTAGTTAGTTCTTTCGGACTTTTTACAGCTAAAGATTCCACAGAACCTTGGAAAACAAGAAAATTTTTGGCCTTTACATTAATCCTAAGTTCTCGAAGTTCAGCGAGATATGCTTGACTCGTTACAGCCTAAAAAGAAGCACAAATATGAATGGGAATTTTTAAACATAAAGAGACTAATAAATAGTCTGTGGAATACGAAAATGTACATTGCCATTGATCTGGTGCTGAGATGATGAGCCATGCACAAAGCGCATGAATTTTTTTTCACTGCTGTCCTCTAGTTGAAAAACTGCTGTAACTGAAGCACTGTAAAACATTTTTATGATTTTATTGTGAATTTATACTTTACTTGAACTTGGTTTACTTGAGCATAACTACTAGCAATCTTATAAGTAATTAGGGATGAATAAATGAAAAGCTGCACAGTTGAACTTTAGAAATTGTTTGCTCAGTATTTTTAATTATTTTTACATAACTATTTCTATAAGAAAGTATGTTAATAAATTTCGGCTTGCTCATAGAGGTGTTGTAAAAAAAATCCCAAAATGCTATTAACAAATTGGTGAAAAAAAAAAATCATTCAACAAACAATCAGTCAACCTAAGTTTTTTTTAAATGAAAATGATATGTTAATTTATTTGAATGCATACGAATTTTTTCAGATTTTTTCAGTTTTTTTTTTTTTCTTTTTTTTCTTTTTCCAAAAACGTGTGCGAAATAACGAATTTTCTATATGTTCGGCATAAAACTATCTAATACACTCAAGAATTTTTTGCAAAACGCATATCCAAAATTTGTTCTATTCTGCGCATTTTCCTAAATAAAAAAAATCAAAATCAAAATAAAGAAAAAAATCTGAAAAAATTCGCACGCATTCAAATAAATTAACATATCATTTTCATTAGAAAATAAGTTAGGTCGACTGATTGTTTGTTGAACAATAATTTTTTTCACCAATTTGTTATTGACATTTTGGGATTATTATTATGTGAAATCAATCTTTTCAGCATGTTTTATATGCATTATTTTTTTCCTATTGTTATTCCATCAGGAAGTGATCGAAATTGTCTCTGAAACTCACTTTTGGTGAGGCTGTATGTATCATACATCCTTAAGAAGATTCGGTGATGACTATCGAAGTCAAATAAGTGCTAAACTTTCATAATTAATTATTGAAAGTTCAATAATAAAGAAACAACAGTGAAAGGTGATTTGTATTGAAGCATGAACACTTAATTCAGTGAAACATCAATAATGACGAATTTCCATTAAGATTACCCGATTAATATTTATTTATAATGGGATAAATTTTCTTTCCGTTTTTTCCAAGTATAATCAGTAATTCTTTACCGATTTAAACAAGTGACCACTTATTCCCTTTCTCAAAAGCTACTCTACGAATTAACCACCACAATATTTCATACTGTTGATCGTTTAATAATTATTGCCTGTTGTTCATAAAAGTATTTTAGTTTTTGTTAAACAACAGGCTATAATTATCAAACGATCAATATTAAAAAATATCTAAACAGTCAATTCGTAAAATATCTTCTAAGAAACAAAATGAGCTATCGCTCAGTGTAATCAGTGAAAAATTACAGATGATATTTGGAAAAAACCCAACAAAAATGTGTCCCATTGAAAAAAAAGTTAATCGGTTAATCTTAATGCAAATTCATCACTATTGATCTTTTACTGGATTAATTATACATACTTCAACACAAATCATTATTTACTATTCTTTTTTAATGCATGAAACTTAAAGAAATCAATTTAAAAAATTTAGCACTGATTTGACTTCGATAGTCGTCATCGAACCTCCTTAAATATAAAATGTTTAAAAAAAAAAGGATATCATCTTCAAAACTCTTCTTGTTATGACTTTTTTTAGGTGATTTAATTCCCTTTAAAATATCCAAATAAGATATAAGAAATAATACTTACATATTTGACACTGGCTGTCCAATCGACGCGCCGTGAATAAGATCGCTTAATTTAGTGACGCGTAAGCAGTTAGTTTTTTCCCCCATAACAAAACTGATGGCGTCCATAAAGTTGGATTTACCTGAAGTCAATTAGTAATTATTATTCATTCTCAACTTGACTAATGAGTAAGTCGGTAATGAAGAAACAAAAAAAAAACACGAAAACGGATAAAAATGAAATGATTACCTGATCCATTTGGGCCAACGACAGCAGTGAATGATTTTAGTGGGCCAATCACGAATTTTCCCTTGTACGACTTGAAATTCTCAATTTCAATAAATTTAAGAACGACAACCATTTTTTCTTACGTGGTTGGATATTACAATTAGTCACTGTAATACTAATGATGACTCGAAAGCCAGATTTTTCCTTTGATATTAACGACTCGCGGTATCCGCTGTGTTTTTTCTAATGGATTTATGGCGCGAACCTTTCGTAACAAGTTTCAGCTTGTTTAACCGCATGCGCATGCGCAGCTTATTTCTGGCGGCAGCGAGATATCGACACCGTAAATAGCGAGGCGGTATATCGATACTTACGAATTGTAATCATAATTACCCTAATAATCGTTGAACTTTGTTTCATTAATTTATTTTTTATATTTCTTACTTTGTATACAATTTTTGGTAAATTGTGGTATAGTACTTGTAAGGAATTTTGAACGCTTCGCCAATGACAGGGCGCGATGAATTAAGAAGTTTCCATTGGGCAGAAACCGGAAACGGATTCTACCGTTAATAATATACTGGTGATATGAATTGGAGTCACACTGTAAATAACGAGTCGGTATTTCGATACTTACGAACTGTAATCATAATTACCCCAATAATCGTTGCACTTTTGTTCGTTTATTCTTTTTTTATATTTGCTACTTTGTATATCATTTTTGGTAAATTGTGGTAAATTGAGGAGTTTCCATTGGGCAGGAACCGGAAACGGATTCTACCGTTAATAATATACTGGTGATATGAATTTGAGTCACACCGTAAATAGCGAGGCGGTATATCGATACTTACGAATTGTAATTATAATTACCCCAATAATCGTTGAACATTGTTTTATTAATTCATTTTATATTTTTTTTACTTTGTGTATCAGTTTTGGCAAATTTTCGTATAGTACTTGTAAGGAATTTTGAACGCTTCTCCAATGACGAGGCGCGATGAATTAAGAAATTTCCATTGGGCAGAAACCGGAAACGGATGCTACCGTTAATAATATACTGGTGATATGAATTCGAGTCACACCGTAAATAACGAGTCGGTATATCGATACTTACGAATTGTAATCATAATTACCCCAATAATCGTTGCACTCTTTTTCATTAATTCATTTTTTATATTTCTTACTTTGTATACAATTTTTGGCGAATTTTTGTATAGTACTTTTAAGGAATTTTGAGCGCTTCTCCAATGACGAGGCGCGATGAATTAAGAAGTTTTCGTTGGGCAGAAACCGGAAACGGATTCTACCGTTAATAATATACTGGTGATATGAATTCGAGTCACCGTAAATAGCGAGTCGGTATATCGATACTTACGAATTGTAATCATAATTACCCCAATAATCGTTGAACTTTGTTTCATTAATTTATTTTTTATATTTCTTACTTTGTGTATCATTTTTGGTAAATTGTGGTATAGTACTTGTAAGGAATTTTGAACGCTTCGCCAATGATGAGGCGCGATGAATTAAGAAGTTTCCATTGGGCAGAAACCGGAAACGGATGCTACCGTTAATAATACACTGGTGATATGAATTCGAGTCACCGTAAATAACGAGTCGGTTTATCGATACTTACCAACTGTAATCATAATTACCCCAATAATCGTTGCACTTTTGTTCGTTTATTCTTTTTTTATATTCCTTACTTTGTATATCATTTTTGGTAAATTGTGGTAAATTGAGAAGTTTCTATTGGGCAAGAACCGGAAACGGATTCTACCGTTAATAATACACTGGTGATATGAATTCGAGTCACCGTAAATAACGAGTCGATTTATCGATACTTACAAACTGTAATCATAATTACCCCAATAATCGTTGCACTTTTGTTCGTTTATTCTTTTTTTATATTCCTTACTTTGTATATCATTTTTGGTAAATTGTGGTAAATTGAGAAGTTTCTATTGGGCAAGAACCGGAAACGGATTCTACCGTTAATAATATACTGGTGATATGAACTTGAGTCACACCGTAAATAGCGAGTCGGTATATCGATACTTACCAACTGTAATCATAATTACCCCAATACTCGTTGCACTTTTGTTCGTTTATTCTTTTTTTATATTCCTTACTTTGTATATCATTTTTGGTAAATTGTGGTAAATTGAGAAGTTTTCATTGGGCAGGAACCGGAAACGGATTCTACCGTTAATAATATGCTGGTGATATGAATTCGAGTCACACCGTAAATAACGAGTCGATATATAGATACTTACGAACTATAATCACAATTACCCCAATAATCGTTGAACTTTGTTTCATTAATTTATTTCTTATATTTCTTACTTTGTATATCATTTTTGGCGAATTTTCGTATAGTACTTTTAAGGAATTTTGAGCGCTTTCCCAATGACTAGGCGCGATGAATTAAGAAGTTTTCGTTGGGCAGAAACCGGAAACGGATTCTACCGTTAATAATATACCGGTGATATGACCGCGAACACCATAGGACAATATCTCTTTTGCTCTTTTGCAACGGTGAATAGCGTTGTCTTTATCGCACTCATGGTGGCACAGATGATGTGTTACATTGACTGCAGAGGGCTAAATTACAGTCGGTAGTTCTAAACTTTTGCGTGAAGCATTAAGGAGGCATCTTCGTATATCGATTTTGAAGATTAAATTACAAAACTAATTTATATTGTAGACTGGAACATTCTAAACGATCTCAAAAAATTAGAAAGGGTTTGAACGTTTATAAATGAAAATATTCCAAATTGAAATATGCCTTTTTAATACGGTTCCTAATGGCAGTCGAAGGTTGGCACGCACTTTATCGGTGAATTTTATATGCTTATAGAGAAAATGCATAAAAATAATGATTTCAAATGGTAGACTAAACTCTTACGAAGCATAAAAATTTGAAAAATCGTGTTTAACCGCAGAAACACTTTAAAAAACAGTGTTCAACTAATTACGCTTGTGAGATTTTCAATCCCAATCGACGAGACTTGGCAACGCTGCGTATTCTGAGGGGAAATACCGAACTAGCAAATCGGACTCGTCGATGGCGGGAATTTCAAAAGTTAATTTTCACATTTGGTGAGATCAAAGCTTCTTAGCAAATATAACGAAAAAAACTCGGGAATCCCGGAAGTTTTCATTTTCCGAGAATAAAATCAGACGGAATCAACGCTCGAATGCAATTATATGTCTGCTTTGTAGTCAGTAACTAGTTATACATTTTTAAGATCTAAATACACGCTGAAAGTTAACTCAGTGATACCAACCTCAACATATGTGCGACGTTGCCACGAATTCCGCGCTACGTCTCGACACGCGAACATCCGACCTCCGTGAACTTAGCCGACAAACGTTGAGTTAAAAATTTTTTTTTTTGCAAAAAAAGTCAAAGTTTGTCGGCTAAGTTCACGGAGGTGAACATCAGACTTTATTCCGCCTAAAATAATGTTGGCATAATAGTCATATGAGTGACTTTGCATTTCGTAATTCGTAAAAATAAAATCGAAGGAAATTACACTTCGCGTTAACACCCTACTCAGTGACTGAAGGGGAAATGTAGAGCAATATGCAGTACAAATTAACAAATTTTTGTCATGTATATGGAAATTTCTAATAGTGCGTTAGTTGACTAGCATGACCCGTAAACGCCTCCTTAAGGTTGTTGATCACGGTCCCCGCGGGAGTAGAGGCGAGAGGGGAGGCTTCTATGAGTTTACATGGGGTGACGTCATCACTACCAACTTCGTAATGTTGTATGTTAGTGATACGAATCACGGCACTACGTGATTATTATAGTAATTCGAACGATTAATTTTCATTATTTATGCAAAATAATAATTTAGGATTGAATTGCCTTTAATAAATTATAAACATAATCCTGTTTGAACTCGAGTATATTAGCGTGCGAGACCTGGCAACGCCGCGTCGTAGTTTCGAGTTTTAACGTTTCGAGGTTGGCGGTCGTGACGCCTGAAGTCTCTATGCGTGTTTTGTTTGAATTTCGCGCGCTTGGTTCTCGCGGCTCACAGCTGATGCGGCGTTGCCATGTTGTGAGGGAGCTATTTGATTTTGCATAATTTTCTCAACGTTTTACTTTATATTCTTGATGATTTCTCTCTTATTTCCATTATAATGATATATCAAACGTATATGAGTGTGATCGGCATATTCTGGGCTACGTCTGGTGGGTTTTTTATAGGGCTGACATCAATTTGACCATACATATGGGTCAATGAATACGACTGGTATCGCCTCACGCCATATAACCGTTGCATCGTTGTGCTAATTCGAGTCAACTTTAGAATTTAATATCTCGGAAATAAAGATTATTAGCAGCCTCGATCTTTTACCAGTCGATGCAGAAACTATTCATCTACGTACTGTATAAATTTCAAAGAGCTGGCATTAAATTGAATTTTATGATCAACAACCTTCATTGCGGCTAAACACGATTGATTCCAAATTTTGTTACCGACCGAGCAGTGTCCTCTTGTAGTTTTCTCTCGTTTTACTACGACGATCAATGGCGTTGTCTCTGTCATTCATGCCCTCGCAATCTCAACCGCGGCCGGTTTACCGCAAAAACGAACGGGTGGTTTTTTGGCGGGAAAAAAATCGGACGCAACGACTAAAATAATACTGCTTACAAAAAATATTCGTTTTTTCGGTAGTTAATCCATCTAAACTACTGTAAAAACAACTGTTTATAAAATTTATATCTGGTCGTTTTTGAATAATTATATGAACAATCACTGTCAAAATCATCATAAATTCTTTACAAATAATTTCCTTCGCAAAACCGCAAAACATTCGTTGCTTTGCGGTGCAAAAAAGTTCAGAAAGCACCGGTACTTTTTTTTGGTCGTTCTGCGGTGAAAAAATCCACTAGCGATTCCCTTCTCGCACTCGTGAAATAAAATTGTATACGAAAGTCGTACGAGAAACTCTTTCTCTGCAAACTCACCCTTTTTAGAAAAAGTTTCAGAGCACTTGTATAGTAATATACTATAAAGCACGGCAGGCGTGCATAGTGATAGCATGGCGTGCCACACCGATAAATTTTGAATTTTGCCTCGTTCCGTCAGCAGAACCTGTTAGTTTTATGTGTTTAAAGCTTCGGCGAATGACGACCCTTGTTTTTATTTGTTAGAGGTGTTTACGTTTCGCCCAGATCCGGGCCTCTTCAGAATTTTATTTAAAACATTTCTACATATGTATAAAAAATAATAAGTAAAACAACATTGTGCTTAAAAAATATAAAGAAAATATTTGTTTCACAGCGCATGTTTGATATAATCATAATTAACTTTGATAAGTGTTACATTTCAAATTTTAAAAACGAAAATAGTTATTAAATATTAGTTAGTTCTCAGTTACATTTATTATTATATTCATGTATTCTATGGTTTCTTATAAATAGTAAAGTCAATTAAGCCATCTCACAAAATAGTTTCCTTAGTTTTCTTTTTTGTTTTCTCCATAGAAACTAAGAAAAAGAAAGAGGAAGCTAAGGAAACTATTTGGTGAGATGGCTTAATTGACTTTACTATTTATAAGAAACGATAGAATACATTAACATAATAATATATATAACTAAGAACTAACTAATATTTAATAACCATTGTCTTTCTAAAATTTAAACTGTAACACTTATCAAAGTTAATTACGATTATATCAAACATGCGCTGTGAAACAAATATTTTCTTCATATTTTTTAAGCACAATGGTGTTTTATTTATTATTTTTTATACATATGCAAAAATGTTTTAAATCAAATTCTGAGGAGGCCCGGATCTGGGCAAAACGTAAACACCCTTAACAAATAAAAACAAGGGTCGTCATTCGCCGAAGCTCTAAACACACAATCCATATACACGACCAAAGCATCAACCACCACATTCCTGTTAGTTTTATTAATTAATTCTTCGAGATCCGAAATTCCGAGTTGAGAATAGAAAGATTAACACCAAGGAGCATTATTGTGAAATTTTACATGTGTAATATTTAACAGAAGAAAAATTCTACAACGCCTGTAACATTATACCCGAGTAAAATCCTACATGCGTAATATTCTACATGAATTTATCTCAGATATAAAATCGTGCAGGAGTAATTATATCGGCTTATTTATTATTCTACATATTCATGTGTTTATTTATTTACATATTTATAATTTCACATTCGTTCGGGGTATGAATTACTCTTGCCGAATATTACACATGTAAGATTTCACTCCTGTAGAATATCACATGTGTAGGATTTCACTCCTGTAGAATATCACATGTGTAGGATTTCACTCCTGTAGAATATCACATGTGTAGGATTTCACTCCTGTAGAATATCACATGTGTAGAATATCACATGTGTAGGATTTTACATTGGACATGAATACGTTCGCTGCATGATTCAATCATGTAGAATATTGAACAAACATGAAATTTTACTCCTATGACAAAGTACGCGTGTAGGATTTTATTTGTGTAGAATATTGCGCGTGTAGGGTTTTACTTATGTAGAATCCCAGTAAACACGGTATTGTAACAGCAACGTAACGGCTATGTAACTCAATGTAACAAGTAATCTCACGTGTAACTTACATGTAAGTTACACGTAATTTACAATTTCCCACTCAGCAATGTTACCATGTTATATAACATGTGTTACGTAACTGTTACAATTGAGTTACGTTGCCCGTATATTTCGTAGTGTAACAGATATGTAACAAGTAACATTCAAATGTTATATAACGTGTGTTACATAACCGTTACGGTCTTGCAATGTTAGTAGTGTGTTGCAGGATATTACTGCAAGGTAACAGCAACATAATCAAAAAAATTGTTTGTAACTTACATGTGACTTACGTGTAATTTATAATTTCCCGCTCAGTAATGTTACCGTGTTATGTAACGTGTGTTACGTAAACGTTGCAATTTAGTTATGTTGTGTTGTGCAACTTGAATCACACAGCTGTTACTGTTTCGTTATATTGCTAAAGTATAGTCATATTGACAATACATTAGCTTTACTTTTGTGGACTTACAGTCCACAAAAGAGCTTCAAGGGTTGCTAAATTGCTACCCTTGGGAGTCAAAAATATTAGCTGCTACTATGAAAAGTAGAAAAAGCGATTGGCAAATG
The DNA here is from genome assembly GCA_949699805.1 of Tromatobia lineatoria. Taxonomy (NCBI): domain Eukaryota; kingdom Metazoa; phylum Arthropoda; class Insecta; order Hymenoptera; family Ichneumonidae; genus Tromatobia; species Tromatobia lineatoria. The sequence continues at coordinate 6,153,260 of OX453054.1, forward strand.
ATGCGAACCGGTTGAAATCTCGGAAGAGTATCACTCCGGTGTGCATATGAAGCTGCACCGTTACGCTGACTTATATACGTTAGTGACACGAATCGCTTGCGAGAAACGTTTGAGTCGCAGGCCATCTAGCGGACATCACATCGTGAGACACATGTTACGTAACATTAATACATTTTTGTTACATGACTGTAACGAAACTACATTACGTAGATGTTACATATTTTTGCAACGTTTTAGCAATGTTATCACATTACGTAACTGCAATATGACAGGACTATTCCCACAGTTACATTGCAATCGTTTCAAAGATGTTGCATTACAGGTACACATTTTAGTTACATAACTGCAACACAACTACGGCTTATAACCGTTACGTTACGTGCATGTTCTCGATGTAACATAACCACTGTGATATGCATGTAACGTCAAATGTACATACTCTTGGAACATTCTTGTAACGTTACCACATTTACGTAACTGTAACATGACCGCACTATCGCTGCAGTGACTTACAGTCGTTACATACATGTTACATTACAGTTACACACTTTCGTTACATAACTGGAACGGAACTACGGTATTTAACAGTTGCACAACGTGAATGTTCACGGTGTAATATAACCACTGTAATATGTATGTTACGTATTGTTTGCAATATACTTGTTATGTTGCCACGTTACAACACTACAACAGTGCGTTCCTGTCACGAAAGTGACGTTCCTATTGTTACTCGCACGTTGCGTTGCAGTTTCATAACTTTTGTTATGCAACTGCAACGAAAACATGTCACATAACGGTAACATCACCTGTATGTAACTAATGCAACATCACAATGTTACTCCTACGTTATATATCCTCGACATATCATAAGGGTAACACTGTTACAATCACATGTAACTTCCATGTTACATTGCCGTTCAAAAACGTGTTTACTGGGATATTACGCGTAGAGCGTTTGATATTATGCTCATTTTTAGGATATTAATTCGATGTAGGCTATTACAGATGTAAGATTTGGCGGTGTAGGAGTCGGGCCTTCTCTTCTAATCGTATCCCACTCCTTACAGAGTTTTGTCTGTGAGGAAGCCAAAGTCGATTAAGGATGTAGGCGCACGCTGGGGTGCCCAATTTTCTAAAAAGTGAGAATTCAGAGAGAAATTCGGTGGAATAAAAATCTGAAAAGAATCAAACATTCAAAAGGTGCGGAAAAGATTAATTTTGAATGTTAATAATTGCAAAATGTTATTAACAAATAGGTAAAAAAAAATTGTTCAACAAAATATCCGTCAACTTAACTTTTTTTTCGAATAAAAATGATTCGTTAAATTTTCGGAATACGTATGAATTTTTTCAGAATTTTGTCTAATGTTTGAAACCTGCGGTTTTTTTTCTTGTATGAGCTGTATTTGCGGATCTATTTGATCAACTGTTTAGAAACTTGTTGGGTGTAGTTTTGTGAGAAACACATATAAAAAATTCGCGACTTAACATGCATTAAAAAAAAAAGGAAATTCCAAAAAAAACGAAATTTCGATGATTAGAATAAATTCTGAAAAAATTCTTACGTATTCAGAAAAATTGATGAATCATTTTCATTTGAAAAAAAAGTTAGGTTGACGGATAATTTGTTGAACAATTTTTTTTCCACCTATTTGTTAATAACATTTTGCAATTATTAATATGCAAAATCAATCTCTTCCGCACCTTTCGTATGCGTTATTGTTTGAAGATTTTTCTTCCATCGGGAAGTGTTCGAATTTCTCTCTGAATTCTCACTTTTCAGGAAGTTTGGCACCCCATCGCGCTCCGACATCCTTAAGGATGTATGATACGTACGTCCCGCCAAAAGTGAGTTTCAGAGACAATTTTGATCACTTCCCGATGGGATAAGAATCGAAAAAAAATAATGCATATAAAACGTGCGAAAAAGATTGATTTCGTATAGTAATTATCCCAAAATGTTATTAACAAATTGGCGAAAAAAACAATTTTTCAACAAACAATTAGTCAATCTAACTTTTTTTCTAATGAAAATGATATGTTAATTTATTTGAATGCATACGAATTTTTTCATATTTTTTTCTTTATTTTGACTTTGAGTAGTAGTAGTAGTAAAATGTATTTATTGGCATACTGTCAAGTGAGGTACAATATTTACATGGACAATAAGAATACCATGGGAATGATGATGCCAATTGGCCATCGACCGGAGTCCTTCAGCCTATTTGACTTTGATTTTTTTGATTTTGTAAAATGCGCAGAATATAAGAAATTTTGGATATGCATTTTGCAAAAAAAATCTTAAGTGTAGTACATAATTTTATGCCAAACACATATTCAAAATTCGTTAATTCGCGCACATTTTTGGAAATAAAAAAATTCAAAATCAAAATAAACAAAAAAATCTGAAAAAATTCATACGCATTCAAATAAATGAACACATCATTTCCATTAGAAAAAAGTTAGATTGACTGATTGTTTGTTGAACGATTGTTTTTTTCACCAATTTGTCAATAACATTTTGAGATTATTATTATGCGAAATCAATCTTTTCAGCACGTTTTATATGCATTATTTTTTTCCGATTTTTATCCCATCGAGAAGTGATCGAAATTGTCTCTGAAACTCATTTTTGGCGGGACTGTACCTATCATACATCCTTAACATACCTCTTCATAGAGATAACTTCGTAGAAAATGAATTATAATGGGAGAGCAATGGGCAAGATTTTATTACTTTACTCAAATCCCAGCAACAACTCTTCCACGTGTTATTATTCTTTGACTTTGGTGGAGTATGTATATATTGAATAGATGTTATGATGCTTCGACGATGCCAGCCTTTGATATTTTCAGTAGTAGTAGTAAACGTTTTTTTATTGGCTACACGTGTAATATATATATATATAGACACAATATAGAGACACAAACAAAACAAATATATATATATATATATATATACAGGCTTTCTAAATTCTCACGGAGCCGCATTGGACTGTCTAGTTTCACCGTGTCCTCCCTGTATATATATATATATATATTTGTTTTGTTTGTGTATAAGGTCGGTGTTACACAGAGTGCAAAAGCCAATGGGCCATCGACCGAAGTCCTTCAGCCCGTTTTTTTTTCCCCCTTTTCGGTCGCAAGGTGATTTTTATAACTATTGGCCTGATTCTAAATAAATAAACATTGTTTACAATACATACATGTGAATATACACATATAATATGGTGTGCGCTATTGGTTATATTTAAAGGTTGTTAGGATTTCTATGATTGTGTTAGTAGGAAATTTGAATTTTGAGACGTAGTGTTGTGGGATTGTTGATATTTTTATTTTGATGGAAGTTTGGCAAATCGTAACTCGGGTTTTTCTATCCAGGAAGATCGATAACAACAGAATCTTCGGCATCGTTCGACTCAGACCCAAGTTACGATTTGCCAAACTTCCATCAAAATAAACATATTAAAGGCTGGCATCGTCGAAGCATCATAACAACTTTTCCACGTGTATGATTTACCATAGATGGTAATTCCGTTGGAATTTTTTTTCTTTCCGTAATCGGTAGACGGTCCGCATCGGTAATAGAATTTCAACGTTGCTATCAGCAGTGAAATTCCTTCACAATGTTATTCCGCGAACATTGTGGGTGTGACGCATGCGTCACTTTACCATTGTTTAAGCGGGCCTTATTCAAAGCTAATGTTGAAGAATAATATAATGAGAATGTATTGGTAGAATTGAACAGAATAATTATATCCTGAGAGACTCGAAATTAACAAATGGTGACTTATAATAATAATTTGCAATAATATTGGATATTTCTTAAAGATATTGAATGAATACAGAGCCATCATTGTCTTATCGTATGTATATTTAGTTACGTATCTTTGTTATTGAAAAGACGTCGAGCACATGTATGTTTATTCTGCAGTTTTAAGTTTGTATAGATGTTTAGGTCTTAAGTCAAGCCTTCGATAAGTGGAGTCGCGACGGCAGGCCCTTTCTTTGTCAAGTGCGTGAGAAAATGCATGCATTGGAATTTGAAATACTCTATATGTACTCCCTTGTTCCTATTGAACTCATGTGTGATTGGCTTCGCGAGAGTTTGTTAGGGGAACCGTTCTGTGGTTGATCCTAGCCTAGATTCAAAAATCTTGGAGAGAATAAAACAGAATATTTTCGATACTCAAAGTAAGCAGTTCCTCTTTTTTTTAATTCCCTATAAACTTCCCGATTCGCAAGATGGGGTTTTACCCTTTGTCAACAGAACCCAGGAGGACACATCGTCGGTGTTGTTCGAAGTTCCCGCGAATAAAACCGCTCGGGCGTTACATGGGTGTGACGCATGCGTCACTTTACCAATGTTTAAGCGCGCCTTATTCAAAGCTAATGTTGAAGAATAATATAATGAGAATGTATTGGTAGAATTGAACAGAATAATTATATCCTGAGAGACTCGAAATTAACAAATGGTGACTTATAATAATAATTTGCAATAATATTGGATATTTCTTGAAGATATTGAATGAATACAGAGCCATCATTGTCTTATCGTATGTATATTTATGTATTCAAAAATCTTGGAGAGAATAAAACAGAATATTTTCGATACTCAAAGTGAGCAGTTCCTCTTTTTTTAAATTCCCTATAAACTTCCCGATTCGCAAGGTGGGTTTTTACCCTTTGTCAACAGAACCCAGGAGGACACATCGTTGGTGTTGTTCGAAGTTCCCGCGAAGAAAACCGCTCGGGCGTTACATGGGAGTGACAGAGCTGCCATCTGCATTTTCACAAAAGATTCTACAATTCGACCCTCGATATAACTCTCAATTGTATTTCTTCCGAATAAACGGACAAGTACACAATTGAATTATCAATTATCAATTGTACACGAAATTGAATTTCCTTATCATCGTTGCATCTGTTCACGACTCAATAATTGTATCTTTAACGTGTAATACACGGTTTTATTGTATTTTCTTCCGCAAATCGTTGCAACATTGATTTTTACAAAATGGAAAGATAGTATCACAATTCGAAGGTAAATAATAACGTAAGAGACAATTGCGAGATAATAAAACACAGAAAAATTTCATAACAATAGATCAATAGATTTATACCTAGATATTGTTTTTATTTCCGAACCTTATTAATAACATCGATATACAGTGGAAAAGAAGAAGCGGGTCAGCAATCTGTAATTCCGTGTTTTTTAATATACTTTTCCCTTGCAGTTGCGATCATTTTTGCTTTCCTATCGGCGAACGTTAGATTTTCTCGTGCATTTTCCTCGCGTGGTAATGGCACATTGTCCGAAGTACTCGGACTTCCGGCACTCGAACTTCTTTGTTCTGGAGTGTAAACAACGATGCCGTCTAACAGATTTGCAACTGTGATGTCGACGTTTCCAGTTTTTACTGAAACAATGGAAAAATCTGATAATGTGTATGTTCAATACCTTATTTTACTTTACCGCAAAGCAAGCTTTGTTTTCGAAAAAAAGGATTTTTTTCACATTTTCATCACGAGATCCTCATAATGTTCTAAAACGTCGACAAAAGTGATTTGTATGAAATGTCTGTATGTGTGTTCGAATTCTTGTTAGCACGTTTGCTAGCATCTGCAATTTTCAAGATATCGTACGTAGTTAAAAACACGACAAAACTCCATTTACGGAGAAGGCAAACATATTAATAAAAATTAGAAATAACAGAATTTCCAGGAAAGCTGGAAATTAACGGGGTAACAACGTCAAAATTTTAATTACAAGCTTTTTAAACTTACTAGCAAGAACGTGCTTGCTTCGCACGCACCCTTTTTCTTTTGTTTCCTTTCTTTTGCTTCCTCATAGAGGAAGCTTTGTTTTCGTGAATTTTTTTTTTTTTTTTCGAGATTTTCATGTCAGTACACTCAGAGTGGTCCAAAACGTCGAGAAAAGTGGTTTGTGCGAATGTCTGTCTGTCTGTCTGTCTGTCTGTCTGTCTGTCTGTCTGTCTGTGTGTGTGTGTGTGTGTGTGTGTGTGTGTGTGTGTGTGTGTGTGTGTGTGTGTGTGTGTGTGTGTGTGTGTGTGTGTGTGTGTGTGTGTGTGTGTGTGTGCACATTTCGTTGTTTACACGATAACTGTCGGAATTTTCAATGCTCTTTAAATGTTGTATCTAAGTGGGCTATCATAGAATACTGTTTGGGATTGTAGTTGACGCGAATCGGTTTGAAAATTTAGATAGCACGGCATTTTTTAAATTTTGAAAAAATCGTTATCACGCTATAACTTTCGCAAACAAAGAGGCACCGGGCTGAAAAAGCTGAGGACCCAAGGAACTAAGGACCTTTTTAAGGGGATGCTAAAGTAGATTTTTTTCCCGACTTTGGTCGGTAAAAATCGGCGACTTCGTACTATACACTATTCATCGAAAATATCTTACAAATATACGTCAGATTTTGCAGGAATCTAATAAAAACATTCATGCTTGGGTGTACAGTCGAATTACTGTTCAAAAGATACAGAAAATGTAAAAAATGGGATATTACTGAACCTCTCAAAAACCAATATGGCCGCTCGAAAAGCCAACAGGTTCTTTGAGGTAAGATATAAACGTTTATGGAACTCAGATTCGTTGATGAGATATAAAGGTTGTGGCCGCAGTTAATAATAGTGGATGAAGGTTTTGGCTATTGGCGACCAAATAAAAAAAGAAGACAGCTGCTCTTCTGTTAATACGTTTCGACCTTATTGTAGGTCCTCTTCAGTTATTTTTGTCATCTTACTTTGATCTACAATTTTTTTACAATGTTGTAGATCAAAGTAAGATGACAAAAATAACTGAAGAGGACCTACAATAAGGTCGAAACGTATTAACAGAAGAGCAGCTGTCTTCTTTTTTTATTTGGTCGCCAATAGCCAAAACCTTCATCCACTATTAGATTCGTTGAATCAGACCGGAAACCCATTCTTTGATTATTTCTGAACATTTCAAAACCGTCGGAATGTCGATTACACAAACCAAATTCACAAATAGTGTAAACTACGTTCGCGTAGTTTTGTGTGCTTTCGGCCAAGGTTCAGAGGATTTTCTACGCGAACGTAGTTTACACTATTCGTGAATTTGGTTTGTGTAATCGACATTCCGATGGTTTTGAAAGGTTCAGAAATAATCAAAGAATGGATTTCCAGACTGATTTAACACATCTGAGTTCCAGAAACGTTTATATCTTACCTCAAAGAACCTGATGACATTTCGAGCGGTCATATTGGTTTTTGAGAGGTCCAGTAATATCCCATTTTTCACATTTTCTGTATATTTCGAACAGTAATTCGACCGGACACCCAAACATGTATGTTTTTATTACATCCCTGCAAAATTTGACCCATATCTGTAGCGTATTTTCGATGAATAGTGCGGAATCGCCTATTTTTATCGGCTAAAGTCGGTAAAAAAATCTCCTCTAAAATCCCCTCAACAGCGAACATTACGAAAATTTCCATGATTGACCAAAAATTCCATGCTATTTCCATGATTATTCCAGAAACATAAAATTCCATGATATTTCCATGACGTCCATGATTTCCATGATCACTGGACATCATGTCGGAAAGTAACATAAAAATTCAATTGCCAGATTCCTTTTGGAAAACCGTAAAACAACAACTAAAAACCAACCACCTCTAAACGATAATAGATCTTCGACGATTATACTTACAGAGATCTCGTTGAATAACATAGCGAGGAACGAACGGAAGAACATCACGTACTTGTCGTACCATTCTCTGCATCTCGATAGGAACCGCAGCATGATTGGGATTTGTTGAGCGTCTGGCTCGCATTCTGTTTTGTGTTGTCTCGATAATATAGCGTTTTTCGTACTCAAACTTGTCCGTGACAGTGAACGGACTCGTTCGAATTTTTAGAACTTGAGCTATGTCTCGTTCAACCTCACGAGCCAAAAGATCGTGATCCGAATTGCTTTTAACCTTGAGAAAGGTGAGCGTAAAGACCGTCCATGGTACAAACATAAACCAGAAAACGTCGGTCCACCATGTCGAGGATATTGATGTTATATTAACGCCCAAAATATCGGGTCGTCTTGCTTGTATTACGACCGGTTGTACCGACTGCTCAACACTAAACGGCCAGGTATTGAATTTTAATAGAGCGACACGATTGTTCGTAGCACTGAATTCCGGTTGTATTGCTACATTACACCGCGTCGTCGAAATACACTCTTTTATATTTCGTACTAGCACGTCTTTGCTGCTCATGTCCATTTTACGAACACCGAGAGCATTGCTCAAAGAGCTCGGCAAATCCCAGAGACTCGGAGTAAGCGCATCCGCAGCTTTGTACAAAGTGTAATGATCCAGTGCCGAAATACTGTTCGCTATGATTATACGCGAGCTTTCGTCTCTTTTTTCACCGTCGGGATTTATTTTAACGACGATTCCAAGAGCTAAACTGAAACCATGGTGAAGGATTTGACGAAGCGTTTGGCTATCGGGTAATAACGACCCGAGCAACCAGAGAATTCCACTTAGTATTAAACGTACAAAGAACAGAGCCAAACCAAGAGGAGCATAGAGAATCAGGCACAGGATCCTCCATCCTCCAGATACCCTGAAATATCAAAATATTAGCAGTAGTAGCAATCGCTATTTATTGACAATACATTTACATACACTGTTAAAAATTTTTGTATGAAAATTCATAAAATGTATATGAAGTTTTATGCATATACAGTATATGAAATTTCATATACAAGTATGTATAAATATTAAATTATTCGTTTATTAAGAACAGTGCAATATTTGTCATTATTTACACACAAACTTAAATTTGATATAACTTCGTATATTAAACGTGTTGTAAATCTAATAATATTTTCAACAGGGATATATTAATATTACAACAAAGTTTGTCAATTAACTTTTGCAATACACAGCTTATTAAATTTCAATGTCAGCTACATCAATTTCAACATTCAGGTATTGAAATTACAACAGAATTATGAAAATTTATATACATTATATATGAATTTGAATTTGGTATACCTCGTTTGTAAATTTGATATAACTTCGTATATTAAACGTGTTGTAAATTTAATAATATTTTTAACAGTGTAGTCATTATAATACTAATGAGTAGTAGTAATAAGAATTTATTGACATTACATACATTTATCGTTGTAACATTTGTATTTACATTAATTTTGATTCGTTGCCATGTATTGCCAATTGGCCATCGACCGCGGTCCTTCAGCCTGGATTTTCTGATTATTTTGCTGTCTTATATTATGTTACGTCAAAACATGGGTTTCTCCCTTTTTTATTATAAACTTTTTATTCGTTTGCCATTGTTTCAAGGTGTTGATATGTTGTGTGTGTGGGGTATTTGTGTTTTCGGATTATATTTTGTTGTGGTTGTATGGCTAGCGGTTGTAAACTCTCTATTTGTGCAATTGCAAATCGTTTTGTTAGTTCACGAGCTCTTGTCATTATGGGTGTGATTCCTGTAGTGTTGTAAAGAAGAGTGTTGGGAGGGTTGTAGAGTGGATTTGCTGGATGTCTGATGCGTGTTAGGCTGCGAATGGCGCTTGTTTCGGCGGTTTTCGTTTTTTTAATTGCCGATTTTTTACAGTTAATGAGTATAATGTACTAATGATTTTCTGTACATTTTAAATTATTCGCTATTGACGAATGGCCATCGACCGAAGTACTTGAGCTACTGTTTATCTTATTTATTTAAACTTTTTTTGGTTTCCGGTTTTGGATATATTAGGGCTTATTGATTGTTGATTCGTTTTAGTTGCTGGAAGGTTGTATGCGTGGGTCGTTTGAATTTATGGTTTATGTTTGGGGTGGGTTGAATACAAAGAGGCTTAAGGCTATCTAGTTGGGTTGCAGCAAATCTTTTGGGAAGTTCTCTGATTCTTGTTGATATAGGTGTAATTTTCGTGGATTCATACAGAATCACAGTATTAATAAGTGGATTTTGCTTCCTCATGAAGAAAGCTTTGTTTTCATGAACAAAAAAATGCGATTTTCAATGTCAGAACACTCAGAATTGTCCAAAATATCGAGACAAGTGGTTTAGAAAAAATTTCCGTGTGTCCGTATTTGCGCGAGCGCGCGCGCGTTTGTGTGTGTGTACACGGAAAAAAATATCATGGATTGAATAAGACAATGTTTTCAAATAAACTCCAGTTGTTGTTCTCACAATCCGATTTAACATTGAAACCATAAAATATTTTTTTGCCTGTATTGAAGTTATCGTTCCAATATCATATGAAATTGTAAGAATAGGAAGCGAAATTGAATTGAAAACGCTTGTTTTTGGCAGCCCGCAAACCAAGGTTTTATTGAATCAATGATATTTTTTTTCCGTGTATGCGTGCGGAGCTTCGAAATTTCAATAATCTGTAACTGGAGAACCGTTCAACCGATTGAGCTAAAATTTTGTACACGAGTAAAGCAGCTGTCCATCTTTGACTGATGTAATTTTCGACATGTATGCGGAAATTTTTATTTTATAGGTTTAGTAGTTTAAGTTTGGATTGCGGGCAAGTACTAATCGCACTTTTGCAATCGCTTCATGAGTGTTGAGCGCGACAGGAATGTTTTTCATTATAGTTTTTAAAATAAGAAAATTATACTAAATGTTATCAAATCAGGAGATGTAATAAGATATGAATGTATTTCTGTTGTGAAATGCTCAATAAATTATATTAAATTGTTATCATCGGTAGATGTGTTCGAGCTAGCGCTTTGAAAGATCTCTCGTAGTAAATTTATAGTAGAAAAGATGCTTAAGGAGGTTCGTCAGTAGAATTGAAAATGCACAGAAAAATGTGAAATAATTACCGCATTTTAAATAATTCATAACAAACTCACATGAATTTTTTGGGAATTTTCGTCTACATTGTTTACACACAATTAATTTTTTTATGCATGCATTTTAACATGGGCTCTTATGGCATATTTACGAATTAAAAAAAATAATAATAATTGAAAATTTTTTTTAACATTGTTGAATTTTTAAGTATTTGGTGGAATTAATTCTTTCCTTCTAGATGTAAATTTTTTTTCTCGATTTCTTCAATTTTTTTTTAATTCGTAAATATGCCATAAGAACCCATGTTGAAATGTATGCATAAAAAAATTAATTTTGTGTAAACGATGTAGACAAAAATTCCCAAAAAATAAATGTGTGTTTGTTATAAATGATTAAAAACGCGGTAATTATTTTAGATTTTCCTGTGCATTTTCAATTGTACTGACGAACCTCCTTACGCCTGGAATAAATTCTCATGGGACAATTACAAATGCCTCGTTGATAGTATAAAGTCGCACTTTTGAGAGGAAATTAATCTTATGTTCCGTTGTACGTTTAAAAGTTACTTCATAATTATCCGAATCGTCGGGCAATAGCAATAAATGAACAGATTTTTATAATTTATAAAGTACCGTATTATTTTATTGTTTTCATGATTTTCATGGTATATTACTTTTCATCAATAGTTAATTTTTGTTCCGTTTTTTAAGGAAATAAAAAAATAAATAAATATGTTCGAGCTAGCACTTTGAAACTTCTCGCATAGTAAATTTATAGTAGAAAAAATGCTTAAGCCTGGAATAAATTCTCATGTACCATATATATAAAGTACTGTATTATTTGAGTGTTTTCATGATTTTCCTGCTATATTACTTTTCATCAATAGTTAATTTTTTTTTTTCCATTTTTAAAATAAATAAATAAATAATGGCTGAAGGACCTCGGTCGATGGCCAATTGTCAACGTTTATATATAAATAAATAAATAAATAAATAAATAATAAAATAAATATGTTCGAGCTAACACTTTGAAAATTCTCGCATATTAAATTTATAGTAGAAAAAATGCTTAAGCCTGGAGTAAATTCTCATGAGACAATTTACAGATGCCTCGTTGATAGTATAAAGTTGCGCTTTTGAAAGCAAATTAATCTTATGTTTCGTTGTACGTTTAAAAGTTACTTCATAATTACCCAAATCGTCTAGCAATGCCAATAAATAAACAGATTTTTATAATTTATAGAGTACCCTATTATTTGATTGTTTTCATAATTTTCATGCTATATTACTTTTCATAAATAGTTAATTTTTTTTCTAAATAAATAAATAAATAAATAAATAAATATGTTCGAGCTAGCGCTTTAAAACTTCTCGCATAGTAAATTCGTAGTAGAAAAAATGCTTAAGCCTGGAATAAATTCTCATGTACCATATATATAAAGTACCATATTATTCGATTGTTTTCATGATTTTCATGCTATATTACTTTTCATAAATAGTTAATTTTTTTCCGTTTTTAAATAAATAAATAAATAAATAAATAAATAATAAAATAAATATGTTCGAGCTAACACTTTGAAAATTCTCGCATATTAAATTTATAGTAGAAAAAATGCTTAAGCCTGGAGTAAATTCTCATGAGACAATTTACAGATGCCTCGTTGATAGTATAAAGTTGCGCTTTTGAAAGCAAATTAATCTTATGTTTCGTTGTACGTTTAAAAGTTACTTCATAATTACCCAAATCGTCTAGCAATGCCAATAAATAAACAGATTTTTATAATTTATAGAGTACCCTATTATTTGATTGTTTTCATAATTTTCATGCTATATTACTTTTCATAAATAGTTAATTTTTTTTCTAAATAAATAAATAAATAAATAAATAAATATGTTCGAGCTAGCGCTTTAAAACTTCTCGCATAGTAAATTCGTAGTAGAAAAAATGCTTAAGCCTGGAATAAATTCTCATGTACCATATATATAAAGTACCATATTATTCGATTGTTTTCATGATTTTCATGCTATATTACTTTTCATAAATAGTTAATTTTTTTCCGTTTTTAAATAAATAAATAAATAAATAAATAAATAATTACATAAATATGTTTGAGCTAACACTTTAAAAGTTCTCGCGTAGTAAATTTATAGTAGAAAAAATACTTAAGCCTGGAGTAAATTCTCATGAGACAATTTACAGATGCCTCGTTGATAGTATAAAGTTGCGCTTTTGAAAGCAAATTAATCTTATATTCCGTTGTACGTTTAAAAGTTAATTCATAATTACCCAAATCGTCAGGTAATGCCAATAAATAAACAGATTTTTATAATTTATAAAGTACCGTATTATTTGATTGTTTTCATGATTTTCATGCTAAATTACTTTTCATAAATAGTTAATTTTTTTTTCCATTTTTTATAAATAAATAAATAAATAAATAAATAAATAAATAAATGAATAAATAAATAAATGAATAAATAAATAAATAAATAAATAAATATGTTCGAGCTCGCGCTTTAAAACTTCTCGCATAGTAAATTCACAGTAGAAAAAAAATACTTAAGTCCGGAATAAATTCTCATGAGCTGAAATATCTTTTTTCAAATTCAAGATACAATTACATATTAAAATCATAATTCAACAGCTGTTACGTCTCAGCATTCAACTCATCCTCTAGAAATTCAATCGAAAGTCAATGAAATTCCATCGCATCGATAACGCAGAACGAAGTGAAATTGGGAACGGAAAAAAAAAAATGAATAACGCGTTTTCTCATTCTAACATCTCGATATTTTGAAATCGTTGGCGATTCTTCAAATATTTGAGGTTATCTCGGATTAACTAATCGAAGGTCGTTTGAAGACAATCAAATCAATTTGGAGCAAAAAAGTGATGCGATAATTGAAGTAAAAAAACTCAAAGATCACGTAAATTCGAGTTAATTGAAAACGAAGATTTACTCGTCGATGAGAAAATAGGTCGGTGAAAAAAAAACAAAAAAAAAAAAAAACAGGCAGTTATTGCGAAAGTGCACTAACCTGTTGGTGTCAAATATATCCTTAATATCGAGCTCTGACATCTCTCGATGACAAATCACATTGAAATTTTACTTAAAAAAATTTGTCAACCACTGACTATGTGCGTTTGGTGAAATAAAAGTTGAAACTATTTGTCTTTTATTTATTACTATTGTTCGACATCATCGTCGTACCGCCAGATCCTTTCAGATCCTCTAATACAGATATGTATATATATGTATGTATATATATATATGTATATGTTCGTGTAGAATTTTGCTGTAACGGTTGGCGCCGTTGTCCGGTTCACTGATTGGTCGTCTCGTCGCATTATTATCGTTCGCTTCTATTCGCCCTTTCTTTTTATAGGCCGACAATATGCTACACTGTTAATAAATGAAGCTGCTAAGTTGAACTTTGCAAATGGCTTTATTATTTTTCGTTTGTTTTCAAAGGTCCCTAGATAAAAAAGTGTGTTAATCTATTTTGCCTTTCTCACAGAGAAAGCTTTGTAAAAATCCAACAATAATGAGGAAGCTATTTGCAAAGTTCTACTTTGCAAATTTTACTGAAAAAAAATTGTCAACCAATGACTATGTGCATTTGGTGATATAAAAGTTGAAACTATTTGTCTTTTATTTATTACTATTGTTCGACATCATCGTCGTACCGCCAGATCCTTTCAGATCCTCTAATACAGAGATGTATATATATATATATATATATATATATGTGTGTGTGTACATGTAGAATTTTGCAGTAACGGTTGGCGCCGTCGTCCGGTTCACCGATTGGTCGTCTCGTCGCATTATTATTGTTTGCTTCTATTCGCCCTTTCGTTTTATAGGCCGGCAATATGCTACACTGTTAATGAATCAAGCTGCTAAGTTGAACTTTGCAAATGGCTTTATTATTTTTTGTTTGTTTACAAAGGTCCCTATATGAAGAAGTGTGTTAATTTATTTTGCATTTCTCATAGAGAAAGCTTTGTTAAAATCCAACAATAATGAGAAAGCCATTTGCAAAGTTCTACTTTGCAAAGTTCTACTTTGCAAATTTAACTGAAAAAAATTTGTCAACCACTAACTAGAGAAAGCTTTGTTAAACTCCAACAATAATGAGGAAGCCATTTGCAAATTTTACTGAAAAAAAATTGTCAACCAATGACTATGTGCGTTTGGTGATATAAAAGTTAAAACAATTTGTCTTTTATTTATTCCTATTGTTCGACATCATCGTCGTACCGCCAGATCCTTTCAGATCCTCTAATACAGATATGTATATATGTATATATATATGTATATATATATGTGTGTACATGTAGAATTTTGCTGTGACGGTTAAATATTTGCCGGCGACAACGAAGTCAGACCATGCATAGAAGCACAGTTCTTATGTGGTCCCGAAACTGGCCGCTTTGCAGCGCTGCCTTCGATCGATTGTGACGCATGCGTCACTTTACCATTGTTTAAGCGCGCCTTATTCAAAGCTAATGTTGAAGAATAATATAATGAGAATGTATTGGTAGAATTGAACAGAATAATTATATCCCGAGAGACTCAAAATTAACAAATGGTGACTTATAATAATAACTTGCAATAATATCGGATATTTCTTGAAGATATTGAATGAATACAGAGCCATCATTGTCTTATCGCATGTATATTTAGTTATGTATCTTTGTTATTGAAAAGATGTCGAGCACATGTATGTTTATTCTGCAGTTTTGAGTTTGTATAGATGTTTAGGTCTTAAGTCAAGCCTTCGATAAGTAGAGTGGCGACGGCAGGCCCTTTCTTTGTCAAGTGCGTGAGAAAATGCATGCATTGGAATTTGAAATACTCTATATGTACTCCCTTGTTCCTACTGAACTCATGTGTGATTGGCTCCGCGAGAGTTTGGTAGGGGAACCGTTCTGTGGTTGATCCTAGCCTAGATTGAAAAATCTTGGAGAGTATAAAACAGAATATTTTCGATACTCAAAGTGAGCAGTTCCGCTTCTTTTTAATTCTCTATAAACTTCCCGATTCGCAAGGTGGGTTTTTACCCTTTGTCAACAGAACCCAGGAGGACACATCGTTGGTGTTGTTCGAAGTTCCCGCGAATAAAAAACGCTCGGGCGTTACGCTGCAGATCGTGTAACGCCCGAGCGGTTTTCAAATTCCAATGCATGCATTTTCTCACGCACTTGACAAAGAAAGGGCCTGCCGTCGCGACTCCACTTATCGAAGGCTTGACTTAAGACCTAAACATCTATACAAACTCAAAACTGCAGAATAAACATACATGTGCTCGACGTCTTTTCAATAACAAAGATACATAACTAAATATACATACGATAAGACAATGATGGCTCTGTATTCATTCAATTTCTTCAAGAAATATCCAATATTATTGCAAATTATTATTATAAGTCACCATTTGTTAATTTCGAGTCCCTCAGGATATAATTATTCTATTCAATTCAACCAATACATTCTCATTATATTATTTTTCAAAATTAGCTTTGAATAAGGCGCGCTTAAACAATGGTAAAGTGACGCATGCGTCACAATCGGTCGAAGGCAGCGCTGCGACGCGGCCGTTTTCAGCCGAAAAGTTTCGGAACCACGAGCTCCATAAGAACTGTGCTTCTATGCATGATCTGACTTCGTTGTTGCCGGCAATCTCCACAGGAGTATAGCAAAAAAAAATGGCGCTCGCCATGGTTTAGTGTTTACAATTTTCGTAGCCCGTATATCAAAATCAACCGACACACGTAATCGAGAAATTAACATACCACGAGAATAAATGTTATCATCAGGAATCATGAGGTCTCAATATTGAGATGATTCAACATCGGTAAGGTCTCAATTTACGCGTACAAGAGATTTCTAAAAAAAATTTCTAACCTCAAAAATATCAAAATATGTCCATTTTTTCTAAGCAATAATATTGAATAAATAGGGCGACGATTATCGAATTAGCGATTTAAGAGAATGCCTGGAGGGCGCAGAAATCCTGGAGGTCGAGGCGGACGAATGCAATTTAATATTTGTACATCTACGCATTCTGGTAATGGAAGCGGAAACAACGCAAGTGGCAATAGTACAGAGGATAAAAGAGCAGTCGGTGAGCCAATTGCGGGCAGACCTCTCGCTCCAAAACATGTACCGATACCTGCTGTACCCGTCGATGGTCAACTTACGTTCGAAGCTCTTTCCCTCGGCGTGTCTATCATTGCCGCTTGCCTCCAGCTTCTCAATCTCTACAGAACTGTTTGGTGGCTTCCGCAATCTTATAACGAATACAGTATGGTAGGTAATTAGTAGTAGTAAAATGTATTTATTGGCATACTGTCAAGTGAGGTACAATATTTACATGGACAATAAGAATATCACGGGAATGATGATGCCAATTGGCCGTCGACCGGAGTCCTTCAGCCTTGCTTTTCTACTATACTAGATTCGATAATGTTACACGAGGAAACGTTGACTTAATAAATAAAATCATACAATGCACGGCAGGGGACCGACTCTACACCTCCCAAGTCTACACAAAGATAGGTCTACACAAAAAGTCGACACAAAAAGACTGTACACGCAGACAGCTCGACACCGAAAACTCGGCACGAAAAACTCGACACCAAAAACTCTGCACGAAAAACTCGACACCGAAAAGTCAACACGAAAAACTCGACACGCCGAAAAGTCGGCACAAAAAACTCGACACCAAAAACTCAGCACGAAAAACTTGACACCGAAAAGTCGACACTTTGATAGATTTTGGGGAATTTTAAGGCCCTATCCGATGTGAAATTTTCCGTTAATTCCAATTTTTATTTCACTCTGTGGGCAAATCGCGATTGCGCAAGCGAAGCGTGCGTGAAACTTTGTTTACACACGTCGTGAAATAAAAATAGGTACGATACTCGCACGAAATAGTATATTACACTACAAGAGCAGAAAGTTTGAGATTCCTGCACAAGTCAAAAAAAGTTTTGTCGCACTAGTATGATTCTATCGTTCAAGGGGATATCTGAGTAGATCATAATTTGTTTCAAATGAAAAAAGTAATGTATTTCTGGGTTTTCAGTGAAAAATATCACGATTTTTAAAAACATAACATATTCGTTGTCTGCTGGCAAAAATACATCGAAATAGTGGGTTAAAAATGAAATAAGACTACATTTTACGCACCGAATAAAATAAAAATTGTAATTAACGGAAAATTTCACATCGGATAGGGCCTTAAAATTCCCCAAAATCGATCGAAGTGTCGACTTTTCGGTGTTGAGTTTTTCGTGCTGAGTTTTCGGTGTCGAGTTTTTTGTGCCGACTTTTCGGCGTGTCGAGTTTTTCGTGTTGACTTTTTGGTGTCGAGTTTTTCGTGCCGAGTTTTCGGTGTCGAGCTGTCTGCGTGTACAGTCTTTCTGTGTCGACTTTTTGTGTAGACCTATCTTTGTGTAGACTTGGGAGGTGTAGAGTCGGTCCCCTGCCCAATGCACTAGTCAATTTCGTTTGCTAGGCTTATGAGCTGTTGGTATGTTAAGTCAATCGGGTGTTTAGCTTTACGTGTGATATTGAGCGCAGGGTGACTACATAGTGGTTCGATGTTGTTTGTTTGGCTTATAGCGATTCGCCTGGATAGCTCTCGGGTTCTTAGTCTAATCGGAGTAATTCCTGTGGCTTCGTAAAGAAAAGTGTTTCGGGGGTTTTACAGAGGGTTATGCGGATGTCGGATACGTGTCAGGCGTGGGATTGAGCTTGTTTCCGCCGTTTTCACTTTTTTGATAGCTGCTTCTTTACAGTTTAGAAAAATTGGATGTCCGTATTCTAGTATGGGTCGGCATATAGATTTATACATTTTGGTCAAGTGTTTTATGTGGATTGTGCGGTTTGCAAATGTAATTTTCCGGAAGTGGGATAGGTAATTAATTTCCTATTTTTTTCCCCACCTCATCATTTTTCCCTAGAAATTTCTAGGGAAAAATCGGATTTATTTCCGAATAGGTATGTGTCTTTTAAATAAACCGGTAACACAATCAATTTTTCACACAATATACATTTTATCCATCACCAATTATTTTAGAAATGTCATGCGAATAAACTAAAAATCTACAAAGTCTTTGCTATACCGAATCAATTGTTGTTCACTGCTTATTTGCTGTTCATTTTATTTGTATGTATGAGACTGAAGCAGAATCACTTTGATATCAGCCTGTGGACCAAAAATGTGTTAAATATTTTATTTATTATTTTTCACATTTCAGGTAAAGTGTCAGAAATAGTAAAGATTTTGGATTGGATTTCAGTACTGAAACTAGAATTGGGATGAAGAAAGTCCACACCAACTTTCTTTGCGGTTCACAGCTGTTTTCAAAAGTTATTGTGTTTTCGGACGGCACATACAGACAGACGGACAGACAGAAATGAGTTAATGTGTTTTTTGGAATCTAGAACACTCTAAACATGTATTTCCACCAAAATCTCAGTCGAATTTTTTTTGGATTGCAATACTTTCTCTTTTATATACTCTGTATGTGATGAGAAAGTAAAAAGTATTGTTTTATTATAAGGATAGGACTCGTTTCTAAGCGATAAAAACCAGCCTGCAAAGTAGAACCTTGCAAAATGCTGCCTCATTATTTTTTGCTGTCTGCAAAATTACCTCTATGAGGAAGTATGTTGATCAATTTTGGCTTCCTCATAGAGGAAGCTTTGTAGACAGCAAAAAAAATGAGGAAGCAATTTGCAAGGTTCTACTTTGCAGGCTTGTTTATTAGGCGTTAATTTCGATGTTGAGCGATTTTGTTTTGAGACGCCCCTTTATTTTGTTTGAAATAAATTTTGAAAAATCTGGTTAAAATTTGAGAGCTTGAATTATACGCAAGAAAAAAAAAATTTCTTTAGTCTGTTTTTCAAGTTCAGACATTGAAAACACGATCTACATGGTTTATAGCAAACTGAAAGGTCCTGAAAAGTCACTTAACGTGACAAGAAATGTTTAAAAAATTTTATTACTTTTCAAAAAAAAAAACAATTTTGTTGTGATAAAAAAATTTTTTCCGAAATTTCTTATTGGCACTATCAAGAAGAGCAACCCTTAAAGACATAATGTTGAGCTGTTTCGAATTATTTTGCACATTAAGTAACCGAATGAGAAGAGCTCAAAGTCAATTGTTAAAAAGGCTCTTGCTGGCTTTAATGACTTTGGTGGCTTAAGTGTGTTTAACATAATGATGAGATGGTCATTAAAATTTGTGTACAAAGTACAACTACTTGACGTATAATTCGTGCAGTATTTGAATTTTTTCCGCTTTTGTGAGGCTCGGAAAAAAAAAATTTAAAGTAATTGTGCCAGAACTCCTATGTTATTTGAATGGGAAAATGTTTGTGCCTACAGGCACGTTTACCCGTTACCATAGAGCTCTCAAATTTCAATCAGATTTTTTTAAATTTATTGCGAACTAAATGAAGGGGCGTCTCGAACAGAATCGCTCATCATCGAAATTAACGACAACCTTTTTTTTTATACTCGGAAGATATTTTTTATATAAATTCTGAGTAACGTAAAATTTTTACCGCTCGACCGATTTGTGTAAAATTGTTACTCAATAATTGTGTAATGATAGTCCATATGTAAACTAAATTGAAACCCGATACGTAGTAATTTGCATGAGCAAGCGCTCGAACGAGATTTTTCAAATAATTCAAAATGCTGTAAAATTTGAACCACTCGACCGATTGGTGTGAAATTTGTGCCAAATATCTTTTTAAATGGTCATTTAAGTGTGAAGGAAATTTAAGATAAATCTGTGAAAAATTTCGATTTTTTTTCTTTTCGTAAAAGCTTTTTTTTTTTTTTTGTTCATCAAAGTCGAAATTTTCTGACATGTCAACAGTTAATTAGACCAAAATCTTAATTGAAAACCAATAATCCTGGAATCATATCGGTAATTGCAGCCAGGTATCTCAGAATTCGCATGAGTTATAGTATTTGCAGACATTTTTGAAAAAATTGCAATAAAATCAAACGGCTCGACAGATTCTCGCAAACTTTGGTACACATAATGTTTTATGGGGCATCCATTGATGTACAAAATTTCACCCCGGTGCCTCTTTAATTGCGAAAGTTATAGCGTGAAAACGATTTTTTCAAATTTCCAAAATGCTGTGAAATCTAAATTTTCGAACCGATTCGCGTCAAGTACAATCCCAAGCGGTACTCTATGATAGCTCACTTGCATTGGAAATTTAAAGAGCATTCGGCGAAATTTGCGACAGTATCGTGTAGGCAACGAAATGTGCACACACACACACACACACACACACACACACACACATTTCGCACAGAACGCTTTTCTCGACGTTTTGGACTATTCCGAATGTACTGACATGAAAATGTCGAAATTTTTTTTTTTTTTTACGAAAACAAAGCTTCCTCTGTGAGGAAGCAGAATTAGAAATAATTCCTTCCCTTCAGAATGACACCAAAGGTTTTTTTTATTAGAGGCATTCCTTTTCAACTGAGCCACTTTTTGCGGCCGACCTTCCGGATACTTTAAAAAATTTGTCAGTCTGCTGTACCACCTAAGACGGGTATTTCCAGATTTTTAAAGAATGCCATCGAGTATTTAAATTTAAATATCATTACATCTCAGAAAATATTGGTCTTAGAAAATGTTCAGGATCATTGAATTTTCCATGTTGTATCTTCTTTTGAGTGATGGTAAAGTCATAATATTTCCAATGAAAGAAAGTCAATTTTAAGCAAAAAAAAAAACTTTAAATTCCTTTTTTTCTTAAAGTGGCACCTCCAAGTTTCAGGCATTAAAAAATAAAGATAAAGATGAAAAAATTTCCTGCTTGAAAGTCAGAGATGTCACTGTGGATTTTTTAAAATCAGAATCTTTATACAATGTTTAATACCCTGAAAAATTGAGACCAGAGAAGAAAGTGTGTTTTTACTATAAAAAAACACTATTCATTACTTTTTTGTGAAAAATTAATTTTTTCCTGTCAAAGAAATTATGATTCTAACATCATTTAAGAGTATATGAAAAATTAAAAAGGAAAACTTTGGTAGAATTTCTTGACCAACTAACATTTCTCAGTTCGTTGTACTACTTGAGATGGACAGCTGTGAGTTTTTTGAGATTTTAAAAACGATATGGTTCGGGATTACAGGTTAAATATTATTCGAATATCAGTTTATTTCAGGAAGATTATCTGGTCAAAAATTCTTAAAACCATTGACTTTTCAATTTCCCATGTACTTTTGAATGATGTTAGAATTATAACTGTGTTGTGTTATCAATTATCAGTTAAATTGTCAGTTCACCTTATTTCTGTCAATTAAATGCATGATTCCATGAATGTATATATTTTTTTAAGTTTTAAGTTTTTTTTCCAATTTTTTTCAAGTTTTACTATCCACTTTTAGCATGTTGAACTATGTTGTATCAAATTTTGGATAAAATAAAGCCTAAGTGGAGAACAAAATAAAAACGATTTTTAAATCTGATTCTTTTGTCTGTAGATATTTATTTACAAATTGGGTTACTATTGTATAAGCTAATGAAAAGAGCGCTCCATTCTGGTTAAAAGGAGTTAGTCAGATTATATGTTTGCTTTATTAACACCTAAGATATACACGACTAAATATACTCAAAATATATTTTTACCGAATATAACTTTTGTTGAACAGTGTAGAAAAGAAAAAGGCAGGCTAAACATTTTATACAATTATTATAATACCTTGAAGTATATTCCGTGATTCTTCTGTTGGAAAAAAGTAGAACCCAAGAACAGTCAAAAAATGAACACATCTTATAATTCATTTTTTTGGCCATAGAATTTTATTTACAAATCGAATTACTATTCTGTATGTTTTATTAGGAAGAGCGCTTTCTTCCCGCTGAAGAGCACTGGCAAAATTGTGTTTTCGCTCTATTGACACGTAAGATATATATATAAATAAAGATAGGGAAAATTTTAATTTTCGATATTATTTGGGTCCGCGGAAAATGTGTCGAAAACATTTGATCGAAAATACAATTCGTCGAATAGCAATTCATCGAATATAATGTAGAGGATATATCGACGGTCTAATTCCATAAGGGCCTATCATACAGAAGATTATTGCAATAAAATACAATGTATCGACAGCGTACTTATAACAAACTATAAAAGTTTCCCGCTGTGTGATGATTCGACTATCGACTCTAAATATTTCTCGTGGTCCTAGTTAAATCCCGAATATATCCCGCTGGACTATCAACGTTTTCCGCTGTAGTAATTCGACTTTGAATATTTCTCGTGATACTAGTTGAACTGTGGAAATATATCCTGTTGTAACTATCAACGTTTTCCGCTGTAGTAATTCGACTTTGAATATTTCTCGTGATACTAGTTGAACTGTGTAAATATATCCTGTTGTAACTATCAATGTTTTCCGCTGTACTCATTGAAATCTGTGAATATTCCTCGTGATACGAGTTGAACTCTATGAATATATTCCGCTGTAGTTATCGATGTTTTTTGCTGTAGTAATTTCAATCTGAATAGTATCATGTGAATATCTCTCGTGAAACTACAATGAATTGCTATTGGACGAATTGATTTTCGACGAATTGTTATTCGACGAATTGTTTTCGATGAATTGTATTCGACGAATTGTTTTCGATGAATTGTTTTCGAAGAAATGCTATTCGATGAATTGCTATTCGACGAATTGCTATCCGACGAATTGCTATTCGACGAATTGTATTTTCGATGAATTGTTTTCAATTCATTATTTTCGACGAATGTTGCGCAAATCATTATTTGACTAGGGCTCAACAGAAACGAAAAATTATTTGAGGGTCCATAACTGTGTGGAATTTTTTTTATGATACAAGATCGTAACTAGCGATAAAATTTGGGGTCTCAGTCAACCTGTCTCTCTATCGGTGAAACACCCCATAGATTTTTATAAAGGTATAAATAACCGAATGGTCTAAAGCTTAGATCCATATCTCCAGCGTTCCGCGATCGAGGCCCACTGATGACATAAAAAATTTTAATTGTTATCCGCTATTAAGTATGTACCCACGTACTAAATAATTTTTTTTCACCCCTGCACGTAAACGACGACTTTACGGTCGGTTTTTGGGCCGTATGACCCTAATTCACAGCGTAGGACGTAAAGTAAGAAGTTTTACGGCCCCGGACGTAAAAGTATGACGTACTGTACGCCTATTGGCTAGGAAGCACTTCTATGGTCGGCTACGTTCTAGTATACCATGCGGCTGCTAGTCATTTGTCACGAAGCTGTAGTGGTAGCTAGCAGAGCTACAGTCAGCTGTCGTCAACGTCAATTGTACAATTTCTCTGCTGTTTGTAATACTATTTTTCACCATACCTGCGCGGAAAGTTCGAATTCCCGTCCTAGGGGTTTTACGTCATTCGAACTTTCCGCTGCAGATATGGCGGAAAAAATAGTATACGCCACTCGGGAGTAAAAGTAGACTATGCGTGTCTACCACCCTCGCCTTCGGCTCGGGTCGTAATCTTACACGCGGTTGGGTATAATATACTATTCTTGCTCCCCAAACCGAAAGTACGGGCTTCCGGGCCGCATTTGAAGCCGGCAATAGCGGCTTTTGTGGCCGGCTCGAATTGTAGCGCGCTCTGGTGGACTATAGCTTTTTCCTGGCCTGGCCGCTAAACTCAAACCGTAAAAACAATGAAATGCAGCTTCGAGGTTACAAGCTGCATTTCATTGTTTTTCTTTCACATGTGCGACTGATGCCACGGAAATATTAAACGAGTATGCGACAAAACGAGGTGCGACACGGAAATATTAAACGAGTATAATTCAGTTAGTTCTGTTAGTTACCCTACAAGTGAGTGTATCGGAAATAATGAACGACTCTTCGTCTGAAGGTTCTGCAGACGAAGAAGAGATTTTAAGGAATTTTGACGAGGAAGCGAAAAAAATCGTACATACAGAAAGCTACAAACAAATGAGGTTGATAAACAAAAATTGTTTATCGACCCCCCACCGCATTCTCTCCCTAGCCTTGTTTTGAGAAAGAGTCTTGAAGAAAGTCCGTGCGTCGTTTACGTGTGGGATGAAAAAAACAGTGTTCGTCACGCGGACGTAATGCGCCACTTCCAGCCTCGGTTCAAGTTTTTGCAGGAGCCTACACCTCGGCTTGCCTGGACTTGGCTCCTGCAACAACTCCACCTCGGCTATAAAAGTGGCGCTTTACGTCCTTGAGACGAAAAGTACTACAAATATAAAAATAAAAGATGCAAATGGAGCCGTTCAAGTTGATCAATCGCAGCACAGTTAATAACTATTAGAAAAAAGGACGAACTGCAACCGTTTTGTAGTCCGTCAACTTGCTAAGGTGCCTTACAGTAGTTCTCTCCCAGGATGTTTTTCCTGCACGTTCCTTAATACTTCATTCATACATCAATGCAATTCCAATCAGTTTTACCGTTCGAAAGCCGAGATATTCCATGTCGAAATTGGCTTGATTTACATGTAACGTATGCACCGTGGTGCGTTAACGGTACATTATTAATTTCACTGACAACACTTCTTTGAATAAGTAAAACAAAAAATTAGATAAATGTAGAGTGGGACTTCACGAATATTCCGGAAATAATTTGCCGATAATTTACGGTTTAGTTCTTAAGATAGAAGTGTGAAACCAACTTCTTAAGCTTTTGTTACGGAACCCTTGCGCTTTCATTCCGAGGGCCACTCACTCGGTACCTGACCCCGCAAGGCGCGCGTCTTCGGGCCTATCCTTTGCAAGCGTACCGCTCAAACCTTAAGGGGCAGTGATACAGCGCTAGAAATTTAATCACCCATTGCTAAACGTCTATAGGTCTGTCTCTCTCGGACATAGTTCTGTCTGTCTCGCACTATTTTTCTTTTAATTCTTTTAAAAAACGGCTATATCGAATGAGGAGCCAGAAGCTCAGCCCAATTCTACGATACTACCGCGTATCACCGCAAAATACGGACCCCATCTGTAGTACTGTTCGGGAGAAAACAGTTTCCGAAATTTCTCGGGGGGGGGGGGGGGGGGGGGGGGGGTATCACGGGCTCTTAAGGGGAACGAAGAGAGGGTATAGGCGGGGTCCAGGGGCAACGCCCCGATGGGCGGTTGCGGGTAGGGGGGCAGAGTCCTCCAATTGCACCAATATACTTGTTTATTATGTGCTTGCATACGGGGCATTACATACCGTTTTGACCTGGGTCGGACCCTCGACCTCTCGGATTTGATCGAAATTTATTCATATGATTGGACCAACCCCAAAAAGTACTGGAAAATTTTTTCAGATTTTTTTAAAGCGATTTTTCAAAGCCAACATATTTTAGCCCAAATTTAAAAATCTGAAAAAATTCTCAAAAATTCTGCATGAAGTAACAACTTTTTTTAGCCTAAACCAAAGTGGGCCGGGTTTTGCTTCTATTTCTTTTCTATAAAAAACTATTCAAAAATTTAACAAAAAAGTGGTCACAGCAGGCAGGAATATCTGCTGCGGTTTCATTCCTGTCCGCTTAAGCACATTTGCCTGCTGCTATATATTCCTGCCCCCGCCTCGAGAATTAACAACTTTCGCGCCGCTTTTCAGGCCTGGAGTGTAATAATTCTACCGTAGACGAGAAATACGATTATTGTTGATACAGGAATCAAGTACTTTTGCAACCGTGTAAAAAGTTCGTTTTACTACGCCTAAGGAATGAGAATATGAAATTGAGCATTTACAAAACATCAAAGATGTCCTTGTTTTTATTATTTTTCACTGGCTTTTGAATTTCCATATTTACTTGTAAATAAGTCTAATTTGCCCGAAAATAAATAAGATGCATTTATTCCAGAACTTCTATCTGATAGATCCATACCTCTTGATATTTATAATAACGATGGTAGCAAGACGATTCATTTACGCATTGTTGAGACGGTTTATCGACGCTGTTTCACCGGCTCGATGGCTGCCTGCTGCGCAAAGAGTCATGAGGTAGCGTTTGAGCAAAATTATATGTATTCAACTTGTGTTTTTATGAATACAAAATTATGTTCATATTATATTTGTCTGCAGGGTCGTTCTATTGATACTCGTTGTGACGGTACTCCTATGGTGCCTCTACTATATGACCGAAAGGCACAACTCTATGAAGGTTTTTTATCTCTGCTATCCGTATGTATACGTTGATGGGAACCAACAAATTTTAAGTCACTCATGTGTTAGATAATTTTTTAATTTATTTATGCTTTCTTCAAACATTCTCCACTCTTGAATAAATAAAAAAGTAGTAACCATATCCGTGTGTATTAGAGTGGTCGTTAATTTTGATGCTGAGCGATTTTGTCCGAGACGCCCCTTCATTTTGTTCGAAATAAATTCAAAAAAATCGGGTTGAAATTTGCGAGCTTTATCTCAACGGGAAAACGTGCCTATAAGCACAAACATTTTAACATTTTAATAACATGGGAATTTTTGCACAATTAAAATTTTTTTTTTCGAGCCTCACAAAAGCGGGAAAAATCCAAATACTCACGAATTGTATGTCAAGTAGTTGTAATTTGTACACAAATTTTAATGACCATCTCATCATTGTATTCAACACACTTAAGCCACTAAAGTCATTAAAGCCGGCAAGAGCCTCTTTTTACGACTGACTACGAGCTCTTTTCATTCGGTTACTTAACGTGTAAAATGATTCGAAACAGCTCAACATTATGTTTTAAAGATTGCTCTTTTCGATGGTACTAATAAGAAATTTCGGAAAATTTTTTTTGATCACCACAAAATGGTTTTTCTGAAAAGTAATATGATTTCTTAAACATGTTTTTTTCACGCTAAGTGACTTTTCAGGAACTTTTAGCTTTGCTATAGAGGTTAAAACCACTTATATCTTGTTCTTAATGTCTGAACTTGAAAAACAGACTAGAGAAATTTTTTTTTCCTCGTGTATAATTCAAAATGGCGCCCAGAGTTCAGTATTTCCTTTGTCAAAGTTTATGAATTTTTTACTCGAGCACCGTACGATTTTAGAAATAATCTCTATAGACAAAAAGTGCTCAGAATTAGCCACTTAATATAACTGAATTTTTTTTCAGAATTCTTCGGAGCATTTTTAAATAAATTTTATTCGGTCAATTTTTGGAAAATTTTCAAATTTTTCGAAAAATTCTGAAACAATTCAGGATCATTGCTTGAATAATTTTCGAGACTCCGATTTCCCTGCACATTTGATTTATAGTTGAATGTTTTTGAGTTACACATTCCTAAACGTAATTTTCAGTTTAGGCGCCATCTTGAATTATACGCAAGGATGAAAAAAATTTCTTCAGTCTACTTTCCAAGTTCAGACACTAAAAACACGATCTTAATGGTTTTCACCTCTATAGCAAAGCTGAAAGGCCTTGGAAAGTCACTTAGCGTTAAAAAAAAGTTTAAGAAATCATATTACTTTAAAAAAAAAACAATTTTTTTGTGATCAAAAATTTTTTCCAAAATTTCTTATTGGCATTATCAAAAAGAGCAACCCTCAACGCAAAATATTTAGCTGTTTCGAATTATTTTGCACGTTAAGTAACCGAATGAAACGAGCTCGAAGTCAGTTCTAAAAGAAGGCTCTTGCCGGCTTTAATGACTTTCGTGGCTTAAGGATGTTGAATATAATGATGAGACGGTTATTAAAATTTGTGTACAAAGTATAACTACTTGACGTACAATTCGTGCGGTATTTGGATTTTTCCCGTTTTTGTGAGGCTCGGAAAAAAAATTCAAAGTAATTGTGCCAAAACTGCCATGTTATTTAAATGGGAAAATGCTCGTGCTTACAGGCACGTTTTCTCGTTGAGATAGGGCTCTCTAATTTCAACCAGATTTTTAAAAATATATTTCGAACAAAATGAAAGGGCGTCTCGGACAAAATCGCTTAACATCGAAATTAACGACCACTTTAGTGTGTAATCACGAATATTATGTTTAAGAACATCTTTTACAGTTCAGGATTCTATTTTCGAGATTCTATCGCACGTTAATGAATTCTTAATACCGTCCAAATTCGCTTTTTTCCCGAGTTGCCTCAACGCATTCTAAGGACATTTTGTACAAATCCACTTTTTCCTCGGGTAACGTAACGTTTTCAGGGGACATTTTTTCCAAATTCACTTGTTTCCTAAGTGGCTCTAATATTTTTTGAGGATATTTTTCCATAACATCTTCTATAAAGATGATTTTACATTTCGGAAAATGATTGGATGTTCGGTAACGCTTGAACATTTCTGTTTAGCATCCATGGAGTGAAAAGGAATTGTGTTATATAATAGTACATTACGATACTAGTGCAATGAAACTTTTTCGCGACGAGTGTGAGTTTGCAGCACGAGCTGAAGGCGAGTGTTGTAATCACACGAGATCAGAAAAAGTTTCTCGCACGAGTATCGTATACAATTTTATGCCACTAGTGCGAGAAGTGCCTGTTTCACGCACGCAAGCGAAGCGAAGTGTGCGTAAAGCAGGCACTTCACGCACACTGTGGTATAAAGATGTTTTTGTGGAATTATGGATTAGAAAATGTATTGGTATGAACAAATCTCGAGTACACATGAGTGACAAAGTTTCTGCGTGCGTCTAAAACGGATTAATTAATTAATTCCTGTTTCATTTGTACCTAGAAGCATTTCCGTTTATTTCCTGATGTTTGGTGTGAGCATCGGTCCCTTCTTCGACATATCCACAGCTCCGCTGTACGTCAAGGAGGATCGGAAAACGAAGTTTTTGCTCGGTAAAGCCATATTTTTACGTATCACGCAGTAATCTAATTTATAGCTGAAATTTTATCACATTTTAAGATGACATGAAAATTTAAACAATCAAATTCGTATCGGTGTCGAAAAATGATATGTAATTGGTTATTGCGTACTTGCGTTAGTGTTTAAAATTCTCAAGCATTAAAAATAATAAATTTTTCGTGTTTTCGAATTATCGAATTAGAATAATTGGTTGTTTTATTGTAGACAAACCTCTTTTTCACTTTTATACATTTCCGTAAATCTAATTTATAGCTGAAATTTTATCACATTTTAAGATGACATGAAAATTTAAACAATCAAATTCGTATCGGTGTCGAAAAATGATATGTAATTGGTTATTGCGTACTTGCGTTAATGTTTAAAATTCTTAAGCATTAAAAATTTAAAAAAATTCGTGTTTTCGAATTATCGAATTAGAATAATTGGTTGTTTTATTGTAGACAAACCTCTTCACAATTGTTCGTTGAGTGCTCCAGCGATTCGGGCGGAGGTTTCGAGTCTCAGATCGGACTTTAATCGTAGGCTGAAACGAGCATTGTTTGCTTCGTCCGGAAGCGCGTACGTCTGTGGAATCGCGCCTGTGATATTCGTACCTCCGCATCTTCACTTTAACATCACGTGGGTCGTTCAGCATATTGTGCTTTTTTGGCTCGGAAGGTTGAGTGCCCATTTTGCACAGGCGTATCCGGTGAGGTAAATAGAGCAACAATTTCTATTTTTATCGAACAAATAGCACGCTGTCTTTATGTGGTGAGGCCACATCATTTTGCCGAAAAATCATTCTTCGAATCGTGATTTCGGCAAATTACTTTTAGCAATACTTTTTTTCGAAACTACAGATGCAATAAAAAGTATTGCCGAACGTCATTTGTCGAAATCACAGTAAGAAATCACGATTCGAAAAATGATTTTTCGGCAAAATTATGTGGACTCGGTGGAGGTCAAAATAGCGAATGGTAAAAATAGTGAATTTCGAAATTAGAAACGTCTGAATCTACAATGGTCATCATTATGAAATTCGCTATGTGAGCCATTCTATTTTCACCTCCATCTTATTAAAATGCATTTAAAATGGCGAATGATATGAATGGCGAATGGCTGAAAAAGCGAATTCCATAATTGCGAACAATCTACATTTAAACGTTCCTTATTTTTAAATTCGCTATTTTAGGCATTCGGTATTTTGGTTATTCACTATTTTGACCCGTACTTTATATTCCTGGCATGCCGCATTATTAGCATTTTTTCTAATGCTCAACAAATACGCTATTTATCTAAATTTGGAGTAATTCAAAAAATTACTTCTTTCACCTCTTTACCACGGCTTAAAAGAAAAATGTTTAAACTCTCTACTGAAAAAAGTGGTCCGATTGATAAACAAATCGGGTAAACAAAAGATACTGTTATAACAAGTGATATTTATTTAAAAAATTTGTTTATTAATTAAATCAATTTTTTCAGGCGGGAGTTTTGAAATTTTTTAATGGAATGATTCTTGTTGTATAGTTTTCTGAATGATTTTATCGAAAAACATTTTTGTCTCGCCGAGTTCATAATTTATTATTTATTCACTATTCGTATTCGATGTGCGAAATTTGGTCTATTATTTGATGTCATTTCAGAACGAAGTGGCGACATCGATCGCTGAAAGTAATTGTTTTGCAAAATTGTTTGTTTTTTATTCATTTTATTAGATACTGCGACGTGTTGCACAGAGCCGCACTTCACCTCGGTAGGTGGTCGAAGGTCGAAGGTCGCAATGTCCACATACCCACGCAAATGTGGAGCGACTCTGTTCTTTGGCCTCACGGATCTCTAGTGAAACACAATAAAGAACTTTACCGCTCGGAAGGGCTTTGTACAGCAGCTGAACCTGGAAATTCGAGTCATTATAGGTTTCATGCAAGTATCTCTTTTCTATTATATTTGGGTCATTTCACACCATGTTGGTCACCCCAATTTTGGTGTAAAAAAATCATTAAGGTGTAATATCACACTAGAATTTTGGAATAGCCGTTTTTTTTGCTTAAACGATACTTTACACTGTTCAGAAAAATGTAGGTAAGATTACTAGACAGTGTACGAAGCTAGTTTACAAAAACGGGTATAGGAAATTTACTACACGAGTATAATTTAAAAGTGATGTACAATTCTTCGAAATTCATTACAAAAATCGTATTAATTATGTACCGTTTGCTTAATTCGTTACAGAAGACGTATTAATTAATGTATAGTATACTAAATACGCTATGCAAGTGTTATTTTTAATATTTGCTAACTTCAACTTTGCAATAACCTAGTCTGCTGTTAAATATATTCGAGGTGAAATTACTACACTTTTGGTGGAAGCCCTTTTACAGAAACGTGGAAAGAAAATTTATTACACGAGTGTAAACTCAAATTTTTGTACACTTCTCCTCAATTCGTTACAAAAGTCATTCAGTTGATACAGATTCTCCTAAATTCGTTAATAAAGTTATGTTTCTGATGTAAGTTAACTTTAATCTTACCACACGTACATTGAATTTTCATTTTGTCTCATACATTAAATTAAATTTCATGCACGTGTTTAGTAAAAATACATTACACAGGCTCAGTATAAATTACTGTACAGTGTATAAATTTCCCAAATATTTTTTATAGTGTAGGTTCACGAAAACAATAATATTCAAAATAAATTTTGAAAAATAAAGGGAATCATAGATTTGAGAAAATCGGAAAAAAAATCTCCGTATTCTGAACATTTGGAAGAAATGACATACATACATACATTGTGAATTTATTGACATTACATACATTTATCGTTGTAACATTTGTATTTACATCTAATTTTGATTTGTTGCCATGTATTGCTAATTGGCCATCGACCGTGGTCCTTCAGCCTGGATTTTCTGTATTATTTTGCTGTCTTATATTATATTACGTTAAAACATGGGTCTCTCCCACGGTCTTACATACAGGTCTTGAAACTTGTGTGGTGGGAGTACTTCGCTTAAAATATGGAATTTGATTCCTGTTGCGGCCACTAGTGGCGCCAACGGTGGAGTAATGTTGTGTGCGAGAGAGACAGACTGATTCTGCTATCTCTCTCTAACCCTCATAACCGAATCGCTCCTTAAAATGCATATTTGTATAATATGACCGAGTATTGAAGGAAATTCGATGACAAATGTGTGTTGCACCATTATTTCTTGCAAATCAACAGATTCCCTTCAATTCTAGTGATCCTCTAAAAAACTTGCAAGATAAACGTACATCAATTTCGCAGCGTCTCATCATAAGTAATGGTTGGTCTAATGCATGGTCTTACATACAGGTCTTGAAACTTGTGTGGTGGGGGTACTTCGCTTAAAATATGGAGATTGATTCCTGTTGCGGCCACTAGTGGCGCCAACGGTGGAGTAATGTTGTGTGCGAGAGAGACAGACTGATTCTGCTATCTCTCTCTAACCCTCATAACCGAATCGCTCCTTAAAATGCATATTTGTATAATATGACCGAGTATTGAAGGAAATTCGATGACAAATGTGTGTTGCACCATTATTTCTTGCAAATCAACAGATTCCCTTCAACTCTAGTGATCCTCTAAAAAACTTGCAAGATAAACGTACATTAATTTCGCAGCGTCTCATCATAAGTAATGGTTGGTCTAATGCATGGTCTTACATACAGGTCTTGAAACTTGTGTGGTGGGGGTACTTCGCTTAAAATATGGAATTTGATTCCTGTTGCGGCCGCTAGTGGCGCCAACGGTGGAGTAATGTTGTGTGCGAGAGAGACAGACTGATTCTGCTATCTCTCTCTAACCCTCATAACCGAATCGCTCCTTAAAATGCATATTTGTATAATATGACCGAGTATTGAAGGAAATTCGATGACAAATGTGTGTTGCACCATTATTTCTTGCAAATCAACAGATTCCCTTCAATTTTAGTGATCCTCTAAAAAACTTGCAAGATAAACGTACATCAATTTCGCAGCGTCTCATCATAAGTAATGGTTGGTCTAGTGGAATCGTGGGCAATTCATGAATGCGAGTGTTTCTTTTTTTTACTTTTGTAGCCCGTCCTACACTTTGGCACTGCACACGGCTTCGTCATTTTAATGCCACCTTTCACGATTTTCACTCGATTCGATAAATTCCTTCGTAAATACAATATTTTCACATGCGACCAGTTTTTGAAGAATTTCGCAAATCACGCAAATTTATAGGTTCTGTCATTCACATTACTCCACAACAGCGCCGAATAGTGGCAGCGTTGGGAAACAAAAAATTTAACATAAGCATGGTTCTCCCACCACGCGTAATCGGATGAGTTTCAAGACCTGTATGTAAGACCGTGGTCTCTCCCTTTTTTTTTATAAACTTTTTATTCGTTTGCCATTGTTTCAAGGTGTTGATATGTTGTGTGTGTGGGGTATTTGTGTTTTCGGATTATATTTTGCTGTGGTTGTTTGGCTAGCGGTTGTAAATTCTCTATTTGTGCAATTGCAAATCGTTTTGTTAGTTCACGAGCTCTTGTCATTATGGGTGTGATTCCTGTGGTATTGTAAAGAAAAGTGTTGGGAGGGTTGTAGAGTGGATTTGCTGGATGTCTGATGCGTGTTAGGCTGCGAATGGCGCTTGTTTCGGCGGTTTTCGTTTTTTTAATTGCCGATTTTTTACAGTTAATAAGTATAATGTGGTGGATGAAATGATTTTTTCAAAATTCTAATAATTGTTTTACGTTAAAACATGGGTCTCTCCCTTTTTTTTTATAAACTTTTTATTCGTTTGCCAATGTTTCAAGGTGTTGATATGTTGTGTGTGTGGAGTATTTGTGTTTTCGGATTATATTTTGTTGTGGTTGTATGGCTAGCGGTTGTAAATTCTCTATTTGTGCAATTGCAAATCGTTTTGTTAGTTCACGAGCTCTTGTCATTATGGGTGTGATTCCTGTAGTATTGTAAAGAAGAGTGTTGGGAGGGTTGTAGAGAGGATTTGCTGGATGTCTGATGCGTGTTAGGCTGCGAATGGCGCTTGTTTCGGCGGTTTTCGTTTTTTTATTGCCGATTTTTTACAGTTAATAAGTATAATGTGGTGGATGAAATGATTTTTTCAAAATTCTAATAATTGTTTAGCAATCGACAAAATGGGGTGCGTACTTGGTATGGAATGAACTATTTTTAACAACACTATTTCTATCGATTATTCAAACTTTCCATATGGTTTCGATTCAGCAAAAAAATCTTCTCGATAATATCAAGCGACGCGACGCTAAGTAATTTTAAAAAAAAAAATTTTAAGTTGAAAAATGCCTGTCGCGGCTTCCGCTAGGGGAAAACGAGGGAATGGCGAACATCTAAGAAAGAATCGAAATTAAACACACAAAAAAGCAACTATTTGAATATTTTAAGGCTCAAAATCACAGCTTGACATGTCTTCTTCGACACAGCGACAACATTTTTCGATATAGCATCGAAAAAATAACTTTTTCCGCGGCTGTAGAAAATGTGCCAATGTACGGCATTACCTTCATCGTTGGGTAATAGCGAACAGGGTGTGAGCGATCACGAACGATGCTTCCGAAGATCTACAAAATAAGTTTTCAGGCACTGCAATAGACGAAAACTAGGAGAACAATCATGAACTTTTATTTTTATCGAATACTTAACACAATTATAATTTAAACACGCGTAATTGCTATTTGTTTTATTAAAATATAAGTGTAACGTCCCGGCCATTTTTCCATCCGCTCCGTGTGACGAAAATTTGAGATAAATCTGTGGAAAGTTTCGATTTTTTTTTTTTTTTTTCCGTGAAAGCTTTTTATTTCTTCTTGTTCACTAAAATCGAAATTTTCTGTCATTTCAAAACATTACGAAAGTTATCGTGCGTACAAGGAAATCTCCACATACACACACACATACAGAAAATTCGTAAAAACCATTTTTCTCGATGTTTTAGACCATTTTAAGTATCCCGACATGAAAATCTCAAAACAAAATTTTTTTCACGAGAACAAAGCTTCCTCCATGCAAAAGCAAAAAAAAACACGATTTCGTCACACTTCGTGTGCATTAATCGACGCAAAACATTGTAATCAGAGATTATCAATACATAGTGAGTAATCGGGGTGTTCGGTATTACCCATTGTCCGCCATTGCCCCGTTTTCCCCTATTCTTGAGCATATTTCTAGGAAAACAAAAATAATTATTGAAATTTGATTTCGTAACAGGCTTTATTTAGTAATCCGACGATGTTGCTCTGCTCCCTGTTGGGCTTGCAACTGTTGCTTGTTGCCGTGCAACTGATAATACTGCTCCGAACAATAGAGTGGTATCAGGTACTGTCGATGACGCTCCTTCTCGTCACCAATTACTACAC
The DNA here is from genome assembly GCA_949699805.1 of Tromatobia lineatoria. NCBI lineage: Eukaryota > Metazoa > Arthropoda > Insecta > Hymenoptera > Ichneumonidae > Tromatobia > Tromatobia lineatoria. Next base: position 6,189,282 of record OX453054.1, read on the forward strand.
CCTCTTCAAGTTAGCGAGAGATTATCTCGTTTGCTGGAAGGTTTACCGGGCGGAGCAAATCGTTCAGGAGCGAACGCAAGCTGCCATAACGACTGTCGCTCAGTAATAGTCATTTACTTCTAAGGACTAATTTTTAAGTATCTCTTGTGAATTCAATTTTTTTTTATAAGCTATTAATAAAATAAAAGCGAAAAACAAACGCTTATTTCTTTTCCTTACCTTCTTAAATCATCTTGTAAAGAAATATAGTTGTCGGGAAAAGTTTTTTTAAACGCACAACTCAATTAGTCAACATTATATATGTATATAAAGTTTTTACAGATAAATACGCGTTTGATAAAATTTCTACAAAAAATATTTTCATTACCTTAAACAATAATAATGCTGCGTAAGAAATATAAATAAATTTAACATAAATATCCACGTGGACGTGACGTTGACAATTGGTAAAGAATTATCGTAACAGGTATGAAATATGGGACATTTTCCATCAGTTGCCATTTTTTTCCTAACGCATTTGTTGTTATTTGTTGGAACAGAAAAATGGAATACAATAGAAATGAGTCTAAAAATGTCTCGCTTTTTCATAGGTGAAGCTCTCTCTTTACTAAAAACATTCTGCTTTTTTTTATTTGTCTAATTATGAGATAAATCCGAGAAGCACACGAAAAAAATGGTTAAACTCAAGGAGAATGTCTCATATTTAATTTCTAAATGTCTTGTAAAAGTCATTAGCTATCGATTAAGTCAGCAACTCATAAATTAGCCATTAGTTATTTGAAAATCTGAAGAATAAAATCCGTAAAATTTTCTGATAATACGTTGGCTATCGAAAATCGATGTTTTTATACCATATTTAAACTGCAGTTTTAAAACTGCCTTGTTATTTCCAAAAAATGGATTAACTTTTTTCGTTTTGAAGCTAAATAAAAAACAAAATCTACGGAGAAGACGGGCCATTTATAAGTTGCTATTCTCATAAATCGCTATTACAATAGTTTACGGCTAAACGCAACATAACATAAATAAGTCATACAATATATTCATAATATATTTTGATATATGCGTTGAAAAAAGTCTCATCGCCAATAGTAACGCAATTAAAACCTATTTATACTAGCCGATTTCATAAAAACAATATATTAAATAAAACATTATGCTCAGAATCGAATTGTTGGTTTAAACAATTAGTTGGAACAATTTTGAGATAAAACTAACGCGTCAAGACACTTTGGCGTCTAAATTACGAGTTAAGGGATATATTTATACAATTGAGCAGTGAAGAATTTTTCTTCATGATTTAGGTAAATTTACAGGGTTTCTTTTCGGAATTTTAACCGAAGACAACCAAAGATGGGACACCTTAAAAATGCTAATCTGCGAACGGTAAGTAATTTTTATTCGTATAATAACTTGGTAAGACGTTTAAGTGACTTCGACAAATGATAGTTCATAAATGAACTTGTAGAAGTAAAACTCTGCGATAAAAGAACTTGGACAAAGAGAACTCCGCGAGGAAAACCTTTTACAAAAATATTTAGGAACAAAAGGAGTTGATAAAATCTCAAAAGAACTTTGATCTGACGTAGCCCCACGCGTTAAGGATGTATGATACGTATAGTCCTGCCAAAAGTGAGTTTCAGGGACAATTTCGATCACTTCCCGATGGGATTAAAATCGGAAAACAATAATGCATATAATACGTGCTCACGTCACGTCTCGCGCTATGGAATATGTGAAATAGTAATAATTATTTCACATATTCCAAACGGTTATTTATTTTTATTCGTTTCAAGAGTTTTTGTTTTACGCCGACTTATATTCTGCCTCGAATTTCTAACTTCAGACTGTCAGCGTCCGCAAAATTCTGGGTGTAATTAAACACCAAGATGCCGTGGCCGTGACAAAATGCGTTTAGACAGACGGATATTGACGCACGTGCGCTGTTGCTATGTTAACTTTTGACAAATGATAGTTCATAAATGAACTTGTAGAAGTAAAACTCTGCGATAAAAGAACTCAGACAAAGAAAACTCCACGAGGAAAACTTTTTAGAAAAATATTTAGGAACAAAAGGAGTTAATAAAATCGGAAAAGAACTTTGATCTGACGAAACCCCACGCGTTAAGGATGTATGATACGTACAGTCCTGCCAAAAGTGAGTTTCAGAGACAATTTCGATCACTTCCCGATGGGATAAAGATCGGAAAACAATAATGCATATGAAACGTGCTGACGTTACGTCTCGCGCTGTGGAATATGTGAAATAGTAATAATTATTTCACATATTCCAAACGGTTATTTATTTTTATTCGTTTCAAGAGTTTTATGTTTTACGCCGACTTATATTCTGCCTCGAATTTCTAACTTCAGACTGTCAGCGTCCGCAAAATTCTGGGTGTAATTAAACATCAAGATGCCGTGGCCGTGACAAAATGCGTTTAGACAGACGGATATTGACGCACGTGCGCTGTTGCTATGTTAACTTTTGACAAATGATAGTTCATAAATGAACTTGTAGAAGTAAAACTCTGCGATAAAAGAACTCAGACAAAGAGAACTCCGCGAGGAAAACCTTTTACAAAAATATTTAGGAACAAAAGGAGTTGATAAAATCGGAAAAGAACTTTGATCTGACGAAGCCCCACGCGTTAAGGATGTATTATACGTACAGTCCTGCCAAAAGTGAGTTTCAGAGACAATTTCGATCACTTCCCGATGGGATTAAAATCGGAAAACAATAATGCATATAAAACGTGCTGACGTCACGTCTCGCGCTGTGGAATATGTGAAATAGTAATAATTATTTCACATATTCCAAACGGTTATTTATTTTTATTCGTTTCAAGAGTTTTATGTTTTACGCCGACTTATATTCTGCCTCGAATTTCTAGCTTCCGCAAAATCCTGGGTGTAATTAAACACCAAGATGCCATGGACGTGACAAAATGCGTTTAGACAGACGGATATTGACGCACGTGCGCTGTTGCTATGTTAACTTTTGACAATTTTGAAAAAAACCCCTGTCCTCTACCCGATAGCGAACGCGCCGTCGGACAAGCGAACAGGGTCTTCTTTAGTTAGTCTCCAACTTGTCTTTAACCAGTACAAGTCGACAAAAGAGGCTCCGCTTTCAGTTCCCGCATAGTGGCAATAATTCTTCAGCGCAGTATTTCCAGTAAAACACAAGAACGTGGAAAAGTCCGGAAGTTACTCGGGTCGAGGTGTGTCAATCTGTCTGCGTTAATTTAAGGTTCTGCGTTTCCGCCACGAAAAATCAGTTGTGCAGTTGTAATTCGTAATTGATTGAGAGTGTGCACGAAGAGTCATTGAAATTGTAAGAGTGTTCAAATTCTAAGTGTGAACTGGATGTGAGCGAATGGAGTTAAACTAAATTTGTAAGACGCGCTTCCGCGAGATACTGTCCTCGCGCAATCGCCCTCTAAAATATTTTGAATGTAATTCCATTCATTTTTATTTCTCTAATTGTTGTCTCTCAATTTATTTCATCAAAGCCAGCAATCGAGAAGGTTCTGTGCGGGACTAGTTTCGGAAGAATCCCCGTAAAAATAAATATAAATTCCTGCGTTTCACGCAGGAGGTTGATATTGTTGCGAATGTGACCGCTTCGTTCGTGACACTGACAAGATTGATTTCGCGTAATAATAATCTCAAAATGTTATTAACGAATTGGTGGGAAAAGCAATTGTTCAACAAACAATCAGTCAACCTAACTTTTTTTCTAATGAAAATGATATGTTAATTTATTTGAATGCATACGAATTTTTTCAGATTTTTTATTTATTTTGATTTTTTTTATTTTCAAAAATGTGCGCGGAATAATGAATTTTGGATGTGTTCGGCATAAAATCATCTACTACAGTCAAGATTTTTTTGCAAAACGAATATCCAAAATTTGTTATATTCTGCGGATTTTCCAAAAAAAATAAAATAAAATCAAAATGAAGAAAAAAATCTGAAAAAATTTGTATGCATTTAAATAAATTAACATATCATTTTCATAAGAAAAAAAGTTAGGTTGACTGATTGTTTGTTGAACAATTGTTTTTTTCAACAATTTGTTAATAATATTTTGGGATTATTATTATGCGAAATCAGTCTTTTCAGCACGTTGTATATGCATTATCCTTTTTCCGATTTTTATCCCATCGGGAAGTGATCGAAATTGTCTCTGAAACTCACTTTTGGCGAGACTGTATCATATATCCTTAAGGGGGGCGGCTCATTCCGCTACAACAAAATCCTGCAAGGTGAGAATCTTGCCATGTGCTTCATCATTATTTTTTTACTTTTTACAAAGCTTCCTCTATGAGAAAGTATGGTCATCGATTATGGCTTCCTCATAGAGGAAAATTTGTTGAAAGCAAAAAATAGCGAGGGAGAAAATGGCAAGCTTCTTCATTTCAGGCTTGTTTTGACTTGAAAATTTTTTCTAGAAATTCCAAGTGTCATAAAATTTGAACCGCTCGATTCATGTCAAATTTGTACCTGAACTTTGTTCTGTGTTAATACGTTTTTAAATCAAACTTAAACTCTGGATTTTGTATGAATTTTGCTGAATTAGTTGAAGTTGATTTAAGTGGCAGGACGTCAATTTTTCGACAATTTAAAATCCTATAAAATCTGAAGTACTCCAACAATCTTCACTGAATATGATATTTACTACAACTCGATATTGATTTAAGCTTGTAGAAGATTTCAGCAGGATTAATCCAAGTTAATTTGAATTAAAACGAAAACATCTATTTGTTGAAAATACAAAATTCTGTATAATCTAAAGCGTTTCATGAATTTTGCTAAAATTCAATACCGACCGTTATTTTTTATTGCTTGATTTGTCAAGAACTATTGAGCTTATTAGCTGAAAAATTGTGGCAGCTAGAAAACACATAAATTTTTCGTTTTGTTCTTCAGATTCTTTACATTATTCTGTTTCGTTTAAATTCTGGTTTTGTTAGATAAACAAAATAATCAGATATCGGAATACTACAAGAAGAATGGAATTATTAGAGTTCTTTCAGTTAAGTTCTATTTGTCAGAGTTCTTTAAATATGGAGCCAATTACTTATCGTCAATTCGCATCATTCGTTACTTCATACGATGATTTGTATTAACGTACATACAAAACATTTAAATATAAATAAACACCAGTAGAAGTAACGAATAAGGCGAATAAAAAAGCTTAATAATGAAGAAATATTCTGATCAAAGTTTATCTGCGTAATGCCCAACTTTGTTTTCAATTTTAATTTGGCTTTACTTATCGGCGTGTGCTTGAAATAATAAATATAAAGAGTATTCGAATTTTCCCCGAGATTTCACTGCCGAGTGAGATGTGTAAAACAGTAATATCAGATCAGTAATAATACAAGAGAATAAAGTCTCATTTCCCATCATTTATAGAGTATTATAATGTACATTTTCAAGCAGATGCGCTTCTAGATTTTGTACTAACAGTCGCAGAATTTGAAAACGACTTCTAGCAGCGATTACTGCAGCATATTGGTTGACAACGGATTTTCCGATGATTTTTTTAAACGGTAACACCATTCTAGAATTTTGGAAAAATCGATTTTTTATGTTGCTTAAGGAGATTCGGTGACGACTATCGAAGTCAAATCAGTGCTGAATTTTCGAAATTGATTCTTTTAAGTTTCATGCATTAAAAAACAATAGTGAAGGGTGATTTGTGTTGAAGCATGTATATTTAATCCAGTGAAAGATTAATAGTGGCGCAGTTGCATTAAGATTAACCGATTAACTTTTCTTTCAATGGGACACATTTTTGTTTAGTTTTTTCCAAATATCATCTGTAATTCTTCACTGATTACACTGAGTGATAGCTTATTTTGTTTCTGAGAAAATACTTCATGAATTGACCGCCTAGATATTCCGTAATATTGATCGTTTAATAATTATAGCCTGTTGATTGACAAAAACAAAAATACATTTATAAACAACAGGCTATAATCTTTAAACTATCAATACTATGAAATATCGTGGCGGTCAATTCATAGAGTATCTTTTGAGAAAGGGAATAAACCGTCACTCATTTAAATCGATAGAGAATTACTGATTATACTTGGCAAAAACGGAACGAAAATGTATAGCATTACAAATGAATGTTTATCGGTTAATCTTAATGCAATGCAACGAATTAAAAAAAATTGAAAATATTTTTTACATGTAAAAAAAAAAAAAAATTGATTCCACCAAATACTTAAAAATTCAACGATGTAAACAAATTTTTTAATAATTATTTTTGTTTTAATTCGTAAATATTGTCATAAGAGCCCATGTTAAAATGCATGCATAAAAAAATTAATTTTGTGTAAACGATGTAGACGAAAATTCCCAAAAAATTCATGTGAGTTTGTTATGAATTCTTTAAAACGCGGTAATTATTTCAGATTTTTCTGTGCAGTCTCAATTTTACTGACGAACCTCCTTAAACAATACTCTAGGTTTATGAAAACGAGATGCAGTTGGTTTTGCGGTAAAAAATAGTGTTGAAATATTCAATTATTGATTGTGCTTTAAAACTCGGAGCGCACGCTCAGCGTGATAAAAAAATGGATTGATTAACAAATTATCCGGCAAATGAATTTTTTTTATTACGAAAATGATTCGTTTGATTTTTTTACTACTTCTGAATAATTTCAGGTTTCAAAATTTGCTTTGAATATTGGGTCTCTGTCGCCGTCTTTTTGTATTAAAATAATAATAAATATATTTTTTTATCTTACAGCATGTGTTGAATAAATCCTCTGGAAAAAAAACTTTATTAATTTTTTTGTACGCTCAAAATAATTCGTGAAATTTACGTCTTTTTTTCTGCCGCTAGAGTGGTGTTACCCCTTAAGGTCGCCGGAAACATAGCGTAGACATCGGCAAAGTGAAACAACCGGTTAATTGATGAAGACGACTAACGCACGACGTTCAACGGTATTGTCATGTTACGAGGTAATCGATACGCAAGAGATTCCGCGAGATTCGAAGCCAACTCGTGCCAAACGTATTTTCCGGCTATTGTGACTTCTTCGAGCGGCGGCCGGAAGGACACCAGAAGCGTAAAACAAAGACCGTCGCCGCCCTCACCGCCGCTGAATTCCACGGACAATAAACCGTGCGGTCTGTGCTGAGCTACGCCATCCCCGAAGACTTCCTGAATATATACACACTGATTATTTAACAAATATGTACTCTGATTAAGGAGGTTCGTCAGTAAAATTGAAAATGCACGGAAAAATCTAAAATAGTAGTAGTAGTAGTAATAGAGATTTATTGGCCGTCTTTACATCGATTGAACAAACATATATACATAGATCTATATAAAAAAATAAAAGAATACAATCATTCAGCATACTATTTCGACGTAATCATTGCCAAAAGGCCATCGACCGAGGTCCTTCAGCCCAGGGGTATCGAATTCTATTTTCATTTTTTTTTCTTTTCCTTCGATTTTTATCCTCATCAGTCTAAAATAATTACCGCGTTTTTATTAATTCATAATAAACTTAAATGAATTTTTTGGGAATTTTCGTCTACATCGTTAACGCAAAATTAATTTTGTTATGCATACATTTTAACATGAGCGCTTTTATAAATATGTATAATACTTACAAATTAAATTTTTTTTTTAAATTAAAACAATTTTTACCCCGAAAAAAAAAGAATTAATTCCACCAAATACTCAAAAATTCAACGTTGTAAAAAAATTTTTCAATTATTATTTCTTTTTTAATTCGTAAATATGCCATAAAAGCCCATGTTAAAATGCATGCGAAAAAAAAATTATTTTGTGTAAACGATGTAGACGATAATTCTCAAAAAATTCATGTGAGTTTGTTATGAATTATTTAAAACGCGGCAATTATTTCAGATTTTTCTGTGCATTTTCAATTTTATTGACGAACTTCCTTAAGGTAGTTCTAGCCCTAAGGTATTTAGTAGATAAATGCATGATTTTTTAATATGTCGTTCCAGAAGCATTAGTTATGGCATCTGTAAAGTTGCAACGTATGTTAAAGACCTTTTTTTTTCAAGAAATAGAAAGTTAAAAAATGGCATTTTAATATAGCTGGTATAGGGAATTGCGAGTCCAAGTCAGTATTTTTCGATACTACATTACGAAAATGGTACTTCAATACACAATTAAACGGTCATTTTTTTCACCAGATTGCAGACTTTCAGATGATAAGTGAAAAATATAGGGTAAACGAATGTCAGAAAAAGACTTCTTGGATTATCGCAAGCGAAATTATATGAAATCATCTGGTTGCCTCAATATGGCCGACGCAACTGCGACTTGGCAACACCGCGTTCGGGAAACACGAGACCGCTTCATTCAGTCGATAGGCCGAAGAATGTTGCACTTTTGTGTATGCACTAGGGTGTGTCGAAATTTTTTTAAAAATCATTTTGCATCGTTTCAATCTATAGTTTGTACCTTTGAGCAACTCTTCTCAAAATTTTAGCGTGATAGAAAATTTTTTAGAGGTAGCTCAAACGATTTATAGACTTCCCATTTGATTAACACGTAGATTAATGCGACTCTCAATAAATTCATGTCCCTAAATTACAGATCCGATATATTGACGTTCGCGTATCTTTTTTCGTTATCTTCAGATCATTGGGGAGAGAAAAAGTGCTTACAAATTTTCCGTTTGAATCGATAGTTTTTTAGTTATGAATTTTTGAAGCTCAGAATATCGCCCTCTCCGCCATGTAAGATCAGTTTCAATTGAAATTTCAAGTTTAAGGTAAATTCTAGAGCCATTGTCTGTCGTGAAGTTTAATTATAAGTGAAATTTCATTCAACTGTTAAACGGATGTTTCAAGTTTGTTTGTAAAGACAAAAAAAATGATGAATTACATCGAATATTTAAGAGAAAATTTTTTTTAAACTCATCGGCCTTGTTCAAAACGTTTAATAAACTTGTCAAACTTGACCAAAAATCGGGAAAAAATTTAACAAAACATCAAAAATTGAAGAAGAAAGAAAAAATTATGAGGCGTCTGAAAATTTTTCTAGACTGGGTCACAAATTTTACAAATAATGTTAAAAATGGAGAAAAGTCGAGAAAAAACGTAAAAAATGAGGAAAAATCGAGGGGAACAAATCAATAAATCATTAAACAGAAGCAGAAGAAGAAAATCATAATGATTCCAAACAAAATGTCAGATTAGTTCGACGATTTAGCGACATTTGGACATTTTTCTCGGTTTTTCCCCATTTTTGACATTATTTGTAAAATTTGTGTCTAAAATTTGTGTTGAATGAAATTTCACTTATAATTAAACTTCACGACAGACAATGGCTCCAGAATTTCCCTCAATCTTGAAATTTCGATTGAAACTGATCGTACAGGGCGGAGAGGACGATATTCTGAGCTTCAAAAATTAATAACTAGAAAACTATCGATTTAAACGAAAAATTTGCAAGCACTTTTTCTCTTCCCAATGATCTGAAGATAACGAAAAAAGATACGCGAACGTCAATATATCGTATCTGTAATTTAGGGACATGAATTTATTGAAAGTCGCATTGATATATGTACTAATCAAATGGGAAATGTATTCTTCGTTTGAGCTACCTCTAAAAAAATTTTTATCACGCTAAAATGTTGAGTAAAGTTGCTTAAAGGTACAAACTATAGATTAAAACGATGCAAAATGAAAAAAGGAAATTATTTTTTTTTCGTCACACCCTACTATGCACATCATACACGTGAGAACACTTGTAGCACTCTACACGCAGAATACTCGCCAAACCTCTCATTATTTCGCTCTCCGTACATTGTAACGAAAGTGGAATCTTGCATGATGTACACCACAAATCTTTCGCGATTATTTCAAATTCTACGATGCATCGCCCGTCATGCGCCGGGGGTTCAGCCGGCCTAACCGTCTATTTCAAACTTTCTCGCTTAGCGATCGAATCTAGCAAATTCTGCCGAGCTTTTTCAATTTTTGCCGACACGAACTTCCCTTTTAGTTTCCCATGAGTGGCATGAATATTATGCCTCGTCATTATTAAAAAACATGGATCGGAAAAAACTCTTCTTCATAGTAATAGCCTTTTTCTGGCTCCTAAAGGAGGAAGACGCCTTAAGGTAGTTCTGTCGCGAAGGAAATCCAAACTCAAAAACTTGATTCCGCAGTATGTTTTAGTTCAAATATTGAACTTTACGTTCCTAAAAAATCAGTGCGCCTCACGGACCACTAGAAATAGAAATGTAATTCTAAAAATCGTTTTTAGTATAGCGCTCAATGGAGAGGTAGTTGAATTTATCTTCAATTAAAAAATGATCATACTTAGATGAAAGATAGAAAAAATATAAATAGTACATTGTATTCGTCAGTAAATAACGATTCCACTGAGCTCAAAAAACATATGGGTTACAGGACATTTAAGAAAGACATGAACGTTAAAAGCGCTTACTAGCAGGACAGTGCCTGCCCTACACTCCGCAAACACTGTTGCACCTACGAGCTACGATTCCCACCACTGCCTCCCGACAGAACTACCTTAACTGATAAGTACACTGAAAAACATAAGTAATTGCAAGAACCATCTCCAGCATATGCTATACCACGAATTAGTTGCCGCAACCAACTTAAAGCCGCAAACCGATGTATTCGCGATTAGTTATGGAAAAATAGTCTGTGAAACCAACAAGTTAGTTCCGGTAACCAATCGCTGTGCTGTTTTTACTAACAGCTCGTATATGACGCAAATGCATTGCAGTTTTGTCGTCCAACTGAGTAGTTCGTACAACCAACGATTAGTTCCTATAACCAACGAGTAGTTGACTCTATATGAACTCTTTCGAGTGGTTGTCGGAACCCATTTATTGGTTTCTTCAACTACTTTTTTTTCAGTGCACAGGATGAACTTTGGTGACGGAAAACTAAACAATTAGCCAGGGAAAGTCCGGGAATTTTTTTGTAAAAAAAAAAAAAAATTTTAAACCCTCACTATGTATAATAACTACTTACCACCATAAATTTGTGTAGCGTCGAATGTAAATTTCTGTTGGGATTAATCTCACAGATTGGTAAGTGAAGTGATGTTTTTTCAGATACGAGGACATGCATCCTGTTTCTGTTGAATCAAGAATTAAACATTTTCATTATTATTATTATTATTATTATTATGTAACTTAGGTATAAATGGAAAGGCGTTTTGTAATAACTTACGTGGCCTTTTTCCTGACGCAGACGATAAGCCTCAGATGTAATTTAGTCCTCGGTTTGATAACAGGCAAAAGAGCTGTGTGCCACGGTGGATTTACACTTTTTGCGTAATCTCTACCGCGTTGTATCAAAGGAAGAATATCGGCAGATCGAAGCGAGAGATCTGCAACGTTTGTGACCCAACTGGCTTGCAATGACTCTTGGTTCGCTTGGTCCGGTGTTTTTAGAGTACCACCGGTTATTTTGCCAGACATAACAAACCGAAACCATGAGCCACTAGCGCATTCGATCATTATCAGAGATTCCGGTATCATCGTCAGTCCCGTTTCCTCCAAAACTTCTCTTTTTACCGCGTCCACTAAATTTTCATTTGGTTCAACTCGACCCGCCGGCAAATACCATTTTCCCGCGCACGAAGCTTTCGCCTCTTGTATCATCAGGACTTGATCATTTTCGTTGAATAACACAGCGGCTACGATGTAAGTCACGGTCTTTTGGCATATTGGTATATAGCTTGAGCTCGCTGTTGGTTGTATTCCTTTAGCCTCTGTAATTGATTACAATAACAGTTTCTATTTATATATACATTAATCTTAATATATAGATGAGGCAGAAAATAACTTAAAAAATAAATAACTTGAAACGATCTATTTATGCTTTCAGTTATTCATTTTTTTGGAAAAATAAATAACTTGAAACGATCTATTTATGCTTTCAGTTATTTATTTTTTTGGAAAAATAAATAACTTGAAACGATCTATTTATGCTTTCAGTTATTCATTTTTTTGGAAAAATAAATAACTTGAAACGATCTATTTATGCTTTCAGTTATTCATTTTTCTGGAAAAATAAATAAATTGAAACGATCTATTTATGCTTTCAGTTATTCATTTTTTTGGAAAAATAAATAACTTGAAACGATCTATTTATGCTTTCAGTTATTCATTTTTCTGGAAAAATAAATAACTTGAAACGATCTATTTATGCTTTCAGTTATTCATTTTTTTGGAAAAATAAATAACTTGAAACTATCTATTTATGCTTTCAGTTATTCATTTTTCTGGAAAAATAAATAATTTGAAACGATCTATTTATGCTTTCAGTTATTCATTTTTTTGGAAAAATAAATAACTTGAAACGATCTATTTATGCTTTCAGTTATTCATTTTTCTGGAAAAATAAATAACTTGAAACGATCTATTTATGCTTTCAGTTATTCATTTTTTTGGAAAAATAAATAACTTGAAACGATCTATTTATGCTTTCAGTTATTCATTTTTCTGGAAAAATAAATAACTTGAAACGATCTGTTTATGCTTTCAGTTATTCATTTTTCTGGAAAAATAAATAACTTGAAACGATCTATTTATGCTTCCAGTTATTCATTTTTCTGGAAAAATAAATAACTTGAAACGATCTATTTATGCTTTCAGTTATTCATTTTTTTGGAAAAATAAATAACTTGAAACTATCTATTTATGCTTTCAGTTATTCATTTTTCTGGAAAAATAAATAACTTGAAACGATCTATTTATGCTTTCAGTTATTCATTTTTTTGGAAAAATAAATAACTTGAAACGATCTATTTATGCTTTCAGTTATTCATTTTTCTGGAAAAATAAATAACTTGAAACGATCTATTTATGCTTTCAGTTATTCATTTTTCTGGAAAAATTAATAACCTGAAACGATCTATTTATGCTTTCAGTTATTCATTTTTCTGGAAAAATAAATAACTTGAAACGATCTATTTATGCTTTCAGTTATTCATTTTTTTGGAAAAATAAATAACTTGAAACGATCTATTTATGCTTTCAGTTATTTATTTTTCTGGAAAAATAAATAACTTGAAACGATCTATTTATGCTTTCAGTTATTCATTTTTCTGGAAAAATAAATAACTTGAAACGATCTATTTATGCTTTCAGTTATTCATTTTTTTGGAAAAATGAATAACTTGAAACGATCTATTTATGCTTTCAGTTATTCATTTTTCTGGAAAAATAAATAACTTGAAACGATCTATTTATGCTTTCAGTTATTCATTTTTTTGGAAAAATGAATAACTTGAAACGATCTATTTATGCTTTCAGTTATTCATTTTTCTGGAAAAATAAATAACTTGAAACGATCTATTTATGCTTTCAGTTATTCATTTTTTTGGAAAAATAAATAACTTGAAACGATCTATTTATGCTTTCAGTTATTCATTTTTCTGGAAAAATAAATAACTTGAAACGATCTATTTATGCTTTCAGTTATTCATTTTTCTGGAAAAATAAATAACTTGAAACGATCTATTTATGCTTTCAGTTATTCATTTTTTTGGAAAAATAAATAACTTGAAACGATCTATTTATGCTTTCAGTTATTCATTTTTTTGGAAAAATAAATAACTTGAAACGGTCTATTTATGCTTTCAGTTATTCATTTTTCTGGAAAAATAAATAACTTGAAACGATCTATTTATGCTTTCAGTTATTCATTTTTCTGGAAAAATAAATAACTTGAAACGATCTATTTATGCTTTCAGTTATTCATTTTTCTGGAAAAATAAATAACTTGAAACGATCTATTTATGCTTTCAGTTATTCATTTTTCTGGAAAAATAAATAACTTGAAACGATCAATTTACGCTTTCAGTTATTCATTTTTTTGGAAAAATAAATAACTTGAAACGATCTATTTATGCTTTCAGTTATTCATTTTTTTGGAAAAATAAATAACTTGAAGCGATCTATTTATGCTTTCAGTTATTCATTTTTCTGGAAAAATAAATAACTTGAAACGATCTATTTATGCTTTCAGTTATTCGTTTTTCTGGAAAAATAAATAACTTGAAACGATCTATTTATGCTTTCAATTATTCATTTTTTTGGAAAAATAAATAACTTGAAACGATCTATTTATGCTTTCAGTTATTCGTTTTTCTGGAAAAATAAATAACTTGAAACGATCTATTTATGCTTTCAGTTATTCATTTTTTTGGAAAAATGAATAACTTGAAACGATCTATTTATGCTTTCAGTTATTCATTTTTCTGGAAAAATAAATAACTTGAAACGATCTATTTATGCTTTCAGTTATTCATTTTTTTGGAAAAATAAATAACTTGAAACGATCTATTTATGCTTTCAGTTATTCATTTTTCTGGAAAAATAAATAACTTGAAACGATCTATTTATGCTTTCAGTTATTCATTTTTCTGGAAAGATAAATAACTTGAAACGATCTATTTATGCTTTCAGTTATTCATTTTTTTGGAAAAATAAATAACTTGAAACGATCTATTAATGCTTTCAGTTATTCATTTTTCTGGAAAAATAAATAACTTGAAACGATCTATTTATGCTTTCAGTTATTCATTTTTCTGGAAAAATAAATAACTTGAAACGATCTATTTATGCTTTCAGTTATTCATTTTTCTGGAAAAATAAATAACTTGAAACGATCTATTTATGCTTTCAGTTATTCATTTTTCTGGAAAAATAAATAACTTGAAACGATCAATTTATGCTTTCAGTTATTCATTTTTCTGAAAAAATAAAGACAAGTTTATTAAACGTTTTGAACAGAGCTGTTGAATTATTTAAAATTTTTCTCTTAAATATTCGATGTAATTCATCATTTTTTTCGTATTTACAAACAAACTTGAAACATCCGTTTAACAGTTAAATGAAATTTCACTTATAATTAAAATTCACGACAGACAAAGGCTCCAGAATTGACCTCAAACTTGAAATTTTAATTGAAACTGGTCTTACAATGCGGAGAGGGCGATATTCTGAGCTTCAAAAATTCATAACTAGAAAACTATCGATTCAAACGAAAAATTTGTAGGAACTTTTTCTCTTTCCAATTATCTGAAGATAACGAAAAAAGATACGCAAACGTCAATATATCGTATCTGTAATTTAGGGACATGAATTTACCGAGAGTCGCATTTAAGTACGTGTTAATCAAATGAGAAATCGATACATCGTTTGAATCACCTCTAGGTAGCTCGCATATTTAACAGACAACGTTAATTAAGGATGTGTGATACGTACAGTCCCGCCAAAAGTGAGTTTCAGGGACAATTTCGATCACTTCTCGATGGGATTAAAATAGGGACAAAAATAATGTATATAAAACGTACTGGAAAGATTGATTTCGCATAATAATAATACCAAAATGTTATTAACAAATTGGTAGGAAAAACAATTGTTCAACAAACAATCAGTCAACGTAACTTTTTTTCTAATGAAAATGATATGTTAATTTAATTGAATGCATACGAATTTTTTCAGATTTTTTTCTTTATTATTATTATTATTATTATTATTTTTTTTTTAAAATGCGCAGAATATAACAAATTTTGGATATGCGTTTGGCAAAAAAATCTTGACTGTAATAGATGATTTTATGCCGAACACATCCAAAATTCATCATTTCGCGCGCATTTTTAAAAATAAAAAAATCAAAATCAAAATAAAGAAAAAAATCTAAAAAAATTCGTATACATTCAAATAAATTAACATATCATTTTCATTAGAAAAAAAAGTTAGGTTGACTGATTGTTTGTTGAACAATTGTTTTTCCCACCAATTTGTTAATAACATTTTAGTATTATTATTATGCGAAATCAATCTTTTTCGCACGTTTTATATGCATTATTTTTGTCCCTATTTTAATCCCATCGAGAAGTGATCAAAATCGTCCCCGAAACTCACTTTTGTCGGGACTGTACGTATCACACATCCTTAATTAACGTTGTCTGTTAAATACGCGATATGGTGAAAATTCCTTAGGAAAGTGGAACAACCACATATGTCAAAGAGCGACACCAGTTGGAAAGCATAGAGAAAATCCTCTAGAAAAAACTGATTAACCACTAAGTATATAAAAAGGGTATCTGTATAATTACCGATAGCTTCGTTTTGTGCCACGAGGGTAAAATCGCACAGGTCGTCGTCATCCTCGTTGACACTTTGACCAGCGAGGACTTGTCGTATTTTTTCCTCTATAACATCTGGCATTTTGTCAGTAAGCAGATATAATCGTGTTGGTATATTTCTCTCGCGATTGGTGAGTAATCGAGTTTTGCCGCGTTGCTATTATTGCTCATAACAATAATCCTATCGCGTAACTGTACTGATATACTAGGAGTGTATAACGTGCGGCCCGCGCTTGTCCGTACTCACTGAACGTCATCGGATCAAGCACCGTAACCCTACCCTTTTACAACACGTCAAAATATTCATAACGCGTTCGACGGCCTTTTCCTTCGTCGCATTCTAGGTCATTGACAACGCCACCGCTGCTGTCGCTGCCCCCACCGCCACCTATGATTTTATACAACAAGGACCAAAACGCATCTTTCATTTTTTGCATCAATAGATAAGATAATTTTTCCATGAATTAACACGTTGGCGCATCTATCTTGCGCTCGTTATCCGTGATTAAACATGTTATTCGCGACGTAATAGAGGTCGCTCGGTCAATACACATTTTCACCGTGCTGTGACGCCACCGGCGCGCAATTCTCGTTCTGATTGAAGAATGCGGTAGAATTAACATATTTTCCAACTTCTTTCCTCAAGGTAAGCAGCATGCACGTGTGTTGGGTATTTCCGTATCTCTAACTTATCGGTAGCGCTTTCCCTTCGAGTTGGTTGATTTATCGCCGTAAACCACGGCAACGAAGTCAGGTCATGCATAGAAGCACAGTTCTTGTGGAGCTCGTGGCCCAGAAAGTTTTTGGCCGAAAACGGCCGCGGCGCAGCGCTGCCTTCGACCGATCTGCCGGAGCTCCGCCTGGTGGACGGATTCTAACCTCCCATTGGCTACCTTGTTAGCGCCATCTTTCGAATGGGATGAATGATTATAAAAACGTGAAATCAGCATAATCGTGTGATAATACTTTTGTTATACAGATTGTTACAGTTTGGTACGTTTTTATAATCGTTGGACAGTTATACATTTCCAAAAACGGATACATTACTTTCCGGGAAAAAATACGGTCAATCTGAATTTAAAACTAGCAACCCGATCGCCCCTGCGGGGCGTCGGGTTGTTTGTTGGGCCCAAGCCTCCAAAAAATGGCTCTTCGGGCCATTTTTAAGGCGCTCCGTATGGTCCGGTCGTGGCGTTCACGCTCCGTATAGCTTTGGACGCCGCGCTACACGTTCTGTATAGTTTGACTATCGTGTTTCGGTCTCCGTATGGTTTGGACGTCGCATTCCGCGTTCCGTTAACGCGCATTGCGCTTCGCGTTCTATATGGTTTGAACGACGCGTTTTACACCCGCCCGTATGATTTACATGTCGCGCTTTGGATTACCATGTTTACCAACATCGTTTTTTAAATAATTATCAATAGAGTTTTCATGAAGAGTAAGTATTGAGAGTATAAGTATTATCATTTCCACACCACTTTGAAGTAGATAATTTACCGCGTTTTTGTTTTACCATCCGATATGTGATAAATCGAAGGAAAGTTGTGATCCCAGTAGTTCTAATAAACTTATATTACTGGCGCAATTTCCTGCCTCTGGCGCTGAGCAGCCCTTAGTACATCATGAAGTGATGTTGAATAGACGCAAACTTGCTGCCATTGACGCGTTTGCGTTTCCTCTTGACATTTAAAATCAAGAGTATTCAATATTTATAATAATTTATGCATATTCTGATTATTTAATGTGTCACTTTTTTATT
Organism: Tromatobia lineatoria; assembly: GCA_949699805.1. NCBI lineage: Eukaryota > Metazoa > Arthropoda > Insecta > Hymenoptera > Ichneumonidae > Tromatobia > Tromatobia lineatoria. Next base: position 6,207,197 of record OX453054.1, read on the forward strand.
TTTACTTTCAATTCTTATTGTTTCACATTATTAAAATATTTCATAGTTTTTGATACTATGTATTTTTTTGGAAATACAAATTGTAAAACATTCTATTATTAAGTTTGCAACGAGGTTATTAGTGGAGCGGATCCTTTCATGAGAATTGAACTTTTTTTTCGCGTTTCATCGTCGTTGTTGGCAAGATCGGTCGCAGTTAGTAAGGGACGTAAATGTAGTTTTTTCGATTTGCTGCTGTGTCACTTTTTGACAGGTGACAATTTAGAAACTATAATAGACAAATAAAATGACAAATACGAGTGCCACTGTAAATTAACAAACAATATAATTGACAAAAATATACATGTCGAACAAAATTTTGTAAATTAGATAAATCTCAGTGATAAATATGCTGTACGAATGTCGTGTTTGGATAATGTTAACTTATTCTTACAGATTATTTAATATTTATGAACTGCTATTTCAATTGAAGTATACAAATTCATTCAATGAATGAAACAATAAAAAACAGTTCTTACTGTGATAAAGAAATGCGCTAGAATTTACATATTTTCTACCTTCTTCACTGAAGGTAAAGCAGAGCACATTCACACGTGCTCGGTGTTGACTGATCCCTTACTTACCGGCAGCGCTCTCTACCGTGTTTCTCGTTTCTCCGTCGTACGCGCACCGACAGATGTCGTATTTTTTTATCAAACAACCTAACAACAATAATTACATTCGCCGACAGAATATTTGAGTACCAACGCGATTGAAAGAAACAAGAAATCCGTAAATGCTTTTTTGAGTTTGCAATGTCATGGAGTAATGACAATTTATCATACGTTGTAGATCTTCGAACTGATAAATATCCAAGTTAGATAAGAATTATTCGACCGCATAATTGTTGCATTTTTATCAACGGATCAGGTAAAAAAAAATTTCAAAAAATCTTACGCAATTCACAATGTCACGTTTTTATGTTACATTTTAACAATTATGGCAATTAATTTGTAAGCTTAATTTTCAGTATGTTGAGTGTTGCGAGATGTTGCACAAGAGTTGCTCCGAGGAGTTTTGCCTTTAAAAGTGGATATGGCAATTTATCCACTTACCAAACTGCTCCAAAAATTTCCATCACGTCCAATTTTCGGGCCGTACCTCTGCTTCAGAAGACTTCGATTCAACTTGCACAGGTTTATACAGATTTTTGTGAGATTGTACACTGAGAGTAAAGCATATTGTTTATTTGATGATTTCACATGGTAAAACGAATATAGGAAGGTTTGCAATGTTTTATGGTTGAAGCGATGATAATATGGTTCGATAAATGAGACTTGCAAGTTTATTGGAAATAAACGTTGAAGTCGTATATGCGAGACAACGGTATATTTGAAACTATTAGAATATTTTTTGAAACTATTAGAATATTTTTTGAAACTATTAGAAAAGTTTTTGAAACTATTAGAAATGTTTTTGAAACTATTAGAAAAGTTTGTGAAACTATTAGAATAGTTTTTGAAACTATTAGAACAGTTTTTGAAACTATTAGAAAAGTTTGTGAAACTATTAGAATAGTTTTTGAAACTATTAGAACAGTTTTTGAAACTATTAGAATAGTTTTTTAAACTATAAGAATAGTTTTTTGGAACTATTAGAATAGTTTTTGAAACTTTTAGAATAGTGTTTGAAACTATTAGAAAAGTTTTTGAAACTATTATAATAGTTTATGAAACTATTAGAATATTTTTTGAAACTATGAGAATAGTTTTTGAAACTATAAGAATAGTTTTTTGAAACTATAAGAATAGTTTTTTGAAACTATTAGAATAGTTTATGAAACTATTAGAATAGTTTATGAAATTATTATAATAGTTTATGAAACTATTAGAATATTTTTTGAAACTATTAGAATAGTTTATGAAACTATTAGAATAGTTTATGAAACTATTAGAATAGTTTTTGAAACTTTTAAAATAATTTTTGAAACTTTTAGAATAATTTTTGAAACTATAAGAATAGTTTTTTGAAACTATAAGAATAGTTTTTTGAAACTATTAGAATAGTTTATGAAACTATTAGAATAGTTTATGAAATTATTATAATAGTTTATGAAACTATTAGAATATTTTTTGAAACTATTAGAATAGTTTATGAAACTATTAGAATAGTTTATGAAACTATTAGAATAGTTTTTGAAACTTTTAAAATAATTTTTGAAACTTTTAGAATAATTTTTGAAACTATTAGAATAGTTTTTGAAACTATAAGAATAGTTTTTTGGAACTATTAGAATAGTTTTTGAAACTTTTAGAATAGTTTTTAAAACTATTAGAATAGTTTTTGAAGCTATTAGAATAGTTTTTGAAACTATTAGAATAGTTTCTGAAACTATTAGAATAGTTTCTGAAACTATTAGAATAGTTTCTGAAACTATTAGAATAGTTTTTGAAACTATTAGAATAGTTTTTGAAACTATTAGAATAGTTTCTGAAACTATTATCATTTTGATGATTGCTACAATAATTATATTAGTGGTTGATCCAACTATTTTCTTATATTCGCTACAACCATAAAATATAGACGTTTTCCTAGGAATTATAGTTTATAGTTAGATTATCATCAGTCCAACTATATTATTTTCAAAATTACCAGATTTTTCTCTCAGTGTAGCAGTAATTAATTTACTTTAGCTTTCTCAATGAGAAAGCTTTGGTTTTGAGAAAAAAAATTTTTTTTTACAGATTTTCATTTCAGAATACTCAGCATCACCTAAAACACTGATTTAAAATGGCTTAGAATTAGAGCTACGAATTTTTTTCAATTAGAGCTACGAATTTTCAGAAGCTAAAGACCATACATTTTTCAAAGAATTAGAAGTTTAATTGATATTAACAGGATATTTGAATTCTTAAAAAAATTCTGAAAAAAATTGTCAGGTAAAAAATTTCAGTTCCATTAAGAATTTATGATATGTACAGTCCCACCAAAAGTGAGTTTCATAGACAATTTCGATCACTTCTCGATGGGATAAAAATCGGAAAAAGAACGATGCATATATAATGTGCTGAAAAGATTCATTTCGCATAATCACAATCCCAAAATGTCATTAACAAATTGGTGAAAAAAACAATTGTTCAACAAACAATCAGTCAACCTAACTTTTTTTCTAATGAAAATGATATGTTTATTTATTTAAATGCATACGAATTTTTTCAGATTTTTTTCTTTATTTTGGTTTTTATTTTTTTTATTTTGAAAAGTGCGTAGAATATAACAAAATTTGGATATGCGTTTTGCAAAAAAAAATCTTGAGTGTAGTAGATGGTTTTATGCCGAAAACATATCCAAAATTCATTATTTCGCGCACATTTTCAAAAAAAAAAGAAAATTGGAATAAAGAAAAAAATCTGAAAAAATTCGTATGTATTCAAATAAATTAACATATCACTTTTATTAGAAAAAAAGTTAGGTTGACTGATTGTTTTTCGAACAATTGTTTTTTTCACCAATTTGTTAATAACATTCCGGGATTATTATTATGCGAAATCAATCTTTTCAGCACGTTTCATATGCATTATTTTTTTCCGATTTTTATCCCATCGGGAAGTGATCGAAATTGTCTCTGAAACTCACTTTTGGCGAGACTGTACGTATCATACATCCTTAAGACTATCTGCACTTATGAAGAATTATTAAGGGATTACCAATCTTGCGGCAGCTAAAGTGCGCACGTCCTTTTTAAAAAATTTCAAAGAGCCATAAAATATAAATTTTTGCATTTCGTAAAAAATTGCAACCATTAAGGAATAACTGCTACTTCACTTGTGTGCTACATTTCAGCTCAATCGGTTGAACGGTGTTTGAGTTACAGGTGATTGGAATTACGAAGCCGTGCACACACTTGTGCAGGGCAAAAATACTTTTTCTAAACCACTTTTCTCGATGTTTTGGACCATTCTGAGTATTCTGACATAAATTAGGGTGGGTCAAAAAAATCTTTTTTTTTTTTTTTCAAATCCGACACACGTCACAAAGTATAAGACACAATTGTTGTAGAGCGTTCAATTTTCTATAAATATAAACGATGCTACTGGTTTTATAGTCTGTTGGTGATGAGACATGATCATTTTTATGAGACTAAATTAAAGATGCAAATCGTTGATGAGCATAATCTTTCCATTAATATTAAGAGCTTATACTTGGTGAGTACTTTCTAGAGATACTAAGCAACTAGTTTTCGTGTGTCGGATTTAAAAAAAAAAATATCGATTTTATTTACCCACCCTAATATAAATCTCGGAACTTTTTTCAAAATAAAAACAAAGCTTCCTTTGTGAGTAAGCAAAATCATTTTGAACTAGGAAAAAAACTATGAGGACGACTGTGATAGAAATATTTGTGAAGATAAAAAAGATTGGCGACTTATGCTGTTTTATTAAAATAGGCGCAAGGTCTTTTCCGGCAAACAGGAACTTTAGCTGTGCGATATGCCTCAGCAGTTGGACGAAGCTCACAGAAGATCGTCGGCTCATGGATGTTGACTTGCAGCGGAATGGTTTTTATAGCGGTAGCGTTAGGTACATTTGGCTACGCATTGTTTTATTTTGTTGTTCGTCACGTAATTAAAATAATCGTTGAGAAAACTTATGGAAAGTGATGGATATCTAACGAATTTAATAATTAATTTCGGGAACAGTATTATTAGCACATAATTAACATATGCATATATATCTTTATCTCTACATAATGTAGATATAAATTACATTCGAATCCTTGTTCTCTAATCATAATAAATAGTGCTTTTGGATATCATGCGTAAAGTTTCATTGACTGACCTTCCCTCGCTTTTAGGCGGTGTTACGAGGCTCACAGAATCCGGATTATCGATGGTAACTTGGAAATTTCTCGGTGAAAAAATGCCAACAACCGAGCTTCAATGGATCCAAGAATTCGAGAGATACAAAGCGTTTCCGGAATATAAAATGTAATGTTATGTAGACAAAGTTTTGATATAAACGCATAGGGTAGATGTACCATTTTTGGTCACCTTAGGTTCGATTGTGGCTATCTTTTGACCGAATGAAACAAAATATTCAATCGAATACAAGGAACATCGTTTACATCATCCAATTAGATTATATGAATGCTTTCGATAAATTAATCCGCTATTAAGGAAAAAAAAGAATTTGAATATCATGTTAAAAATGGCCATTAACGGTATATCTACCCGAAGAGATCCTATAAAAAAAGGATGCAAAGTAGAACTGTGCATATTACTTCCTCATTATTTTTCGCTTTTTGCGAACCTCTATGAGAAAATCTGTTAACGATGTATGGTATGTACAGTCCCGCCAAAAGTGGGTTTCAGAGACAATTTTGAACACTTTCCGATGCGATAAAAATCGGAAAAAAATAATGCATATAAAACGTGCTGGAAAGATTGATTTCGCATTGTAATAATCCCAAAATGATATTAACAAATTGGTGAAAAAGAACAATTGTTCAACAATCAATCAGTCAACATAACTTTTTTTCTAATGAAAATGATACGTTAATTTATTTGAATGCACACGAATTTTTTCAGATTTTTTTCTTTACTTTGATTTCAATTTTTATTATTTTGACAAATGTGCGCGACATAACAAATTTTGGATATGTGTTCGGCATAAAACCATCTACTACACTCAAGATTTTTTTGCAAAACGCATATCCAAAATTTGTTATATTCTGCGCATTTTTCAAAATTAAACAATTAAAATTCATAACTAGAAAACTATCGATTTAAACGAAAAATTTGTAAGCACTTTTTCTCTTCCCAATGATCTGAAGATAAAGAAAAAAGATACGCGAACGTCAATATATCGTATCCGTAATTTAAAGACATGAATTTATTGAGAGTCGCATTCATCTAATGTTAATCAAATGGGAAATCTATTAATCGCTTGAGCTACCTCAAAAAAATTTTTCATCGCGCTAAAATTTTGAGATGAGTTGCTTAAAGGTACAAACTATAGATTAAAACGATGCAAAATTTTAAAAAATTTCGACACCCAATATTTATATATTACGAAGGTCCAGTTTTTGGTAAGCGAAACAGTTTTTCAAGTTATTTTTATTTACGAGGAACCAAAACAGCGAAGTTTGGAAACTTTCTGAAAATCTGGACAAGTGAAATTGTATTTTATCGTTGCAGAACAAATTCAAAAATGACGCTCGAGGAATTCAAGAGAATTTGGTGGATGGAATATTTGCATAGAATGTGGGGCAGACTGATAGGCGCGAGTTTCGCTTTGCCAGCGGCTTATTTTTGGGCAAAAGGAATGCTAACGCCAGTGATGAAGAAGCGTATAGTGGTTTTGGGTTCGTTGATCGGGCTCCAAGGACTAATGGGCTGGTACATGGTGAAATCCGGACTGGAGGATCGTTTCGATGGTCCTTCGGACGTTCCGAGAGTATCGCAATATCGTCTGGCGTCTCATCTTGGTCTTGCTCTCGTCATATACAGCGGTTTTCTTTGGGGCGCTTTAGACCATCTTCTACCGGCGAAGAAACCGGCCGTCGATTATTTTGGCGAAAGGACGATTAAATCCACGGCGACGATGGGTCTTAAGCGTCTAAGAAGAATGGTTCATGGAACGAAAGCCTTGATCTTTCTCACGGCTTTGTCCGGTGCCTTTGTCGCCGGCCTCGATGCCGGTTTAATCTATAATAGCTTCCCGAAAATGGCTAACAAATGGATACCCGACGATATTTTCGCCATGTCGCCCGCCTTGAGAAACTTTACCGAAAATCCTACGACGGTCCAGTTTGATCATCGTGTTTTGGTGAGTTTTCTATCGTAATTATTATTAATGCGGCTCGGTGACGACTATCGAAGTCAAATCAGTGCTAAATTTTTGAAATTGATTCTCTTAAGTTTCATTAAGGTGCTCGATAATTTCGATGTTGAGCGATTTTGTCCGAGACGCCACTTCATTTTGTTCGAAATAAATTCTAAAAAATCTGGTTAAAATTTGAGAGCTCTATCTCAACGGGAAAACGTGCCTGTAAGCACAAACATTTTAACATTGTAATAACATGGAAGTTTTGGCACAATTACTTTGAATTTTTTTTCCGAGCCTCACAATAGCGGAAAAAATCCAAATACTCCACGAATTGTACATCAAGTTGTTGGACTTTGTACACAAATTTTAGAGACCATCTCATCATTATATTCTTCACACTTAAGCCACTAAAGTCATTGAAACCGGCAAGAGCCTTTTTTTACAACTGACTGCGCTCTTTTCATTCGGTTACTTAATGTACAAAATAATTTGAAACTGCTTAACATTATGTCTTAAGGGTTGCTCTTTTTGATAGTGCCAATAAGAAATTTCAGAAAAAATTTTTGATCTTAAAAAAATGGTTTTTTTGAAAAGTAATATGATTTCTTAAACATTTTTTTTTCACGCTAAGTGACTTTTCAGGATCTTTCAGCTTTGCTATAGAGGATAAAACCATTTAGATTATGTTTTTAAGATCTGAACTTGAAAAACAGAATGAAGAAATTTTTGTTTCGTTGCGTAGTATATAATTATCATTATCCACGCACTCACCGTTTTAAGAGGTTTTTGCGGCCTGGAGAATATATGAGGGGTTATCGGTACCACATCGATGATATTCCGCATTTCTGTTCGCAAATCGACAAATCGGTTGAGCGGTAAAAATTTTACGTCTCTCTGAATTTACATAAAAATGTCTTCCGAGTATAAACAAGCCTTTAAAGTAGAACCTTGCAAATTGCTTCCTCATTATTTTTTGCTGTCTACAAAGCTTCCTCTATAAGGAAATCAAAATTGATCAACATACTTCTTCATAGAGGTAGTTTTGTAGACAGCAAAAAATAATGAGGAAGCAATTTGCAAGGTTCTATTTTTTTGCTAAATAGGAAAGGTAGGAACGGATATAAAAATCTCACTTTCCCCAAGATATTGTTTAAATTCATTATCAGTTTTTTTTTTTCGTTTGTCGATAGTGGTGGATCATCGCACCTTTTAATTGGGTCTTGCCCGTTTTTATGAAACAAATAAAATAAATAATATAAATTATTAATCGATTGTAACTTTCTGTCTTTTCAAGGGTATTTCTACGCTCACCCTCATAACGACAATGGCATGGATGTCACGAAAATCGAAGCTTCCTGGCCGCGGATCCACCGCAGTATTGGCCGTGCTCTGCGCTGGTTATATGCAAGTTATTTTGGGGGTGACGACTCTCCTGTATTACGTACCAATACCTTTAGCCGCATCGCATCAGTCCGGAAGTCTCGTGCTTCTCAGTACAATATTGTGGTTATCTCACGAATTGAAGCATGTCAAGAAAATCGTTCGATAGATTCATTATTAAATATAAGCTTTGTATAATATTTGTTAATTAATTCGATAAACATTTGTGAAAACTGTCATTCGAGTTTGCATTAAACAATAAACGCCGATAGCTTGTCATTTTTAGTTGTTATCACAATTTTCCATTTACAATACTGTTGAATATCGATTTGTTTTTTTCTAAATAACACTCAGCGGTACAAAAGCGATTAAATAGCTCAAACAATATCACAAGATTATACTTGTTTATTTCGACGATGTAACGAGCACACATTATATTATACAAAATTTATCGACCTTTTTCTTCTCAATTGTTATATTTTGAAGGGACGCATTCACCAAATTTTCTGCAACAAAATCGCAATGTTAATGTTAAGTTAATATCAAAGACATCGCAACGTGATGCGTAAAAGGTGCTGAACCTAATTTTCAAAATTAATTCTTATTCAGTTCCTTCGTTGATCAACTATATACTACGTTATAGTATGGACTCGATTGATTCAGACTGTGAACATTAGGGAATGTCGAATATCAATTCTTTGTTTCACTCCCGACGCACATTTCATTGAACGAGGTTTCGTGTTCAAGTCGAGCGCAACATTTTTTCAGACCCGACTCATTTTTTACTTTATACGTCGATGGAAATCCTTTTTATCAAATCGTAATCTTTTATTTTTGTCTGCCAATTAATTTTTTTTTACTCAATAAGGTAAATACTCCTATACAGTGGCAGCGCTGATATTAGTGGCAGCTTTCGTATGTCATGTGTTATAGCAACGCTTTTAGATGCTGCAGCGAAGGTTTCCAACAATAGAAATAATCTGCAAGATTTTTTACGTCAGATAGCATACTTTACTATTAGAATAATTTTCGTTGGGCTGTTTTCGTCGGGAAAAATGTTTGTTTTGACATTTTGGAGCAGAGAATGTTTATTAAGTTTTGTGTTGCCTTGTTATTAAATCTTTTTAATTATATTTATGAGCCGGATCCTTCGGCCAAAATATCTTTATAATTTTTGTTGTGTTTGGTGTGATGATTGTTGGGTGACTAAGAAATATTTATGTTATTCAATACTTGTTTATGTTCGCGGTGTTGAGAGCGAATTTAGGAATAAATGCCCGATGGAATAAATGGCCGGGTGAAAAAAGGCCGACGGAAAAACGCTGATTTGAAATTGATCAGAAAATATTATATTATATTATATTAGAAGACAACAAATTTTAGAGGCAACAAAAAAAACATAGTTTCGTAAGTGCATCAACGCATCCACAACGATACCTACACTAACCTGCTACTAAGAAATACACAGACACAGTAAGGGATTTATATACAAAATATACCTGGTATAACGATTTCCTCCAGATTCGCAGGTTCGGGGTTTCCGATCAATCCGAGTTAGCCTTCAACTTTATCCGATTCAGGGACTTGTTTTTTTAAATTAATTCAATGTCACAAACATGATTGTGGCTGTGTATAACAATGGGGTTTGTTTTTTTCAAGGTCTATTAATGAGATCATCTCTTTTCATCGGCATTTTTTCCATCTGCCTTTGTTTCCTTCGGCCTATTTTTCCATGGGCCTTTTTTCCCCGGCCATTTTTTCCTGATACCGTTGAGAGCGCACCGTATCGGCGGGGCTGTATCGGCTCTCACTAGCGCGTAGTCTTTTTTTCAAGACTAAGGGATCGACAGGCATATGAACCGTGTGAGTCAGTTGTAGCTGAGCGACCCACTGTAGCGCATTAAGACGATAGAGTTCTCATTCGACCAACCTGACGAGGTTGACGAGAAAGAATACGTGTCGTTGAGGAAAGTGTGAGAACGGCAACGGCTCTAAATTCTCCGATCCTTAACTATCCATATTCTACCAAAAGGACGGCAACGGATCTAGATCCTTATTGGTGTGAATTACGAAATCGAAATCATAGCTCGTACACGTTATGCGTGTTAGTGAACAACGTTGAAAAGTTAATTTTGTAATAATTACCCAACGCGATAATTGTTAACATGGGTTTTGATGCCGCAAGGCTTTTCTCACTCGAGCCAATAAAGATAATCGTATTTTTATGGCTCGATTCATGTGTTTTATTTTTGTGTTATTTAATTAATCTTGATCCTTTCAATCATCGTAACATTAAAAACGAAAATACGAGGGAACTTCATGTTGAAGAACTTTCGATCATACAATGATCGTGAAAACTGCTTCCTTCGATATTTTGGCGGGAGAAGTCGGTACTTACTAAATTACCATCCCATCCTGATGTTATTTTAGTTTACAATGATCATCTATCGATCACTCCATTGTTATTGAAAAATTTTCAATAACAAACAAACACATAGCATAAACGTGGTGAGGCGAATTCTTCTGGACGTTCATTGTTTTGTACGCACATCGTAAATGAAGAAAATCGAAACAGCGCTAATGCAAAACAGTGGCGCCACGTAAAAATTGCATTTAAAAGTGTTAAATTAACACTGTACCGAGTCATTCCCATTATTAGCACGGGTAGAAATATTCACGCCGTCGTAGGTGTGAAAATAACTCCCACAATTGTGTTAACAATAACACCGAAAATGTTGACCTCTAACACCGTACGATTTTTAAACTGTGGATTTCTCACAGTGTAATCGATATCTAAATTGTTGCATTAAGGAGGTTCGTCAGTAAAATTAAAAATGCACAGAAAAATCTAAAATAATTACCGCGTTTTAAATAATTCACAACAAACTCACATGAATTTTTCGGGAATTTTCGTCTACATCGTTTACACAAAATTAATTTTTTTATGCATGCATTTCAACATGAGCTCTTATGGCATGTTTACGAATTTAAGAAAAAAAAATAATCGAAACATTTTTTACATCGTTGAATTTTTAAGTATTTGGTGGAATTAATTCTTTTTTTTCGATGTAAAAAATTTTTTCATTTTTTTTTATTCGTAAATATGCCATAAGAGCCCATGTTAAAATGTATGCATAAAAAATTAATTTCGTGTAAACGATGTAGACGAAAATTCCCAAAAAATTCATGTGAGTTTGTTATGTATTATTAAAAACGCGGTAATTATTTTAGATTTTTCTGTGCATTTTCAATTTTACTGACGAACCTCCTTAAGGGTGCCACTAATAAGAGTATCTCCACATATTAACTATGTTCGTGATATTTTAAAAAGTAATAAACATAATCGGTTATTGAGAAAACGTTTTGGATCGCTCGCATTCTTCTCCTTCGGATGGACTCTTTTTTTTAATTATGAAAAACTTACGGTTTCATATATGATTCGATATTCCATTGAAACCAGTCTTAAATTGCCGGTAATAAGTGCATTCACCTTATCGTTAATAATAACGACTGCTTGTTAAGGCGTAAAATGAAAATAGAGACTTGATTTTCGACACGCTGTAATGCTCACCGTTACAGTTTATCAGTTGCTTGATGAATTTTTAGAAAATTTGTAAACCCTGCTTAGATCTTCAAAATTTGTTGTTGTTATTCTTGATTTAAACACTAATCTTAATCCAGTATAGTTATCGCAGAACTATTCTGCACCATCGATTAAACAATTTTTTACAGTTCAATCGCCGTGTTTTTTTTTTTTTATTACAACCAAAGTGTCTTATCTCCGCCCGCAGCTTTAGTACTATCTTATAATTGGCAGTCACACTATATTTCTCGATTTCAATCACTCATTGTTCGTTCATTTTTATATACTTTTTTTATTATTATTATTTTTTTTCTTTCTTAAAACGTGCATATCGTACACATTTTGGTCCAACGTGGCCATATCTATAGCATTAGGTAAATTGCACTTTTTTAAAATTATTGTAGCGGTTGATTTCCTTATCGTTTTTTTTTTTTTTCAACTATTTACATACATGACACGATTTCGCTTCTTGCACTTTGCCTTCAACTCACCAATCAAAAGTATTACTACACAGTTACCACGAGTATTTCGATAAAAACGTCATCGTAGCGTGTTTTTTTCTGTTTTTGCTATTGAAAAACGTACGTGTAAACTCTGGAATTGTTATTTTTTTTTTTTTTTTTTTTTCATTTCATTAATCGTTATTGTGCGTCACGTGTTATAAAAAAAGTAGATAAAACGAATTTAGCGGTGCGTAAGTCTTGAATTTATCACTGGACATTTTTTTTTACAATTGTAGAAGAAAATCCTTCAAAGGATTTTCCGCTCAGTCCAACTAAATCGAATATAGCCGAACGACGCGTCGACTTGTTTCATTATCACAATAATTAGTGTTCCCGAAAGATGAATTAAATAAGAAAGCAAAAAAAAATTAAATTAAATTATATGTCAAATAGTTATAATAATACACTCGCCTTGTGCATTTTCTGATACGATCAGTCTGATAAAAAGTTGTAAAAGTCGCAATGAGAATTATTTAACGTGATTAAATTTCTCTCGATGAAAGATGATTATTAGCGATTGCGATTAGAAATATCTTAAATGCACTTGCGCCATTTCTCTCGTCGTAGCCGATAAACTATATTTAGTATTTCGTGTATTGGTTTCGAAACTTAATAAAAAAAAAAAAAAATCGAATATTTATCCTCGAAGAACGCTTTTTTTTTAACGACGCGTTGGTGTATCGAAACATTATTATCGGTTACACTCATGATTTCAAATTATAAATTACAGCAGAATGACAATATTTGGAGCACTATTTTTTTTCTCCTTAGTCTCATCCTTTAATTCCTTCGTTTGTAAAATGATTCTCGCTAAAATTGCCGCCTATCAACGAATATTTAAAGGTTTCTCAGAGCAATACAATGTGGCCATATTATTCAAAATACTTTTTTTTTCTTTTTTTTCAACACTTCTGACATGACAATAATTCAGGTTTATTTTTATTGAATAAAAATAAACCTGGCGATAGCATTAACTAGTCAGAAAATATTTAGATGCTTTTATTCACTGCACTCGAAAGTTTTATCCATTTGAGAAAATCAAACGGAGATGAAAAAAAAAATTTTGATCGGTTAAATTCATTATATGAACATAGAAAGTCTATTTCTCAGGTGAGAAAAATTAAGAATATATCTAAACATATTTTCTCGATAACTTCAATTTTTAATGCAATGAGCGATCTTTAAATATTTGTTAATCAGAAAGAATTTTCCTGATTTTTTTTTAGAAACACCGAAGAAAAAAATCACGGTGTCAAAGGACATTTAAGGGCATTTTCAGAAAATTTCAGACATTTTCACAAAGTTTTAAGGACATTTTCCAAAACTTTCAAGAATAGTATCAAAAAGTTTCAACAACACCTCTAAACAGCATAAAAATATTTTTGCAGAGTCAGATGCAATTAACAAACATTTTAAATTGTTTCTTAGAAAATTACTAAAGCTTTCGAGTCTAATGAGCGATGTTTAATTATTTTTAAACTTGTTTTTAATCTTTTTAAACTTAAAAAAACAAAAGATTAAAAAACAGATTTTTGGAAAATATTTATATTTTTTATTACTCTGAGTAAACTCTCAATATCTTTTGAAAGGCCGCAGCTTTCGTACGAATTATTTTTCGGTTACAAAGGAGAGAATTTTAGGACGAGACTAACGAAAAAAAGCTCAAAATATTGTCACCCTAATTTAAAGCTGTGTGGTTTTTTCCCAACAGCTTCGACGTAAGGTAAACGCAAGATAATACAAATAGCTCATTAAAACTTGCGAAATCCTGCGTTCTGAATTTTCAAAAAATTTTGCATTTATATTTTTGTTAAAATGACTATTTCAAAAGAGTTTCAATCTATGTTAACACTTCACTCGAGCGTTATTAGAGGAATTTCGTTCCGTGAATTGTCATAAAAAATATCGATAATATCCGAGGAGAAATGTGGATAAATCTAAAAAAGAAATCCTCAAAATCTATCGAGATTACAAAGCAATATTGAAATCTCAAGAATTTCCAAATCCAGTTTACATTTTATGTACTTAGCGTTAGATAATATCGAAAGATATCAAAAAGTTCCTGGATTCAAAAACTCGCAAAGCAAAAAAAGAACACATTGTGTCGGTCATAATTAAATTTCTGCTTTCCGTAAAAAAGCAACCGAGCGGTTAACATTAACGTCCATTGGTCTATATATAATCGTCGTACATCACGCGTTAAGGAAATGCATAAAATATTAAATATATACATTCAGGATAAACTATATATAGATAACGATTTGCATTTCCTGCAAAATTTAAGTTCGATCGTACGGCTTCCCTTTTTTTTTTTTTAATTATTGTTATTAATATTCATACCATTTTCCTGTTACGTTCGCGATAGTCGTGTCACCGGCGTTTATTATACAGTCACGACTCTTGTTAATCAATAACTCATAAATAAGTCGAGACACAATACGATTAGATACATAAGAACGAGATTTCCAACGAGTGGAATTCTTAAACGTTTGCAAAACGCCTTACGTATCTTTATGTATTCGTTATGCATAATTTTTCCTTTTTGCACACGCGTAAATTACGAAACGTACGTATTTTTATAGCACTGCAATTAAAATCTGCGATACAAATAAAACATATATGTCTAAATAAGGATATCGGTGAAAAAATTGATGTTTTTATTTATTGTTTTCTCCCGAAAAGTAAATTATGCTTTGAATGAAAATACTGAAATGATGAGTTGAAAGTTAAATGACTGTTTAATTCAATTTAATTAAAACGCATTTATTTATAAAGTTTCGGGCTTGTTATTGAAAAACCGAGATGGAAGCGTGGAAAAGAAAACAGCGATTTAATTTACGAAATGCGATTTAAATTACGATATGTTTATATATTAGACTACCTTAAAAAAAATTCCTCTTGCAACACCAAAAACCTGAACTCTAATATTGACTTTCATGGAAGGAAAACTTTGCACAAACTTTTTTTTATAGCTGCGTAAGAATCTTTTGTTTTCCTTATTTGATTAATATCTAGATAATCGAATCTTTCTTTGAATGGAGATGATTATTTTAGCTTTTTGTCGCTTGAATTATTACGATTAAGGTAATTTGATGATGAATAACTTTTGCAAAAAGTGTTTTAATTTATTTTTCATATTAGGAGATCGATCTTTTCTGTCGACCGTTTTGTCGGTTCGTACCGTTTGGATTAATTAAATTGCACCGTTAGATTTGCGCAATATTTATGTCTGAAATCCACTGTTTTAACATTTGTGTATTTGGGTGTGTCGAAATTTTTTTTTTTTTTCATTTTGCATCGTTTTAATCTATAGTTTGTACCTTTAAGCAACTCTTCTCAAAGTTTTAGCGCAATAAAAAAATTTTTAAAAGTAGCTCAAACGATGAATAGATTTCCCATTTGATTAACACGTAGATCAATGCGACTTTCAATAAATTCATGTCCCTAAATTACAGATACGATATATTGACGTTCGCGTATGTTTTTTCGTTATCTTCAGATCATTGGGAAGAGAAAAAGAGCTTATAAATTTTTCGTTTAAATCGATAGTTTTCTAGTTATGAATTTTTGAAGCTCAGAATATCGCTCTCTTCGCCCTGTAAGATCAGTTTCAATTGAAATTTCAAGTTTGAGGTCAATTCTGGAGCCATTTTCTGTCGTGAAGTTTAATTATAAGTGAAATTTCATTTAACTGTTGAACGGATGTTTCAAATTTGATTGTAAATACGAAAAAAAATTATGAATTACATCGGATGTTTAAGAGAAAAATAAAAAAATTCATCGGCTTTGTTCAAAACGTTTGATAAACCTGTCAAATTTGACCGAACATCGGGAAAAAATTCAACAAAACATCAAAAAATTTAAAAAGAAAGAAAAAAATTATGAAGCGTCCGAAGAAATTTTTAGACTGGGTCACAAATTTTCAATCAAAATCAAAGTAAAGAATAAAGTCTGAAAAAATTCGTATGCATTCAAATAAATTAACATATCATTTTCATTAGAAAAAAAGTTAGGTTGACTGATTGATTGTTAAACAATTGTTTTTTTTTACCAATTTGTTAAGAACATTTTGAGATTATTGTTATGCGAAATCAATCTTTTCAGCACGTTTTATATGCATTATTTTTTTCCGATTTTTATTGCATCGGGAAGTAATCGAAATTGCCTATGAAACTCACTTTTGGCGGGACTGTACATATCATACATCATTAATATTGATATTAATATTTTACGATACACAGAATTTAACGCAATAATTCAAGCTATCAAATCCTATCTCACATAGCACTGTTCATCATGTGCAAAAATAATGAACTCCGGGCAAAGAAGAGATTCGATTTACCACGTTTTAATTTATAAAAATAATTTAAAAAACAATTTATACAAACCTTCCCTTTAGAAAGATTAATATTAAGGTCCCGAGCGTCGTTTTTTAATCCAGTCAAAAAAAAAATTATTTTCGAGGAAGTCTAGTATATATACCATAAAAAAATGTGTATATCAACGACCGAATTAAACACGGGCGTATAATCTTAACATACGCTTAGCTTCAGAAAGTAAATCGTCGTTCCATAATGTAAGAAAATCGTTAGAAATTAAAGATATCTGCATTGAGAAATTCGAAGGAAAAATAAGCAAGGGATGCTTTTTGAGGTTCATAGCATTGCGTAATTGCAATTGTAGGATGGGAATTCAAATAGTGAATGGCTGATATAGGAAATTTCAGAATAATGCACGTTCGAATCTGGAAAAGGAATGATTACGAAATTCTCTATTTTAGCTATTCGCTATTTTAACCCTTATCTCATTGAAATCGAATTAAAATAACGGATCAAAATAGCGAATGGCTAAAATAACGAATTTCATAATGGCTATTCTAGATTCAGACGAATATTAGTGCGGAATTCACTATTTTCGTCATTTACTATTTTGACTCTGATTTTGTTAAAATGGAATCAAAATATTTTGACCCCTATTTTATTGAAATCGAATTAAAATAGCGGATCAAAATAGCGAGTGGCTAAAATAACGAATTTCATAATGGCTATTCTAGATTCAGACGAATATTGGTGTAGAATTCACTATTTTCGTCATTTGCTATTTTGACTCTGATTTTGTTAAAATGGAATCAAAATAGCAAATTTCATAATGATGGCCATTCTGGATTTAGACATTCGTTATTTTGAAATTCGCAATTTTAGCCATTCGCTATTTTGACCCCTATTTTATTGAAATCGAATAAAAATAACGGATCAAAATAGCGAATGGCTAAAATAACGAATTTCATAATGGCTATTCTAGATTCAGACGAATATTAGTGCGGAATTCACTATTTTCGTAATTCACTATTTTGACTCTGATTTTGTTAAAATGGAATCAAAATAGCAAATTTCATAATGATGGCCATTCTGGATTTAGACGTTCGTCATTTTGAAATTCGCAATTTTAGCCATTCGCTATTTTGATCCCTATCTAATTGAAATCGAATTAAAATAGCGGATCAAAATAGCGAATGGCTAGAATAACGAATTTCATAATGGCTATTCTAGATTCAGACGAATATTAGTGCGGAATTCACTATTTTCGTCATTTACTATTTTGACTCTGATTTTGTTAAAATGGAATCAAAATAGCCAATTTCATAATGATGGCCATTCTGGATTTAGACATTCGTCATTTTGAAATTCGTAATTTTAGCCATTCGCTATTTTGATCCCTATCTAATTGAAATCGAATTAAAATAGCGGATCAAAATAGCGAATGGCTAAAATAACGAATTTCATAATGGCTATTCTAGATTCAGACGAATATTAGTGCGGAATTCACTATTTTCGTCAATTGCTATTTTGACTCTGATTTTGTTAAAATGGAATAAAAATAGCAAATTTCATAATGATGGCCATTCTGGATTTAGACATTCGTTATTTTGAAATTCGCAATTTTAGCCATTCGCTATTTTGACCCTCACTTAAATTGTAGTTTTGACTGACAGAAGTGACATTTTTAAAGAGGTTCGATGACGACTATTGAAGTCAAATCAGTGCTAAATTTTCGAAATTGATTCTTCCAAGTTTCCTACATTAAAAAACAATAGTGAAGGATGATTTGTGTTGAAGCATGTATACTTAATCCAGTGAAAGATCAATAGTGACGATTTTGCATTAAGATTAACCGATTAACTTTTCTTTTCAATGAAACACATTTTTCTTTAGTTTCTTCCAAATATCATCTGTAATTCTTCACCGATTACACTGAGTGATAGCTCCTTTTGTTTCTTAGAAGACACTCCACGAATTGACTGCCTAGATATTTCGTAATATTGATCGTTCAATAATTATAGCCTGTTGTTTAACAAAAACAAAAATATTTTCATAAGCAACAGGCTATAATTATTAAACGATCAACACTAGGAAATATCGTGGCGGTCAATTCGTAGAGTATCTTTTGAGGAAGGGAATAAGCCGTCACTTATTTAAATCGATAAAGAATTACGGATTATACTTGGAAAAAATGTAACGAAAATGTATCCCATTACAAATAAATTTTAATCAGTTAAGGAACTTCCTTAATTCACAGTCAAAGTTCGTCAGTAAAATTCACAGTAAAAGTTCGTCATTAAAATTGAAAATGAACAGAAAAATCTAAAATAATTACCGCGTTTTCAATAATTCATAACAAACTCACATGAATTTTTTGGGAATTTTCGTCTACATCGTTTACACAAAATTAATTTTTTTACGCATACATTTTAACATAGGCTCTTATGGCATATTTACGAATAAAAAAAAATTTGAAAAATTGAAAAAAAAATTTACATTGAAAAAAAAAAAGAATTAATTCCACCAAATACTTAAAAATTCAACAATGTGAAAAAATGTTTCAATTATTATTATTATTTTTAATTCGTAAATATGCCATAAGAGCCCATGTTAAAATGCATGCATAAAAAAATTAATTTTGCGTAAACGATGTAGACGAAAAATCCCAAAAAAATTCATGTGAATTTCTTACGAATTATTAAAAACGCGGTAATTATTTCAGATTTTTCTGTGCATTTTCAATTTCACCGACAAAACCTTCTTAATCTTAATGCAAATTCGTCACTATTGATCTTTCACTGGATTAAGCATACATGCTTCAATACAAATCACCATTCACTATTGTTTTTTAATGCATTAGACTTAAAAGAATGATTTACGAAAATTTAGCACTAATTCGACTTCGATAGTCGTCATCGAACCTCCTTAAGGTAGCCGCTTCGATACGTGCTAGTCAAATCAGTACTAAACTTTGTGAAGCGGTTCTCGACTTTTTGAGGTTTAATTGATGGTTCTATGAACTGAATTAGGCATCAGCATGTGTTCTTAATACATAAATAAATTACCAACCACGATTTGATAAGAAAATACACTATGATATATGCAAATGTTCAATTGACGATGTTATGAACTCAATTAGGCATCAGCATGTTTTTTTAACATATAAATAAATTACCAACCACGATTTGATAAGAAAATACACTATGATATATGCAAATGTTCAATAAGATATTTCTGTCATTCAGTTATACATTAGAAAAAATCATAATATTAGTTCGATTATGACGAACAATAGCTCAGCTTGTTCATTGAAAGTTGCTCTAATGATTTAACGAAGAGATTTTTCAGTAATATTATTTATACAAAAATTACAACTGTTTGTTTATCCAACTTAACTTAACATTGGACATACCAATGACTGTAACTTTTGAAGAAATAATAACATTGAAAAATCTTTTCGTTAAATCGTTGAAGCATCTTTCAATGAACAAAATGATCTATTGCCCTTCATAATCGGACTAATATTATGGTTTTTTCTAATATATAACTAGATGACAGAAACATCTCATAGAACGTTTGCATATATCAGTGTATTTTCTGTTTAAAACGTGGCTGCGGATGTATTTACATATTAAGAACACACGCTGTTGCTCAAATTGATTTTTAAAACCGTCAATCGAACTACAATAATTTGTTAAAATGCGTTTCAAAATTTAACGCTGATTTGACTAGCACGTATCAAGACGACTACCTTAAGTAGGACTTTAGCGAATGTTACGAGTTGATCGTGTTTAACTCGATACGATACGCAACATTAGTGAAGCACTTTGCTCGCTTTATCGTACGATCGATAGAGCACGAACACCAGCAAACTTTAAGCGGTCGATTAATGGGAATATTAAATTCTGAAGCATGAATGGAACACGAGTCGTGCATTTGTTACGCAGCGAATCGTGGCATACGTTGACGGTAGCAATTCGTGCATCGATCGACATTCGCAACTGGCAACGCAGCTTTAAATCGCCCTGAACTTTTACACAGTTCTCAACTAAAGTTTTATATTTTTTTCTTCAAATTCAATAGTCATTTTATCCGACAATTCCTCGTTATCTTTTCATTTTCTTTTGCTTGTATTAACAAAACAAAAAAACTCACCGAAATCATGTTAATATCGTTTGATGCAATGCACGCTAAAAATAGAGTTTTCAGTATGCATTCAAATAATATGCGATATTACACATGCTTCGGTACATCAAGTGTTCACAATTGGGTTGAAAAAATATATATTTTTGCTGCTATTGATAAGCAGCAAAAATAGTGAGTCGAATTTTTTAAATATATATAAATTAAGGTGATCAATAGGAAAATGTTAGAAACGTAGCCATAACTTCTTATTCTCTCTTTTTTTTTTGTTTATTCCAAAATAATTGAGTGTGGGTATTAAAATGTATACACTTTAAAGAGTCAGAGAGGGAAAGAGAGAAAGAGATAGAAAGAGAGAGAAAAAGGTTTATTTACACAAATTTATTGAAAAACTCCACGCAAGTGAAAGTAACGGTAAAAATACCGCCGATTACTATCCCATTCACCCAATTTTCGCTATTTTTCTGTTCATTTTAAATATACAAAGAAAAAACTTGATTTTTCAAAAATAAACTGTTGATAAATTTGATATCAATAAGGTAAGAAAATGTTTTTCATAAAAATCAATTCATGTTATGTTTAGAGAAGTTAATATACCGAAAACAGCTCCGAAAATAACATTGCAGGAATTTTAATGCTGCGTTGCCGCAAAAGTTTCCATACAAAATTTTTCCCATGCGTGAGTAAATAAAACGAATTAAGCTCTAAAACGGAAGAGAAATGGGCAACTTCCGTTACTTACAAAAACGCACTTTTCCTTTATTTATACTAACTTATTTATTATCAAACATTTAGTCAATTTATTCAATACTTAATAATAAATTAATGATGGAATAAACATTATGTTAAGTGAGTATTCAAAAGTTGTGAAAGTCGCTCATCTCCGCAACCGAATTAGTGTTTTTTTTAGAGAGAAACCGTTTAGGTCAGCTTTTTCTTTAGGCCTGATGTTCGAACGAACGTTAACCGCATTTTCGTCATTTATAATAAACGGAATAAAAATCGATGATCGGCTTATTAAACTGTAACATCGTTTCGTAATATTGCATCATACGGAACAATCGTAGTGAAAAATCGCGTGGGTTTTCGCATCGTCGACGGATTGCAAGGTTGTTTCGGAAAGTGGAGAAGCTTGCGCGTGTGCTGCGTTAATATATATGTGTATATATATATATATATGCATATATATATATATACAGTAAGTTAATGTATACGCGAGACATTTACTTAAAACTTCAGTCGATCTTACTGTACATATTCGATATTTCTGGAGAGCACATTCCCGTAAGCGTGTAATTAACAACAAATGTTATTACAATATCACGTTAAATTGTTGTTGTTTTTTTTTTAATGCGCGATGCATCGAAACTTTTCGCGGAATAAAGTTTCTTAGCGCAGAGTAAATTTGATGAAGCGACTCGTACATTTGTTTTATTGTGATTATGAAAATCAGAGCTTTCGATAATTCGCAAAGAGGAATGTGCTCGTCGCTGATTGTTGGTTCGATATAGAAGCGTGTGCCGCAATATTTTGTATATATATATAAAAGAGAGGAGAGTTAATGAGTTCAGCTCGTTTTGGAGGGACTGTCGTCAGTTTTCTCCGAATTAACGATTACTTGTATAACGTAACCCGGCTGAACTTTCGCCTCTTCTATGTGCATCTTGTCGCCGAGAAGCTTGCCGCCGAAGAACCACCTTTGCTTCGAAGGCTCTAGACCTTCTTGACTCTGGAATAATTCATGGATTCGCTGTATTTTTTTAGTAAAATATTACACTCATGTGAAGATAACTAGGGCTGAATTATTCTTTAACTTGTGAAAAGACTAGGGGTTTATTGTGGCTCACGCGCTTCGCGCGTTCGCAAAACCTCGGTTGAATATCTTTAATATTGGTATTGGGTATTATTGAAACGACTTGCTCAAAATTTCGTGACTAACTTGGGATGATTCACTCAAAATTTCATGGTCAACTTGAAACGACTCGCTCAAAATACTATCGTCAACACGAAACTACTCACTCAAAATTCCATGGCCAACTTAGAAAGTTTTAAAATTTTTGTAATTTTTGTGATTTTTGTAATTTTTGTGATTTTTGTAATTTTTGTAATTTTTGTGATTTTTATAATTTCTGTGATTTTTGTAATTTTTGTAATTTTTGTAATTTCTGTGATTTTTGTAATTTTTGTGATTTTTGTAATTTTTGTAATTTCTGTGATTTTTGTAATTTTTGTAATTTCTGTGATTTTTGTAATTTTTGTAATTTTTATAATTTCTGTCATTTTTGTAATTTTTATAATTTCTGTAACTTTTGTAATTTTTGTAATTTTTGTAATTTTTGTGATTTCTGTAATTTTTGTAATTTTTGTAATTATTGTAATTTTTGTGATTTTTGTAATTTCTGTATTTTTTGAAAAATTTTAAATCATAGAAATTCTAAAAAATATAAAATTTGGAACATACAAACTAGGGTGTGTCCATTTTTTTATATATTTTTTTATTTCCTTTAAAATCCTGTGAAAGTGTGTACTTGTATCTCCAAATACACCTCCTGCATGTGAAACCGCCGACAACATTTTTTAAAACATTGTTCTATCGATATTTAGCTGAAAAAATAGATGTCGACTGAGCGACCTCTAACGATCATTTATCTCGAAGAGTATCACACTAAAATTTTATGAAGATCGGAGGAGTCCAACTGTATTTTTGTGTGATCTTTGCTTTTTCACTTGAGCAACGTTTATCTGTTGTGCAAAACTTTAAACGCATTTTCCTCGAAACAACGTTTTTCAACGGCTTGTTGATTAAATTTTCGGAAGTACTGAACTGATCCTTATGGAATTTTAACCAGATATTCTTTAACAACTCTAGCTATAGCTCATACTAAGGATTTTCTTGAAATTCCAATATTTACAATTTTTTTTGGGAAACAAAACACTTGCTTTTGTTGTTTCGAAAAATGTCCGTCATTTTGTTATTTTTGGATACACCAAAACTTGTATGATATGGACATCAACATATTGTATCTGAAACCGTTTGATATATTTTTTTTTTAATGACCGATTCCCGAGATTTCATTAACATCGCAGACCTACAATTTTTTTTTACTACCATTTTCGTGTATCGATAGTGACTCAAATTAAAAAATTCAAACGTATTTCGAAAGTGTATTTATCAAGTGTAACGACTTTTACATCAATATCTATGATATAAAGTTAATAAGAAGAAAAAAAATGGAAAAAACTTGTTTCCTAGCGTTCAAAGTGAAAAAACACATTAAATAAGAGTTTATAGAATTGATGCACTTTTGAAAAGAAAATTATGATTTGTCGCCAAAAAAATAAGCAGTAAATTGTTCATTAAGAAAATCCATTTTTTCCCAAAAAAAATTAGCAGTACATTTTCATTAAACAATCACACTTAAAAAAAACGGCCACGTATTTTTAGAGAATAGAGAATGTCATTGTCAAGCTACTGTTAGAATTTCAAACCGATCAATACAACGATGTTCCATTAATCTGTCTTCCCATTTTGAAAAAAAGTGGTTTCGAGAAAAACGACTTTAAAGTTAATGTTTTTATGAATGTTAAGTATTGGTTAAATTGATTGTTCCAAATTCTGAAGTGTTGTTAACCCTGAATAATTTTTGTTTCCCTCCTAAAAAAAGTTTGGCTTTTGTGAAAAACTCTTACTCTCCATTTTATCTCAAGATACTTAAGTTCGGATTTTTGTTACCACTGACTTAAGTAAAGTGTGGACATAGGATAGGTTCAAATTTCGCGGGATTCCGTCGAGTCGCTTCAAATTGATGACATTTTGAATTTTTTCTGAAATAACTTATTATGCTCTAACATTTGCATTTTCCAAGATATTGGGCCCAAATTTGGCCCACGAATATTCTATTATAGACTGATAAATCGTACCAAATGTCGTGAAAACCAATTAAACCATTAAAGGTTTACGGGAATCTTAATTATATTATTAAGGAAAATACTAATGACACATTGTCATTAAATAAAAATAGGTATCAAATATTCCTTTAGAAGTGCAATGAGTTAAAAATTCGTGTATCAGCAAAATATTCCTAAAGTTGAAGTTGCTTAGAAATCAGTAATAAACGTAATTAATCATTGAGCACAAAAAAACATTTCCTTTATGGGAAAGTCCAAAACAATTGTTAAAAAATGAGTATAAGGCAATTTTTGAGAAGGCTAAAAATTAACGGAAAAGCAACATGACAATTTCAATTTCCAGCGTTTTATACTTAGCAAATAAACAACTTCGACTTTTATCATAAGAAATACATTTTGCAAAGATATTAACAGGGGATTGACAAATAGAATAAATTTAATAGATGTGCGGAAAATGTGTCCGAAAAAAAGAATAAATATGTAATATGCAAACCTGTAGTTTCTTCTTGGCAATTCCAATAGTGTCTTTACTGTAAACGGGTAATTTGACGTCACCCAAAGTCGTTGACAGTCTAAGTTTCAGGGTCAATTCAGTTCCACCGTCTACAGGTTCTAATTCAACAGAAAGATTTAAAAAAACGATTATTTCTTTATTAGTTTCGATATCAGTTTCAGATAATGGCCTCTTTTCGGCACATATCGAATATAAACGATGATAATATACAAGATTAATAAAAATAGAGATTGGTTTAGCAAACATGTGAATGGTTGAAAAAATTATAAATTTTATATTTTTGCTATAAGGTAGACGCACCGTTTATAGCTATTTTTATTATTATATTTGTCAAATAAAAATTTTTCCCGTAATTGCATCGTGATTTTTCGAACAACTTGAGAAGATTCGTCAGTGTAATTGAAAATGCACAGAAAAATCTGAAATAATTACAGCGTTTCAAATAATTCATAACAAACTCACATGAATTTTTTGGGAATTTTCGTCTACATCGTTTACACAAAATTAATTTTTTTATGCATGGATTTTAACATGGGCTCTTATGGCATATTTACGAATTAAAAAAAAAATAATTGAAATTTTTTTTTACATCGTTGAATTTTTAAGTATTTGGTGGAATTAATTCTTTTTTTTTTCGATGTAAAAAATGTTTGAAATTTTTTTAAATTTTTATTTTATTTGTAAATATGCCGTAAAAGTACATGTTAAAATGTATGCATAAAAAAATTAATTTTGTGCAAACGATGTGGACGAAAATTCCCAAAAAATTCATGTGAGTTTGTTATGAATTATTTGAAACGCGGTAATTATTTCAGATTTTTCTGTGCATTTTCAGTTTTACTGACGAACCTCCTTAATATAAATTTACTGAATGATCGGATAGTCTTTTATTCGATTAAATATTCGCTTTTATTCGTCTGAACGTGATGGTCACAATTGGACCTAAAGTTGCAAAAAACGGTACGTTCACTCAACCAAATCATGTATTTCTTAGTGTTCTTTTTTTGAAATGGTCAAAATTTTGAAAAGTCTGACATCAGAGTATAATTCCTATATTAGCTTATCGTTCAAAAATGAATAGAAAGTATTATTAATTTTTTTACATGTTTCAGGTAAAATGTTAGAACGGGTCAAGATTTTCGATTGCATTTCAATACTAAATTTACATTTTAAGGATGTATGATACGTACAGTCCTACCAAAAGTGAGTTTCAGAGACAATTTCGATCACTTCCCGATGGAATAAAAATCGGAAAACAATAATGCATCAAATCAAAATAAAGAAAAAAATCTAAAAAATTCGTATGCATTCAAATAAATTAACATATCACTTACATTAGAAAAAAAGTTAGGTTGACTAATTGTTTGTTGAACAATTGTTTTTTTTCACCAATTTGTTATTAACATTTTGGAATTATTATTGTGCGAAATCAATCTTTTCAGCACGTTTTATATGCATTATTTTTTTCCGATTTTTAGCCCATCGGGAAGTGATCGAAATTTTCTCTGAAACTCACTTTTGGCGGGACTGTACTTATCATACATCCTTAAACGGTGCTGTTCATCGTTCTAAAATTCTACCAGACTATTTGCAAAGGGATAATGTACATTCGCCAAAATTTCCATTACAGTGATAGCATTTTAACTTAACAGCACAACAACCTCAACTGATTAAGCTAAAATTCGGCAAACAAGTGAGGCAGCAGTTTGTTTTTGATTGTCGCTATTTTTTACAAAATGTATGCAACATTTTTTATTTTATGGCCTTTTCAATTTTTTTAGAAAAGAAGGTGCGTGTTCTAGCTTTTGTAAAATTGATGATATTTCCTGAAAGAACTTTTAATATGTTCAGGTAATTCTAATGTTGTTTGGTATTGAATTTGACCAAAATCGGAAAAGCAGTTCGGATTTTATAGAGTTTTGAAATTTTCGAAAAAATTACTTTTTTCCGTAACTTTGGCAGAACATGAGATAACGAACCCAAATTTCACACATGAAATCGGTACTATCTAGTGATGATTAGTACATAGTTTTGTCATAATGTGCAATATGGTTTAAATTTGTTAAAACTTTAAATTTTGACAAAATGGTGTTATTGCATTCAACTTAACAAAACATGAGATAGCGAAGTTAAACTTGAGATATAAAATCAGTACTATTTAGCAATAATGGGTACACAGTTTTATCACAATTCGTTATATGGTTTTAATTTTTTTTTAAATTTAACTTTCATAGAAAATAAATCTGCAAAGTTGAACTTTCCAAATTGCTTCCCCATAATTTTGGGTTTTTTTTTACAAAGCTTCTTCTATGAGGTAGCCAAAATCGATTAACATACTTCGTCATAGTCGTAGCTTTGAAAAAAAAAAACCCGAAAATAATGAGGAAGCAATTTGGTTCAAGGATATATGATACGTACAGTCCCGTCAAAAGTGAGTTTCAGGGACAATTTCGATCACTTCTCGATGGGATAAAAATCGGAAAAAAATAATGCATTCAAAACGTGCTGAAAAGATTGATTTTACATAATAATAATCCCAAAATGATATTAACAAATCGGTGATAAAAACACTAGTTCAACAAACAATCAGTCAACATAATTTTTTTTCTAATCAAAATGATATGATAATTTATTTGAATGGATACGGTTTTTTTTCAGATTTTTTTCTTTATTTTTATTTAGATTTTTTTTTATTTGGAAAAACGGCAAAATATAACAAATGTTTGATATGCGTTTTGCACAAAAATCTTGGGTGTAGTAGATGGTTTTGTGCCGAACACATATTCAAAATTCGTTATTTCGCACAAATTTTTGGAAACAAAAAAAATCAAAATCAAAATAAAGAAAAAAATCTGAAAA
Source organism: Tromatobia lineatoria (assembly GCA_949699805.1). Lineage (NCBI taxonomy): Eukaryota > Metazoa > Arthropoda > Insecta > Hymenoptera > Ichneumonidae > Tromatobia > Tromatobia lineatoria. The sequence goes on from OX453054.1 coordinate 6,235,213, forward strand.
AATTCGTACGCATTCAAATAAATTAACATACTACAACAACATTACGAAATTAATGAATTTTTTTTTTGCGAAAAGGCCTTCGGAAAGTGGCATTGAAAAAATTGTTGTCAATTGTGTATGAAAATCCTCAATTTTTAGTATTTTTTTTTTGGGACCGTGCAAAGTTCATAAGTTATCGCAGTTTAAAATATTCGTGATAATTTGTAATTATCTCTGAATCTCACTTTTGGTGGGACTGTACATATCATACACTGTAAAAAATATTCATGTTTTTCTTATACAAAAGTGTATGAATTTTGCAAAACTTGGCATGGAAAATCGAAATTAATACGTGCGCATATTAAATTTAATACACATAAATGATTTTTGATAAACCGGTGATTGGAAATTACGACACAGGTTTATAAAATTATCAATTACTAAATTAGTACATGAAAATTAACATGCATTTTCGAAATTTTCATGCCCGATTTGAAATTTGATATACATTGTCGCATTAAAAGTAAGGTGAACGTTATCAAAATTTCAGTTACTAGTATTGAAAAATACGAAACACAGTATTTGCAATTTTATCTACATGGCCGTATTAATTTTTGAAACAAGTTCGCATTTTTCTGACATAAAAAAGTACCAAATTTACTAAACTTGATATAGGAAATAAACATTAATATACTTGCATAGTAAATTTAGTATGCGCGTATGGATTTCACCAATCCGGTGATATAAAATTACAACACATGTTTACTAAATCAATCATTACTAAATTAGTACATGAAAATCAATATGAATTTTTTGAATTTTAGTGACTGATTTGAAATTTAATACACATTTTCCAATAACGAAAAAATCGCGCACTGAATTGCAAAAACTCATCGCTTAACATAGACTTTTGATAAGTTACTCGCGATTTCCAAAATCGATGTACTCGAAAACACTGAAGCATGTCGCGTTACGGCATTTTTATGTTTGATTTATTTTTGGGGCCCTTCACCGGTCTGTGGATATAATTTTTTCGAAAATCCCGATAACTGGACCTTTTCGTAAGAAAAAGATACCGTGCATCCAAAAATGACGTTCACTTGAAAATATTTTCATGCCACTTTGCGCTCTCATCGCAATCAATTCAATATTTTGCTACGTCAATTATAAGTATGCTTGAGAAAAAAAAGTTGTACAACGCATATGCCATTTAGATATCCAAAATTCCTAAGTCGTTGACAGCGTAGTCACAATGTCTAATGACATAATTGTCTGAAAAATTAATGCCCGACTAATATTTATATTTTTTTAAATTTGGTTTTATGTCCATTTTAAATTTCCGACACATATGTGCATGAATATTCAGATACCGCTCATATGGAAATTCAAAATAAATGTTACAAGGTTATTAAATATCAAGAGTAATGTCTATGAATATTCAAATATATTCATCGAAAAATCTCCACCAGTGATGGAAAAACCAGAAACAATTGTGCCGTAATGTTATCGAAAGCTACATGCTTTCCAATATCGTCCATGTGAAAATTCACTATAAAGGTTTATGAAATTTCATACACAGTTTATGCATATGGTTCTTTCGATACCAGTATATTAATTTCAAGAAAGATTTATTTACAGTGTACATCGTTAAAAAATGCTGCCGCTCTGTGAGGAACATGAAAATAAATTGGTATCTTGTTGGAGGAAACATTACCGGAGCAATCGGCCGGTGAGTCCCTTCCGCTGTCCTCCTTGACAATATTGATAGGATACGACAGACAATAAATAGGGACCTGATAGCGCGTGCCCAGTTCGTCGTAACATTCCGTCAAAAAGCCATTAGGCACTGAGACATTAGCTCCGTCGAGAATCGCCTGGGCAAGCTGATAGTCCTGAGCTTCCGCAGCGGTAGCACCTGCTCGCAGAGCATCCCATATTTCTTTTCGTCCGTCGAAAGCCGGTGCGGTGTCCCAAAATTCGTCTCTTTTGCTCCTCAGTTGACCTTCGGTCAACGGTACATCAGATTTCCATCTGATAACTTCGTGGCACAGTGGATGATTCTTTCTTGAATTTCCTAAATTAATTTGTTTTTTCAAGTTTAATTTAGCGCTGCTTCCACAGGAACAGGAAGAATTTTCTTCTATTTTAACAAATACAAAATTATATTGGTCTTAGCCATTACAGATTCTTGAGGGAACCCAGTCACCTAGAGAATAAAGATTAGGGTGTGTTGGATTTTTTTTTTTCATTTTGCATCTTTTTAATCTATAGTTTGTACCTTTGAGCAACTCTTCTCAAAATTGTAGCGTGATAAAAAATTTTTTAGAGGTAGCTCAAACGATGAATAGATTTCCCATTTGATTAGTACGTAGATGAATACGACTCTCAATAAATTCATGTCCCTAAATTACAGATCCGATGTATTGACGTTCGCGTATCTTTTTTCGTGATCTTTAGATCTTTGGGAAGAGAAAAAGTGCTTACAAATTTTCTGTTTAGATCGATAGTTTTCTAGTTATGAATTTTTGAAACTCAGAATATTGCTCTCTTCGCCATGTAAGATCAGTTTCAATAGAAATTTCAAGTTTGAGGTCAATTCTGGAGCCATTGTCTGTCGTGAAGTTTAATTATGAGTGAAATTTCATTTAACTGTTAAACGCATGTTTCAAATTTGTTTGTAAATACGAAAAAATGATGAATTAGATCGAATATTTAAGAAGAAAATAAAAAAATTCATCAGCTTTGTTCAAAACGTTTGATAAACCTGTCAAATTTGACTAAAAATCGGGAAAAAATTCAACAAAAGATCCAAAAATTTTAGAAAAAGAAAAAACATTATGAAGCGTCTGAAGAATTTTTTAGACTGGGTCACAAATTTTACAAATAATGTTGAAAATGGAGAAAAATCGAAAGAAAAAAAATGTAAAAAATAAAGAAAAAGCGAGGGGAAAAAATCAATAAATTATCAAAAAATTGCGAAAGAAGTAAATCCTAAAGATTCCAAACAAAATGTCAGATTGGTTCGAAGATTTAGCGACATTTGGACATTTTTTCTCGATTTTTTTTTCATTTTTGACATTATTCGTAAAATTTGTGACTAAAATTTGTGTTGGATAAAATTTTTCTTATAATTAAACTTCACGACAGACAATGGCTCCAAAATTGACCTCAAACTTGAAATTTCTATTGAAACTGATCTTACAGGGCGGAAAGGATGATATTCTGAGCTTCAAAAATTCATAACTAGAAAACTATCGATTTAAACGAAAAATTTGTAAGCACTTTTTCTCTTCCCAATGATCTGAAGATAACGAAAAAAGATACGTGAACGTTGATATATCGTATCTGTAATTTAGGGACATTAATTTATTGAGTCGCATTCATCTACGTACTAATCAAATGGGAAATCTATTCATCGTTTGAGCTACCTCTAAAAAAATTTTTATCACGCTAAAATTTTGAGAAGTGTTGCTTAAAGGTACAAACTATAGATTAAAACGATGCAAAATGAAGATGAATTTTTTTTTTTTTCGACACTCCCTAATAAAGATGCTAAGTAGAAATTTGCACATTGCTTCCTCATTAATTTTCATTTTTTGCAAAGCTGCGTCTCTTAGAAAGTTCATTTATTTTATTTTTGGCTTACTTATAGAGGAAGCTTTTCCAAAGATAAAAATTATTGACGATTCTACTTTGCATCCTCATTTAAAATACATTACGAAATTTCAAATTCATAGAAATTTGAGTTACCAATACATATTCTATACAATATATTTTACGTACGATAACTTATAAACTTTGCACGGCCAAAAAAAAAAAAAAAAAAAAAAAATTGAGGACGTTCATACACAATTGACAACAATTTTTTCGATGCCACTTTCCGAAGTACTTTTCCCAAAGAAAATTTTTTCATTAATTTTGTACTAAAAGCGAGTCCGAAATTACACAATTAATTCTGAAGTAATCATTTTCTTGTAGGCCATAAAAAAGCGCACATTTTCATTTTTTTTAGATGTCGATACGATTAATCGTTTCCGAGATATTTAATGATTAAATGAAAAATGATAAATATGGCATATTTCACAAGAAAAATTTTTGAAAAATTTTAATTTGGTGTATTTATTGAAACCACTGAAACTGATTTTTAGACATTTATTCGAATTTTTTTTTTTTTTTTTGGGTGGCCGAAGTCATGTGCAATGCTTCATAAGTGGAAAATATTTTCCACAACGTTTTCAACTTGTTCTCAACCGTCACAGTTCGATAATTTTATATAATATATATAATAACATTGTTGATAATTGGGCAAATTATTTTTGTCAAAAAAATGTAACTTATAATTGATGGGTTTTTAACTAGAAGTAAAAACAGAAGAATAAAAAACTACATTGTTTATTCAAGTTGGCAAAATTACAAATAAAAAAAATACTAATCACTGACCCATGAAAAAATCATACAAGAATTAAAAAATACTATTGATAAAACGAAATTAAAATATATAAAAATGACTATATATTTAGTGTTTCATACAAACAAGGACTAAAAAAAACATGCAGTAATTTTTGCAGATTTTTTAAGCCATATTTTTGAGTTACAAATATGGATAAAAATTAAACAAATATGGACAAATAATTAAAGCTATTAAAAAAATACCTAATTTGAAAAACTTAAAAAATTCCTAAATATCCTTTGACATTCAACAAAATGTTTGAATCATATGTTAGACCGAGCTCTGCCTTTTTTTTGCCATTTTGTAATATTATTTAAAAATATTCCTAATGTTAAAAAAACACCCAAATTAAAAAATCAACGGAAAATCTAAAAAATATTGAGATATAGAACAAAATTTTCAATTTTGTTATTGAATAAAGGATAAAAAAAATGTATTTCAATGTTATTCACTAGAAAGTTCCAGATATTAATCAAGTATTTTTTTCAACAATTTAATTATCGGGCCTGTTTTCATTTCGATCCAAACAAACTTTTCTCTTTCTCTTTTGAACTCTGACTTTTTGTTATTATTATGGTTTTTTATTGTCATAATAATTAGCTATTGTCTTGTTATTAGGACATTCGATGTTTAAATATTGCAGAAATGTGACTTTTGAATAAATTTCGTCAAAGGAGGGAAAATAAACGGAGAAAAAATTCACAAATAAGTATACAATGTAATGTACAATATAACAGAGTGCGAAAGAAAAAAAGTCTATTATAAAATGACCAGATACTATGCAAAAAATGACGTGTTCCATAATTTGATTGAATGAATGTTTATCATTATTATTTTACAAATTGAATTTTACAATAGAATATTTAAAAATTGAATTTTGCAATAGAATATTTACAAATTGAATTTTGCAATAGAATATTTACAAATTGAATTTTGCAACAGAATATTTACAAATTGAATTTCACAATAGAATATTTAAAAATTGAATTTTACAATAGAATATTTAAAAATTAAATTTTGCAACAGAATATTTACAAATTGAATTTTACAATAGAATATTTACAAATTGAATTTCACAATAGAATATTTAAAAATTGAATTTTACAATAGAATATTTACAAATCGAATTTTACAACAGAATATTTATAAATATAATTTATTTAAAGTTATAATGAAAATAAAAATAACATATGCCACATTAAAGGTAATTATATTTTTAAATCAATGTATTTTTGATAAGATGCTTTTTGAGAAATGTGCATCAACTAAAACACCTCAAAATTCCTTTTTCATCCAAATATTCACCATATTCACAAGTTACAAAAATTTAACATACAAGATATTGTTTTACGTCTTAAGACAACAATTTTCGGTTTAGTCGAGCTTGTTTCCTTTTTGATTCAAACAAACCTTTCTCTCTCTCTCTCTTCAACATTCTCTCATCATAATACTTCATAACAACAATAATCACCAATTGTCCAATTTCCGTTACAATTTGATTTTCCTCTGCAGATTTTTCAAATTCCTATCAAAGACGAAAAAAAAGAGCAAAAGAGAGAGAAGAAAAATGTGTTGCATCCAAAGAGTTTCACCCTTGACCTTTGACATTCGGTGTTAAAAAAAAGAAAATTGGATTCTCCGAAAAGTTTAGGATTACGAATCGTGCAAGGCAAAAAATGACGTGTTCCATGGTTTGAATGAATGAATGTTTATCATTATTATTTTACAAATTAAATTTTGCAATAGAATATTTACAAATTGAATTTTACAATAGAATATTTACAAATTGAATTTTACAATAGAATATTTAAAAATTGAATTTTACAATAGAATATTTAAAAATTGAATTTTACAATAGAATATTTACAAATTGAATTTTACAATATAATATTCAAAAATTGAATTTTACAATAGAATATTTACAAATTGAATTTTGCAATAGAATATTTACAAATTGAATTTCACAATAGAATATTTACAAATTGAATTTCACAATAGAATATTTAAAAATTGAATTTTACAATAGAATATTTAAAAATTGAATTTTGCAACACAATATTTATAAATTGAATTTTGCAGTAGAATATTTACAAATTGAATTTTACAATAGAATATTTGAAAATCGAATTTTACAACAGAATATTTATTAATATAATTTTTTTAAACTTATAATGAAAATAAAAATAATATTTGCCAGATTAAAGGTAATTATATTTTTTAATTCATATATTTTTGATAACATGCTTTTTGAGAAATGTGCATCAACTAAAACACCTCAAAATTCCTTTTTCATCCAAATATTCACCATATTCACAAGTTACAAAGATTTAACATACAAGATATTGTTTTAAGTCTAAAGACAACAATTTTCGGTTTAGTCGAGCTTGTTTCCTTTTTGATTCAAACAAACCTTTCTCTTTCTCTCTCTCTCTCTCTCTCTCTCTCTGCATCTTCAACATTCTCTCATCACAATACTTCATAACAACAATAATCACCAATTGTCCCATTTTTTAAAATTTTTTAAAATTTAATTTTCCTCTGCAGATTTTTCAAATTCCCATCAAAGACCAAAAAAAAGCGCGAAAGAGAGAGAAGAAAAATGTGTTGCATCTAAAGAGTTTCACCCTTGACCTTTGACATTCAGTGTTAAAAAAAAGAAAATTGGATTCTCCGAAAAGTTTATGATTACGAATCGTGCCAGAAAATAAAAGATTTCATCCGCAACGAGAATAAAAATGAAGGGCAAAAAGGTGAGATTTAGAGATATTTTAGTTCTCCAAGGTTAGTCATGAATTAGGCGTGATTTTAAGTTTGCGTAGCGTTGCTTTAATGGTTGAGTCTGACTCACCGGAATTGGTTCTCGTTGAGTTAGCTGACGTATCGTCGACTGAGGCGTTTCTTGCACGCGTTATCCCTATGCAGCCTCCCATTCTAGGCCGCAGTAATAACCAAACATTTCACTGAAATTTAACAACACCTCACATGCCATTTTCGTCCATCTTCGTCGTTCCTTCTCACCACCGAAGAAAACTCGTACTCGAGTTTCCTCGTTCACTTTTCTGCCGTCGGTCGCGCTGCGATCGCCTGCTACCGATTTAAATAGCCACCACTTGAGATCTTCAAATAAACAACGCGGTGTCTGCGGTAACGTGAACGTCACTTTGATGGTAGAATTAAAGTAACGAAAAGCTCCACCTTGCTTTAGAGGTTGAATTAAGGGAACGGAGAGTCTCGTGTAACGCTGAAGGTTTTCCCGTTACAGTGACTTAATGTTACTTTGATGGTAGAATTAGAGTAATGAAAAGCTCCAGGTTGGATTAGTGGTAGAATTAAAGGGACGAAAAGCTCCATGTTACTTTGATGGTAGAATTAATGTAACGAAAAGCTCTGGGTTACTTTGATGGTAGAATTAAAGTAATGAAAAGCTCCACGTTATTTTAGTGGTAGAATTAAAGTAATGAAAAGCTCCTCGTTGCTTTAGTGGTAGAATTAAAGTAACGAAAAGCTCCACGTTACTTTAATTGTATCATTAAAGTGACTAAAAGCTTCATGTTACTTTAATTGTAGAATTAAAGTAACGAAAATCTTCACGTTACAACGACAAGCTTTTCGTTACTTCAATTATACAATTAAAGTAACGGAAAGCTCCACGTTACTTTAATGGTAGAATTAAAATAACGAAGAGCTCTACGTTACTTTAATGGCAGAATTAAAGTAACGAAAAGTCCCGTGTAACTCAAGGTTTTCCCGTTACAGTGACTTAACGTTACTTCAATGGTAGAATTGAAATAACGAAAAGCTCCACGTTGGATTAGTGGTAGAATTAATGTAACGAAAAGCTCCACGTTACTTTGATGGTAGAATTAATGTAACAAAAAGCTCCAAGTTACTTTAATGGTAGAATTAAAGTAATGAAAAGCTCTACGTTACTTTAATTGTATCATTAAAGTGACGAAAAGCTCTACGTTACTTTAATTGTATCATTAAAGTGACGAAAAGCTTCACGTTACTTTGATGGTAGAATTAAAATAACGAAAAGCGTATAACCCTGTGCAATTTAAGACAATAATAGCGTTGTTTGTAAACTACAAAACCGTACTTTTTTATCGACCACAGTCGGTAAGAAAATCCAGTCCAGCATCCCCTCCTAGGGTATATGGTTCAGTGGTCGGTCGGTAACAAATCGCCTTCCCTATTTTCGCCACAACGGTTGATCTGACTACCAAAAGCAAATTAGGTTTTCATTTTTCAATGTATTCACTACAAAAATCTAATTTGCTTTTGGTCAAAGCGTCGACCACCTCGGAGAAAATAGGGAAAGCGATTTGTTACCAGCGGAGCAATTAACACGTCTGTACCACATCCTCTTCTTAAGGGTATGTGGTTCAGTGGTCGGTCGGTAACAAATCGCCTCCTCTATTTTCGCCACAACGGTTGATCTGACTAGCAAAAGCAAATTAGGTTTTCATTTTTCAATGTATTCAGTACGAAAACCTAATTTGCTTTTGGTCAAAGCGTCGACCACCTCAGAGAAAATCGGAAAAGCGATTTGTTACCAGCGGAGCAATTAACACGTCTGTACCATATCCTCTTCTTAACGGTATGTGGTTCAGTGGTCGGTCGGTAACAAATCGCCTCCTCTATTTTCACCACAACGGTTGATCTGACTAGCAAAAGCAAATTAGGTTTTCATTTTTCAATGTATTCAGTACGAAACCCTAATTTGCTTTTGGTCAAAGCGTCGACCACCTCGGAGAAAATAGGAAAAGCGATTTGTTACCAGCGGAGCAATTAACACGTCTGTACCATGTCCCCTTCTTAACGGTATTCGGTTCAGTGGTCGGTCGGTAACAAATCGCCTTCCCTATTTTCGCCACAACGGTTAATATGACCAGCAAAAGCAAATAAGGTTTTAATTTTTCAATGTATTCACTACAAAAACCTAATTTGCTTTTGGTCAAAGCGTCGACCACCTCGGAGAAAATAGGGAAAGCGATTTGTTACCAGCGGAGCAATTAACACGTCTGTACCACATCCCCTTCTTAACGGTATTCGGTTCAGTGGTCGGTCGGTAACAAATCGCCTTCCCTATTTTCGCCACAACGGTTGATCTGACAAGCAAAAGCAAATTAGGTTTTCATTTTTCAATGTATACAGTACGAAAACCTAATTTGCTTTTGGTCAAAGCGTCGACCACCTCGGAGAAAATAGGAAAAGCGATTTGTTACCAGCGGAGCAATTAACACGTATGTACCACATCCCCTTCTTAACCGTATTCGGTTCAGTGGTCGGTCAGTAACAAATCGCCTTCCCCATTTTCGCCACAACGGTTGATCTGACTAGCAAAAGCAAATTAGGTTTTCATTTTTCAATGTATTCAGTACGAAAACCTAATTTGCTTTTGGTCAAAGCGTCGACCACCTCGGAGAAAATAGGAAAAGCGATTTGTTACCAGCGGAGCAATTAACACGTCTGTACCACATCTCCTAAAGAATTAAAAGAAAATGAGTGCGAGAGAGACAGAGCTACATCCGAGAGAGACAGACCTATAGGCGTTTAACATTGGGTGACGAAATTTCAGGCGGTGATATATACTCTGATATCATTGGCGCTCTGATGGTGACGGTCACGTGACTTCGACTGCTTGACCTAACCTCAAAACTATCAGCGAAAAGCTAAAAAATACTACTTTTACGAAATCTTCAGGGTTAAAAAGGTCGTGGTGTTTGTAATTTCGTGCCGTTCAGCTCTTTCGACGAGTTTGTTGACGTGTCCGTCCGCATAAACGATTCTAGCCTCGCGGCTAGAATCACTATTCGCACGGAATTCTAAGCAGAGACTTTTCTAAGGACAAACAGACATGACCATGGAGATGCTCACGAGAATTTCGGCGATAGCTGAAAAATGCTCCAAAGCATTTGAGGATAACGATACGCTAACTTCCCTTTGTCAGGAAATGGCTTTGGGTATGATACATCGCTTCTTTTCTAGTAGTAGTAATAGTAAAAGTCTTTTATTGACTATATGTTTACAGATTTTTTTTTTCCTTGCATTATTATTATTATTATTATTATTTTTTTTTCTACGTAATATATCAATAGAGATTCGATATAATAATTTTTATAGTAATAGTAGTAGTAAAAGTCTTTTATTGACTATATGTTTACAGATTTTTTTTTTCCTTGCATTATTATTATTATTTTTTTTTTTTTTTTTCTACGTAATATATCAATAGAGATTCGATATAATAATTTTTGGCAAAGCCATATTGCCAATGGGCCATCGATTCAGTCCTGAAATCATACTGATCGGATCGATTGTCGCTTAGATTTATGTGGGCGATTTGTTTTTCGCATTATTCTGCTTCCGCTTCCTCGTTATTTAATCTCTCGAGGCATTCGTAGATAGCGAGGGTCGGGTATTTTGGTTTTCTGGCGACATTTGGTAGCGGTTTGTTGCACAGATCGAAGATTTTGTTAATTTGACTTATGGAGAATTTACAGTTGAGATGTTTGGTTCGGTCAATTATTGGAGTGATTCCGCTTAATTCGTAGAGAAGAGTGTTGCGAGGACTTCTTTTCTATTTATTCTTCTTCTTATATATTTCTTCTTATTATATTAACTTTATATTAACTTAACTATTAAAGAAAAAATTTGCAAAAAAGGATACAATGTAATGTACATTATAACAGAGTGCGAAAGAGAAAAAGTTTATTATAAAATGATCAGATACTAGACAAAAAATTACATGTTCCATGGTTTGAATGAATGAATGTTTATCATTGTTATTTTACAAATTGAATTTTACAATAAAATATTTACAAATTGAATTTTACAATAGAATATTCAAAAATTGAATTTTGCAATAGAATATTTACACATTGAATTTTACAATAGAATATTTACAAATTGAATTTTACAATAGAATATTTAAAAATTGAATTTTGCAATAGAATATTTACACATTGAATTTTACAATAGAATATTTACAAATTGAATTTTGCAATAGCATATTTACAAATTTAATTTTACAATAGCATATTTACAAATTTCATTTTACAATAGAATATTTACAAATTTAATTTTGCAATAGCATATTTACAAATTTAATTTTACAATAGAATATTAACAAATTTAATTTTGCAATAGCATATTTACAAATTTAATTTTACAATAGCATATTTACAAATTAAATTTTACAATAGAATATTTACAAATTGACTTTTGCAATAGAATATTTACACATTGAATTTTACAATAGGATATTTACAAATTGAATTTTGCAATAGCATATTTACAAATTTAATTTTACAATAGCATATTTACAAATTTCATTTTACAATAGAATATTTACAAATTGAATGTTGCAATAGAATATTTACAAATTGAATTTTACAATAGAATATTTACAAATTGAATTTTGCAATAGAATATTTACAAATTGAATGTTGCAATAGAATATTTACAAATTTAATTTTACAGTAGAATATTGACAAATTGAATTTTACAACAGAATATTATAAATACAAATATAATTTTTTCAAAGTTATAATGATAATAAAAATAAGATTTGCTGCAATGGAGCATTTGCTTGATTGGAGGATAATTATTTTTCAAAATCAATGTCTTCTTGATAAGATGCTTTTTGAGAAATGTGCATCAACTTAAATAGCTCAAAATTTGCTGTTTCCTGCAATTTTCATTTGATTTATTCCACTCGTTTAATAACTTTGTATTTGTCGATGATTAGAAATTGAATCGGGTCGAACCAGAGTTTGCTACGTTGTGGACGGACTTGGCCCTTATCTGACAAGTAGCGATGTCGCTGTACGAGCAAATGGCGTTAAAACACTATCGATGGTTTTGACGAAACTGTCCAAAGACTATCTCGAGCTCACGCAAGTTCGATTGTTAACAGCCTTTTACTGCGACAGACTGAGAGATCATCATAGTATTGGACCACCCACTATTCTCGGCATCTTAGCTATTGTATGTATAAACATTTATTTATCTGTTTATTTTATCCATTTCTTTACAGCAGACACGGAAAAATGCAACTTTGTGCATTCATCCAAATGTTACATTAATTAATGCACTAAAAGTACTTTTATGAGTCATTTCACAGAATTTTGGTCATCCAAATTTTCCAATTTTTGCACTCTAAAAAATATTAAGTTACAAGTGCGAATACAAAAAAAAATTCGAGATATATCAGAATTGTTTCAAGATTGTCTTAAAAAACAAGAAAAGTATTTTTTTTTTTTGTATCTCTTGAAATAATATTTTTGCAAGGATTGATCGTAAATAATAACATGTAAAAATGTTTTTTAAAATTATTTTCTTTTGAAAAAAAAAGCAGAAAATTTATTGTATGCATAGAAATCGTTTTTTTAAAGTTATTTAACAATTTTATGTGCATGAAGAACAACGAAATTCAGTCGATATCTTTCATTTTCATTTTTTTTTTTTTTTCGTTTGGAAAGTTGAAAACGGATGGAAAAATATTGACTGGGTTTCGTTGTGTTCATGCATGAGAAATTGTTAAATAATTCTTAAAAGAAGTATTTCAACGCAGGCAATACATTTATATTATTTTTTATAGGAGCAAAATACATTGTCCTTTTTAATTTGAATTTCCTAAGATCAATCCTCGCAGAAATATCGTCGAAAGAGAAAAATGAATACTTCAGTTTTTTGTTTTCGTTTCAAAAAAATCATATCTCTGGAAATATTCATCAAAACTATTAATATTACAGGACCAAATTTGTATTAATTTAACTGCACATTACGAAAAAAATAGTGGCATTTGAAAATAAACAAAATGTATAGTCCTTAAGTCAAAAAATGTATCTTCTCCTACAATTTTGAATATTCTGACCTGCCAATTTTTTTCGTTGTGCTCTGCATACTATTCTCAACAATCAAGGGTGGAAGATTTTTAATATAATTTTTTAGGCTTTTCTAATATAAATCAATAGTGCTGAAACATCAATGTTCTATTTTCGGTTTAAAATATGTTGTAAAAAGTAAGAAAAGTCATCTAGGTGAATTTTTTCGGTTTTTTTATACGATTATTTCCAATAACTGACACGCCGCGCCCCCCTAAATGTTAAATATTATTATTAAGGGGGGCGTTAGGGTTTCAGCGTTAAAAAAACACTTTTTTTTGCGATTTTTTTCTGAAATATAGATTGGGAAATTTTATTCGAACCTTTTGTACATTATTGAGCATACTTTTGACAATGTTGTGTAATTTTTTCATGCAGAAATATTGAAGCATAAGCCGGTAACAGAGCTTCTCCCAGAACGTCTTGAAAAAAAAAAAAAAAAATTGCGGTGTTCACTATAACTCGGCCGAAAATGATCTGAAAATGAGAAACTATGAAAATTTACTCAAATTATAATCAAATCTTCCCCCCAACCTTCTTTGATAATTTTTTTGTTTCATTTTAAAATTTTTGGAGGCTATTTAAAGTGTAAACTGCTATTTTCCACGAAAAATTCCGCTATTTTGTAGGTGGGAAACACCCTTAATGTAAAAAAAATTCAACTAAACGTTGGGGAGAGCTAATTTATATGTATAAAATGTGTACAAAGTTTGAAATGAATCGGTCAGGTAGTTTTGAAATGGCAGTGAACACGGATTTTGAGAAAGTAGTTTCGAGAAAAACGCGTGTAAAGTTTATGAACTAAAAAAGTGAAGAAAAAATTTTTTTGCTGCCATTTCACTGGCATTTAAAAATTACTCGACCGATTCATTTCAAACTTTGTACACATTTTATACATATAAAATACCTCCCCCAAGGTTTAGTTACATTTTTTTTATTTACAGTAAGGGTGTTTCCCACCCACAAAATGGCGAAATTTTTCGTGGAAAATAACAGTTCACACTTTAGATGGCCGCCAAAAATTTTTAAATGAAAAAAAAATTATCAGAGAACGTTGGGGGGAAGATTTGATTATAATTTAACTAAATTTGTATGGTTTTTCATTTTCAGATAATTTCCGGCCGAGTTATAATGAAAACCGCAAATTGTTTTTTTCCCAACACGTTCTGGGAAAGCTCTGTTACCGCTTCAATATTGCTGCATGAAAAAATTACACAACATTGTCAAAAGTATGCTTAATAATGTACAAATGGTTCGAATGAAATTGGTCAATCCATATTTGAGGAAAAAAATCGCAAAAAAGTGTTTTTTTTTTCACGCTGAAACCGTTAAAGGCCAGGAGATTAATAGGACAATAACTCTAAGAATATTTGCTTAGATCGGTTTGAAATTTTAAGGACATATTCTTGAAATGTTAAACAACAAGATAAGACGAAAAAAATTACGATTTTTTGAAAGTGAAAACCTTAACCCTGCCCTAAATGTTTCCGTGCAAACTTGTTTTCTTTGCTTTAAGGTAAAAATGAAGCATTTGCCTACTGACGCGCCTTCGCGGCTATTTCACGGCATGTTTCAAATTTGAAGGACATATTCTTGAAATGTTAAACAACAAGATGAGACGAAAAAAATTTGATTTTTTGAAAGTGAAAACCTTAACCCTGCCCTAAATGTTTCCGTGCAAACTTGTTTTCTTTGCTTTAAGGCACAAATTAAGCATTTGCCTACTGACGTGCCTTCGCGGCTATTTCACGGCATGTTTCAAATTTTAAGGACATATTCTTGAAATGTTAAACAACAAGATAAGACGAAAAAAATTTCGATTTTTTGAAAGTAAAAACCCTAATCCCGCCCTAAATGTTTCCGTGCAAACTTGTTTTCTTTGCTTTAAGGTACAAATGAAGCATGTTTCAAAATATACGATGCCAGTCGGAACTCCAAGAAACACGTCGAAACATTTACCTGATATTCCAAATATTATTGCAAACTCGTGTGAAGTGAAAACCTTAACCCTGCCCTAAATATTTCCGTGCAAACTTGTTTTCTTTGCTTTAAGGTACAAATGAAGCATTTGCCTACGATCGCGCCTTCGCGGCTATTTCACGGCATGTTTCAAATTTTAAGGACATATTCTTGAAATGTTAGACAACAAGATGAGACGAAAAAAATTTCGATTTTTTGAAAGTGAAAACCTTAACCCTGCCCTAAATGTTTCCGTGCAAACTTGTTTTCTTTGCTTTAAGGTACAAATTAAGCATTTGCCTACTGACGTGCCTTCGCGGCTATTTCACGGCATGTTTGAAAATATACGATGCCAGTCGGAACTCCAAGAAACACGTCGAAACATTTACCTGATATTCCAAATATTATTGCAAACTCGTGTGAAGTGAAAACCTTAACCCTGCCCTAAATGTTTCCGTGCAAACTTGTTTTCTTTGCTTTAAGGTACAAATGAAGCATTTGCCTCCAATCGCGCCTTCGCGGATATTTCACGGCATGTTTGAAAATATACGATGCCAGTCGGAACTCCAAGAAACACGTCGAAACATTTACCTGATATTCCAAATATTATTGCAAACTCGTGTGGAGGATTTTAAATCAATGGGAGCGGATTTCGTTTACGGCGTGATATCAGCGATGGACGGCGAGTGCGAACCGAGGAATCTGATGATTCTGTTCAATATCTTGCCAATGTTAATCAAGACTTTCCCGCTTGGGCACCTAACAGAGGAGATGTTCGAAGTTGTCGCTTGCTATTTCCCCATCGACTTCAATGCAGTGAGCTAACTTTCCGCCAACATTTTTTTTCTTTCTCATTCGCCAAGATTTCATTTAATCAAACAAGTGGTGTAGAAAAAAGTGTCTATTACAGAGTAGTATATCCGGCGAAAAGAAGAAAATAACGCGTGAAGATCTTGCTCTTGCGCTTGAGCCATGTCTTTACGCGATACCGGAATTTGCAGAATTCTGCATGCCTCACGCGATGGAAAAGTTAGATTCCGACCGAAAAGTCGCCAAACTCGATTCCTTGAGTCTATTGACCAAAGCAGCTTCGACCTTTGGTTCTAAGGGTTTGAAAAATCATTTGGACGAGCTGTGGCCTATGTTGAAGAAAGAGGCCATGACCGGAAGTGACGAGCAAGTGAAAAATGCGGCTTTGTCCGCTGTGTCCGCTGTTGTCAAAGCGATAGCTGATGATGAAGAGACGCGGAAAAGTTTCATCGAGAAGATTTTTACGGACACGTGTTGGTCGCTGTGTGACGTTCAGCTGAGCATGTATTGGCCGGCTGAAAGATTATTGGAAGCCGTCGCGGCAACGGAAAAGAATTCTTGCACACAAGTATTGCGAGAAGTTATACCGTTGTGTCTCGGACAATATTCCACAAAAACAGCGATAACTGAGAAGGTTACGCTCATGGAGACTCTTAATAATTTTATACGCATCAGCGGGACTTTCGGTTTTACGATTGGTGGTAAGCTTTCCCTTTTTTTCGCGGAAAATGATTGAGGATTTGATGCTGCCACGTGATAGTCAATACAGTATCTCAAATTGATAATTCAAAACGAAATTGCAGGCAATACTCATGCATATTTTAAGGGGATGTGGTACAGACATGTTAATTGCTCTGATGGTAACAAATCGCTTTCCCTAGTTTCTCCGAGGTGGTCGACGCTTCAACCAAAAGCGAATTAGGTTTTCGTACTGAATATATAGAAGAATGAAAACCTAATTTGCTTTTACTAGTCAGATGATCAGGCAGGGGACCGACTCTACACCTCCCAAGTCTACACAAAGATAGGTCTACACAAAAAGTCGACACAGAAAGACTGTACACGCAGACAGCTCGACACCGAAAACTCGGCACGAAAAACTCGACACCAAAAACTCTGCACGAAAAACTCGACGCTTTTACTAGTCAGATGATCAGGCAGGGGACCGACTCTACACCTCCCAAGTCTACACAAAGATAGGTTTACACAAAAAGTCGACACAGAAAGACTGTACATGCAGACAGCTCGACACCGAAAATTTGGCACGAAAAACTCGACACCAAAAACTCTGCACGAAAAACTCGACACCGAAAAGTCAACACGAAAAACTCGACACGCCGAAAAGTCGGCACAAAAAACTCGACACCGAAAACTCAGCACGAAAAACTCAACACCGAAAAGTCGACACTTCGATCGATTTTGGGGAATTTTAAGGCCCTATCCGATGTGAAATTTTCCGTTAATTACAATTTTTATTTTATTCGGTGCGTAAAACGTGGTTTTATTTCATTTTTAACCCACTATTTCGATGTATTTTTGCCAGCAGACAACGAATATGTTATGTTTTTAAAAATCGTGATATTTTTCACTGAAAACCCAGAAATACATAACTTTTTTCATTTGAAACAAAATATTATCTATTCAGATATCCCCTTGAACGATAGTATCATACTAGTGCGACAAAACTTTTTTTGACTTGTGCAGGAATCTCAAACTTTCTGCTCTTGTAGTGCAATATACTATTTCGCGCGAGTATCGTACCTATTTTTATTTCACGACGTGTGTAAACAAAGTTTCACGCACGCTTCGCTTGCGCAATCGCGATTTGCCCACAGAGTGAAATAAAAATTGTAATTAACGGAAAATTTCACATCGGATAGGGCCTTAAAATTCCCCAAAATCGATCAAAGTGTCGACTTTTCGGTGTTGAGTTTTTCGTGCCGACTTTTCGGTGTCGAGTTTTTTGTGCCGACTTTTCGGCGTGTCGAGTTTTTCGTGTTGACTTTTCGGTGTCGAGTTTTTCGTGCACAGTTTTTGGTGTCGAGTTTTTCGTGCAGAGTTTTTGGTGTCGAGCTGTCTGCGTGTACAGTCTTTCTGTGTCGACTTTTTGTGTAGACCTATCTTTGTGTAGACTTGGGAAGTGTAGAGTCGGTCCCCTGCCGATGATCAACCGATGTAGAGAAAATAGGGAAGGCGACTTGTTACCGGCCGACCACTGAACTACATACCCTTAAGGAGATGCTGGAGTAGATTTTGTTACCGGCTTTTGTCGGTAAAACAGTACGATTTCGTAGTTTACAAAATTCGTTGTTAATATGTTACAGTTATGTTTTAAATTGCACAGGATTATAATATCGACATAGGTGCATTTGCGGCCACCGAAATTTCGGATAAAAACGCTTGGAAAATGAAGAAAATCGTTAATTTATAAACCTAGTAGTATTCGAACAAGTTCAATGGAGTTTCATCTACGTTACCGATGAATTATGCTCCAATAAGTTCCAAAACATTAATATCATTATTGTAGATGATCTTTTGTCTAAAAATTTGAAAGGAACAATTTGGGAGAAAATATTTTTAATAACAATTGATTTTTCTAAAAATAAAAAAAAACATGATAATAAAACAAAGCATAACTTTGGAACAACTGATCGAACCATCTTTAAAAAAATACGTGTTATTGTACACACTTCAGAGTATTTTCTGAAATTTTTCGAGATAAATCGAAAGTGAAATACCCACCGAAAAAAAATTATTTTCGTATAGTTTTTATGAAAATGGTCATTTTTTAAACTCGGAAAAATCAAACAATTTTTTTTCACAAATTTTATGCAAAATTGCAACTTTTTTCTTCTGAAACATTTTTCTGTTTAATCGTATTCTTTCAAAATATAACGGTATTTACAAAATTTTGAAATTTTGAAAAACTCGACAAAATGCGATCGAAAAATTTTGAAAAAATGTACACTTCTCTTTTTTAAACAATGAAATAATTTGGCAAAATTAAATTTTTTTTTTGAGAGTCGACAACTTTTTGACGTTCGAAACGCATGGAATGCCTCAATAATTTTCTCGAGTATTATTGTTCTATAACTTTTTCTTTCATAAGCGAAATGATAGAAAACGCTATTTCCAGGCATTTACAGTGGCGTTAAAGTAGCCGCCTTGATACGTTCTAGTCAAATCAGTACTAAACTTTGAAAAAAATTTCTACAAGTTTTTGAGGTTCAATTGACGATGTTATGAACTCAATTAGGCATCAGCATGTTTTTTTAACATATAAATAAATTACCAACCACGATTTGGAAAGAAAATACACTATGATATATCCAGATGTTTAATAAGATGTTTCTGTCATCCAGTTATATATTAGAAAAAATCATAATATTAGTCCGATTATGACAAACTATAGCTCAGCTTGTTCATTGAAAGTTGCTTTGATGATTTAACGAAGAGATTTTTCAGTAATATTATTTATACAAAAATTACAACTGTTTGTTTATCCAACTCAACCTAACATTGAACATACCAATGACTGTAACTTTTGAAGAAATAATAACATTGAAAAATCTTTTCGTTAAATCGTTGAAGCATCTTTCAATGAACAAAATGATCTATTGCCCTTCATAATCGGACTAATATTATGGTTTTTTCTAATATATAACTAGATGACAGAAACATCGAATAGAACGTTTGCATATATCAGTGTATTTTCTGTTTAAAACGTGGCTGCGGATGTATTTACATATTAAGAACTCACGCTGATGCTCAAATTGATTTTTAAAACCGTCAATCGAACTACAATAATTTGTTAAAAGCGGTTCAAAATTTGACACTGATTTGACTAGCACGTAGCGAGACGACTACCTTAATCCTCAAATTAAAAAGGAAATAACAATGTTTCGTTATTTCAATTCGGTCTCAATGAATATAGTATATTACAGATGTTCCGGAATTATCGTGGACGGACATTCCAGGACTTTACTTGAACGAACTCGCAACTGGAGATAATACTTTAAAAGCCAAGACTCTTTCGGGTCTTGTAATTCAGAAATGTTGGTTGAAAGAAGGACAGAGGAAAATTGTATACGACAATGTTTGCGATCTCGTTGAATCGGATCTTCTCGGCGAAGTGAGAAACATGTGTCATGCGACGCTTTTCGCCTTTGCAAAATTGTATCCGAACGAAATATTGGATGTTTTAAGAGAAAGATTGCCGATTACTGAAGCGCGTAAGTAAATGATTAATCTTGCTTATATTTAGAGATGTCAACCTTAAAAAAAGAAAAGTTTACTTATGAAAAAAGGATACTTTTTATTTATCTATCTTACAATTTGTGGATTATCAAACACTTATAGTAAATGTGGCCTTTATTTCATATAACTCCTTATTTTAACTTCATTAAAAATTCTTATTACAAATTTTAGGCTCAGAATTTCATGAAAAAAATTTAAAGAAGCAAATATAAGAAATAACGCGTTAGGATGAAAGTGGCGATTTTTAATTTGTTCGTTACGTGCACTTGTTATTATTTTTTTCATGAATTTTGTTGCCAAAAATGTGTTCTAACGGTTTTTTATAAAGTTAAAAAATTAAGGTATACAACATGTAGGCTACGCTTACTAAACTTATGATAATAAACAAATTATTGGATGAATGAAAAACATGTGTTTTTAAAAGTAACGAAATATGGACGTTAAGACGGTCGCTAATTTCGATGTTGGGCGATTTTGTCTGAGACGCTCCTTCATTTTGTTCGAAATACATTTTTTTAAATCTGGTTCAATCTTAAGGGAAATTTTCACATTAAGTAACCGAATGAAAAAAGCTCGAAGTCAGTTGTAAAAAAAGGCTCTTGCCGTCTTTAATGACTTTAGTGGCTTAAGTGCGTTGAATATAATGACGAGATGGTCATTAAAATTTGTGTATAAAGTACAACAACTTGACGTACAATTCGTACAGTATTTAGATTTTTCCGGCTTTCGTGAAGCGCGGAAAAAAAATTCAAAGTAATTGTGCCAAAACTCCAATGTTATTTAAATGGGAAAATGTTCGTGCTTACAGGCACGTTTTCCCGTTAAGATAGAGCTCTCAAATTTTAACCAGATTAAAAAAAAATTATTCCGAACAAAATGAAGGGACGTTTAGGACAAAATCGAAGTTAACGACCACCTTAATGGACATATACGCTTCTCCTATACAAGCTAATTATCGATTTTCTCCTTTTTTTATTGTTAATTGTGCGTATCCGTGTTTTTTTTTTCTAGATAATGTCGATGACGTTCTCCTAACACGCAGATTAGAAGCAATTACCGTTCTCGCCAAGATTCCTGAAATAGGCGCGGCAGTTGTTCCTCAAATTCTCGAAATCGCAACTTGGAGCGATTCAAAACTCGATACAGTAGCTTTATCCTGTATGTTGCGTTTATTGGCTTCTCCGAACAATGATTTTGATATTCACTATTACATGTACAGAGAATGCAACACAATAGAACGTTTAATGGCTTGCAAAATGGAAAATCCGATAAAATTGGCCCTTATATCGAATGTCTGTCGTTCGATTGTTCGTAAATTGAACGCCGACGATCAGCAAGCCGTTGTAGATAAATATCTTGTTATTCGAGACGATAAAATTAGCGAAAGCCGAATATTACTTTTCGAGGGAATTTCTACGGCTCTACGACAAAACGTGCGTATCAAAAATGTAGATAATCTGCTAATGGAATTCTATAAACTGGCCATTGAATCCGGCGCCTCTCAAGTCACACAATCGGCCTGCAAAATAATAGCAGTGTTGATTAACAAAATGGAAGAAGACGCTAATTTCGGAAGAATTTTGAATAACTTGAGAGAACGAATAACCGATATTTTAGAATGTGACGATCATGAGTTGGACAAGAAGAAAGCGGCGATAACGTTGCACTCGTGGCTGACGAAATCGTTGGTCACCAAGGGAAGCGTTAATTCTCAGGATTTTTTGGACTACGTGAGTATTTGATGCAAAACCAATTTTCTACTAAATAGCCGAAAATATTCACAGATTATTCCAGCAAATATCGCACGAAATCTGGCCATCAAATTTCTGGTGTTCTTTTTTTTCATGATTCGATTCACTGTACAGAAATTAAGGGAAGGCCCAAATTTCAGATTATTCACTTATTATTTCCAAAGGAAATCATCCACTTTAGTTTTCCACTGAGAATTCAACCTTAAAGGTAATTCTAGCATCAGACTAGTCATGCGAAGCTTTATTCTGATGTCACCATTGAAAGGCATTGCATTAATATACATTCATATTAAAAATATTCGTATATTATCCGGTAATGAATTTAGGGTCCGATTGTAGTACGTATTTCCTTTTTATACATTTCCTTTTTATTTTCGGTCTCGAATTTGACTCACTACGTGAAGATCACCGTTGTAAACTTGGCAACGTCGCATCGTGGCGACCGGAAATACAATAGTTTGACGGATTCTAACCGACATAACCGGTAAAGAGTTTTTTCCGACCCATGTTTTTTAATAATGGCGAGGCATAATATTCATGCCACTCATGGGAAACGAAAAGGGAAGTTCGTGTCGGCAAAGATTGAAAAAGCTCGGCAGAATTTGCTAGATTCGATCGCTAAGCGAGAAAGTTTGAAAAAGGCGGTTAGGGCGGCTGAACCTCCGGCGCATGACGCGCGACGCATCGTAGAATTTGAAACACCCGCGAAAGATTTGTGGTGTACATCGCGCAAGATTCCACTTTCGTTACAATATACGGAGAGCGAAATAATAAGAGATTTGGCGAGTATTCTGCGCACGGTCTTACATACAGGTCTTGAAACTCATCCGATTACGCGTGGTGGGGGAACCATGCTTATGTTAAATTTTTTGTTTCCCAACGCTGCCACTATTCGGCGCTGTTGTGGAGTAATGTGAATGACAGAACCTATAAATTTGCGTGATTTGCGAAATTCTTCAAAAACCGGTCGCATGTGAAAATATTGTATTTACGAAGGAATTTATCGAATCGAGTGAAAATCGTGAAAGGTGGCAGTAAAATGACGAAGCCGTGTGGAGTGCCAAAGTGTAGGACGGGCTACAAAAGTGAAAAAAAGAAACACTCGCATTCATGAATTGCCCACGATTCCACTAGACCAACCATTACTTATGATGAGACGCTGCGAAATTGATGTACGTTTATCTTGCAAGTTTTTTAGAGGATCACTAGAATTGAAGGGAATCTGTTGATTTGCAAGAAATAATGGTGCAACACACATTTGTCATCGAATTTCCTTCAATACTCGGTCATATTATACAAATATGCATTTTAAGGAGCGATTCGGTTATGAGGGTTAGAGAGAGATAGCAGAATCAGTCTGTCTCTCTCGCACACAACATTACTCCACCGTTGGCGCCACTAGTGGCCGCAACAGGAATCAAATTCCATATTTTAAGCGAAGTACCCCCACCACACAAGTTTCAAGACCTGTATGTAAGACCGTGATTCTGCGTGTAAAGTGCTACAAGTGTTCTCACGTTTATGATGTGCATACACAAAAACGCAACGTTCTTCGGCGTATCTACTGAATGAAGCGGTCACGTGTCTCCCGAGCGCGGTGTTGCCAAGTCGCAGTTGCGTCGGCCATATTGAGGCAACCAGATGATTTCATATAATTTCGCTTGCGATAATCCAAGAAATCTTTTTCTGACATTCGTTTACCCTATATTTTTCACTTATCATCTGAAAGTCTGCAATCTGGTGAAAAAAATTACCGTTTAATTGTGTATTGAAGTACTATTTTCGTAATGTATTATCGAAAAATACTGACATGAACACGTAATTCCCTATATCAGCTATATTAATATGCGATTTTTTAACTTCCTATTTCTCGAAAAAAAAGGTCGTTAACATACGTTGAAACTTTGCAGATGCCATAAATAGGACTTTTGGAACGATATATTAAAAAATCATGCATTTATCTACTAAATACCTTAGCGGTAAAACTACCTTGAATTTTAACGTCTTACCGAATTCGATTCAGAAAATCCAAAGTACTTTTTGTCATCGGAAATTTTATTTGTTTTTCGAGAAAAAAAAATTTATGCTTACACTAGACGACATTTTCAAGATCAAAAAATTAAAAAATCCCCTTTCAACTTAACCAACGTTTAAAAAAAATTCTTTCAACTTGATAAGTCCAGAAAATTTATCTAAGAATACCCAATTCTTAACTGGTGCTCTCCAAAATTCAAACCCAGACAACATAAAAACGAAATATTCATGGTAAAATAAAGTATGATTATAAGTATGATAAGTATAAAGATATTCAATTTTTAACTTCGCTCTCCAAAATTTAATCTCTGATAATATAAAAACAAAATATTCATAATAAAAACCAGTATAACTACAAGTAGATAAATGTAGTTGATTCTTTAGTAGAGATTTCAAGTGATTTGAACGCAAATAAAATTCTCTGCGTATTTCAATCATTTTAAGTTCGAAAAATAATAAATTTAACGTGTCTAATTTTACGTTTTTGTGTTGTCAGGAATTGAGTTTTGGAAAGCACAAATTACAAATAATGTATTCTTAGGCAATTTTTTTTTTAAACTTCCGAAAATAAAATTCGGAGAAAAAACGTGCAATAAGTATTTCAAAGGGCTTCTTAAATCTTTCTTCACTTTTTGACGTTGAAAATGTCGAATGTAAACATACGATTTTTTCTTGGAAAATTCGGTAAGTACCCGAAAAAATATAGTACCTTAATTTTTCATGATTAGACTCGGCAAGACGTTAAAATTTAAAGCCCGAATGTTTAATCAAAAATAGAAGTAGGCGATTCCGTTTGGGAATAATAAGCAAAATAATATTTTTCAATAGCACTGCATCTATATTTCAGTATAGTGAAAGGAATCTTGAAAAAAAGCACCAACAATATGAAGCCCAGATTTTCGTCCGATATTTAGTGGAATAACCCTTAACAATAACGATCGACAGACAATGATTTATGGAATAAGTTAACGAATGGTTAGAAGCCTAATGTAAACGATAATCTTCGAAGAAAATTGATGCCAGCAGATTAAAAATTCCCATTATTTTTCAGCAAATCAATATGTTGAGAATAGAACCGGTCGGAGTTTACGTCTCCGAGGAGTTTAAAACTCTGGTCGACAAATCGGAAAATACTCTCACAGAGGAAAACTTTTGTACGATAAAAATCTTTTACAAGCAAAGAATATTCCAGAACGTCATACAGTCGAAAGGTGTTTTTGATGGGAAATCGAGGCAACATTATCTCGTAGCTTTGGCACATCTGGTGGAACAAGTGCCGATCGAACTGCCAATTATGCACTTGGAAGGCGTAAGTTATCTTCTCGTATGGGAAACTTCGTTTTCGTTAATGGGTTAAACCACACTGACGGCGCAAAAAAGAACTTTAACAATTTATTTTGGGAGTGTGAAGAAAGAAATGGAATTTTTTTTCAGGGAGTTTATTTCACACATTATAAAATATGAAAATAACACTTCTCATTGGGGAATTTTTGTTTTAATATAAAACAAAATTTTCCGGATTTTAATATCAGAAAACTCAAAATGGTCTGGAATATCAAAATAAGTGGTTGGCTAAATTCAAATTTTAAATCGCTGTATCTCAAGAACGGATTTGATGATCAAGCTAAAATTTCCTGAACTAGTAGAACTTCAATGTAACAAAACGGATTTTTGTTAAAGATCTAAATCGATGAAAGGAATTTATGTCGATGGAGAAATAATGAATCAGAATCTTTCAATGTATAAAAAAGGGAATTCGTGTAGTGGACTCGAAAAGATGTTGGTGATGGAAATAAACCTCAGAATTTCGTTTACGTAATTATACGAAAAGAAGCTCTCATCATCGATTTGATTTTAGGAATAGTTGAACTGACTGAGGATCATTGGCAAAATATATGGCTCAATCCTCGATATTTTGTTTGGAATGATTCTCAACAGTAATTTATGCGGGCAATTCCGATTGATAGCAAAATAAATTATGATTAATGTTCACGTAATGAGCTGACGACACAACGAAGAGCACAATGCTCGTATGCAAGGAATTGAAAATGCGTGTTGTCACTTTTGGACACGCCATCAACAATAACTAAAGGAAGTTAGAATAACAGAAAACGTTTCCTCAGAGAAAAGCTCGAGTAAGCTGTTTATCTCATCATAGAAAAATAGACTCTTGATGTGAAATTAAATGGAAAGCGAAGTCTTCCAATGAATAGGTGTCACGAAATATGCCGCCAATTGTAAAAAAAAGGCTAGATAAAAAATGCCGGTTACAAGCAAGTTCATACTTAAATTGCAATTCGGAATATAACGTTTAGTTTAATATTCGAAAGTTTAATATTTCAAATTTGTTTGTAAATACGAAAAAAATGGTGAATTAGATCGAATATGTAAGAGAAAAATTAAAAAATTCATCGGCTTTGTTCAAAAAGTTTGATAAACCTGTCAAATTTGACAAAAGATCGGGAAAAAATTCAACAAAACATCAAATAATTTCAAAAAAAAAAAATTATGAAGCGTCCGAAATTTTTTTTAGACTGGGTCATAAATTTTGTCATGCCAAAAATGGAGAAAAAATGTCTAAATGTCGCTAAATCTTTGAACAAATCTGACATTTTGTTTGGAATCTTTATGATTTTCTTTTGCAATTTTCTGATGATTTATTGATTTTCTCCCCTCAATTTTTCTTTTTTTTTTACATTTTTTCTCGATATATTTCGATTTTGGACATTATTTGTAAAATTTGTGACCCAATCTAACAAAAATTTCGGACGATTTATAATTTTTTTCTTTCTTTTTACATTTTTTTATGTTTTGTTGAATTTTTTCCCGATTTTTGGTCAAGTTTGACAGGCTCATCAAACGTTTGGAACAAAGCCGATGAATTTTTCAAATTTTTCTCTTAAATATTCGATCTAATTCATAATTTTTTTCGTATTCACAAACAAATCTGAAACATCCGTTTAACAGTTGAATGAATTTTCACTTATAATTAAACGTCACGACAGACAATGGCTCCAGAATTTACCTCAAACTTGAAATTTTAATTGAAACTGATCTCACAGGGCGGAGAGGGCGATATTCTGAGCTTCAAAAATTCATAACTAGAAAACTATCGATTTAAACGGAAAATTTGTGAGCACTTTTTCTCTTCCCAATGATCTGAAGATAACGAAAAAAAGTATGCTAACGTCAATATATCGTATCTGTAATTTAGGGACATGAATTTATTGAGAGTCGCATTCATCTACGTGTTAATCAAATGGCAAATCTATTTATCGTTTGAGCTACCTCTAAAAAATTTTATATCGCGCTAAAATTTTGAGAAGAGTTGGCTAAGGATACCAACTATAGATTAAAACCATGTAAAATAATTTAAAAAATAAGAAAATCTCGACACACCCTAATACACACATAAATACATTCGGGCAATTTTTCTAAACCACTCTCCTCGACGTTTCAGACCATTCTGTGTATTCTGGCATAAAAATCCCTAGTTTTTTTTTCTTCATGTAAACAAAACTTCCTCTATGAGGAAAATCGATGTTTCCAAAGTTTTAGAGCGGTGTTACCCCTCAATTCCATTTTATTTCATACAAAAATGAGGCTTAAAGGCGACGACCAACGAAACTAAAAAATGTACTTAATATTTTCATTATTTTTCCAGCTTGTGCCTTTACTCATCGAATCTCTGTCGCTGGACGACGGACAGCTGTTATTGTCGACTCTGAAAACCCTCAAAGTCCTTTTAGAAACCAAACACGAGATTTTCCTCGACCAAATACAATGTTTTATTCCACGTTGCCTACAGTTGTCGACGTACAACAAGATGGTAAATATAGCATCGTTTGAAATTACATCGAAATTCCGTATGATTTCCTATTTGTCCCTTAATATCGATCTGGTTTTTTACAGAACGTGAGGATAGCGGCGTTGGATTGCTTAGTCAGTTACTGTAATTATCCAGTAGTCGAACTTTTAAAGCACAAACAAGATGTTTTGGACAAACTCGGCGAAACGGTAGACGATCACAAACGTTTAGTGAGACAGATTGCCGTGAAAGCAAGAACCCGTTGGTACCTCATCGGAGCTCCTGGCACGCCTGACTAACACCTACAATCCACCATTTAGCACAATAACATCTGCGGCCGTAAAAGCTTAACCATTTTTTTCAACGGCTTCGAATTATCTGAAACGAGTATTAGAATATATTTCTTATTTCTATCTTGTGGCATTGAAAATCTCATTTATACTAACAATCGACTAGTTTTTTGTTTTTAGTTGCTCAACTTTCTGAAAAGTGAGAACTCGGAGAGAAATTCGAACACTTCTCGATGGAATAAAAATCGGAAAAAAATCAAGCACACAAACGTCTGCGGAAAATTCGTCTAATGACAGTTCGTCTAATGAAAATTCGTCTAAGGAAAATCGTATTAAAGAGACCGTCTGAAAACCAATTGTACAGACTCTTCATTCAAAACACCCGCTCTCTGCCGAAGAGTCACGAACGAGGACGTGGCGGATGTGATTCCATTTTAAAAATATTTGTTTGTTTTTAATTTCTTTGTTGTTTTCATTTTTTTAATTTTTTTTTGTTTTTATTATTTATTTTTTTTGTTTTCATTTTTCAATTTTTTTTTTGTTTTTATTATTTTTTTTTGTTTTCATTTTTCAATTTTTGTTGTTTTTATTTAATTTTTTGTTGTTTTCATTTTTCAAATTTTTTTTGTTGTTTTTATTTTTTAATTTTTTTTTTGTTTATATTTTTTTAATTTTTTTTTTCTCATTGTTATATAGAATAGGACAATTTATTCCCAACTTCTGTGGGGAGATGTAAAAGGCTTCTCGCCTTTTACATCTCCCAAACTTTCATCCATATAACATCCATATAGAAAATCTCTTGCTCTACTTACTCTCCACACTCTACTTAATATCATTTCCCTCTAGTCTATCTTACGCACTACCCTCCCTGACATCCCTCGTGACTTATTACTGACAATACGGCTGCCGGACACCATCCCCCTGGATAAAAGCCCCTAGACAAATTTTCCTTGGACAAAATCCCCGTCGGACAATATTTCTTCGGTTAAGAATCCCTTCGGACAAAATCCTCACGGTTAAAATCCCCTTCACACAGAATACCCTGAGGTACAACCTCGTCGGATAAATCGTTAAAAAACATATCCGGACGAATAACATACGATAATTAATCCGGACATATGTAAAAATCGTTAAAAAAAAACAGATCGGAACGAATAACATCCAATAGTCTGTCCGCATATGTATTTATAAGATTGTTAAAACCTATTCGGATAAAAAATTGTACGTTATTTGCAATAATTGTTGGTTATACTGCAGGGCGCCAGGCGCTTTCGCACCGGGAAGGAAAATGCCGATGTTTCCTCGCAAACTCAGCCCGAGCTAGCGGAGTTTTCCCTAAGAGTAGAGTGGTCGGGTAAGACCACCGAGATCGCGAGGCAAGGTAGTTGCGAAATAACAATTAACAAAAAAAAATACGGGACGAACAATAACGCCAAAAAGCGGCTCATTTATTTTAAGTAACGAAATTCTAACTCATCAAGTCCCGTAACAGAAATCAATTTTCGGGGTTACAATTAACTTCCCCTATAAATATCTAAACTAGAGCATCGGTAGGTCGCGGGTTCGATTCCCGGTGCCGTCGAAAATTTTCGTCGAAAAATCAAAACATGGACGTGATGAAGCTCCGGATGTATACGTGAGACACACACAGGTAACTGTGGGGGTCACACGTATACAGCCGTAGTCTGTGTTTACATTCTCGACGAAAATCGTGACGTAGCTCCGGTGCCGTGAGGCGAACTCGAGACCGGCTATATCGGCATAAGGTTTTTTCGCAATGTTTTCCTATGCCCTTAGCAGGGGGCGGGGTTAAAGTTCCGAACGGTAAATACACGAAGGTCTAAAATTCCGAAAATTAATATCCCACCTACATTTTTGCCGAAATGTTTTCTAGCGAATTTCGTAAAAAATGTAGGTGCGATTTCAAGATTCGGAATTTTAGACCTTCGTTTACTTACTATTCGGAACTTTAACCCCGATTTCCTTGCGTCTCGGGGACAAAGTTTCGAATGGTAAATATTCGAAGGTCTAAAATGTCGAAATTTAATATCTCACCTACATTTTTGACGAAAATTTTTCTAGCGAATTTCGGCAAAAATGTAGGTGGGATATTAATTTTCGGAATTTTAGACCTTCGTGTATTTACCGTTCGGAACTTTAACCCCGCCCCCTTAGCAGAAATGTTATGGCAAGTGCGATATAGAGGGGGAAGTCGGATGCGGCCGCATGGGGGCCTGGTTACTGATCCGGACCAGGCCCTCAGGGGGGACTGGCTACTGACCCGGGCCGACCTTGTAATAGGCGTGATGCCTGCAGACGAGGGAAAATACGGAATAAACAAAAAAAAATTGGCAACGTCGCATCGTAGGGACCGGAAATACAATAGTTTGACGGATCCTAACCGACATAACCGGTAAAGAGTTTTTTCCGACCCACGTTTTTTAATAATGGCAAGGCATAATATTCATGCCACTGATGGGAAACGAAAAGGGAAGTTCGTGTCGGCAAAGATTGAAAAAGCTCGGCAGAATTGGCCATATTCGATCTTTTATCGAATCTAGCCAATTCTGCCGATCGAAATATTTTCGTTAGTATTGCGATCACTGTATCACGGTAGCTTGCATTGCGCTAAAAGCATTCTTAAACAAAATTCAAAAAGATTAATTTTGCCGGGTCGGCAAAGATTGAAAAAGCTCGGCAGAATCGGCCAGATACGATCTTTTATCGAATCTAGCCAATTCTGCGATCGAAATATTTCCGTTAGTATTGCGATCACGATATCACGGCAGCTTGCATTGCGCTAAAAGCATTCTAAAGCAAAATTCGAAAAGATTAATCCTCGTGCCTCTATTTATTTATTTATTTATTTAATGAAAATGATATAATTAGCATTATTTTCACACTCACCGTTTTAAGAGGTTTTTGCGGCCTGGAGAATATATAAGGCGTTATCGGTACCACATTGATGATATTCCGCATTTCTCTTCGCTAACTCGAACTTCACGGCTACTATATAAGAGCACGTATCGATTAATATACGTATGCAATCTTTAATATCAGAGTTGAAAACCTTTTTTAATATAAGAAATTTGGATAACCGCATGCAATATGGGCAAGGTCACAGAGCTCACTTGCCAGACGGTCAAAAAGTTCATGTGACAGCAACGAACTCGGTCCCGGTCACTATCTGATCTCGCGCCAATTTGGACCAATCACAGCGCGAATAACGTGACAACAATCGATCAACTCGCAATTCGATAAAATCTTGCAACATACTTTTTAGAGAAGGACCAAATATAAGAAAATAGTTGGATCAACCACTAACATAATTCCCAGGAGGAGCGTCTATATTTTATGATTATAGCAAATATAATAATTATAGTAGCAATCATCAAAATTATAATAGTTTCAAAAACTATTCTAATAGTTTCAATTATGCCGTTTTGTTGCATATACGATTTCAACGTTTGTTTTCAATAACTTTACAAGTATCGTTTATTAAACCATATTATCATCGCTTCAACCATAAAAAATTGCAAGGCTTCCTATGTTCTTTTTACCATGTGGAATCGTTTAAGGTGTTTCGGTGACGACTATCGAAGTGAAATCAGTGCTAAATTTTTGTATTTGATTTTTTAAGGTTTAATGCATTGAAACACAATAGTGGAGGGTGATTTGTATTGAAGCATGTATACTTAATCCAGTGAAAGATCAAGAGTGACGAATTTGCATTCAGATTAACTGATTAACATTTATTTGTAATGGGACACATTTTCGTTCCGTTTTTTCCAAGCATAATCAGTAATTCTTTGTCGATTTGAATAAATGATGGCTTATTCTCTTTCTCAAAAGATGAAAAAAAATTAATTTTTTTTTTTCAAGTAAATACAACTTTTGAGTGCAGTGAACGATCACTAAATATTTTTTAGTGGCGCTTTCGCCGGTTTGACTTTTAAAAAAATTGTTAGGTCAGAAGAGTTGATACAAAAGGAACAAGAGAAATTTTTTTTGAAAAACATCTATTGCTCTGTTTTCGCGAAAATAATTTTTTGGGTACAAAGAAGGAATTTAGAGGTGAGACTAAGAAGAAAAAAATCGTGCTCCAAATATTGTCACCCTGCTTATACAATTCTTAGACGGATGTCCACAATTTTCGTTTTATGCTCAAAAAATTAATTGAGGTCACGAACACGACTTCACAGTTTCTGTTAGCTATCGATCATCATCTTATCAGCAAAAACCATTTTTTATGGGCTAAAAAAATAAAATACTTTTGCATAAAAAGTCCGAACGTCCGTAATTAAAGTGATTCACAAAATCAACGCAAGTTAAGGCAAACCGACCAGTGAATGAACGGTTAAGCAGACGGCAAAACTAAGTAAATGAACCTTTTTTTTATGCACTTGCTCTTATGGACAGCGTTCATTCACTGGTCGGCTTACCGTAATACGCAAATTTATCCCAAGTGTATTGACCATTAATACACTAAAAACGCCGAACAATGTACAAATAAAAAATATCAGAATAAAATATGTCTTTGACAAAATAATTACGTGATATTAAGAACGTTTTCTCTGTTTCGCCCGCATTTGCCGTATATACAACGCTCCGTATAATCGAATAAAGCATTGATTTCAGTAATTAAATTATACATATATATGTGTATATGTTAGAAAGACGCGTGAGTAATGCGTTTAGTGCGCTAGAAGAATGGGTGATGGTAGGTTCTTTAAAGCACCTTTCATTTTTTTTTTCTTCTTTTTACGCTTGACAAAAAATATATTAATCGTGTGTTTGAAAAATAATTTCCACAGGTGTGGCGAAAAATGGTGCCTACAGGTACGACGACGGTACCAAATATATCGGTGACTGGAATGGCAGAGGGTTGAAACACGGTGCTGGGGCTTTAATGTTGCCCGATGGAACGCGTTATGACGGAGCTTTTCAAAACGGTTTATGCTCTGGTCTCGGAGTTATTATATTTCCTGATGGAGCAAAGTGAGCATTTTCAAAAGAGTAACCCGTATGGAAAAAAATATACCTGGAAAAATATCGAAATGTTTTTTTTTGCTTCCTCATAGAGGAAGCTTTGTTTTCGTGAACATTTTTTTTTTTCGAGAATTTCATGTTTACATATTCAGAATCACCTAAAACGTCGAGAAAATATGTCTGTTGTGTGTGTGTGTGTGTGTGTGTGTGTGTGTGTGTGTGTGTCGAAAAAAAAATACATTTTGCATAGTTTTAATTTATAGTTTGTATAAAAATTCAAAGTAATTGTGCCAAAACTCCCATGTTATTTTAATGGGAAAATGTTTGTGTTTACAGGCACGTTTTCCCGTTGAGATAGAGCTCTCAAATTTTGACCAGGTTTAAAAAAATTTATTTCGAGCAAAATCGCTCAACATCGAAATTAACAAACACCCTAAATACTGACACTGTATAAACCACTTTTCTCGATGTTCTGACATAAAAATCTCGTAATTTTTTTTTTAATTCACATAAAACAAAGCTAAGCTTTGCTTCCTTATGAGGAAGCAAAAGTATATAAGAAAATTTACCACGTACATTATTTCTATATATCGAAAAGTATACTTTTTTAGCATACTTTTTTCCACGTGGGAATTAAAAAAGGGAAATTAACTCCATTAAGATTATACGAATCTGAAGTGTCATTTAATATTGCAAAATATTTTTCCTTATATAATTATTTAAAAATTCCCTGCTAAGATAATTTTAATTTTAGCTAACAGTTATTAAGTTTCGCATTAGATAAAGCAAAATAACAAATTCTTATAACAGGTATGAAGGTGAATTTATGCAGGGATGGTTTCATGGTCACGGAGTCTTTTGGCGCTCAGATGGAATGAAATTTGAGGGCGAATTTCGTGGCGGCCGCGTTTGGGGTCTCGGTTAGTATATATATATATATATATATATTTTTTTTTTTTTCATTTTGATATCATGATTGGAAAAAATATATATGTGTTCTATCTGGTTTCGACCTGATTCTGAGCCTTGATCCTTCAAATCGGTTCCCCGATTTTTTAAATGATTGACATAACTCTAGAAAATATTCATTTTTTAAAAATACTTTGCAGTATTTGCGAGTTTATTTAAAAAATTATCAAATAACAGATTTTTTAAATATGAAGACACTCTAAAATACCTTTTTCGGAAACAAAAATGTCTCGTTACCGAGCTGAAGTGGTTCAGCGATTTCATCTACTTTTTTTCGGCCTTTCTTCTTTAAATAAAAAAGAAAAATTATTAGGAATAGTAACTTCACGAAAAGCAGCATTTAGAAAATGTCTGTATGCAACACATGATTTCGCAAAATCATGTCTCTGGAAATATCATACAAATTATTAATATTGTAAGACTTGATTGATGTCAATTTAACTGCGCTCTACAAAAAAAATAGTGGCAGTTGAAAATTTAAAAAAAAAATCGTTTTCGATTTGAAAAAATGTATCTCCTTGTACCATTTTTAATATTCTGTCCTGCCAATTTTTTGTCGTGTTTTGCATACTATTCTTAACAATCAAGCGTGGCAGATTTTTTAAATAATTTTTATTGGCTATTCTAAAAAATCGTAGTGACTTTTACGCCCCCCTTAAGGTATTGCAAAAAATACGAATTTAAGATGGCCTCTGTTGACGTCATTTTGTATTAAAATTATAATAAGACAACAAAAAAAGAAATTGCAGATTTGCGATTTCTTCTTTGACAGATTAAATTCCCAATCGGAAGGGTCCAAGGGTCAGTAGGTCATGCCTCATATATAATTTCTGTTATTACAGGCTTGGTTACATATTCCGATTGGGATTTGACATCAGTGACAGACGTAACAGATTTTAAAAATAATTCCGTCGGCTATTCTAAAAAATCGTAGTGACTTTTACGCCCCCCTTAAGGTATTGCAAAAAATACGGATTTAAGATGGCCTCTGTTGACGTCATTTTGTATTAAAATTATAATAATACAATTATAATAAGACAACAAAAAAAGAAATTGCAGATTTGCGATTTCTTCTTTGACAGATTAAATTCCCAATCGGAAGGGTCCAAGGATCAGCAGGTCATGCCTCATATATAATTTCTGTTATTAAGGCTTGGTTACATATTCCGATTGGGATTTAACATCAGTGACAGACGTGACAGATTTTTAAAATAATTTTTTCGGCCATTCTAAAAAATCTTTTATACCACAGTGTGCGTGAAGTGGCTACTTCACGCACACTTCGCTTCGCTTGCGTGCGTGAAATAGGCACTTCTCGCACTAGTGGCATAAAATTGTGTACGATACTCGTGCGAGAAACTTTTTCTGATCTCGTGTGATTACAACACTCGCTTTCGGCTCGTGCTGCACACTCACACTCGTTCGCGAAAAAGTTTCATCGCACTAGTATCGTAATATACTATTACGCCCCCCTTAAGGTATCGCAAAAAATACGAATTCAAGATGGCCTATGTTGACGTCATTTTGTATTAAAATTATAATAATACCATTATAATAAGACAACAAAAAAAAAAATTGCAGATTTGCGATTTCTTCTTTGACAGATTAAATTCCCAATCGGAAGGGTTCAAGGGTCAGGTCATGCATAATAATTTCTCATTTATAATTTCTGTTACTAAGGCTTAGTTACATATTCCGATTGGGATTTGACATCAGTGACAGACGTGACAGATTTTTAAAATAATTTTTATTGGCTATTCTAAAAAATCGTAGTGACTTTTACGCCCCCCTTAAGGTATTGCAAAAAATACGAATTTAAGATGGCCTCTGTTGACGTCATTTTGTATTAAAATTATAATAAGACAATTATAATAAGACAAAAAAAAAGAAATTGCAGATTCGCGATTTCTTCTTTGACAGATTAAATTCCCAATCGGAAGGGTTCAAGGGTCAGGTCATGCATAATAATTTCTCATATATAATTTCTGTTACTAAGGCTTGGTTACATATTCCGATTGAGATTTGACATCAGTGACAGACGTAACAGATTTTAAAAATAATTCCTTCGGCTATTCTAAAAAATCGTAGTGACTTTTACGCCCCCCTTAAGGTATCGCAAAAAAATACGAATTTTGAGATGGCCCCTGTTGACGCCGTTTTGTATTAAAATTATAATAAGATAACGAAAAAAAAATTGCAGATTTGCTATTTCTTCTTCGACAGATTAAATTCCCAATCGGAAGGGTTCAAGGTCATGCATAATAATTTCTCACATATAATTTCTGTTACTAAGGCTTAGTTACATATTCCGATTGGGATTTGACATCAGTGACAGACGTGACAGATTTTAAAAATAATTCTTTCGGCTATTCTAAAATATCGTAGTGACTTTTACGCCCCCCTTAAGGTATTGCAAAAAATACGAATTTAAGATGGCCTATGTTGACGTCATTTTGTATTAAAATTATAATAATACAATTATAATAAGACAACAAAAAAAGAAATTGCAGGTTTGCGATTTCTTCTTTGACAGATTAAATTCCCAACCGAAAGGGTCCAAGGGTCAGCAGGTCATGCCTCATATATAATTTTTGTTATTAAGGCTTGGTTACATATTCCGATTGGGATTTGACATCAGTAACAGACGTGACAGATTTTTAAAATAATTTTTTCGGCTATTCTAAAAAATCGTAGTGACTTTTACGCCCCCCTCAAGGTATTGCAAAAAATACGAATTTTAAGATGGCCTCTATTGACGTCATTTTGTATTAAAATTATAATAATACAATTATAATAAGACAAAAAAAAAGAAATTGCAGATTCGCGATTTCTTCTTTGACAGATTAAATTCCCAATCGGAAGGGTCCAAGGGTCAGCAGGTCATGCCTCATATATAGTTTCTGTTATTAAGGCTTGGTTACATATTCCGATTGGGATTTGACATCAGTGACAGACGTGACAGATTTTAAAAATAATTTTTTCGGCCATTCTAAAAAATCTTTTACGCCCCCCTTAAGGTATTGCAAAAAATACGAATTTAAGATGGCTCCTGTTGACGTCATTTTGTATTAAAATTATAATAATACAATTATAGTAAGACAACAAAAAAAGAAATTGCAGATTTGCGATTTCTTTTTTGACAAATTAAATTCCCAATCGGAAGGGTTCAAGGGTCAGGTCATGCATAATAATTTCTCATATATAATTTCTGTTACTAAGACTTAGTTACATATTCCGATTGGGATTTGACATCAGTGACAGACGTGACAGATTTTTAAAATAATTTTTTCGGCTATTCTAAAAAATCGTAGTGACTTTTACGCCCCCCTTAAGGTATTGAAAAAAAATACGAATTTTGAGATGGCCTCTGTTGACGTCATTTTGTATTAAAATTATAATAATACAATTATAATAAGACAAAAAAAAAGAAATTGCAGATTCGCGATTTCTTCTTTGACAGATTAAATTCCCAATCGGAAGGGTCAAAGGGTCAGCAGGTCATGCCTCATGTATAATTTCTGTTATTAAGGCTTGGTTACATATTCCGATGGATCTCACGGTTTTCCACGGAACGAGGGATTCTTTCAAGACTGCAGACTAGTTCGGCGTCGTCGATGTCCCGATATCGTGCAAAAAGCGCAAAAGATCTCTATGATGGCGCGAACGCAATGCATTTAGTTCCATACAGAGAGAGAAAGTAAATAATAAATAAATACAACTATATTTAGAAACCAAAATCGAGCACTGTAAAGACACGTGATCATATTCATGAAATAAGCGACCTAGATAAATAGAAAGATATTGTATCCGAATAAAGAAAATATAAAAAATACGAAGGAAGAATTATGTGTGAATTTTCTGACAAATTTTAGATCCCTCGATTGGAAAAAAATTTAATGCATTTTGAGAAATACTTTTTTTTATTAGAAATTCGTTGAAAATTCATTTAATGTGACAAAACGGTTGAAAATTGCACTATACGTGAAAAAAACAATGATTTTACAAAATTAGGTCTCATGTGGCTTCAGAAAGCGAACATACAATAAAGATAAACAAAAACACCATCGAAAATGTATCATCTCTGTAGTCGGCAACATATCGATATATCTTCACTCGATAAATCCCAAAATCTTTCTGTGAAAAATAAAAATAAAAAAAACAATGATATTACAAAATTAGGTTTCCTGTGGCTTCAGAAAGCGAACATACAATAAAGATGAACAAAAATGCCGCCGGAAATGCATCATCTCTGTAGTCGGCAACGTATCGATATATCTTCACTTGATAAATCCCGAAATCTCTCTGTGAAAAATTTAAAAAAAAAACGATATTACAAAATAAGGTCTCATGTGGCTTCAGAAAGCGAACATACAATAAAGATAAACAAAAACACCATCGAAAAAGCATCATCTCTGTAGTCGGCAACGTATCGAAAAAAAAAACAATGGTATTCCAAAATGAGGTTTCCTGTGACTTCACAAAGAGAACATACAATCAAGATAAACAAAAACGCCACCGAAAATGCATCATCTCTGTATTCGGCAGCGTATCGATATATCTTCACTTGATAAATCCCGAAATCTCTCTGTGAAAAATAAAAAAAAAAAAACAATGATATTCCGAAATGAGGTTTCCCGTGGCTTCAGAAAGAGAACATACAATAAAGATAAACAAAAACGCCGCCGAAAATGCATCTTCTCTGTAGTCGGCAACGTATCGATATATCTTCACGTGATAAATCCCGAAATCTCTCTATGAAGAATAAAAAAAAAACGATATTACAAAATAAGGTCTCATGTGGCTTCAGAAAGGGAACATACAATAAAGATAAACAAAAACGCCACCGAAAATGCATCTTCTCTATAGTCGGCAACGTATCGATATATCTTCACTTGATAAATCCCCAAAACTCTCTGTGAAAAATAAAAAAAATAAAAAATAAAAAAAACAATGATATTCCAAAATGAGGTTTCCTGTAGCTTCAGAAAAAGAACATACAACAAAGATAAACAAAAACGCCGCCGAAAATGCATCATCTATGTATTCGGCAGCGTATCGATATATCTTCACTCGACGACGTGAATTTGGGCATTGGAAATCTCGGTTTGCATCAGGAAACCATAATGCGAAAAGAGGTAGGATCGATAAGAGCTTATGAATCGTCTTTTGTATTGCGACTCTTTCGTCCTCGTGTTACTTTCGTTGACGCGTCAGGCCGTGTAACAGGAGCCCACAAGAGTGCAGTAGGTCATAGACCGACTGTTTCAGCTCTACCAACACAACCAACATCAAGATCATGCGATCCGGATCCAAACCGAGATTTTCTGGACCGCAATATGGCCGACCTGCGGGTTTTGCAGGGGGTGATTGGTTGGTAAACCGGACTTACGGCAAACCGAGACACCGTGTTCCGCCTTTCAAGCGGCATACGCTTTGCCTTTGATGTTTCTATTATAGCGCCGCTTCTGGTATCCTCTATTTAACCGTTTCCATGCTCCGCACGAATCATTCGTATCGATCAACAAATTGAAAAAAAAAACAATGAAACATGCATGATTTTCCCGTATTTGCAATATTCATCGCTTTTTCTTTGATTTTGTCTTTTTGTTTTTTCTTGACTTATGCCGGCAATATGACTTGTTGATGTTTATCTTTTAGCGCACGATTGCGTCACGTGCGAAATAAGCGGCGGAAAACAGAGATAGATTGTTGGATCTGTGGAGGAAACATGAATGTTTTTGTTGATCTTACAGGAGAGAAAATGTATTGCATTGCGGTAGAGATAATTTTTTATTTCAATTTTCATTAGCTTTTTTATTGGTGTTGGTAGAAATTGATGCTTCATCTCTCAAGAGTCGAAACAATTAATCGGCCATTTTGATTTTGCATATACCCCCTTAGTCTCAGCTTGGATTTGGGCATTGAAAATCTTAGTATGTATCCGGGCGGTATAACGTTGAGGGAAGTGAAGGTTCTGGTGTTGTCGATGGTCATGGGTTTTCTTCGATCGAAATCAGGTTTGAGGTTCGTACGCGCCGTGTGCGTCGGTAAGGTCGATATCTACACGGTAGGTAAAGAGTTTCACAATTTTTAAGGATGTATGATAGGCACACTCGCGCCAAAAGTGAGTTTCAGAGACAATTTCAATTACTTATCGATGGGATAAAAATCGAAAAAAAATAATGCATATAAAAAGTGCTGAAAATATTGATTTCGCATAATAGTAATCCCAATATTTTATTAACAAATTGGCGAAAAAAACAATTGTTCAACAAACAATCAGTCAACCTAACTTTTATTCTAATGAAAATGATATGTTAATTTATTTGAATGCATACGAATTTTTTCAGATTTTTTTCTGTATTTCGATTTTGATTTTTGTATTTTCAAAAATGGGCGCGAAATAACGAATTTTGGATATGTGTTCGGCATAAAACTATCTACTACACTCAAGATTTTTTTGCAAAACGTATACCCAAAATTTGTTATATTCTGCGCATTTTTCAAAATAATTACATTAGTAATCGCAACTAAATTTTCTTCAAAAAGTTAACGAGGTTCGGTGACGACTATCGAAGTCAAATCAGTGCTAAATTTTCGGAATTGATTATTTTAAGTTTAATGCATTAAAAATTAACAGTGAAGGGAAATTAAAAAAAAAATAATAATTGAAATTTTTTTTACATCGTTGAATTTTTAAGTATCTAGTGGAATTAATTCTTATTTTTTTCGATGTAAACATTTTTTTTAATTTTTCCAATTGTTTCTTTATTCGTAAATACGCCATAAGAGCCCATGTTAAAATGCATGCACAAAAAAATTAATTTCGTGTAAACGATGTAGACGAAAATTCCCAAAAAATTCATGACAGTTTTTTTATGAATCATTAAAAACGCGGTAAATATTTTAGATTTTTCTGTGCATTTTCAATCTTACCGACGAACCTCCTAATATTAACATACCTTGGCAGTAGTGTGTACGAGTAAGAGAGTTTTCTCCTCGCTGATCGTGTTATCCGGATACATACAGTGATTTTCTGGCCCGAAATATGGCCGCTCGGCGCTCGCGCTATTGGTTCCGCTGCGTCGTGATTGGCTGACGCAGGGGACTAAACCAGCGATTGCCAGGCCCTGTCCTCACACAATTCATCTTCTTTACTTAAAACCTTTCATTTCCCCCTTCAAATCAACTAACAATCACAAAGAAAAATCATATCATCATACTCCCAAAGTCTCGAAGCATCGATTAGCGCGGGGAATCCCATAAAAATCCTATAGTCTATGTCACGATTGGACACTTTTTTCAAACTCATTTCAAGAACAGTCGCGCCGCAGAATTTAATTCCAAAACAACATGGCCGATATATTTATTTGAAATGCGTCGTTTCTCGTAGGTTTCTTATCATAAAACTCCTTTTCACCGTGGACAAATTCATTTGTTGTTGTCACGTGATCGTTGATGGTGATTGGATGTTGTAATTCGTCGACTAATCCCATTGGCTAAAGTTTCGACGTCCATAGAACTATCAATTTTTCAAGTGAATGGAAATAAAGACGCAGGGAAAAACCGGCTTTTGTAGGTTAACTTGAAAAATATTGTTTGTGTCGATTTATCGAGGAAATACGATGGAATCTCGGACGGAGTTTAAAATTAAATCACCGCCTTCAGACGCTATTTCTGCTGTCGAATTTGGACCTAATTCGACACAATTCTTACTTGTATCGTCATGGGACAGTACAGTCAGGTTATACGATATACACGCCAATTCTATGAGACTCAAGTACAATCATGACCTCCCAGTGCTTGACGTAGCGTTTCAGGTAATCTATACTTTTTTTTTTTTTTTTTTTATGATAAGCCTGCAAAATATAACCTTGCCAATTGCTTCTTTATTATTTTTTGCTTTTTAGGAAGATATATGTTTATGAGAAAGTATGAGCAATTATTTTAGAGAACATAAAGACATTTTTCGCAACTTTACAAGTATTGTAGAAAGTAGAACCCTGCAAATTGCTTCCTCGTTATTGTTCGCTTTCTAGAAAGCTTTCTCTATGAGAAAGCCAAAATTGATAAATGTTAGAGTGCGTTGAAAAAAAAAAAATTTTTGTTTTCATTTTGCATCGTTTTTGTCTATAATTTGTAGCTTTAAGGTAGTCGTCTTGCTACGTGCTAGTCAAATCAGTGTTAAATTTTGAAACGCATTTTAATTAAACGTAGTTCGATTGACGGTTTTAAAAATCAATTTGAGCATCAGCGTGTGTTCTTAATATGTAAATACATCCGCAGCCACGTTTTAAACAGAAAATACACTGATATATGCAAACGTTCTATTCGATGTTTCTGTCATCTAGTTATATATTAGAAAAAACCATAATATTAGTCCGATTATGAAGGGCAATAGATCATTTTGTTCATTGAAAGATGCTTCAACGATTTAACGAAAAGATTTTTCAATGTTATTATTTCTTCAAAAGTTACAGTCATTGGTATGTCCAATGTTAAGTTAAGTTGGATAAACAAACAGTTGTAATTTTTGTATAAATAATATTACTGAAAAATCTCTTCGTTAAATCATCAAAGCAACTTTCAATGAACAAGCTGAGCTATTGTTCGTCATAATCGGACTAATATTATGATTTTTTCTAATATATAACTGGATGACAGAAACATCTTATTAAACATCTGGATATATCATAGTGTATTTTCTTTCCAAATCGTGGTTGGTAATTTATTTATATGTTTAAAAAACATGCTGATGCCTAATTGAGTT
Organism: Tromatobia lineatoria; assembly: GCA_949699805.1. Taxonomy (NCBI): domain Eukaryota; kingdom Metazoa; phylum Arthropoda; class Insecta; order Hymenoptera; family Ichneumonidae; genus Tromatobia; species Tromatobia lineatoria. The sequence goes on from OX453054.1 coordinate 6,278,167, forward strand.
CATAACATCGTCAATTGAACCTCAAAAACTTGTAGGAATTTTTTTCAAAGTTTAGTACTGATTTGACTAGAACGTATCAAGGCAGCTACCTTAAGCAACTCTTCTCAAATTTTAGCGTGAACATTTTTTTTTTTGAGGTAGCGCAAACGATAAATTGATTTCCCATTTGATTAGTATGTGGATGAAGGCGAGTCTCAATAAATTCGTGTCCCTAAATTAGAGATATGATATATTGACGTTCGCGTATCTTTTTTCGTTATCTTCAGATTATTGGGGAGAGAAAAAGTGCTTACAAATTTTTTGAAAAAATTAAAATTGAAATAAAATCAGAACGGTTCGACAGATTTTTGCGAAATTTGGTACACATAATGTTTTATGGGTAATTCATTTATATACAAAATTTTGGCCCGGTGCCTTTTTAATTGCGTAAGTTATAGCGTGAAAACGATTCTTTCAAAATTTAAAAAATTCTGTAAGAAAAAAAATTTCAACCGATTCGCGTCAAATACAAACTCAAACTTTGTTATATGATAATCTACTTGAGTGCCAAATTAGAAGAAAATCCGTAGAAAATTACGACAGATATCGTGCGTACAAGGAAATTTGCACATACACACACACACACACACACACACACACACACACACACACACACACACACACACACACACACACACACACACACACACACACATTTTGTAAAAACCGTTCTTCTCGATGTTTTAGACCATTTTACTTAAAACTTTCTCGAGTATCCTGAAGCCTGCAAAATATAACCTTGCCAATTGCTTCTTCATTATTTTTTGCTTTTTAGGAAGATATATGTTTATGAGAAAGTATGAGCAATTATTTTAGAGAACATAAAGACATTTGCCGCAACTTTAGACATATTATAAAAAGTAGAACCTTGCAAATTGCTTCCTCGTTATTGTTCGCTTTCTAGAAAGCTTTCTCTATGAGAAAGCCAAAATTGATAAATGTTAGGGTGTGTTGGAAATTTTTTTTTTGTTTTCATTTTGCATTGTTTTAATATGTAGTTTGTAGCTTTAAGCAACTCTTCTTATATTTTAGCGTGATAAATTTTTTAGAGGTAGCGCAAATGATGAATTGATTTTCCATTTAATTAGTATGTGGATGAAGGCGAGTCTTAATAAATTTGTGTCCCTAAATTAGAGATATGATATGTTGATGTTTGCGTATCTTTTTTCGTTATCTTCAAATTATTGGAAAGAGAAAAAGTGCTTACAAATTTTTCGATTAAATCGATAGTTTTCTAGTTATGATTTTTTGAAGATCAGAATATTGTCGTCTTCGCCCTGTACGATCAGTTTCAATTGAAATTTCAAGATTGAGGTAAATTCTGGAGCCATTGTCTGTCGTGAAGTTAAATTATAAGTAAGATTTAATTCAACACAAATTTTAGTCACAAATTTTACAAATAATGTCAAAAATGAAAAAAAATTGAGAAAAAAATGTCCAAATGTCGCTAAATCTTTGAACCAATCTGACATTTTGTTTGGAATCTTTATGATTTTCTTCTTTTGCAATTTTTTGACGATTTGTTGTTTTTTCCCCCTTGATTTTTCTTTATTTTTTACATTTTTTCTTGGTTTTTCTCCATCTTTAACATTATTTGAAGATTTAAAATCCTATGAAAATTGACTCTCCTTACCGATCTTTACCAAATTTGATATTGATTACAATGGAATGACAATTTGTCCTTGTACAAGATTTGAGCAGGGTCGACCGAAGTTAACTTGAATTAGAATGAAAACAATTTTTTTTTGGAAAAATCAAAATTTTCTAAAAGCTGAATCGTTTTGTGAAATTCACACTCATATTCAATACCGACCTTAATTTTTCATTGCTTTATTTGTCAACAACAGATTAGCTTACTGGCTAAAAAAAATGCTGCAGCTGGAGAAAATCCAGACTTTTATAGAAAAATTCAGCCTCAGAAAATCTGAAAAATGGTTTAATTTCTTCCTAAATTCTTATGTATGAAGGGGCATTGCTGCTCTATTTGTGTACGAAATATGAGCTTGACTGTCGAAGCTGTTTTTGAGATACAGCTGTTTAAATTTTGCAAGCCTGCCCCCCACATAAAAATCTGGAAATTTATTTTTTCGCAAAAACGACGCTTCCTTCATTAAAAAAAGAAAATGTATAATTTTATTTACAAAATTTTAAAACTTCTTTTTACAGGATGCAGTTCATGCCTATAGTGGGGGTTTAGGAACTACCCTAAAGATGTATGATATTAACACAAATACAGGTATATTTTAATGAATCTTATCTATGCATGATATACAACACATAGTCTGTTCCAAACATTCAGTTGCTTAAGGAGGTTCGTCAGTAACATTCAAAAAGCACAGAAAAATCTAAAATAATTACCGCGTTTTTAATCATTCATAACAAACTCACATGATTTTTTTGGGAATTTCCGTCTACATCGTTTACACAAATATAATTTTTTTATGCATACATTTTAACATGGGCTCTTATGGCATATTTACGAATAATAAAAATTGAAAGAATTTTTAAAAATTTCACATCGAAAAAAAAAAGAATTAATTCCGGCTAATACTTCAATTCAACGATGTAAAAAAAATTTCAATTATAATTTTTTTTTTCAATCCGCAAATGTGCCATGAGAGCCCATGTTAAAATGCATGCATAAAAAATTAGTTTTGTGTAATCGATGTAGACGAAAATTCCCAAAAAATTCATGTGAGTTTGTTATGAATTATTTAGAACGCGGTAATTATTTCAGATTTTTCTGTGCATTTTCAATTTTACTGACGAACCTCCTTAAGGATGTAGGAGCCTAACTTTGTCAAAAGTGAGAATTCAGAGAGAAATTCGAACACTTCGAACCCCCGGCGCATGACGGGCGACGCATCGTAGAATTTGAAACACTCGCCAAAGATTTGTGATGTACATGGTGCAAGATTCCACTTTCGTTACAATATACGGAGAGCGAAATAATAAGAGGTTTGGCGAGTATTCTGCGTGTAAAGTGCTACAGGTGTTCTCACGTTTATGATGTGCATACACAAAAACGCAACGTTCTTCGGCGTATCTACTGAATGAAGCGGTCACGTGTCTCCCGAGCGCGGTGTTGCCAAGTCGCAGTTGCGTCGGCCATATTGAGGCAACCAGATGATTTCATATAATTTCGCTTGCAATAATTCAAGAAATCTTTTTCTGACATTCGTTTACCCTATATTTTTTACTTATCATGTGAAAGTCTGCAATCTGGTGAAAAAAATGACCGTTCAATTGTTTATTGAAGTACTATTTTCGTAATGTATCATCGAAAAATACTGACATGGACACGTTATTCCCTATACCAGCTATATTAAAATGCGATTTTGTAACTTCCTATTTCTCGAAAAAAAGGTCGTCAACATATGTTGAAACTTTATAGATGCCATAAATAGGGCTTCTGGAACGACATATTAAAAAATCATGCATCTATCTACTAAATACCTTAGCGTTAGAACTACCTTAATCGAAAGCCGTACCGTTTAAATTGTACCCTGTAGAAAAGGTCTGATAGAAACGTATAGAAACGGGCAAAAACCACATAGATCCAGATAGAGTCTTATATAAGATTCTATCTGAATCCATGCGGTTCTTGTCCATTTCTATCAGTTTCTATCAGACCTTTTCAACAGGGTATACCGTTTGAATCGGATGAGAAATTCGCGCGAAGTGCATAATTTTACATTTACCCTGTAGAAAAGGTCTAATAGAAACGTATAGAAACGGGCAAAAACCACATAGATCCAGATAGAGTCTTATATAAGATTCTATCTGAATCCATGCGGTTCTTGCCCATTTCTATCAGTTTCTATCAGACCTTTCCAACAGGGTATACCATTTGCATCGGATGAGTAATTCCCGCGAAGTGCATAACTTTACATTTACTAACGTTAACTGGAGGCACTTGGCATCACCACTCGATTTGATAACTTTAAAGATTTTCATGTCATCAGCGAAGAAAAGATCATTAGAGTAGTGTACAACACCCACAATGTCGTTAATAAAAACGTTGAAAAGTACCGGTCACAAGTGTGAGCCCTGCGGAACGCCAGAAATCGAATTCTAGGGCCTCGAAAAAAAGCTGCAACCCTCATCACTTGACTGCGATCACAAAAGTATGAGTTGATCCAATTTAAAAGACTGCCCTTTATGCCAAGTGCCTCAAGATGTTATGATGCTTCGACGATGACCGCCTTTAATGTTTTTATTTGATGGAAGTTTGGCAAATCGTAACTCGGGTCTGAGTCGCACGATGCCGGAGATTCCGTTGTTATCGATCTTCCTGTATAGGAAAATCAAACATTTGGAATCTATTTATTTTGGTCCCTTCAAATTGCTTTATCAATTCGTAAATTGATAAAGCAATCTGAACGGACGATATTTTAACAATTAATTTTTAATCGTGAAAAAATATTGCCACAGCCCGGGATCGAACCGGGAACTCTAGGTATCCAGCCTAGTGCGCACTAGGCTGGATACCTAGAGATAAATGTAAACTTCCATCAAATAAAAACATTAAAGGCGGTCATCGTCGAAGCATCATAACATCTATTCAATATATACATACTCCGCCAAAGCCAAATAAGAATCAAGTGCCTCAAGCTTCAACAGCAGAATTCGGTGGTTCACACGATCAAAAACTTCCTCGAAGTCAGTGAAGACTGTATCAACTTGTATCTTGTCATTAAATGCGGACGTGATATATTTGATTTTTTATAACTATTTTGACGCACGATCGTGAGCTGCCGAAAATAAAAGGGCAATGTTTGTTGCAGAATCTATAATGGGTAGTCATGACAAAGCAATTAGAAAAATAGAATACTGCGCGGCTGTGAATGCGATATTGACGGGTGGATGGGACGCCGCTGTGAAATTGTGGGATCCAAGGACACCTACGTGCGTGGGAAGCTATATACAACCGGATGTCGTCCTCGCGTTGTCGGTATGCGGTGATAAATTTGTCGTAGGAACTGCTAAAAGAAAAGTTTGCATCTGGGACCTTAGAAATATGGCTGGTATGTTCCAACGACGAGAAAGCAGCCTCAAATACCAAACGAGATGCATCAAAGGTTTCCCTAACGAACAGGTGAGCATAGTTTTCGATTTTTTAATTATCTAAAATCATCATTATTCTTACAGTGATTATTGACGGAGAAGAACTCTCTGGTCCACCGATTATATATCTTTCCACATGACTTCAGCCACAAAAAAAAGGAAATTCGAAAAAATGTACAAAAATCTGGTTCAGTGGTTATAATAGATACAGCAAATTGTAATTTTTTTGAAATTTTTTCTGGTGAAATATGCCATATTTTTTATTTTGTATTTAATCTATGATATCTCGGGAACGATTATTCATATCGACATCTAAAAAAAAAACGAAAATGTGCGCTTTTTTATGGCCCACAAGAAAAAAATGTATTCAGAATTAATTGTGTAATTTCAGACTAAATTTTACTACAGAATTAATGACATTTTTTTTTTTTTTGCGAAAAGGACTTCGGAAAATGGCATCGAAATAATTGTTGCCAATTTTGCGTGAAAATCCTCCATTTTTAGTATTTTTTTTTTGTTTTTTTGGGACCGTGCAAAGTTCATAAGTTATCGCAGTTTGAAACATTTAAAAAAAATACATATATCGATTTTATCATGTCCCGACATGATAAAACTGATAAAAATGCTAAATAAAATGATGAATGGAGTTTTATCCCTCTTTTACCGAATTTGACTTCTTATTTTCACCTTTAACTCAATTTCTTGTCAAATAAAAAAAGGTCGACGTAAAGTTGCTATAACATTTCGAAGATTGTGATCTCAATAAATCGGCCTTTATTTAAAACATTGATCTGTACGCAAAATACGATGAAAAAAAATGACATTGCCGATAATGAATGTCCTGACATAATAAAACCGATGTATGTATTTTTTTTAATATTTCAAACTGCGATAACTTATGTCCCAAGAAAAAAAGAAATTGAGGATTTTCATACACAATTGGCAACAATTTTTTCGATGCCACTTTCCGAAGTCCTTTTGGCAAAAAAAAATGTTTAATCAATTTTGTAGTAAAATTAATAGTCTGAAATTACACTATTAATTCTGAATGAATTATTTTCTTGTGAGCCATAAAAAAACGCACATTTTCGTTTTTTGAGATGTCGATACGATTAATCGTTCCCGAGATATCATAGATTAAATGAAAAATGAAAAATATGGCATATTTCGCCAGGAAAAATTTCAAAAAAATTAAAATTTGGTGTATCTATTATAATCACTAAACCCTGTTTTTTGGACATTTTTTCGAATTTTTTTATTTTAGGTGGCTGAAGTTATGTGTAATGCCTCATGTTAGGATGTGTGTAAGAAACGAACTGTTTCTTCTGCTGCGTTAACCAATCTAAACTCAGTACATGACCCTGAATAAAGTTTCCTGAAAAAGGAGCCCCGTAAACAATTTTTTGTAACATATGCATGAAATGTGCCGTTTTACATGCCTCAAAAATATTGCAGAAATTGCGAATTACAGTAGGGCATGATATATAAATGCCGATCGCACTTTACGCACTCGATTTTACTTCACGCACACTTTCCCCTCTCAATAATTTACTTCACGCACACTTTCGACGCGCCACCTAGTGTGATGCCGGGCAGGCGATTCAAGAATCAGTGTTGCCAACGTTAGAGTCCCACAAACGTTCCGAGACGATGGACGTAAATCAAAATAATAACCTACGAATGAAAGTTATTATGTTTATTCTTTTTAAAAAATTGTTTTTTCCATGCGGGGGGCTCCGCCCTCCGAACCCCCCACGGGGGCTGCGCCCCTGGACCCCCTTTCATTTGTCTATTACTATTTCTGTGAATAAACACTCTTAGGCGCATTTTATGCATTTGTTACAAAAAATAGTATGTGATACTCGGGCATGATGGCGAAATTTATACGAAGGGTGTGAAGTCGGCCGCACGCCCTTGTATCACAATGTACTATAGTATATCGGGTATTAAAAATCTTAGTATCCATTTCTCTCAGCTTCGCCCCTGGCCCCCACCGGGGCTGCGCCCCTGGACCCCCTTTCATTTGTCTATTACTATTTCTGTGAATAAACACTCTTAGGCGCATTTTATGCATTTGTTACAAAAAATAGTATGTGATACTTGTATCACAATGTACTATTAAGATACGCTGCTCAATAGAGTTTTCTACTCTTCGGTCGATCAATGGTTTTACAAAATTCAAATCGCTGTCTTTCAAATACGGCATTAACAATTACGCTAATATTTGGGATAGCGGTAGCGTATCGTTATTCAATATTTTTCAATGGATTTATTTTGAATGTAACTCATTTTTTTTTTTCCCACGAAATTTATAATGAACTATTTTTTGTCTGGGGATTTAGTTTTAAATATTGGTAGTTCTGTTATTCATTACTTTTCATACTAGCGCCATCTGAGGTTTTATGTCATTTCTATGTTTCCTCTTATATTTCTACATTGCTGAGTTACATTTGAAATAAATCCGTTGAAAAATATTAAATAACGATCCTAAACTGTGATAAGAATAAAATTACAGAAAGAAAATATTGTTTACAAATTGATTCGAGGAAATATATTCTCAAACAAAAGATGAGACATAACTTGGAAACTGACATTCCATCAAGATAAACACAAATTCTTATAAATGATCTCAAAATTTATAAAATAAACGGATTAATTGAAACCAATCGTTAAAAAACTATGAACAGCAGTATGCATTGATATTCCAACGCGAATATCTTCCAAACGGTTAGAGTAATCGATAAACCACTGGAGACCTTTTTTGTAAAGCGTTTAATTTCCTATAGGAATAATAGAAACTCAATTGTCAATAATAATTTTTCAGTAAGTTACAAAATTCCAAACAAAAAGTTACTTTTCCTCAAAATCCTTCAATCTTCGCCCTTGAATATCTTTTGAATCATTAGATTAATCAAAAAAGTATAAGACACCATTATTGTAGAGCGTTCAATTTTCTATAAACACAAACGATGGTACTCATTTTATAGTCTGTTGGTGATAAGCCATGATAATTTTTATGAGACTAAATTAAAAATGCAAATCGACGATGAGCATAATCTTCCCATTAATATTAAGAGCTCATACTCGATGAGTACTTTATACAAATACTAAGCAACTCCTTTCCGTGTGTCGGATTAAAAAAAAAAACCTCGATGTTTTTTTTTTACGAACCCTAACATAGATTAAAAAAAGTATCATAAAAAATTAATTTCAGGGCTACGTTTTGAGCAGTATCGAGGGTCGCGTTGCCGTCGAGTATCTCGACACGACACCGGAAGCACAGAAGAAAAAATACGCGTTCAAATGCCACAGAATAAAGGAAAACAACGTCGAACACATTTATCCAGTAAACGCGATAAGTTTTCACTCGACTTACAACACATTCGCAACCGGCGGTTCCGACGGCTACGTTAATATATGGGACGGCTTCAACAAAAAGCGTCTCTGCCAGTTTCATCGTTACAACGCCGGCGTCGCGGCGCTGAGCTTCAGTCACGATGGATCGGTACTCGCGATTGGAGTTTCTTATCTCGATCCCGCTGAAATTCCTCCTGGCGGTCACGAAGAGCGTGAAATTTACATCAGATACGTTAATGATCAAGAAACGAAACCTAAGTAGTTATCTATTTTTTTCTTTCTCTCTCTCTCGTTATTTAGAGGACTGCGAATTTGTCGTTTGGCTTTCGCCAAATTGTCGATTTATGGATCACGATCGCGTTGACTTCGATATATCGCCCAAAAATCCATTCTCCGAGCTGTAACCAATCATCACTTCCGGTCAATTTTGAATTATCCATCGACGCGTGAATTCATAATTACGAAAAGTTTCAATATCTATTTATAAGCGGTTGGACAATTTTTTTTAAATGGTATTTTGCGCTCGGATTTCTGTAACTTGTGAAAAAGGACGAAAAAATAACGATGTACAATTTTACACTTTCTTACAAACGGAGAGTGACGAGATTGCGACAATTTGTACATAATCTGTACGAAATAACTTACGTATTGACTGTTGATTTATTCAACGGTTGGCGTGAAATAAACGATATTCTTTCTTATAAAATTATTGTGTTTTTTATTTGTTGTTTTTCTTCCCTCTTGAGAGATGATATATTTTCTTTATGTGTTGTTATTGTGAACAGCGGTTTTATGGTGCTGAGTTTCTTTTTTTTTGCTAGTAGTTTCTATTATTCGCAACGCAGGCCATTAAACCCGATTTATACCGGCAAATATTTTAAGGATGCGTCATACGTTATTTCTTAGAGGTTAAAGAGTACTTAGAACAGAATTTAGGTACTTTGCGAATATATTTTTGTCTTTTTTATTTTCGCAAAGTACTGATATTTTGAGGTAATTGAAAAAATCGCTTTATATATCTGAAGTACTCTTGAAATTGAATATTTAACAGAAGTACAGAAAGCTTGTCTACAGCGAAATTCGCAGTTTCCCTTAAATAAGATTGTCGCAGTAATCTCATTTAATTTATATTTCGTTTAAGGATGTATGATACATACAGTTCCGCCAAAGGTGAGTTTCACAGACAATTTCGATCACTTCCCGATGGGATAAAAATTAGAAAAAAATAGTGCATATAAAACGTGCTGAAAAGATTGATTTCGCATAATAATAATCACAAAATGTTATTAACGAATTGGTGAAAAAAACAATTGTTCAACAAACAATCAGTCAACCTAACTTTTTTTCTAATGAAAATGATATGTTAATTTATTTGAATGCGTACGAATTTTTTCAGATTTTTTTCTTTCGATTTTGATTTTATTTATTTTGAAGAATGTGCGCGAAATAACGAATTTTGGATATGTGTTCGGCATAAAATCATTTACTACGCTCAAGATTTTTTTGCAAAATGCATATCCAAAATTTGTTATATTCGGAGCATTTTTCAAGAAGAAGAAGAAGAAGAAGAAGAAAGGAAAAAAAAAAAAAAAAAAAAAAAGCTGGAAAAATCCGTATGCATTCCAATAAATTAAAATAAATTAAATTAAATTAACTTATCATTTTCATTAGAAAGAAAGTTAGGTTGACTGCTTGTTGAACAATTTTTTTTTTTCACCAATTTGTTAATAAAATTTTGGGATTATTATTATGCGAAATCAATCTTTTCAGCACGTTTTATATGCATTATTTTTTTCCGATTTTAATCCCATCGGGAAGTGATCGAAATTGTCTCTAAAACTCACTTTTTGCGGGATTGTACGTATCATACATCCTTAATTTATATTTTGTTTAACGCATCCCATTATCCATAAACCTAATAACGAGGCATTCTCCATCAACGTAGCCATTTTTTCTTTTGTCAATCCTCTCGGATCTGTTTGGACCTATATTAATAATAAAAAGTCTTATCTGTGAGTTTCTCTACAGATTTTTTAATGCACTCGTTTCGGAAATAATTTTTTTTCCAAGTACGGCAAAAAAATTGAAGGAAAAAAAGTTACGTTTTTCCATAATCTATTTAATCCAAAATATGTTATATTTTTCTTTAAACCATAAAAGCCATTGTCAGCCTAAAAAAATGGACAATATTTTTTTTGTCTCAATGGGACACTTTTTATTGCGTTATAGATTTTCCAGATAATTAAGTACGATATTCAGAGCGTATAAAAAAAACTAGCATTGGTGGAACTTGGGAATCTTGAGGCTAAAAAAAAAATTTACTGAGAGTTGGATTAAAATACATGTATATATTATTTTACAGAGAATTTCAGTAATAAATACATGTACTAATTACTTCAATTCGTTGCAAAATATTTTTTTTAGCTGTCATGTCTTCCGAATTCCACGATGCCAATTTTATTACTTGCTCTGAATATTCTGTTAAATACTTTGTGTAAATCTTCACAGAAATGAAAAATGTCGCAGTGAAAGGACAAAAAGATTTGCCATTTTTTTTGTCTGAAAATTGCTGTTTTAGTGCCATGAAAAGTATAACACATTTTTAATAAAACAGTCCATAAAAAAAACATGATTATTTTATTTTCACATTTTTTTTTGTCGGACTTGAATCTTCCATGATATATAGACTTAAAAAAAAGCGTTTCTGAAACGAGCGTATAAAAAAATCCGAAAAAATGTGTACAGTGTATTTTTGAGTAGTGCTAAAATATGCACATTCGAGAGAGTCGAAAAAAATTGGCCGATTTCATGGAGAATGCTTCAAAATTCGTCCCGAGTTTTAAATAATCTTAACGATTTTTCGCAACAAGCGAAGCAAAAAAGGATCCGTGTAGAAAACCCGAATTTTTAACGTAAATTTAACTTTAGTACGTAGCATTTCGTGAGGCGCCTGAAATTCTGTGATCATAATCAGCGAGTACAAATCTCAAACGCGTTTCCAACGGAGCATTTTTAATCTTTGCATCATATTCATTTACAATTTCACACAGAAGCTTTTTTTTTCTAGTGCGTTTTAGATATTTACATTACATATATACATTGGCAGATGATTTTCGGCCAGATCTTTGAATTCATTAACCCGAAAGCGATGCTGGGCACATTATTTATAAATTCACAGTAAAAAAAAGGAATAATAATAATTATCGAAGATATTTTACTATAGACGAAAAAGCATTATTGTCATTTTTCGCAATTCCAAGCGATGTACCTTTTCGAAAATTGAGTTTTTGCGAGAAAATTCATCACGGTACACATGAAAAAAATATTTTGAAGAATATGTTGTTCAATATTTACCTTTTGGAAGTATACATTTTGTGAAAATATCGATCAACGTTTAATATTCGACAATACAAGTACAATTGTTTGATTATATCGAACAACGCTTGTGGCAAATCAGAATTGCGAGTTCCGGAATTGACGTTTTTAGAGCCAAGTGCTTAATTTCACTGGTGAAAAATTCCATTGAGAAAAGAAGCAACTTCAAACTGTTAAAATATTCATTAAGAGCATTTATATTTATATTTATATTTATATACTTGCATCTGCAATAAGTATTTCCATGTAAATTCAGTTGAATTTTAGAAACATATTTGACATTATTCAAGAGTCTTTTTACAATTGGGTTTTTCTTTTCTTTTCCGGAACATTAATACTTAGAAAAAAAAGTTTATCTACAATTTTTTTGTTTCGTATGCGTGATCGGAAGTTTTCGCGTCACATATTGTATCTTAAAGGCTTCGAAACTAGTATGTTTGTTCGGCACAACATTGATTTTCGAATGATTACATTTGTGCTTGTTTTTTTGCAAAGTTTCTAAGCGATCGGAAGCATCGTGACAATTACATACACATTAGGGTGTGTCGAAATTTTTTTTTTTTTTCATTTTGCATCGTTTTAATATATAGTTTGTACCTTGAAGCTACTCTTCTTAAAATTTTGGCGTGATAAAAAATTTTTTAGAGGTAGCTTAAACGATGAATAGATTTCCCATTTGATTAACACGTAGATGAATGCGATTCTCAATAAATTCATGTCCCTAAATTACAGATACGATATATTGACGTTCGCGTATCTTTTTTTCTTATCTTCAGATCATTGGGAAGAGAAAGAGTGCTTACAAATTTTTCGTTTATATCGATAGTTTTCTAGTTATGAATTTTTTAAGCTCAGAATATCGCCCTCTTCGTCTTGTAAGATCAGTTTCAATTGAAATTTCAAGTTTGAGGTAAATTCTGGAGCCATTGTCTGTCGTGTAGTTTATTTATGAGTGAAATTTCATTCAACTGTTAAACGGATGTTTTGAATTTGTTTGTAAATACGAAAAAAATGATGAATAAGATCGAAAATCGGGAAAAAATTCACCAAAACATGAAAAAAATTAAAAACAAATGAAAAAATTATGATGCGTCCGAAATTTTTTTTAGACTGCGTCACAAATTTTACAAATAATGTCAAAAATGGAGAAAAAATGTCCAAATGTCGCTAAATCTTCGAACCAATCTGACATATTGTTTGGAATCTTTATGATTTCTTCTTTTGCAATTTTTCGATGACTTATTGCTTTTTTTCCTCTCGATTTTTCTTTATTTTTGACATTATTTGTAAAATTTGTGACCCAGTCTGAAAATTTTTTGCGACGCTTCATAATTTTTTTCTTTTTTTTTCAAATTTTTTTATGTTTTGTTGAATTTTTTCCCGATTTTTGGTCGAATGTGACAGGTTTATCAAACGTTTTGAACAAAGCTGATGAATTTTTTAATTTTCTCTTAAATATTCGATCTAATTCATCATTTTTTTCGTATTTACAAACAAATTTGAACCATCCGTTTAACAGTTGAATGAAATTTCACTTATAATTAAAATTCACGACACAAAATGGCTCAAAAATTGACCTCAAACTTGAAATTTCAATTGAAACTAATCTTACAGGGCGAAGAGGGCGATATTCCGAGCTCAAAAAATTCATAACTAGAAAACTATCGATTTTAACGGAAAATTTGTAAGCACTTTTTCTCTTCTCAACAATCTGAAGATAACGAAAAAAAATACGCGAACGTCAATATATCGTATCTGTAATTTAGGGACATGAATTCATCGAGAGACGCATTAATCTACGTGTTAATCAAATGGGAAATCTATTCATCGTTTGAACTACCTCTAAAAATTTTTTGATCACGCTACAATTTTGAGAAGAGTTGCTTAAAGGTACAAACTATAGATTAAAACGATGCAAAATGAAGAAAAAAAAAATTTCGACACACCTTATTACATACACATTCAACGACTGATATCAGTCTTGCGTCGATACTCGGCTTTCTAGAGATTTTTCGTCGTGACACTGACTGATAAACGGACAAAAACGTTAAAATTTTAACGCAATTGTCAAGACAGACTGGCAAAATAAACGATTTCCAGAAAAACATTGTGATCAACACATAATCTTCCTCAGCGTGACAAGAATGACGTCGTAAGTCGCAAAACTTATGCCAACAGCCACAGGACCTTTTACCCAGTTCATGCTGAGTCCTTTGAAGAACGCCATCGCACCTTCCTCGCTGTAAACCAAAAAAAAAACATACAATTAACAATTATACCGAGTTACAATTTGCCAAACTACCTTAAAAATAAAAATATTACAGGCTGGCATCGTCGAAGCATCATAACATCTATTTAATATATACTTAGCCAAAGTAAAAACAATATGCTCGTTTATACGCAGCCATATTATATTAACCGGTACGTGATTATGTATTAAGCTAAAAAAAAAAAAAAAAAGAAACCGTCATCCTAAACCTTAAAAGCTGGGCTGAAGGACTACGGTCGATGGCCCGTTGACAATACGGACACTGTAAATAATATTTATACGCTCTAAATGTATGTAAATCTATGTCTCCGTATATTGTCAATAAATTTCCTTTTACTACTACTACTACTACTAATATGCTCATTAGGGTGGCTCAAATTTTCGCGATATTTTAAAATTATTAATCTCACCCAATAAAAAATATCATTTCTGTGAAAAAGAAATTCTCGCAAAAAATTGAGCTTGCGAAAAATTATGTAGAGGTCACTCAAAATTTTTTAAATATTTAATATAATTTTTTAAATTTGATTTTTGTAATTTCTCACCCCTCATATTATTTTGTTATCTCATTTGTAGTATATGGTTGAAATTTGGAAAAAAGGCATCAAAAAGTCGCTCAACGACAAAAAACATTCTGAAAAAATTAAATTTTTGTTCTTATTATTTTTTTTCTCATCTCTCGCTCCAAATTTTGTTTCATAAGCACCCGAGTTTCTTTCCGTCAGTTTTGACATCTGACATAAGCAAACAATTCCAATGCATAAATCGCTGATAATGAATTTCGCATTTATCATCCATGAACTTTTTAATATAGAATTATCCAGCAACGTTTAGCCTATATTTGAAATAATTTCCAAAGTTATGACTGACCCAAATATTGAATGTGCAGATGCAGTTTCAGGGTCATGGAAAAACGAGTTACTTCGTTAAATGACTGCTGAGCGTTAAGATTTTCATAACATTCGCATTTATCATCCATGAACTTTTTAATATAGGATTATCCAGCAACGTTTAGCTTATATTTGAAAGAATTTCCAAAGTTATGACTGACACAAATATTTAATGTGCAGATGCAGTTTCAGGGTCATGGAAAAACGAGTTACTTTGTTGAATGACTGCTGAGCGTTAATATTTTTAAAACATTCAACTATGCACTAAGCGTCGGATAATGAGAGAGAAAATCAGGGGTGAAAGCGGAAAAAACTAATAATGATTTTTTTTTTAATTTCATTTATTTAAAAATGTTTTTAGTCACTGAACGACCTTGTGATGACAATTTTTTTTTTCCAAAATTCAACCATGAACAAAAAATGAGATGACAAAATTATATAAGAGGTGAGAAGTTACAAAAATTGAAAAAAGATAATCGTTGTGAAAATTTTTTAAGGATGTATGATAGCTACAGTCTCGCCAAATATGAGTTTCATAGACAATTTCAATCACTTCTCGATTGGATAAAAGTCGGAAAAAAATAATGCATAAAAAACGTGCTGAAAAGATTGATTTCGCATAATAATAATCCCAAAATGTTATTAACAAATTGGTGAAAAAACACAATTGTTCAACAAACAATCAGTCAACCTAAACTTTTTTCTAATGAAAATGATATGTTAATTTATTTGAATGCGTACGAATTTTTTCTTTAACTTGATTTTGATTTTTTTTATTTACAAAAATGCGCAGAATATAACAAATTTTGGATATGCGTTTTGCAAAAACATCTTGAGTGTAGTAGATTTTTTTATGCCGAACACATATCCAAAACTCGTTATTAGCGTACATTTTTGAAAATAAAAAAAATAAAAATCAAAATAAAGAAAAAAATCTGAAAAAATTCGTATGCATTCAAATAAGTTAACATATCATTTTCATCAGAAAAAAAGTTAGTTTGACTGATTGTTGGTTGAAGAATTGTTTTTTTCACCAATTTGTTAATAACATTTTGGGACTATTATTATGCAAAATCAATCTTTACAGCGCGTTTCATATGCATTATTTTTTTCCAATTTTTATTCCATCGGGAAGTGATCGAAATTGTCTCTCAAATCCACTTTTGGCGGGACTGAACGTATCGCACATCCTTAAGTTGGAAACTTGAGGTATAGAATGGATGCAACGAAACTTACGTGTATATTTTGACGGTTGTTGCGTAAATCGTGTGGTAATAAGCTCCCTTGATAGCCGATGTTTGCATTCTTCTGCGAACTATGTCGAGAGGATAACTGCTTGTCTGGCCGACAACACCGGCCAATGCTCCGCAAATTAGGGCCGACATCGCCGAAAGTCCAGGACTATTGACTGTGAACGCTGCAATTATGAAAGCGTGTGAATAAAAATAACGAAAATTCCAAGTTTGTAATACATTTTTTTAAACTTCAGTCGGTAAATATGGACTTATTCTTAGAATGAACTGTTCATCTTAATTATGCTACGTATATTTTTTATGTTTGACACGGCGTAAAATGAACATGAAATTTCTAATAGTGCGTCAGTTGACTAGCATAACCCGTAGATGCCTCCTTAATTTTCCGAATTAAGAAAATCCGGCTCGACAGACTATAACTAAAACGTTATTTTACAAGAATTTCTTTACATTTTGCAGATCTGTCAACATTTGAACAAGAAATGGTGCCGAACGTGGAGCAACTTTTTTTTTACAATGCTTCGAAAAAATGTGATTTTTAATGTTGCAATTTAAAAAAAAAATCGAAATAATTTTTTTTACTAAGTTAACACAGTAATTAACAATGTGTAAGAATTTTTCTTATCAATATCTATTTCTACCCCTCCTAAAAACAGTTTTTCTTTTGGTGCGTTTTCGGTACAGCTGAACGTATGTAAGGCCTTAATAGCTATGAAAAAAGACAAATATTTATTTTTATACCTATATTTCCGAACCCTTTAATTATTGTTCACAGCGACAAACAATGATAGTAATAATGATGATGAAGGACTTACTGGCCAATAGATGTTTTAGAGTGTCGTATGTAAAGAAGCTGAAGCCGGCGTAGGGTATTACACCGAGTATCGTAGCGGTGAAGCCTCGATAAAAGGTAGCTATTCCTTCTTGCCGGTAGATCCTCACAAATACTTGACGCAAAGTTTTATATTCAGCTTTTTGCGTAACCGCCATTCGCGCTCTCGCAAGATCCAGAGGATAAGTTAGACTTTGGGAAGTCACCCCTGCCAACGAACCAGCGAGGAATCTCGTTGCTTTATTCCTGTTAAACGTTCAATGATACATTCTCATTGCATAACCGTGTTGAATACACGGTCTTATATACAGGTCTTAAAACTTGTGTGGTGAGCGTTCGTCGCTTAAAATATGGAAATTAATTCCTTTTGCGGCCATTACACTGAGGGAAATAGATACTACCCGATAGTATAGTACATTGTGATACAAGGGCGTGATGGCGAACTTCACACCCTTCGTATAAATTTCGCCACCATGCCCGCGTATCACATACTATTTTTTGTAACAAATGCATGAAATGCGCCTAAGAGTGTTTATTCACAGAAATAGTAATAGACAAATGAAAGGGGGTCCAGGGGCGCAGCCCCGGTGGGGGCCAGGGGCGAAGCCCCGGTGGGGGGTTCGGGGGGCGAAGCCCCCGCATGGAAAAAACAATTTTTTTTAAAAGAATAAACATAATAACTTTCATTCGTAGGTTATTATTTTGATTTACGTCCATCGTCTCGGAACGTTTGTGGGACTCTAACGTTGGCAACACTGATTCTCGAAGCGCCTGCCCGGCATCACACTAGGTGGCGCGTCGAAAGTGTGCGTGAAGTAAATTATTGAGAGGGGAAAGTGTGCGTGAAGTAAAATTGAGTGCGTGAAGTACGAACGGCATTTATATATCATGCCCTACTGTAATTCGCAATTTGTGCAACATTTTTGAGGCATGTAAAACGGCACATTTCATGCATATGTTACAAAAAAAATATACTATCGAATAGTATATTGGATGCTTCGTATAGGGATCACTTTCTGGAGTGCAACAGTTAGTATAATTACAGTAATGGTTATTATCTGATTGTACCAAGTACATTCCGTATAATAAAGCCTTAAATTTTGTGAGCGCGTTACAATAATAAATGATATTGTATCTCCGGCTTTAATCGATTTGTCAACGAATATAATTATTGCATTATGATCACCGCGAATTCAGTGTGTTTCCCCGAATAAATAGCTTCATATTGAAAATATATCTCTTTTCGTGCGATAATTCAAAATCTAGGATTTCAATCCCTTAATCGAGCAACGACCGCAACAATAAATAATAAAATATTCATTTATGTACAGATCTGCCTAGTAAAATAGGCCGGGACGTAACAGTCATCATTAGCAATTACAGCAAATCACGCTAATTTAGAGGTTGTGTGTGCAACCTTACTCTCAAACAGCGCCGACTAGTGGCAGCGTTGGAAAACAAAAAATTAAATAAGGGTGCGACACCCATTTTCCATCGGATTTCATCTAATCCTCACGCATATTTTAAAATACAGAATTTCAACAAGCGGTTCATTCATAAGGATTCGAAAAGGACACCGGCATCGTTCTGACTCCCTCGCAAATAACCTTATTCCACCGCTGGCGCCACTACACTGAGAGAAATAGATACTACCCGATAGTAAAAATATACCATCGAATAGTATATTGGATGCTTCGTATAGGGATCACTCTCTGGAGTGCAACAGTTAGTATAATTATAGTAATGGTTATTATCTGATTGTACCAAGTACCTTCCGTATAATAAACCCTTAAATTTTGTGAGCGCGTTACAATAATAAATGATATTGTATCTCCGGCTTTAATCGATTTGTCAACGAATATAATTATTGCATTATCATCACCGTGAATTCAGTGTGTTTCCCTGAATAAATAGCTTCATATTGAAAATATATCTCTTTTCGTGCGATAATTCAAAATCTAGGATTTCAATGCCTTAATCGAGCAACGACCCCAACAATAAATAATAAAATATTCAATTATGTACAGATCTGCCTAGTAAAATAGGCCGGGACGTAACAGTCGTCATTAGCAATTACAGCAAATCACGCTAATTTAGAGGTTATGTGTGCAACCTTACTCTCAAACAGCGCCGTCTAGTGGCAGCGTTGGAAAACAAAAAATTAAATAAGGGTGCAACACCCATTTTCCATCGGATTTCATCTAATCCTCACGCATATTATAAAATACAGAATTTCAACAAGCGGTTTATTCATAAGGATTCGAAAAGGACACCGGCATCGTTCTGACTCCCTCGCAAATAACCTTATCCCACCGATGGCGCCACTACACTGAGAGAAATAGATTGGGTTGAAAACTCACCATTTTTTTGTATCACGTTTATGTTTTCAAATTAAAGGTATGTATGAATAAAAATAATATTTTTTTAAAATTGCTTTTGATTTGACTTTTTTAATATCCTAGCTTAACTACGAAAATGAGTATCAACAATGATGCTATAGTTTTTTTTCTCTTCATTTTCAGGTACTTCAACTTCCTAACAGATTTAAGTAATTTTAAATAAAACTCTATTTATTGTATCTCCGGCTTTAATCGATCTGTCAATGAATATAATTATTGCATTATCATCACCGCGAATTCAATGTGTTTCGCCGAATAATACCTTTATATTGAAAATATATCTCTTTTCGTGCGATAATTCGAAATCTAGGATTTCAATCCCTTAATCGAGCAACGACCCCAACAATAAATAATAAAATATTCAATTATGTACAGATCTGCCTAGTAAAATAGGCCGGGACGTAGCAGTCGTCATTAGCAATTACAGCAAATCACGCTAATTTAGAGGTTGTGTGTGCAACCTTACTCTCAAACAGCGCCGCCTAGTGGCAGCGTTGAAAAACAAAAAATTCAACGTAAGCTTTCTCCTCTACCACGCGAAACCGGATCGAGTTTCAAGACCTGTATGTAAGACCGTGGTTGAATAGAAATTGTTTGGATAAACATTCTTACGTTTCTGCTCCGTTTACTTTGAGTATCCTCTTCCATTGTTCGTGTGCGGTAAACTGAATTGCCGCGTATGGAACGATCCTTACCATACTCGCGCTGTTACCTCTCCACAAGCTCATAAGGCCATCTTTTGTATAAGATTGCACAATAAAATCAACAGCCGCCCGCGCTGAGTAAGGTTGTTGGGATATTTGAAAATTGATCTTTGTGCGATCGAGAGGAGCGATCGTTGTTTTTGCTAGGGCTCCGGCAGCGGCGCCTGCCAGTAAACTCGTCCATACTCTTTGACTATTTGAAATTTCGTCATTCCTTCTCGTCTCTTTTATCTGTTAAAAATCCAAACGAGTTAGAAAACTTGTTTTATACCACAGTGTGCGTGAAGTGCCTACTTCACGCACATTGTAGCATCGACCATTACCACTTTTGGTTGAAAATCGGGATTCGAGTTGGACTATAATATCCAACCGTGAATCAACGGTTCATTATGTCTGAAGAATGGTTGGTTTCGAAAAATCGACCATTACCATTTCTGGTTGAAAATCAGGATTCGAGTTGGACTATAATATCCAACCGTTAATCAACGGTTCATTATGTCTGAAGAATGGTTGGTTTATAGTTGGTTTTCAAAAACCAACTCTAAATCAATCTTTGAAAAGTTGGAATATCGGTTGGTTTGGCGCACCAGTTGACCGGTTGGTTTTTGGGTTGGTTTCAGGTTGGATGGAACGTGAGGGCTGGACTCTATTCGGAAAAGCTTTGCCTTAACGCTCACCGTAGCTTCTGCACCTTTTTCAGGGACAACCGGAGTTGAGAAGACGACGTTTACGGGTTGTTTCGTCGTGCCAGGCATTACGGATACTTGAATCCTCTCAAGTACGGCTTGACTTCCTGCTTCAACAGGACCGGCTGCGGCGTGTCCGCTCATGACCTCCGATTTTATCCTGCAAACTTTAATAAGATTAATTATTTTCATACTTTAAATTATAGGCGGGAATAACGCAAAATTTGCTTCTTATCCTAATTGTTAAAAAAATGTAGGCAACATTATTGAACAGTGCAGAAGGCTCGTTTACCAAAACGGCTATAGAAAATTCACTACATGAGTATAACGTAAAATTAATGTACCATTCTTTTGAATTCGTTAGGAAAGTTGTATCAAGAGACGCGGTAGCGTCTCGAGACATGTACATTTACCTACTTTACCGACCGAAAAGACGAGACGCTCCAAGACTCTTTTACCGGAGACACCGTGTTTTAACCTTATTTCGAATGGCACACATCGTCAATATAAATAATTTAGAGTGCTTTGGGTACATCGCATGCTGCCGTTAGATGCAGTAATTAAAAATACTGCGATTGATACCAGAAAGAATGCTGTATTCATTTAGGATGTCGGAGATATGACCTAATAAACGATTAATATAGGTACAGTCCGCTGAATTCATTACAGAAACCGTATTAATTAAAGCAGTATACTAAATACGCCATACGCGTCGTGTTTTTAATAAAAGTTGATTTAATTTCTTCACTGTCATATATGTTCAAGGTAAAATGAGTACATGTGTGGAAAGTTCTTTTACAGAAAGGGTTGTAAAAACGTGACGAAAATGAGTGTAACATGGAATTCATGTACAATTCTACTGAATTTGTTAATAAAGTCGCGTTTTAATATAAACTAGTAACAATGTGCTCACTTCGCTCGCAGTCTTTTCCTTTCATTTGTCTGGTCTTATGGCTTAATATGATATTTGCATGTTTATTAGGGTGGGTAAAAAATATCGGTGTTTTTTTATTTCAAATCCAACAAAGAAAAACTAGTTGCTTAGTATCTTTAGAAAGTACTCACCGAGTATGAGCTCTTAATATTAATGGGAAGGTTATGCTCATCATCGATTTGCATTTTCAATTTAGTCTCATTAAAATTATCATGTCTTATCACCAACAGACGATAAAACCAGTATGATCGTTTATATTTATAGAAAAGTGAGAGCTCTGCAACAATGGTATCTTATACTTTTTTGATTAATCTAACCATTCAAAAGATATTCAAGGTCAAAGATTAAAGGATTTTAAGGAAAAGTAACTTTTTGTTTTGAATTTTATAACTTACTGAAAAATAATTATTGTCAATTGAGTTTCTATTATTCCTATAGGAGATTGAACGCTCTACAAATAAGGTCTGTAGTGGTTTATCGATTACTCTAACCGCTTAGACGATATTCGCATTGGAATATCGATGCATTCACTGCTATTCATAGTTTTTTAACGATTATTTTGAATTAATCCGTTTCATTTATAAATTTTAAGATAATTTGTAAGAATCTAAGTTTATCTTGATGGAATGTCAGTTTCCAATGTAATCTATTTCGCAATTGCGAAAGAACCACATAATTCAAAAACCGCACCAACGTGATACTGCAGCGATTTTAACAGTCTGAAGTTGATTTTATGTCAAAACCATCAACATCCAATCAGAATGCTAGGAAGGTGAGTTCAGATTTCGATATTTCGACTATCGATGTGACGAGTCTTTTTTAACAGAGGATTAACTTTAACTTTACTGCACGACGTACATGCGCTTTATGGAAAACGCTTTTTTAGACATGCTAATTATTGCACACTCGACTACAGATAAAGTTGCAACGTCATAGTTTGAGACTTTGTACCTTGCAATGATACGTGCGTCACAATTTTTCTCACTCGTGGCTAATCTCATCGGAGTATTTCTAAAGGCTCTCGCGTGTCTCACTGCGCGACTCGGCGATACTACAGAGCTATTCTACACAGTAGTCTCTTATATCTTTACAACGTCGGAAAGGAACAAAAACTGAACATTACACTGAGAGAAAATTATGGTATTAAAAACTACACTGTTAAAAATATTATTAAATTTACAACACGTTTAATATACGAAGTTATATCAAATTTACAAACGCGGTATGCCAAATTCAAATTCATATATAACGTATAGAAATTTTTATAATTCTGTTTTAATTTTTATACCTGTATGTTGAAATTAATGTAGCTGACATTGAAATTTAATAAGCTGTGTATTGCAAAAGTTGATTCAAAAACTTTGTTGTAATATTAATATATCACTGTTGAAAATATTATTAAATTTACAACATGTTTAATATACGAAGTTATATCAAATTTACAAACGCGGTATACCAAATTCAAATTCATTTATAATGTATATAAATTTTTATAATTCTGTTGTAATTTCAATACCTGAATGTTGAAATTGATGTAGCTGACATTGAAATTTAATAAGCTGTGTATTGCAAAAGTTAATTCACAAACTTTGTTGTAATGTTAATATATCACTGTTGAAAATATTATTAGATTTCCAACACGTTTAATATACGAAGTTATATCAAATTTAAGTTTGTGTGTAAATAATGACAAATATTGCATTGTTCTTAATATAAGAATAATTTAATATTTATACATACTTGTATATGAAATTCCATATACTGTATATGCATAAAACTTCATATACATTTTATGAATTTTCATACAAAAATTTTTAACAGTGTATGAAGTGACAACTATTCATTTTTCGTTCGTCTAACCGATTTTTTATCGTTGTCATTATTATCAATGTGTACTTACTATAACTACTAAATAGTTGCCTCTACTAAAAATTAATAATTATCCCTTAATAGTTGACTTTACTATTTCGATTCCTGTGAATGTAACCATCTACAATTCAATGTTTCTTATCTGATGTCGTTTGTACGCTTCATTAATAGTACGCAATTAATTTGACCAAGATCAACAGCAAAGTTCATATAAAAATGACTACCGATAAATTACGAAGATCGCTATTATTGCGGTGAAAAGATTTTGTAAATTTCAAACGTCTATGAATAAGTACGTTGATAATTTTTTGCTTCACTCGGTATAAACGAGAAAAAAATTGTTGGATGGGCTCTAACCAATAAAGTTGGTTCGTGAACCAAGAAAATTAGTGATCTAATCGGTTAACTGATTGGAAATAAATCAGTTGGATGAAGCGGCAAGTCATATGTCGATGGGCTAAGAGATTAATGATGTATGATACGTACACTGTCAGAAATTTTCGTACGAAAATTAATATAAAGTATTGGGAGTTTTTTTGCAGATGCGCGTATATTAAATGTAATATACAAATAGTAAGTAATGTACAAAAAAATGTTTATGAAATTAATATACAGTATGCTAAAAACTTCATAATTGTAGTGTTTATAATGTGTTTTTTGAAATTTTACAACATATTCGTATATTAAATTAAAATTAATACATTGTATCTGTGAAAAAACGTCCAATACATATATTAATTTTTGAAACATTTTTAACAGTGTACAGTCCCGCCAAAAGTCAGTTTCAGGGACAATTTCGATCACTGCGCAATGGGATAAAAATTGAAAAAAAATAATGCATATAAAACGTGCTCGAAAGATTGATTTCGCATAATAATAATCCCAAAATGTTATTGACAAATTGGTGAAAAAAACAATTGTTTAACAAACAATCAGTCAACCTAACTTTTTTTCTAATGAAAATGATATGTTAATTTATTTGAATGCATACGAATTTTTTCAGATTTTTATCTTTACTTTGATTTTTTTTTTTTTTCATTTTCAAAAAGGTGCGCGAAATAACGAATTTTGGATATGTGTTCGGCATAAAACCATCTACTACACTCAAGATTCTTTTGCAAAACGCATATCCAAAAATTTGTTATATTCTGCCCATTTTTCAAAATAAAAAAAATCAAAATCAAAATAAAGAAAAAAATCCGAAAAAATTCGTATGCATTCAGATAAATTAACATATAATTTCCATCAGAAAAAAAGTTAGGTTGACTGATAGTTTGTTGAAAAATTGTTTTATTCACCAACTTGTTGATAACATTTTGGGATTATTATTATGCGAAATCAATCTTTTCAGCACGTTTTATATGCATTATTTTTTCCGATTTTTATCCCATCGGGAAGTGATCTAAATTGTCTCTGAAACTCACTTTTAGCGGGACTGTACGTATCATACATCCTTAAAAAGCGTTCGATTTGTAACACCGTATTCACATCACATACTTTACATCATATTCAACTTTGCGATTAACAGCAAGGTAAAGGACCTATATATACCACACAGTGGTGTTAAAACGGTGTTAAATTTCATACGGTTATTTTCCCGGTGTATTTAAGTTATGTTCATGAGTATAAAAATAAGGTTGAATTTTTTTTAAGTCCCATTTTTTTCCCACACATCTGATTGAGACAGAGATTTTTTTAAATACTCAAAATGCTATATTTAAATTGTTGTCGGCATTCCAAGGAATTTCAGCGCCACGATAAAATGTGTCGCTTATGTCCGTATAAAATAATAATGATAATAATGATCATCGCTCTCTGTGCGTCAAGGCAATTGACCGAGTGACTTGTACGATTACTAATAGCTGTTATTGACTGATATCTGCGCCTATGGACTTTGCGATGATTGATTCGCATGAAGACTTTCATTATTGGGTGAAATAACGACCACGAATTAATTGTTTTCTATTAGTAAGAATTTATCGATATTGCGGTATTTCTGCTACATGAGTAGTCTTTTTTTCAAGCTCATTCAATACTAACAAGAAATAGAAACAGATAAATCCAATAACCTGTTAAAATCTATATGTAAATATCTAATTAATAAATTATCTAACGAAAATTAAAAAACTCCCGACTGAAAAAATTGTATCAATAAGCTAATTATACACGCGAAAGATAGTAAAATAATAATCAATAATAGCAGCGTATAGTCGGGAGATCGATTCGTCAAGAGTGAAGACATCTTCCGACTATATTATTTAAGTGACTACGATTCGACCATTTTTCACTTGCCAATGTGTTTCTTAGTTAAATTAATTTTCTAGCCAGGCGTTTTTAATTTCTTTGCATCATTTTTCGTTTTTTGTTAATCAGTAATTTTATTTTTAAAAAACAATATCTTTTTTGCTAGTTAATAATTTACTGAGAAAAGTGACGATATAGAAAATGGTTGATCACCGCAAAACCGACAGCCAGAATTTAAAAAAATGGATCATTTTTCAATGGGTATAGACTTGACGCAAAATCACCGTTGAATTTCAAAAAATCCACGTGATATCCACTATTGCAATTTTGTTTTTTGAAAATAAACAAAATTTCTATAGTTCAAAAGTCAGTGATCTAAAAGTAACAAACTTGTGGTGTATTTTATTGTACTGTACTACACGGATAATTTGGCAAATTCATTGATAATTTCGTGAAATGGAAAAGAAAACATTGTTTAATTAAATCTGATAATATAAAAGTTGCTGAACATCCGGTAAAAAAATTGTTATATTTACCAAACTTTTATTAGCAATGAATATTCATCTCGGTAAAGTCCATTCTGATATTTATATTGGGTAAACATGATAGATTGTTGACAATCAAAACTATTTCCGTTAACAACAAGTTCTTCTTGACGATATAATAGATATGATGAGTCACTTGCTGTTCAACGTAA
Organism: Tromatobia lineatoria; assembly: GCA_949699805.1. Lineage (NCBI taxonomy): Eukaryota > Metazoa > Arthropoda > Insecta > Hymenoptera > Ichneumonidae > Tromatobia > Tromatobia lineatoria. The sequence goes on from OX453054.1 coordinate 6,304,782, forward strand.
CTCATGCATGAGCTAAATGTTTGTGTAGCTATAATATTTAAATGCAGTCTAGTATAATATCGATGTAAATCATAAGCATGCTGAATAATGCTATGCTCGTTTCGCAGACAATTTACAACCGCAATCTCATAGGTAGCCCTTCCTTTCCGCACATTTCTTTTCACCACAGCGCAGATCCATCACAAGCGTTTCTCTACAATACCGATACTACGCGCCAGTTTTCCTTCACATTTCTAATCTCCACGCGCTTTTTTCTCCACATGTCGTTCCTACACATTTCAATCCAACACATTTTTTACTACACAATCGGATATCCCACAAGGGCATTATAACACGTTTCAATCCCACACAACCGATCCAACGGAAACTTTTCCAACACATTTCGTTCCTACACATTATCTCTGTCGATATCACGATGTTCAGCAACTTTTATTTTATCAAGTTTAATAGAACAATGTTTTCTTTTCTATTTCACGAAATTATTAATAAATTTGCCAAATTATCCGTCGTTCCTACACATTTCAATCCAACACATTCTTTACTACACAATGCGATACCCGACAGGGGCCATCCAAAATGTTTCAGTCCCATACAACCGATCCAACGAAAACTTTTCCAACACATTTCGTTCCTACACATTATCTCTGTCGATATCAATCGAAGAGAATATCGTGTGTCGGTAAGGTAGAACTCCGAGCAGGCAGTGGTTCTCAGGCGAGTCTATATGGTGTCACCGGACGTCCGCCATACGGACTCGCGTGAGGCAGTGGTTCTCACGTGAGAACCACTGCCTGCTCGGCGTTCTACCTTACCAACACGCGATTTTCTCTTTGATCTATCTCTATTTCCATCTTGTCTATTCTTCGGGTTCAGACATTAAAAACACGATCTAAATGGTTTCAACCTCTATAGCAAAGCTTGAAGTTCCTGAAAAGTCACTTAGCGTGAAAAAAAAAATGTTTAAGAAACCATATTACTTTTCAATAAAACCATTATTTCGTAATCAAATAATTTTTTCCGAAATTTCTTATTGGCACTATCAAAAAGAGCAACGCTTAAGACAGAATGTTGAGCTGTTTCGAACTATTTTGCACGTTAAGTAACCGAATGGAAAGAGCTCGAAGTCAGTCCTAAAAGAACTCAGAAGAATTCTAAAAGTGCATTCGCAATATTAAACAAAACAGATAAGCGAATATCACTTAACGCCCACGCCCAAGCATTCAAAGTCTGGTCTTAGGATCTCACATTTTAATAGTCTGCGACTCTATATATTGTTTAGATTACAACCATACACTTTTATATCGCATTACTTTACGATTTCTCCGTGTATTACTCGATTTTTTGCAATTTATGTGCTATGCTCCAATGGGTCGTCAGAAAACTGTTCACGGCGTAAGATTTATGTGTAAGCCCGCTATACGCACAATCGGCGCTGATATTACAAACGAGAGTCTGTAGCTGAGCCCCAGACAGAATCTCGAGAACTCACGTGTATATAAATTGACCAATTATCTCGTTTTCGTGAAATGGATAGAACACAATTCCGAACTTTCGACTTGTCTTTCATTTACCAAACTGTCGGTGAATAATTTGCAATAATTTATGTGTCGTTGCCAGTTTTTTCTCTCCGTGCATATGAACAGCCTTGATTGAATCTTGTGTTTCGAACCAAGAATGTCCTGTTCACTTCAACAGCGTCCGTATATACATTTGCATTGCAAATAACGATGACAACAACAACATCATTTTATGCCTGTTATCTGTCTGCCGCACATGCTTCAACTACCATCCGTGCCAGCAGCTGTTATCTTACATGTATCTGAAAAACAAAGTCGTCTAAATCTATATCCAGTGCGATGTTTGTGAGAAACGAGCAAATTAACCATTTACAAACCGCGCACTACTCTTAGTTAATTTTTAGTCGCAAGTTGCTCATCGATTTACCGTCAACTTGCTCATGATAATCTTGAGGGTTTTACCAGCTGCTCAGCAGAGAAAGACGGGAAACTGTATTCGACAAAATTCGACATGCTTATCTTACAACTAATATCGACGTATTATAGCAATTCATTACGACCAAGATAGATAAATTCTTGACGATAAGAGTCAAAAGTTACAAAACACTACAGCTTATCGTGCAAGAGCAACAACAAGACATCTAGTGTGCGTCATTAGCGATAGATCTTGATTTAATGATAATTCCGCTGAATGTTGAATAAAAAATAGTGTGGTGCATATGAATTTCTATTGCGTGGTATTTTCATTCCTCATTTTTTAATCATCTAATTGGCAAGCGGAATACATTCGATCAGGTCGTTCATATTTACAAGCTGGATCATTGATGAATGCTATTATGAGAATACCTAGCGATTATGAAAAACGGGAATTGCGTACACTTGTATATTATCATACAAATGTGTACAATCGGAATTTGCAGGTTTTTCCTATGTAGTGACTTGGACGTGGTTGCTTGTTGCAAGATGAGGCTCCGCCCACGCGACAATCTCTTTGTCTACTGAATAAACGCGTAGGTAAAATAGAAAAACATTGATAAATGAAGCGGTGAACGATTTGTGCAAGCAGGTACAGGTGCAGTGTGTCCTGGTGCAGAAATCTAGTTCGGGCTATATCCCAGATAGAAATATTGCGACACGAAAACGACACGGTGGCGACACGGCACGGCTCGTTGTGTCGGTACCGTGCAGTTATGTGTGACCGAATGTAACGACACGGTGACGGTACAACGTGTTGAAACCGCCACTGTGTCGGCACTGTTTCGGCACACCGTCCAGTTCTCCTGTACTGCACGACGTGCTGCAACGGTGCTGACACAGGACCGCATTCAGCAGGTAACTCAATTCTGACGGCACGCGGCCCGACCGGCACTCCACGTTTTTCTTTCGGGGATGCCCCTTTGTTGAATTCCTGCTTGTGCAGGATGGGGTTGTGTACAGTTGGTGCATGTGTCGGTGTTGTGTAGAGTTGGTGTTGTGGGTTGGTAATGTATAGAGTTTGCGTATTGTCAAATTATAAACTCAAATAAACAAAGGAGTGTTCGTTCGAATTGTACCGTCATCTTAAGCGTTCGCTCGCGGTCCAGTGACCTATCGAGATGATAGCAGGGTGTTTGGTAGGGACACACACACACACACACAGGTGTTATTTTTAGAACACTCCAAGCCTCGGTCATATATCCTACCAACAGCAAAACATAGTCTCTCATCTTGGCGATGAAAATCACGATGATTCTCATATTATGCATTATTTTAAGCGTTTAAATGTAAACAACAGGTTTTGGGTCTATCGAAGAACGCGGCTTTCGGTCGTCAAAGATGGCCTTGCCCTTAAGATCACCTCGTCTTCAAGACTGCTTACCCTCGTCAGTCCGAGGAATTACTGCATACGCTGCTATATTTATCTCCGAGAATAATCTTTTGCACGTGAGCGCGCGTGTGAGCGCTATACTAGTTATATTAAACGGTACTACGCACAGTGAGATTCGAGAATACTCGCATTGTCAGTATGATTTACCGGTTATTAGCTTTGCGAGAGATAACCACTCCTCGGTGTGTATTTTTCACTCGATATATTCCTACGATTACTGATTAAACGTTAAAATTATATTAAACTCGACAGAAGTTTGACGTAACTTGAGAGGCCTGTGCCACTTTAAAAAAGTCATCAGAAAAATAATTTTGTAAATGACACCCTTCTTTAAAAAAAATTTGACATTAAAACCGCAGTAAGTACTCATCAAGTATTATAATTCTGCAATTTTGTAAAGACATACACCAAAACGGTGTGGGGAAAAAAGTAAAATTTTCAACCTGTCATAGCTTTCAGGTCAAACCGGTAAACAAATTTTATTGTTTGATGTCTTATTTCATCTGTCGAAGACTACATTCTAGGATGAGTTTAGGAACTTTTATTAAAAGTCTTTTTGACAAAACCGTGACTTCAAATGTGTAAATAAATCTTTCTTTATTGAACCTCATTAATTTGCTCTGAAAACGACACCGGTTGAAAATTTAACTTTTCCCTCACACTATTTTGGTGCACTATTTTGTATATCTTTACGAAATTGCAGAATTAGCAGTAGTACAAGTTCTTTATTGTTTTCCATAGTAGTTATACAATATGCTTATCTACATAAACGACTATGTACATAAATACATATAAATACTTGAGCAGCGTGAGTGTGACATTTCGTTCGACTTACGGAAATCAACAGGCCACTGACCGAGGTTCTTAAGTCCTATATAATACTAAGGAGGGAATAGTCAGTGTTTTCGAAGAAAATTTAAATAAAACCGAAAATGGAAACATAGACAGAAATTAATTATAAATAAAGTTACTTAAGCGTTATACGCTCCAGCGAGTTAACTTAACGAAACATGAAGTTTTAATATTTCTTATCCTATCTTAAAAAAGACATGGCACATCGAAAATTGAAATATCGAAGACTGAAGCCACCTTTCTAGCATTTTGATTGGTCATCGATGGCCTTGACATAAAGCTAATTTCAGATCGTCATAATCACTGCAGGATCACGGGTGGCGCTTTTTGAAATCCCTTTTTTGTTGGCATTTGTGAGAGAGATTAATTATTCTTCCGAAAATAGATTTCATTTTTCTTTGTAAAAAAAAACACTTAGCACAACGAAACTCAATTATATCGAAACGCTGAAGCAGAAATAGACTCTCGTAAAATGAGGAATGGTTATAAACATGCAGATTTTATGTTTAGCCATTAAAAGAGACTAACGAAAGGCGAGTACGTTGTTGCTAGTAATATATATATAGTATACCTTAGAATTGTTTTTAATTCTCAGAGGTGTGTTTGAGTGTGTAGGCCTGTAATGAAAAATCTTTATGTATTCTTATTTTATGCTTCCAAATTATTTTCTGTTATTTAGCCGAATTAGAATGATAGCTTCCAATCTTAAAAATTCCCGAATATATATAATAAATAAAATGACAAACAACGCGGAAATAAAAATGGACACAAATATATTTAACATTTTACACACATAATGAAAAATACACACACTCAAAAACACATACATCAGCACATCAAGATCGTCTCTCTCTCTCTCCGCTTCTATTCACGCTGTATAGATACACTGAGAGAAATAGATACTAAGATTTTTAATATCCGATATACTAAATATTATATACTATCGGGTAGTATTTGGATAGTACCGTGTATTGTGTGTATTGTAAGGGTTTATTATACGGAATGTACTTGGTACAATCAGATATTAACCATTACTATAATTATACTAACTGTTGCACTCCAGAGAGTGATCCCTATACGAAGCATCCAATATACTATTCGATAGTATATTTTTACTTTCGGGTAGTATCTATTTCTTTCAGTGTACGACATTAGATTTGCGCTTAGCTCGTGTGAGCACAGCATTTATGCCGATGACCTACAGATTTTTTGTAGAAGAGTGATGCATGATCTTGACGCGGTTGAAAGGACTCTGAACAGAGACATTCTGCTGATTAGAATTTGGGCTTCGCTTAACGGTTTAGTGCTAAACAGTGAGAAGACGCATGCGATTATGTTCGGCAGTAATGCATTTGTACGGAGGCTGGACGAGGGTAATCTGCCGGTCCTCAAAAATGGGCAGTCGATAGTGCCGTTTGAGAAAACTGTGAAGGTCCTCGGTGTTGTTTTATCTGACAATTTTCGTTGGCGAGAGCAGGCTATCGCGGTTGCGAAGTCGATCAATTCCTGTCTTTACATGCTTAAGGTTTGCAAGGCGGTCCTGCCTCTTAAGGTCAGGATCGCTTTGGTGAGAGCGCTCGTCATGCCTATCGTTGACTATTGCAGTGTCGTCTTGTATGAGATTTCTGGGGAGTGTAACAACTTCATAGACGTAGCGTTTAATTCATGCGTGCGTTTTATATTCGATCTGTCGAGGTCTGATCATGTCTCGCAGTCTTACAGGCGCTTGGGCTGGCTTCGTATCGCGGAAAGAAGGGAGCTATCGGTTTCGAGCTTAGCCCACTCGGCTCTTGTCTCTGGTAAACCCGTGCATATTAGAAAGCTTTTCAATTGGGCAGTTGCCTGCGTTGCTACGCGTCAAGGGGATAGGAAGCGATTGGTAGTCCCACCGTTTAGGACGGAGGCCAGAAGAGTAGCTTTTTGCATGGCAGCGGCGGTAGGATGGAACTCATTGGCCCTTGAGATCGCGGGGCTGCCTAAAGGAGCGTTCAGGGCTGCAATCTATCGGATGCTGTTGGGTGGCACGGCGGTGCTTCCGCGGTAGTCCGGGAGCGTTTGTTCCGGTGTTTTTCTTTATGAATAATTTTTTGGTAGCTTTCTATGTTTTGCTTCTTTTGAGTTCTCCGTAATTTTTAAGTCTAGTTTCTAAGCTAAGTTAGGTCTTATTATTATTATTGTTTTTGTTATCGGGCCGCCGGATTGTGGCGTTCCCGAATGTTATGTTTTTCCCCGTAAGGGATTGCCTTACAGGGCCGACTTGGCCCTAGCGCAATAAATTTATATTCTATTCTATTCTCTCTCTTTATCATACATATATCATATATCATACACACTCGTGTTTTTCCCCTCGACAACAAATATAAATAAATTATTTCGCTCGCATCTACAAAAAATAACTATCCACATCTCTTTTTTTTTTATAATTATGATAGAACAGAGAGAAAACATTTGTTTCATTTAATACAATTTCAGCTTCGAGTATTTGAGTAGTTTGAATAGTTCGAGTATCCGAAATATCCAGATAGTCCGAATGATTCGAGTACTTGGATAATCCGGATAGTCCGGGTATTCGAGTAGTTCGCCTATCCGGGTATTTCGGGTATCCGGATAGACTCGCAATGGTCTGCTATTCGGATATGAAGTATCTATCCGTCTTGTCCGGATAGTTTAAGTTATCCGACCGTTCGATAAAATTCAAGCACTAATATAGACAGTACAATTGTTTTGTTTTTCTTTCAATATTATTTTATGGTAATGCTGTATTTATTATCAATGGACCGATCGAGGTCCTTCAGCCCAGAAGTTTCCAGAGTTTAAGAACATCTTCATTTATTTTATGTGTATTTACGTATTCATATTTTATGGTTCTTCTTTGTTCAACATTATATCAAGGTTTTGGTAGGTGATGTATATTGGGTATTTATATCTGCGGCGTATATTATGTGTGGGTTGTATGTTTTCTTGTTGCCTGAATGCGAATCGTTTGTTGAGTTGATGGCTTCTTGTTGTTATTGGAGTAATTTTCGTGATGAGTGATCATAGCGTAAGGTGTTTCGTGGATCCAAAGATATTTCCGTCGATTTCGAAAACTTGTTACGTCTGGAATAACTTTTAATTATTGCCCTGTTTTTGACCTTAGCTATGGCTAATTGGTCTGAGATTTGGGCTAAAAGCGGTTGGACTGCATTGAACAATTTTTGCAAATTCCTTTTTATGATAAAAGTTAAATCGTGGATCAGTTACAGGAATATACTTTGATTTAAGATATTGGATAGTATAATCGATTTTAATGAGTTTATAGGTAGAAACACGGCGTAGAGTTGGTGTTAAGCGAGTTCAAATAATCTGTTGTTAAATACCCGTGTGGATGGTTTCTCGAATAACCGTTCAACTCAGAGTTAAGTTTTCTTAGGAAGTTTTTCCTACCACCAGAGCGAGATTTACCCATTTAAATTCAGATTTGTATTTAAGAGTTTGTTAGAACGTATGTGAGTATGTGGTTACAAGTCTTTGAGTTTAGAGCAATCGCGGCGGTCCGCGCATAACTCCACACTCTTCAGGTTATTAAGACTTGATATGAAATCGCGGTGATCCGCGCAAAACTCTGGTCGATTCGAGGGTGAAGAGAATTCGAATAATTCTTTAAAGTCCAAGATTTGGCTTACCACACTTTATTAACTCGGTGCACAAACTTCTCCAATAGATGTGTCGATGATTTGAAAAATATGAACTGACTAAAATACAAAAATTGCGCCCTTATATACTATTGCTTATGGCTTCTAGTGTTACGCAGAATTAGGAGAGGGCAGTTTTTTTAGACTCCAATTGGCCGGAAAAACTCCCGTCTCCCACTTTTGACTTCTTAGAAAAGGGATTTTCCTTATCTTAAGGCTAGCGAGTAATTTTTTGGGGGTAAAAGAGGGCTAAAAGCTTCTGGCCTCTGGTTGGTCGAAGGTCACCATCTCCAACTTCCTTGGGCTTGCGTGGAGCTTCCCCTAATTTGCGGACTAGCGGAGGGCCTCACAACTCTAACAAACTACGACTTTTCCAGTTTTCCTTACTTATCGACTACCGACTGTAATGCCCTTTTCATGATTTTCTTATTTGTCGCGATTTTTCAAAGCCAACATATTTTAGCCCAAATTGAAAAATCTGAAAAAATTCTCAAAAATTCTGCATGAAATAACAATATTTTTGAGCCTAAAACCAAAGTGGGTCGAATTCCGCTTCCTTTTTTCTATAAAAAACTATTCAAAAATTTAGAAATGAACGAGGAAAAGTTATCAAATTTTTCTAAAATATTGCTCGGCAGGAAACCATCTACTACACTCAAAATTTTTTTGCAAAACGCATATCAAAATTTTTCAATGTTCTTCGCATTTACAACAAACAAAAAATGAAAATCAAAATAAAGAAAAAAATCTGAAAAAATTCGTATGCATTCAAATAAATGAACATATCATTTTCATTAGAAAAAAAGTTAGGTTGACTTATCGTTTGTTGAACAATTGTTTTTTTCACCAATTTGTTGATAACATTTCGGGATTATTATTATGCGAAATCAATCTTTTCAGCACGTTTTATACGCATTCTTTTTTTCCGATTTGTATCTCAACGGAAAGTGATCGGAATTGTCGCTGAAACTCACTTTTGGGGGGACTGTACGTATCATACATCCTTAATATTCAAGGGTAAAAAGAATTAGCGGAAATGTTCCATATAAATACTTAATTAATTAGTTAAGGCATAATTATCGGCGTAATCTAGATATCAATCGGTGTCAATGTTCCACAATGACTCGGCCAATAGAATCAAAGCATCGATTATCAAAAGGTCGATTTGGCAAAGAATGACTATGCAGAAAATTGATAATAGCGATCGTCATCCCTACAGTAAAACTGCTCCGAGTTCCGAAGCTCTACAAACTGCGCCTTGTTGACAAAGGCCCTCCGAAAAATAAAGGGTATAAAGGGTTGTCTACAGCTTTGCTCCAAGAACTAACGGAAAAACGCAGAAAAATAAGGCTTTGTCCATTAGAAAGGAAAAAAAAGTTGCTAGTTCGTATTTTCATCAACTGTGAGATACCGCAGAATTTTTTTATTTTATTAATATACAGATTATGAAGCTCAGATGCATTTACCCTAAATTAAGTTTCAAATGCATTCGTCACTAAAAAAATACGATATTGGTATATTAAAATAAAATTCACAATACTCACGTACTGTAATTTTTAAATATCAGTATCGTGAATTTTTTAGAACTATCCTTAAGTTTATATTAAAAGTGTATTATAATATCTATGTACTTATATCGTTTTGAATATTGAATATACTTGCATTTTTAACCGTAATAAAAAAAAACAACTTAATTAATATATTTATTACATACGTTGTTAAAAAAGATTAAAGTTATTATGCATAAGCTGTTAAAATTAATGTAATATAAAACTAATGTACTTTCGTCCTAAAATCAAAGTGAACTTAAAAAATTACTATACCATAAATTACCTTCAAATCGATCTTATATATAAAACTTAGTTTACGCATTAAAACTTCCAGTATTCGCGCATCTATTTTAAATAAGATTTGTTTTCATACATATAGATATAGATGCGATGAAGTGATGAATTAAAGATGTTGGCTCACCTCTTTTGTGTGCAGTTGCAGAAATGCGCCGTAAACGATCCAATTACACATGTATTTTTCGTCGCACAAAGTTACAAGATAATTTACAACACTTTTTTCAACACAATCGTCATTTCTTAATTCTACGCGTATTTTATGGTCGTTGCGAATTATAGTGAAAAAAAAAAAAAACGTGGATGGTTGAAATCAGTCCACCCGTTATGAAACTCTTACTACATTCTCATGTGTTGTTATTGTTACGCGTTACGCTTTTCGCGATGTTAATTTCGTCCGTTCTCGTGAATCTCAACGATTCGCAGGAAATGACCTTGATCGCCCTCGTGTCACGAGTCTCACGTAACAATAACACCTTTTCACGAGCACGATAAGAGACGAATAATATACGATGCTTGCGGATTAAAGAAACTCGAGTTGTCGAGCGAGACTAGAGACTTCTGGTCAATCGACTGGTTCGACGACGTCATCAGCTGACGACTGGTTTGCTCACTGAAACGCAAGACTAGCGTCGACTGCGGCGACGACTGCGAGTCGTCGCCAAACTACTTATCAACACGCTGCGATGCCCAAATACCTAAGCTCTCGAATTTGATTGCATTTTGAATCGGGAAAAAGTTGAACTCTGCAAATTGCTTTTTCATTGGTTTTGAGTTTGGTTAGAAAGATATTTCTGTGAGGAAGTATGTTAGGGATGTATGGTGTACAGTCCCGCCAAAAATGAGTTTCAGAGACTATTTTGATTACTTCACGATGGGATGAAAATGGGAAGGAAATAATGCATGTGAAACGTGCTGGAAAGATTGATTTCGCATAATGATAATCCTAAAATGTTATTAATAAATTGGTGAAGAAAACAATTGTTTACCAAACTATCAGTCAACCTAACTTTTTTTCTAATGAAAATGATATGTATATTTATTTGAATGCATACGAATTTTTTCAGATTTTTTTCTTTATTTTGATTTTGATTTTTCATACATCCTTAAGGATTTTTGATACGTACAGTCCCGCCAAAAGTGAGTTTCAGAGACAATTTCGATTACTTCCCGATGGGATGAAAGTCGGAAAAAAATAATGCATGTGAAACATGCTGAAAAGATTGATTTCGTATAATGATAATCCCAAAATGTTATTAACGAATTGGTGAAAAAAACAATTGTTTACCAAACTATCAGTCAACCTAACTTTTTTTCTAATGAAAATGATATGTTAATTTATTTGAATGCATAGGAATTTTTCAAATTTTTTTGATTTCTTTGATTTTGATTTCTCATAAATCCTTAAGGATGTACGATACGTACAGTCCCGCCAAAAGTGAGTTTCAGAGACAATTTCGATCATTTCCCGATGGGATGAAAGTCGGAAAAAAATAATGCATGTGAAACGTGCTGAAAAGATTGATTTCGCATAATGATAATCCCAAAATGTTATTAACAAATTGGTGAAGAAAACAATTGTTTACCAAACTATCAGTCAACCTAACTTTTTTTCTAATGAAAATGATATGTTAATTTATTTGAATGCATACGAATTTTTTCAGATTTTTTTCTTTATTTTGATTTTGATTTTTCATACATCCTTAAGGATTTTTGATACGTACAGTCCCGCCAAATTGAGTTTCAGAGACAATTTCGATCAATTCCCGATGGGATAAAAATCGGAAGAAAGTAATGCATATGAAACGTGCTGGAAAGATTGATTTCGCATAATGATAATCCTAAAATGTTATTAACAAATTGGAGAAGGAAACAATTGTTTACCAAACTATCAGTCAACCTAACTTTTTTTCTAATGAAAATGATATGTTAATTTATTTGAATGCATATGAATTTTTCAAATTTTTTCCTTTATTTTGATTTTTCATACATCCTTAAGGATGTATTATACGTACAGTCCCGCCAAAAGTGAGTTTCAGAGACAATTTCGATTACTTTCCGATGGGATGAAAATCGGAAAAAAATAATGCATATGAAACGTGCTGAAAAGATTGATCTCGCATAATAATAATCCCAAAATGTTATTAACAAATTGGTGAAAAAACAATTGTTTACCAAACAATCAGTCAACCTAACTTTTTTTTCTAATAAAAATGATACATTAATTTATTTGAATGCATACGAATTTTTCAAATTTTTTTCATTTCTTTCATTTCGATTTCTCATAAATCCTTAAGGATGTATGATACGTACAGTCCCGCCAAAAGTGAGTTTCAGAGACAATTTCGATTACTTCCCTATGGGATAAAAATCGGAAAAAAATAATGCATATGAAACGTACTGAACAAATTGATTTCGCATAATAATAATCCCAAAATGTTATTAACAAATTGGTGAAAAAAACAATTGTGTACCAAACAATCAGTCAACCTAACTTTTTTTCTAATGAAAATGATATGTTAATTTATTTGAATGCATACGAAATTTTAAAAGATTTTTTTCTTTATTTTGATATAGATTTTTTTTATTTTCAAAAATGTGCGCGAAACAACGAATTTCATATACGTGTTCGGCATAAACATGGATGTGTTCGGCATGAAACAATCTACTACACTCAAGATTTTTTTGCAAAACGCATATCCAAAATTTGTTATATTCTGCGCATTTTTCAAAATAAAAAAAGTCAAAATCAAAATAAAGGAAAAAATCTGAAAAAATTCATATGCATTCAAACAAATTAACATATCATTTTTATTAGAAAAAAAGTTAGGTTGACTGATCATTTGTTGAACAATTGTTTTTTTCCACCAATTTTTTAACAACATTTTAGGATAATTATTATGCGATCAATCTTTTCAGCACGTTTCATATGCATTATTTTTTTCCGATTTTTATCCCATCGGGAAGAGATCGAAATTGTCTCCGAAACTCACTTTTGGTGGGACTGTGTGTATCATACATCCTTAAGGATGTAGGAGCGCGATGGGGTGCCCAACTTCCTGAAAAGTGAGAATTGAGAGAAAAATTCGAACACTTCCTGATGGGATAAAAATCTGAAAAAAATCGAGCATACAGAAGGTGCGAAAAAGACTAATTTTAAATATTAATAATTGCAAAATATTATAGACAAATGTGTGAAAAAAAAATTGTGCAACAAATTATCCGTCAACATAACTTCTTTTTCGAATAAAAATGATTCGTTAAATTACCTAAATACGTATGAATTTTTTCAGAATGTGTTGGGTTCCCCATGTTTAGCCAGAGTTAGGGCAAAAACGTGATTTTTTCAAAAATTTCAAAATTCTATAAAACTCGAACCGCTTTTACGATTTTGGTCAAATTCAATGCCGAGCAACATTCACAGTATCTGCAAATGCACGGCGCAAGTGGCGGTGCATCGGCGTTTCGGATAATTCCGCTAGGTGGCTAGATGGCTGAAGTGCTTCTCGCAAGTGATTCGAAGCCAAAGTGTTTATAGAACGGCGAAGATTTTTAGAAATCGACTTCCTAAGGGAGCTATCGTCTAAATGTGATGCTGCTCGGTGGTACCTTTTATATTCTTTCCATGAAAAGAGAATTCTTCTTTATAATGTAACTTTTTTGACCGGGTACTGCAAACGGTAGAGGTAAAATGAGGGTAGTTGGTTTCGGTGGTAAAATAAAAAAACCACCGTAAGCGAAAAATTGTGCTTTGTGGTTTATTCCATCATTCGAACCGTCAAAACGACTACTTGAAGCCGCAAGCGGTAAATTTCTAAAAATGTGCTGGTGGTTAACCAGGAAACCTTCACGCTGACCACCGTAAATTTTTTTTTTATCGTTTCCACCGCCGAAACCACCATTCCAATGAATCTCGGAATGGTGGTTTCGTCAAAGTTCCAAGTGAACTTTTAGCATAAAATCGCCATAGTGAAAACAACCGTGATTCCATGGTGGTCTGTGTGCTGACCGGGTCTGCTAGGATCAAAGAAGATGGACTATCTTCTTTGCTAGGGTATAACGAATATCGCACCGTTATTGAGGTGTACAAAGACGACTGCCATTTTTCCCGTCATTATCTCTGTTATAATCGCCGTTATCGTGAATGCTAGGATATTACTACTGACTCTCTGTTTTTTAATTTATTTCATTTTGGGCACTCATTATGTCTGAAACATGTTTGATTCGTCTCCTATCTAAATGCCAAGTACCGCTATGAATTCTTCGTACTCGTTGCTCGATAATCGCGGAGCTTATCGTAGACTAGATCGGACGATATCGCTATTATTTGATGATTATACGATGAGATACGATCACGCAATTCTTGACTATCCTTCAGACGATTGTTACCGATCTCTTCTCGGGCTTAGAGCGCATGCTATTTTTTTAAAATTCGTTTCCAGTGACACGATCCGCTGCGGTTTACGGTCCAACGCATCATGATCCTAAAGCACGGTCTTACATACAGGTCTTGAAACTCCATCCGGTTTCGCGTGGTAAGGGAGAAAGCTTACGTTAAATTTTTTGTTTTACAACGCTGCCACTACGCGGCGCTGTTTGAGAGTAAGGTTGCGCACACAACCTCTAACTTATGTAAGTAGTGTAAACTACGTTCGCGTCGTTTTGTGCGCTTTCGGCCAAGATTCAGAGCATTATCTACGCGAACGTAGTTTACTATTCATTGACTATTCACTATCCATGAATTTGGTTTGTCTAATCGACATTCCGACGGTTTTGAAAGGTTCAGGAATAATCAAAGAATGGGTGTCTGATCTAATTTAACATTATAATTAATAATGGTAATTATCGTCTGACCGTATATCTATAACGTATTTTCAATGAATATAGTGTATACTACGAAATTGCCTATTTTTATCGACCAACGGTAAAAATAGGTCGGTAAAAAATCTGCTCCAGCATCCACTTAAGGTAATGTGAAACTGCTCGGTCGGTATCAAAAACTGTAATCCGATTTTCTCTGCGCCGGTTGATATTTTGGATAAAAAAATGAGTACGTTGCCCTCCACCCGAGAATTCTGCAGGGCCATTTTCTCGGCTTTTATTCAAAAGATCAACGATGACGGAGAAATTTAGGATCCCAGGATTAGTTCTATCTCTCTCGCACTCATTGAGCTTTCACATCACCTTAACATACGTTGCAACTTTTCAGATGCCATAAATAGGGCTTCTGGAACGAAATATTTAAAAATTATGCATTTATCTACTAAATAACTTTGCGCTAAAATTACCTTAAGCGACGTACCCCCACCACACAAGTTTCGAGACCTGTATATAAGACCGTGTTATAAAGAACGCACTTGGAAATCGAAAGAGTGGGGGGAAGTACCGGAAAAGCGTAGGTTAGGTTACAACTGGCCGAGTTTGACACGTATCTTCTTGCGTCTTCGGCAGTCCTCTGCTTTCGAACGGAATCACGATTCTTATGTTTCAACGCATTTCTCTCTATTGCAACGATAACGACATATGATTAATAATGGTAATTATCGTCTGACCGTATATCTATAACGTATTTTCAATGAATATAGTGTATACTACGAAATTGCCTGTTTTTATCGACCAACGGTAAAAATAGGTCGGTAAAAAATCTGCTTCAGCATCCCCTTAAAATACGTTGCAACTTTTCAAATGCCATAAATAGGGCTTCTGGAAAGAAATATTAAAAAATTATGCATTTATCTACTAAATACCTTCGCGCTAAAATTACCTTAAGCGACGTACCCCCACCACACAAGTTTCGAGACCTGTATATAAGACCGTGTTCTAAAGAACACACTTGGAAATCGAAAGAGTGGGGGGAAGTACAGGAAAAGCGTAGGTTAGGTTACAACTGGCCGAGTTTGACACGTATCTTCTTGCGTCTTCGGCAGTCATCGGCTTTCGAACGGAATCACGATTCTTTTGTTTCAACGCATTTCTCTCTATTGCAACGATAACGTCATATAATTAATAATGGTAATTATCGTCTGACGAATTCATTTTTCGTACAATAAATTTTTCATACTTATCTTTATTTACCGACTGTATTCATATCAGCATTTTCAACAAGTGTTTGCTTTTTTTCCCGTTGTCACAAAGCGAATATTTGTTTTTTTTCCCGTTGTCACAAAGCGAATATTTGTTTTTTTTCCCGTTGTCACAAAGCGAATATTTGTTGGGGTTTTAATTTCATCAATTTTATGAACTCATGGTGATTTTTTTTTCAAATATTCATGGGAGAATGTAATAAAGTGGTAATTAGCAATAATGTTGGAATAAGAATTTTATATTGGCCTAAAAAAACGCTCTTCACAAAAATATTTTTTAAAATTAAAACCTATAATTACTTTTTTTATTTAAAGAAGTGTTTGTTTTTTCAACCGTCGTCTTAACGACAAAACTTTTTGGGACATCGGTCTTAATCGCTTTATTGATTTTTAGTAATTTTTTTTCAAATATATATCAGAAAATGCAATATATAAAGTTGATTAATCTCAAAATTGGACAGATTTTACTACCATTTGAAAGTACTTTCTCCCAATTTTTTCAGATTTTTTAAAACGATATTACGGTAAATGGAGTATTTATTTGAAGTCAATATATCTTGAAAAATAAAGTCAGAACAAAATTGTTTCAACATAAATGTTGTGGTTTCATATGAAATTTTCAATGGAATTTTTCAAACATTTTTGCGACTCTATAATATCACTTTTTCACTGAAAAATATAAGGATATTTTTTTTAAATGAAAAAGGCCACTTTTATTTTTACTGAAAAAATTACAGAATGTCTGCGTCTATGTATTGATAACATAAAAAATTGCCAGACTGAAACCGATCAAAGTTCGGAAGTAAAAAAAATTATCTGTTCAAAGTAAAAAAAATTTTGTTGAGAAATAAAAAGAAAAATGTCAACAACGTTTTTATTTCAAATTTGTAGTTTATGCGATGATAAATCAATAAAATAGTTGGTCCATGATAGACTTTTTCAAAATGTTATCTGGACATCATTTTTTTTTACTTGGAACGAATAATTTTTTTACTTCGGAACTTCGATCGGTTCAGTCTGGCAATTTGTCAATGTTATCAATACGCAGAGATTCTGTAATTTTCTCAGTGAAAAAAAAGTGTCCTTTTTAGTTAAAAAAATAATCTTCAGATTTTTTAGCAAAAAAGTAATATTATAGGGTCGCAAAATTGTTTGAAAAATTTCATTGAAAAGTTCACATGTAACTACAACTTTTGTGTTGAAACAATTTTTTTCTATGACTTTAATTTTTCAAGATACATTGACTTTGAAGAAATTCCCAATTTTCCGTAATATTGGATTCAAAAATCTGAAATAATTGGAAGAGAGTAATTTCAAGTGGTACTAAAATTTTTCCAATTATAGGACTTATCAGAGAGTTTAGAAAAAAAAGTGGCTGGATTGATGAAGAATGCCTCATTTTGAGATATTAAAGAAAAATATAACTTTGTACAATATTGCCTAAAATTTAATATCTGGTATTTCATTTGTTTATTTTTTACTATTTTTTATTAAATATTATTGTATTTTTCCTGCTTTTAATTAATATATTACAGTGACTGAAATATTTGTAAAATTCATATACTATGTAGTGATTCAATGTATTGTATTTTTGTTAAAACTGTGTAGAAAATTGAAATTAATATAAAACGAAATGAAAATTCAATGCACATGTGATATAATTTAAGTTAACTTGTATTAAAAACACAACATAGTTCACAAATTGCGGAGACAAACAAACATTAACAAATCTTACTTTTGTAAGAAATTCAGCAGATTTGTACATCAATTTTATTTTATACCTGTGAAATAAATTCTCTATATGCGTTTCTGTAAAAGAGTTTCCTGCACATGTCTAGGGATTTTACCCCAAATATTTTTGATAGTGGACAAGGATATGGCAAAATTGAAGTTAAGGATGTATGATATGTACAGTCATGCCAAAAGTGAGTTTCAGAGACAATTTCGATCACTTCCTGATGGGATAAAAATCGGAAAAAAATAATGCCTATAAAACATGCTAAAAAGATTGATTTCGCATGATAATAATCCCAAAATGTTATTAATAAATTGGTGGAAAAAAATAATGCATATAAAACGTGCTAAAAAGATTGATTTCGCATAATAATAATCCCGAAATGTTATTAACAAATAGGTGAAAAAAGCAATTGTTCAACAAACAATCAGTCAACCTATCTTTTTTTCTAATGAAAATGATATTTTTATTTATTTGAATGCATATAAATTTTTTCAGATTTTTTTCTTTATTTTGTTTTCTTTTTTTTTTTTTTTTTTAAATGCGCAGAATATAACAAATTTTGGATATGCGTTTTGCAAAAAAATCTTGAGTGTAGTAGATGGTTTTATGCCGAACACATATCCAAAATTCGTTATTTCGCGCACATTTTTGAAAAAAAAAAATCAAAATCAAAATAAAGAAAAAAATCTGAAAAAATTTGTAGGCATTAAAATAAATGAATATATCATTTTCATTAGAAAAACAGTTAGGTTGACTGATTGTTTGTTGAACAATTGTTTTTTTTCACCAATTTGTTAATAACATTTCGGGATTATTATTATGCGAAATCAATCTTTTTAGCACGTTTTATATGCATAATTTTTTTCCGATTTTTATCCCATCGGGAAGTGATTGAAATTGTCTATAAAACTCATATTTGGCGAGACTGTACGTATCATACATCTTTAACGTGTTTCAAAAACATGACTTGTACGGCTTATTTCATATACGGTGCATTAATGTTCATTTATACCCATTTCTGTGAAGAAGCTTTCTTACAGTGTACAATAATTCTACCTCAAATATTTTTAATAGTGTAAAGAAAAAATTCTGTGGAATATTATTATTTACTACATTTCAATTTGACAATTTCAGGCTCGTTATTTCAGAGAAGAAGATATCGATGGTACGTCCAGATCTTATGTGAAAACGATTAATCTCCGTTACTGAAGATAAGATAATTAACAAGTTTTTTTTATTGCAGAATTTCGCGAATGTTTTTACCTCTTTGCCCGCAGTGGACAGATCAAAACACTTGATGAATTGACAATAATCATGCGTTCGCTGGGTCTCAGTCCGACGATTGCAGAGCTCAACAAGTACCTTAAGGATAAGGGTATGTTGGGTTTCTGAGTATTACCTGACAAATGGGCATTAGACAAATTTGCTCCAGAAGGTTTTGTACATTTTGCTTCCGAATAGATGAAGTTTTGTCTTCATGAAAATATTTTTTGCTGAGATTTTCATGTAAAGATGCCATTGAAGTTTGCATCGTTAAAATGCAACGACATTAAAAAATAAATCATAATAACTAAGATTAACGTCTTTTGAAGAGCGCCGTAATATGGGATGACCTTCATTTTCAATAATAGTAATCGAAATTATTTTTATTCGTACCTCTTATGATGATCTACGGTAATTAGAATTTTTTAAAATGTATTGCGTTGCATCCCAACGATGCAAACTTCAGCATTATATGGCAAGACACTCAGAATGCTCCAAAAAAATTGAGAAAAATGGTTCACAAAAAGTGACCGTATGGATGTGCATCGTGTCCAGCGATCATGGAAATTATGGGCGTCATGGAAATATCATGGAATGTATTAAAACTTGAAACAGTAATGTTAATAATACACGGTCGCTGCCTATAACATACTATAATGTCATGGAATTTTATGTTTCTGGAAAAATCATGGAAATGGCATGGAATTTTTGGTCAATCATGAAAATTTTCATAATGTTTGCTGTTAAGGTGATGTGAAACTACTCGGTCGGTATCAAAAACTGTAATCCGATTTTCTTCGTCATCGTTGATCTTTTGGATAAAAGATGAGAACGCTGCCCTCCGCCCGAGAATTCTGCAAGGCCACGTTCTCGGTTTTTATCCAAAAGATCAACGATGACGGAGAAATTCAGGATCTCAAGATTAGTTCTATCTCTCTCGCACTCATTGAGCTTTCGCATCACCTTAAGAAGGTCCTTCGTTTTATCCGGTCTGACAAATTTTATTTCTAACGATTATATACGCGTTTATCTCTTTTACCGAAACATTTTCATAATGTAATTAAAAATAAATAATAAATACGTTTTCTTTCATGCTAATTTTTGGCTACTTTTGCCTTTTACATGCGTCTATAGTAATCATGGAAAAAGCATGGAAATAGCATGGAAATTTTTTAGGGACTTTCGCTGGACAACATAATGTGCGTGTGCGCGTGGAGGACTTTGAAATTTCAATCACATGTAACTAAAAAACTGTTCAACCGATTGAGCTAAAATTTGAAACGCAAGTGAAGCAGCAGTTTATCTTTGCTGATGCATTTTTTTCAAAATGTATGCAAAAATTTCGATTTTATAGTCTTTTGAATTGATGCAAAAAAGAACGTGTGCGTTCTAGCTTTCGTAAAAATAGCGATATCTTACTGAATAATTCTTTATACCACAGTGTGCGTAAAGTGGCTATTTCACGCACACTTCGTTTCGCTTGCGTGCGTGAAATAGGCACTTCTCGCACTAGTGGCATAAAATTGTATACGATACTCGTGCGAGAAACTTTTTCTGATCTCGTGTGATTACAACACTCGCCTTCAGCTCGTGGTGCAAACTCACACTCGTCGCGGAAAAGTTTCATCGCACTAGTATCGTAATGTACTATTTTGTAACATATGCATGAAATGTGCCGTTTTACATGCCTCAAAAATGTTGCAGAAATTGCGAATTACAGTAGGGCATGATATATAAATGCCGATCGCACTTCACGCACTCGATTTTACTTCACACACACTTTCCCCTCTCAATCATTTACTTCACGCACACTTTCGACGCGCCACCTAGTGTGATGCCGGGCAGGCGCTTCGAGAATCAGTGTTGCCAACGTTAGAGTCCCACAAACGTTATGAGACGATGGACGTAAATCAAAATAATAACCTACGAATGAAAGTTATTATGTTTATTCTTTTTAAAAAATTGCTATTTTCTCATTCGAAACTTCTTCTTATGTGCAATGCTGTCCCGTAAAAATTGTCCATTTCAATGGCGATTGTGGCGGTTCACATAATCTTAAGAATCACTACACATTTGCAAATAATTGTAGCCATCGTAGTTCAATTTGAAATTTATTCTTGTGTTCACAACAGGTGGAAAAATGTCGTTTGCCGATTTTCTGGAAGTGATGCATCTGCAAACGAGAGCGGAGGATCTACCGAAGGAGGTCATAGAAGCCTTTCGAGCTGCGGATACTTCAAGAAGCGGCACGATACCAGCCAGACAACTTGCGCATATGCTGCTACGTTGGGGCGAGCAGCTCAGTAATAAAGAAGGTTCATATTTCATTACACCGCGGAAATTAATCTTTGAGGATGTATGATACGTACAGTCCCGCCAAAAGTGAGTTTCAGAGACAATTTCGATCACTTCCCGATGGGATAAAAATCGGAAACAAATAATGCATATAAAACGCGCTGAAAAGATTGATTTCGCAAAATAATAATTCCAAAATTTTATTAACAAATTGGTGAAAAAACACAATTGTTCAACAAACAATCAGTCAACTGAACTTTTTTTCTAATGAAAATGATATGTTAATTTATTTGAATGCATACGAATTTTTTCAGATTTTTTTCTTTATTTTTATTTTTTTGTTATGTTGAAAAATGTGCGCAAAATACGAATTTTGGATATGTGTTCGGCATAAAACCATCTACTACACTCAAGATTTTTTTGCAAAACGCATATCCAAAATTTGTTATATTCTGCGCATTTTTCAAAATCAAAAAAATCGAAATCAAAATAAAGAAAGCAATCTGAAAAAATTCGTATGCATTCAAATAAATGAACATATCCTTTTTATTAGAAAAAAAAGTTAAATTTACTGATTGTTTGTTGAACAATTGTTTTTTTTCACCATCTTGTTAATAACATTTTGGGATTATTATTATGCAAAATCAATCTTTTCAGCACGTTTTATATGCATTATTTGTTTCCGATTTGTATTCCATCGGGAAGTAATCGAAATTATCTCTGAAACTCACTTTTGACGGGACTGTACGTATCATACATCCTTAATTCAAGCTCTTGGAAATATTGCAAACCCCGTAGATTGTAATAACAATTTTTTATTTATTTATCAATTTCAGTGGAACAAATTTTCCGAGAGGCCAATGTCTCCCTCAACGGACAAGTCAAATATGAAGATTTCGTTAAAATAGCGTGTGCTCCTGTCCCCGATTATTATTGAAAGGACTATCTTTTCGTTTACCCGACATGGCATCATTTCGTCGTATCCGAATACAATCTATTCCAGAGCAGAGACGAAAAAATTAGTATATTTTGCGACGAGTACGTCAAGTATTATGATTCGAGATGAGTGTAAAATTTGCCGTCCCAGCCAAGCGTGAAAGTCGAAAACACGCAAGGTGCAGCTGTAAAACATATTTTTTAAAATAATTGCCTGAAAAGTTTTATCGTCGAGTCTCGGTTAACCCTAGATTTTTTGTCCCCGAAATGTTAAAACTCATTGACGATGGTTGAAAGTTAGTTTGAAATATTTAAATCTAAGCGAAATTCGGTCGGTCACTCAATGACTCACAGTGACGCAAAGCGTTACAGTTTATAGGCATGAAAATTCATCGACTTACGGATTTAAAAAAACTATTTAACAAGTACTTTTTAAAATGGACTCCAACGTCGTATTTTATTCTTTTAGCAATAGAGAAGTGAATTGGAATTTTGTCTATGACAAAAAACATCCAAAATCCCGCAACAGCTGCCGTCACGAATGGAAGAAGAAGAAGAAGGAGAATTCTTTATTGCTTGTGTTACGTCCTGGCTATTTTTTCTGATATATTTAATATTTATTTAATTTCCATCCTGTTCAATATTCAAAACAACTATTTAACAAGTACTTTTCGAAATGGATTCCAACGTCGTATTTTATTCTTTTAGCAATAGAGAAGTGAATTGGAATTTTGTCTATGACAAAAAACATCCAAAATCCCGCATCAGCTGACGTCACGAATGGAAGAAGAAGAAGAATTCTTTATTGCTTGTGTTACGTCCTGGCTATTTTTTCTGATATAATTAATATTTATTTAATTTCCATCCTGTTCAATATTCAGTCTCAATTTCTGCCAATGTTGATCCGCTACGAAACTTCGTGCTTCGGTTATTGAACTTATGTATTTTTGCTGACCGCGTGTGTCGTGCGTTGTCATCATCTTTAGGCCGTCGCGAGATCCCCAATAAAATAAGTTCGCGACGGGCCATTCCGCGGATTTATTGTCATTATATTCAATAAATAGAGAATTATTTCGCAAAGTAATTCTTCTATTTCCGCTCTGTGCGTTAGCAATTTTAATCGTCGTTGATTAAACATATCTTGTTAAATAAAGATAATGTTGTCAATTTAAACAACGCGAAATATAATAATTTGAAAACCTGGGATTTCAATCCCGTAATCGAACAACGATCCCAAAATAATAAATAAATATTCATATATGTTGCACTAGATTCCGCAACACAGGATCGAAACGTAACAGCTAGCACATTCAATATGATGAAATCCATTTTTAAAAGTACTTATTTTGTATTTAAAGAAATTCTCGGAGTTCGTGAATTTTTATGCCTTTGATCGGTAAACCTTCGCTCAACCTCTATTTTCAGTACTCTTTAAGTTTACAGCGAGGAAAGTGAACCGAGATGAGACGAGAAAACTAACTTTACACGCAGGTGTTTGAAAATTGTATATTACGATATGAGTGCGATAAAACTTTTTCTGACGAGGGCGAGTTTGCCGCTCGAGCCAAGAGCGGTTTTTGTAATCACACGAGCCGAAAAAAAGTTTCTCGCACAAGTTTTGTATAAAACTTTATTTTGTAAGTGCGAGGCATCATATAAAGAAGGAAAGAAAGTATAAGAATAATCATAGTTAAACAAATATATTTATTCAAATTTATTACGAATTTCAAAATTTTTGCTTATAGATGTATGAACATAATTTTTTATTTATCAGACGTTTATTTATTCAGTAGACGAGTTTATACCGATCGGCCGACTTCTTGGGTAAAGTTTCCGATTCAATCATTGATTGCGCCTCTGCATCAAAATCTCTTAATATTTTTTCCTCGTCCATCGATTCATCCGTTAAAATCATTTTGATACGAGGATTTGTGTCTCCAAAATAAATGAAAATATCACGTAAGCCGCTTCGTGGTTAGGTTAAATGATATACTCCACTGGATGTGGAGCAAATAAATGTTTAAATTCTTTTACAAGCTATAATAAATCTTTTTCCAAAGTTGAATTGTTGGATATATATTTCATGCATATATATTATCGAATATGCCGAGTGGTGTAATTTATCGAGGCGACGAGACAAGACGATATTAAAAAACGAAGGGTGCAATGTTTGCAAGTCGAGAAAGTGCCTTGACTCAGTCCTGTCAATCGGAAAGACGAGAATTGTAATTAAAGAAAACCTATGAATTTTTAAAGATTTTTCCTTACATAATAACATACTTAATTCTAGCGACGGACACGAATTACCCGTGTTCAGGGTTTACTGGTACCAAAACTGACGCGCAAAGTTCTAGTTTAAGAAAGAAAAAGAAAAAGGCCGTATTTAAGATATTTTGTAACATGTGCGGCATTTGACGATTTATGGATAATTGTTATTTATTAAGAGTTTTAAAGAAATGGAACGAGGAAAATTAGTACACATTAATTTTCCTCCTACACTTAAAGTCGAGTCGCTTCCGCGGCTTTTGAAAATATCGATACGAATAGATGTAAAATTTTATAAATCCAAAAGAATTCAATGAATTTTATTTAAAGCAACATCGACATGCGCACGTGAAATTAATATCCCTTATGAATCGCCGTGTTTCGCACTGATGGCGTATCGAATATAATCTCCGTGTCGAATAAGATCGAACGACGATAATTTTCATCACTTTTTATTCTATAAATACAATCGTTTTATATTCGCGCTGTTACGAGTGTGCGATCGAGTGTTTCTACGTACGAAGAAATGTTTGTACTTTTTCTTGAGCGATTTGTAACGAGTGTCAAGCGCATATCCGATCGAAGAGTCTGATCGTTGAATAACGATTTGCAATTAAAACTCGCGCTGGATTAGGCGATTCGTTGGGGCTTTTTAGTTTAGTATCTCTTGCGAAGAATAACATTACTTGCGTAAGAAATCGGAGCATAATCTGTAAACGGAAAACAAAATACATCGATTTAAGAAGTGTCGATATACGTGGCTCGTCTTCCAGTCGAGTTTGAGACAGGGCATGGACCATGTACATCTTCTTCACCGCTTCGTACTTTGTACGCACCCTCATCTTCTTGTGTCTTATTCATTGGAGCAGCACACATGCAAAAAAGCTCAGAAACTTGAAAGGTAAAACAAATAATTAAAGCTATCGCAACTCATCATATTCAACCATGAAATAACTCCGCATTCACCTAAGGTTTCTCTATCTAACGTCGAAATAGCTCCCGTGCCATCTGCTAAATACCTAGATGTCAATATTGACCACAAGCTGAACTTCAATCGCCACCTGAAAGCTTGCAAAAATAAAATGTCCCAGAGAGCATCACACTTCAGAGAAATCACATTCAAAAGCCGCAGCCTATATATAAAGCACTTAAGGGGATGCAGGTCTGGATTGTCTTACCGACTTGGTCGATAAAACAGTACGGTTTCTTAGTTTACAAACTACGCTATTATTGACTGAAATTCCACAGGGTCATAATATCAGGATAGGCACATTTGCATCCACCCGAATTTTGGGTGAAAACGCTTGGAAAATGAAGAAAATCGTAACATTGTAAAACTTCAAAAAAGCAATATGGCCGCTCGAACACCAATTCTTTCGACTATATAAACATTTATAGGAATCAAATTCGTTGAACTCGATTGTACGTCCATTCTTTGCCGTTTTCTTCATCTACAAAGTTAGTGTGGATTCCTTTCGTGTAATTATTGTTTCGACGCTCACGAATTATGCAAAAAACGCTAAAGAATGGACGTACATTCGAGTTTAACGTATATAAGTTCTAGAATCTTTTATATATTACCAAACAGGTGATCCCTGTTGAAAAGGTCTGATAGAAACTGATAGAAACGGGCAAAAGCCGCATAGATTCAAATAGAATCTTATATAAGACTCTATCTGGATTCATGTGGTTTTTCCCGTTTCTATCCGTTTCTATCAGACCTTTTCTACAGGGATGCTGTTAAATCCTGGCGGCCATTTTGATTTCGGGATGCTTAGAAAATATACGTTTTTTCCATTTATTGTCGGTTATCATCCAATATTCGAGTATACGTCCATTCGTATACACTGATATTACCATCGTGTACAATTTGGTGCATGTGTGTAGCGTATGAACTGAGAATAATGGTAACTACGAAAAGGGGCGTTTTTACCGACCAAAATCGGTAGAGTAAAATCTACTTCTGCATCCCCTTAACGAAGATATACAAATACATCTGTAGACCAATAATAAAATACGGCCACCCTATCCTCATCAACTGTAAGAAAACGGCGCTGAAGAAACTAAAAACGGCTGAAACTTGCGCACTACGGCGCTTGACGGACATTCGTCACCCCGCTAATCTGCTGTTCAACCCCCGCAACACATTACTCCACAACACCACAGGCATCACACCAATTACGTGTTGCAATAATGCAACACGTAAATACACAAACCCTATACACACGACATACTACTATCTAGTAAGAATGGCCAACAACCAAGAGTAAATACACATTACACTAATTAAGGAGGTTCGTCAGTAGAATAAAAAATGCACAGAAAAATCTAAAATAATTACCGCGTTTTTAATAACTCATAACAAACTTACATGAATTTTCCGGGAATTTTCGTCTACATCGTTTACACAAAATTAATCTTTTTATGCATACATTTGAATGGGCTTTTATGGCATATTTACGAATAAAAAAAGATTGAAAAAATTGAAAAAAATTTTTACATCGAAAGAAGAATAAATTACACCATATACTTAAAAATTCAACGATGTAAAAAAAATGTACAATTATTTTTTGTTTTAATTCGTAAATATGCCATAAGAGCCCATGTTAAAATGTATGCCTAAAAAAATTAATTTTGTGTAAACGATGTAGACGAAAATTCCCAACAAAATCGTGTGAGTTTGTTATGAATTATTTAAAACGCGGTAATTATTGCAGATTTTATTGTGCATTTTCAATTTTACTGACGAACCTCCTTAAAACAAGTCCGCAAAGTACAACCTTGGGAATTGCCTCCCCAATATTTTTTTGTTTATCAAGCTTCCGCGATGAGGAAATAAAAATCGATCAACATATTGTCTCATAGAGTCAGCTTCATAAAATCAAAATAACGAAATTAAAAAATATTTATTCATGTCAAGCATATTTCTCGAGGCATGACATCATCTTCAGTACTACTTTAGTACATCGAATTAAAATTTTGCACATTATTTGACCTTCTTTCCTTCATAACAAGAAAAAGAAGCTGAAATTTGATATTCGTGCGAATTTTTTTACACTTTTAGATTATGATGACACGTCTAACATATCGACGTATAATCACCATGAAGAATTGAACATCATCAGAGGAAAAGTTAGTAGTAGTAATGTAACATCGACGGAACGTGGCTTGGATGTAGTTCATAAACGACAGAAAAGATGTCTTCTCACGATGATGGCGCTTGGAAGTGTACCAGGTTTTTCGGATTGGTGAGTTGGGATATTTTTATTTTTTTTTTTATACAGAATTTGTATGTGTTTATTAGTTTCACCTCTCACGCAATTCCGCCGAATAGGACAGTCCTTGAACGGGGTGACACAACATAGTATGATTCAAATTATCACAATACGAATAAATCACAACGACAAAATATTACAAATATACAGTATCATTTTGGAAAAGATCAATATGTTACTTTAGATACTTACACTGTAAACCGGGCTTTTTGCCCCCATGGAAAAAGTATACTCGGAAAAATATCGTAAAGTATATTTTTTTTATACCAAGTATACTTAAGACGAAAAATTGGATATAAATTTTAGTATACTTACTAGGTTGTTCGTTAATTTCGATGTTGAGCGATTTTTTTCGAGGCGCCCCTTCATTTGGTTCAAAATAAATTCAAAAAAATCTGGTTAAAATTTGGGAGCTCTATCTGAACGGGAAAACGTGCCTATAAACACAAACATTTTTTCCGCGTGGGATTTTGCCCTCCAGAGATTCTGTTCGGGGAGCATTTTTTACTTTCTCATCACATACAAAGTATGTAAGAGACAAAGTATTGCAATCCAAAAAAAATTCGACTCAGATTTTGATGGAAATACATGTTTTGAGTGTTCTAGATTCGAAAAAACACATTAACTCATTCCTGTCTGTCCGTCTGTCTGTCTGTCTGGCGTCTGTATGTGCTTGTTCCAATTTTAGAAAACGTTGATCAATTTTTCGAATGAAAGATTTCTTTGTACCGCGTAATATCTGATTTGTTGAATAGGTTCTGGCATATGGTTGGAGAGGAATCGGAACCGCCAATATTACCTCAACATCGGAAACCAACACGAAGACCTGCTACTACTCGGAGACCGTCAATAACTGGTTCACTTAGACAATTACAAAGTTGCGGTAATAGAAGAAGTAGTATAAGTATTAACAAAATACAGACTGGACTCGTCAAAATATAATAATAATCATTACTAAATATTTAGCTGAAGTCCAATGAAAAATAATGCTAACATCTGACGTTATGCTAATGAAATCGGGAATTAATATTGCTAGAGCCGCGGTAGCGTAATCGATAACGCACTAGGCTGAATACCTAGAGTTTCCGTTTCGATCCCGGGATGTGACGGTATTTTTGCACGGTTTAAAAGAAATTAATGTTAAAAATATCATCTGGTCTGATTGCTTTATAAATTTACGAACTGATGAAGCCACACCAGAATCCCACCGTCATCGGTGCCTCAATTCATGGTGGAATACACGGTGGAACATGCCAAGTCGGTGGTGGCCGAATGGCAGGTGCACACCTCGTGGAATACATAGTGGGTCCGATGATGGGTTTTTTCGCTAGGGATTCCTTAGCGAATACCTACCACCGTCGAACCGTCACCGGTCGATGCACCTGTGAGTTTTTGGGGTTGGGCTCCACGGTGACACCATGCCGTCACAGTGTCGGCACGTTGTGCTACAAGGAAATTTTTTTGAATGCACGGTTTGTGTGCCCTGTACTGTAAAATTGTTTGAGCCAAGTGTAGACGAATCTTAAATATCTTGGCGGTTTTATAAAAACACTTTGGTTCCAAATCGCTTGCGAGAACGCTTTAACCATTTGCCATCTAGCGGCATTATGTGAAACATCGATCTACGATGCCAGTGATGACGTATCGGCGTTTTGCATAATGCCGTTAGATGGCGAATGTTCAAAGCGTTTCTTACAAGCGATCTAAAGTCACAGTGTTAATGAAACTGCGAAGACATTGAGGATTTTACCGGGCTTGAGGGAGCTAATGTCTGGAGGTGATGCTCTTTGGTGTTCATTTTTGTATTCCTTCGATGAAAAGAGAAACACTGGCCGGCCGTCTTTTTTCCTTAATTCGGAATTTTGGATTTCAAAGAATTAATAAAGCGGAATCATGATTTTCCATGGCAAGCTCTGCCGACGGACCAAAGTGCGGACAATTTCAAAGTATAGAGCACGCATGACTGAAGTCGAAAAATTCTCGGTGTGGTACTTACGCCGATTTGCGGAAAATTTGTCGAAAACAATTCCTCGAAACAATTCGGCGAATACAATTCGTCGGATAGCAATTCATCGAATAGCAATAAATCGAATAGCAGTTCATCGAATAGCAATTCATCGAATAGCAATTCATCGAATAGCAATTCATCGAATAGCAATTCATCGAATAGCAATTCATCGAATAGCAATTCATCGAATAGCAATTCATCGAATAGCAATTCATCGAATAACGATTCGTCGAATCGTTATTCGACGAATGGCTATTCGATGAATTGTATTTTTCGACGAATTTTCCGCGGACTACTTACGCAGTGCCGTGACGGTAATTGCATGGTCCTATCGTAATGGTGGGAACACGGGGGAACACGGTGGGAACACTTGTTTTTCAAACAGCACCTCCCGTAATTTCATAGAGAGAACACGGTGAAAAATCAGTGAGAACGCTTGTTTTCTCTCCGAAGCAGAATCTTCGGCCACTTGACGGTGGGTTCATGATGAAGGTAACAAATCCGAGCATGGGTCAGACGGCAAAAAACCCACCGATGAGTCGAACGGTGGTTTGACAGTGATACGGATCCGCTAGGGGAGCTATCAGTCTTTTCCACCTCATAAGTAGATCTCGTAGTATTACGCACACCCGTACAACTCGAATTTAAATACGAGTTGTTAAGAAAATTTCTATCAATGTAATGTCCGCGTAACTCGACGATAACAACTTGACGCCAGTAACGAGACGCAATTAGTTTTTCTCTAATCATTATATGAGATACATTATGTGTATTAATGTAATGAAGATATATTCCTATTCTTCATTATCATTTTTGAAAATAGGATACATAGATGTATAAAATATGGTGTATGCTTTCAGTAACGAAATGGGGTTTTTGTGTTTCTGGCGGAAAGCCCGATTACGACCTAGTGGATGCACAGTACATAATGGATGTCCAGATGAAGCCAGTGAGGAACGTTTGGATAATGCAGTTCCGGCATCCAGAAACAAAGGAGATAGTCCAATTGCCACGAGACGTTCCCGACGAGTACGTTGTTTCCAAGACGCGGCAAGTTTTCATAATTTTCGTTGATCGTCAAGGGCGAACCTTTCTGATTTTCAAAAGGCCGCTCAGGTCTGATGAGGTGGACGGTATTGGTACCGATAAAATGACCGATTGGTTCGTTACGCGTCCCAACACAAATATACTGATCGTCATTAACCACCTAATTTTTTTGTCGAATACAAATGATAAAAATGTTGGTACTTTAGTTACACACAATGTCCCAGAATACGATCCTTCAACGGCCATTTTCATAATGGACGGTAAAAAAAAAGTGGTTAACGGAATTTGGGTGATCGAATTCTTGCATCCATCGACAAAGGTTCTTGTTCAAGTGCCGATTGATATGGGCGACGACTACGTTGTTGAAGAAACTCATCAGATTTTCAAGATCTTTGTCGATTTTACTGGAAAAACTTTCATGATTTTTCGCGGTCTCGATAGTCATCGAAGCGGTGCTGATAAACCGGGTGTACCTTCTATCAACAATGTTCCACCGTACAACATAAAACAGGCAATTCGGATTTACACCGTCGTGCAAAAGGTCGTCAACGGCATTTTGATGATCGAATTTCTACATCCAGATACAGAGGAGATAATTCAAGTTCCTTTCAACGTCGGCGACGTATACATCGAGCCATCAACGAAAAAGGCTTTTTTAATTTTCGTCGATAACAAAGGACAAACACTTCTAGTATTTAAGGGCTTGTTGAGGGTTGACATCTCCTACTTTCAGCATGGAGAAGGCAGACTGGTTATAGACAACAAACCCCGATACAACATTAAAAATGCAACATTTATACATGATACCAGACACAAATCGGGGCTCGATGGAAAGCCGGTATTGGAATGGATTCATCCTATAACTCAGCATATCATCCAAATACCCGTTGACATTGGTCAAGCGTACGTTGATGAAAAAACAAGAAGAGTTTACGCCATCTTCGTTGATGTTGAAGGAAGAACCTTCTTGATTTTGAAAGGTCTTCACGAAAAGGACCAATTGTTGTCGGAAGATAGTAACATCGTCGGTAGGCTAGTAATCGAAGGAGTTCCGAAGTACGATTTGGGTAAAGCAATTGTCGTAATGGAAACGGAATTCAAAGTTCTTGCTGATGGTAGTTCAGTGATCGTCTTCGAACATCCGATTACCAAGCAAAAAGTCCAAATACCTCCGAACATTGGCGACGAGCACGTCGATAAACATACACAAAGGATCTTTATTATCTTTGTCGACATTGAGGGAAGAACGCTTTTGATTTTCAAAGGTTGGCGCAAGGACGATGTCAGCAATTTTGATATCGACCCGCTCCAAATTGGCCATTTAGTCGTTAATGGTGTACCTAAGTGGAATTTACATACAGCGATTATCATCAGAAAAACTGTGCAAAAGATTGCTCCTGATGGATCTATAGTAATCGAGTTCGAGCATCCGATCATAAAGCGAAACATTCAAATACCACGAGATAAGGGTGACGACTATAAGATGAAGAAGACCGGAGAGATTTTTAAAATTTTTGTTGGTCACTTCCAAAGAACTTTTCTCATTCTCAAAGCTCCGAGTAACGTTGGAAAGGACAATGATCCTAAATGGAAAAACGGCGGTGTCGAAATCGTTGTTCGTGGAGTTCCAAAATACGACATCACCCGAGGAATCTTCATCGAGGATACAGAGCAAATGTTGGACAAGTATGGAAGAATTCTAATAGTCTTCGATCATCCTATCGGTAAACAAAGAATTTTCCTACCTCACAATAAAGGCGATGTCTATGTTAATCCGAGAACAAAACGAGTTTACAAAATTTGCGTGGACAGCGAAGGAAACACTTTGATGGTCTATGTACGCAACGAAAGAGATAAGAAAGGACAATGGATTACGGTTGTTAAGCGAGGTTTTCCTGCGTACGACTTGTCCAAAGCAATAGTCATAATGGATACGGTGATTAAAAAAAAAAGACAGGGAATATTTGTCAGCGAATTCATTGAATTTAGACATCCATTCTCTCGACTTGTGCTCAGAGTTTCAAGCGCAGGTGCTGATCGATACGTTAAACCGGGAACTCAACAAGTTTTCATTATTTGTATTGACAATCGAGGCAGAACTCTTCTCGTATTCGAGGGAGTGCAATCACATTTGTTGTGGCAAAAGGATCCAGTCATTAAATGGGTTGATTCCTATTTGTATAACGTCACTCAATCCTTTACGATAACAGCGGGTTCAATTGTAATCGATGGTTATCCTCCGTACGATATATCGCGCGCTAAACATGTCTTCAATGTAAAACCGAAAAGGGGATCTGATGGGGTTTGGATAATCATGTTCAAGCATCCAAAAACGAGAGAGATTATCCATGTACCAATGTATGGAGGCGACGAGCACGTCGATGAAAAGACAGGAAAAGTCTTTATCATTTACGTCGATCATCGAAAAGAAACTCTTCTTATTTTAAAGCCTGACGTAGAACGTTCTAGTACCATTTCCAGTAATCAATACGATCGTGGCAGCGAATCCCAAGAAAATCATGATTCCAACTACGGTTCTAATGATGAAAACATAAATCGAAATGTAAATGTTAACATAAATCGAAACATAAATAAAAATTTTAACAATGAGGGCGACGATTTCTAATAATGGAAAAATGATGTACAGTTGAAAAATGTCAGTTGATGTTGATCATTAAAATATCATCGCAATTATATCTGTTCGAATTTTCATTTTTAACCAGGGTTATTTTTTGTTTGTTTTAATTTTCAGAACTTTTCCGAACATTTCCGTATATCCTAGTACCAATCTAGTGAAATTTGAATTAGGCTTCAGTTTCGCGCTCTTTGAATCTAACGATCACGGTCTTATACCCGAGATGTGTTTCGCAAAAATTCCATCATTATAAAACTTGACCGCTAATCATGGCATACAATTACACCTACCGTGAATAATTAAGCTACATAGGTCACAGCCTATATAGCTTAAATATATTTGACGATAAACTGAACGATTGTGAATCAAATTCTGCTAGGGCCACGGTAGCGTAAGTGGTAACCCTAGCACTCGCGACAACGTTGGTATAACGATTATAATAACGGGGAAAATGACAGTCATTTTTGTACATCTCAATAACGGTACAATATTGGTCATAATAACAGAAAAATTACGGAATTTGTTTACGGACCGTCATCTTTCTGTTATTATGACCAATATCGCACCGTTATTAATGTGTACAAGAACGACTGTGTCAATTTCTCCGTCATTATGATCGTTCCTGTGAGTGTTAGGGAACGCACCAGGCTGCGCAAGGTTTTTTGTTTTATGCCTTTTTCCCTATGTTAACTGTACTGAAACCAGTGAAAGAAATGTTTTTGTGCTTCAAGCTCAACACCCCCACTTTATTGTGATCTTTCCAAACCCAGATACCTTAGTTTAAGTTCGAGTACTGCAAGTTAGCAGTCAAGTTCTTTATTATTTTCATTATTAGACTGGTTTTGGTTATTTATTTTTGTAACCACTGAATATGTTTACTGTACTTGTTCATCACAATAAATACTTTTGGAAAAAAAAGTAACGCACCAGGCTAGAATTCGGGGGGTTCCCGGTTCGATTCCGGGTCATGGCGGAATTTTTTTCACAATTCGTTCGAGATAAAAATCCGTCGATTGTGGCTAATTGAAGAATTTATTGAGTTTATTTAATGAATTCATTAAGCTGCTACAATCGACACTTGTAAAAAAAATTCGTGTTAGTGAAATTTGAATTAGGCTTCAGTTTCGCGCTCTTTGAATCTAGCGATCACGGTCTTATACCCGAGATGTGCTTTGCGAAAATTCCATCGTAATAAAACTTGACCGCTAATCATGGCATACAATTATACCTACTGTAAATACTCGATCACAGCCTACATAGCTAGAATTAAAAAAGAGTTGATGAGACAAGGAAGAAATACAATATACTCCTGTCAAACATGAGCTTTCCATCGAAATTCAAGAAAACAAAAAAAATCTTTGTCTTTAACATCGGATAATGGGAACAGTCTAAAAAGATTTCTCCTCAATAGTCTATTGATATTGACTAACATTTTATTACTTGCTTTTCTCCAACAGTCATTATGTCGTTAACAAATACGTGCGATATTTCGTTATTGCTCGTTAACAATGAGCTTCAAGAAAATTTTCGTATTTACAGAATTGCGAGAGATTTAATGGTAATTATCGTCTATAGTAGGAACGATCTGAATACGAAACGGAATTATAACGAACCAATTGAAGATAAAGTAAATATGGATTAAATTAGGAATATTATGAAATTGCGATGGATCATAACCGACGGATGATAATATGACAACTGCGGTAGTGTCGTATTTCTTCTTCACTATTATAATTGACAGCACTTGCCCGCGACTCGTTTCATCACCTCGAAGATAGTCTTTTATAACCGGTTATCCTTTGTTGGTGATGTCAGAAGGTGGCGGCGAACCGGAGAGAATTACTGCAGTGCTGATTATCGTTGTGAGGAAAAATATGCAAAGCAGGGCTCGATCACTCACGAGTGCAACTTGTTTCCATTCGAGTTCCGTTTTTTCACGACTCTCTTGATCCATCAAACGCCTCTCGTTTCTATCGATCGTCGTGTGAACTCTTCCAAGAATTCGTGACCAATGATTTTCAAGGTTGCTCTCCCTCCCGAGATCTGTAATACCACATTTCATATTTATCAACTGTGGAAAGAACGGTTTTTTTTCTTCTCATTTTTTTTTTTTTTTAGCGATAATCGAAAATTAATTCCGCTTAAAGGTAATTCTGTCGCTTGGCGCTGATTTTGCATAAGTTCGAGACGAATGAGAGGAAATTGCAAATACTTCTCGATGGTAGTATAAAACAATACTTAGTATAGGTACTGAAAAGATTAATTTTTCATAATAGTAATTCCAAAAAGTTATTAAAAAATTGATTTTTTTTCAAATAGTCAATAATTTCTTCGGAAACACAACTTCTTTTCGACAATAATGTAGTGTAAAAAATGGCTTTCAAAGTGACTTTATTTTTTTTATTTTTCGCAAAATATATTTATTAATTAGTAGTATAAACTACATGGCAAACTTGAACCAACTCCCGTAAAATTCTATGGCCAGCTTGGAAATTTCGAAAATTTTGAAAGTCTTAAAAATTTTTAAAAATTTGAAAATCTTAAAAATTTTAAAAAATTTGAAAATCTTAAAAATTTTAAAAAATTTGAAAATCTTAAAAATTTTGAAAATCTTAAAAATTTTAAAAATCTTAAAAATTTTGAAAATCTTAAAAATTTTGAAAATCTTAAAAATTTTGAAAATCTTAAAAATTTTGAAAATCTTAAAAATTTTGAAAATCTTAAAAATTTTGAAAATCTTAAAAATTTTGAAAACCTTAAAAATCTTAAAAATTTCAAAAAATCTTAAAAATCTTTAAAATTTCAAGAATTTCAAAAATGTCAAACATTTTAAAAATTTCAAAAATTACAAACATTTCAAAAATTTCAAAAATTTTCAACAATTTTGAAATTCTAGAAATTTGGAAAATTTTGGAAATTCTGGAAATTTTGATTCCTGTGCACGGCGGCGGCGGCGGCGGCGGCGGCGGCGATATCATTTTACAATATAGAGAGAAAAAATTTCAAAATTTTTTAAAGTTTCGAAAATTTCGAAATTCTGGAAATTTTAATTCCTGTGCACGGCAGCGGCGGCGGCGATATCTTTTTATAATGTAGAGAAACATAAATGGAAGGTCGAAGACCGAAATCGGGATAGTGACCGAAACTGAACATTTACCTTAGAGATATAAAATAGAAATTTTTTGAATTTTTTCGCTTGTGTTAAACAAAACTCTTGCGCTCCACCTCGAGAAATGTCGTTTTTCATAAGCGACAAAGCTCACGTACACGATACAAGATTGGAAAATCGTTATAAAGCAAAAAAGTCTGCTTCCAGAGACTAGAACTTTTTTCACAGAGGAAAATGCTTTTAAGAACTGAAATAATATTAGTCTACCGACAGACGATCTCAATTTTCCGATAGAGAAAAACGTTCATTGGCGTGATCAAAACTCAAATTATAGTTATTCGAAGCAGACCTTGTTTTTTATAAATGAGGGCAAATTATACGGAACGGAGTAAACAACTTGTGTAGAATAAAGACGTCTTAGATGAAGGATCGGCGAAGGAGGAATTTACGATGGAAGCTATTCGCAAAGTAAATAATATAGAAGCGGATTCTCATTAAACGAATGCTAGTTTTTTAAAGGGAAATTGCTAATAGTAGACAATTTTTTAAATTACCTTACGTGTTAATTAACAACAAAGAAAAATATATATGAGCCATTCCACACCATTCAGATCATCCCAAATTCTCGATTACTCAAGAATCATTGACTTTTTTTTCGGATATATTTCCAAATATTCAGAATATCGAGAATATTTCTCAGATTTTTTAAAAAGTATGATAATCTTTATTTTCTATTTTGTAAATATTTTTTCGTGTTCCTGTATAAGCAAAATGTGGCATTGCACATAAAATGATATTGTTATTGTTGCGGCCGATTTGTGGTGTGTGTGAGACAAAGAATTTAGGTATTCAAATGTTTGTTCCAGTATAAATTTGTTCAAAGCTTTGCGAAATAATTTTCATGTATTTCCGAACGAAACGAAGTTAGGAATATTTATTTCGTTCCGATCATCCATTTTAATTCTCCTAAAATTGTCGCAGAAATTCCACGACTATGTTTACAAACTACAAAAAATCGGCAGAGTCGCGAATTCAAATCTTTATAACGTTTGGCCAGGTAATTTAGTGATTAATATATCTATTTAGAATAATTAGTGATTAATAATTATAATCCTTATGAATTGAATAATATCTTTTTGCGTTGTAAACACTGACGGAAATCGGTCATGGAGCCAACGACCATTAGATTGGATCAACCGAATTGGCGTTGACCTAAGTTTAATCCAGGGGATTGACTCAACTTCATCATTGCTTTCGCCGTATATAACTTCGCTGAGAGGTCGAGCCAACTTTATAAAATTGAGTCAATTTTTATTTCATTGAGCCAATTTTTATTTCATTGAGCCAATTTTTATTTCATTGAGCCAATTTTTATTTCATTGAGCCAATTTTTATTTCATTGAGCAAATTTTTATTTCATTGAGCCAATTTTTATTTCACTGAGCCAATTTTTATTTCATTGAGCCAATTTTTATTTCATTGAGCCAATTTTTATTTCATTGAGCCAATTTTTATTTCATTGAGCCAATTTTTATTTCATTGAGCCAATTTTTATTTCATTGAGCAAATTTTTATTTCATTGAGCCAATTTTTATTTCATTGAGCCAATTTTTATTTCATTGAGCCAATTTTTATTTCATTGAGCCAACCTCTATTTCATGACAACAATGGATTTGTCATTGAACCAACCTTTTTCAATTGACTCAATATCTCGCCCGTATGTTGGCTCCATCGATGATTTCTCTTAGTGTAGAGCAGAAATTACAAAGGATAATCGTTCGGAAGAAAAAAAAAAAAAATTTCACATACGATTTAGATGTCTACAATTCCACGAAATGACCATAATTATGTTCATTAGGGTGTGCCAAAAAAGGCGATATTTTTTTTTCTCTCCGCCCAAAAATAATATAGAATACGTCTTAGTAATGATCCTGTCCAAAGCGGAGCTCATAATTTTAAATTTTAGAGGTCCGCTTTCGACAGGATCATTATTAAGATGTAGTCTACGATATTTTGGGTGGAGAGCAAGGGGAAAAAATATCGCTTATTTTTGGCACACCCTAATGTTTATGCACTGCGAAAAATTTGTAGTTACGGCAAATTAATGTCTGCGCAATAGCGAATCAGGTTATTCACGATATGCACTTTTTATTTTTTTACCTTATACAGAAAATAATCTATTAATATTAATAAATTTCTCAAATTTTAATGGATGTCCGTTTTTCTTGAGATTTTTCTGCTGGTTAAATTTTTTTGCAAAACAGGCCACGACGAAATGGAAATCCTTTTTTGCGTAAACAACATTTTATTCCATTGCTTAACCAGCAAAAAAAGAACTGATTTGATAAAAATAAGTTTAACAAAATCGGATATACGAGATTTTCTCAAGTTGTACTACGACTCAGCAATATGTGTATGGATTCGAAGAACGGAAATAGAAGAAGATATTAAGAGAATACATTAACGCGCGGCTATAGAACGGAAATTAAAGATGTATATCGAGAAATACCATATGGATTTCAAGTAATATTTTGTTACTATACTATATGGACATGTTTCTAAATAATGACTGGATAGTACACCCAAATAGCCATTAAGGTTCACGGTGAGACCACACAGGCACCACGAAACGGCACGGCGTGATGGCACAATGCCGTTCGTTGCTTTCAAATGTGCCGGCACAGTGACGGCACGGCGTGCTGAAGCTGCATCAGTGCTCCCACGGTTCCAGTACGCCGTGCCTCTGCAAGACGTTATGATACCGTGCAGGCACACTCTCCGAAAACATCGCATTACAGCAAGATCGGATTCATTTTATGGTTAAGCCATTTATCGGAAAATTAATGACCCTTTACTGCAAACTACATAATTTGCCGCTAAGATTCTGCAGCGTTTCCTCCAAGACGAAAAGAACGTTTGTTTAAAATTATATCTATTATAAGTAGTGAAAGGAAATTCTCTATCTCCAAACCGAATTCTCTTCACAGTTACCGCAGGTTGACTGTGTTCTTAAGCCTGAGATACGAAGCATTTCTTCTTATGTGAAACGCTTTCCATTCCTTCCGAGAATAATTTTTTCAGTAAGTTCGAAGAAGCTTTCGCGTTTGAGGCAAATAAAATAATCGTTTTGGATCAAGCAGATCTACTTTAAGAGTCTGTTATTCTAACGATAAAGGGAATTCTTCTTAGGCTTGAGATAAAAAGTATTTCTTCTTAAGTGAAACGGTTTCTATTTCTTCCAAGAATAATTTTTTCAGAGTGCACAGTGCTCAATCGGGACGCCGTGCTGTCACAGTGCCGTCTCATTTGAAAGCATCTAACTGCACCGTGCAGACATAGCGTGCGGCACTGGACGGTACGTTTTTCTATCTGGGCAGTTTACCTGAACTCGGACTGCTATTGTTACTGTCGCGACTTGGCAGCACGTATTTCGGGGAAACGTGGTGCTGTTCTTGCCGCTGCTGCTCCTGTTGAGTCTGCAATCCCGTCGAGCAATGCACAGGACAGTTATTTGTTCGTCGATAAGAATCGGGTGGCGTATCCTGGTATCCATTTGTTCTAGTATTTTTTGGTGCCTGCTGCGTACAGAAGAATACACATTTGTGCTTATAAATATTACACAGAGAAAAGACCCAAATAGCCATTAAGGTTCACGGTGGGACCACACAGGCACCACGAAACGGCACGGCGTGATGGCACAATGCCGTTCGTTGCTTTCAAATGTGTCGGCACAGTGACGGCACGGCGTGCTAAAGCTGCATCAGTGCTCCCACGGTTCCAGTACGCCGTGCCTCTGCAAGACGTTATGATACCGTGCAGGCACAGTGCTCAATCGGGACGCCGTGCTGTCACAGTGCCGTCTCATTTGAAAGCATCTAACTGCACCGTGCAGACATAGCGTGCGGCACTTTACGGCACGTTTTTCTATCTGGGGAGTTTGTTTGTTAGTACCAGGATTTGTTAACAGTTTACATATTACGATGTTGAATATGACGAAATAAATATTTTGTTATAATTAGCAAATCGATCATTCGAATCTTTTAATTGGCACACATAATGATTTATCAATAGTTAAGGTAGTTTTTGGGCCTGCTATTGATTTTGCATAAATTCGAGCAAAGTGCGAGAAAATTACAAACACTTCTCGATAGGATTAACATCAGAGAAAATTCATGCACCATTAAAGGTATTAAAACGATTAATTTCGCATAATAATTATTCTGAAATGGACCGTTATTGACAAATTGGTAAAAAATATGGTTCAACAAATTTCCCGAAAATCCAACGTTTTTTTAAGTGAAAATGATTCGTTAAATTATCTGAGTACGTATGAATTTCTTTAGTTTTTTAATTGACTTTGAATTTTCTTCTTTTTTATATGGAAAAAATATGTTTATACACTAAAATCCGAAGTGGATTACAAAATCTGAAAACTTCGCAAATGCAAAAAAGCTGCGCGGTTTTAGCCGTCACTTTGGTTGTCACCAAAGATTGCAGAAAATGGTC
Source organism: Tromatobia lineatoria (assembly GCA_949699805.1). Classification (NCBI taxonomy): domain Eukaryota; kingdom Metazoa; phylum Arthropoda; class Insecta; order Hymenoptera; family Ichneumonidae; genus Tromatobia; species Tromatobia lineatoria. Next base: position 6,345,696 of record OX453054.1, read on the forward strand.
TGTCATTTTCAGTGTTCTTAATTTGTCATATCTTCAATTGCTGGTGCAGACAGCAAGATGGTGGCACTCGATGGAGAGTGAAACTGATTGTCAATCCGCTTTCATGGTCATTATGCGATTTGTATTTTTCCGTAGCCGATGGTTTCATTTATCCATGTACCAAATTCTACTTACTTAACATGTCAAAGTCCGACTGATAAGAAGAAGGCAACAGACAATCTTTATTCTTCATGAATACTGGAGGATTGCTAACACCAATTTCTTCGTACATAAACGAAGAGTAGGCCCTTCGTGTGTAGTCGAATTCAGAAAAACTTTGCAGTCTTATATGTATACGCTGAAGCTCCAAGTCATTTGTGAGAATCGCTTCGATCCTTCGCCATCTAGCGGAGCATTGTGCACCAGTGTTTTGTATAATGCCACTAGATGGCGAACGGACGAAGTGTTTCCCGCAAGTGTTTTGAAGCGTCACCCTGCTTAAAACGATTGAAAACGATCGAACATGAAGGATTTCCGGACGAAATACACGATAGCTATCGTGTTTTTGGTCCCGAAATGCTTTGTTTTCTATCGTTTTTAATTGGACATTTTTACCCGGGCAGCGTATATGAAAGGCTGAAAAGTTATTCTGAGTGTGACCAAAGATGAGGGATCAACCCTGCGAATGTCTCAACCTTTTTGGGTTTACCGTCCCTTTAATATTGGTGAAGGCAAAACAATCTGGGGTGAGATCCCGATATTTCTAATACATTAGGAGTGTTTCGGTAACTTCAAGACGTTCCCTTTCAAATCACGATAATAGTCTTTTGTTTCTTCACCGGTGTAGACGAAAGCTGTACTTAAATCTACGTTTACTGGGATTTGTACTTAATTGTTTTCCACCACTTGCATCGGCTGCATAGCAGAAACGTGGCGAGGCGAATTGTTGTCAACGTCCATTGTCTCACCGTGAATTGATATCAGTGCCTAATTCGTATGCTCTATGATTTATTTATGTAGAACATGAAGACATTTGTCGAATTTTACACGTGTAGGTTTTTACATTCTGTTGATTTTAAGGGAATTATTCTGATGTAGGATATTTGAAATGTAGGATTTTGCAGATGTATGATTTTACATTTGTGCAGTTTCGGTATAGTATATTACAGATGTAGGATTAGGCAATGTAGATTCCGGGCCTCGTCAAGAATAAAAAAAATACTTTTTCAAAATGAATTTTCAACCAGAAAATGGTTGACAATAACAATTTATGGAAAATGTGAAGACAACGTTTGTGAGGTGAAACAGAAACAAGTTTTATCGACTTAAGTTTATATACATACTTGGTGAAAATTGAGGAAAACTAGCTTAGCCACTTTTTCAAGAAGCAAAGTTCTGACGATACTCGGTACTCGAGTGCCGCGTACACCACGATGATGAAGATTCAACGTGACCACCGCCAAACCTGAGGCGAACGAGACGAGACAGATGCTAACACCATAATAAAGACCTGTAAGAAAATTGTTTTTACTAAGTTGAATGAGAAAACAACTGTTTAAGATGTTGAGGCAAACGCGGTCGAGTTGAATGAATAAACCCGGTGTTAAATGCACCTACGCGTTTAAATTAAATTGCTTGGTTTTACCAGTAAATAAACATCTTCAGCTTCTCGTATTAAATCCTGAGAGAACTAAGTGTTGGAACGATGAATGGCACGAAGAAAATAAGGGAAAAAAAAGGTTGGAATAAATGATCCGTTTCATTAGGCATGCCATGTTCTCGGTTGAAAGATTCTTAAGGAAGCTCTGTGAAACAATTTTTCCGATGGTATTCACCGAGGCGACGCTCGTTATTTTTATATTCCAAAGGAGTCATTACAGCGCGAGGAAAAAACTTATCAATCAGGTTTAATGTTGTGGAAAGCGTGACTCACTGATAAGGGGCGTCTTTTCAGTGGGTGGCAAGGTCTCCCGAATGGTCATCAGGAAAACTGTCATGGATAAAAGAGCGGATATTCCGAGTGTGACCTTCTCTCCAGACTCCGATGGTACATAAAACACCAGGAGCGCTGTTTAAACATTTAAGAAAAAAATAATAATACTAAAAAGCCTGCAAAGTAGAAGCTTGCACTTTGTTTCGTTATACATTTTTTGTAACCGAATAATTATTACTCTTCTGGCAGTCTACAGTACAGTTCACACTTATCGTGTACCGGCAAAGTAAAGTACCCCAATCCCTCGCGGACCTCCCAACCATCACGTATGGTTGGAATTCGGTCGATTTCCCACATCCGACTACGAACCAACCGGTCAATTGGTGCACCAAACCAACCAATGATCTAACTTTTCAAAGGTTGATTTCGAGTTGGCTTTTGTAAACGAACCGTAAACCAACCATTTCTTGGACACGATGAAAAGTTGGTTCACGGTTGGATATTATAAACCAACCCGAATTCCGACTTCCAAGGTACAATATCAATGGTTGATTTGTGGTTGATTTTTCAAAACCAACCATAAACCAACCATTTCAGACAACTCACTATCCAGAGGTTGGCTTATGGTTGGTTTTGAAAAATCAACCATCGATATTGTACCTTGGAAGTCGGAATTCGGGTTGGTTTATAATATCCAACCGTGAATCAACTTTTCATCGTGTCCAAGAGATGGTTGGTTTACGGTTATTTTGCAAAAATCAACTCGAAATCAACCTCTGAAGCGTTGGAACATTGGTTGGTTTGGTGCACCAATTGACCGGTTGGTTTTTGGGTTGGTTTTAGGTTGAGAGGTCCGCGAGGGATATACCATGTAATTTATATATATGCTTACATGGGCCTGAAATGTACGGTTACCAACAAATCCCTTCGTCGTGCGTTGATCCAAGTAGCATCTAAATATTCATAGGAAAGATATACGGTTTTCGTCTATTTTCATACCGTACATTGTGCCACTGATGAACCTTATATTCGGTGTAAGGACTTGCAGTGACCAGTCGCTCTTCAACCATATATTGTACCATTGGTGAACCGTACATTTATGGGATGAATATATAGTTATTTACCACACTAGAAATGGCCCAAATAGCCACTAAGGTTCACGGTGAGACCACACAGGCACCACGAAACGGCACGGCGTGCCCTGTCAGATTAGGCAACCGTAGCCACAACCACTTTTCTACCGCGAAACCACCAGTTGCCTTTGGCCGCACCATTTACCGCTGAACGTCTGTAAAACCACCTTGGTGCAGGTGGAAAAACGGTTGTTTCATGGTTGGTGTTAGTTGCTGCAGTCGGAAGTGTAAAAAACACCGTTTCCAGTAACGCGATTGCTTCGCAGTTACAACGGTAGAACCGCGGTTGGAAGCGGTTACAATGGTAGAATCGCGGTTGCCAAGCGGTTACTTTCACGGCGTTTTGCGACCGTTGTTTTACGGGTTGTTTTGAGGCTGCGGTGATCCGATAGGGTGATGGCACAATGCCGTTCATTGCTTTCAAATGTGTCGGCACAGTGACGGCACGGCGTGCTGAAGCTGCATCAGTGCCCCCACGGCTCCAGTACGCCGTGCCTCTGCAAGACGTTATGATACCGTGCAGGCACAGTGCTCAATCGGGACGCCGTGCTGTCACAGTGCCGTCTCATTTGAAAGCATCTAACTGCACCGTGCAGACATGGCGTGCGGCACTGGACGGCACGTTTTTCTATCTGGGGGGCATTGTACGGTTGATGAACCGAATATTCGCGAAAAGAATATGCGGTCTTGGACTATCATCAGCGGATTGTATGATCCGGCAGGTTGTATTGACATTGTAGCATAGCTAAGTTGTATATCCTTCGCAAATACATGGTTTTTTTTTGCTATGCTGTAACTGCACTCCCGCAATTTTTTCGCAACATCAACATACGTGTCCTAAGATTCTGTACTTTTTTCAGCTAAAAAATCCCGCCGTTCTTGAGGAATGATGGTTCCTCAAGAACGCCGTTCCTCCTCAAGAAAAAAAAACAACGTTTTTTCGTTTTTCGATGAAACATCCGTGTTAACGTGATAATAAAATTATTTAAAATATTTTGCTTCAAAGCTGAAACAAAACCAGATCTTTTTTGTAGAAACAGTTTTTTCAGGAATTTCAGATTTTTGATATATGTGAACATGGAAGAAAAACCATGTTTTCTGAAATATTCGAAACAGTCGAAAAAAGTGGCCCACTTGACGTGTTTTGCATCATATATTTTAAAAAATTGTGATATTTGTTGTTGATCGAGTAATAAAAATGTCACTACGGATGAAAAAAAAATGCAATGTTTAGAAGAAAGAAAATAAAATATGAAAAGAAATTTTATTTATATCTGTTTTTTATAAGTTATTATTGGCAATAGATCCTTAATGGAATTTCGTTTAAAAGAAATTTATTGAAATGTGAAATTTGAGTTATTTACACGACAAAGTGTGGTCATGGAAAACTGATAAATTCGTCACGGCGATTCAGCGAAAAAGTTGCGGAATTCTTCTCTCGGAAAAAAAAACTGTCACCATGAATATATTTTTTGTTACCTTTGCTCTGTACAGAGGATTTATATGGTTTTTCGCTCCACGATAAAGAGGAGCTTTGCAAGGGTGGAAAACCCGATAAAGAAGCAATGTACACGGTTCGAATTTCCAAGCCTTTTTCAATACCCGACATATTTTTTGATCGGTCCGATGTTTAAAAAATTTTACAATTTTTTTCATGGAAGAAAAAGTACCAGAAGTATAATATTCGACGAAGTTCTTGAGCATAGATTGGAGTACTCCATAAATAATAAAAAGTTATCATCGATAAACATTAAAAAATAGCGACAAAAAAAGGGCATTTCAAAGGCACATTTTCAAAGGACACAAGATAGAACAATTCCTTGTTAATAAATTATGTTTAAATTAACTAATCGAAAATCCCGAACGAATTTCGCTTCAAAGTGCCGTTTCAAATACATTGTCAAAAATTTTAATGGAAAGCATAAAAATTGTTTCGAGAAAAACACGTTTGAGGTTTCAAAACATGTTATAGACAGGAAAAAAGAAAAAATTCTACTGTTTGATATTTTTTGCTATTAATCTGGTGTCCTAGCATCATAAAGCTGCTCTTCTATGTTTAAGGTAGCCGCCTTGATACGTTCTAGTCAAATCAGTACTAAACTTTGAAAAAAATTTCTACAAGTTTTTGAGGTTCAATTGACGGTGTTATGAACTCAATTAGGCATCAGCATGTTTTTTTAATATATAAATAAATTACCAACCACGATTTGAAAAGAAAATACACTATGATATATGCAGATGTTTAATAAGATGTTTCTGTCATCCAGTTATATATTAGAAAAAATCATAATATTAGTCCGATTATGACGAACAATAGCTCAGCTTGTTCATTGAAAGTTGCTTTGATGATTTAACGAAGAGATTTTTCAGTAATATTATTTATACAAAAATTACAACTGTTTGTTTATCCAACTTAACCTAACATTGGACATACCAATGACTGTAATTTTTGAAGAAATAATAACATTGAAAAATCTTTTCGTTAAATCGTTGAAGCATCTTTCAATGAACAAAATGATCTATTGCCCTCCATAATCGGACTAATATTATGGTTTTTTCTAATATATAACTAGACGACAGAAACATCTCATAGAACGTTTGCATATATCAGTGTATTTTCTGTTTAAAACGTGGCTGCGGATGTATTTACATATTAAGAACACACGCTGATGCTCAAATTGATTTTTAAAACCGTCGATTGAACTACAATAATTTGTTAAACTGCGTTTCAAAATTTAACACTGATTTGACTAGCACGTAGCAAGACGACTACCTTAAATATTCTTCCTCATTCTCTTCTCTCAACGATTTAATTACAGAGCGTGCTACTTTCGCCGCATCTGTCAAAGACAGTTTGGCGAACTTGATCCGCTTAGCATTGGCTATAAGACAAAAATTGTAAGATTGCGTGCAAATATCATCTCCAAAACTTCCATCATTCATAGAATATTATCCAGACCATCATTAGAATTGCACACACATTGCGAGAAAAATCTGGTAATTCTGAAAATAATTTAGTTGGACTGAAGATAATCGAACTATAAACTATAGTTTCCAGGAGACACGTCTATGTTTTATCGTTATACCAAATATGAGAAAATAGTTGAATGAACCATTAATATAATTCCCAGGAGAACCGTCTATATTTTATGCCTATAGCAAATATAATTATAGTAGCAATCATCAAAATGAGAATAGTTTCAAAAATTATTTTAATAGTTTGAAATATGCCGTTTTGTTGCAAATACGATTTCAACGTTTGTTTCCAATAACCTTGCAAGTATTGTTTATTGAACCATATTATCATCGCTTTAACCATAATACATTGCAAGCCTTCCTATATTCGTTTTACCATGTGAAATCGTTAAATAAACGATATGCTTTTCTCTTGGTTGGCAGCAATATCAGTCGCCATATTCAATACTTTTTGCCACTTGTATTAAATTTTCGAAGCCAATTCCGAAATTCGTTCGAAAATGCTTTTAACTGGAGAAAACACTTTGTAACGATATTTGTTATGTGTTAAAGAAGTTAGAAACCTAAAGGTAAAACATTCGGCGATGGATTTGCAGGAGCGATTTATTTGACGCTGAAAGTTTCGTCAAAGCAGTTCGACGCGCTTGGCAAAGAATTCGAATTTTCGGGAACAAATCTTTCTTTCACGTAATAAAGTTTTTGCCCTATATTTTAGAAGGCTTCCCCCATGGAAAAAAGTATGCTAACAAAGTATAGTTTTCGACATATCGAAAAATAATAAATAATGTACGTGGTATTTTTCTTATATACTCTTTATATACTTGGCAATATCCAATATTTCGTCCAAACGTACATTTGGCGAATATACGTAAAGTACATTTTTAATACAATCGTTAGTACATCAGGCAGATATACGAAAAATATATTTATTTGGATGTCCATACATGTATCTGGCTAATATACGTAAAGTATATTTTTTTGTATATTAGTAGTATATAAAAAATGCATCAACTCACAAAATATAAAAACACGAAATCTCGACCACCTAAATTTTTATATCGAAAAAGAATCTAAACAATTTGGTCAAATGTTCTTCTAACTGATTCAAGTGTTAATCATCTTCTTACATAAATATATATATATATATATATATATATATATATATAATTTCAATAGAAAAAATTTACATTCACATATCTTTCCGAATTAAAAAAAATAATAATTGGAAATTTTTTTTACATCGTTGAATTGTTAAGTATTTGGTGGAATTATTATTTTTTTCGATGTGAAATTTTTTGTCAATTTCAATTTTTTTTTTAAATACGTAAATATGCCATAAGAGCCCATATTAAAATGTGTGCATAAAAAAGCATTTTGAGAGTCAATAAAAAAAAAAAAACGATTTGCGGAAATCTCTACAGTGGTTTGTATTTTACTTACCCTTTAAGTAAAATATAAAAGGATGAAGAAAAACATTATCGGGAGGGGGAGGGGGGTGAATACACGGACGGAGAATAAATAAAAATGGCGCTCGTGGTTGGTAAAAAAAAATAACGCGAGTCTAAGCTTTATAGATATGATTACAACGAATTGAAAGACGGACAGATCAGAAGAGTGAAAGTGAAGAAGATTGAGAAAATCTCGTTATAACCCCAGACGTTGGAGGCGCGGACGACGAGGACGACGACGATGATTCGCAAATAAGTGAAGTTTCTTTTCTGCATCTCGCAAGCTGAACGTTTGCACCGTTAATCCTTAGATTTTCTCCTCATTGAGAACGAACCTCGTCGTGAATGCCGAATCGCTTTAGCCCTCTAACGACGTCCAAATTACCACAGGAATTAATAGTTTTGCGCGCCCACTATTACCGTTTTATGTAATGAAATTCAAAGCCTGCGTTCGTGCGCTAGAGGGCCACTTCCGTCTTCCCCCCCAAACGAGTTTATCACGTTTAGTTTTCCTTTCCTCTTTTTTTCAGTTACTGCTTTGCTACACTCGGGCTTTAACGTATCGGGGAAAAACGTAACGGATGCTGGAGATGACATAACGCCGGGAAAAACGATATTTACAGACTTTCCTAATGCCATATTTCTCCTGTGAATGGACAAAAAAAACGTAATCGTGAAAGTATCCGTTGACCTCTCCGGACGCTTACAGTAGCGTGGCGAAACGTACATGACCGAATAATGTGTAAAATCAAAATCAAAATAAAGAAAAAATCTGAAAAAATTCGTATGCATTCAAATAAATTAACATATCATTTTCATTAGAAAAATAGTTAGGTTGACTGTTTATTTGTTGAACAATTGTTTTTTTCACGAATTTGTTAATAACATTTTGGGATTATTATTATGTAATATTATGATCATATCATACATTATATTTAGATTTTAGATTTAGATTTATTTATTTGTAAGACCCTGGGATATTGAATCCCCTAAGGACCTGAGCAATACAGAAAAATATGGTGTTAATATGAATTGGTGTTAATTCTACAGTGTTGAACTAAAGTTTACACCAAGATTTTGACAATGTACGTTAACACTATGACAGTAAACGAGGTTTACACAATATTAATGAACCTATAGAGACAACGTTGTGGTGTAAAAACGGTGTCAATATTAACACCGATTTTTCACAGTGCATTGGGCTGAAAATGATTGTAAATTTTTTTAAAAAAGCCTGAAATATGGAAGGACAGATGGGCTTAAATAACGAATTTATTTAGGACTCACCGATTCCATTGATAAGCAGACATGGCAGTATAAGATTGAAAACGTAGAACATTGGTCGTCGTCGTAGACGAATTTCGTAGGTAATATCGGGATAAGGCTCGTCTGGACAGCAAGAATAAAATACGATGTTCCTCCTAGCGGAAAAGTCGAGAAGATCGAACTCTCCGTTGGCCTGATAGTTGCTGATGTCCCCTTGTTCGCTCTGACGTTCGAGTTCCAGCTGGAAAATTAATCGTGGTAGAGAAAAGTACTTTGGGTGGAAAAAAACCAATTTTGTCCTATTAAGATGATTAACGAGCAGCGGCTATTGAAATCCGGCGTCTTTTGTTCCTTGTTCGGTTATCGGAAAACTCTTTGGGTAATTTATGATTCCAAGTGAATGCGGTTCAATTCTTTGTGGTAATCAACAAGTGCTGTTTACACCCAGAAAAAATATCTAGTTAACTGGAATAGAACCTACGCATCGGAAATAAATTTTCTTATTTGAATTCTGACCTAACAGACTTGTATTCATATCGAATAATTTTTTTTATTTGTAAGTAATACATCTGGCGACTGATAAATATATTCAAACCAAAGAAATATGTATTTGATTGCAATGTATCTTTATAACTTCGTAAAAAAAAAATTTTTTAATGAAATATATATTTCTTCGTGTCGAAGAAAAATATGGATGAAAAATGAGGAAGCCAAAATTGATCAACATACTTCCTCACTATTTTGTCGCTTTCTACAAAGCTTCCTCTATGAGGAAGCCAAAATTGATCAACATACTTCCTCACTATTTTGTCGCTTTCTACAAAGCTTCCTCTATGAGGAAGCCAAAATTGATCAACATACTTCCTCACTATTTTGTCGCTTTCTACAAAGCTTCCTCTATGAGGAAGCCAAAATTGATCAACATACTTCCTCACTATTTTGTCGCTTTCTACAAAGCTTCCTCTATGAGGAAGCCAAAATTGATCAACATACTTCCTCACTATTTTGTCGCTTTCTACAAAGCTTCCTCTATGAGAAAGCCAAAATTGATCAACATACTTCCTCACTATTTTGTCGCTTTCTACAAAGCTTCCTTTATGAGAAAGCCAAAATTGATCAACATACTTCCTCACTATTTTGTCGCTTTCTACAAAGCTTCCTCTATGAGGAAGCCAAAATTGATCTACATACTTCCTCACTATTTTGTCGCTTTCTACAAAGCTTTCTCTATGAGGAAGCCAAAATTGATCAACATACTTCCTCACTATTTTCTCGCTTTCTACAAAGCTTCCTCTGTGAGGAAGCCAAAATTGATCAACATACTTCCTCACTATTTTCTCGCTTTCTACAAAGCTTCCTCTATGAGGAAGCCAAAATTGATCAACATACTTCCTCACTATTTTGTCGCTTACTACAAAGCTTCCTCTATGAGGAAGCCAAAATTGATCAACATACTTCCTCACTATTTTGTCGCTTTCTACAAAGCTTCCTCTATGAGAAAGCCAAAATTGATCAACATACTTCCTCACTATTTTGTCGCTTTCTACAAAGCTTCCTCTATGAGGAAGCCAAAATTGATCAACATACTTCCTCACTATTTTGTCGCTTTCTACAAAGCTTCCTCTATGAGGAAGCCAAAATTGATCAACATACTTCCTCACTATTTTGTCGCTTTCTACAAAGCTTCCTCTATGAGGAAGCCAAAATTGATCAACATACTTCCTCATTATTTTGTCGCTTTCTACAAAGCTTCCTCTATGAGAAAGCCAAAATTGATCAACATATTTCCTCACTATTTTCTCGCTTTCTACAAAGCTTCCTCTATGAGGAAGCCAAAATTGATCAACATACTTCCTCACTATTTCGTCGCCTTCTACAAAACTTCCTCTATGAGGAAGCCAAAATTGATCAACATACTTCCTCACTATTTTGTCACTTTCTACAAAGCTTCCTCTATGAGGAAGCCAAAATTGATCAACATACTTCCTCACTATTTTGTCGCTTTCTACTAAGCTTCCTCTATGAGGAAGCCAAAATTGATCAACATACTTCCTCACTATTTTGTCGCTTTCTACAAAGCTTCCTCTATGAGAAAGCCAAAATTGATCACCATACTTCCTCACTATTTTGCCGCTTTCTACAAAGCTTCCTCTATGAGAAAGCCAAAATTGATCAACATACTTCCTAACTATTTTGTCGCTTTCTACAAAGCTTCCTCTATGAGGAAGCCAAAATTGACCAACATACTTCCTCACTATTTTGTCGCTTTCTACAAAGCTTCCTCTATGAGGAAGCCAAAATTGATCAACATACTTCCTCACTATTTTGCCGCTTTCTACAAAGCTTCCTCTATGAGGAAGCCAAAATTGATCAACATACTTCCTCATAGACATAGCTTTGTAGAAAGCGACAAAATAATGAGGAAGCAATTTGCAAGGTTTTTTTTTTCTACGAAGCTTTCTCTGTGAGCAAGATAAATACTATGCAGTTTTTTAAAACAGTCCAGCGTTGACGTCGAGGAAAGAGATTCCAATTTAATCTTCCTGTTACAATTGCGAATAAAGAGCTCTAAACTTAGCAGGTGCATTTAGGTGGACAACTCTCTCAGTGTAACCGGATTTTCATTTATTATTATGCACCACTGTATCACTGTATGCATTGTTGACAAAGAGAGAGGGGATATTTTTTGGAGAAATGAAAGCGTACGACTCGGGCAAATGGAACATCGCTGCGAACGAGGACTGTATTGAGTTCTCGCGAGATTGAACTGATCCATCTACATGCTCGAGCGCGCGTCCTCTCTTTTTCACAGGCGTTTTTTTTTTTTTTTTTTTCCAACGCGAAGCGCGCGTACATCCGAATTTTTCGATTTCTCGATTTTCCGCTTCCCAGTTCCAACGGAGTTGCTTCTCAATTCTCCGTTTCTCCGCATCGGCTTTCGCGCTTTATAAAACGAGTGCTTGAAATGCTCAGAGTTGGTGCTAGCTGCAGCGCATCCCAACGCTCGCTACCATCATATAATAATTCGATCAACGCCGACGGGCGCGGCTCTTTTCATTCGCACCAACCGCACCGGCAATTTCCAACGATTATTCAATTCCGTCATCTGTTCAATAGCGATTGTTACCCTTTACCGTACGCCTAATTGCTTTATCCTCGGAGAATGGAAACTTCACAACACTGTACAGCGGTTAATTAACGCTTTTGTCTTACCAAGGAAGTTAAACGGAAAATCGTTAACTACAAATTACATTACGGATTTTAATTGAAAAAGCATCCAGAGCGTTTTTTTTTTCAGAATATATAGTGGGACGCAAAAGTATCATCAATTTCCGAAGATAAGGATTTAGCAGGATTTAAACAATTTGATTTTGCTTCCTCTTTGAAAAAGCTCCGTTTTCATGAAAAATGTATGTTAGGGTGGATAAAAAATCGATGTTTTTTTTAAATTTGACACACGAAAACTAGTTGCTTAGTATCTCTAGAAAGCACTCACTAAGTATGAGCTCTTAATATTAATGGGAAGATTATGCTCATCATCGATTTGCATTTTCAATTTAGTCTTATATAAAAATTATCATGTCTTATCACCAACAGACTATAAAACCAGGACCATCGTTTATATTTATAGAAAATTGAATGCTCTACAAAAATGGTGTCTTATACTTTTTTGATTAATCTAACCATTCAAAAGATATGCGAGGTCAAAGTGGTTAATTTAAAAAAATTAATAAAACAAAAGCGGTTAATTAACGCTTTTGTCTTACCAAGGAAGTTAAACGGAAAATCGTTAACTACAAATGACGTTACGAATTTTAATTGAAAAAGCATCCAGAGCGTTTTTTTTTTCAGAATATATAATAGGACGCGAAAGTATCATCACTGTGCCAAGGAAAAGATTTAGCAAGATTTAAACAATTTGATTTTGCTTCCTCTTTGAGGAAGCTCTGTTTTCATGAAAAATTTATGTTAGAGTGGGTAAAAAATCGATGTTTTTTTTTTAATTCGACACACGAAAACTGGTTGCTTAGTATCTCTAGAAAGTACTCACCAAGTATGAGCTCTTAATATTGATGGGAAGATTATGCTCATCATCGATTTGCATTTTCAATTTAGTCTCATATAAAAATGATCATGTCTTATCACCAACAGACTATAAAACCAGGACCATCGTTTATATTTATAGAAAATTGAACGCTCTACAAAAATGGTGTCTTATACTTTTTTGATTAATCTAACCATTCAAAAGATATGCGAGGTCAAAGTGGTTAATTTAAAAAAATTAATAAAACAAAAGCGGTTAATTAACGCTTTTGTCTTACCAAGGAAGTAAAACGGAAAATCGTTAACTACAAATTACATTACGAATTTTAATTGGAAAAGCATCCAGAGCGTTTCTTTCAGAATATATAATAGGACGCAAAAGTATCGTCAATTTCCGAAGATAAGGATTTAGCAGGATTTAAACAATTTGATTTTGCTTCCTCTTTGAGAAAGCTCCGTTTTCATGGAAAATGTATGTTAGGGTGGGTAAAAAATCGATGTTTTTTTTTAATTCGACACACGAAAACTAGTTGCTTAGTATCTCTAGAAAGTACTCACCAAGTATGAGCTCTTAATATTGATGGGAAGATTATGCTCATCATCGATTTGCATGTTCAATTTAGTCTTTTATAAAAATGATCATGTCTTATCACCAACAGACTATAAAACCAGGACCATCGTTTATATTTATAGAAAATTGAACGCTCTACAACAATGGTGTCTTATAATTTTTCGATTAATCTAACCATTCAAAAGATATGCGAGTTCAAAGGTTGAAGGATTTGAAGGAAAGGCAACTTTTTGTTTGGAATTTTGTAACTTACTGAAAAATAATTATTGACAATTGAATTTTGATTATTCCTATAGGAAATTAGACGCTCTACAAAAAAGGTCTCTAGTGGTTTATCGATTACTCTAACCGTTTAGAAGATATTCGGATTGGGATATGAATGCATACTGCTATTCATAGTTTCTCAACGATTATTTTCCATTAATCCGTTTAATTTATAAATTTTGAGATAATTAATAAAATTTTAAGTTTATCTTGATGGAAAGTCAGTTCCCAAGTTATGTCTCATCTTTTGTTTGAGAATATATTCCTTTGAATCAATTTTTTAACTATATTTTCTTTCGATAATTTTACTCTTATCACAGTTTAAGATCGTTATTTAATATTTTCCAACGGATTTATTTCAAATGTCAAGAACTTTGATACCTATTAAAATGCAAGCAAGAAAACCTAATACCGAAACATCTTGATCTAGCAAATATAAATAATTTAACTTATAACGGAAAAATAAAATCGTTATAAAATCGGAACGGTTCGACAGATTCTCGCTCAGTTTGGTACACATCATGTTTCACAGGTAATCCATTTATATACAAAATTTCAGCCCAGTGCCTCTGTAATTGCGTAAGTTATAGCGTGAAAACGATTTTTTCAAAATTTAAAAAATGCTGTCAGAAAATTTTTTTTCAACCGATTCGCGTCAAATATAATCTCGAACTTTGTTATATGATAACCTACTTGAGTGCCAAATTAGAAAAAAATCCTTAGAAAATTACGACAGTTATCGTGCGTAACAAGGAAATCTGCACACACACACACACACACACACACACACACACACACACACACACACACACACACACACACACACACACACACACACACACACACACACACACACACACACACACACACACACACACACACACACATTTCGCAAAAACCATTTTTCTCGATGTTTTAGACCATTTTAAGTATCCTGACATAAAAATGTCGAAAAAAAAAATTTTCACGAAAACAAAGCTTCCTCTATGAGGAAGCAAAACATAAAAATTTGAAAAACTTCTAAACGCAATAATCGCCTAATTCAAATTACAACAGATATTATAACAAGAAAAACACCAAAAACTATACGCGATAAATATTTTAATTTAGAGAAGGAAAAATAAATTAATAAGTCGTCATCCGCCGACGCACTTCCCATAAACATTCCTCATAAACGGCTAAAGCAGATTTCAAAAATCATAATATCAAACCCCACGAATAACAAATATTTTAAATGCACAATTGCAAAGGAATATTTTGAGAATGTTGCAGAAATATTTCGGTGCTATGCGAGTAGTTTTTTCAAATATGGCTCGGTTAATTAAAAAAAAAATTCTTTGAATGCAGTCGTGAGCTACTTAAAAAATTTCCCAGTGTTTGGATATAGAAAATAAAAAATAGGTCTTACCTGATATCCATCGTATGTCCATGAGGCCCATTTTAACGCACACCGTTGCTCGTCAAAGGGAAAAAATTCAACATCGATGTTACAGCTGCTGCGAAATATACCGTGGCTCAACCATTGGACTTGACCGGTGTGGCTCACAATCACATTGGTGTTTATCACTGCAGAACTGTACTGCGGATCCGCGCTATCAGGACGATGGATCAAAGTCACTGTTTTTACTCTACTCAAAAATTTGAGACAACACACTGAGGAAAATAATCATTGGTAGAACTACATCCCCCATGGAAAAAAAAAATACACTAACAAAGTATATTTTTCGACACATCGAAAAATATATAAATAATGTACTTGGTATTTTTCTTATATACTTTTTATATACTTGGCAATATCCAATATTTCGTCCAAACGTACATTCGGCAAATGTACGTAAAGTACATTTTTTATACAATCATAAGTACATCTGGCAAATATACGAAAATAGTACATTACGATACTAGTGCGATGAAACTTTTTCGCGACGAGTGTGAGTTTGCAGCACGAGCTGAAGGCGAGTGTTGTAATCACACGAGATCAGAAAAAGCTTCTCGCACGAGTAGCGTATACAATTTTATGCCACTAGTGTGAGAAGTGCCTGTTTCACGCTCGCAAGCGAAGCGAAGTGTGCGTGAAGTAGGCACTTCTCGCACACTGTGGTATAAATATATTTATTTGGATATCCATAGATGTATCTGGCGAATATACGTAAAGTACATTTTGTATACAATCGTAAGTACATATGGCAAATATACGAAAATAGTACATTACGATACTAGTGCGATGAAACTTTTTCGCGACGAGTGTGAGCAGCACGAGCTGAAGGCGAGTGTTGTAATCACACGAGATCAGAAAAAGTTTCTCGCACGAGTAGCGTATACAATTTTATGCCACTAGTGTGAGAAGTGCCTGTTTCACGCTCGCAAGCGAAGCGAAGTGTGCGTGAAGTAGGCACTTCTCGCACACTGTGGTATAAATATATTTATTTGGATATCCATAGATGTATCTGGCGAATATACGTAAAGTACATTTTGTATACAATCGTAAGTACATATGGCAAATATACGAAAATAGTACATTACGATACTAGTGCGATGAAACTTTTTCGCGATGAGTGTGAGTTTGCAGCACGAGCTGAAGGCGAGTGTTGTAATCACACGAGATCAGAAAAAGTTTCTCCCACGAGTAGCGTACACAATTTTATGCCACTAGTGCGAGAAGTGCCTGTTTCACGCACGCACGCAAGCGGAGCGAAGTGAATTTTATCTAGACTTAGTTTTTAAAAAATTTCAAAAATCTGGAAAAATGCGGTTATACATCAATAAACATTTAAGCAATCGTCTGTTGTAGATTCATTTAAAAAAACAATTTTTTTAATAATTCATTAAATCAATAAATCTTAAAAACTGTTAGAAGAAAAATCTTCCCCACTTTGGCTATAAGCTCGATAATTTTGTCATTAAACCAAGTATTTTTCAGAATTCTTCCAGATTTTTTAATTATCGCAGTCGATATGTCACCTTAAAAAAAATCAAAAAAAAAAAATTGCGATAAAAAATTAATTTTTTTTTTAGATAAAATTATGAGCTAAATCCAAAGGGTCGAGGTCAAAACCTGGTCGAAAAGGAGTGGATTGCCCCATAAATAAAACATTCTTATCGGGAAAAAGGGTTTAAACGTGGTGTAAAAAAAGTATATTTGCAATAATGTTGATAATCTTTATAAAAATGTTTACCTACTTGTTGTAGAGAATTGTGTCTGGGCGCCAAACTCGATTGTAAGGAACCCTTATCACCCGAATTCCCGCATATTCCGAGATATTCCATTTAAGGTGATGATCCGTCCAAGCCTGGGTCACCCAGCAGTTCGTTGTCAAAATTTGATTTTTTTCATCCTGCAGCAAAGACACGGTAATAGTACATTACGATACTAGTGCGATGAAACTTTTTTGCGACGAGTGTGAGTTTGCAGTACGAGCCGAAGGCGAGTGTTGTGATCACACGAGATCAGAAAAAGTTTCTCGCACGAGTATCGTATACAATTTTATGCCACTAGTGCGAGAAATGCCTATTCCACGCACGCGAGCGAAGCGAAGTGTGCGTGAAGTAGCCACTTCACGCACACTGTGGTATAAAGACAATTTAGATTTGATTTTTTATTTCCACCAGATTGCCAACGATAATAAAAATTCGAAATTGCCAGAATATTAATAAAATGACGGTACACTGAGAAAAAAAAAAGTTGAATCAACTAAATCGGCCTTCACACTTTTGTTTAAATAATTTTTTTTTTGTCAGGGCAAGCAAATGTTTAGTTTCTTTAACAATTATTACGTTTAGTTTCCAAATATATGAGCTATTCTACACCATCCTGTCCACCCCAATTTTTCGATTGCCTAAAAATCATTCAAATTCAAAAACAATATAGTGTTTAGTGTCCGGAACACCGAAACATTTTTCCAGATTTTTTCGGAAGTATCATGCCCTTAGTTTTATTGTTACGTCATCGATTTTGAGTGTTCTCCATGTACGCAACTAAGTTAAATTAATTAAGAATAGAAGAATAAGAAGCAGGTGTCTGGTGATTTTATTTTTTTATGGTATATTAAGGATATATGATACGTACAGTCCCGCCAAAAGTGAGTTTCAGAGACAATTTCCATCACTTCTCGATGGGATAAAAATCGGAAAAAAATAATGCATATAAAACGTGCTGAAAAGATTGATTTCGCATAATAATAATCTCAAAATGTTATTAACAAATCGGTGAAAAAAATAATTGTTCAACGAACAATCAGTCAGCCTAATTTTTTTTTCTAATGAAAATGAATGTTAATTTATTTGAATGCGTACGAATTTTTTCAGATTCGGTTAAACGAGAGTGTATGTTTACTCAAACATATTTTTGCTCAATGTATCTACAATTGCTTAACAATTCTCTCAAAATTTACGTTCAGTCAACAGCCAAAAAAGGTTCCGCACTGCAAAATATTATAGAAATGTCACAAAATAATTTTACTTAATTGTATAGCGCATTTAACTTTGTATGTTCATTTTTACTTTTCAAGAAGTCGAGAAGATTAGCGGACGATAACTGCGTCCGAGGAATCGAAAAAGGTTGACTCTGCTGATTAAGTAAAATTTAATCACCATGCGCCGTTCATTTTGTGATTAGCCAATTTTTTTTACGCGTTATAACAATGCAGATAATTAATTACCGATTATCCTCAGATCGATTGATATATTTTCATATTTTTTATTAAAATAATTGATATACTGTTAACGATACACTACATTTATATATATATACAGCGAAACGAAAAACTAATTTTCAAGAAACACATTTGTTTATGATTTCTTCCTTTTCGCTTTCAACCGCTATTTTTTGATATTTTTTTTTCAACTCCACGAAAAAACGATTCTGCTAAAACAGCAAATCTCTTGCTAAAATAATGACAACATTGCGTTGTTTGCTAGCCTAAGTAAAAAAATTAGTTATTTTAACAAATATCGCTACTGGGCTAACACTTTGTTTCGCTAAGCTGACAAATAATCCAATGCTATCACTATTTCAACAAAGATTAGATATAAAAATTATACAAGGATCGCAGTTTACATTGTTTAATTTTGATCCGATCAAATATGCTTAAAAAAAAGTATCATACTCCGTTCATTGTCGCGAATACAGCAAACATTAAGCAATAACTTACAACATCGATGATGTGATGTAGCGATAGTCCAAACACGACACTAAGAGGTTCGGACGAATTTTTGGCGGGACGAACGCCAGCGTCATATCCATCAAGAAGATGCCTCGTCAGTCTATATTCGTGCTCGTCACAAAAACCTGCAAATTAATTATTTCATAGTCCCGATAATATCAAGAGTGCACGAAAAGAATCAGATACTAAGATTTTAGCAATCTGATATGCTAATGGTACATTACGATACTAGTGCGATAAAACTTTTTCGCGACGAGTGCCAGTTTGCAGCACGAGCCGAAAGCGAGTGTTGTAATCACACGAGATCAGAAAAAGTTTCTCGCACGAGTATCGTACACAATTTTATGCCACTAGTGCGAGAAGTGCCTATTCCACGCACGCGAGCGAAGCGAAGTGTGCGTGAAGTAGCCACTTCACGCACACGGGGAAAAATAGGCCGATGGAAAAACGCTGATTTAAATAAAGACGGATTTTTTTTTTTGAACGACCTTTTGAAATTCAAACACCTTCTAGTCGCACACGCACCCACACACTACTAAGAAATACACACAGTAAGCGGATTATATATAAAATATATATATAATATATATATAATATATATATTTTCTCTATTATTTTCTCAATTATTAATATGCCAAAAGCATTCTGAATTTGTTTAGTTGCTTTGGGGGGGGGGGGGGGGGGGGGGGGCTCCGCCCCCCCGGACCGCCCCCTTGAGCGTGTGTCAAAAACAAAGATATTATAACATGTAGTACGTTATTTTTTCATCGGCCTTTTTTTTCATCGGCCTTTTTTTCCCTGGCCATTTATTCCATCGGCCATTTTTTCCCCGACCTTTTTTTCCTCGGCCATTTTTTCCTGATACCAGTTTAGAGATTAGATCGACTAAACTTTCTCAAGAATATAATTAGTACTTAAAGATTGGAATTCGCAGCCCGGTTAATCTGTAACTGGGATTACAACTTTCTTCCGGCAGATAATCGGGCTCAAACTCTTCCAATAATCTTCTTCTTCGCTCTGCTTCCCCGTAATGGAAGTTTTATTTACGTGAAAATTTTTTTGACTGATTTTCATCTCTAGATGCGGAAAATGCTCTAAAAGGTCGAGGAAAAGTATTTGTATTAAATGTGTGTATGTATGTATGTTTGGATTTTTGTTAGCACGATAGTGTCTGCAATTATTAAGATATCGGCCTAAAATTTGGTGCACAAATGTGGGTGGACAAAGACTAAGTTTAAATTCGGAACGAATCTGTCAAGTGGTTAAAAAGTTATGACATTTTCAATTATTTCGAAAATCACTCATCACGTTATTTGAAATTCCACATTTTCCAATATATTCGGCTCAAATTTGGTCCACGAATGGGTTATAATAGGCTGATAATTGGTACCAGATTTTGTTAGAATCGATTAGACGTAAAAATTTTACGGGATTTCAATTTGTCGAATTCTTGAAAAATTATTATAGACAACGGCTCCAGAATTGACCTCAAACTTGAAATTTCAATTGAAACTGATCTTACAGGGCGGACCAGGTGATATTCTGAACTTCAAAAATTCATAACTAGAAAACTATCGATTTAAACGAAAAATTTGTAAGTACTTTTTCTCTTCCCAATGATCTGAAGATAACGAAAAAAGATACGCGAACGTCGATATATCGTATCTGTAATTAAGGGACATGAATTTATTGAGAGTCGCATTCATCTACGTGTTAATCAAATGGTAAATCTATTCATCGTTTGAGCTACCTCTAAAAATTTTTTTATCGCGCTTAAATTTTGAGAAGAGTTGCTTAATGGTACAAACTATAGATTAAAACGATTCAAAATTAAAAAAAAAAAATTATTATTATAGAGCCGATCGAAGAGGATCGAAAAAAAAGTGGCTAAATTGGCAAAGAATATTTCCCACATACAAATACATGTTTTTCTAAAAAGAGATCGTAATGATGCAGTAATATATGTAGTTCGGTATCACGTCGAGGACCCAAAGTTGGAAACTTCGGATGATCTTCTCTCCATCGTTGAAGCTGCCGTAGCTGACCTATATGTGCCACTCGGTTCATTGAATTTCCCTTCGGAACAAATTAATCCCTGATCGCTCAGATAGCATTGTCCGGTCTTGATGGCGTCAACAGAGGCCCGTGTATCTATCTAAGTCTATCTGTGTAGCTTCGGTGGATAAGCCTCTACAATTTAAACCGTCGGACCAACTTTCGGACGGTTGCTTCATCGATCCGCTAGTTCAACGCTAGTTATCACTCTACTATAGTTAGGAGAATCTATTTGTAAACCATAGCCAAGCATCATTATCGCAAAATCGACATACAATGACGAGGGTGAGGGTCATGGTCCTCACGTGGATTTGACGTGGAATGCCCCATATATATATATATAAAATTTAAAAAACGTGGTATAAAGAGACGCGGTAGCGTCGTGACGCCAAGTATTAGAAAAAAAAAAAATTTTCATGTTGAAGAATGCCCGTCAGTCTGTTTTATCGACCGAAGAATCGTTTGCCACCGATTTTTTCAAACTGCTCCTCGGCAGCCCTTATATCCCGCACATTTGGTGTCACCGATCCGCTAGTTCAACGCTAGTTATCACTCTACTATAGTTAGGAGAATCTATTTGTAAACCATAGCCAAGCATCATTATCGCAAAATCCACATACAATGACGAGGGTGAGGGTCATGGCCCTCACGTGGATTTGAAGTGGAATGGCCCATATATATATATATAAAATTTTTAAAAACGTGGTATAAAGAGACGCGGTAGCGTCGTGACGCCAAGTATGAGAAAGAAAAAAAAATTTCATGTTGAAGAATGCCCATCAGTCTGTTTTATCGACCGAAGAATCGTTTGCCACCTATTTTTTCAAACTGCTCCTCGGCAGCCCTTTTATCCCGCACATTTCTTGTCACCACAGCGTAGATCCACCACATGCGTTTCTCCACAATGCTGATACTACACGCCAGTTTTCCCTCACACTTCTAATCTTCATGTGCTTTTTCCTGCACAAGTCGTTCCTACACATTTTGATTCAACACATTCTTTAATACACAATGCGATACCTCACAGGGGCAATACAAGACGTTTTAGTCCCACACAACCGATCCAACATAAACTTTTCCAACACCTTTCGTTCCGACACACAACTCTGTCGATATCAATCGAAGAGAATATCGCGTGCTGGTAAGGTAGAACTCCAAGCAGGCAGTGGTTCTCACGCGAGTCCGTATTGACGTCCGCCATAATTTAATTTTGGTCATTTGCTATTTTGACCCCCACCAAAAAAAGGCATTCTTCGTGGCCACTAATGGTACAGTGGTCACAAATGGTACGTCTACCCTATTATGATAATGATATTATGATTACGATTGCATGATTCATCAATGCAAAGTCCGCGATTCTGACGGAAATAGCTAAGGATCAGGACTTCATGAATAATCTTAAATAATCCAACATAAACTTTTCCAACACCTTTCGTTCCTACACACTAACTCTGTCGATATCAATCGAAGAGAATATCGCGTGCTGGTAAGGTAGAACTCCAAGCAGACAGTGGTTCTCACGCGCGTCCGTATTGACGTCCGCCATAATTTAATTTTGGTCATTTGCTATTTTGACCCCCACCCAAAAAAGGCATTCTTCGTGGCCACTAATGGTACAGTGGTCACAAATGGTACGTCTACCCTATTATGATAATGATATTATGATTACGATTGCATGATTCATCAATGCAAAGTCCGCGATTCTGACGGAAATAGCTAAGGATCAGGACTTCATGAATAATCTTAAATAATCCAACATAAACTTTTCCAACACCTTTCGTTCCTACACACTAACTCTGTCGATATCAATCGAAGAGAATATCGCGTGCTGGTAAGGTAGAACTCCAAGCAGACAGTGGTTCTCACGCGCGTCCGTATTGACGTCCGCCATAATTTAATTTTGGTCATTTGCTATTTTGACCCCCACCTGAAAAAGGCATTCTTCGTGGCCACTAATGGTACAGTGGTCACAAATGGTACGTCTACCCTATTATGATAACGATATTATGATTACTATTGCATGATTCATCAATGCAAAGTCCGCGATTCTGACGGAAATAGCTAAGGATCAGGACTTTATGAATAATCTTAAATAATCCAACATAAACTTTTCCAACACCTTTCGTTCCTACACACAACTCTGTCGATATCAATCGAAGAGAATATCGCGTGCCGGTAAGGTAGAACTCCAAGCAGGCAGTGGTTCTCACGCGAGTCCGTATTGACGTCCGCCATAATTTAATTTTGGTCATTTGCTATTTTGACCCCCACCCAAAAAAGGCATTCTTCGTGGCCACTAATGGTACAGTGGTCACAAATGGTACGTCTACCCTATTATGATAACGATATTATGATTACGATTGCATGATTCATCAATGCAAAGTCCGCGATTCTGACGGAGATAGCTAACGATCAGGACTTCATGAATAATTATGAAATTAATAACGCCATTTATGTATATTTTATGAATCACTGGCGGCGTCATCGGCGGATCCAATCACCTGACCGCTAGTCCTGTAAGATCGATTTTTTAAATCCGATTTGGCATCTCTGTCCCACCTCTCATCATGGTAGAGATTAAGAAAGTGAAAAGAGAATAGTCTCCGGAAGAAATGATGCACTTGAAGTTCACCCATTGGACGATGCCCCTCAAGTTTCAATCAGTCTCGTTCTCTCTACTACGAATTAGTCACCGGAAAATGCACCTATGTCCATTTCACTCACACGTGTAGCTGTGTACATTCCGCTCAATATTGGACAAAAATATGGCCTTTTAAATTGTTGGTGCTCTTTTTTTCATGACTCGATTCACTATAATGAAATGACGAGAAAGTTCAAATTTTCCGATATTTTGTTTATTATTCCCAAATGGAATCGTCTACTTTAGTTGCAACTGAAAATCTTAACTTTAAATTTCGACGAGCGAATTTAATCGAAGAAACCCGTTGGAAATTTTCGGAAGTTTCGGAAAAAAAATTTATGTTTACATTCGAGGACATTTTTAAGGTAAAATGGAGATTTAAAAATCCCTTGTCGATGCTGAACCCATGGTTTTTTTCGAACTTTTCATTCGTTTTTCAAAACTGAATTTGGGACAACAAAAAAAAAATTTATAATTTTTTGAACTTTAGATGATAAAAAAACTCAGATAATTTAATTTGCTATCAAATAACTCAACGTCTATATTAAAGAATCACCTATATTTACTATACACTTATACTTTATTCATTTCATTATGAATTTTCCGTTTTTTTTGCTGTCAGGAATGGAATTTTAGAGAGCACAAGTTAAAAGTTAGGTATTCTTTAGTAGATTTTTTTAATTAAAAAAAAGTCGGAAGAAAACAGAGGTAAAGCATCGAAAAGCGCTGTGTAAACATTTTTTTGATCTTGATATATCGTAAAAAATAAACATGAATATTTTTTTTTTGAAAATTCAAAAATTTTCCTGCCAAAAAATAGTACTTTAGATTTTCCTGATCAGATTCGGTCGGATTTGAAAAATTAAAGCTTTAATTATTATCATTATATTTTAGTAATAATTTAAATAAGGATTATTATTATTCTAATAATCGTCATTATTATTATGATTATTATTATGTAATCATTCTTTCATATCCAACGTTCATTTATGCTGACTATCTGTGACTGTAAAGTTGTTGAACTCGAGGACATAGTTCAATCGATTTGCATGAGCTTTTCACCGATGGAATCTTATATACTTCGGCAAAAACTTTGAAGATCCATGAAAATTTAAATAGAACGTCGGCAAAGTTTTTTCAAATTTAAAAAAAATTGAAAATATTAAAAAAAATTTTACATCGAAAAAAAATACAATTAATTTTCCAAAATACTTACGCATTCAACAATGTAAAAAAAATTACAATTATTATTATTTTTTTAAATTGTAAATATGCCATAAGAGCCCATGTTAAAATGCATGCATAAAAAAATTAATTTTGTGTAAACGATGTAGACGAAAATTCCAAAAAAATTCATGTGAGTTTGTTATGAATTATTTAAAACGCAGTAATTATTTCAGATTTTTCTGCGCATTTTCAATTGTACTGACGAACCTCCTTAAGCGACGCAATGAATCTGCAAGTTCTATTGAAAGTACAAAAAAAAGCCAAAGATAATGTTCAGTCGTTGTCGGACTTGTGCATAAACACTGACAAATGACATAGCTACTTGACAGGAAATGTAAAACAGCCGATATTCCGAGCACCGAGTTTTCACTATCGAGTCTAGGAAAAATATCACGAGGAAAATATTGCACGGAATATGCCGTCAGCCCAGAAATCACCACGTTTTGATGTTTTTCTCAACGATTTCCACGTTGAGGTCAATCGAAAAATTCTTCACTGGGATCAGATTACAGGTCTGACGAGTTGTCGATGTTGCTGTCACAGCACGTGACGTGTCGCCTACATCCGAGAAAATTACAATCCAATGTTTTTCTTTTTTTTTTTAATATCTGTGTCAATGTACTGAGAATTTTCTGAAGCTTTAAGAAAAATGATCTAGGCAATTATCTTTTAAATATATTTCTAAAGTGACTTATCGAATGCCACAATTTAAAAATCTGTAAAAATTCTGACAAATACTCTGTTGAATATAAAACTACTAAGGTGAGCAAGATTTTTCTTTTTATAGTCTTTAAGCTTTTTTTATTAGAAAAATTATTTAAAAAAAAGCAGCTAAACATGAAATTTGCATGTTTATACCATTTGTCATTTTACGTGGATTTACTTCTGCTTCAGTGTTTCCATATTATTTACTTTCGATGTGCCATGTCTTTTCATAACGAAGAAAAATAAAAGAAAGAAAAGAAAATCTGTTTTCGGGAGAAAAATGGATTCTGTTTCAAACTGCGAAAAAAGGACAATTCAAAACGCGCGCCATATGTGATCCTGCAGTGATTATAACAAGTCTGAAATTGGCTTCATGTCAAAATCGACGGGTTACATTTCATCCGATTCAAATGAGTTTTTGCATTTCAGGTTGGCCATATTGGATCCGCCATTTTTTATTTTCGAATTTTGAGGACAAAATTGTAATCAGTGACCTTGAAAACCCCGGGACACTAATTTTCATGGAGGTCCGATTTTTTTTCTTTGTTGCGTGAAGCGTGAAATTTTTCTCGCCGCTCAAGTGGTGAAAAACGTCATTTTGGAGGTGAAAATGTTGATTACGACAAATTTAAAAAATATGTCGATTAACTACAACTATATTATGCACTCATGGTTGAAAAAAAGGTGGTCTTCAAGTGCCTTCTATAAGAAAAAAAAAATATTGAAAATAAATGTCTTCGATTTTTTTTTTTTTCTTAAAGCGGCCATTATTTTTTTAAATAAACAAAACTCAATTTGCACTCCGGATGCTGAAAGAGCACACTATATTTTTTATTAGAAAATTCTTATCGTTTAGTGATGAGAATTTGACTTAAAAATGATAGAAAAAATCACTAGCCTTCACTCAGAGAAAAATATGGTAATTAAAAAAAAATAGTTAGACCGACGATAATCTAACTATAATTCCAGGAGACACGTCTATGTTTTATGGTTATACCAAATATAAGAAAATAGTTGGATGAACCATTTATATAATCCCCAGGAGCGCCGTCTATATTTTATGGTTATAGCAAATATGATTATAGTAGCAACCATCAAAACGATAATAACTAACTTTAAAAACTATTCTAATAGTTTCATTTCAAATATTCCGTTTTGTTGCATAAACGATTTCAACGTTTGTTTCCAAAAACCTTGCAAGTATAGTTTATTGAACCATATTATCATCGCTTCAACCATAAAACATTGCAAGCCTTCCTATATTCGTTTTACAATGTGAAAACGTTAAATAAACGATATGCGTTTCTCTCAGTTTTAGTCGTTAATGGGTTAAAAAAGTAAACAGTGTTTTTCGGCCATCTTTTGTCATTGCGGAGCTTTTTCCATTCAATAGTTGTAGCATCTTATTTCAATGGTGATTTTTTTCGTATAACTTAATTATATTTAATAGTCAATAAATATTCTTGAGAAAATGGACAGGAGATTTCGGATGATGGGGATGTGTTCGCGTCGAGCTTAACTCGAGCATTCGGTAGTTTGGATGTAACACAGTAGCTTTCATAAAGCGCGGGAAAATTGGTTAACTTGATCTACAGCGCTAAAGCGTTCAGTCTAAACCAATATTGATGGGAGCGATTGTCGAAACACGTGAATATGCAAATTGACGGATTTGCCTGGCGGTCACCTCAAAACAGTTAAGCCGTGCTACTGTGTACAGCCAAGCGACTATGTACGGAGGTGCAGTGTTAGAACGCCATGAAAGGACAACATATGCAAACGTTGAACGATGCTAGTGTAGACGTAGTCGATGGTACATGTACACTGAACGTAACACACGCAGTTACGCTGCAGACTCGCCGAACGTGTAAACGGGGAATCCCCTTTAAGTACAACAGGTACGCAACAGCTTCTTAATACTGCATTGACACCACGTGGAATCAATCAATTACTTGCGGAATGAAAAATAAATTTTTACGTGAGGTAGCAATTCTCTAGCAATTCAGTCACTCTTTTAAGGCAGCTATGTTGGTACGCCTGATCCATAAACACTAGCAACTATCGTCGTCAAAGAATAAGACTATTCATTCTTTCTGCATATTCCACAATTAAATTCATGAATAAAAAAGTTTCATTCAATTATATAAGGTGGTTGTTTTCACGTGCGTAATTAATTTAATTATGTTATTGAAACTAATTTGACTTACGTCTTGACTCGTCTGCCATTGGCTCTGTAAGCACACGACACATCGTGGCAACACCGCAATATCGAGCGACTGTTCGACCGGCATCGACCTTACCGACATGAAACGAGGTTAGGTTTGCGAAGTTTGTTTGGCGAATCTGATCTGTCATGTTGAATTATCGAGAAGAAAGACACGACGTTAGAGCCGATCGCGGAAAACGAAACGGTTAATTCATTACACGTAAAAGAAAAGCATGGTTCAACAACATTCAAGCAACGAAAAAAGCCAGATACAGTAAAGGGTCGACGCAAGTGAAATTCCAATAAAAATGAAAAATTCGAGAGAATTGATAGGTGAATAAATCCGATTTCGGTTGCGTCAATAATTCTGGTCGCGTTTAAGTCGAATCAGCTTATTAAAGTACAATTAATTACGTCGAATTTGGGATGCGAACGATCGTTTTCATTGCAGAACACTACCAGTATATACCGACCGATGGTAAATGTCGCGAATGTAACTGATGTGCAACGTTGCCAAACTTCGGCGCTATCTCGAACAGCTGGTAGTGATTGTTTTTGCACGACGCAATTTCTTGAAATTAACTTGCAATAACTCGCTGGAATGTCCGGTGACTACCGCTTTTTATGGTCGTATCGGTTACTTCAAGATCTAACGAAAACGTAGAGCTGTTTAGATGTTATGTATTTCATTTTTGAGATGCTTTTTACTCTGTTTAAAAGTCATTTTTTTATATTTCTCTATATAACGCCATAGATAAAACTCTATTTAAAAAAATTATTCACTTAATTAGATGTCCGGTAACGTATCTCGTAATTCTTCACAAATAAAAGATGAATACTTAGACCACAAGATATAAAAAATTCGGGGACATCTAACGTGTTTGCCTTCACGTTATAACTACCTTAAGGATGCATGATACGTAGAGTCCCGCCAAAAGTGAGTTTCAGAGACCATTTCGATCACTTCCCGATGGGATAAAAATCGGAAAAAAATTATGCATATAAATCGTGCTGAAAAGATTGATTTTGCATAATAATATTCCCAAAATGTTATTAACAAATTGGTGAAAAAAAAACAATTGTTCAACAAACACTCAGTCAATCAAACTTTTTTTTAATTTAAATGATATGTTAATTTATATGAATGCAAACGAATTTTTTCAGATTTTTTCCTTCATTTGGATTTTGATTTTTTTAGGGGATGCTTTAAGGGAGTCTTTTTGAGGATGCCCTGACCTGGCAGACCCTAGTACGTTTGAAATGTGCGCATGTTTGAGAGGTAATTTATTGTGCAATATACTGTGTAATTTGTTACACGTTACTTGTAATCAAGGACTGTATATTTCGCTTATGCGAGCCTGAAACCTATGTTTGCCCCCTGACTGGAAATTAATTCAAACATTAACCGAAAATTCGTTGGCAAATGTACTGTGACTTCTCATCAAGTCACGGTAGATTGTAACATCAATGAACCATGTATACGTGAAAGGTGTACCCGGTTTCACCGCGTTTCAACCGAACATTGTACAATCGATGAACCGTATATTTAGAGGAAAGATATACGGCTTTTTATCACGCTTGAATGATTTTCATTGAACGTATGATACTTCACTTTTAACATTGATAGGGTCGTTCAGAAACTATATGTGAAATGGAATACTTCACCTACAAGATATGAAAAATTCAAGCACCATAGTGAATATTGCCTTCCCGACATAACTACCCAAAAAGAGGAAGGAATATTTACACATTACGCTCCTTACGAATATTGAAAGTTGCTAACACCAATTAGTTCGTAGATCAACGAAGCGGGTGTCGTCAAATTCAAAACAGCTTTGCAGTCTGATATATACGCTGAGACTTGACAACCCTGCGAGAACCGTTCCGGACGCTCGCCATTCAGCGGAGCATTATGCATCGAAGTTTCATATAATCTCACTAGATGGCGAATGAATGAAGCGTTTCTCGCAAGTCTTTTGAGGGCTCGGAGTATAGAAAAATGCAAAACTCTCTCCGTAACCAAGAGGGTTTACAGTTTATCTGTGGTACGATGTGCGGTTTGATGGAGGTCCAAGATCGGATATCCTTTCCGCAAATATTCGGTTTATCAACTGAACAATGCTAAATTTCTCGTGTGGTGACCATATTTAGGCAACCAGATGATTTCATATAATTTCGCTTGCGATAATCAAAGGAATCTTTTTCTGACATTCATTTACCCTATATTTTTCACTTATCATCTGAAAGTCTGCAATCTGGTGAAAAAAATGACCGTTTAATTGTGTATTAAAGTACTATTTTCGTAATGTAGTATCGAAAAATACTGACATGGACACGTAATTCCCTATACCAGCTATATTGAAATGCGATTTTTTAACTTCCTATTTCTCGAAAAAAAGGTCATTAACATACGTTGAAACTTTACCGATGCCATAAATAGGGCTTCTGGAACGACATATCAAAAAATCATGCATTTATCTACTAAATACCTTAGCGCTAAAACGACCTTAAGAAACATCTCTAGAAATGAAGGTGTTTCCTGTTTACTGAGTAGCTGTTTACATTATGACTCGCATACGGCAATAAACTGCGATCTTTGTATAACCTGCAAATTTTGAGTTGCCTGTAAGAAATCATCTTGACATATTTTATATGCGTCGGTCGATAACTTCCAACATTTGTGAACGCGACTCATAAAAGTAATACATATTCTCATCCGTAGCACAGCAAGACATGCATTCTAACACTCCACAAATGTTAGGCCTGAATCGCAGTTTTCCAACATAACTTTCGATTACTAAATAAGTTTGGGGGACAATCTCAAACTTTTCTCTCTGTGTGGGATTACGATGAGGAAACAGGAGAATTTGTACGATACGGAAGTGGGTGAAGGATAAACGGTGTAGGGAAAGTTTTTTTTAGTAGCGATAGCCTCCCAACGGCCTTGAACCTATGCTTTTTATATGTATAACCAATATCGATGAGCTTTCGCTCGCACCTGCTACGCCTTTACCTATTCACATTCGCAATCGAATATTTGCCGAAAATAATAATTAAAAAAAAGATATTTCGAGTGTTCTTGGTTACGACGGTACTACGGACTTTGTTTTGCTATTTACTTGTCTTCAATAACTTATTTATAGCGATTTACATTAGGGTTACGCTCTTTTGCTTCCTCGTAGAGAAAGCTTCCGTCTGGAAATCTGTTTGGGATTCACTGGTTTAAATCGTTCAGCTAGTTTTTTTATTATGGTTTTTTCTAGAGGGATTCAATATAATCTAGCTAGAATACATCTATAGATGGCAGAGCTGTCTAGAATCTATCTAGTTTTCATGTCATATCGTTATCGTTTGTCTCATCTTTTGTTTGAGAATATATTTCTTTGAATCAATTTTTTATCAATATTTTCTTTCTATAATTTTACTCTTATCACAGTTTAGGATCGTTATTCAATATTTTTTAACGGATTTATTTTAAATGTAACTCTTTTTTTTTCCACAAAATTTATAATTAACTATTTTCTGTCTGGGGATTTAGTTTTAAATATTGGTACTTCTGTTATTCATTACTTTTCATACTAGCGCCATCTGTGGCTTTATGTCATTTCTATGTTTCCTCTTATATTTCTACATTGCTGAGTTACATTTTTAATAAATCCGTTGAAAAATATTAAATAACGATCCTAAACTGTGGTAAGAGTAAAATTATAGAAAGAAAATATTGTTTAAAAATTGATTCAAAGAAATATATTCTCAAACAAAAGATGGGACACAACTTGGAAACTGACATTCCATCAAGATAAACTTAAATTCTTATGAATTTTCTCCAAATTTATTGAAAATAATCGTTAAAAAACTATGAATAGCAGTATGCATTAGTATCCCAATGCGAATATCTTCTAAACGGTTAGAGTAATCGATAAACCACTGAGAGCCTTTTTTGTAGAGCGTTTAATTTCCTATAGGAATAATAAAAACTCAATTGTCAGTAATTATTTTTCAGTAAGTTACAAAATTTCAAACAAAAAGTTACTTCTCTTTAAAATCCTTCAATCTTTGACCTTGAATATCTTTTGAATGGTTAGATTAATCAAAAAAGTATAAGACACCATTATTGTAGAGCGTTTATTTTTCTATAAATATAAATGATGGTCCTGGTTTTATAGTCTGTTGGTGATGAAACATGATAATTTTTATGAGACTAAATTGAAAATGCAAATCGATGATGAGCATAATCTTCCCATTAATATTAAGAGCTCATACTTAGTGAATAATTTCTGAAGATACTAAGCAACTAGTTTTCGCGTATCGGATTTGAAAAAAAAACATCGATTTTTTTTTCCCACCCTAATAACTATTACATTCTGTGTTAGCTTGATTGTAACGTGTCTTGCTTATCCCCAAGAAAAACTTAGTTTCATAATAAGCAAGGGAAAAACGATTCAATAGGCTCCCATGTTCGGGTGATATATTCGGCAATGCGTCGATTTTAGGGAAGTTTACACATTGAAATTTGAAAACGCGCTGAAAAATCTTTTTATAGAATGCTTGAATTTTCGAATAATGTCACGGTAGTCGACAGTCGAGTGAAAAGTTGATTGTCGGCTCAAGCTTTTCAGGGAGAATCTTTGAGAATTTGCTAGAAGTTATCAGCCTTCTTCTTCTCCTTCACCTTATTTCCCATTCAAGAAGTTCCGACACTCAAGAATTCTCGAGCTTCTGTCGCACATATACATATATATATAATACGACGTATATATACCACTAAACTTTTAGTACATATAACGAGTTGTAGAGAAAAGTGTAAGGGCACCAGCCTGTAAGTTTACTCGACGCCCTAATCACCCGATCAAGTTTCTTTCAATATCTTTATAAACCGTAAAACTCCTGCTTTATCTTGAGATTTTACTCATCTTTCATTTGCGGGGATTTAAACGATGTGGAAGAAAAAAAAGTTAGGTTAAGAAGAAAAAGCTTGCGGTAGAGTTTCCCTTAATTTTGCAGCCGGTATTAAAATAATCGATACAATTCAGCTGAATTGTCTTTTTTTAATTATCAAGCTCGTCGTCTTTTTAGTCAACGGCGAATCATCACGGAAAACTGTAAAACGAATAGTGGGAAGAAATAAGATGTTTTTTTTTTTGTTGAAATTGTTCCTAAACGTACAAAATAAGCTCAGCTACAGTGAATTAGGAATTCCTCAGAGAGTCAAACGAGAAGTATCGGTGCGTAAATTGTCGAGCACTCATGTTTACTCGATATACTCATTTTTACGACGAGGTCATTGTTCCAAGACGTTTTTTTAAGAAATCCCTGGCGGACATTTCTGACTGAAAGTTGACCGAAAATCGACGGTCGGTTTGTGCAAAAAGTCGACCGAAAATTTTACTGCAGTTGACCCATTTTTGTTGTATGTCTAAGTCAACATACGGTCAACTATAAGATAGTTGACCACTATTCGTCTTAGGCTGCAAATCATTTTGGGTCGATATGCGGTTAACGTTCAATAAATTGATCAATATTTAACGGAACGCTCTAAATAATCTTAGTCGAAACAAGGTCGACTATCAAATGCTTGATCAAAAATCAACCCAATCCAGAATAACCATTTAAGTCGATTTATTGTCATTTTTCGAAAAGTTGACCGAAAATCTATAGTCGGTTTGTGCGAAAATTTGACTGAAAAGCTGACTGTAGTTAACCGAACAGAGTTCATCTCATTAAGTCGATAATTAGTCAGGTTCTCGAAAGTCGACCGCGAACTGACCCAAAAATGCCTCCAGTTGAATATCAGTCGACTGACGATAAGTAGACCTCAAATTAACTGAACAGAGTATATTCGATTTAGTCGATAATTGGTCAAGTTTTTAAAGTCGACCGAAAATCGACCCGAAGATGCTCCAAGTTTAATATCAATCGATTTGCCAAAAATCGACCTTAAGTGAACCGGTCGGAGTTCATCCGATGTAGTCGAAAATCGGTCAAAATGCTCAATGTCGTCTCTATACTGACCCAAAGCTATAAACATTAAATTACAGTTAACTAACAAAAAGATGAGCTTAAATTGACTGAACAAAGTCAGGCTAATTTAGTCGGAGATCGGTTGAGTTGCTAAAAATCGACCGAAAGACGACCAAATATAATTTTTGATGTGTAATTGACTCAAATTTGACCGATACTTTACCAATTTGGGTCGTATGACCTAAAATTGACCTTAAATACGGGTTAACCCGATCCGCCAGGGGTTTTTCTCCATTTTTTTGTCGTAGCTGTCGTAACTGTTTGTGAATTTTCCTATTATTTCGTGTAGGTAACCGTTTTTCAACTTTTTCTTAATCTTCCAATTATTTTGTCGTGGTGACCGTTTTGCAACTATTTTTTAATTTTCCTACTATATCATCGTAGGGTAAGTTTTGCAACGTTTTATTGCAATTCCTCTACTATTTCGTCATAGGAGCGTTTCACTTTATTTCCTTCCACCAAATAAATATATTATTAGTATTATTATACATTATAGAGTATCAAAATAATTGATACAATTTAGCTGAATTGTCTTTCTTTAATTATCAAGCTCGTCGTCTTTTTAGTCAACGGCGAATCATCACGGAAAACTGTAAAACGAATAGTGCGGAGAAATGAGATGTTTTTGTTGTTTTTGTTGTTGTAATTACGTACAACGGTCGCTGGATTTTACCGTGAACGTAGAAATTGTTCCTAAACGTAAAAAAGAAGCTCAGCTACAGTGAATTAGGAATTCCTCAGAGAGTCAACCGAAAGGCGTCGGTGCGTAAATTGTCGAGCACTCATGTGTATAAAGTTGGATATATGAGGCAAAACACGTCGAGTGGACCTCTTTTTTTTCGACACACTTAAGGGGAAGCCGAAGTAGATTTTATTACCGACATTGGTCGGTAAAAACGCGCCTTTTCGTAGTTACCATTATTCTCAGTTAATACGCTACACACATGCACCCAAATTGTAAACGATGGTAATATCAGTGTATTCGAATGGGCGTATATCCGAATATTGGATGATAACCGAGAATAAATGGAAAAAACGTCTATTTTCTAAACATCTCGAAACCAAAATATAAAGTAAGATATAAAAGATTCTGGAACTTACATACGTTAAACTCGAATGTACGTCCATTCTTTAGCATTTTTATTCATGATTCGTGAGGGTCGATCCAATAATTACACGAAAGGAATCCACACAAACTTGTAACTACGATTACACAGTCTGCCCGCTTGGAAGGGTTTTTTGTCCGATTGAACCGCGTAAACGTAGTTACAGTTTTGTGTGGATGGCTTTTATTGTGTAATTGATATTCCGACATTCGTAGATTATGCAAAAACCCCAAAGAATTGACGTACAATCGAGTTCAACGAATTTAATTCCTATAAATGTGTAAGCGAAATTTTATTTGAGAAGTTGGCTAACTGAAATTAGACTGTTAAAAACTAAACGCAGTTGGTACCCTTACGATACGCGCATGTCTAACTACTAAATCAGGACTGCGCATGCGCGATTTAGGAACATGCCCATATAAGGAAGATAGTACGTTCAGGAAGAAAAACGACTTCCGTTTTCCTGAAATGTTCGAGAGTCGTTAACGAGAGACGAAAAAAAAACACACGTACGTGAAGGAAAAGAGCGAAGGGTGTACTTTGCATTCTCGGGGTACGCCTTTAATTATAACAACTAAATTAATTTAAGAAAAGGAGAATAGTAATACTAATAAAAATTGTTCGTTACATCGCGAACAGAGCAGGCCCGATCGTTTTCATCGTTTACGCTGGTTATTACTATTACCCTTAACTTATATTTAACTTGGAAAAAAAAAAAAAAATATCGTCAGGTGAAAAGCTTCGTTGGAACATTCTGTCCCTCTATTTTACCCGTTTTCCCGACAAAGCATTATCAATAAGTGAACTTAGTTAAAGTTCTACTTACAAATGTTTATATAATACGAAAGAGTTGGTGTTGAAAGTTCGAGCGGCCATATTGCTTTTTTATAGGTTTACAATGTTACGATTTTCTCTATTTTCCAAGCGTTATCACCAAAAATTCTGGTGGATGCAAATGTGCCTATCCTGATATTATAACCCTGTGCAATTTGAGACAATAATAGCGCAGATTGTAAACTACGAAACCGAACTTCTTTATCGACCACAGTCGGTAAGAAAATCCAGTCCTGCATCCCTTAAGGATGTAGGAGCGCGATGGAGTGCGCAACTTCCGGAAAAGTGAGAATTCAGAGAGAAATTCGAACTCTTCTCGATGGAAGAAAAATCTTTAAAGAATTAAGCATACAAAAGGTGCGAAAGAGATTAACTTCGTATATTAATAATTGCAAAATGTTATTAACAAATAGGTGGAAAAAAAATTGTTCAACAAATTATCCGTCAACGTAACTTTTTTTTCGAATAAAAATGATTCATCAATTTTTCTGAATACGTACGAATTTTTTCAGAATTTATTGTAATCATCGAAATTTCGTTTATTTTCGAATTTCTTTTTCTTAAAAAATGCTTGCTACGTCGCGAATTTTTTTTATGTGTTTCTCACAAAATCATCCATTACGCCCAAAAAGTTTCTAAACGATTGATCAAATAGATTCGCGAATACAGCTCATACAAGAAAAAAAGACCGCAATTTTCAAACATTAGAGAAAATCCTGCAAAAATTCATACGCATTCCGAAAAGTAAACGAATCATTTTTATTCGAAAAAAAAAGTTAAGTTGACGGATAATTTGTTGAACAATTTTTTTTCACCTATTCGTTAATAACATTTTGCAATTATTAATATTTATGATTGATATTTTCTGCACCTTTTGTATGCTTGATTTTTTCAGATTTCTATTCCATCGAGAAGTGTTCGAATTTCTCTCTGAATTCTCACTTTTTAAGAAGTTGAGCACCCAACGCGCTCTTACATCCTTAAATCTGCGCCATAATTCGTCACATTCAAGTAACACTGAGAGACACACGTCATGAATTTTTTCCCGATTTTCTAATGCAATATTTCTGAAAACACAGTATTCGCTTTCTCATAGAGGAAGCTTTGTTTTCTAGGATATAAGAAAATTCGAGATTTTCATGTCAGGATACTAAAAAAGTGTCACGTCTAAACATGGCTGGTTATTTTTCGCGCTTAAATATACTCATAGGGATTTTTATGTTGGTGAGTATTGAATGTCCATCTTTTCGACAATGTCGACGACAATTCTCCGTCGATAATGTATGCTTTATATATATAAGCTACTTGTACGCTTAACCGGTAACTTTAACCCAAGGTTGGTTCACGAAAATCCAACTATAAAACAATCATCGTAGCGTTACGTATTATGTTCGAAACATGGTTAGGATTTAAAATTCCAACGTTAAATTGACCTCAAATTAACTGGTTAAGGTTGACATAATGCACCAACCAACCGTTTATTATCGGTCGGTCGAGGTTGGGTAAAGTTCCCTAGTCAAGTTATATGATAGTCAAAGTTTTGGGAGATATATCTATATCTCAACCCTTCTTAAAATCCCTAATAACTCTATCGTACGCGATCTTTCCTATTTATTGAATCAATCTTTCCTATTTATTAAAGATTAAGGATGTATGATATGTACAGTCCCGCCAAAAGTGAGTTTCAGAGACAATTACGATCATTTCCCGATGGGATAAAAATCGGAAAAAAATAATGCGTATAAAACGTGCTGAAACGATTGATTTCGCATAATAATAATCCCAAAATGTTATTAACAAATTGGTGAAAAAAATAATTGTTCGACAAACAATCAGTCAACCTAACTTTTGTTCCAATGAATATGATATGTTAATTTATTTGAATGCTTACGAATTTTTTCAGATTTGATTCTTTATTTTGATTTTGATTTTTTTTTTCAAAAATGAGCGCGAAATAACAAATTTTGGATATGCGTTCGGCATAAAACCATCTTCTACATTCAAGATTTTTTTGCAAAACGCATATCCAAAATTTGTTATATTCTGCGCATTATTCAAAATTTAAAAAATCAAAATCAAAATGAAGAAAAAAATCCGAAAAAATTCGTGTGCATTCGAATAAATTAACACATCATTTTCATTCGAAAAAAAGTTAGGTTGACTGATTGTTTGTTGAACAATTGTTTTATTCACCAATTTGTTAATGACATTTTGGGATTACTATTATGCGAAATCAATCATTTCACCGCATTTTATATGAAATATTTGTTCCCGATTTTTATCCCATCGGGAAGTGATCGAAATTGTCTCTGAAACTCACTTTTGGCGGGACTGTACGTATCATACATCCTTAACTAAACCATAACAGTGAAATTAAGGTTTCGCTACTGCTTTTTAACATTTTAAATTCTGTGCATGGTTCATTGCGAGCTGCTAAATGGATCTTACTCCAACAAACATTTTACATCGTAGACTGTGAGAAAATTTTTATTCATCATTTTAACAGGTCATAAATCACTCGATCGCTTCAACCTTTATTTATCGACGGATCAACAGCATGATTAACGACGTTTAAATAAAGCTTATAGAGAAAAAAAAACTTAAACCTGGTGTTGAGAAAAACAATTCTCGTTGATACGCTGTAGAATATCGTTTCAAAGAAAATATTACGTCAGAGAGGTCGCGATCTGTAGTACAGATTATTCCGATTCACGTGTGAAGAATGTGGTATAGATGTCGTCTATTATCTCAAAGGTGTAACGAATGGAATTATGAGTCGGCTAAGACCAGTAGAAAGGTGTAATTGTTAAAAGATCTTAAGGATGTATGATAGGTACAGTCCCGCCAAAAGTGAGTTTCAGAGACAATTTCGATCACTTCCCGATGGGATAAAAATCGGAAAAAAATAATGCATATAAAACGCGCTGAAAAGATTAATTTCGCATAATAATAATCTCAAAACGTTATTAACAAATTGGTGAAAAAAACAATTGTTCAACAAACAATCAGTCGACCTAACTTTTTTTCTTATGAAAACGATATTTTAATCTATTTGAATGCATACGAATTTTTTCAGATTTTTTTCTTTATTTTGATTTTGATTTTTTTTATTTTCAAAAATGTGCGCGAAATAACGAATTTTGGATATGTGTTCGGCATAAAACCATCTACTACACTCAAGATTTTTTTGCAAAACGCATATCCAAAATTTGTTATATTCTGTGCATTTTTCAAATTAAAAAAATCAAAATCAAAATGAAGAAAAAAATCCGAAAAAATTCGTGTGCATTCAAATAAATTAACATTTGCAGATTAAAAAAAAAAAATTAAAATTGTAATAAAATCAGGACGGTTCGACAGATTCTCGCGAAATTTGGTATACATAATTTTTCACGGGTAATCCATATATATACAAAATTTCATTTTTTCGGACGCTTCATAATTTTTTCCTTCCTTTTTAAATTTTTTGATGTTTTTTTGAAATTTTTCCCAATTTTTGGTCAATTTTGACAGGTTTATCAAAAGTCTTGAACAAAGCTGAAGAATTTTTTTATTTTTCTCTTAAATATTCGATCTAATTCATCATTTTTTTTCGTATTTACAAACAAATTTAAAATATCCGTTTATCAGTTGAATGAAATTTCACTTATAATTAAACTTCACGACAGACAATGGCTCCAGAATTGACCTCAAACTTGAAATTTCAATTGAAACTGATCTCACAAGACGAAGAGGGCGATATTCTGAGCTTCAAAAAATCATAACTAAAAAACTATCGACTTAATCGAAAAATTTGTAAGCACTTTTTCTCTTCCCAATGATCTGAAGATAACGAAAAAAAATACGCGAACGTCAATATATCGTATCTGTAATTTAGGGACATTAATTTATTGAGAGTCGCATTTATCTACGTATTAATCAAATGGAAAATCTATTCATCGTTTGAGCTACTTTAAAAAAAAATTTTACTGCGCTAAAATTTTGAGAAGAGTTGCTTAAACGTACAAACTATAGATTAAAACGATGCAAAATGAAGAAAAAAAATTTAACACCCCCTAACGCACACGCACATACACAAATTGGATATTTTCATACGTTTTTCCACGTTTCAGCCAATTTCAAGTATCCTCAAATAAAAGTTTCGATTCCTTTTTCAATTAAATTAAGACTGTTTCGATTGCTGCATTAAGGTAAAAACGAAGCTAAATTCGTACAATTCTCCACTACATTTATACGTTCAATGGCTACATTAAAAGCAAAGCTTTTACTCGGCAAAAGCTCCGAGCTTCACATGCCGATTCAATCTACGAAAATACTAAAAATCCTAAATCCTCCCGTTGAATTTAATGATAATTACATTGCTAATATATTTAAAACATCAACTGACTGTAGTAGTGTTAATTAAATGCAGTTCTCTTTGGAGTTATTAAAATTAGCTATGATGAAAAGCTTATAAATAGTTATTAATTAGCAAAAAAGAAAAGTGACTCGTGGTTACATTGAGTTGCAAATGCAGTACACATATAAAGCGATAGGTGGGGCAAAATGAGACGCATAAGCAATAAAGCTGCAAAGTTGAATTTTTCAGTCAATCTACGAAAATACTGAAAATTCTAAATCCACCCATTGAATTCAATGATAATTACATTGCTAATATATTTAAAACATCAACTGACTGTAGTAGTGTTAATTAAATGCAATTCTCTTTGGAGTTATTAAAACTAGTTATGATAAAAAGCTTATAAATAGTTATTAATTAGCGAAAAGAAAAGTGACTCGTGGTTACATTGAGTTGCGAATGAAGTACGCATATAAAGCGTTAGGTGGGGCAAAATAAGACGCATAAGCAATAAAGCTGCAAAGTTGAATTTTTCACATTGCTTCCTCGGTTTTTTTTGGCTCATCGAACGAAGCTTTAGTGCCACTGTAAAAAAAGATTGTAAATTTAATGTACTTATGTATATGAAATTTACAAATTTTGTGCATGAAACTGTGATTAATGTACCGAGTGCTGTAAATTTACAAATCTATCGTGAAATTAATGTACCTGCATTGGAATTTAAGAGAAATTCATTGTAAATATACAAAACTTGATCAGTAACTGTAGAATTATATGACAAGTTTTTGAAAATTCCTGCACTGCAGTCGATTTTTGTAGAAAAATCACCTAACTTTACGAATATCTTGTAACTTAGATTTCAAACACCGACACTGTAAAAAAAGACTTGAAATTTAATGTACTAATGCTTATGAAATTTTAATACTTTGTACTTAAAACTGTGATTCAAGTACTGAGTGCTGTAAATTTCGATTTTGTGTCCGAAATTAATGTACCTAACTGTAAATTTAAGCAATATTTATTGTGAATTTACAAATCTTGAAACACGTATACAATATTTTGTATTCGTGTTCTGCTTCTGTAAAAAAAAGTTGATAATACGCTGTTAAAAATGTCGATAACAGTAAAAAATGAATATCTGTTGATAGGCACAGGTTTTATGAATTTTAAATGTAACATTGATGTAGGTATCTAAATCAATTTAAAAAAATGGTAACACCAAGACTCGAACCGGCAACCTTAATATATCAATGATAAGTATGGTTAAGAGAATAATATATGTATAACTCTTATGCCATTTTAAGATTCAAAACTACTAAGTCGTTGATAGCGTAGCTGGTAGCGTTCGTGCGTTTTTAGGTACTTAGATAGGTAGGTCGTAGGTTCAAATCCCGGGTTAGACGAAAAATTTTCTTTAGCAAAAACCAATACCCGACAATTTATAATAATGTAAAATGTCTGAAAAAATAATGCCTGAGTAATAGTTCTATTTTCTTTTTATTGTTTTTAAACCCATTTTAAATTTCCAACATATATGTGATTGAATTTTAAGGTACCGTTTTGCAATAAAAGATCTATGATGTACATTAATTTTATGTACAATAATCAGAAATATTTGACGCGGTACATTAAATTCCAAATACAAAGTCACTGCTATTTCAATAAAATTAAAATTATTTTCATGTGTCCTGAATTAGAATTTTCAACACATTGGTGCTTGAAATTTAAGAGACGGTTTGCGAATAAAAACTTCCGGTACCGGTACTTTAATTTTCAAGTAGATTTTTTTTACAGTGTGATGCCCTCAAGAAAAACGATACAATTCGAGAGATTATGTCGTCAATAAATCGTCTCGTGAACAAACTGAAGCATATATCCATATAATCATTTCGCTATATATTTATTGTATTTGCTTCCGTTTATATTAAAGCACGCTATTTAGTTGTTTAAAGTAGCCGCCTTGATACGTTCTAGTCAAATCAGTACTAAACTTTGAAAAAAATTTCTACAAGTTTTTGAGGTTCAATTGACGGTGTTATGAACTCAATAAGGCATCAGCATGTTTTTTTAACATATAAATAAATTACCAACCACGATTTGAAAAGAAAATACACTATGATATATGCAGATGTTTAATAAGATGTTTCTGTCATCCAG
Organism: Tromatobia lineatoria; assembly: GCA_949699805.1. Lineage (NCBI taxonomy): Eukaryota > Metazoa > Arthropoda > Insecta > Hymenoptera > Ichneumonidae > Tromatobia > Tromatobia lineatoria. The sequence goes on from OX453054.1 coordinate 6,387,760, forward strand.
TTATATATTAGAAAAAATCATAATATTAGTCCGATTATGACGAACAATAGCTCAGCTTGTTCATTGAAAGTTGCTTTGATGATTTAACGAAGAGATTTTTCAGTAATATTATTTATACAAAAATTACAACTGTTTGTTTATCCAACTTAACTCAACATTGGACATACCAATGACTGTAACTTTTGAAGAAATAATAACATTGAAAAATCTTTTCGTTAAATCGTTGAAGCATCTTTCAATGAACAAAATGATCTATTGCCCTTCATAATCGGACTAATATTATGGTTTTTTCTAATATATAACTAGATGACAGAAACATCTCATAGAACGTTTACATATATCAGTGTATTTTCTGTTTAAAACGTGGCTGCGGATGTATTTACATATTAAGAACACACGCTGATGCTCAAATTGATTTTTAAAACCGTCAATCGAACTACAATAATTTGTTAAACTGCGTTTCAAAATTTAACACTGATTTGACTAGCACGTAGCGAGACGATTACCTTAATTTTAAACAACGGACAGTTTGGTTTGACGGGTCAAAGTTGACGGATGTGGCTCTGGCAGTTTCTCAAAATAAATATTCTTTATTTTATTCAAGCGAATCGACGTCACTTTTCCCTTCAATTAATATTAATAAGAGTTGTCTGACATTCGCGAAAAGTTGCGACAAAACAAATTTTTATTTATTTCTACAGACGTGAATACAATCTCGAGATACAAAATGCTCATTTGATATCGTTCAATGTGTCAAGATCTTGACATAACAACATTTCAAGAATATTGAGAGATTTTTTTAATACGGAGTTATGAAGGAAAAAAAACTGAGAATGATAAAAATCAGGAACTGCTGCATAAGCGAATTAAATCAGTTACTGTAAATATTTATGAATATTTGCAAATTTGTAAAATGTAGAATAATTAACATTTTATCTTCTACATTTTTGAAATAATATTCATACTCTATATTCTTTTCTCTCCTCTCGATAGTTAAATAAATATTCGAAGTACTTTGATTTTCGTTGGAATGACAATTTTACGAAAATTGATATTTGCAAGAGATGCGTCGGAAAATCGGGGAATTAGCAAGTGATTAAAATTAAGAAGAGTAATACAAATGCTGTGAGAGATCATTTAAAGAAGGTCCATCCTCAACTTTTCGAAGAGCTCAACTTTGTTGACAAGATTAATCAGTTTCCTCAATTTCAACACCCAGAAAAAAGATTGAGTAATATTAACTAAAATTGTCTATTCAACATTTGTTCATTCCAATCAACGGAAATTTGCTCTCCCTGAAACAAATATGTATTTCATTTAATTTTACAGTTTATTTATTTCGAACATATTTATTTACTTAAAGCAATTTTTACTGTGCAGTTGACACTAAATAGATATTATATTCGTTCGTACTAAATACTTTCTTCATCCGGAAATAATATCTAGTTAAAACGACTGTAAACATGAATTCGATCTTTTTTATTCAAAATCAATTAAAACTTTCTTTCAATCAAATACGTAATTATTTTCTTTAATCATTAGAAATTACTTCTCTGTAATTGGTTTAGTTATTTAAATCAACGTTTCTTTGACGATCTAGTAATGAAACACCAAACTTAACTCTAATACGTATTTATGTTCAACCATAGAAAACATTTGGTTCAATCGACTTGTCATATATTTAAATAAAAAATATATATCGTTTAATTCAACTTTCATGTAAGTGTCGAATTTTCATAATGGAAGACTATATAATGTGGAAAATTCTCGAAATACGCATTTTCGCTTTTGGTTCGTCAGTAACGGATTCATGATCGGTTTTATTTTTTATTTTTGAAAAAATTCCACTTAATCGATATTGACCTTAGATAAAATAGATTTTAAAAAATACATACAACGTATTGGAAGCACATTAACAAACGTAACAACAAACACAAACAAACATTCAAAGAAACGAATGTACTCGATCCATTTGGAATGAATTTACAAATTTATGTATTTTGTAAACAGAAAGAATAAATTATTCTACGTAAATATATTTTTCTTCGACACGAAGAAATGTATATTTCATTAAAACATTTTTTTTTCTACAAAGTAATAAAGATATATTGCAATCAAATACATAATTCTTAGATTTGAATATATTTCTTAGTCGCCAGATGTATTACTTACAAATAAAAAAAATTATTCGAGTTGAATACAAGTCTATTAGGTCAGCATTCAAATAAGAAAATTTATTTTTGATGCATAAGTTTTATTCCAGTTAACTAGATATTTTTTCTGGGTGAATGACTCTAGTGGCTTAAGTGTGTTAAATTTAATGATAAGATGGTCATTAAAATTTGTGTACAAAGTACAACATCTTGACGTACAATTCGTGCAGTATTTCGATTTTTCCCGCTTTTGTGAAGCTCGGAAAAAAAATTCAAAGTAATTGCGCCAAAACTCCCATGTTATTTAAATGGGATAATGTTTGTGCTTACAGGCACGTTTTCCCGTTGAGATAGAGCTTCCAAATTTTAACCAGATTTTCTTGAATTTATTTCGAACGGAATGAATGGGCGCGTGTCGGACAAAATCGCTCAACATCGAAATTAACGACCACTAAAATACATACATGCATACAGACATTTATTGAACACCATTTTTTTTTTTTTTTTTCGATAATTCCGACCATTCGGAGTAATATGACATGGAAATCGAAAAATTTTATTTTTTTTTCACGGAAACAAATCTCCTCTATGAGAAAATAAAAAAAAATCTCCAGAAACAAAATAGGACAATCTCCAAAATATTTGTTTCGTGTATGTATATCAAGCGCTCACGTGTAATATGCATCATAAATGCTGGTCACATATTTCCTGCATTGGTATCGATGAATTCGATGAAATTAATTGCACGTGCGGCTATTTTAAATATTAAAACATCGAAGGTCGACCTTCCAAAAATTTTCACTGTTTAGTTTCATATTGCTTAAAAAACAAAATATCTTTGAAAGTTATTTTTTCAATCTGAATTTCATAAGTTAGGCAATATAACATTTTTCAAAATGCTTCAATTTTTTCCTTGAATTGAGTTGTAGAAACCCAATTTTTCGGAGTATCCCATTTTGCCCCGTTTTTTAAAATTCATTTTTAAAAAAATTGTATTGCTTCAAACACTTAATATGGTCATAAAAACGTTGTTTTTTTAAATGATTCGGTTGAATTGGGTTGTAAAAACGTATTTTTAAGAAAAGGTCGGAGCGTCTCACTTTGCCGCACTTTTTTTTTTCAAATGACTGTTCCACTTTGCGTAACCATCCCTTATCAATGAAAAAGTTTGATTAAATTACAATATAAATACTTGGGGACAACAAAACCTTATAAAATAAATCATATGTAAGAATTCATTAAAAAAAAAAAAACTTTTTCAACAATTGTGTACCCTACATTGTTTTATAAAATAAACCTTATAAAATAAATCATATGTAAGAATTCATAAAAAAAAAAAAAAACTTTTTCAACAAGTGTGTACCCTACATTGTTTTGACTAATTATTGGAGATAACTTCTCAGCATTTCGGATGGAGTTGTTTTTATTAAAATTATTTTCTTGCGCTGAAGTACTGAATTTTTAAACCCTTAACAATGTACGTGTTAACAAAAAATAAAAAAAATTCTTTGCAAGCATATTGGACGATGTTTTGAGAAAAAAAAACAGAAATCTCACCGCACACGATGAAGCTCGCCAAGAGTCCGTACAGAAGAAAGTGCGATAGGACGAAGGACTGAATTTTTAAACCCTTAACAATGTACGTGTTAACAAAAAATAAAAAAAATTCTTTGTAAACATATTCGAAGATGCTTAAGAGAAAAAAAAAAAATCTTTATAAGCGTATTGGAAGATGTTTAAAGAAAAAAAAAAAAAAATCTCACCGCACACGATGAAGCTGGCCAAGAGTCCGTACAGAAGAAAGTGCGATAGGACGAAGGACTGAATATTTAAACCCTCAACAATGTACGTGTTACAGAAAATAAAAAATAAATCTTTATAAGCGTATTGGAAGATGTTTAAAGAAAAAAAAAAAAAAATCTCACCGCACACGATGAAGCTCGCCAAGAGTCCGTACAGAAGAAAGTGCGATAGGACGAAGGACTGAATTTTTAAACCCTTAACAATGTACGTGTTAACAAAAAATAAAAAAAATTCTTTGTAAACATGCTCGAAGATGTTTAAGAAAAAAAAAATAAAAATCTCACCGCACACGATGAAGAGTCCGTACAGAAGAAAGTGCGATAGGATGAAGGGCTGAATTTTTAAACCCTTAACAATGTACGTGTTAACAAAAAATAAAAAAATTCTTTGTAAACATATTCGAAGATGTTTAAGAAAAAAAAAAAAAAAATCTCACCGCACACGATGAAGCTGGCCAAGAGTCCGTACAGAAGAAAGTGCGATAGGACGAAGGACTGAATTTTTAAACCCTTAACAATGTACGTGTTAACAAAAAATAAAAAAAAATTCTTTGTAAACATATTGGAAAATGTTTAAGAAAAAAAAAATCTCACCGCACACGATGAAGAGTCCGTACAGAAGAAAGTGCGATAGGACGAAGGGCTGAATTTTTAAACCCTTAACAATGTACGTGTTAACAAAAAATAAAAAAAATTCTTTGTAAACATATTCAAAGATGTTTAAGAAAAAAAAAAAAAAAATCTCACCGCACACGATGAAGCTGGCCAAGAGTCCGTACAGAAGAAAGTGCGATAGGACGAAGGGCGACGGCATGTGGAAAACCCAGGTGGGCAACTGGACGTAGTATGGAGAAGACGAACGAAACGGCGAACGGCCTTTAACTGGTTGATATGCGCTCCTTTTCAAGCAGAGCTACAATTTCACTGTGCACGACGGTTCAGCAGCGCGCGCTTACCCCTACCAACCCTTATTCCGAGTTTCGATGATCATCAACCACGCAGGCGCCACATTTACACATGGTCCGGAACAATTTATTTTTTTTAACTGTTTCCGCTTTACAATCCTAGTATATATGGGCCATTCAATCAGATATCGGATGAAAATCTGGCATTTAAATGTTTGGTGCTCTTTGCAAATATCTTCTAAACGGTTAGAGTAATCGATAAACCACTAGAGACCTTTTTTGTAGAGCGTTTAATTCCCTATAGGAATAATATAAACTCAATTGTCAATTATTATTTTTCAGTAAGTTACAAAATTCCAAACAAAAAGTTACTTTTCCTTAAAATCCTTCAATCTTTGACCTCGAATATCTTTTGAATGGTTAGATTAATCAAAAAAGTATAAGACACCATTTTTGTAGAGCGTTCAATTTTCTATAAATAGGAACGATGTTATTGGTTTTATAGTCTGTTGGTGATAAGACACGATCATTTTTATGAGACTAAATTGAAAATGCAAATCGATGATGAGCATAATCTTCCCATTAATATTAAAAGCTCATACTTAGTGAGTACTTTCTAGAGATACTAAACAACTAGTTTTCATGTGTCGGATTTGAAAAAAAAAACATCGATTTTTTTTTTACCCTAATGTGCAAAGTTCCACTTTACGTCAATTCTTTTAATTGTATACTAAAATCATCTTACAGAAAGGCAAAAGTCAAGTACAAGTGTTAAATTGAATCTTAATATAGCTTGGATAGGATAACGACTTGCGTGATAAATGAATTATTATACATTCGAGAAAAAAATTTATTATTTTCATTATAGTTTCTCGTACAATAATAAACTCTGACATTACCAATAGTCACATTGAAAATTATCGGAAAATAAAGATTTCTTGATAACGGCTAACGTCCAAATTGATTTCGTGCAAATTCCATTTTATCTCGTACAGATGATAAATTTCAAGATTTAATTCGTGGCATTTTCGTCGGTTGAAATTTGCCAATAAAGTTTTAAGCATTGTCCGCAGCAATCTTCATCTTCTTTGCATCTTCCAGAAACTTGGCGATCAATATCTTCCATTTCTCCTCCTGATTTGTTGTATACCATTCCACTGTCTTTCCGAACATTATTTTTTGCTTCTCCGTACATTTCGCACATTTAGTCACGATGCTTTCCGGGAAATTTCCTATTGAGAAATTAAATATAATTGTTAAATAAAACGCATGAACCCATAATTCACAAGAGACCGAGATTTTTTTTCAAATTATCACCGTACTTTAATTGGATTCTTCATCTAAGCATTTTTTATTAACCTTGGATCATGAGAAATTCGTCACTGTTCGATTGATATTTTAATTTTTACAATCTCATACTTGTTGAGATATTCATTTTTTATTATTTGATTGATTGATGACAACAATTGTTCAACGAACAATCAGTCAACCTAACTAATTTTTTCAGATTTTTTTCTTTATTTTGATTTTGATTTTTTTCATTTTTAAAAATGCGTAGAATATAACAAACTTTGGTTATGCGTTTTGCAAAAAAATCTTGAGATGGTTTTATGCCGAACACATATAAAAAATTTGTTCTTTCGCGCACATTTTTAAAAATGCATCAAAATAAAAATCAAAATAAAGAAAAAAATCTGCAAAAATTAGTTAGGTTGACTGATTTTTCGTTGAACAATTGTTTATTTCACCAATTTGTTGATAACATTTTGGGATTATTATTATGCAAAAACAATCTTTTTCAGCACGTTTTATATATCCAATGTATATTTCAAGTATGCTTTATTCCCAAGGAGTTGAACGGTGTATTTTGTATGCGTTGATAAAGACAAAATCAAAATACACTGTGTGAAAAATGTTCACGCCGATTCGTTGTCAAGTTGTACAAAATTAAAAACCTTGCCGTCGCACACACTCAGAAACACCGGAGATTTTATCAAAGATTTATAAGAAAATCAAAGGGAAATAAAAGATTCACTGGATTAAGGACTTATGATATGTACAGTCCCGCCAAAAGTGAGTTTCAGAGACAATTTCGATCACTTCCCGATGGGATAAAAATCGGAATAAAATAATTCATGTAAAACGCGCTGAAAAGATTGATTTCGCATAATAATAATCCCAAAATGTTATTAACAAATTGGTGAAATAAACAATTGTTTAACAAAAAGTCAGTCAATCTAACTTTTTTTCTAATGAAAATAATATGTTAATTTATTTAAATGCATACGAATTTTTTCAGATTTTGTTCTCTATTTTGATTTTGATTTTTTTCATTTTAAAAAATGCGCAGAATATAACAAACATTGGTTAAGCGTTTTGCAAAAAAATCTTGAGATGGTTTTATGTCGAACACATATAAAAAATTTGTTATTTCGCGCACATTTTTTAAAATACAAAAAAATCAAAATCAAAATAAAGAAAAAAATCTGAAAAAATTAGTTAGGTTGACTGATTGTTCGTTGAACAATTGTTTTTTTCACCAATTTGTTAATAACATTTTGGGATTATTATTATGCGAATACAATCTTTTTCAGCACGTTTTATATGCATTATTTTTTCCGATTTTTATTCCATCGGATAGTGATCGAAATTGTCTCTGAAACTCACTTTTGGCGGGACTGTACGTATCATACATCCTTAATCTTGATTTCGCATAATAATAATCCCAAAATGTTATTAACAAATTGGTGAAATAAAGAATTGTTCAACAAAAAATCAGTCAACCTAACTTTTTTTCCAATGAAAATAATATGTTAATTTATTTAAATGCATACGAATTTTTTCAGATTTTTTTCGTTATTTCGATTTTTTCATTTTAAAAAATGCGCAGAATATAACAAACTTTGGTTATGCGTTTTGCAAAAAAATCTTGAGATGGTTTTATGCCGAACACATATAAAAAATTTGTTATTTCGCGCCCATTTTCAAAAATACAAAAAAATCAAAATCAAAATAAAGAAAAAAATCTAAAAAAATTAGTTAGGTTGACTGATTGTTCGTTGAACAATTGTTTATTTCCTACATTTTAGGATTATTATTATGCGAAAACAATCTTTTCAGCACGTTTTATATGCATTATTTTTTCCGATTTTTATTCCATCGGATAGTGATCGAAATTGTCTCTGAAACTCACTTTTGGCGGGACTGTACGTATCATACATCCTTAATCGATATAGATCAATGTAAAAATTGATATAGATAATGACCTTTAAAAAATTTAGCGTCAGCGGTAAGACATGGTCCGGTATCCAAAAAGCACTCGTAGTATTGCTCCCTCAAACGATCGTTGTTCAAAATTTCATCCGCGTTAATATAGTCGTACTTATCGGAGTAAAGTTTAACTTCAGCTTCGGCGACGACATATATCGCGCCGACAAGAAGAACGATCAGAAATGAACGAAACATCGTGCGCACAGACTCTTCAATGTACACAATATTTATTGCAACTTTTATATCTGTGCGCGAGGTTTAAATACTCTTTCAGCGCAATGCGTGCAATAAAGGAGTAATTATTAAAACGTCGACTAATCATCCGGAATGACGCGACTCTCATGTCTACTGATTATTCTCGTTTACAAAAAGATAAATACTCACGTGTTTTACGAGTTGTCATTATTGGATATTGGAAATTCTAGGAAAAAATGTACATACACATTTCCTTAAATACCATGAAGATATTGTGTGCGTGTGTAATAGGCAAGTCCATTAAACATCGGATTGCGAACGTAATTATAATCGTAAGTATTGTAATGTAAAAAGTATGTCGTATGTGCGTGTCGCATGATTTTTTCATTAAGTTGGTACAGCATTAATTAATGAGTTTGCACGGTACGGACGTGACTTGGAATTCTTATTTAATATAACTCGTTTAACACCTCTTTTTTTGAATCTTCGCGGACTCGAAAAACGTTGAACCGCAAACCATGTTCTCCAACTTGACAAAGTAAACACAGTTATCGAGTCAGGAGTAGAGATCCTGTCAAGATCAGACAGAATTTTCATGTAAAGGCAACATCTATTTTCTTTTTGTCCCAACTGCGACGGAATAATCTTATTCCCCGCGTGCGTATAGGATTAAAAGCGGCCAATGCGCATGCGTAATCGGCCGCGCATGCGCAGTAACGGTTCATTACTGCCCTCTGGACGTAATCAGACGAAGTAATGACATTCTGGCCACCGGAGGGCGCTATAACTTCTTCCCGCTAAAAATTGGCGCTGTTTTTTGATATTTCTTTTTGTTTTTTTTTTGTATGTTGGTGTATTTTTTTGTGTTTTTTGCTTGTTTGTCTTTTGTTTCTGTATTTTTTACAATTATAGATTGTATTTTTAAAAGATTTTTTCTTCCTTTCATGGTATGGCTTCAATCGCCTTTTATCACCCTTCCCAACTTTACTCTTATCACTTTCTACCCGCACTTCACTAAACTAATCTAACCTCCAACGCGTCCGCAGCCGACTTAGCTACACTGAACCAAAGAATATGGATGTACATAGAAGTGCAGATCCTATGCTTCTCCTGAAGCTGCGCAGAAACTGGAGTACCATGTATTTTGGTTGTTTCTTATGCGTACTCCAGTTTCTGCGCAGCTTCAGGCGAAGCATAGGATCTGCACTTCTACGTACATCCATATTCTTTGGTACAGTGTAGCTAAGTCGGCTGCGGACGCATTGGAGGTTTTTGTTTTTTTTTCGTTTTTGTTTTTGTTCCATATCTACGGGCCGTATCCCATTTTTAGCTTCGTTGCACCTACAAGTACCAGCCATCACGCGCGAGATTTTTTACCAGAACTGAACGAAGATTGATGCGAGATGGTGGTACTTGTAGTTATGTGCGATGCGGCTGTGACGAATTAAGATTGAGATAGAAACACTCGCATTCGCATATAAGACGTAGGGAAACCACAGAAAATCTACGTCGAGTGTAGCCGGCTAGGTCGAATCCGCGCCGAGCTCCAATGTTTACAGCAAACAGCGTGGCGCGTCTTACACGTTGCGCGCTGCTGCTACCGAAAAACATTTTGCCCAAAGCGGGAATCGAATCCAAGCCTCCCAGTCACCAGGCTAGCACACTACGTACTGAGCCACGGCTCAGGTTAGGTTTAATGCAGGCAAATTTACTAATAGTGTAAACTACGTTGGCGTAGAAAATGCTCTGAACCTTGGCGGAAAGCACACAAAACTACGCGAACGTAGTTTACACTATTCGTGAATTTAGTTTGTGTAATCGACATTTCGACGATTTTTAAAGGTTCAGGAATAATCAAAGAATGGGTATCCGGTCCGATTTTATACATCTGAGTTCCAGAAACGTTTATATCTTACCTCCAAGGACCTGTTGATATTTCGAGCAGCCATATTGGTTTTTGAGAGGTTCAGTAATATCCCATTTTTCACATTTTCTGTATGTTTTGAAGAGTAATTCCACCGGACACCCAGCACGAATGTTTTTATTACATCCCTGCAAAATTTGACGTATATTTCTAGCATATTTTCGATGAAAAGTGTATCCTACGAAATCGCCTATTTTTATCGAGGGGGCATCCATTAATAATCAACATCACAACGTCAGAAAATTGAAGTAACAAAAAATTAATTCTCATTTGTTCGCCACTTATTTTAATATTCGCAGTTCATAACTTTTACCTTTAATTGCAAAAATTTTTCTCAACCTGTGGCGGTCACTGATCAAAGTGCATATTATAAGGGTCATTACTTATAAACCAACGTACATATATGTACTTGGCTTACGTGCTACGGATATTTTTAGTTTATTTTAAAACTTTCGCACATATGGAGGCAATATACCGTCCAAGTTTTTTTACCCAGTGTTTTTAGGTTGGAGATTATATCACTCCATTTTTTCCACGTGTATTTTTTCTAACATTATTATACCACTCATGTAAATGTACTTGTCTCAATTTTTTTACCCGTGAGGGTTTTTTGTGTGATATCGATGTCTGGAGGTGATTAAATTCATGGGGAATCCCTCACATTTGTAGTAGTGACGATCTCCCTCCCTGTATTTCTAACTCGGATGATACACAGATATTGCAGTCTTATTTACCCCTCGATCATTTATCGTATCCACTGTCGGTAAGTAAGATTTCTGTCTAGTTGCCAAAATAGATGAGAGCGACGAGAATAAAAAAATTATTCATAAAAATGGAGATTATATCACTCCATTTTTTCTACGTGTATTTTTTCTAACATTATTACACCACTCATGTAAATGTACTTGTCTCAATTTTTTTACCCGTGAGGGTTTTTTGTGTGATATCGATGCTGGAGGTGAATAAATTCATGGGGAATCCCTCACATTTGTAGTAGTGACGATCTGCCTCCCTGTATTTCTAACTCGGATGATATACAGATATTGCAGTCTTATTTACCCCTCGATCATTTATCGCATCCACTGTCGGTAAGTAAGATTCCTGTCTAGTTGCCAAAATAGATGAGAGCGACGAGAATAAAAAAATTGGTGGCATATCAGCTGTTCAGCAAGCAAAGAGTCGCGCAATAAAGGAGCGCGACATTGACGTTTATTTTTTCTCTCTCGATATACGAAAAACGTGCAAACTGTGATTGAAAAAATGAATACTGCACTAAAATCTACCATGTCGCTGGTGAGTTTAAAAAAAGACCGTTGGGATTTAATTCTTCACCTACTCCTTTTTTTGTTCAATTTTAAATTTTACGATGTTGCAGGTTAGAAGACCCGGTAAAAATATACGGGCGCTTAGCACGACGTTGATTGCTCGCGATTCTCACGATCTTCACCATCCAGAGGGTCGCGAACCCAGTATACCGCCTTATGTCGAACGCGAAGGCGAAAGCACGGATCTCAAACGAGCTCGGTGAGATTATCTCTTTATTTCAGGTTGAAAATATTACGTAAATCTGATACATCGCGATTGAAAGTTCGCGGTGTCTACGGTAACGTAAACACGTTACTTTGATGGTAGAATTAAAGTAACGAAAAACTACTCGTTGCTTTAGTGGTAGAATTAAAGTAACGAAAAGCTACTCGTTGCTTTAGTGGTAGAATTAAAGTAACGAAAAGCTACTCGTTGCTTTAGTGGTAGAATTAAAGTAACGAAAAGCTACTCGTTGCTTTAGTGGTAGAATTAAAGTAACGAAAAGCTACTCGTTGCTTTAGTGGTAGAATTAAAGTAACGAAAAGCTACTCGTTGCTTTAGTGGTAGAATTAAAGTAACGAAAAGCTACTCGTTGCTTTAGTGGTAGAATTGAAGTAACGAAAAACTACTCGTTGCTTTAGTGGTAGAATTAAAGTAACGAAAAGCTAGTCGTTGCTTTAGTGGTAGAATTAAAGTGACGAAAAACTACTCGTTGCTTTAGTGGTAGAATTGAAGTAACGAAAAGTCCCGTGTAACTCAAGGTTTTCCCGTTACAGTGACTTAACGTTACTTTAATCGTACAATTGAAGTAACGAAAAGCTACTCGTTGCTTTAGTGGTAGAATTAAAGTAACGAAAAGCTACTCGTTGCTTTAGTGGTAGAATTAAAGTAACGAAAAGCTACGCGTTGCTTTAGTGGTAGAATTGAAGTAACGAAAAGTCCCGTGTAACTCAAGGTTTTCCCGTTACAGTGACTTAACGTTACTTTAATGGTACAATTAAAGTAACGAAAAGCTACTCGTTGCTTTAGTGGTAGAATTAAAGTAACGAAAAGCTACTCGTTGCTTTAGTGGTAGAATTGAAGTAACGAAAAGTCCCGTGTAACTCAAGGTTTTCCCGTTACAGTGACTTAACGTTACTTTAATGGTACAATTAAAGTAACGAAAAGCTACTCGTTGCTTTAGTGGTAGAATTAAAGTAACGAAAAGCTACTCGTTGCTTTAGTGGTAGAATTAAAGTAACGAAAAATACCGTGTAACTCAAGGTTTTCCCGTTACAGTGACTTAACGTTACTCTAATGATACACACAGAGAAATGGGTCTGATGAGTTTATTTAAATCAATTATGTGTATTTGGAATGAATGAAATCTCATTTCAGTCAAATAGAGTCGATTTCGATCAGATAAAATTTTATTTCAATCAAATAGAGTCTGTTCCGATGGAATAAAATACTATTAGGCTGTAATAATTTATTTATTTATTGACCAGCCTAATAGGATTTTATTTATTTAATAATATATAACTTATTTCGCCCAAAATGAGGTTGGCACAATAGTCATATGAGTGACTTTGCACTTCGTAATTCGTAAAAATAAAATAGAAGGAAATTACATTCCGCGTTAACGACCTGCTCAATGACTGAAGGGGAAATTTAGAGCAATATGCACTACAAATTTTGTTTTTTTTTGTCATTTATATGGAAATTGCTAATAGTGCAATAAAATTAAAGATTATTAATGAGAAATGAAATCGTTTTTTTCCTAGCTTGGTGTACCAGTCTCGTAAGCGAGGAATGCTTGAGAACGGCTTAGTTCTAAGCACATTTGCCAAGAAGTATCTCGACAGTTTCAACGACACTCAACTGCGACAGTACGACAGACTCATTAATCTGCCGTCAAACGATTGGGATCTATTTTACTGGGCAGCTGGTGTCAAGCCAACTCCCTCCGAATTTGATCACGAGATCATGGATTTGTTGAAGAAACACGTCAGAAATGACGATCGTCAAGCGAGAATCGTGCAACCCGAACTCTAAATACACGAAAACGTAGTCGCTATTCGAAAGTCTATTTCTTGTTGTTATTTTTTTCTTCCGTATTAAATTACTTACTAAATTAGAAAGGTAAGTAACTCATCGAACGACGTCGTAAAAAAATGTGAAAAATTACTTTTATTACATTACGAGTCATTCAGCATTGTATATACATTTTTTGTTCACGAGTGATGATTGAATACTGATTAAAGATTTTTGAAAGATTACTTTCGATTTTTCCTTCAACTTAAGATGAAAAATGACGTTAACGACGGGAACAAATTATTATTATACACTTGTGATGTTGGGCGGAGAACACAGAGATGATTAATCTACGAAACAATACAATGAAAGAGGAAAAGAAAAATTACAATCCTAAATTTGCAAACCTATGAGGATCCGCTAGGAACTCTTTCCTTTGGGTAAAATCTACAAGTCCGGGGCCTTTTGACGATGACGACCCGCGTCCTCGATTGAACGACGAATTATATCCTCCTCTTGCTGAACCGCGCGATTTTCCTCCGCTGAAATAAAAAAAAAGCGAGCGTTTTTGTGTTAAACGAGATTCTTAAGGGGGCGTCCATTAATCACGTGATGCGGTTTTATCAAATTTTTTACCCCCTCCCCCCCGTTCGTGATCAACCGTGATATTTCGGCGCACGCCTTTCCTCTGGCTTGTTATCACGTACTTTTTTCGTTATTGGGCAGATAAAAAACGGATTAAATGAAAAATAAATATAATACAATTTAGGCTGTTTCAAGTATATTTTAGTTGTATTGAAGCATATTTAGATTGATCTGATTTGCTATATATATATTTGATATTCCTGTATAGTTACGCTGTTGCTAAACAGCAATGTTCTTTTGTTAATAATAACCAAGAAGGAGTTCGGTCGATCGGGTTGAAAGAGACGGACGTGTTTGGAATCGACTCGTAATAAACATCTTTCATTTCTAAAACGGTGTGTTTTGACTATCATCGAAGTCATCTGACATTCGCTAGAAGTTGCGACAGTATACGATTCAAAATTCGCTTATATATAATAACATCGGTTTTTTACTAACTTTGGGATCGTCAGGCATATCACGTATCGAAAGTAAATAAAGTGACTAGTATTTGAAGCAATCACTAGTTAGCCACTAGTCATCGGCTACCCACGGATTCTCGATACTCCTTTCCACGCTTACAGAAGCTTCATTTTGCAACCGATTACTTTCACCCTGCACATCCGACAATGCGTCTTCGTCGTTCTCTTCGCCACTAATCCGTCCAATGCTTTTATTTTTCTTGTGAAGAGTTTTGTGGCCAGCAACAGCTTTTTTGTGCAAAACTATTGCCCAAATTTTTTTCTCGGAACTGCGAAACTTCTCGAATCATATAATAGAATCTACACGGTAATATTAATAAATAATGTATCGAGAAATGTACGTGACTTTGGACCAAGATCCCTCCCCTCCCCCATGTGATCATTCATGATGATTTTCAGTACCCCCCCCCCCCCCCCCCCCCCCCTTTCAGATCCTCACGTGATTAATGAATGCCCCCTAAGATCGCCGTTCCTCCGCTGAAATAAAAAAAGCGAGCTTTTTTGTGTTAAACGAGATTCTTAAGGGGGCGTCCATTAATCACGTGATGCGGTTTTATCAAATTTTTGACCCCCTCCCCCTCCATTCGTGATGAACCGTGATATTTCGGCGCACGCCTTTCCTCTGGCTTGTTATCGGGTACTTTTTTCGTTATTGGACAGATAAAAAAAGGATTAAATGAAAAATAAATATAATACAATTTAGGCTGTTTCAAGTATATTTTAGTTGTATACGATTCAAAATTCGCTTATATATATAACATCGGTTTTTTACTAACTTCGGGATCGTCAGGCATATCACGTATCGAAAGTAAATAAAGTGACTAGTATTTGAAGCAATCACTAGTTGGCCACTAGTCATCGACTACCCACGGATTCTCGATACTCCTTTCCACGCTTACAAAAGCTTCATCTTGCAACCGATTACTTTCACCCTGCACATCCGACAATGCGTCTTCGTCGTTCTCTTCGCCAATAATCCGTCCAATGCTTTTATTTTTCTTGTGAAGAGTTTTGTGGCCAGCAACAGCTTTTTTTGTGCAAAACTATTGCCCACATTTTTTTCTCGGAACTGCGAAACTTCTCGAATCATATAATAGAATCTACACGGTAATATTTAAAAATAATGTATCGAGAAATGTACGTGACTTTGGCCCAAGATCCCTCCCTTTCCCCATGTGATCATTCATGATGATTTTCAGTACCCCTTCCAGATCCTCACGTGATTAATGGATGCCCCCTAAGATCACCTAACGAGTCATACAGTCGTCTAGAATTTTTTTTTTACCTGTAATTTCCTCGTTTGTACCTTTTAGCGCCACTACCTCGAGTACTTGTACTTCTGCGCTTTCTCCCTCGAGCACGGTAACCCGAACGTGAGGGTGATGCCGCGGTATCGATCCACGCATCGCTTCCATCGACTTCTTGCTCTTCTTCTTTGTCATCTTCGCACAACAAGACTAGAAATAAGACGAATCACACACAAATGAGATACTTTTGGCACGTGAAAGGCTGTCGAATGTTCTACGTTTAGCCTCTTCAACATTGATCAATAATTATTTGATGTTATGATGCTTCGACGTGACAGCCTGTAATATCTCAATTTTCCTGGATGGAAGTTTGGCAAATCGAAACGTGAAATTGGAAACGTGAAAAATGTAGGACTGCAGTTTTTCTGCGCATGCGCTGGATATTCTTTCACACCTTACTACAAAAGGCGTTTTTGCACACACTTTTGAAGCACGGAATAGGGCAATTTTTGTACATGTGTTAAAAAAATATTCGAAAATGTTGATGGTCATCGATTCGATATCTTTTGGACAACTGAACGCTACTCGGCACGGATAACAGGGATTGCCAAGTTTTCGTTTTGAAAATTTCCAGTAACTTACCTATTTTTTCCGCAGCAAATTTCTGTGTAATATCGAGGAGAGCTTTTCCATACTTCTCGAAATTTGCTTTGGTTACGTGCGGAATTTTGAGCATCGCTTCCTCCGAATCCGGTAGTTGCTGACTCATTGCTCGAATAGCGATCATATTCATAATGGAGGACGCGGAGACATCAAGAGCACCGGCGATACCCTTGACAATTGCCATCAACTCGCTGTAACACCTGTCTTGCAAATCCTTGAGAATCTTGTTAGCTGGTTGCGCGTCAGAAGATACAGTCGCGACGGCAGTCGATGCCGTTGATATGCGCATCGGGAAAAGTATCTAATAACAATACGAATGTTGTTATCCACCGATCTGATGATTTGAAAAAAAAAATTGCGATGTTTTCTGTCCAAGGAAAATTAAACGGAAACTCTGAAAAGGTGTTGACACAAATTCTTCGAGCGGTTCAAATTTTATAACACTTTTCATTGCTAGAAAAACGTTTTACGAGCTAAAACAAATTAACTCGACCAACCACTTCTCTAATATGGTTCGCGATGATGGGGAACAATGAGGAAAGCAAGAATAGAACGGCTAAGACAAAGACTATATTGAATGGATTCTTTGGTGAAATCCGGGGCATTTTATGGAGTAGAGATTAGGGGATGGAAGAGGAGAGAAGAGGTGGAAAGAGTACATGTCAGACTTGCAAAAGCCGCGTTGGACGTCGCCAAGAACACACCAGATTAAATTTGGAGACTCGAAGCAGAAAGAAGAAGTTTGGAAGTAGAGTCAAGGAGGAAAGCGGATAAGTATTTGGTCGGGATACAAAAAATGGAAGACAATAGATGGCCAAAATTATGTCTCCGGGAGAAAGTAAGGGATATCCTCAACGGAAAACCGTCAAAATGGAGGAATGACCTGAAAATGGCAATGAAAAAAGTCGGGGATGGCAGTAATGTTGCGACTTGAGACAAGAACTCTAACAATCTTGCTCGTTTTCGCTTGGGCATGTCTACTTTTTGAAATCTCATCTCGATCGTTTCATGTAAAGTTAATTCGTTGTCTTGAGTGTCATATTATTGAACTGACAAGCGTAAACGAGCGAGAATCTCGAAACTTAGTGGTTAATCTGTACTCTATAGCAAAGCTAAAAGGCCCTGAAAAGTCACTTAGCGTTGAAAAAAATGATTAAAAAATCATATTACTTTTTCAAAAAAACCATTTTTTTGTGATAAAAAAATTTTTTCCGAAATTTCTTATTGGCACTATCAAAAAGAGCAACCCTTAAGACATGATGTTAAACTGTTTCGAATTATTTTGCACATTCAGCAACCGAATGAAAAGAGCTCAAAGTCAGTTCTAAAAAAAAGGCTCTTGCCGACTTTAATGACTTTAGTGGCTTAAGTGTGTTGAATATAATGATGAGATGGTCATTAAAATTTGTGTACAAAGTACAACTACTTGACGTACAATTCGTGCAGTATTTGCATTTTTGTCGCTTTTGTGAGGCTCGGAAAAAAAATTCAAAGTAATTATGCCAAAACTCACATGTTATTTAAATGAGAAAATGTTTGTGCTTACAGGCACGTTTTCCGGTTGTGATAGAGCTCTCAAATTATAACCAAATTTTTTTGAATTTATTTCGAACAAAATGAATGGCCGTCTTCGATAAAATCGCTCAACAGCGAAATTAACGACCACTGTAATATTTATATTGTATTGATCTTTTGGAAAGTCCACAATTCAAATAACATCCGATAAAATTTAATAGCCAATACCTTAGCGTTCTTCGATCTCATAAATTCATTCGCCTTCTGCCCAATTTTGATGTAACCGCAGGCAATTTCGTTCTTGATGTACATGTCTTCCTGCAGATATTCGTCAATCACTAATTTATGAAGCAATCTTTCGATGTCAACTTTTGCCCACGATCGTCCTCGACCATAAATCGGGCTTGTTGTTAGACCTGCATCGCGTATTTTCTGCAGATTGCTACCCTTGTAAATGTCTGTGAGGTAGAGCACGGTGAGATTACACGAGCGCGATTGATTGATCACTCTAACGGCTTGTAATATCGCTTTTACGTCTTCTGTCACGTCGATCATTGTGAAGTCCTCCTGCAAATAATTGGTATCAATTGTATCGTCCAATACAAGCTCTAGAAATTAGAAGAATCGATTTTTCTAAGGTTCAAACAATAATTTAAGTGTGTAGTTAAGGAGATTTGGTGACGACTATCGAAGTAAAATCACTGCTAAATTTTCGTAATTGATTTGTTAAGGTTTAATGCATTAAAAAACAATGGTGAAAGGTGATTTGTATTGAAGCATCTATACTTAATCCAGTGAAAAATCAATAGTGACGAATTGGCATTAGGATTAACTGATTAACTTGTTTTATAATGCATTGTTTTTAATGCATTAAATTTAAAAGAATCAATTACGAAAATTTACCACTGATTTGACTTCCATAGTCGTCATCGAGCCTCCTTAAGATCACACGGTAGAAGTTAAACTTCTAAAGTCGAGATATATATTATCAGGAACATAAACGATGCACGAGCATAAATATACAGGAACCGGTATACGATTTTTTTTAATGATAAAAGACATGCAAACGATTTTTAGCCGTTACAAAATTTTCTTAACATTCGTTATTTATATGGGTTATTTCGCTAAATATCGAACGAAAGTCTGGTCATTAAATTATTGGTGTTCTTTTTTTTATGATCGATTCACTTTACCTACTGATAGAAAGAGAAAGGCGAAATTTGAGATTTTTCGCTCATCATTCCCTAAGGAAAACGACTACTTTGATTTTGAACTAAAAATGTTAACATTAAATTTTAACTTTTTACCGCATCCGATCGAAAAACGTAAAAGTAGTATTTTTCTTCGGCACTTTTTCGAACTTACCGAACAAAAATATTTATGTTCACATTCAACGAAATTTTCGAAGGCAAAAAGTTTTTTAATTGGCGTTGGCATTATTATCATTATTATTCAAACTCAATCTTCTTAGCATCGTTAGCGATATTATTCTGATTTTCTTCAAATTCTAATTGCATCAAACCTTCAAAACCATCTTCATTATGTGTGAAAGAAATTTTAGAACATAAACAGAAAAACACACGCACTTTAATGTCAAACATTGAAATTTTATATTACCTTTCCACTTTTAAAAAAGTATAAAGTTATATTAAAAGGAAAAAAATGGTTACCTTGCATCGACAATTGTCGCAAGCCGTAATTTTGTTGGCCATGCACTTTTCTCGGTTGAAAATTTCACCGAAATAATTGAGCTGCTGAGCACGACGACAGTCCGTTTGATTCTCGGCGAAGGAAACCATTTTCACCAAATTATCGAGATGCGTCTTGATAACATCACGATTCGCCGATTTATCGAGTTCGATCATCTTTCTGAGTCTATAGACGTCGGCATAATTGTAGAAGAGAATGCATTCAGCGTTATCGCCGTCGCGTCCTGCGCGACCGCTTTCCTGATAATAGCCCTCGATGGATTTTGGAAGTGAAGCGTGGATGACAAAACGCACATTCGGCTTATCGATGCCCATGCCGAAAGCTATTGTCGCGCATACCACTTTAATCTGCGTTCAAATTCAGACGGATTCAATTATTTAAACTGTTGGAAATCCACGGTGTAAAATTGTACGGTGTTAGGGGCGAAATTTTCGATGTTTTGTCAACACAATTGTTGTTGGAACTATTATTTTGTTTTACATTCCAAGGATAACGCGATAGTTCTGAACCCTTGTATTCGCTTGTTATTGTTTATTAGTTACGAACATTGTGACTCGATAACATCCTGATAGGGATGATTTATCTCTAATAAATCATTCTCAATACTAATTGTATGTTTATACTAATTTATCTCGGAAGTCGATTCACCTCATTCCCACAATTGTGAAAGATATTTTTCTACCCTCGATGGATTTTGGAATTGAAGCGTGTATGACAAAACGCACATTTGGCTTATCGATGCCCATGCCGAAAGCTTTTGTCGCGCATACCACTTTAATCTGCGTTCAAATTCAGACGGATTTAATTATTTACACTGTTGGAAATCCACGGTGTAAAATTGTACGGTGTTAGGGGTGAAATTTTCGGTGATTTGTCAACACAATTGTGAAAGATATTTTTCTACCCTCGATGGATTTTGGAAGTGAAGCGTGTATGACAAAACGCACATTCGGCTTATCGATGCCCATGCCGAAAACTACACTGTTAAAAATATTATTAAATTTACAACACGTTTAATATACGAAGTTATATAAAATTTACAAACGAGGTATACCAAATTCAAATTCATATATAACGTATAGAAATTTTTATAATTCTGTTTTAATTTTTATACCTGTATGTTGAAATTAATGTAGCTGACATTGAAATTTAATAAGCTGTGTATTGCAAAAGTTGATTCACAAACTTCGTTGTAATATTAATATATCACTGTTGAAAATATTATTAAATTTACAACACGTTTAATATACGAAGTTATATCAAATTTACAAACGCGGTATACCAAATTCAAATTCATATATAATGTATATAAATTTGTATAATTCTGTTGTAATTTCAATACCTGAATGTTGAAATTGATGTAGCTGACATTGAAATTTAATAAGCTGTGTATTGCAAAAGTTAATTCACAAACTTTGTTGTAATGTTAATATATCACTGTTGAAAATATTATTAGATTTACAACACGTTTAATATACGAAGTTATATCAAATTTAAGTTTGTGTGTAAATAATGACAAATATTGCATTGTTCTTAATATACGAATAATTTAATATTTATACATACTTGTATATGAAATTTCATATACTGTATATGCATAAAACTTCATATACATTTTATGAATTTTCATACAAAAATTTTTAACAGTGTATTGTCGCGCATACCACTTTAATCTGCGTTCAAATTCAGATGGATTCAATTATTTACACTGTTAGAAATCCTCGGTGTAAAATTGTACGGTGTTAGGGGTGAAATTTTCGGTGTTTTGTCAACACAATTGTGGAAGATATTTTTCTACCGACGATTGAGTTGATAATGGTTATTAGAGTGGGTAAAAAAATCGACATTTTTTTTAAAAATCCGACACACGAAATAAGTTGCTTAGTATCTGTAGAAAGTACTCACCACGTATGAGCTCTTAATATTAATGGGAAGATTATGCTCATCATCGATTTGCATTTTCAATTTAGTCTCATAAAAATGACCATGTCTTATCACCAACAGACTATAAAACCTGTACCATCGTTTATATTTATAGAAAATTGAACGCTCTACAACAATGGTGTCTTATGGTTTTTTGATTAATCTAACTGTTCAAAAGATATTCGAGGTCAAAGATTGAAGCATTTTGAGGTAAAGTAACTTTTTGTTTGGCATTTTGTAACTTACTGACAAATAATTATTGACGATTGAGTTTGTATTATTCTTATAGGAAATTGAACGCTCTACAAAAAAAGGTCTCTAGTGGTTAATCGATTATTCTAACCGTTTAGAAGATATTCGCATTGGAATATCAATGCATACTGCTATTCATAGTTTTTTAACGATTATTTTCAATTAATCCGTTTAATTTATAAATTTTGAAATAATTTATAAGAATTCAAGTTTATCTTGATGAAATGTCAGTTTTCAAGTTATGTTTCATCTTTTGTTTAAGAATATATTTCTTTGAATCAATTTTTTAACAATATTTTCTTTCTGTAATTTTACTCTTATCACAGTTTAAGATCGTTATTTAATATTTTTGAGTGGATTTATTTAAAATGTAACTCAGCAGTGTAGAAATATAAGAGGAAACATAGAAATGACATAAAACCACAGATGGCGCTAGTATGAAAAGTAATGAATAACAGGCATGTTTACAAATTTTAAAAAAACAAAGGAAATATTTTAAAAAAGTTAATTTCACCCAATACTTACGAATTCAACGATATTTTTAAAAAATTTCAATTATTATTATTTTTCTTTAAATTTGTAAATATGCCATAAGAGCCCATGTTAAAATGCATGCATAAAAAAATTAATTTTATGTAAACGATGTAGACGAAAATTCCAAAAAAATTCATGTGAGTTCGTCATGAATTATTTAAAACGCGGTAATTATTTCAGATTTTTCTGTGCATTTTCAATTTTATTAACGAACCTCCTTAACATCCTACTCAGTGACTGAAGGGAAAATGTAGAGCAATATGCACTACAAATTTAAAAAAATTTGTCATTTATATGGAAATTTCTAATAGTGCGTTGGTTGACTAGCAGATGCCTCCTTAAAAAAATCATTCGTATGAAACTTTCGAAAAACGAAAAAAATATTTGTTTAACATCCAAATCATAGGCGAACTTCCTTACAGCATGATTAAATTAAGAAAAGAAAAAACTTGGCTTTGTAGATTATCAGGTATTGTCCTAAGGTTTTCAACAAGAATTCACCTCTTCGGAGATCCATCTTCCTTGCACATCACTGCGTTGATTGTCGGTGAGACCAGCGTGATAGGCCAAAGCTTTCAGACCGTTTGATTGCATCTGAACGGCATAATCGTCGCAATCTTTCCGCGACAAGCAGTAAACTATGCCGCACTCATTTTTCCACTTGGACTTAATCATGGCGATCGTTTCGTCCGAGCAGTTTTTCCCTTTTTTCGCGATAACTCCGTATCGAAGATTCGGCCGATTGAAACTGCTCATAAACCTGGAAAAATAGTTGAGCTTATCGATTTTTCAAATCGAATCAATGACTTTTTCGGGGAGATTTGGAAAGATAGCGTACCATTTGGGTTGTGGCATACTGAGCTGGTGCAAAATATCAGTTCTGACTCGCGGTGTCGCAGTCGCCGTCAGAGCGATCGTCGGAACACGCGGATAATTGTCTCTGAGAGACTTGAGCTTTTTATAATCCGGCCGAAAATCGTGACCCCACTGACTGACGCAGTGAGCCTCGTCAATGACAAATCGCGACAACAATCCTCTCTCGTATAATCTCGTCATGATAGCGCTGAACTTTTGCGATGCCGAGATCTTTTCGGGGGTAACGTACAGCAGACGCAAACCCGGATTTTCCTTGGAAAGTTCTCGATATATTCCATCGGCTTGTTTTTCCGTTATCGAGCCCGACATGTGAGCCGCGGGTATCTATCAGAATGTAATAACGTCTATTTGTTAGTTGCGTGCATTCTTCATTTTTAGCGCAACTTTATTAACGAAAAGAGTGCAATTCGTATGTATTTTTACAGGTACATCACTATCAATTTTTGTAAGAGGCATTCTCTGGAATTGAGTCACTTCTTGCTTCCGCATAGAAGACGCTTTGTTTTCGTGGAGAAAAAAAACGTGGTGTGTGTGTATGTGTGTGTGTGTACATGGTGCCCAGTAAAAAGTCCGTACGAAATTCAAGAACATTTTCGGAAAATTTTACGCCAATTTTTTAAAAAATTTCAAGCATATTTTAAAAAATTTCAAGCATATTTTTTTTTTCAAATTTCAAGCATATTTTTTTTTTCAAATTTCAAGCATATTTTTTTTCAAATTTCAAGCATATTTTTTTTCAAATTTCAAGCATATTTTTTTTTCAAATTTCAAGCATATTTTTTTTTCAAATTTCAAGCATATTTTTTTTCAAATTTTAAGCATATTTTTTTTCAAATTTCAAGCATATTTTTTTCAAATTTCAAGCATATTTTTGAAAATTTTCAAAAGTATTTTTGTAAAAATTCAAAAGTATTTTTGTAAAAATTCTAAAGTATTTTTGTAAAAACTCTAAAGTATTTTTGTAAAAATTCAAAAGTATTTTTGTAAAAATTCTAAAGTATTTTTGTAAAAATTCAAAAGTATTTTTGTAAAAATTCTAAAGTATTTTTGTAAAAACTCTGAAGTATTTTTGTAAAAATTCAAAAGTATTTTTGTAAAAATTCTAAAGTATTTTTGTAAAAATTCAAAAGTATTTTTGTAAAAATTCTAAAGTATTCTTGTAAAAATTCAAAAGTATTCTTGTAAAAATTCAAAAGTATTTTTGTAAAAATTCAAAAGTATTTTTGTAAAAATTCAAAAGTATTTTTGTAAAAATTCAAAAGTATTTTTGTAAAAATTCAAAAGTATTTTTGTAAAAATTCAAAAGTATTTTTGTAAAAATTCAAAAGTATTTTTGTAAAAATTCTAAAGTATTTTTGTAAAATTTCTAAAGTATTTTTGTAAAAATTCTAAAGTATTCTTGTAAAAATTCTAAAGTATTTTTGTAAAAATTCTAAAGTATTTTTGTAAAAATTCTCAAGTATTTTTGTAAAAATTCTAAAGTATTTTTGTAAAAATTAAAAAGTATTTTTGTTAAAATTCAAAAGTATTTTTGTAATTAGACCAATAAATAAACAAAAGAAGATAACTTGTCTCTTCATAGAAAGACAAAAGGCAGCGTTTGTATCGCCAACGTAGTTTATCGATAAATCTCAACACTCTCCAATCTAATATTTTAGATAACGTCAATTTTCTCATCCGCAAATATTCACATATTGTAATAATGCTTTAATGTAATCAATTATAGCCCAAATCTGAGATGGACGAAAAAAATGGCTAATTTGACAGAGAACGCTCGATAAATTTTAACGATATCAAAATAAAAGTGATAGTTTTAAAGTTCAGAAGTTCGAAAGTTCTGGAATTCTATTTTTGACGAACTTGACATTTTTATGGCATTGGTAAATAAATAAGGAAAATTAAGTGATTAGATAATGACTCACATCGAGGGACGTAAGTTTTTGAACCTGATCGAGAATCAGACTCTTCAGAGGTGATATAACAATAGTTACACCCTGAGTAATTAGAGCTGGCAGTTGATAGCACAATGATTTTCCTCCTCCAGTCGGCATAAGTACGAAACAGTCGTAACCCAAGAGTGCAGCGTTGATTGCTTGCAGTTGATTTGGTCGGAACGAGTACAGACCAAAAATCCGTCGAAAGATCTGCAAAATCATATTTTAATCAGTCAAGAAGATCTACATTTTTCGGAATAGATACTAAATTAAAATTCAGCCACACTTTTTCCGATCCTCTCTGATCTGCCGAATAATTTTATATATCAAACTACAACTAAAATTCACACTATGTGAATTTTTCAGAATTTTCAGAAACATATTTTAGAAAATGCCATTTGGTTTTGAGTTTAATTGTCTTGGAAACTTGAAGTTACTGAAAGAAATGTCTTCACATAGAAAAAGTTGTCGGTGTTGTTTTGTTAACTTTCGTGTGGAATGTTTGAAATAATTATCACATTTCGGTGAGCATCTGCCGAATCTTCTATACTTATTATAAAAGGAAATGGCCGAAAACGTTTGTGTGTCTGTATGTTCCGAATTTGAAATTTTTCAGAATTTCTAAGATTCCTAAAAGTTCCAACATTTCCAAAATTTCCAAAACGTTGCAAATTGTACAAATTTTCAAATTTTTCAAAATTTTTCAGAATTTCTAAATTTTTTTAAATTTTCAGAAATCTCCAAAATTTTTAAAAGTTCCAAAATTTGTTAAACTTCCAAAAATCTCAAAATTTTTATGTTAGCTACGGAATTTTGAGTGAGTCGTTTCAAGTTGGGCATGAAATTTTGAGCGAGTCGTGTCGAGTTGACCAAAGAATTTTGCGCGATTCATTTCAAGTGGACCATGGAATTACGAGTGAGTCGTCCCAATTTAGTCATGGAATTTTGAGCAAGTCGTTTTAAGAAGACTCAAGATATTGAAGATATTCAACCAAGGTTTTGCGAACGCGCGAAGCACGTGAGCCACAATAACACCCTAGTAATTTTATATATCAAACTACAACTAAAATTCACACTATGTGAATTTTTCAGAATTTTCAGAACCATATTTTAGAAAATGCCATTTGGTTTTGAGTGTAATTGTCTTGGAAACTTGAAGTTAATGAAAGAAATGTCTTCACATTTAAAAAAGTTGTCGGCATTGTTTTGTTAGTTTCCTTTTGTTACTGTTCAAAACATATAGAAATCGTAAAAAATGGCATATCACTGAACCTCTCAAAAACCAATATGGCCCCTCGAAATATCAACAGGTTCTTTGAAATAAGATATAAACGTTTCTGGAGCTAAGATGTGTTAAATCAGACCGAACACCCATCCTTTGATTATTTCTGAACCTTTCAAAACTGTCGGAATGTCGATTACACAAACCAAATTCACGCATAGTGTAAACTACGTTCCCGTAGTTTTGTGTGCTTTCGGCCAAGGTTCAGAGCATTTTCTACTATTTTTCTTCACTCTTTTATCATAAACTTGCCGCGTTTTTCTCAAAACTACTTTTTCAAAGTCCGTGTTCACTGCCATTTGAAAACTACTCGACCGATTCATTTCAAACTTTGTACACATTTTCTACATATAAAATACCTTCCCCCAACATTTAATTAAATTTTTATTTTTACATTAAGGGTGTTCCCCACCCACAAAATGGCGAATTTTCGTGGAAAATAACAGTTCACACTTTAGATGGCCGCCAAAAATGTTTAAATTGAAAAAAAAAAAATTATCAGAGAACGTTGGGAGGAAGATTTGATTATAATTTAACTAAATTTTCATGGTTCTTCATTTTCAGATAATTTCCGGCCGAGTTATATTGAACACCGCAATTTTATTTTTCCCAACACGTTCTGGGAAAAGCTCTGTTACCGGCTAATGCTTCAATATTTCTGCATGAAAAAATTACACAACATTGTCAAAAGTATGCTCAATAATGTGCAAAAGGTTTGAATACAATTGCTCAATCCATATTTGAGAAAAAAAATCGCAAAAAAGTGTTTTTTTAACGCTGGAAACTCTAATCCCTCCCATAAAAAGTAATAAACGGAAGGGGAAGAGTTGCTAGTATTATAGAGTATATACCTTGAGCATCTCTCTAGAATGTTCGTAATCGACGCCATCGAATTCGCCGCTGACGCCGTCGTTCTTGTAATTTCCGGTAAAATTGCCAATTTCAAAATTCTGCTGATCCGCCTTGAGCGTAACAACCTGTGAATTTTCCTTTTGACTATCATTCTTTGGTGGTTCTTCGTGATAACCAGTGAACTCCGGAAGTTGTTCCAACTCTTGAGTTAACGTTGGTTCTATTCTTTGCGACGCTGAAGTTGAACAACTGTAGCCAAAGCTTTCGCCAAAAGTCGCCCATGGATCTTGTGAATCTTTCTTTTTCGTACCAGGAGGAGAAGAAGGTGGTTTTGTTGGTTTAGAGGGCATTTGATAGAGTTCGTAATCGTCGGGATCAACGATATCATCGAATTGCGTTGCAAATTCGTTGTCAAACTGTTTGCCACTTGAATCTGCAGCAGCAGATTCACTATTGGGCGGTGAGATAGACGTGTTATGCTCGACAATTGGCTCTTTTATTTCCACAGTCGCTGAAGCTTTCTGCGGCTGATTTCGTTCCCAAATTTCATCGATCTTCTTCGTCATTTTCGTGGAAATCGTAGCCTTTACCGGTCGTTTTAATTGAAAAGTGCTGCGTTTATGTTGAGCAGGTGATTCCGATTCGCTCAAATAATTACTCTGCTTCAGCTTTTCCGTATTTTTAGGCTCCCGAGAAAGCTGACTACTTTCCCGAAGAACTGTTGTGGCTGTTGCTCGCGAACTTTGGCAACTTTCGCGGAAAATCAGACTCTCCTCGTCAGGACTTTGGCAACTTTCTCGATGATTAGGAGGATCTTCTTGAGACGATGATTTTCCTCGGTACGAAGCCGAATGTTTTGTCGAACTTTTCGTGGGAACGGCTTCGTCGTCTTCGTTGAGATTCCGACAATAATTGCTAGTTTCACGCGATTGCACGACATTCTTTTCGAGCCTGAAATTCAAGGGAACGTAATCGTCAACCTCATCAGGATAATCCGTTTCCGTTGACGTATTCAGGCTCTTCGCTTCCATTTTCGTCGCCGTTGAGATTCTCTTCTCCGTTAAACGTATTTTCGCCTGTACGTGCTTATGCAACGTCTTCAACTGACTAAAAGCATCCGGATCGAAACGCGGAAATTTTTCTAATATTGCTACGGGTATTTTCTCCAGGGCGTTGTAAAATTTTTCGAGTATTTCATTTTGAAGATCTTTGAGACTATGGCAGTGTTCGGTTAGTTCCTCTTTTTTTACCTGGATCAAGAGAGAAAAAAAGATGGTTTTTCAAGAAAACTTTTTGTTTTTCGACCTTGCCGATCAGCAGTTTATCTCTTCGCGTGTTGGTGACTCGTATCTACGTCATGACGTATTAGATTATATTAAAACTGCTCTGCGTCATGACGCGACATTACCGTTCATGTGGCCACTAATGGTACAGTGGTCACAAATGGTACATCTACGCTATTGGCTTCGCGCGTAGCCTTAATCCGCGGCCATTTTGGACAGCCAGCGATCGCAGTGGCAAAATTGTGCGACACCGTATCAACACCTGACACAGTGTCAGATGTTGTTGTACGTTAATTAACGTTAATATTAACAATTTGTTGATTAGTGGACAATATGATTGCGAGAAAACGAAAGGCGTCAGTCTTGTGTTGCGTCCGCCAACGCCTTTCCCTTCACAATACCTTGCGGATTGAAGTTAATATTGTGCGTTATTGCTTTGAATCCCGTTCTTATTACTGCCTCCATTCTTGCACGATAGCTATCACAGACGTCGTAAACATAAACACCGGCGAAACGAGCAGACGACACCGGGCAACCGAAAATTTACCTTCAGTTTTTACGGAATAATTCGAAAAAGGAGAAGCTATTGCCATAAAAAAAAATAATAAAAAATGAAGTAAACATCCTTTGTTTTATATTTATAACAATGCTCTTCAGTTATTTGTTTCATACAATCAAAAAATCTTTTTTTTAATATTACCATAAGAATAAATGCTCGTCGTTGATACGGTTATGTCAAGAGTCGCCACAAGTGGCGCTAGTTGTCCCAACGCACGAAGCCAATAGCAAGTTGAAGACAGAAGAGAGTGGCACAGGTCTTCACGGACGAGCCAATCAGAGGCAGAAAAAAAAAAAAAGTTGAAGACAGACGGAAGATGCGCAAAGTCCGCGTACTCAAAGGGTTAATTCGCTGACGGCCCTCAATTATAATTACCATAATTTGCTCATTAAGCTTGACATCTAAAATAGCTGCGTAACAATTTACAATCTGCATTCATATTTTACAAACCCATATTTACTTACAGGCATCGATAACATCAGTGGTTTTGACTTGACAGAACTAATCCACGGAGTCAATTGACTATCGATTCCCAATGGTTTAAGATTCAGTTTAAAATCCGGACCTTCCCATTTTTTTGACGGACTTCCTTTCGCCTTCGGAGTTTTCGACGGAGAAACATCACTTTCAGAATCCACCGAAATAATGCTGCTCCGCGATGAAATTATCTTTCTCTTTATTGGCGTTATCTTTTTGGGGGGCGAAAATTTTCCACCTTTACCCAAAAAAGTGGTTTCGTCGGAATCTGTTTCGTTTATCGACGAATTTTCGAGTTTTTTCATTTTTGGTTCCATTCCCAAAACCGGAGACGTGCAGTCGCGGATTTTACCGTTCATTGGCTTTGTTCC
This sequence comes from Tromatobia lineatoria, assembly GCA_949699805.1. Classification (NCBI taxonomy): domain Eukaryota; kingdom Metazoa; phylum Arthropoda; class Insecta; order Hymenoptera; family Ichneumonidae; genus Tromatobia; species Tromatobia lineatoria. The sequence continues at coordinate 6,417,911 of OX453054.1, forward strand.
GTTGGATAAACTGTTTATGGAAACTTTGATGGCATTGGGAGAGTTGATTATTGCCGAATTTCTCATTGGAGTTTCATCTTTCACGTCTGAATCGTCGTCGCTCTCCGATGAGCTGATAAAATTTCTAGATACTCGCCGCTTAGGCAAAATGCTCTGTTCTCCGTTACCGATTTTTGAGAGCATGTTCGATTCTCCTGTCGAATCATTGCCATTCGATACAAACTTCGTTTGCTCTGATTTTAATGGTGTCTTCTCCATAACATTGCAAAATGAGTCCTCTGAACTCTGTTGTAATTTAAAAAAAATTCTATCAGATATATTTCATTTTTTGAGCCACTTTGAAATTGTTTTCATCATGTTTTCCAAAATTTGTCATTCGGGTTATCTAAATAAAGTATTGTGGATATTTTTTTAAGTTGATCGAAATTTTGGGTAGAAAATGTATCAATCCTTTAGAATATTTTATATCTATGTTCTGAATGAAGTTTCATGCAATTGGAATTTAAATACTGTGATCAGAAAAAATTTAGAAAAGATGTATGAGGCATTCCACGTGATTTCAGCCACGCAAAAAAAAAGTCGAAAAAATGTCTAAAAATCGGGTTCAGTGATTATAATAGATACACCAAATTTTTATTTTTTTGAAATTTTTTCTGGCGAAATATGTCATATTTTTCATTTTTTATTAAACCGATGATATGTCGGGAACGATTAATCGTATCGACATCTAAAAAAACGAAAATGTGCGTTTTTTCATGACCCACGAGAAAATAATTGATTCAGAATTAATTGTGTAATTTCAGACTATATTTTACTACAAAATTAATGATAATTTTTTTTTGCGAAAAGGACTTTGGAATGTGTTATCGAAAAAATTATTGCCAATTGTGTATGAAAATCCTTAATTTTTAGTTTTTTTTTTAGATATTTAAAAAATTATATTGATACTAGTTTTTGGAAAAAAAAATTAAAGTTCTTATATTATACCAAACTTCAAGGAAAACTTTTGTTCATTTGTTTAAAAATTCATTTAGTCCATTTATAATAAAAATGACTGCAAAAAAAAATGTCTACTCAGTATTATTCTATTCATTGTTTGGATGTCATTTTTATCAAATGTAAAAGAAAATTCTGTACAAAAATAACTTCCCCTCCTTTTTTTTTTGTTTTCATCATTTTAACAGTTTTTTTTTTTAGAAAAAAAAAAGAAAATTATCGTGATTGAGAGAAGTACAAATATTGCATTTCATGATAAGCATTTGTTCATATGTTTTGTAAGTCAATTTGACCATTTGAAAAAAAATTCCCTTGCATAAACAGATTCTACTCCATATTTTTAAAAAATTATATTGATACTAGTTTTTGGAAAAAAAAAAAGTTCTTATATTATACCAAATTGCAAGGAAAACTTTTGTTCAGTTGTTCAAAAATTCATTTAGTCCATTTATAATAAAAATGACTGCAAAAAAAATTTCTACTCAGTATTATTCTATTTATTGTCTGGATGTCATTTCGATCGTATATAAAAAAAAATTCCGTACAAAAATAACTTCCACTCCTTTTTTTGTTTTTATCATTTTAACAGTCTAAAAAAAAATGAAAATTATCTTATTGAGAGAAGTACAAATATCGCATTTCATAATAAGCATTTGTTTATATGTTTCGTAAGTAAATTTGACCATTCGAAAAAAAAATTCCTTTGCAAAACCAGATTCTACTCGATATTTAAAAAAAAATTATATTGATACTAGTTTTTGGAGAAAAATAAACGTATTTATTATATTATACCAAATCATACTGAATTTCAAGGAAAACTTTTGTTCAGTTGTTTGAAAATTCATTCAGTCCATTTAGAAAAAAATGACAGCAGAAAAAATTTCTACTTCGTATTATTCTATTCATTGTTTGGATGTCATTTTAATCATATATAAAAGAAAATTCCGTACAAAAATAACTTCCACTCCTTTTTTTGTTTTTATCATTTCAACAGTTTAAAAAAAAATGAAAATTATCGTGATTGAGAGAATTACAAATATCGCATTTCATGATAAGATTTATTCATATGTTTTGTAAGTCAATTTGACTATTCGAAAAAAAATTCCCTTGCAAAACCAGATTCTACTCGATATTAAAAAAAAAATCATATTGATACTAGTTTTCAAAAAAAAATCAAAGTTCTTATATTATACCAAATTTCAAGGAAATTTCAGTTGTCTGAAAAGTCAATCAGCCCATTTATAATAAAAATGACTGCAAAAAAAAATTTCTACTCAATATTATCCTATTCATTAAAATCATTGTGACAATTGTTTTCGAAAACATAACATAACATAAAAATTATTGTTATTTACCACAGAAATATTAGAAAATACAAAGCAGCACAAATATCGAATTCTACATAAATTTTTTCTCAAAAAAGTTCAAAACTTACGATAGATATAATAGAGACGCCTTTTGCAACTTCAAACTCCGCCAAGTTACTTTTTGACAGTCCGACGTCATCGTCAAAATCTACCGACATGTCAATCCCGTCAATCGTGCTAATTTCATTCGACAGTGGATTTTTGCGAATACTGCGAGTGCAAAAACAACGAAAAAAAAATGCAAATAAAAAAATTCAAGCACAAAAAAAAAAAGTTGCCCGCAAACATTTTATTCGATAAAACAGGAAAAAGCGTTTACAAAAGTGAGTGAAAATTATTTAAAAAAAAAACACAAACACAAAAAATGCATTTCAAGTGAACAATTCTAACCTGACACAATTATTGATAAAATATTTTATCTCGTTTTGATTTTTTATATCCGTATTTGACATTTTTTTTTGCCACAGTGATAAAAAGTGTCATGCGTATAAAAAGTCAAAAAGGCAAACAAAGACAAGATTTGTGTAATTAATTTACACAAATAAAATAAAACACGTTTTCTCATGCAATTAAAGTGTAAAAATTTGATTACTTTTAAATGGTTGTCAAAGATTCGCTTATGTCGATAATTTATCAACAATTTTGTTGAACATACAAACGCATTAAACACCTGACGATTATATTTCACATCGTAAATACAAGTTCAAAGAATCGTGAAAAATTTGTGTACACAATAACAGACATAACTTGCGGTGATCGCGGTGTGTCGACGTTCGAATCGACAGCCGGTGGCGAAATATCGTAACTCGTTGCTTTATCCAACGATATCGACAGTCGGTAACAAAGCTGTAATATTTCTTAACGGATAAAGGCTTTGTTTGACAATGGGATTCGTGCTACGATCATATCTACATGAACCAAGAATTATGGGAATAGTTGATGATTTACACTGAGAAACGTGGGGTGAAAAAATACCGCGTTCTCCCTCTGCTCAGTGCTCAATCGGTATGAAAAACTGCACGGCCTTTTTTTCTCGAGGGTGCGAAACTTGAAAACGCAAAAGATGCCATTGCAGGACGGAAAGATAGAAGCAATGGCATTCTGTTTTCTTAAGTGAAGCATATTTAGATTGATCTTATTTGCTATGTATATATATTTGATATTCCTGTATGGTTACGCTGTTGCTGTACAGTATTGTTTTTTTGTTAATAAAAAACAAGAAGGAGTTCGGCCGATCGGGTTGAAGGAGACGGACGTGTTTGGAATCGACTCGTAATAAACATCTTTCATTTATGAAACGATGTGTTTTCGCTTTTATTAAGGGAATGTGTTACAGACAGTTTAATTGCTCTGATGGTAACAAATCGCTTTCCCTATTTTCTCCGAGGTGATCGACGCTTCAACCAAAAGCAAATTAGGTTTTCGTACTTAATACATAGAAGAATGAAAACCTAATTTGCTTTTGCTAGTCAGATCAACCGATGTGGAGAAAATAGAGAAGGCGACTTGTTACCGGCCGATCACTGAACCACATACCCTTAATCTTGGGATCTTGAATTTCTCCGTCATCGTTGATCTTTTGGATAAAAGTCGAGAACGTCGCTCTGCAGAATTCTCGGGCGAAGGGCAACGTTCTCATCTTTTATCCAAAAGATCCACCGACGCGTAGAAAATCGGATTACAGTTTCTTATACCGACCGAGTAGTTTCACATCACCTTACCGGCTACCAAAATACAGCTGTAGAAAAAAGGTAGTGAAAAATAAAGACCACGTGACATATTCGAAATAAGTATTTGCCGCCTTTTTCAAATCTGGACAAAACTGGAAAAACTACTAATAATCGCACAATCGTATAGATAAGAAAGCATGTAAAACAGGCTTACATGTAATTAGTCAGCGATTATTTGCAAGTTAAGTACCGTTAACTCGGAAATTGCCATTTAGCCTTGAGCTCATCCCCTCAATCCGGATGTAAGCGCAAGCGTCGTGATGGATGTAGCATATAGATAATACCGAGTCGATACACGTTTACGTAAATAAAGATATATGGGGCAATTCACCCCGTTTCGACCAGGTTTTGACCTCGACCACTCCGATTTAGCTCATAGTTTTATCTAGACTTAGAGACCCTCAACTATGCAAAAAAAATTTTTTTTAAATTTTGTTCATCGCATTTTTTTTTTAAATATATTTTTAAAGTAACAATATCGAATGCCACAATTTAAGAATCTGAAAAAATTCTGAAAAATACTTTGTTTAATAACAAAATTATGTAGCTTATAGCCAAAGTCGGGAAGATTTTTCTTCTAACAGTTTTTAAGCTTTTTTGATTAAAAAAATTATTGTAAAATATAAAAAATAATGAATCTATTAGAGTCGATTGATTTCGAGAAATCTGAAAAAAATCTGACAATCCGGTTTTACATAAATAAACATTTGATCAATCGCCTGTAGTAAATTTATTAGTTTTATATTTTACAATAATTTTTGAAATCAAAAAGCTTAAAAACTGTTAGAAGAAAAATCTTCCCTACTTTGGCTATAAGCTAGATAATTTTGTTATTAAACAAAGTATTTTTCAGAATTCTATCAGATTTTAAAATTATGGCATTCGATATGTCACTTTAAAAATATATTTAAAAAAAAAAATTGCATAAAAAAATAAAAAATAATTTTTTTTGTGTTGTTAAGCGTTCAATTAAGCCTAAGAAAAATTATCAGCTAAATCGGAAGGGTTGAGGTCAAAACCTGGTCCAAACGAGGTGGATTGCCCCATATAAATGATTAATATGTAATTCAGATAAAGCCTCGGTAGAGGAAAGACGACACTTACAATCTCCGGGGTCAAGGTTTATGTGCCCATACACCTATACTTTACATAAATCACGCGCTAAGATAGGACAAACTTTTTTCTCTATGATTTATTTTCAAATGCGCATCGCTTGCCTCATAATAAAACAATAAGTAATATAAATTATGGAATAAAATATTCGTTTTTTTGCCTTTTTTAATTCATATTAAAAATTCAGATTTAGATTTTTCCTAAATAAGAACGATATTGCTAAAGATCTCCTATTTTTTCCGAAAAAAATCGATACTATACATGAAAACGATAATTCTATGAGAAAAAAAAAATTTCGAAAAATTATGCGAATCATCGAAAGAATATATACATATATATATATTATATACATACATATATGTATGGATTATTATACATACATATATGTATGTATAATAATCCACGCTACATACGTCACTAGTCGTTGGTAAGTATCAATTATTATTATGCCAAATCAATCTCTTCAGTATCTTTCATATAGTTTATTTTTTTTCAAATTTTTATTTCTTTGAGAACAGTTCGTAATTCTGTCTCGATTTTGCTCCAACTTATGCCAAGTTCAGACAATACATCAAGATGACTACCTTAAAGGTTTGTCAGTGAACCAATTTGTAGTGAAATCGCCCATATATATTACCCGCGTGCTACGTTAAAGTCGGAAAATACAAGATTATGTATAATAATCCACGCTAATTACGTCACTAGTCGTTGGTAAGTTTCAATTATTATTATTATGCCAAATCAATCTCTTCAGCATCTTTCATATAGTTGATTTTTTTCATATAGTTGATTTTTTTCATATAGTTGATTTTTTCCATATAGTTGATTTTTTTCACATAGTTGATTTTTATTTCTTCGAGAACACTTCGTAATTCTGTCTCGATTTTGCTCCAACTTATGCTAAGTTCAGACAATACATCAAGATTACTACCTTAAAGGTTTGTCAGTGAACCAATTTGTAGTGAAATCGCCCATATATATTACCCGCGTGCTACGTTAAAGTCGGAAAATACAATATTATGTATAATAATCCACGCTACATACGTCACAAGTCGTTGGTAAGCAAATATACCAGCCGATAATGACCGACATCCGTAAACTCAGTGATAATAATCGTTATCACGAGTTCTCCAGTTATTGCCTCTAAAGTTACGGCCCTGCTTTTCCCCCTAGAAAATCTTGCACGTGATTGACGTTCTTCCAAAGTGTCGGAAGGTCCAATCGCTCGCATCTGATTCGCTGATTCGCTGACAGACAGACTGACAGACAGACAGACACACAGACAGACGGACAGACTGTGCGAGTGAGAGAAAAACGTCAGTCCATTTATTTTTCCCGCTCAGCTGTGTAATCACATGGTTTTAAAAGAAACACTTGGAAATTAACCGTAAAGAGCGAAAAATGTACCGGTGCGAATTTAAAATAGATAGAACATAAAAAAAGATATTAAGATAGACGAGGAAAAAAAAAATGTATGGCATATGAGATTATTATGCTCGCCGTTGATAGACGTACGATTGCTGAAAGCTGAGGAGCTTAAACCGAACGTCTCTGTTGGTAATATTAATTATTATGGCTTATTCTGTTAATTTACATGGGTGACTGAGCTTATTTCGTTGGGCATTGAAATATTAAGATGGATCTTTTTTTTTTGAGCCGAGCAATGAGACAACATTCATATCTTTTCTTTAGTGTCGTCTCACTTATCAGTTTTTTTATGAGTCTTTATAAGTTCGGTTTCATTCGTGCTTTTGTTGCAAGAGTGTTCGCTACTATCTGTTGTATTCCTATGAGGATTTTCCATATCTCGCTTGTTTTTTTATATTTTTGTACTGAGCGTTCTGTGTGGGAATTAATTTTGGATTTTTTTTTAGGAGTACGCGTGCGAATAATTTGTTTGTTGTTATTATAGAAGAATGTGAATTATTATGGCTTATTCCGTTAATTTTCATGGGCATCCAACTATCAAGACGGATTTTTTTTTTTTGAGCCGAGCAATGAGCCAACATCGCTATCTATTCTTTACCGTCGTCTCACTTATCAGTCTTTACCGGTCTCTATGAGTTCAGTTTCATTCATGCTCTTGTTGCAAGAGTATTCGCTACTATCTGTTGTATTCCTATGAGGATTTTCCAACTCGCTTGTTTTTTTATATTTTATACTCAGCGTTCTGTGTGGGAATTAATTTTGGATTTTTTTTTTAGGAGTACGCTTGGGAATAATTTGTCTGTTGTTATTTTAGAAGAACATGAATTATTATGGCTTATTCTGTTTATTTACATGGGTGACTGAGCTTATTTCGTTGGGCATTGAAATATTAAGATGGATCATTTTTTTTTGAGCCGAGCTATGAGACAACATTGATATCTTTTCTTTAGTGTCGTCTCACTTATCAGTTTTTTATGAGTCTTTATGAGTTTGGTTTCATTCGTGCTCTTGTTGCAAGAGTATCTGTTATTAGCGGTTTTTTCTCATGAGGATTTTCCATATCTCGCTTGTTTTTTTATATTTTATACGGATTGTTCTGTATGGGAATTAATTTTGGATTTTTTTTTTTTAGTACTACGCTTGCGAATAATTTGTTTGTTGTTATTTCAGAAGAATATTTGCTGGTCTTTATGAGTTTAAGTTCCATTCGTGCTAGAGTATCCGCTACTATCTGTTTGTTTCCCATGACGATCTTCCATATCTCGCTTGTTTCCTATATTTCATAACGATCTTTCTGTATGGGAATTAATTTTGGATTTTTTTTTAGTATTACGCTTGCGAATAATTTGTTTGTTGTTATTTTACAAGAATGTGAATTATTATGGCTTATTCCGTTGATTTTCATGGGCATCCAACTATTAAGACGGATAATTTTTTTTTCAGCCGAGCAATGAACCAGCATTGCTATCTTTTCTTTAGTGTCGTTTCACTTATCAGTCTTTACCGGTCTCTATGAGTTCAGTTTCATTCGCGCTCTTGTTGCAAGAGTATCTGTTACTATCTGCTTTTTTCCCATGAGGATTTTCCATATCTCGCTTGTTTTTTTATATTTTATACCGATCGTTCTGTATGCGAAATAATTTTAGATTTTTTTTTTAGTATTACGCTTAGGAATAATTTGTTTATTGTTGTTTTAGGAGAATATTAATTATTATGGCTTATTCTGTTAATTTACATGGGCGACTGAGCTTCTTTTATGGGGCATTCAAATATCAAGGCGGATAATTTTTTTTTGAGCCGAGCAATGAGCCAACATTGCTATCTTTTCTTTAGTGTTGTCTTACTTATCGGTCTTTACCGGTCGTTATGAGTTCAGTTTCATTCATGCTCTTGTTGCAAGAGTATCTGTTACTATCTGTTTTTTTCCCACGAGGATTTTCCATATCTCGCTTGTTTTTTTATATTTTATACCAATCGTTCTGTATGGGAATTAATTTTGGATTTTTTTTTTTTAGTATTACACTTGGGAATAATTTGTTTGTTGTTATTTTAGAAGAATATGAATTATTATGGCTTATTCCGTTAGTTTACATGGGCCAACATCGCTATCTCTTCTTTACTGTCGTCTCACTTATCAGTTTTTACCGGTCTTTATGAGTTCAGTTCCATTCGAGGATCTTCCATATCTCGCTTGTTTCCTATATTTTATACCGATCTTTCTGCATGGGAATTAATTTTAGATTTTTTTTTAGTATTACACTTGCGAATAATTTGTTTGTTATTATTTGAAAAGAATATTTACCGGTCTTTATGAGTTCAGTTCCATTCGTGCTCTTGTTGCAAGAGTATCCACTACTATCTGTTTTTTTCCCATGACGATTTTCCATATCTCGCTTATTTCCTATATCTTATACCGATCTTTCTGTATGGGATTTAATTTTGGATTTTTTTTTTGGATTACGCTTGCGAATAATTTATTTGTTGTTATTTTAGAAGAATATTTACCGATCTTTATGAGTTCAGTTCCATTCGTGCTCTTGTTGCAAAAGTATCCGCTACTATCTCTTTTCTCCCCATGAGGATCTTCCATATCTCGCTTGTTTCCTACGTTTCATACCGATCTTTCTGTATGGGAATTAATTTTGGATTTTTTTTTAGTATTACGCTTGCGAATAATTTGTTTGTTGTTATTTTAGAAGAATATTTACCGATCTTTATGAGTTCAGTTTCATTCGTGCTCTTGTTGCAAGAGTATCCGCTACTATCTGTTTTTTTTTTTTTTTTTTCCCCATGAGGATCATCCATATCTCGCTTGTTTCCTATACTTTATACCGATCTTTCTGTATGCGAATTAATTTTGAATTTTTTTCTAACATTACGCTTGCGAATAATTTGTTTGTTATTATTTTAAAAGAATATTTACCGATCTTTATGAGATCAGTTCCATTCGTGCTCTTGTTGCAAGAGTATCCGCTACTATCTGTTTGTTTCTCATGAGGATCTTCCATATCTCGCTTGTTTCCTATATTTTATACCGATCTTTCTGTATGGAATTTAATTTTAGATTTTTTTTTAGTATTACGCTCGCGAATAATTCGTTTGTTGTTATTTCAGAAGAATATTTACCGATCTTTATGAGTTCAGTTCCATTCGTGCTCTTGTTGAAAGAGTATCCGCTACTATCTGTTTTTTTTTCCCATGACGATTTTCCATATCTCGCTTGTTTCCCATATCTTATACCGATCTTTCTGAATGGGAATTAATTTTGGATTTTTTTTTTAGTATTACGCTTCCGAATAATTTGTTCGTTGTTATTTCAGAAGAATATGAATTATTATGGCTTATTCCGTTAATTTACATGGGCGACCGTGCTTCTTTCATTGGGCATCCAACTATCAAGGCGGATAATTTTTTTTTAAGCCGAGCAATGAGCCAACATTGCTATCTCTTCTTTACTGTCGTCTCACTTATCAGTCTTTACCGGTCTTTATGAGTTCAGTTTCATTCGTGCTCTTGTTGCAAGAGTATCCGCTACTATCTCTTTTCTCCCCACGAGAATCTTCCACATCTCGCTTCTTTCCTATATTTTATACCGATCTTTCTGTACGGCAATTAATCGTGGATTTTTTTTTAGTATTACGCTTGTGAATAATTTGTTTGTTCTTATTTTAGAAGAACGGTGCGCAATGGAAAAGTTAACAGATGAAGTATATCTCGATATTACTATTGATGAAAAAGAAATTTTCGACGGTGCTACGAAGGTCGTTAAGAGTATCAGACCCAATTGGCCGACCAATGAACTGCAATTTAAGGTAATCTATAGATTGATCTACCGCACAATTATCTCATTGATGTAATAATAAGGCTTATTCAGATTCTCATTTTTGATACCATTAGATTGAGAGCAAAATGTTTCTGGCATCTAATCTTTCAATTTATGAGTTATTCACTTTTTAACGAGATAATTTTACGCCATGGTTTGCTTATTTAGTTTATCGAACGAAAAAAAGAACATTAGGCAATTTTATTCCATTTTTATAACAGATATTATTTTTATTTAAGACGGCTTTTTACTTTGCGAGTTGAAACAAATTATTTTCTTTATATTCCATTTTTTTTAAGGATGTATGATACGTACAGTCCCGCCAAAAGTGAGTTTCAGAGACAATTTCGATCACTTCCCGATGGGATAAAAATCGGAATAAAATAATGCATATAAAACGTGCTGATAAGATTGATTTCGTATAATAATAATCCGAAAATATTATTAACAAATTGGTGAAAAAAAACAATTGTTCAACAAACAATCAGTCAACCTAAATTTTTTTCTAATGAAAATGATATGTTAATTCATTTGAATGCATACGTATTTTTTCAGATTTTTTTTCTTTATTTTGATTTCGATTTTTTTGATTTTGAAAAATGCGCGGAATATAACAAATTTTGGATATGCGTTTTGCAAAAAAATCTTGAGTCTAGTAGATGATTTTATGCCGAACACATATCCAAAATTCGTTATTTCGCGCACATTTTTGTAAATAAAAAAAATCAAAATGAAAATTAAGAAAAAAATCTGAAAAAATTCGTATGCATTTAAATAAATTAACATATAATTTTCATTAGAAAAAAAGTTAGGTTTACTGATTGTTTGTTGAACGATTGTTTATTTCACCAATTTGTTAATAACATTTTGGGATTATTATTATCCGAAATCAATCTTTTCAGCACGTTTTATATGTATTTTTTTTCCGATTTTTACACTGAGAGAAAAGCATATCGTTTATTTAACGATTTTATATGCACTGTAAAAAAAATCTACTTGAAATTTAGTGTACTTTTACTGGAAGTTTTTATCCATAAGCTAAAATATGAAATTTAGTGTACAAGTGTAATGTGGAATTAATGTACGGTACAGCGTATTCAATAATTTACTTTAATTTTACAGTAAAAGCACTTGAATTTTAATAATTTGCCTTAATTTTACTGAAAAGTACATAAATTCTATACCACAATTGTTTATTAAATTTCAATGATGAGTTTATGCATAAAAACGTCCAATCTTTTCTAACAGTGTGGTAAAACGAATATAGGAGGACTTGCAATGTTTTATGGTTGAAGCGATGATAATATGGTTCAATAAACGATATTTACAAAGTTATCGGAAACGAACGTTGAAATTGTATATGCAACAAAACGGCATATTTGAAACTATTAGAATGGTTTTTGGAACTATTATCATTTTGATAATTGCTACTATAATTATATTTGCTAAAACCATAAAATATAGACGTTCCTTGTGGGAATTATATTAGTGGTTTATCCAAATATTTTCTTATATTTGCTATAACCATAAAATATAGACGTTCCTCTTGGGAATTATAGATTATAGTTAGATTATCGTCCGTCCAACTATATTATTTTTAGAATTACTAGATTTTTATCCGATTTTTATCTCATCGGGAAGTGATCGAAATTGTCTCTGAAACTCACTTTTGGCGGGACTGTACGTATCATACATCCTTAATTATACATTAGAATGTATCAAAAAAACATCATAATTTTCGTTTTTTTTCTTTTTTTACGGCCAAAGTATGTATTCCGACCTCAATACACATTTCCCATGCAGAAAAAGCGCCTAAATATATATATATATTTTTTAAAATTTCATATAATAAAAAGACCTCGATTAAGGCACATCTAAACATTATTTGTCAGCAAATTCCTTCGGCACACTCGATTGTTAGGTCAACCTCTCGAGTTTAAGCCATGAAAACCGAAGAAAAGTGCGATAATCTTCGGATTTTTTAACTTTTCTTCGATAACCAGAGAAATGCCGATTTTTCATTTTGCTGATTCTTACTACTAATTATCGCACTTTTCATCGGTTTTCGTGGCTTAAACTCAAGGGTTTGACCTAACAATCGAGTGTGCCAAAGGAATTTGCTGGAAAATAATTTTTAGAGGTGCCACAATATTACATTTTCATTTACACATTTCATTGTCACAATAGTACATTTACCGCTACAATATTCTATTTTCATCGTAAAATCTTATCTTTGATTCCATAGATAATGGAAACTCCCATAATGTAGTGTGGCGATTAACAGATATAATGTTAGCTAATCACCGAGCAATAGTTCGAAGCATTTGGAACTTAACTGTTTTTGACTAAAATCAGATTCGCTGTTTTTTGGCGATAATAAAAATCGCATTGAAAGTCTGACACTAGTGATTATCTCAGCTGTATGACATACGTTACATCTTCGGATAACGAACCGAGGTTGAATAGTTATTATTATTTCAGATCTTTTTTTATTAAGAGGAGAAATCCATATTTCGAATTATCAATTTTTTAAGGGGAAAAAGTCACCGAAAAAAGAGCCACAAGAAAAACATTTTTGAGAATAATATCCTTCTTTTTAAAAATCTTACATTTAAACTTTATTAAGTGCTTCAAAAGTATTATTATTCTTGCAATTTTATTGAGGAATACAGTTGACCAAAATTGTGTTAGGTAAACAGAAAATTTTTCACTTGCAACTTTCAAACCCAAAGCATAAAAAAAAGGCTGAATTCGATACTTTTTGTTTGAAACGCCGTCATTTTTTCGGATTTTATTCTCAAAAACTCATCATCATTTTGAAAGTTTCGTTAGCAAAATGTTACACGATAAATATATTTTTTAAATTATTATTTATTCTCTATCAGTGCTTTAATTGTAATAAAAATCAGACTGATTAGCTTATCTTAAACATCTGAAACAAAAAACATGCAAAGTAGAACTTTGCACATTGCTCATACAAAATATGAAGAAAACTGTAAAGAGAATATTTTCAAATTTCATTTTTTAACAAATCTACCTCTGTGAGGAAGACATTTATTATTTATTTTGGCTTCCTCATAGAGGAAGATTTGTAAAAAGCGAAAAATAATGAGGAAGCAATGTGCAATGTTCTACTTTGCATCTTTGTTTTAATCAGATAAATAAACATGTCGTGAATTCGCTTATTCTATTTCGTTATTATTAGAGCGTTTCTGGAAGTAAATGTGATAATGTATCTTTTTTTTAAATAATAGACATTTGTACATTTTTTCTCGATTTTTCTCCATTTTTTACATTATTCGTAACATTTGTGACCCAGTCTAAACATTTTTTCGGACGCTTCATAATTTTTTTCAGTCTTTCTAAACTTTTTGATGTTTTGTTGAATTTTTTCCCGATTTTTAGTCAAATTTGACAGGTTTATTAAACGTTTGGAACAAAGCTGATGAATTTTTTTTATTTTTCCCTTAAATATTCGATCCAATTCATCATTTTTTTTCGTATTTACAAACAAATTTGAAACATCCATTTAACAGTTGAATGAAATTTCACTTATAATTAAACTTCACGACAGGCAATGGCTCCAGAATTGACCTCAAACTTGAAATTTCAATTGAAACTGATCTTACAGGACGAAGGGGGCGATATTCTGAGCTTCAAATATTCATAACTAGAAAACTATCGATTTAAACGAAAAATTTGTAAGCCCTTTTTCTCTTCCCAATGATCTGAAGATAACGAAAAAAAATACGCGAACGTCAATATATCGTATCTGTAATTTAGGGACATGAATTTATTGAGAGTCGCATTCATCTACGTGTTAATCAAATGGGAAATCTATTCATTGTTTGAGCTACTTCTAAAAAATTTTTTATCGCGCTAAAATTTTGAGAAGAGTTGCTTAAAGGTACAAACTATAGATTAAAACGATGCAAAAAGAAAAAATAAAATAAAAAATTCGACACATACGAAGGGACATTTATTCTAAACCACTTTTCTCGACATTTTGGACCAATCTGAGTAAACTGACGGTGAAAATATTTAAAAAAAAAATTTACATGAAAACAAAGCTTAGAGAAGAAGCAAAATTAAACGTTTTTTCCAATTGTTGTATTTCGACCGATTTTCCAATCATTATAATACCGCGACGAACGATAAATTTCGGTTGATTTTTCATCGTCTTTATCGATAAAAAACAAACACCCGAATTTTGTGTTAAGTCGATAGAGAGCAGAAATCTTCTTCCACATTCTTTCTCACGTTCTTATTAATTACGTTTTTTCAGGTCTTTACAAATGGAATTACGAATAAGTTAGTAGGAGTTTGGTATTCTGGTCACTACAATGAAATGGTACTAGTCAGAGTTTATGGACACAAGACAGATCTTCTGATAAATCGCAAGGACGAGACGAGAAATATTAGGGTAAGGAAACCTTCTCGTCTTTTAATTATTATTGCATGAGCTCAAGTAGTTTTTCATCACATAACCAGTGCCATACACTTTTGTGACTTTTGCAAATTAGCAGCAATAATAATAATAATAATAATATTATGCTCAGCATCAAGTTTTTGTATTAAACTTGAGTAAAAATGAATTGGGTAGTGAATCCAATTATGGAAAACCGACCAGTGAATGAATACTGTCCATAAGAGGAAGTGCATAAAAAAAGTTAATTCACTGAATTTCTTCGTCTGGTTAAGGATGTATGATACGTACAGTCCCGTCAAAAGTGAGTTTCAGAGACAATTTCGATCACTTCCCGATGGGATAAAAATAGGAAAAAAATAATGCATATAAAACGTGCTGAAAATAGTGATTTCGCATAATAATAATCCCAAAATGTTATTAACGAATTGGTGGGAAAAGCAATTGTTCAACAAACAATCAGTCAACCTAACTTTTTTTCTAATGAAAATGATATGTTAATTTATTCGAATGCATACGAATGTTTTCAGATTTTTTTCTTCATTTTGATTTTGATTGTTTTTATTTTTTTAAATTCGCAGAATATTACAAATTTTGGATAGGGTAGAAGTACCGTTTGTGGCCATCTTAGTACCGTATGTGGCCATCAACTTGATCCATTTGTGGCCATACTTATTGCATGTAAATGACAGCGCTGGCCACAAATGGTGTAAACGGCTTTGAACATAATTTATTGAGCAATAAGGCATTCTAAGTGTTGAATATTCAATGTTAAGTTTGCTTTGATTATTGTAGAATAAACTCATTCAGTATTTTCTACTGATTAAAGTAATCATGAATTGATCTACACATTTTTTGTGTGGCCACTAATGGTACAGTGGCCACAAATGGTACGTCTACCCTATGCGTTTTCCAAAAAAAATTTGAGTGTAGTAGATGCTTTTATGCTGAACACATAGGTATCCAAAATTCGTTATTTTGCGCACATTTTTGAAAAAAAATCAAATAAAAATCGAAATAATAAAAAAAAATCTGGGAAAATTCTTATGCATTCAAATAAATTAACATATCATTTTCATTAGAAAAAAAGTTAGGTTGACTGATTGTTTGTGAAACCATTTTTTTTTATTACCAATTTGTTAATAACATTATGGGATTATTATTATGCGAAATCAATCTTTTCAGCACGTTTTATATGCATTATTTGTTTCCGACTTTTATTCCATCGGAAAATGATCAAAATTGTCTCTAAAATTCACTTTTGGCGGGACTGTACGTATCATACATCCTTAAGGAGGTTCGTCAGTAAAATTGAAAATGCACAGAAAAATCTGAAATAATTACCGCGTTGTAAATAATTCATATAAAACTCACATGATTTTTTTTGGGAATTTTCGTCTACATCGTTTACACAAAATTAATTTTTTTATGCATGCATTTTAACATGGGTTCTTATGGCATATTTACGAATTAGAAGATAAAATAATAATCGAAAAAAAAAAAAAAAAATTTCATCGTTGAATTTTTAAGTATTTGGTGGAATTAATTCTTTTTTTTTCGATGTAAAATTTTTGTTTTAATATTTAAAAAAAAATTTCCCGTAAATATGCCATAAGAGCCCATGTTAAAATGTATGCATAAAAAAATTAATTTTGTGTAAACGATGCAGATAAAAATTCCCAAAAAATTCATGTGAGTTTGTTATGAATTATTAAAAACGCGGTAATTATTTCAGATTTTTCTGTGAATTTTCTATTTTACTGACGAACCTTCTCAACCGTTCATCAACCGTATATGAAAAATTTAATATTACACCTGGTTTCACAACTTTTTTTTTCACGGCACTTTTAAAATTGCAACTCAATACGACAAATCTTCATCAATCTATGAAATGATAAGAGTCATCACAGGTGTATTTTCTGTAAGCTCACTGGAATTTAGTTTTATTAAAAAATTTCTTTAACTCTTTTTTTTTCCAAATATTGTTTCCTCGCACGTCTTTTCTCTTAGCTTACTTTCTCAAGTAAATATCGTCCCGGATTTTTCTTATCCTCAAATAGATAAAATAGATAAGCATGCTAAAATTGTCGCAAGTGACCCTAATTTATTAACCCTTGATAACCGTAACGATTATCTCTGAAAACTATTCCCAAAAATTCTCGGAAAATCAGTTAATTTTGAGCATTTAAATTTTTTTTTCTTCTACGAATTTGTCATTAAATTATTCTCTATTCCTAGATTCTGTATAAAGCAGGTCATACCCATTCTCTTTACGCTACTTTCAACAATGGACTAGCATATCAATTCATCCAAGGAGATATTCTTACTGTTGAAAATGTTAGACAACCGGAAGTTTATCGTTTGGTGGCCAAACGCATGGCTCAGATGCACAGACTGAATCCCGATATTTCCAACACGAGCAAAGAACCAATAATATGGGAAAAATGCGAAAAGTTTATGAATATTATGCCAAAAGAGTTTGCCGACCCAGAAAAACAAACAAGGTATACAAATGCAAATTGTTGTTGAAATTCTCGCGTTTCTGGCTTTATTTCTTTTTCTTATTTACTAATAATTACCTACTAACAATTAAGCTTGTTTAGTCGCAATAGTTTTACTGTTAATTCGTTCTGTAAGTCCAACAAACATACATATGGGGCATTCCACGTAAAATCAGCAGGCCATGAGTCTCATCGATTTTGTTAGTTTTTTAATATGATGTTATTATCGACCCATAAAGACATCGGAATTTTTTTCAGATTTTTTTTACCACCTGTAACATTTTTAAATCCTCGAAAAAAAAATCCGAAAAAATTCACACTGATTTAAAATGTGATTTTTGAGCGCCACGCGATAATGAAAACAAAATAAAATGCAAAAATTTATGATGAAATCAATAAAGTATAACTGTGAATACTATGATAAATATAGGTGATTTGTTAATCGACGATTTGTTATACGATTGCAAATAAAATTCTCTGGGTATTTTAATGATTTGAAGTTTGATAAATGATGAATTTTACGTATTTTTGGTATCAGAAAGTTAGTTTTGGAGTGCACCGTTAAAAATTGGTATTTTTCGATAAATTTTCTAAACTTGTAACTAGCTTTTTAATTTTTTTTTCAACTTTATCAATTCAGAAATTTTTCCACGAAAAATTCAAACAATTTCCGAAAAAAATTCAAAAAATTCCGACAAAAAGACTTAAAAAATTCAGACCAAAAGATCAAAAGATTTCTGACAACAAATTCAAAAAAATTGCCGACAAAAATTCAAAAAAATTCCGACAAATTTTTTTTTAAAAATCCTACAAAAAATTTTAAAAAATTCCGACAAAAAATTCAAAAAAATTTGGGATCAAAAAATAGTACTTTGCATTTCCTTGAAAAAATGCGGTAAGACGGTAAAAATAGAACTTTCAATTTTCAGTTGAAACAACTAAAAACTAAAGTAGACGATATCTTTTAAAAATGGTGAGCCTTTTCTGCCTAGTGATAAAAAGTACTGTTCAATTTGCTATTTTTGCAGATACGAGCAGCTCATTAGGCCCAACGATATTTTGAATAGTGAGTATCGCGCTCTGAAGGATGAACTCACTAAGCTCAATAATCCCGTCGTTTACGCTCACAACGATCTGCTCTTGGGAAACGTGCTATACAATCAGGATAATAATTCCGTTACTTTTATTGATTTTGAGTACACGGGATTGAACTATCAAGCCTTTGACATTGCTAATCATTTTGCTGAATTTGTTGGTAATTATTTATATTTTAAGATCCTTTCAAGACTGTAGCTGATTTCTGCCATTAAATAACGTAACATTTGAAACAATATAAAAAATCTAATACGTTTTTCCCTTCGGATAATTAAATAGTTTAGCGCTATTTGCCAATTATCCAATTTAGGCGTATTTTTTTTCGACACAACATGTTTTCTAACGGGAAATTTAAAAAATTTGCAGGTGATGTTTAGAAACGTGACTTAAGGAGGTTCGCTTATTAGGCGACTTCGAATTTGGGGCTTTTAGTTTTTTAAATTTATTTAATTGAATACTTAATGCACCCAATTCCAAAGTTTGACCGTTTCACCATTTTCCACGATAAAATCAGTGGGAATCGAATTATGTCATGATTGAATTAAAATACTTTAACCATTACGAAAATTGTTTTTCACATTCGTTATTCATCTACATAATTCGAGGGAAAAATAAGAAAATTCATTCAGATAAAAACTAGCGGTATCATATCGATGAATAAAAAAATGTTTTTAATAATTTTTTCGGAAAATTTGTTTTAATTTGAGGTAGAATGTCTCATATAGATCTGTATTCATTTTTTGTTGGGGGTCATAAAATGCCACACATTTAAATTATTCAGAATTGTATATTTGATGAAACTGTCCCAAGATCGCGCCGTTTGAATGAAAAATTGAAAAAAGGGAATATCTCATTGCATTTCTATTTTATTGTATTGAAATTTGGTAAAGTTTAAAAAATAACAAAAATGATTTTATTTTTATTTTTTGAATATGTGTTTTTATGTTCTATAATCCGATCATTTACGTGATGCTACTATTGCATATAATTCGTGATGCATTGACTATTTTCCGGTCACATTTTTCATGCTTATTTCGCATAAATTCAAGAACAATGAGGAAAAATTGCAAATACTTCTCGCTAGTATGAAGATCTAAAAAAGTTCATGCATATTAATGGTGAAAAGAATCATTTTGCATCGTAATAATTCGAAAATTTTATTAACAAATTAATTTAAAAATTACTAAAAATTAACGAATATTCCGGTAGCCTAATTTTTTTTTATTACGAAAATGGTTTCTTTTATTTTCTAAATACTTACACATTTTTTCAGATTTTCGAATATGCTCTGAATTTTGGTCTTTTTCCACACATTTACCTATATCTGTACTTATTATAAAAGGAAGTGGCCGAAAACGTTTGTGTGTCTGTATGTTCCAAATTTTTAATTTTTCAAAATTTCCAAGATGTCAAAATTTCAAAAATTACAATTAATACAAAAGTAACAAAAATTACAAAAAGGTAAAAAGTTACTAAAATTACGAAGATGTCGAAAATTACAAAAATTACAATTAATACAAAAGTAAAAAAAATTACAAAAAGGTAAAAAATTACTAAAATTACGAAGATGTCAAAAATTACAAAAATTACAATTAATACAAAAATTACAAAAATTACAAGTGCGCTATGGAATTTTGAGTGAGTCGTCCCGAGTTAGTCATGGAATTTTGAGCAAGTCGTTTTAAGAATACTCAAGATATTAAAGATATTCAACCGAGGTTTTGCAAACGCGCGAAGCGCGTGAGCCACAATTACACCCTAGTTCTATATAAATAAATAAATCTGATATTCAGAGCAAATAAGAAAAGCTGCAACAATCCATACATATTCAGAAAAATGATCAAATTATTTCGATAAAAGAGAAAAGTTGAGATTCCAGGTAATTTTTGGACCAATTTTATTTTTCATCAGATCGGCAATAACATTTTCGACTATTGTTATGCTAAATTAATCTTTTCACTACCTTAAATAAGTATGAAATTTTTCAGATTTCTATTCATCTAGAATCGTTTGCAATTTTCTCTCATTTTTCTCGAACTCATGCGAAATGAACAACACTGATTACAACTACCTTAACTGCGTTATTATAAAAACCACAAAAATTACTTACGTCCTGACGTTTTGTAGGCTTTGAAAATTATCTGAATAGGCAAAAAAACTGCTACAGTACTTGTGAAATACTTCTCGATCCGCCTAAAATTACAATGAATTGAACTACCATTGATGCAGAGTTTACACAGGTATAGATATCCCAGATTATTCTCGATATCCGGAAGAATCGTTGCAAAGGTCATGGATAAGACTTTACCTTGAAGAGTACAACGAGAGTAGCTGTGTGTCGGAAGACGACGTAACTGTATTATACAATCACGTTAAGCGATTCGTTCTTTTATCTCATTTCTTTTGGGGCTGCTGGGCTCTCATTCAGAGCAAACATTCCTTTCTGGACTTTGACTTTTTGCTGTGAGTAATAAACGTCATTAGAATTTTTTTTTTTAATCGTAAGTAATAGTACATTACGATACTAGTGCGATAAAACTTTTTCGCGACGAGTGTGAGTTTTCAGCACGAGCTGAAGGCGAGTGTTGTAATCAAACGAGATCAGAATTAATTTCTCGCATTAATATCGTATACAATTTTATGCAACTCCGTGCGAGAAGTGCGATTTTTCGCACGCAAAGCTCCGCTTCGCTTTGCGTGCGAGAAATCGCACTTCTCGCACTATTGAAATAAAAATGTATACGAAACTCGTGCGAGAAACTTTTTCTCAACCTCGTCAGAAAAAGTTTTATCGCACTCGTATCGTAATATACTATTATGCCACTAGTGCGAAAAGTGCCAGTTTCACGCACACAAGTGAAGCGACGTGCGTAAAGTAGGCACTTTACGCACACTGTGGTATAATAGTATATTGTGCAACAAGTGCGTAAAGCAGGTTATTTCCGCACGAGTTGCACATAATATTTTTTGTAATAGCGGTGCGTAAAACGAGATTTATTCGGGGCGGTTTCGTGTGCGTAAAGCACTCGTTTTCCGCACTCGTGCGTAAAGTAAAGCCGTCCCGAAAATCCGAGTTTTACGCACGCTATTGGAAAAAATGAATTTTTATGCCTTTCAATGTAAGCCAATTTTCTAACATAATTTTTTGTTCACAGGTACGCGTCTATAAGATTCAACGAGTATTTCAAACGAAAAGAATCTGCAAACGGGCAACTTATAGACGTTTCAGAAAAAAAAACCATAATATAATCATTCCCAATGCTGTGAAACTGTGGATAAATAGCAAATGAAACTACGACGCTTTGGACGTCAACACTACGATACCAAAAGAATCACAAGAAATATCAAGTGAAATCTGATATTTTTATAGCTAGCCATTAGCTAGTCAAGATTTGATTTATTATTTATTTCCCTGGAGGAAATGTCAGTATTGTTCAGGTAGCAATATCATCAATAAAGTCCACGTGTAACTTGCAGATGTCAAGTTTTATTATACACATGTTAAGAAATAAAAAGAATTTATTTGATTTATCATAAGTTACTCGCTCGTTTTTTACAGATAATGCGATACATCGACTACTAAACTCGACCAACTTCTCAACAAGCCGATTCTTTACGTTTTGATTTCTTATGGAGGAAGCTTTGTTTGCATAAAATAGTACATTACGTTACAGGGGAGGGAAGTGCCAGATTTTCACCGAGTGCGAAGTTGCTGCCCCAGCGGAGCGAGGGCAGCACTCGCACGAGTGAGGAAGCTTTGTTTGCATAAAATACGAGTACCATCATCTCGCATCAATCTTCGTTCAGTTCTGCTAAAAATCTCGCGCGTGATGGCTGGTACTTGTAGGTGCAACCAAGCTAAAAATGGGGTAAGGCCCGTACATATGGAACAAAAACAAAAAACAAAAATAGTACATTACGTTACAGGGCAGGGAAGTGCCAGATTTTCACCGAGTGCGAAGTTGCTGCCCCAGCGGAGCGAGGGCAGCACTCGCACGAGGTGAAAATCGGCGCCTTTCCGTGTAGCGTACGATACTTTTTTCCCAACTACGTTGGAATAACCCATATTTCGAGTGTGCTGAACGCAATTCAGTAAACGAATGTTGGATAGACGTGATTTCCTAGATAGTTGTGAAACGGGGTCCAGGGGCAGAGCCCCAGTGGGGCGAAGCCCCCCCCCCCCCCCCCCCCCCCACTGCGCAATACAAAAAATCTAATTGAAAAAAAATGAAACAAACAATAAACACAGAAGCATACACAACATAGAAAAAACAGTGAATACAAAAAAGTAGGCAAAAAATAGCAAATACTCAAAATAACGACAAAAAATAAGAGAATACAAAAAAAAAATACAAAAAAAAATACAAAATACAGAAAATACTCAAAATACAAAAAAAAAAATACTCAAAAACCAATAAAAAACACAGAATACAAAAACAACAAACAAACAAAAATCAGAAAATACTCAAAATACCAACAAAAATCAACATAGAATACAAAAAAAAATCGACGTGGCGCCCATGAGGACCAGAATTTCATTACTCCCTCTGATTCCCTCCCTAGGGACGTAATAAGAGGGAGTAATGAACTGTGCAAGGATGCATATTGGTCGGCGGCCAAAAATCAGCCACTTTCAACCCTATTCGCACGCGAGGAATAAGGTTATTTCGACGTAGTTGAAAAAAAAAAATTCTTGATTCCCTAGCCGAAAGTACGGTCTTCCCGGCCGCATTTCACTCCAGAAATAAAGACTTTTGTGGCCTGGTCGAATCACAGCGCGCTCTAGCGAGTCACGAGTTTTTTGTGAGTCATTAAGTGCCGCTATAAATTCCTTTGTTAGTACGTAGATGAATGCGACTCTCAATAAATTCATGTCCCTAAATTACAGATACGATATATCGACGTTCGCGTATCTTTTTTCGTTATCTTTAAGTCATTGGAAAGAGAAAAAGTGCTTGAAAATTTTTCGTTTAAATCGATAGTTTTCTAGTTATGAATTTTTGAAGCTCAGAATATCGTCCTTTCCGCCCTGTAAGATCAGTCTCAATTGAAATTGAGATTGAGGTAAATTCTGGAGCCATTGTCTGTCGTGAAGTTGAATTATAAGTAAAATTTCATTTAACACAAATGTTAGTCACAAATTTTACAAATAATTTCAATAATGGAGAAAAAACGAGAAAAAATGTCCAAATGTCGCTAAATCTTCGAACCAATCTGACATTTCGTTTGGAATCTTTATGATTTTCTTTTTTTGCAATTTTTCGATGATTTATTGATTTTTTCCCTTCGATTTTTCGTTATTTCTTCTCGATTTTTCTCCATTTATAAAATTATTTGTAAAATTTGTGACCCAGTCTAAAGAAAATTTCAGACGCTTCATAATGTTTTTCTTTCTTCTTAATTTTTTTTATGTCTTGTTGAATTTTTTCCCGATTTTTGGTCAAATTTGACAGGTTTATCAAACGTCTTGAACAAAGCCGATGAATTTTTTTATATTTCTCTTAAATATTCGATCTGATTCATCATTTTTCATCTTAGTGTTAATCGAATGGGAAATCTATAAATCGTTTGAGCTACCTCTAAAAAAATTTTTATCGCGCTAGAATTTTGAGAAGAGTTGCTAAGGATGTTATACAGATACAGGTAAGTCGTTGAACAACTATATGCAGAATATCGTATAAAGAGGTGTACAGGCCAAGAAATATATCTACAATTTGATCCTTTGTATGCAATCATACATTACAACTACAAGATAATAGAAATATGCCGTAGAAATATGATTTTTCTATTTTCTCGTGCCCAATAAATTGCTGATTTGACTCTTATTCCTCCTGACGATAACTGTTAGGCACGAAAAACTAAATTAGCAAGAACGGTATTTGCGTGACGTACATACAGTTTTGAGCTCGCAAAATAAATTACAATAGAATCTTTCATCATTTTTGTTGCGAGGTATATCGGTTTATGCTAAAAAATACATATTCAGTTTGAGTATATTTGGGCCGTTGACTTGGCAACGTTGCAACGTCTAAATGTTGGTAGCACTGCGCTTGACGCTGCGCAGAGCTGTCAACACGCAATGTATGCAAAGTGAGTGTGAAGCCACCGTAAAAATGTTGTTATATACCACGCGGTCCACTTTTCTTTAATGTTCGACAAAAATAAATTGGAGAATAGATGAACATTGAGTGCATGTTCGTCAAATTCCCCAGAAAGCTGTCCGTTGCTGCAATGTCGAATATTGTCGTAGAGCGTTTGAATAGCGCGCCACTCAGAGTCAGAAGCAACGTTGCCAAATCTCAGTCGCGGAATCCACGCGTGGAAAAAAAAGCTCACATTAAAACGTAATAACTTGCTTAATATGAGGACACATACGCATTTTTTAATTATTCTGTAAAGCTCAGACTCCGATGTACACGATAAGTACAAATTTATGATGGAATATTCTCTGCAAACATGCGCTTTTGTTGGAAACACTGCTTTACCGACCCTCCACTATATACTGCCCATGTTAAATTGCTGAACTTTAATAATTTATAACTCAACAACCATGTGGAAAGCATTTTTTAAAAAATAATCAAAAAAATTGTCGTGCCTTCCTTTACAACATAAAAAATATTAGGCCCAAAATCTTAAAAATGTTTTCTTAAATAACATCCAAAGGTACCAACTATAGATTAAAGCGATGCACATGAAAAAAAAATGAAAAAATCATTTCGAAACACCCTAATACATATATACATATATAATAATTAGGATCACACATTATATTCTCAATAATTTCAGTAAAATTCTGTATCAACACTCACTAAATCCATTAATATCATTATCATCCGACTGCTTTTAACCCTTTTAGAATCTTCGAAATAAAAACTTATCGAAAACTCGAAAATCGATGATTCAAATAATTGGAAAATTGGCGCGAACTGTGACAGTTCGTTCAGCGCCACAACTGTAGTCATATTGTCCATTGTCGAGTTTTCTAATCGGAAATACATAATTAATTGTACCGAAAGTTCGTAAACACGCGATACAATCGCTTTTAAGTTACGTAACACGTTTGTAAACGTTTTAGCGACGATTGGCGTTTAAGTTCGCGTGTTAATATCGACCTTCGTTTGACCAGCGAGTATGTTTTTGTCTCGCAAAGATCACGTACGACGTCCATAAATCAGTGTTTATTTTTAGTAAAGAGAGAGATCGTAACCGTGAAAATAATCTCATTGTCGGTTTAATAAAATTGTTAATATAATATTGCAGTGTGCGAATTAACGAACCAATCACATGTTCAAATAAATCTGAAAAACCGGTTTGCTGAGATTACGATTAAAAAATACGATTACGGGAATAAAATGTAAATTCAGCTTGAGGATTATCGAGAAAGAAAGAACCCAAAATATCATACGATTTAGTGTGAATGACTAATTTGTGAAACGTAGTTGCCAGTGGTTGTTTCATGAACTTTTTTTTTTGCCCACTTTTACCTTTTCGCATGCGTGTCTTTTGTTGTTTTTTTCCATGGACAAAAGCTTCTCCAAACTCATTACTATACGACGTTGAATATTGAATGTGTGTGAGAACGCGTACGACGTTCCATCTTTTGAGCGAGTACGTTTTTTGTGTATACTTCAGAAAAATTTGAGAGGACTTCTCGTCTTAAAAAAGTCATTGGACAAATTTTGGGGATGAGTTTTTTATATGTGAAACTTATTAAGGATGTATAAGTACAGTTCAGCCAAAAATTAGTTTTAGGGACAATTTTGATCACTTTTTATAATGTTCAGATTAACTGGTGGTCAAATGTTGGTATTTGATGTTCTGTTTTATCTGTCGACAAGTGTTTTTTGGATTGAATATGGAAATTTTTATTTTTGATTGAATATGGAAATTTTTATTTTGGATTGAATATGGAAATTTTTATTTTGACTCTTTATGAGAAAGTTATGATTTCAAATGTGCAAATAAATCTTGCTCCATCGAAAAATCACTAAACAATTGGTCATCGTAAATATAATTTTCAACATATTTAGAATTGCTATATTAACGTTCCATCTTTTGAGCGAGTACGTTTTTTGTGTATACTTCAGAAAAATTTGAGAGGACTTCTCGTCTTAAAAAAGTCATTGGACAAATTTTGGGGATGAATTTTTTATACGTGAAACTTATTGAGGATGTATAAGTACAGTTCTGCCAAAAATTAGTTTTAGGGACAATTTGGATCACTTTTTATAATGTTCAGATTAACTGGTGGTCAAATGTTGGTATTTGATGTCCTGTTTTATCTGTCGACAAGTGTTTTTTGGATTGAATATGGAAATTTTTATTTTTGATTGAATATGGAAATTTTTATTTTTTATTTATTATTTATTTATTTCGATCGAATGCGTAAAAAAACCCAATTGCAGAATTTTGGATCTTTATGAGAAAATTATGATTTCAAATGTGTAAATAAATCTTGCTCTATCAAAAAATTAATAAACAATTGGTTATCGCAAATATAATTTTCAACATATTTAGAATTGATATATTAACGTTCCATCTTTCAAGCGAGTACATTTTTTGGGTATTGTTTAAGCGAGTACGTTTTTTGTGTATACTTCAGAAAAATTTGAGAGGACTTCTCGTCTTTTTAAAAAGTCATGGGACAAATTTTGGGAATGATACGGTTTTAAAAAATTTTATTTGTGAAACTTATTAAGGATGTATAAGTACAGTTCTGCCAAAAATGAGTTTTAGGGACAATTTGGATCACTTTTTATAATGTTCAGATTAACTGGTGGTCAAATGTCGGTATTTTTTTATTTTGGATTGAATATGGAAATTTTTATTTTGGATTGAATATGAAAATTTTTATTTTGGATTGAGTATGGAAATTTTTATTTTGGATTGAATATGGAAATTTTTATCTTGGATTGAATATGGAAATTTTTATTTTCGATTGAATATGGAAATTTTTATTTTGACTCTTTATGAGAAAGTTATGATTTCAAATGTGTAAATAAATCTTGCTCTATCAAAAAATCACTAAACAATTGGTTATCGTAAATATAATTTTCAACATAATTAGAATTGCTATATTAACGTTCCATCTTTTAAGCGAGTATGTTTTTTGTATATACTTCAGAAAAATTTGAGAGGACTTCTCGTCTTAAAAAAGTCATTGGACAAATTTTGGGGATGAATTTTTTATATGTGAAACTTATTAAGGATGTATACGTACAGTTCTGCCAAAAATTAGTTTTAGGGACAATTTGGATCACTTTTTATAATGTTCAGATCAAACTGGTGGTCAAATGTCGGTATTTTTTTATTTTGGATTGAATATGGAAATTTTTATTTTGGATTGAATATGGAAATTTTTATCTTGGATTGAATATGGAAATTTTTATTTTCGATTGAATATGGAAATTTTTATTTTGGATCTTTATGAGAATGTTATGATTTCAAGTGTGTAGATAAATCTTGCTCTATCAAAAAAATCACTAAACAATTGGTTATCGTAAATATAATTTTCAACATATTTAGAATTGCTATATTCACGCTCCATCTTTTGAGCGAGTACGTTTTTTGTGTATACTTCAGAAAAATTTGAGAGGACTTTTCGTCTTAAAAAAGTCATGAGACAAATTTTGGGAACGATACGGTTTTAAAAATTTTTATTTGTGAAACTTATTAAGGATGTATAAGTACAGTTCTGCCAAAAATGAGTTTTAGGGACAATTTTGATCACTTTCCGATGAGATAAAAATCAAAAAAAAATAATGCATATAAAACGTGCTGAAAATATTGATTTCGCATAATAATAATTCCAAAATTGCAGAGTTGGGGGAAAATAATAAACAGTCTTGCACTGTTTTAATTAAAAGACAAGACAGAAATTAATAAAAGCGTTTTGTCTAATCGAACTCTTAAAAAATTTCACAAAATTGGAACGATATCAAAAGTATTCTACTTATATCGTACATGTTATCATTAGTTATTAAAGTCAAAGAACTTTACGGTATTTTATAATTGTTATCATTAGTTATCAAAGTCAAAGAACTTTACAGTATTTTATAATTGTTATCATTAGTTATTGAATTCAAAGAACTTTACAGTATTTTATGTTTGTTATCATTAGTTATCAAAGTCAAAGAACTTTACAACATTTTATGATTGTTATCATTATTCTTAGAATTCTCGAATTATATATATTTTCTTCTGCTCCGTTAAATATTTATTTGAATGTTATTTTCTTATTTTGTTTCAAAGAGCCTACGTCACCTAAAGAAAAGTTGTGAATACCAATTCTATTAAAATTAAAATTTTGATATTTAAATCTTATCAATCAGGTGCGAAGCATTATAATTCTGTAATTTTGTAGAGATATTTAGTACAACAAAGTGGTGTGAGGAAAAAAGTAATATTTTTCAATTTGTTATCGTAAATATAATTTTCAACGCATTTGCAATTTCTATATTAAATTCAGAATGCATTCATCAACAGATAAAATAAGACATCGAACACTGTTAAAAAAGATTGGAAGTTTTTATTCATAAAATCGTCATCAAAATTGAATAAACAATTGCCATATAGAATTCATGTACTTTTTTAGCAAAAGTAAAGCAAATTATTAAAATTCGAGTACTTTTACTGTAAAATTAAAGTAAATTATTGAATATGCTGTACCATACATTAATTTTACATTACACTTGTTTATTAATTTTCATGGACTAGTTTATGAATAAAAACTTCCAGTAAAAGTACAATAAATTTCGAGTAGATTTTTTACAATGTAAAATTGGTTCATCAGTTTGGTCTGAAAGTTACAATTAGTAAAAAATTAGACTTTTTTTATGTTGTACATTTAACGTCATTATAGAATTGCAGGATTATAATGTTTGTTATATATTTAACGAGCTATAATTGCAACATTTTTTAAAAGAAGGATGTAATTTAAAAAAAAAATTCTCATGTCTTTTTTTTGGTGGTTTAGTTCTCTTCATGAGGTTTAAAAGAAAGTTATTATTTTTAATATTTTTCTTATGACTTTTTTTAGGTGATTCGAATTGCGAGTGTTAAAGAAAAATAAAGGTTTTTTTTTTCTGATATCGCAATACGACGAATATTTTCCCACGTAAACTGGACAATTTTCGTGAAAAAGTGTGTACAACATTTAATCTTTTAACAGAGTACGTTTTTTTTTTTATAAAAATTCCCTAAGAAATATTCAAATCGCGAGTGTTTAAAACCAAAAAATAAACTTTTTTCCTGATCTCACGATACGAATATTTTCGAACGCGAACAGGATAATTTACGTGAAAGAGAGTGTATAATCGAGTACGTTTTTTTATGGAAAATCTTTCCAAAAAATATACATCGCGAGTGTTTAAAACAGAAAGAAACTTTTTTTCCTGATCTCACGATAAGAACATTTTCGAACTCAAACAGGATAATTTACGTGAAAAAGAGTGTACAACGTTACATCTTTTAACCAAGTACGTTTGTTATGTGAAATTCTTCTGAATAATTTAAGTCGCGACTGTTTTAAACAAAAAAAACCTTTTTTCCTGATCTCACGATAGGAAAATTTTCGAACTCAAACAAGATAATTTACGTGAAAAACAGTGTACAACGTTTCATATTTAAACCAAGTACGTTTTTTATGTAAAATTCTTCCGAATAATTTAAGTCGCGACTGTTTCAAACAAAAAAAAAGCTTTTTTCCTGATCTCACGATACGAATATTTTTGAAGACAAACAGAATACTTGACGTGAAAAACAGTGTATAATCGAGTACGTTTTTTCTGGAAAATCCTTTAGAAATATTTAAATCGCGAGTGTTTAAAACCAAAAAAAAAAAAGCTTTTTTTTCCTGATCTCACGATACGAATATTTCCGAACTCAAACAGGATAATTTACGTGAAAAACAGTATACAACATTTCATATTTAAACAAAGTACGTTTTTTATGTAAAATCCTTCCGAAACATTTAAATCGCGAGTCTTTAAAACCAAAAAAAAAGCTTTTTTTTCCTGATCTCACGATACGAATATTTTCCAACTCAAACAGGATAATTTACGTGAAAAACAGTATACAACATTTCATATTTAAACAAAGTACATTTTTTATGTAAAATCCTTCCGAAACATTTAAATCGCGAGTCTTTAAAACCAAAAAAAAAGCTTTTTTTCCTGATCTCACGATCCGAATATTTTCGAAGGCAAACAGGATAATTTACGTGAAAAACAGTGTACACCGCTTCATATTTAAACCAAGTACGTTTTTTATGTAAAATCCTTCCGAAACATTTAAATCGCGAGTCTTTAAAACCAAAAAAAAAGCTTTTTTTTCCTGATCTCACGATACGAACATTTTCCAACTCAAACAGAATAATTTACGTGAAAAACAGTGTACAACATTTCATATTTAAACAAAGTACATTTTTTATGTAAAATCCTTCGGAAACATTTAAATCGCGAGTGTTTAAAACCAAAAAAAGCTTTTTTTTCCTGATCTCACGATACGAACATTTTCCAACTCAAACAGAATAATTTACGTGAAAAACAGTGTACAGCATTTCATATTTAAACAAAGTACATTTTTTATGTAAAATCCTTCCGAAATATTCAAATCGCGAGTAAAAAAAGCTTTTTTTCCTGATCTCACGATACGAACATTTTCCAACTCAAACAAGATAATTTACGTGAAAAACAGTATACACCATTTCATATTTAAACCAAGTACATTTTTTATGTAAAATCCTTCCGAAATATTTAAATCGCGAGTCTTTAAAACCAAAAAAAAGCTTTTTTTTCCTGATCTCACGATACGAATATTTTCGAAGGCAAACAGAATACTTGACGTGGAATAGACTGTACGTGAGTGAGATAGACAGTAGACAGCCACCACCGAGCTCTACAGTAGAATCGCTCGGCACTGGCAAGTTTTTTCGCGTTATCTACGAAGAGTTTCAAGATTATCTGCTTTGTAAATTGTGTGTATTTTTTTTTTTTAATTGTGTGTGTTTTCGTTGTTTTTCAGAGCGCTTCAGTCACGAGAGAAATGTCGAGCCGGTAGTGCTTTCCAATAGCGAATAAACGCGCACTTAAGCTCAAAGGGTGCGAGAGAAAGGGAGAAAGTGAGAGAGAAAGCTCAGCCGTTGATCGCGGGTAGCGACAGAAGCTTTTCACTCGTGCCTTTGTTTCCGCACTTTTCTCCACTTTCGCCGCTATTTTCTTTCGCTTCATTTCCATTTATCATCGAGATATTTGAGTCGTTTATTACGAGCAACATGTACATCACCTGCAAATGCCTGAACGTCTCCATTAGAACACGGGGACAGGAATTGAAAGCCGCTAATGTCGAGGAACTCGAACTCACTCCGCTCGAACGAGCCAATGGATTTTTTCGAGAGGTAAATAGAATTTTTAAAAAATCATCACTATCATGATTATGAAGAAAGTGGGATACAAGGTTTTTTTAACTCTTTGGATTTATTCTCATATAATAATTGCAATTGCAGATTTCATTCTTAATAATTTTAGTGGGATTCTGTATTTACATTCATTGAATCAACACTGTTAACATTTTTTTAATGAAAGTTAATATAAAAAATTAAAAAATATACATGTACAAGCTAATAGATTTTTTTGAGAAGTAAATATTGCTTAAATAGAATTTAAAAGATTCATCACTATCATGATTATAACAAAAGTGGGGTACAAAGTTTTTTTAACTCTTTGGATTTATTCTCATATAATAATTACAATTGCAGATTTCATTTTTAATAATTTTAGTGGGATTCTGTATTTACATTCATTGAATCAACACTGTTAACATTTTTTTAATGAAAGTTAATATAAAAAATTAAAAAATATACATATACAAGTTAATGGATTTTTTGGGAGGTAAATGTTGCTTAAATAGAACTTGAAAATTCATCACTATCATGATTATAACAAAAGTGGGATACAGAGTTTTTTCAACTCTTTGCATTTATTCTCATATAATAATTGCAATTGCACATTTCATTCTTATTAATTTCAGTGGGATTCTGTGTTTACATTCATTGAATCAACTGTTGTCAACACTGTTAACATTTTTTAAATGAAAGTTAATATAAAATATCAAAAGAATTTTATGGTCAAACATATATTAATTTTGATATGCAACTGTTAATTAATATACATATACAAGCTAATAGATTTTTTCGAGAGGTAAATGTTGCTTAAATAGAATTTAAAAAATTCATCACTATCATGATTATAACGAAAGTGGGATACAAAGTTTTTTTAACTCTTTGGATTTATTCTCATATAATAATTGCAATTATTGCATTGTTATTAATTTTAGTGGGATTCTGTATTTGCATTCATTGAATATACTGTTGTCAACACTGTTAACATTTTTTTAATGAAAGTTAATATAAAATATCAAAAAAATGTTATGGTCAAACATAAATTAATTTTGATATGCAACTGTTAATTAATACACATGTACAAGCTAATAGATTTTTTTGAGAAGTAAATATTGCTTAAATAGAATTTAAAAAATTCATCACTATCATGATTATAACAAAAGTGGGATACAAAGTTTTTTTAACTCTTTGGATTAATTCTCATGTAATAATTGCAATTGCATATTGCATTCTTATTAATTTTAGTGGGATTCTGTATTTACATTCATTGAATCAACTGTTGTCAACACTGTTAACATTTTTTTAATAAAAGTTAATGATTACATTGAATCAACTGTTGTCAACACTGTTAGAATTTTTTAAATGAAAGTTAACATAAAATATCAGATAATTTTTATGGTCAATCATATATTAAATTTAATATGCAACTGTTAATTAATATACAAAAAAATTCTTGTAACATTAATATACAATGTAGTAAAAACTTCATAAAAGTTGTGATTATAATACAATTATTGGAATCTTACAAAATATCTATTATATATTAAATGAAATTCAATTTTCGTTTTATTCAATAATTTTATTTAATCTTTAAGCTACATTTTTATTATCTGGCTCAGAACTCAACAGTTTTTTCATATAATTTTTAATTTGAATCAATTCATCTCAAAGAATTGTCTATTATTACGAATATATATAAAATAGTAAACGGGAGCTTCGTCTGCTCAAATAAGCTAATATATTTTTTGCAGAAGGTAAATATTGCTAATAATAAATTAGCAAATTCATTATTATTATGACGATACATGTTTTGAGATTCAAAGTTTTTACGTGTATTCCTAAAAAATAGAAACACACATTGCACTCTTAATAATTACATAATAGGAATTTGCTGTATTCACAGTCAATGAATCTACTAATATCATTGACATTCAATTGTAGTTAAAAGGGTTTTTTTTTTAATTACAAGCAAAAACCAAATTCATGTTTTTGAAAGTCATAACATTTGTAAGCTGTATGTAAAAGTTCAGTCATGAAAAGATATTGTCTCATTTGTGAAAGAAATTCAGACACTTTTCTTAGTCTTTTGGTCTGTGCCAGAAAATTTTTCATATCTCGAAGAAGTTTTAAGGACATTTCTTCAAAGACTGAAAAAACTGTATCGTTAAAAATATTTTCTACATATTTCCATTATGGGAAATAAGTAAGGTCCTGACAAAAGTGAGTTTCAGAGACAATTTTGATCACTTCCTGATGGATTAACAATCGGAAATAATATTGCATATAAAACGTGCTGAAAAGACTGATTTCGCATAATAATAATCCCAAAATGTTATCAACAAATTGGTGAAAAAAACAATTGTTCAACAAACAATCAGTCAAACTAACTTTTCTTCTAATGAAAATATTATGTTAATTTATTTGAAAGTGTACGAATTTTTTTCAGATTTTTTTCTTCATTTTGATTTTTATTTTTTTTTATTTTGAAAAATGCGCAGAATATAACAAATTTTGGATATGCGTTTTGCAAAAAAATCTTGAGTGTAGTAGATGATTTTATGCCTAACACATATCCAAAAATCGTTATTTCGCGGACATTTTTCAAAATGGAAAAAATAAAAATCAAAATAAAGAAAAAAATCTGAAAAAAATTCGTATGCATTCGAATAAATTAACATATCATTTTCAGAACAAAATTTAGGTTGACTGTTTGTTGAACAATTGTTTTTTTCACCATTTTGTAAATAACATTTTGGGATTATTATTATGCGAAATCAGTCTTTTCAGCACGTTTTATATGCATTATTTTTTTCCCGATTTTAATCTCATCGAGAAGTGATCGAAATTGTCTCTGAAACTCACTTTTGGCGCGACTTTACGTATTACACATCCTTAAAAGTGAAAATTGCAAAGTTCATGGACATTGTTAAGGAAAACAAGATTTTCACTTTCATCTTTATTTATAGAAACTCGCAACAGTAACAGAATTGGAAGGTATTACCAAGGAACAACCTGGTCTTGTTGAATTGAAGAATGTTGGAATGTGGATTGTACATTTTTGTTACAATTGTTCCGAATACACACATGCTATTCATAGAGAACATGGCGCAGCCATGGTTCTCATTAACACCAATATTATTGTGAGTATAAAGCAATTTATAAATCTCCCATTTGCATATAAGAGCTATTAAAAATCAAAAGATATGTAGTACAAGATTCACTGTTGGATATCTTTTAAAAATCAATATCTTTCATAGGAAATTAAAGTATTTGCATATTATTATATACATATAAAGGATTTTCTGTCGATTAAACTACTTTTTTCGTTGACCGTCTTGAGACTGCTCCATAATTAGATTTATCAAAGTACCACTAAAAACGCCCTAAATGGACTTTTTTTTAGATTTATAAACCAATATTTAAAAAAAATGCCGATATTATAAAGAATATTTATCTTGGAAACTTGAAGTCACTGAAAAAAAAAATGTTTTCATATAAAAGTTGTAGTTTCGTGTTAACTTTCGAATTAAATATTTTTAAAAAATGTGCATCTTGGTAACATTGTTTTTATGGTGAAAAATAGGGTAATTATTTTTTTTAATTTAAGAACAGTTTTTTTATTTAAGAAAATTATAAAGTATTTATTAAAGGTGGGTCAAAAAAGTCGATGTTTTTTTTTTTTTTTTTTTTTTTTTCAAAGTCGGTAATAAAATCTACTTTTGCATCCCCTTAACGAGGGTCAATATTAGGGTACAAATGCGGTTAAGGTTTTTGATATGGCAAGTAGAAAATGTTTAAAAAGTTTCCTTTTAATCAGTCTTGTGGCCAAGCTGAACGTTTTCTCTACAAAATTGGTAAAAAGGCCCGAGTAATTTCTCGGAAACTCGGACATCCCTTTAATTGCACGCATAAAAACACGCGTTTGACTGTTAAATAAAATAGTCCACTCATTCTGCTTCGATTGCTGGCAATATTAGCCCTGTCAAGTTATTTCGAATTAAAGTAATTGATAAAACTCTACATAATTAGTCATAAAATAGTGTTTAGATTTAATCGTAATTAATTTAATTAGTTTAACATCGTAAATTTATGGCAGAGCGTTCACTATTAGTCCCGAATACTCAATGATTTTTTTGGATATCCTTAGAAAAATGTGAATCCATAAATGAAAAAAAATCGTAGCATCAATGAAAAAAATGTATGACAATATTTAATCTTCGTTATCGTCTCGAAGATGCCTTAAAAATCGTGAAATATTTGGTTGTCAATCCAAAATATTGTTGTTTATTATTGACTATATTTAATTGGGAATTGATTTTCGTATTTCGATTTTCTTACTCTTTTGCTTTCGTGTTTTTTTATAGATGTCTTCTGAAGAAGTAGACAAATTGAGAGCTAGTCCTAACTGCAGTCCTGTATTCAGGATAATTATTGATCATGATACTTTGGATGGCGATCTTCTTCAACCGCCAACTAAGTTTTCCGGTGAGATCGCTGTTCCGTCGCTGCTTATATTTATTATCTTTTTAAACTGCTGTTACTCGACAAAACTATTAGGAATTTTTTTGGAAAAAAAGCGAAAGTCTGTTGAGAATTTTTTTAAGTTTGCTCAATTCAATCGATCAGATCATTTGATGGAGTTAAGCCAAGAATTATAGACTATAACAGTTAATTATTATTACTATATTACCTGCTCGCATTGATTTAATATATCGCCTGTGTTAAAAAGGTTCGCCAGTAAAATTTAAAATGCACAGAAAAATCTGAAATAATTACCGCGTTTTTAATAATTCGTAACAAACTCACATGAATTTTTTGGAAATTTTCGTCTACATTGTTTACACAAAATTAATTTTTTTATGCATACATTTTAACATGAGTTTTATTGCATATTTACGAATAAAAAAGGAATTGAAAAATTGAAAAAAAATTTTACATCGAAAAAAAAAGAATTGATTCCACCAAATACTTAAAAATTCAACGATGTGGAAATTTTTTTTCAATTATTATTTTTTTTTTCAATTCGTAAATATGCCATAAAAGCCGATGTTAAAATACATGCATAAAAAACTTAATTTCGTGTAAATAATGTAGACGAAAATTCCCAAAAAATTCATGCGAGTTTGTTATGAATTCTTTAAAACGCGGAGATTATTTTAGATTTTTCTGTGTATTTTGAATTTTACTGACGAACCTTCTTAAATAATGAAGCGTTGTACTTTTCACATTAGTTAAAAGTTATGAACTTACTTGTACTGTGAAAAAAAAAAAAACATGATTAACGTTAAAGCTCTCGGTCAAATAATCTCGATTTAATTGAATAAATTTCGTAACAGAATCAATTGCTTATATGCTTTTTCTTTTTTCTTCTTTTTAAAGGGTAACACCACTTCAGCGTCAGAAAAAAAGTTCTAACTTTGACGATTTATTTTGGGAGTATGAAAAAAGAAATATGATTTCTTTTCAGAGGGTTTATTTAGCATATGTCGACGTAAAGAATATACATCTTTTTAATTCGAAATATTTCAATACATTTCAATAATTCGACATTTTTATACGAAATGGCGGCGACAGCGACCATAAAAAATCTGAAATAATTACCGCGTTTTTAATAATTCATAACAAACTCACATGAATTTTTTTGGAATTTTTGTCTACAGCGTTTACACAAAATTAATTTTTTTATGCATGCATTTTAACATGGGCATATTTACAAAAAAAAAGAATTGAAAAACTTTTTTTCATCGTTGAATTCGTAAGTATTTGGTGAAATAAATTCTTTCTTTTTTCGATGTAAATTTTTTTTAAATATTTGCAATTTTTTTTAAATTCGTAAACATACCATAAGAGCCAATGTTTAAATGTATGCATAAACAAATTGATTTTGTGTAAACGATGTAGACGAAAATTCCCGAAAAATTCATGTGAGTTTGTTATGAATTGTTAAAAACGCGATAATTATTTTAGATTTTTCTGTGCATTGTTAATTTTACTGGCGAACCTTCTTAAGGATGTACAATACGTACAGTCCCGCCAAAAGTGAGTTTCAAAGACAATTTCAATCACTTTCCGATGGGATAAAAATCGGTAAAAAATAATGTATATAAAACGTGCTGAAAAGATTGATTTCGCATAATAATAATCCCAGAATGTTATTAACAAATCGGTGAAAAAAACAATTGTTCAACAAACAATCAGTCAACCTAACTTTTTTTCTAATGAAAACGATATGTTAATTTATTTAAATGCATACGAATTTTTTCAGATTTTTTTCTTTATTTTTACTTTCGTTTTTAATTTTTTTTTGTCTTCGACACACTTTAGTATTCATGAACAGAAAAGTTTACACTAAATAAAAAACGGTTACGTACATTAATAGAGAAAGTGATTGTAAAACTCCAAACGATCCATGCAACAGTCTTCAAGTTTAATCCATCCTCTTAATTTAAAAATAGTCATTTTGATTAAAAAGCATTAGAAGTTTTACGATCACGCAGAACGCCCCGAAATATGGAGCAAAATCGGTAATTGTACGTCCTGTAATTTTTTTTCACTTTAGGACGAACTGCATATTGTTTGAGAAGACAAAGTTTTGTTTAAGTCATCAAAAAAAAAAACAAGACTTATCCAAAATTCTAGAGTTCATAGAATTCATATTGTTTTAGAAGACAAAGTTTTGTTTAAGTCATCAAAAAAAAAAAACAAGATTTATCCAAAATTCCAGAGTTCATAGAATTCATATTGTTTTAGAAGATAAAGTTTTGTTTAAGTCATAAAAAAAAAAACAAGATTTATCCAAAATTCTAGAGTTCATAGAATTCATATTGTTTTAGAAGATAAAGTTTTGTTTAAGTCATCAAAAAAAAAAAAAACAAGATTTATCCAAAATTCTAGAGTTTATAGAATTCATATTGTTTTAGAAGACAAAGTTTTGTTTAAGTCATCAAGAAAAAAACAAGATTTATCCAAAATTCTAGAGTTCATAGAATTCATATTGTTTTAGAAGACAAAGTTTTGTTTAAGTCATAAAAAAAAAACAAGATTTATCCAAAATTCTAGAGTTCATAGAATTCATATTGTTTTAGAAGACAAAGTTTTGTTTAAGTCATCAAAAAAAAACAAGATTTATCCCAAATTCTAGAGTTCATAGAATTCATATTGTTTCAGAAGACAAAGTTTTGTTTAAGTCATAAAAAAAAAAACAAGATTTATCCAAAATTCTAGAGTTCATAGAATCCATATTGTTTTAGAAGACAAAGTTTTGTTTAAGTCATCAAAAAAAAAACAAGATTTATCCAAAATTCTAGAGTTCATAGAATTCATATTGTTTTAGAAGATAAAGTTTTGTTTAAGTCATCGAAAAAAAAACCAGATTTATCCAAAATTCTAGAGTTCATAGAATCCATATTGTTTTAGAAGACAAAGTTTTGTTTAAGTCATCAAAAAAAAAACCAGATTTATCCAAAATTCTAGAGTTCATAGAATTCATATTGTTTTAGAAGATAAAGTTTTGTTTAAGTCATCAAAAAAAAAAACAAGATTTATCCAAAATTCTAAAGTGGTGTTACCCATTAAGGAAAGTATTTATAATTTAGTTTTTAAGTGGATATTTTTTTAACTCCTAAAGGCAAAGTGACAAAATAAGAATAGCATTGCGACTAATTGTAGTCATAGTGCAGAAAAAAATCGTAATTTATTTATCTGTGAATATTATAGCTAATGCTATTCTATAGCACGAATATATAAATAAGGTGTCTAAAAAAAATCGTTTTTTTCTTATTACATCAAACGATTTTATTCTGGATCATAAAATGAGTTCTTGTTAAAAGAATTCTTCGTACGCATTTTTTTTTAGGTGGTTCAACGACCGTTTGTATTTTCCATTTGATTAACACGTAAAAAATCAAGTCTTTTGTTTGGACCGATATAATTATTTTTGTACACGATGGACAAAATGTGTCCTGTTTAAAATTACTGATAGAAACTAATAGAAATGGACAAAATCACACATAGATCCTAATGAATTTTATTTGGATCTTCGTGTGCTTTTGTCTATTTCTATTAGTTTCTATCAGTAATTTTAAACACGGATGTATGATATCATTTGATAGTTGCAGCGATCAATTTTAATTCCGTATATCGTAAAACATTTTAGGCCGCATAATTCCCGAAACATTCAATTCGGCGTAAGCAGATGTTTTTTATTTTCATTTTCCAAAAAATTGTTACATAAAACGAACTGCCATCTTTTTGGTACGAATACGGTGAAAATTTGTACAAAGTCGGTCAAGTATACGGGAAAATTATCCTCCATATGATGTCGCCTGATTTTTAAAAATTATCCTTCATATGATGTCGCCTGATTTTTAAAAATTATCCTTCATATGATGTCGCCTGATTTTTAAAAATTATCCTCCATATGATGTCGCCTGATTTTTAAAAATTATCCTCCATATGATGTCGCCTGATTTTTAAAAATTATCCTTCATATGATGTCGCCTGATTTTTAAAAATTATCCTTCATATGATGTCGCCTGATTTTTTAAAATTATCCTTCATATGATGTCGCCTGATTTTTTAAAATTATCCTTCATATGATGTCGCCTGATTTTAAAAAATTATCCTTCATATGATGTCGCCTGATTTTTTAAAATTATTTTTATTATCATTATTTGGCAATAAAATGGCTTAGTAAAATAACGGATATATTTTTATTATTAATATTATACACGATCGAAATTTTCGGTTCAGAAGCGGTTCCAAAAGTTCTATATATGGCATCTGTAAAGTTTCAACGTATATTAACGACCTTTTTTTCGAGAAATGGGAAGTTAAAAAATCGCATTTTAAGATAGTTCTTCTGTATTGTCTGAAATCGCATAAATTCGAGCGAAACCGTGACAGAATTACGAACTGTTCTCGAAGAAATAAAACTCTGAAAAAAAATCATCCATATGAAAAATGCTGAAGAGATTGATTTGGCACAATAATAATTGAAAAATGTTATTAACAAATTACTGAAATAAATCATTCTGCAACCAATTGCCCGGAAACCTAACTTTTTTTTGTTATGAAAATGATTTGTTTATTTTTCTGAATACGTGTGGATTTTTTGAGAATTTTATCTGATGTTTGAAAATGGGAGTTTTTTCCAAGTGTAAAATTGAAAATCAGACAAAAATCTGAAAAAATACATACGTATTTAGAAAAATGAACAAATGTTTTACATAACAAAAAAAGTTAGGTTGTTGTGTAATTTGTTGCACTATTATTTATTTGAGTAATTTGTCAATAACATTTTTTAATTATTATTAGTATACTACGAAATCGGGCTACTTCCGAAGTCTGCAAAAACTGTAATACCGACCGAACTTTTAATTGAACAAAGCGCCACAAGGGGTCGTTAGCGGCAGAAACCCAATTCGCCAATTTCGGTAACAGTGGTACCAACTGAATTTGAGAACGCGCAAAATCATGTACACGCGCGTGTTTCGGCGATGTTTGTACATTAAAAGGGTGCATTAAACTCCTGGATAATAAATGATAATACGAGCAAAAAGCTCTGATGCTCAATCGTTTAAAAAAACCCGTATTGCAATTATTCACGTAGTGCAGCTGAAAATCACCACACACTAGTCAGAATAGTGACGAAATATGGAAAAAAGGTCACTATTCATACAATTTTATTGTTATTACATATTGTAAAATGTCTTTTCACTTTTTCTATTTTCTCGGAATATCTCCAGCAGATCTGCGCTACTGAAAAATCACCTTAAGGTAGTCGTCTTGCTACGTGCTAGTCAAATCAGTGTTAAATTTTTAAACGCATTTTAACAAATTGATGTAGTTCGATTGACGGTTTTAAAAATCAATTTGAGCATCAGCGTGTGTTCTTAATATGTAAATACATCCGCAGCCACGTTTTAAACAGACAATACACTGATATATGCAAACGTTCTATGAGATGTTTCTGTCATCTAGTTATATATTAGAAAAAACCATAATATTAGTCCGATTATGAAGGGCAATGGATCATTTTGTTCATTGAAAGATGCTTCAACGATTTAACGAAAAGATTTTTCAATGTTATTATTTCTTCAAAAGTTACAGTCATTGGTATGTCCAATGATAGGTTAAGTTGGATAAACAAACAGTTGTAATTTTTGTATAAATAATATTACTGAAAAATCTCTTCGTTAAATCATCAAAGCAACTTTCAATGAACAAGCTGAGCTATTGTTCGTCATAATCGGACTAATATTATGATTTTTTCTAATATATAACTGGATGACAGAAACATCTTATTAAACATCTGCATATATCATAGTGTATTTTCTTTTCAAATCGTGGTTGGTAATTTATTTATATGTTAAAAAAACATGCTGATGCCTAATTGAGTTCATAACACCGGCAATTGAACCTCAAAAACTTATAGAAATTTTTTTCAAAGTTCAGTACTGATTTGACTAGAACGTATCAAGGCGGCTACCTTAAAACCACCGGTTTCCCAACATTCCGCGTGTTTTTCTCGGAATATCATGTTTTTTATTTATTTATTTTTTGACAACCGAATTTGAAGTTCAGATTGAAGATAGTCTGACTCTGACGGTGTTCCTCTTTTCATCAAGGAACGACACCCTCAGAGGTTAGCTCTCTCCAGTCTAGTTGAACCCTAAATATCTTCGCAGTTTTATAAACACTTCGGCTTGAAATCGCTTGCGAGAAATGCTTTAGCCCTTCGCCATCTAGCGGCATTATCCGAAACACCGATGCACGATGCAAGTGACGGGGCATCGGTGTTTTGCATACTGCCGCTAGATGGCGAATGGCTAAAGCGTTTCCCACAAGTGATTTGGAGCCAAAGTGATTATAAAACTGCGAAGATATTTTGATTTCGACAGTATTTCAGGGAGCGATCGTCTGAAGGATGTATTCCTTAGTGTTATCTTTTGTATTTCATCGACGAAAATGGATACATCGGCAAGCTGACTCTTCCTCAACGCGGAATTTCGGATTTGAAATTAATGATGAAATTAAAACTTGATTTTCTGATACAGTCTAGCTACGGTGAATGTACAGTAGTTTATGTCGAAAAAGAATTTTTTTTATTCATTTTGCATCGTATTAATCTATAGTTTGTACCTTTGAGCAACTCTTCTCAAAATTTGAAAAACCAATTGTTCAACAAACAATCAGTTAATCTAACTTTTTTTTCTAATGAAAATCATATGTTAATTTATTTGAATACGTACGAATTTTTTTCAGATTTTTTCCTTTATTTTGATTTTGATTTTTTTTTGTTTTGAAAAACGCGCAGAATACAACGAATTTTGGATATGCGTTTTGCAAAAAAAATCTTGAGTGTAGTAGATGGTTTTATGCCGAACACATATTCAAAATTTGTTATTTCGCGCACATTTTTCAAAATGAAAATAAAGAAAAAAATCTGAAAAAATTCTTATGCATTCAAATAAATTAACATATCATTCTCATTAGAAAAAAAGTTAGGTTGACTGATTATTCATTGAACAATTGTTTTGTTTCACCAATTTGTTAATAACATTTTGTGATTATTGTTATGGGAAATTAATCTTCTCAGCACGTTTTATATGCATTATTTTTTTTCGATTTTTATCCCATCGGAAAGTGATCGAAATCGTCTCTGAAACTCACTTTTGTCGCGACTGTACGTATCATACATCCTTAAGCAGTTACAGTCGATATTTGTAAAAACTCGCATTTATAAAATTTGAAATTGGCTTCGATTTCGCGCGC
The DNA here is from genome assembly GCA_949699805.1 of Tromatobia lineatoria. Taxonomy (NCBI): domain Eukaryota; kingdom Metazoa; phylum Arthropoda; class Insecta; order Hymenoptera; family Ichneumonidae; genus Tromatobia; species Tromatobia lineatoria. Next base: position 6,461,564 of record OX453054.1, read on the forward strand.
TTTGACTCTCGCGATCACGATCTCAGACCCGAGATGTGTTTCGCAAAAACTCCATCATCGAAAACAATTGACCGGGAAAATTAATTTAAAAAAATTATTGTTAATAATACACGGCCGCTGCCTATAACATACTATAATACCGAATTAAAGCTAGTCGTTCTAGCTATTAAATGCTATCATACATAGCACCTTTTATCTTTTACAATAATTAAAATATCCGTCCAAACAGAAGACTTGATTTTCTACATTTTAATCGAATGAGAAACACAAAAGATCGTTGCGCCACCTCTAAAAAAAAATCGCACGAAGCTCTTCCTTCACGACGTTCAATATTAGTATCCAAAGTATAGTTTTTTTATGTAAAAAGTAAAAAAAAAAATAAAACATTTTTCTTTAGACACACGCAAAAATATCGAATCGAATCAGATTGTTAATAAAAAGTTTGCGTTATTCTTCAGTGTCTCAGCTCTCGAGGCCGGTACAAACGGCACTCGCGGGTCTTCAGCAACAACTCGAAGAGGCGGTTCAAAGACAATCCGCGGCCACGGAGGAAAAAATTCGCGCTTTCACCGCTGAACAATATCAGCTTTTGGAACAATTTCGTGAAAAGGCGCACGCTGAACATACGCTTTTGGCAAGGTGTGAAGAAGCTCATCGCTTTACGTGGGGTAAACGTACCGATTTTGGCCACCAATTAGGTCCGATTTTGGCCACTAATTAGGTCCGATTTTGGCCACCAATTAGGTCCGATTTTGGCCATCAATTAGGTCCGATTATGACAATCACATTCCAACGAATGAAACAACACATTTATTCGGAATTAAAAAAAAAAAAGTCGGGCATTTAGTGCATCGATATAAATACTTTCGTGAAGTCAACACGCAATTACGATAAAAGAATGATTCAGAGAATGCAATAATAAAAAAGGTTGCTAAATAGAACCTTTAAAATTGCTTCCCCATAATTTTTTGTGTTTTGCAAAGCTTTTATGAGAAACTACGTTGATCGATTTTGGCTTCGTCGTAAAGAAAACTTTGTAAAAAGCAACGAATAACGACGGGGAAATTTGAAAGGTTTTATTTAGCTGTATTTTTTTAGCCCGAAAGACATTTTTCTAAAAGTTTGAAGTGTCATAAAGTTTGAACTGCTCGATCGATTCGTGTCGAATGTTGATCTAAATTCTTTTTCATTGTTTATTTGTACGTGAATGGAATGCGCACCCGATATTTGCGGTATAATTGGAGCTGAATGAGACGAAGTTGATTCAAATTATAACAATAACGTTAATTTTTTGCAATTTTTTTTTTATTGAAAAATTCAAAGTCTCAGAAACTCTGATGAAAATGTTTGAACTTTTTTGTAAATTTATGGATAGAAAAGGGCGTTATTATTCTACCAATGTACTAATTATATTTCACCGTCTCGTCCTCTAGATTATATGTGCAGTAATGTTCTTTGCAATTTTTTTTCAAATTGAAAAATTCAAAGTCTCAGAAACTCTGATGAAAATGTTTGAACTTTTTTGTAAATTTATGGATAGGAAAGGAAATTATTCTATCAATGTACTAATTATATTTCACCGTCTCGTCCTCTAGATTTTATGTGCAGTAATGTTTTTTGCAATTTTTTTTTTAATTGAAAAATTCAAAGTCTCAGAAACTCTGATGAAAATGTTTGAACTTTTTTGTAAATTTATGGATAGCAAAAGACGTTATTATTCTACCAATGTACTAATTATATTTCACCGTCTCGTCCTCAGCTTTGTTCAAAACGTTTGATAAATCTGTCAAATTTGACCAAAAATCGAGAAAAAATTCAACAAAACATCAAAAAATTTAAAGAATTATGAAGCCTCCAAAAAATTTTTTAGACTGGGTCACAAATTTTACGAATAATGTCAAAAATGGAGAAAAATCGAGATATAATTCTACGATTGAACAAACTTACCTTAAGTGAAGTTCGATCGGAATTATATAAGCCGTCTCCTCCGAATAGATCAGTTCCATCTGATATCCAATACGCGTTTTGTTTCGAGCTGAATTTTTTAAAATTAATGCTGTGATCGGCTGTGGTTGGCCGCAATACGAGTGAGGGCGCCACTTAGCTTTCCTTTTCTTTCAATCGACTGCGGATATTTCGAGCAATAAGGCGTTAATACACATATGATCTATTCGGTCGCGACGGCTCATATAATTCCGATCGAACTTCACTGAAGGTAAGTTCGTTCAATCATAGAAATTTCCACCAGTTAAACCCGTTTTTGAGCCACAGTTTTTTGGATTTTTCAAGCCCGCCAAACGCACACACATACATTTATTCGGACATTTTTACCACTCTTTTCGATATTCTAAAACTATCCTAAGTGAACTCACAAAAAAATCTGGGATTTTTTATTTATTTTTTCAACGAAAACGAAGCTTTGTTTATTAGGAAGCGAAAACGGCCACAAACGGTACACTTACCCTATTTTTCAAATGAATGTATAATAAATGCAAGGAATAATTTTATCGAGGCGCTTTTTACAGATTAATCTGCAACAGTGACGACAGTGGAAAATCCACCAACAACCCGGAAAATCTGGCTAACACTCCCGACAAAATGAATGCTAACCCAACTACCTCAATAGCACAATCTGTGAATCCAAAATCACCTGCTGCTGCAGTTGCTACTGGTAACGCACTTTTTACCGGAACAAATATACGACATCAGGCAGCTACAAAACATCCGGCACATCTACAAATGGTGAGCATTTGTTTGTAATTTGCACACTGAAAATAGTATATTGTGCAACAAGTGCGTAAAGTATGTTGTTTTCGCGCGAGGCGCGATCGCTCGCACGAGTGGAAAAAAATAACATACACGCACGAGTTGCACATACAATTTTTTGTATATGCAACTAACCGGCCAGATTGCCTGGCCACATGGATCGTTTTATAAGTGACTACCAAAAATAATTTTACAATGTAAGACATAAACAAAATAGTTTTGTTTTTTTCTATTATTATTGAATTAACGAGCCTCCCACTGACAATATGGCCAGACAATCCGGCCGAAACAGTAACATTGCTCCAGACATGTTGCATCAAAGTAAGATGACAAAAATAACTGAAGAGGACCTACAATAAGGTCGAAACGTATTAACAGAAGAGCAGCTGTCTTCTTTTTTTTATTTGGTCGCCAATAGCCAAAACCTTCATCCACCATACAATTTTTTGCAATGACCGAGAAAAGTGGTACACAGCAACGGGGTTGACGGACTAAACTCTCGGTGGGGTCCAGGGGAAGAAGCCCCCCGATATAAGAAAAAAAAAATTTAAGGAGTTTAATTTTACTTATGTTATAATTATTCAGCAACAGTATATTACGCTACTAGGCAGCGAAAGTAGACTATTTCTATTGAGAAGTTTAATTTTCATTTTACTTATGTTATAATTATTCAACAATAGTATATTACGCCACTAGGGAGCGAAAGTGGACTATGTCCAACCGCGTGTAAGATTACGACTTCGCCTTCGGCTCGGCTCGTAATCTTACTCGCGGTTGGGGATAGTCTACTTTCACTCCCGAGTGGCGTATACTATTTTTCACCATATCTGCAGTGGAAAGTTCGAATTACGTAAAACTCCTAGGACGGGAATTCGAACTTTCCGCGCAGGTATGGCGAAATAGTATATGACGACCCAAGGCCCGAAAGGTTGATTTCCTGGCCACGTGTGATATCATACCTTTATATCACACACGCCAGGGCATTCAGCATTCGCGCCGTGGGTAGTATACCATTTTTCTTGATCCCCAACCTAAAGTACCGGGGGAGGGGGCGACTTTTCAAAGCCGAGGCGAAGCCGAGATTCATGCTGGTCGGGGCGGGCATTAAAACACACATATTTTATCACTTTTTTTGAATTTGAAAATTGAATTTAGATTTTTTCTAATGTTCGTGGCTTGAGTTTTCTTTTAACGGGATGCTGGAGCAGATTTTTTTACCGACCTATTTTTACCGTTGGTCGGTAAAGATAGGCGATTTCGTAGTATACACAATTCATCGAAAATACGCTCGCCTTCGGCTCGGGTCGACTTTTGCAAAGCCGAGGCGAAACCGAAGTTCGTGCTGCCCTGTAAAAAAACTGCGAATCCACAATTATGAATTTGAGAAAAGAGAGAAAAATAAAAATCGAAATAACCCTTTTATCGCAATATTTCGTAATGGCTCAAGAAGGTTGGGAAGGTACGAGTCTAAAAGTTAGATGTGTACTATATTCTCGTTATATAACGAGATCTCGTCGTATTTTACATTTTTAAAGCTTTTTTTTTATCCAAGGTGATAAGATTTTTTAATGACGTCGTTAAATAATTACTATTATTACGTCAAATAAGTACAATCTAACGTTAAAAAATTAACGAAATGTATGACAGAACGGCGCCAACGAGAGAAGGGATAAATTGCAAATATTTCCAAAAGAGCCAAGCAGTTACGATGCGGAAGCAATGTTTCCTCTCGAAGGGATGGACGACAATTTTGCTTCGGAACATCATCAGCAGCCGTCGGAAGATGAGTCAGATGTCGATGGTAAGAAAATAATTAGTTCTTCAGAGTTGTCAGATATTTAGTTTCCAACCTAATAATCATTCGAAGTAACCAAAATCGCCGGACAAAAATTGGCCGTCTTAATTTGAATTCTATAAGCTTCTTAATTTTAATTCACATGAAAGTTGCCAATTTTCAGGAATAATCTTCAAGTCATACAATAGCATACAAATGCTTTGAAAGATTGAAAACCTTTTATCGTATTGCATATTATCCATCACGTAAATGAGAGGGCACATAATAGTACATTTTGATACGAGTACGGAAAAGTGGTCGTTCCGCATGGACTGTGAAGTTATTTGCACGAGCTGCAGGCGAGTACTACCAACTTCACAGTCCTTGCGGAGCGTCCTCTTTTCTGTGCGAGTGTCACATACTATTTTTTTAAATAAATGCTAAAAAAGTGCCTTACAATCCCGGTGTAATCATGCAGCCGAAGCATTAGCGGGGTCCAGGGGCGGAGCCCCCGTGGGGGTTGGGGGAGTGGGGCAAACTCCCCCACTACACAAATGTACATTTTTTAAATTGTAAATCCCAATAAAATTGACCAGTTCCGCCGCTTCGCTTATGTTTGACGGCGTAGACTCAGTTTCGTCATTCATTGTGACGATAGCTCCCTCCCAATTTCTACTGTCCTCGCGAGTAAACGATAAACCGTACAGCTGTGCTCAACTTGCTTTTAACTTTCACCCGTCAGATGGCGCATCGGTAGAGCCTCGGCGCCTCAATGCTTGTTCGGCAAGAGCGGCGAGTGAAAAAATGTAGCGGAAGCGCGAAAAAATGTAGCGGAAGCGCGGAAAAATTTAGCGCAAGCGTGAAAAAATTTAGCGCAAGCGTGAAAAAATGTAGGACTGTACATCTGCGCATGCGCTGGATATTCTTTCACACCTTACTACAACAGGCGTTTTGCCATACATCGGGCTTCTGGAACAACATATTTCGAAAAATTAATAACATATTTTATTTTTTCACATTTCAAGTAAAGTACCAGAAATAGTGGAGATTTTTTTATTGGGTTTCAATACCAAAACTAGGATTTACATGCAGAAAGTGGACACCACATTTCTTTGCGGTCCACAGATTTTTTCAAAAGTTATTGTGTTTTCGGACGGCACATACAGACAGACAGACAGACAGACAGACAGACAGACATACGAACAGAAATGAGTTAATATGTTTTTTGGCATCTAGGACACTCAAAACATGTGTTTTCCATTAAAACTTGAAGTCGATTTTTTTTTGGACTGCAATACTTTCTCTTTCACATACTTTGTATGTGATGAGAAAGTAAAAATCATTCATTTATCTAGTAAATACCTTAAGATTTTTTCAGTGAATCGAATCATCGAATGAAAAGAGCACCGTAAACTTGAAAGCCATATTTTTGTCCGATATTTGGTAGCCCAACCAAATTGCAAAACAATGATTTGCGATGATTTTAGGCCACGAAGAAGGGATACACATACCGAGAGGGCAGAGAGGCGGACATCCGACGCTCGCAAAGTCGCTGCCCGTCACCGTACCAGCTTTTCCCTCATACGTAAGACGAACCATTCAGGATGAAGATGACGACCAGGTAAATTCCTCTTTTCATCTCGGAATTTCAGGAATTCAAGGAAGGCCTTCGAAAAATTACATGAATTTTTTTCTTGTCGTCATTTTTGTAGCTGTCGAGAGATCCACTGGATCCGCACAACATTCGAGCCTCGATAAAAGCCCTGGCGAAGAGCGTCCACGGTGATACAGTTTTTGGTGATCTGCCGCGTCCTCGATTCTCAACGCAAATTTGACTTCGCACTTTTACCGTCGAATTTACCGACGTATTCATCCGATATATATATCAATATATATATTTCATCGACCCAATAGAGACCAAAATGACCGTCAGTCGTTATACTCTTCGCTTTGCAGCGAATTTCACACACAACAGTTCGATAAACAATAGGACAGGCTGATCATCTTAAGGTCATAAATTCGATTAAAAAAACATACGAAAAAGGAGCGGAAAAGCCGATCTATTGCGCATCTCGTAGGAACATCAGAGCGGTAATGCCTTAAACCCTTCGATCGTGTAGTTATATATAGTTTTTTGGTAGCTGTGTATGAAAGAAGCTTTAATACAAACGAAATGGGAGAAAGACCTCGTATCGGAAAACTGAGGCTATGTTTTCTAGATAACGTCGAAAGAATATTCCAAGATAAACAAATTATATTATTCAAAGGAAATTTTTTTTAAAAGACAGCAGAAAAAGAAACGAACAAATAAATAAACTTTACCTACGTATCGTTAATCGATGGATACGAATTAAATGAAAGTTATGTAACGAAAGGTACTGATAATTCATTGTTGATTTTTCTTTTTATTTCACCATCGCCACATGTAAACGCGCGGTTATACGCGTACGTTTTTTCTTTGGCGAATTAAATAGCCGCAACAAGAGACTGCTAATTGAATACCAATTATGACATACAGTAGAACGCCCTCTACTCGCTTTTTTTCTTCTTTTAGTTCTAGTTTCTGTAGTATTTATTTCTTTCGTTAACGGTCGTATCTCTGCTTCTCATGCTTCGAATTGTATTTCTTTTTTTTAATGGGAGCCACACATAATATTACTTTCGTACCTAATACTTTCGTTGCGTGATCAACTTTTATTCGAACTTCATCGCGGTGTTTTTGAAGAATTTTTGTCTAATAAATAACATGTTTTTTGAGGCGAGAAGATTGATTCTTCGCTGAAATATACGATTTTTCTTTTACGAACTTCAGGGAAATTTTTCCAATGGGAGATTAATATTCAGATTGATGCTTGAAATGAAGACGAGTAATTACGTTGAAAAATTCATCCTGTTTTACGTTAATCTGTCGCAGTAACAATTGTGCTCAATTTTTTTTTTCACTTATAATTCGTAATAAATTTCATAAAGAATCTTTCATAGGATTTTTTTTCTCCATCAAATTCACTGAAAATATCAATAAAAGGGTTTGAACTATTTTGTGTGCTGTAGATTTTATGAAACAATTTATCAGAAAGACGGAATTAAGAAACGAGCAAGAAAATATTTATTTCATTGTCAAAATAGCTTTTTTCGTAAATTTATGTATTTGATATTGTATTAAGTGTGTCGAAATTTGCACATCAGCGAATAAACGCGTTGAGCGTGTGTAAAATAAGAAAAAAAAATTCTAATGACTTCTACAAAAATTTGCGTCGCCGTTGTCATAAAATTCGTCAACTAAATTTCTGTCTTATAACGACAATGGCATGAAAAATAAAAAGCCAAATAAAATAATAAGTAGGCAACGCTGTAAAGTATTGCTTAAAAAATAGTCGGAAAAGTTAATCACAATTTTTTATAAAAGTTTCACACTTTTCGAGTCGCGAAAACATTTCTATGAAGGCACAAACTTTCTCTTTCGAATATGTCAATCGAAAGTGTCGTTTTCTTTTGATTTTTCGCGGAATCCTTTCTTTTTCGTTAATCTGATAATTACGCAGAAAACAAACTTCTAATTTTTTGACAATGGCTATAATTAGCCGCGTTATCGCTGATTGGATAATGACGATAGTCTGAAACGAAAAGCAATTTCGATAGTAGTAGATTTTCTTTCGCCGTTGAATAAAACAAAAAAGAGCTTCTATGGGAAATTCACTGTAAGTTCAGCAACATTTTTTTCACCTTAGAAATAACTTCAGACAAATTTTAAATGTGCCATTGATTGAAAACAAAATTATTTTTTTATTACAGCAAAGTCTTATGTTTTTCTCCCTTATAAAAAAAAAAAAAACTTTATTATATTTTCATTCATTCTTTGCCCATTTTCTCATTTCGATATATAAATAATTTGGAAAAGCATTTATTGAATGTATGCAAAATTGAAAATTCGATAAATATACATAAATAATTGCCTAATGATGTTCGCTATTATGAGTCAAATTTCGTTGATATCTGAAGATTTCTAACCGTTTAAAAAAAAAAAGTACCCAATTTACTTACTTTTGCGATGGTTTTTTTTCGTTTTTTGTCGGCGAACGACATGATAATCGGATGATAATTGATTTTGTGTATCTAGTTTGTAAAGCGAGTCCTAAAGTTCGAAGAATTGTGTATTCGTTAAAGGAAAATCCACACCGGCCTTACTTATCATTGTAAATTGAAATATTTTAAATCGTCGTGTTCCGATTAGATTTCATTTATTTTTCTATGAGGAAATAGAAGAAACGCGAACTTATTTAAGCCGTTCTGGCTGACATTGTTTATATTGTTTAAAAAGTTAATGAGAGACGAAAGAACAAACAATTAATGTGAGGTCACAAATCATACATTCTAGTATTTTAGTGAGAACCACCGAACGCGCGTAAGCTTATTGTACTGATATCACTGATAAATATCTGCATCCCAATTTATCAAAGTAACGTTTAACCCTATCGCTACTATATAGTTGAATGTAGAATAGATTTTTTTACTCAAGTTGTACACAACTGATACTCGATTTTCATCGAATTATTTTCATTATCGCCGAATTGCTTTTTTTTTCTCGTAATCTTTGCGCGCTTTTTTCCTTTCTTTTTACCAATTTGCTTGGAAATCGCTTCAGAAACAAAGTGTTTTTGTTTGACCAGAAATTTCACACAATCGGAATTTAAGTATTTTCAATAATAAGAGTCATGATTAATGAAATCTTGGAAAAAACTGCAGAAACATTTTTCGTTTTCTTATAATATTCAATCGCTGATATTTATCGCGTTTTGTAAATGCATTTTTGAGAATATAAAGTTATTGAGAGAAGCAAAACATCTAAAAACAGTCGTAAGAAAAAAAAAGTCTACTTTACAAAAACTTATGTTTAAACCTCATTAAGTACATACGTATTATAATTCTGTAATTTTGTAACGATATACAGTGATTTTGTTTGACCAGAAATTTCACACAATCGGAATTTAAGTATTTTCAATAATAAGAGTTATGATTAATGAAATCTTGGAAAAACTGCAGAAACATTTTTCGTTTTCTTATAATATTCAATCGCTGATATTTATCGCGATTTGTAAATGCATTTTTGAGAATATAAAGTTATTGAGGGAACCAAAACATCTAAAAACAGTCGTAAGAAAAAAAAAGTCTGTAGATGATATTCTACTTTACAAAAACTTATGTTTAAACCTCATTAAGTACATACGTATTATAATTCTGTAATTTTGCAACGATATACAGTGATTTTGTTTGACCAGAAATTTCACACAATCGGAATTTAAGTATTTTCAATAATAAGAGTTATGATTAATGAAATCTTGGAAAAACTGCAGAAACATTTTTCGTTTTCTTATAATATTCAATCGCTGATATTTATCGCGATTTGTAAATGCATTTTTAAGAATATAAAGTTATTGAGGAAATCAAAACATCTAAAAACAGTCGTAAGAAAAAAAAAGTCTGTAGATGATATTCTACTTTACAAAAACTTATGTTTAAACCTCATTAAGTACATACGTATTATAATTCTGTAATTTTGTAACGATATACAGTGCGTCAAAATGGCGTAAGGTTAAAAGTACAATTTCCAACTTTATTTGTCAAAAAGTGCATCTTATTATAAGTAAAGGAATTTTTATTCAAAGTCTTTTTGCTAAAGCTATGATTTTTAATTATAGCTTGAAATAATCTGATAAAGTAAATTCCACCGAATATCGGAAGAAAATCTGGTCTTCAAGTATTTGGTGCTCTTGTTTTTTTCATGTTTCGATTTACTATAAATAATAAGCTCGAATATGACATTATTTATTATAATTTTCAAGGGAAATTTCCTACTTTAGTTTTCGATTGAAAATGTTGACTTCAAATTTTAATATGATTTATTAATATACTCATAGAACTATATTTGCATTGAAAAGACTCAAATCCTCTACTGACGACTTAACTATTTTTACTATAGTCGAGTTTAATTAATTATGACGTAAACTTCAGATATTATGAATTTTTTATTTTTTTTTATTGTCCGGAATTGAGTTTTGCAGAGCACAAGTTAAAAATTGTCTATTATTAGGCAAATTTTTTGATAAAAACAAAAACAATTCGAATAAAATTAGGGTAAACCTTGAAAAGACCTTTTCAAATATTTTTTTTAACTTTCTGACTTCGAAAATGTCTTCGAATGTAAACATAAATATGTTTTTATGGCAAATTCGGAAAACTTCCGACGAAAAATGATACTTTGGATGTTACTGATCGGATAAATAAAATTTAACGTTTTATCGTAAGTTAATTTTCAGTTGAAAACTAAAGTAAATCATTCCCTTTGGAAATGATAAGGAAAAAATCTTAAATTTAGGCTTTTCCTTTACTCATTATCATCATATCATATCATATTTTCATTTATCATGAAAATAGAGTACCAAATACTTGAAGACCAGTTTTGCAGGTCCGATATTTCGTGGAATAAACCAAATAAATCTTACTTTGTCAAAAAATAACTAAATAATTGGTTACACTAAATCAAATTACCTCTGCATCCTAAATTGGTATAATCATCCTATAATTCACTGTCTGACAGAAAAATTAAGGGATCAAACACCAAAATTTGGCCACAGGTTTGATCTGAAAGCTTAGACAGGTAAAAATGTTCGAATTATAATGTTTAACATGTACTTCATGAGGCTTAACTGTAAGAATTTTTTAATAAAACGTATCGTCCACACAATTTTTTTTCTCATCACTTTTTTAGGTGACTTAATAAATTCTTGAACAAAAAAAACTTCGTTTTTGTTATGTTTTTGTGAGGTATTCTTGAATTTAATCACTGTACAAGAACTACATTAGTTTCTGTGATGGGGAGTGATTTTAGTACGAAAATGTCACGAAATACGTGAATTTAATTTACTCATCGCAAGATAAAAAGTATAGTCACGAAATCTTGCATCTTGAAGTTATTTCCAACAGCAAAATGTTCGCCATTCGGTAGAGAAACAATGAAAAGGAACAGATTATTCCGTCAAAATACTTAAGGTGATTGCGTGAAGCAAAACTAAAACAAGATTAATGTTTTCATAATACTTGGAATGTTTCACTTAAGATTGTCAATTTGTCGGAATGGTTGATGAAGCGATTTTTCATCGAATGGAAACTATGATTTAACAAAGCAATGAGATTATTTGCGAATCGATAAATGAAGTTTCATTCTCGTTTTTGTACTCTTCTAATTTTCAGGCAGATTTTGTTATTTAAGGATGTATGATACGTACAGTCCCGCACAAAAGTGAGTTTCAGAGACAATTTCGATCACTTCCCGATGAAGTAAAGATCGGAATAAAATAATGCATTTAAAACGTGCTAAAAGATTGATTTCTCATAATAATAATCCGAAAATGTTATTAACTAATTGGTGAAAAAAAAACAATTGTTCGACAAACAATCGGTCAACCCATTTTTTTCCTAATGAGAATATGTTAATTTATTTGAATGCATACGAATTTTTTTTTATTTAGATTTTTTTTATTTAAAAAAATGCGCAGGATATAACAAATTTTGGATATGCGTTTTGCAAAAAAATCTTGGGTGTAGTAGATAGAAAATATAATTTTGTTATTTCGCGCACATTTTTGAAAATAAAAAAAAAATGAAAATAAAAATAAAGAAAAAAATCTAAAAAAATTCGTGTGCGTTCAAATAAATTAACATATAATTTTCATTAGAAAAAAAATTAGGTTGACTGATTGTTTTTTTTACCAATTTGTTAATAACATTTTGGTATTATTATCATACGAAATCAATCTTTTCAGCACGTTTTCTACGCATTATTTTTTTCCGATTTAAATCCCATCAGGAATCGATCTAAATTCTCTCTGAAACTCACTTTTAGCCCATTTTTTACGTATCACACATCCTTAAGTATTTCAGCGTTTCGATTACCGATAAATACGTTAGCTAAATCTCAGATAATTGAGCCAAAACGTTCGAGAGAATAGAAAAAGCAATGTCGTGGCTTTTGTGATTGTGCAGAAATGAATTAAACTAAACATTACATTTCTTTCTTCTTTTTTTTTATACGAATGCGTCCAAGGTGTCGCGTTGCTCACGCCACAAATACGAGACGGCTAAAGATTGTACAATGAAGAAATAAAAACTCTTATATCATGTATCATAAGAAGGATCTATTGAAATAAAGAGAATATACGGATTATAATGAATAAAAAAGAAGTGTTTCGTTCATTTTGTACAATTTATTCGGTTCCGTTGGAGCTGTACACGAGATTGACTGTACAAAATGTGATATCTCTTTTTTATCAAGAGACGATGATGTTGAAATAGCGTTACAAATGTTTTTGTATTCGGATTTTTTTTTTTTTAATCTTTCACACGAGTTGCTTTCAAAAAACTAACATTCATCAATCTTACAGAGACAAATTATCTTCGGTTATTCGTCGTCCGTAAAATCAGATTGAATATCTGTTTTAAAAGGAAAGCAAATACTTTTTTTTCTGCGATGTGAATGCCACATTAACGCGCCAAATCGACAATTGGAATGTTGAACGGCGCTGAATGTTTAGTGGTTCATTGGATTTGTGTTTAACGTTCGCGATATTGTTAAATGTTACGGAGACTGGGACAATGTTCGCGAAAACACTGATTACATCCCTTCGGAATCAGTGAGCGAGCGGGGCTTTCGCTTTTGCAGCGAGATCCATTTGTGCGGCCGCTACTGTCTTCATTCCATCCTGTACGGCCGAAAGATTGGCTTTCCACGCAGCGAGAAGATCGCGAAGCTGCATCCACTGCGGACGACCGAATGTTCTGTGCATCGTGCTCGATATAAGGACTTTACGGCCTGCTTGGTCCATACGGGCTCGCACGAGTTTCGTCTTCAAAACTGCAAGGCGACGAATGTTTATTGTACGTAAAAGTTGGTAAGAATTTTTATTAAAAATGTATTCGCTTTGCGCATGACCGGGATTTGCGGTAATTTTAGACGGTCAGCGTTCGAAGCGGCGAAGATTCGCCACAAGCGGCGCTGGTATCTCTACGCGCAAAACCAGTAATAACGCGAGTGTACAAAAATAATGTCGAATTCTTCGATAACTCGGTAGTTATTGAACAACTACCGAGCCAGTACTGATCCATTTTATATAACCTGAGCAATTAATCTCCGAACCATTTTTGGGTTACGAAATAACATTAAACTCAGGTTAAGGAGGCATTTTCGTATATCGATTTGGAAGATTAAATTACAAAATTAATATATATTGTAGATTGAAACATTCTGAACGATTTCAAAAAATTATAAAGGGTTTTACCCTTTTAATTTTTTTTTTAATTTTATTTTATAAATGAAAATACTCCAATTTGAAATATGCCTTTTTTAGCACGGTCTCAAATGGCAGTCGAAGGTTGGCACGCACTTTATCGGTGAATTTTATATGCTAATAGAGAAGATGCATTCAAAATAATGATTTCAAATGATAGACTGAACTCTTACGAAGCATATAAATTTGAAAAATCGTATTTAACCGCAGAAACGCTTTAAAAAACAGTGTTCAACTAATTACGTTTGTGAGATTTTCAATCTCAATCGAAGAGACTTGGCAACGCTGCGTATTCTGAGGAAAAATAGCGAACAAGCAGATCGGACTCGTCGATGGCGGCAATTTCGAAAGTTAATTTTCACATTTGATGAAATTAAAGCTTCTAAGCAAATATAACGAAAAAAACTCTGGAATCCCGGAAGTTTGCATTTTTTTGTCAAAATATGCATTTTAATATCCGCAATGAATTTATTTAATTTTTTTCGAAAAAATAATGAGAAAACGCAAAATAATGTTGTTCTTAATTTTCTACGATCAACGCTTCCAGAAATATCGTTGAAAGACAATAAGTATAAAAATTTCCATTTTTTCTTTAAACAGAAGGAAGCTTGAAACCATTTGGATATTACTTAATTTTTTTTTAATCGCGTTAGTATTTTAAACGTATACATTTTCAGAGTGATTGCAGAAATTCTTAATTTTGTATAATACTAAATATCAATTCCCCAATTCTACGATACTCCTGCGTATTCTCTAAAAATCCGGACTGGAAGAAAAGATAATGGGTCCCGAAAAGGAGGAAAATTCTCCCGGTTTGGGAGAAAACAGCTTCCGAAATTTCTGCGGCGTGGAGAAGCGTATTACTGCCTCTTAAGAAGAGAGTATAAGTAGGAAAATTTGTGCTTACCATCGATAATAAAGCTCTCAACGTCGCCTTCCTCGATTTGCAACTCCGTCTGAATCGTTTCAAACGACATTTCGGGATTGGTCTCGGCAAGTTGCATGAAAGTCAACAATCTCATCTTCTTCATATTCTGCTCGTGGTTTAAATCTGTGGTAATAAAATTAACGAATAATTTATGGGCGCGGAAAAAAAAATTATACAGTCGAATCTCGACAATTCGAACTAAATGGAACTGAGCCTATTTCGGATAATCGAAACGTACTTTTTATGGGGACAAGATCATAAACACGACTTTTTTGTACATACA
Organism: Tromatobia lineatoria; assembly: GCA_949699805.1. NCBI lineage: Eukaryota > Metazoa > Arthropoda > Insecta > Hymenoptera > Ichneumonidae > Tromatobia > Tromatobia lineatoria. Next base: position 6,476,656 of record OX453054.1, read on the forward strand.
AACAGATACATATTAAATTTCTACATTTATATTAACGATCGAATGGATATATTAAACATCTGAAACAGGTTGGACTTTTTTAAATATCTTTTTTATATTAAATACGCGTGGTTATTGCAATACCACAGGTTGACCATATTTGGAGGACTATTTTTTATTGTACGTTTGACTCGTAGATTTCTTTCTTTCTACCCAAAAAATGATTCCCGCGAAAATCGTCATCTGTCAACAAATATTTGGAGGTGGCTCAGAGCTATAAATATTTTTCAAAAATCGTTATTTTCTTTCATTTGTGTGTTTGGAGTGTTAACACTCCTGACCTGACAATTATGAAATTTAAGAAAAATTTCCCGGCAAAAACACTAACTGATCAAAAAATATATTTCTCAGGTTAGAAACATACTTCAAATATTTTATGCTCGGGAAGAACTATCGTGACATTTTTGGAGACTCTAAAGGAAATATTTCCAAAATGAGCGATGCCATAAACGAACATTTCTAATTTTTTTTAAAAGAAAATCACTAACGCTTTCGATTCTAGCGATGATTAGCTAGGCTTTTCACTGGTTTTATTGTTTTCAATAAAAATAATAATTGTTAGACGAGAATACTTTAAGAAAAAATAGAAAAAAATAGAGTTTCGAGAATACCGATATTTTTTATTGCTCTAAGCGACTTCGAAATATCTTTTGACGCACCGCAACTTTTGTACGAATTATTTTTCGGTCACAAAGAAAAGAATTTTTGGAGGATACTGAGAAAAAAAACTGAGCTCAAAATATTGTTGGTCTAGTAAGCATTATTGTTCCTTATCGACGGGCCGTATCCCATTTTTTTTTAGCTTCATTGCACCTACAAGTACCAGCCATCACGCGCGAGATTTTTACCAGAACTGTGCGAAGATTGATGCGAGATAGTGGTACTCGTAATCATGTGCGATGCGGCTGTGACCGACTTAAGATTGAGATAGAAACACTCGCATTCGCATATAAGACGTACGGAAACCACAGAAAACCTACGTCGAGTGTAGCCGGCTAGGAGGCCACATCATTTTGCCGAAAAATCATTCTTCGAATCGTGATTTCTTTTTTCGATTTGGGCAAATGATTTTAGCAATACTTTTTTTCGAAAATACAGATGCAATAAAAAGTATTGCCAAACGTAATTTGTCGAAATCACAACAAGAAATCATGATTCGAAGAATGAGTTTTCGGCAAAATGATGTTGCCCCGCCGGCTAAGTCAAATCCGCGCCGAGCTCCAATGTTTACAGCAAATAGCGTGGCGCGTCTTACACGTTGCGCGCTGCTGATACCGAAAAATATTTTACCCAAAGCGGGAATCGAACCCGAACCTCACAATCACCAGGCTAGTTCATTACGTACTGAGCCACGACGCTGATTCATTGTATCTTTCGCGTCAACGTTCGGATTAACTAGGTCATTGTTCCAATTATCGATGTTTTAACGTACTATAAATTGATGTTGTACTTACTAAGCGTGTGCTCGACGAATTCTTTGTGGTTTTTGTAGAAGGTCATGTAAGCAGGTAGTTTTTCTTGAACGAATATCAGAAGAAGATCGTGAATGAGTTCGCCTTCCAAAAACCTAACGGGCTTAAGAGCGAGGAGAGGATCGAGGAGGAAAGTGTTTGGATCGGCGAGAGCCGCGAGAATACAATGCTGAGCATCTTCTCGTGCAGCGGATGCATTTTCCGCGGTGTAAGTCCCCAAAAGCTCGACCATCACCGCCGCGGCTTGATCACTGCGCAAACAATTTATATCTCCTCTTACTCAATTCAATCATAACTATTGATTTATGAGACGTTCCGTGCTAATTTATCCACGCGAGTTGTGAATCCTTTGCAAACATGTCGTAATTTTGCTTATAACCGATCATTAACTTTTAGTTTCATTTGGTGATATTTCGATAATTACAAAGCGTATTACTAACTGTAAAAATATTAAAATTCTCGGATTTTTTTCGGACTTTTTACATGATTGTTTTTCAAATACATCGCTTCGAATTTGATTATAGTTTTTTTGTTATTTAAGGATGTATGATATGTACAGTCCCACTAAAAGTGAGTTTCAGAGACAATTTCGATCACTTCCCGAGGGGATAAAAATTCGGAAAAAAATTATGCATATAAATTGGCTGAAAATATTGATTTCGCATAATAATAATCCCAAAACGTTATTAACAAATTGACGAAAAAGACAATTGTTCAACAATCAGTCAACCTAACTTTTTTTCAATGAAAATGATATGTTAATTTATTTGAATGGATCCGAGTTTTTTCAGAAACCCTCAAGCTATAACATTTTTAAGAACATCAAAAAAATTAAGAACATCAGAAGAATTAATTAGTGTAGAATGATCGACATCTTGGAAAAAAAGAAGAGAAAACTCACCCTTGTTTGCAGCTTTGAAGCACTTCGTGCAATAGACGCAGAAGTTTTTGCATCTGCTCGTTTGTCGGCGGAAAAGCCTTGAATTGTTCTTTCAGCTGATCAACGCCACTGTAAACGGCTTTCACTTGATCCACGTTTCTCGCAACTTGCACCAAATGATAATATACATGATACCTCATTGGTGATTTTTCCTCAAGCGATTGGAAGAGAAGCCAGAGACTGGAACAACATTTATCCGTTTATTTCAACGTTCTCAACAACTTTTTCAGGTGATTTATGAATTACGGAGATAAATCGAGAAATCGTTTAGTATACACTCGGAATAATCATGCCAATTGAAATGGTGTTGATGTTGATGATTTATCCGTTTATTTCAACGTTCTCAACAACTTTTTCAGGTGATTAATGAATTACGGAGATAAATCGAGAAATCGTTTAGTATACACTCGGAATAATCGTGCCAATTGAAATGATGTTGATGTTGATGATTTATCCGTTTATTTCAACGTTCTCAACAACTTTTTCAGGTGATTAATGAATTACGGAGATAAATCGAGAAATCGTTTAGTATACACTCGGAATAATCATGCCAATTGAAATGATGTTGATGTTGATGATTTATCCGTTTATTTCAACGTTCTCAACAACTTTTTCAGGTGATTAATGAATTACGGAGATAAATCGAGAAATCGTTTAGTATACACTCGGAATAATCATGCCAATTGAAATGATGTTGATGTTGATGATTTATCCGTTTATTTCAACGTTCTCAACAACTTTTTCAGGTGATTTATGAATTACGGAGATAAATCGAGAAATCGTTTAGTATACACTCGGAATAATCATGCCAATTGAAATGATGTTGAATTCTTCGATAACTCGGTAGTTATTAAATATCTACCGAGCCAGTACTGATCCTTTTAATTTACCTGAGTAATTGATCTCTGATCTGTCGAAATGATCCGAGATAATATTTTACACAGGGTGAATAAGAACAGCATTATGGATTCGCTAATTTTTTTTTCTTTCTCACTTTGGTTATTATTTTTCTACCAAAAAAACATTTACAACATTAATAATGGTCTACTGATATCTGATGTTTCTTCATTTCTATATTGGGTTATTCCTGTTTGTGCCTTGTTTGTTTACTTTCTTTTAGTTTTTCTCTAATATATGGGCTATTCCAGGTGAATTCGACCAAGGTCCGACGATCGCCATATTGGATTCGATTTTTAGCGACATATGTTCATCTGACATACAGAAAAAATGTCACCCATTTTTTTTCAGATTTTTCTATTCTTTTGTCTCCTTTTCAGATTTGGACATTTTGAAATTGAAAATCCACTGTTTTAACTATTCTGAATTATGCACTTTTGTTATTTTGACTTACTTTTATGAGTGAAATGGCAAACAAAACGTCACGAGGTAAATGGTCAATAATAAATAAATAAATAAATAAATAATAATTATCGTGCTTTACGATGATAATCAAAATTCAATGGTTTCGCAACTTACGCTTTGAGACAGACTAGTCCAAGTTTTTGACCAGGCGCTTTCTTGAGCTTTTCGCAAAAAGCCAAAATCAAATTTTCTGCTCGTTCAACAGGTATCTGAAAAATTGAAAAAAAGTCTATAAAAATGTAACAAAATAAAAATGCATTGAAATAATAATGTAATGAAATAAAAATGTAATGAAATAAAAATGTAATAAAATAAAAATTTTACGATATAAAAATGTAACGAAATAAAAATGTAATGAAATAAAAATGTAATAAGATAAAAATGTATTGAAATAAAAATATAATGAAATAAAAATGTACTGGAATAAAAATGTAACGAAATAAAAATGTAATAAAATAAAAATGAAACGAAATAAAAATGTAACGTAATAAGAATGTAATGAAATAATAAAAATGTAATGAAATGAAAATATAACGAAATAAAAATATAACAAAATAAAAATATAACAAAATAAAAATGTAACGAAATAAAAATGTAACGAAATAAAAATGTAACGAAATAAAAATGTAACGAAATAAAAATGTAACAAACTAAAAATATAACGAAATAAAAATGTAACGAAACAAAAATGTATATAGAATAGGTGAATGGGTAGGCATATAAATGGTCCTTACGTGAATCATGATGGAAACTATGTCATTGAGTATCGTCTCAATTTCAATTTCGTATCCCTCCTTGAAACAAGCATCGCAGACGCCAATAATCTTGTGGAGATCATCTTCGATGCCTCTTGGAGATTTTTCGTCGCTGATTTCAGCCCCGAGACTTTTGAAATAAATTCTCAATTCCTGGGCCTAAAATAATGCCGATAAATAAAAGCCGCGCTCTCATAACCTCTAAAATCCGGTTGGAGCATCTTGCGGACACTTCAAATGTCAAGAGTACAACAAAGCTTCATCGAAAAAAGCACTTATCGCAAAAAGTCCAATTACTGGGTTTTTTGAAAATGTATAACTTGCCTGATCCTCGGGCGGCAAATCCATAAAAACTGCTGGAACCGACATCATGATGCGTTTTTCCACGTTTCGACGCAATGAAATACGGCCAACGAAGGGATCGACTCCTCACTTCACGCTTTTACCACGATTGCCAACCTTGCGCAGCATCCGCTAAGGTGACGTGAACTGCTCGGTCGGTATCGGAAACTGTAATCCAATTTTCTCCGTCATCGTTAATCTTTTGGGTAAAAGATAAGAGAATTTCCCTCCGCCCGACAATTCTGCAGGGCCACGTTATCGGCTTTTATCCAAAAGATCAACGACGACGAAGAAATTCAGGATCCTAAGATTAGTTCTATCTCTCTCGCACTCATTGAGCTTTCACATTACATTAACTTGGCTTTTTTTTTACTAATTTCGGAGTTAAAGAACATTCATTCTGTTTCCTCGTGGGAGAAAGATTTGCGCTTATGAAAATAAAAAATTTTGAGATTTTCCTGTCGGAATATTTGGAATGGTCTGAAACGTTGAGAAAAGTGGTTCAGGAAAGTTGTCTGGATGTATGTCTGTGTGTATGTATATTTTCAAAATTTAAAAATTCTCATATAAATTAACTGTGATGAGCGATTTTTATAAAATTTATACCCATTGACGATTACTCGGTACTGTACATGTTATCCAAATTTGAGCTGATTCGGTCTAATAGTTTAAATTTGCAATAGTCGCACCTACGTTCGCGTAGTTTTGTGTGCTTTCCGCCAAGGTTCAGAGCATTTTCTACGTCAACGTAGTTTCCACTATTCGTAAATTTGGTTTGCGTAATCGACATTCCGACGGTTTTGAAAGGTTCAGGAATAATCAAAGAATGGGTTTCCGGTCTGATTTAACACATCTCAGTTCCAGAAACGTTTATATCTTACCTCAAAGAACCGGTTGACATTTCGAGCGGCCATATTGGTTTTTGAGAGGTTCAGTAATATCCAATTTTTTACATTTTCTGTATGTTTTTAACAGTAATTCGACCTTACACCCAAGCATGAATGTTTTTATTACATCCCTGCGGAATTTACTGTATATTTGTAGCGTATTTTCGATGAATTGTGTATACTACGAGATCGCCTATCTTTACCGACCAACGGTAAGAATAGGTCGGTAAAGAAATCTGCTCCAGCATCCCACATTTTCCACGAAGGAAGTTGGCAGGCCTGAAGAAACTCTATCGTGCCTAACTTCAAGCGATTGGAACAACGTGCAAACTTTTCAGACATAACGTCACCTGAATTAGTTCTGCAGGTGCGGTTTAAAGTGTGAAACGTCCCTGTGTGATCCGTATGTTTCATCGTCAAGGCGTTACATTTTTCTCATAGCTATTTAACCACTTGATATTTGAATCGACAATAGAAACAAGTAAGTTCATTATAAAATATATCATATCTTTTTTTCCCAGAAGGAAATCACAATTTACGTGTCATAACCTCTTAACCTCGGATATATTCCCTAACATTTTGTAAAACCTCCTGCAACTATTCGGGTTATGACGGAAAAAAAAGTATCATTGATTTTTGCACTTTTGAGAAATAAAATATAAATGAAATTGAAATTAAAATCAAATATAAATTGAATTTAAATAAAAACATAAATTAATAAATAAATTAAAATATAAATTAAAATATAAATTAAAATATGAATTAATAAATTATTCAAAATATAAATTAAGAAATAAATAAAAATATAAATTAATAAATAAATCAAAATATAAATTAAAATTAAATTAAAATATAAATTAATAAATAAATTAAAATATAAATTAATAAATAAATAAAAATATAAATTAATAAATAAATTATTAAAAGAGAAATAAAAAAGCGTAAATATTTTATTAACAATAATTTGAAGTCCGGAATAAACAATGTGCAAAGGACGAAAGGTTTCAGAATTTTACGTTCAGAACACATTGATAAATGGCAATTGAATTTCAATTCAATTAAATTAATTCAGACAAAATAAACATTTGGCCACTACATATTCAAATTAGGCCCTAATGTGCCTAAACGTATGCGTGTATTCTATAATAATTGCAAAAATGATAGTAATTAAGTAGGTTCGGTGACAACTATCAAAGTCAAATTAGTGCTAAATTTTCGTAATTGATTCTTTAAAGTTGAATGCATTAAAAAACAATAGTGAAGGGTGATTTGTATTGAAACATGAATACTTAATCCACTGAAAGATCAATAGCAGCAAATTTGAATTAAGATTAACTGATTAACATTTATTTGTTACAGGATACATTTTCATTCCGATTTTTCCAAGTATAATAAGTGATTCTTTATCGATTTAAATGAGTGACGGCTTATTTCCTTTCTCAAAAGATACTCTATGAATTGACCATCACGATATTTCCTAGTGTTGATCGTTTAATAATTATAGCCTGTTGTTTGTGAAAGTATTTTTGTTTTTGTTAAACAACAGGCTATAATTATATAACTTGAATAGATGTTATGATGCTTCGACGATGACCGCCTTTAATGTTTTTATTTTTGCACTTTTATTTTTTATTAACGCACTAGGCTGGATACCTAGAGTTCCCGGTTCGATCCCGGGCTGTGGCAATATTTTTTCACGATTAAAAATTCATTGTTAAAATATCGTCCGTTCAGGTTGCTTCATCAATTTACGAATTGATAAAGCAATTTGAAGGGACAAAAATAAATAGATTCCAAATGTTTGATTTTCCTATACAGGAAGATCGATAACAACGGAATCTCCGGCATCGTGCGACTCAGACCCGAGTTACGATTTGCCAAACTTCCATCAAAAATAAAAACATTAAAGGCGGTCATCGTCGAAGCATCATAACATCTATTCAATATATATACATACTCCGCCAAAGCCAAATAAGAATAAATATAATTATATAACCCCCCCCCCCCCCCCCCCCCCAGCGGGGCTTTGCCCCTGCACCCCAGAAGGGGCTCCGCCCCTTCACCCCTTCACCCCGTCGCGTCCCGTCTCTACCCCTTCTAGCCACCCACACACACGTACGCATTAAACTCGCATATCTTCCACTACGCAACGGCCTTTTTTTTCATCGGCCTATTTTTTCATCGGCCATTTTTTCTTCATACCATATTATCTCGAAACTCTAAGCACACCAGGCATTATTAAATTAATGTTAGTGGTGCTGTGGCCGTAGGTTGTGATAGTTTTTTTTTGTTATTCGGCTATTGGCGGCCCATTTAGTGAAAGAAAATTTTTTAATATTTTTTTCCCTCTCTTTTAAACGTTTCGACCCTGGTCTGGGTCCTCTTCAGTAATTTATTGACTATAAAATTATTTACAAAGTATAGATAACAATTAGACAAAACTAGGCTAAATCTAATAGAATTAAAAATAGAAATAACGACAAACATAACAATAATATTAAAAATACATGATTATTCATTTATATATATAATAATTCTATACTTTGTGAATAATTTTATAGTCAATAAATTACTGAAGAGGACCCAGATCAGGGTCGAAACGTTTAAAAGAGAGGGAAAAAAATTTTAAAAAAATTTCTTTTACTAAATGGGCCGCCAATAGCCGAATAACAAAAAAAACTATTATTAAATTAATCTATCAAAAAAATGTTTGTATAACAATTAACGAAAAAATTAAATATCACTGTGTTGTTTTGACGGTGTAATATCTTTATTATGAAATATTTGGCCATTTAATATTTAGACAGTGTAACAATATTTAACATAATATTAATAACTATAATATTATGATGTAATATCTTTATACCGTAATATTTAGGGCGGTCACCATTTAAGGAGGTTCGTCAGTTAAATTGAAAATGCACAGAAAAATCTGAAATAATTACCGCGTTTTAAATAAATCATAAGAAACACACATGAATTTTTTGGGAATTTTCGTCTACATCGTTTACACAAAATTAATTTTTTTATGCATGCATTTTAACATGGGCTCTTACGGCATATTCACGAATTTAAAAAAAAAAAATTGACACAATTTTTTACATCGTTGAATTTTTAAGTATTCGGTGGAATTAATTCTTTTTTTTTTTCGATGTAAAAAATTTTTCCATTTAAAAAAAAAAAAATTTTATTCGTAAATATGCCGTAAGAGCCCATGTTAAAATGTATGCATAAAAAAATTAGTTTTGTGTAAACGATGTAGACGAAAATTACCAAAAAATTTATGTGAGTTTGTTATGAATTATTAAAAACCCGGTAATTATTTTAGATTTTTCTGTGCATTTTCAATTTTACTGACGATCCTCCTTAAAACATGCATATAAACTTAAAAAATAACAACAACAAAAAGATAACGTTCAAAAACCTAATTGCCTTATTCCGTAACAGTGGAAAAGATGTCAAAAAGAGGACAGCCAGTGTGGCACCAACCAACTGGAAAGGCCAATCCTGTATTAAAGCTATACAACAGTTTAACGCGCCAGAAAGAAGTGTTTGTGCCACAGTATGGAAACAGAGTTCTTTGGTACAGCTGTGGCCCAACTGTTTACGATGCCTCCCACATGGGACATGCAAGGTATCTTATTGCTACATTTCTTTTTCAAGATACGAATTGTCAATTGGAGCAATTACTTTGTGTATGTCCCTTAAAATAAGAGAATCGTGGGAAATAAATTTTCTTTACACTCATTACAGATCTTACATATCATTTGATATCCTCAGAAGAATACTCTCTGATTACTTTGGCTTCGATGTCCTCTATGTGATGAATATTACTGACATAGACGACAAGATAATAAAGAGAGCTAGACAAAATTATTTGTATGAACAGTACATCAGTGAGAACCGCAATTTGGATACCGTTTTGGAAGATGCCAAGAGTGTCATGACAACTTGCCAAGAGACCGTTAAAATAACAACCGATAATGATAAAAAATGTATGATGGAAAAGATGATGCTGAGAGTTAAAAATGCTGTAGAGGCCCTGGAAAAAGCTGTGACGGCAAAAGATGAAGAAAAAATCAAAGAGTATCAGAAGGTAAGTCAGAGTTGTTGAAATTGAGCTATAGAATTCAATTTGATTGCAGAGACATATTTTCCATTATAGCTTAAGAGATAACACGCTGGCAGCAGAAATAAAAGACGTAACTTTGACGATTTACTTTGGGAGCGTGAAAAAAAGGGAACAGAATTTATTGAGCACATGTTGAACTACGAAATCGTATATTATGCCACAAGTGCGTAAAATGCGATTTTACGAGTACGAAATACGTACGCACGGGTCGCATACGATATTTTTTGACGTAGTATACGTAAAACTCTTTAAAAAGTAATGTACGTCGTGTAGACATTGAGTGGGAGAAGTAAGGCGAACGGAGCGGGTGCAGGGCTGCAGACCCTGCTGGGGGGCCAGGGGCAAAGCCCCCGTCGAGGGATGGGGGGGGGGCGCCCCCATTCAAAAAATAGTACATTGTGATACAAGGGCGTGATGGCGAACTTCACACCCTTCGTATAAATTTCGCCATCATGCCCGAGTATCACATACTATTTTTTGTAACAAATGCATAAAATGCGCCTAAGAGTGTTTATTCACAGAAATAGTAATAGACAAATGAAAGGGGGTCCAGGGGCGCAGCCCCGGTGGGGGATTCGGAGGGCGGAGTCCCCCACATGGAAAAAACAATTTTTTAAAAAGAATAAACATAATAACTTTCATTCGTAGGTTATTATTTTGATTTACGTCCATCGTCTCGGAACGTTTGTGGGACTCTAACGTTGGCAACACTGATTCTCGAAGCGCCTGCCCGGCATCACACTAGGTGGCGCGTCGAAAGTGTGCGTGAAGTAAATTATTGAGAGGGGAAAGTGTGCGTGAAGTAAAATCGAGTGCGTGAAGTGCGATCGGCATTTGTATATCATGCCCTACTGTAATTCGCAAATTCTGCAACATTTTTGAGGCATGTAAAACGGCACATTTTATGCATATGTTACAAAAATACTTTTTCTTTATACCTCGGTCGAAAGTGCGTACTTTCGGCATCAATTTCGATGCAGAAAGTCCAAGATTCGTGCATCGGTAAAACTACAGGCACGCCCTCTATATCAGCGGGAGGAAAAGTACTTTCGGCATCAATTTCAATGCAGAAAGTGCAAGATTCGTGCATTGGTAAAACTACACGCACGCCCTTTGTATCAGCGGCAGCAAAAAAAAATTTTCACCATACCTGCGCGGAAAGTTCGAATTCCCGTCCTAGGGGTTTTACGTACACCACACGATTATGACATTCTTGCCCTTGTAGTGTAATATACCATTTTAAATGACTCATAAATTTTCACAGTATTAATAGTGAATACAATTTCATAAAATTTCACAAAACAAAAGAATGTAAAAGATATAGATAACAAACGCGTTGCAACGTAATTGATTCGTTCAATTCAATCAATCAATCCAAAATACGTGTTTACTCGAGGATTAGTAAGTTCGTACTGAGAATAAGTCGAAATATGAATCGGGATCGAAAATCGTGTGTCAAGTCAATAGAATAGTCCCCTCTGACGACATATAGAGTTCACTACTCATGTATACCGAAATATACCATAGGAAGGTCACAGAACATATTTCCCCATCAAATATGACGATTTTCAACTTTTTTTAAATTTTACGCATGCTGGTGTGTGAATATTCATTTTATACACCAAAAACAGTGCGTAAAATCGAATTTTACGCATACTACGTCAAAAAATAATTTTCTTTATTATCATTTCGATACAAAATGGCAGCGGCAAAGGTCATCTTAAAATTCTATGTGGTTTAGGGTTAATCGGCTATTGGCAATTAACTCTAAACCACATAGAATTTTAAGATGACTTTTGCCGCTGCCGTTTTGTATCGAAATGATAATAAAGAAAATTATTTTTTGACGTAGTATGCGTAAAATTCGATTTTACGCACTGTTTAATGGTTAATCGGCTATTGGCAATTAACTCTAAACCACATATGATTAATTACAACCACAGCAAGATTATATTTTGCATCTTGCAATTCGTCTTTATTTGCAACTACTTAACGGAAGGACCTTTTCCCGTAAATTTCAAGTATAAGAACTGGCATAAACAAGATAAATTTATAATCTGGATACGATTGGCTATAAAACTACGTGAGAATTTTTTTTAAAGTGAAGCTTTATAGAAATGTAGATAAATTAATTGAGGGGGGCGGTGGCTGTCGATTCCAGGCGAAATAACATGTGCAGTGATATTTTGTCGTTCATTATTTTGTTGAGATATTTTGTGGTGTATCATTTTCTCATGTGTAATTTTGTAATATATTTTTTTAACGTGTTATTTTGTCGTTACGTTACTTTGACATGGTACCTATTTCCTAGTGATTGGCAGAGCACAAAGTAATTTAATTTGATACATCGCATTGTTGCAGAATTTGTTGCAAGAAGCAAGAGACCCATTTTCCGAATGGTTAGACAAAAAGCACGGCGCTAGCGTAACCGAAAATGCGATATTTAACAAATTATCACAGCACTGGGAATCAGAGTATCACAAAGATATGGATGCTTTGAATGTGAGTGAACAAAAATTGTCATCTATATTTTACTTGGATATTTTAATATAAATTAACATGTAGTAAGCTATTATTATCTTATTATTCGAAGGTTTTGAGACCAAATGTGCTAACAAGGGTTAGCGAATATGTTCCTGAAATTATAGCCTACATAGAAAAAATTGTGAGCAATGGACTTGCCTACGAGAGCAACGGCTCCGTTTACTTTGACGTCAGTAGCTTCGACAAAAAGGAGAACCATCATTACGCAAAATTGGTACCGGAAGCGTACGGAGACGCTTCCAGTTTGCAGGATGGCGAAGGTACGATTGACAATTAACGATGTGTAATACATAAAGTCGCGCCAAAAGTGAGTTTCAGAGACAATTTCGATCACTTCCCGATGAGATAAAAATCGAAAGAAACATAATGCCTATAAAACGTGCTGGAAAGATTGATTTCGTATAATAATAATCCCAAAATGTTATTAACGAATTAGTGAAATAAAGAATTGTTTAACAAACAATCAGTCAACCTAACTTTCTTTCTAATGAAAATGATATGTTAATTTCTTTGAATGCGTACGAATTTTTTCAGATTTTATTCCTTATTTTGATTTTTATTTTTTTTATTTTGAAAAACGCGCAAAATATAACAAATTTTGGATATGCTTTTTGCAAAAAAAATCTTGAGTGTAGTAGACGGTTTTATGCCAAACACATATCCAAAATTTGTTATTTCGCGCATATATTTTGGAAGTAAAAAAAAATCAAAATAAAGAAAAAAATGTGAAAAAATTCGTCCGCATTCAAATAAATTAACATATCATGTTGAAACGCATGCATAAAAAATTAATTTTGTGCAAACGATGTAGACGAAAATTCCCAAAAAATTCATGTGAGTTTGTTATGTATTATTAAAAACGCGGTAATCATTTTAGAAATAACTCGATACCCACCACTAAACACCGTCGGCTTTACCCAACAACGAATAAACGTCTTCTTGTCGACTCGGGAAGTGTAGAGTCGTTTCCCTGCCGTTTTCGTTTGTCGGATTTGAAAAAAATCATCGATTTTTTTTACCCACCCTAATATAGACACGAACTCAAAGATACGTTATAATTATCTTTCGAACACATCTAAAAGGCAACTTATAACGCATATCTTATCGTTATGATTCTGACAGTAGTGCTACTTGGGTTAAGAAAATAAAAAATACAACAGTAGAGGGTCTACAATTGGCGTTTTGTTGTGGTGATCAGGTGATCTGTCCGTGTCAGAGGATCGGCTTTCTGACAAGAAATCGCCGACCGATTTTGCCCTCTGGAAATGTTCCAAAGCGGGTGAACCCTCGTGGGATAGTCCTTGGGGAAAAGGGCGACCGGGTTGGCATATCGAGTGCTCGGTAATGGCGTCGGCAATTTGCGGCGAGAGTCTCGACATTCATACAGGCGGCGTTGATCTAAAGTTTCCGCATCACGACAACGAGCTCGCTCAAGCCGAGGCCTATTTTGGCAATTCTTTCTGGGTCCGATATTTCCTCCATTCCGGTCATTTGACGATCGCCGGTTGCAAAATGTCCAAATCGCTCAAGAACTTCATAACTATTCAAGAGGCTTTGAAAAAACACACGGCACGACAACTTAGGCTCGCTTTTCTTTTACATTCGTGGAAGGACACGCTCGATTACAGCGATAACACTATGGACATGGCTGTTCAGTATGAAAAATTCCTCAATGTGAGTTTCCACCTTTTTCCATTAAGTTACACTGTCGGAAAAGACTGGACGTTTTTATCCATAAACTCGTCGATTTTATTTAATGGATAATTGGGATATAAAATTCAAGTACTTTTGCAGTGAAGTTTAATTAAATTTGTAAAAATAGGTACTTTTGCAGTAAAGTTTAATTGAATTTGTGAAACTAAAGTACTTTTGCAGTAAAGTTTAATTGAATTTGTGAAACTAAAGTACTTTTGCAGTAAAGTTTAATTAAATTTGTAAAACTAAAGTACTTTTGCGGTAAAGTTTAAATAAATTTGTAAAACTAAAGTACTTTTGCAGTAAAGTTTAAATAAAATGGTAAAACTAAAGTACTTTTGCAGTAAAGTTTAATTAAAATTGTAAAACTAAAGTACTTTTGCAGTACAGTTTAATTAAATTTGTAAAAATAAAGTACTTTTGCAGTAAAGTTTAAATAAATTTTTATAAATGAAGTACATTTTGCAGTAAAGTTTAATTAAATTTATAGAACCAAAGTACTTTTGCAGTGAAGTTTAATTAAATTTGTAAAACTAAAGTACTTTTGCAGTGAAGTTTAAATAAATTTGTAAAACTAAAGTACTTTTGCAGTAAAGTTTAAATAAAATGGTAAAACTAAAGTACTTTTGCAGTAAAGTTTAATTAAAATTGTAAAACTAAAGTACTTTTGCAGTGAAGTTTAATCAAATTTTTAAAACTAAAGTACTTTTGCAGTAAAGTTTAATGAAATTTGTAAAACTAAAGTACTTTTGCAGTGAAGTTTAAATAAATTTGTAAAACTAAAGTACTTTTGCAGTAAAGTTTAATCAAATTTGTAAAACTAAAGTACTTTTGCAGTAAAGTTTAATTGAATTTGTAAAACTAGAGTACTTTTGCATCAAAGTTTAATTAAACTTGTAAAACTAAAGTACTTTTGCAGTAAAGTTTAATTATATTTGGAAAACTAAAGTACTTTTACGGGTAAATTCGGTCAAATTATGAGAATTACTGCGACAAAAATAAATATGACATTGACATTGTACAGTAAATTTAGTATATTAGTTTTCCATACAAATTTTCAATACATGTAAATTACATTTGCATAGATTGTTTTCACAGTGTAAATTACGTATAATATTATTAATGTCAGGTGAATTATCTGATGTGTCGATTTAATTTTTTCACAGGAATTCTTCTTAAACGTCAAGTGCAGGATCAGAAGCCTCGGCTCAGGCACGACCCTTCAAACCTTCACCAAATGGACCGAGGATGAAATGGCACTAAACAAAAAATTCTGCGCTGCCAAAGAGGCTGTACATAATGCGCTGTGTGGTACGTAGGACATTTGGGAGTTTATTACCCAATAAAAATTGCATTCATTCGTCAAATTGTAATAACATTTCTCCGCTGTATTCACGTAATTCAATTTGCAGACAATGTAGACACGAGAAGCGCATTAGACGCGATAAGAGAGATTGTCGGTCAGTGCAATATTTACACTAAGGAAAACAAGAATCCGAACACGCTACTTTTGCGCGATATTGCGGTTTACATAACGAAAATATTCGGCGTATTCGGAGCAGTATCGACGCCGAACGAAGGCATCGGATTTCCCATTGACTGTGAATCCGCCGGTTCCAATGTACGTTTGATATATCCAAAATTCATTACATAATTAACGGGCATTTTATAAAAATTTGATCTGTGTTTGAACGTCGATTTCTTGGATTCCATTCCGGATTTTTTGTGATTGTTCCGATTCTAAGAAGCAACCACAATTTTATACAAATTTTTTTAATACGATAAAACGGATTGTATACTTATGATTATTTATAAAGAACGTATCGAAAGACCGAGGAAATTTTTTAAATTTGACACAAAGAGGAATGCTTCTTGCTATTATTGTTTACAAATTTTTTTTTTAATACGAAAATCGAAAAAAAGTAGGCGTGTAAAAATTCTAGGAACTGTAAAGAAAAATCTAAAAAAATGTGAAAAAAATTATCGAAGTAATTTTTTTTAAATTATGTTTTTCTCAATTTTTTAATTTTCAATACAAAAAATCGTTCTGAAAAAATCTGGAAAATGGTCAAAAGTCTTGACGTATAGAAAAATGCTCAAATGTTGAACTGAAGTGGAAGATTTTTTACGTATCTAATTTTTAGCGATTTTCGGTTTGAGATAAATTCATTAAAAAGTTGACTAGTCCGAATTTTGGGTCTAAGCTTAAAACTATTGGGAAAGTATATAAAAATAAATAGTACATCCCAACAAACCAGAAACAGCAGTAAATTAACAGGCTGATTTCACCAACAGTTTAAGTAGATATGACTAAAATACAGTCAAATTCTAAATCGCATGTCTCAGTTAAGGATGTGTAATACGTAAAGTCGCGCCAAAAGTGAGTTTCAGAGACAATTTCGATCACTTCTCGATGGAATAAAAATCGAAAGAAACATAATGCCTATAAAACGTGCTGAAAAGATGGATTTCGCTTAATAATAATCCCAAAATGTTATTAACAAATTGGTGAATAAAAAAACAATTGTTCAACAAACAATCAGTCAACCTAACTTTTTTTTTTAATGTAAATGATATGTTAATTTCTTTGAATGCGTACGAATTTTTTCAGATTTTATTCCTTATTCTGATTTTTATTTTTTTTATTTTGAAAAACGCACAAAATATAACAAATTTTGGATATGCTTTTTGCAAAAAAATCTTGAGTGTAGTAAATGATTTTATGCCAAACACTTCCAAAATTTGTTATTTCGCGCACATATTTGGAAGCAAAAAAAATCAAAATAAAGAAAAAAAAATGTGAAAAAATTCGTCCGCATTCAAATAAATTAACATATCATGTTAAAATGCATGCATAAAAAAATTAATTTTGTGCAAACGATGTAGACGAAAATTCCCAAAAAATCCATGTGCGTTTGTTATGAATTGTTTAAAAAGCGGTAATTATTTCAGATTTTTCTGTGCATTTCCAATTTTACTGACGAACCTCCTTAAGTTAAAAAACGTCTCAAACCCTCAAAAAACAATTCATTGGTGAATGAAAAATTACTGATTCCTAGTAATTATGGGAATACCACAATTCCAGATATTTTCCGGTGCTATTTGTTATATTTTGACACATAAAAAAATATTGGTTGGCAGGTGGAGGAAACAATAATGCCGTACTTGACGATTCTCGGCGATTTCCGCGAGAAGGTTAGAGGCCACGCAAAGACGTTAAAGGCGACGGATATACTTCGCGAATGCGATCGATTGCGGGACGAAGTATTGCCGGCCGTTGGCGTGCGACTCGAGGACGACGAAGGCGAATCTTGCAAAGTGAAGCTCGTAAATCGCGAGGAATTGCTCAAGGAACTCGAGGCAAAAAAGCGATTGGAGGCAGCGAAAGCCGCGGAGAAAGAGAGGAAGAAAGCGGAAGCGGCTGCCGCTGCTGCAGCGAAAGAGGCTCAAAGAAAAATTCCCCCCGGACAAATGTTCAGATTGGAAACGGACAAATATTCGAAATTCGACGAGAACGGTTTACCGACTCACGATTTCGAAGGCAAGGAAATCAGCAAGGGACAATTAAAGAAACTACAAAAATTGCAAATGGCCCAAGAGAAAAAGTATAACGAATATTTGGCAAGCGTACAAAATGGCGGCGCGTGATCGACGATTCACTCATTTATTGCTATTTTGGCATGAGAGACTTAACGATGTGAATCACGAATGAGAAAAAAAAATGCAAAGTTCACCCTTACAAATTCTTCCCTCATTTAATGTGAATGGACCCAGTTTGTGACACTTCAAAAGGTGATTACCTCTGATTCTGCCCATGTAATCATAGGGATTAAAGAGGAACTAACTAGTTTTTCAGTTTTTGACCCCAACAATTACGAATTAGCTATTGGTCGTTTCTAGAATTGTCGGGAAAAAAGACTACGATAAAGTAGTTGGCTCAGAAATTGCACCAGGGTCAGAAACAGGGCCGTTTGCAGTTGGAACAAACTTTTACAAAGTTTCCTCTGTGAGGAAGCCAAAATCCATCGACATACTTTCTTATTGCGGTTACGGTTGCAGTTTTGTTTTCAAGGTATTTTGAAAAATCATTTATTTCATTGCGTATTTTATTAGAAAGGCGGAATGAAATTCTGAAAAAAAAAAACGGCCGGAATTGATTGGAAGATCCCGGCGGATTTTTTCTGGGATTTATTGTGGATTTTTGATTATTTCATTACTCACGAAATAATGTTGAAGGTTTGTTTTATTGCATTACATGGCATTTTGACCTGGGTTGGACCTTCGACCTCTCGGATTACGTCGAAAATTTTTTATATGATTGGACCAACTCCGAAAAGTACTGGAAAATTTTTTCAGATTTTTTACATTCCAATTTTTTTTTTGCGATTTTTCAAAGCTGTACGGAGAAAAAAAATTGGTTGGGCCATTTCTACGTTTTCAATTTATCGTGCCGGCAATTTTTCGGTATAAGTTGTGCCAAATCATATCTTCATTGAGCTAACCACATTAAATGGTAGCTTTAAGAAGCGAAAACCGGTCCACTTTGGTTTTAGGCTTAAAAATTTTGTTATTTCATGCAGAATTTTTTCAGATTTTAAATTTGGGCTAAAATGTGTTAGCTTTAAAAAATCGCAAAAATGAAATTGAAATAAAGAAAAACAATTTTTTCCGTCCTTGAAGTTGGTCCAATCATTTAAAAAAATTTCGACCAAATTTAAAAGGTCGAGGGTATTAAATTAAAAATCAATTTAAAACTGGTATGGAAAACACAGTAGATGAGTATTTTTTTTTCGTGCTCTTTTTTTTTAAATGAATTAAGATAAATCAATATTTTGGTTTATTCCTGATGAAATAATTTTAGGTTTTCTTCAAGATATTGTAAAATATTCTAATAAAAATAGTGATATACAATTATTGGTTGAATCAGTTAAAAATTGACATTATTTCGAGAGCAGTGAAATGGTTACAAATTCGATTGTATCCAACGCTTTTATTTTGTTCGTTGATTTTTTTTTATCGGGTCAATAGGTCGTACGCGTAGATTATGAATCTACGTAAAATCGTTTGTAATGGGAGAAACATTGCACGTAATTTTCGAGGCTGTTTATTCGAAGGGATGCAAAAACGCAGAATTACATCCGTGATTATATTGCACACTGATGCAAATGTCGTTATCATCGTCAAACATACACACTAGTTATTTCACGCGAGTGTTTTGAGAGATCGAGAGTGTAATTTTTATTTATTTTACCAGAAATACACTTATCTTCGAATGTACAGCTTGATAAACCAATTGTATTTTTATCTCGATATCTACGAGATACACAAGCTATTTTGACTCACTTGTTTCAACTTAACCCGTTGAATATATTGCATTGATAAAGTATTTTTTTTTGTTGTTAAACTTTTCAGGACAGGCACGAAAAAATTTCAAATACTTTTATAAATGCAAAGAAAAATTTGTATGTATACGGTACACAAAAACACAGGATTTTTATTTTAATAAGCTAAATGCGCTCAATGATCAGAAAAATTGGTTGTTTGGTGAATTGAATCTTTTAGAATTTAATTCGAAATGTAATTTTTAATAAGCACGCTATTGATCCGAATTTTGGTTTCTGTTGTACGATTTTTTCGCAGTACATTATTTAGGAGTGCAAGGAAATTTGATATTACTTGAAAGAATAATGTTACTCATATCTCTTTATAAATGCGAAACTACCGCGTCTCTTGATATAAGCATATAACTTTGCGTGAAATTTTCTCAAGAATAGCATTTTCTTAAACCTAAGCTTAATTTATGTGGAAAAAATGGTCTGAAAAGATTATTTCTGTGCATTTATCCATATTTTTTCACCAACGAAATCGTAGCTTTTCTAATGAAATTGCTTTATAATAAAAAAAATATATATATATAATTTAAAAAAATGTTCGTCCCACTTTATCCCGAAACGATCGAAGTATTATAAGTATATATTATATAATAATATATACATGTATCAATTAGACTGAGTCAACAAAAAGGTGGAATAATATAGTATATTTTAGGCAGTGATCGTGTATTATTAATGTTACGGCTCAGGCAGTCGACACTGAAAAAGGTAATTATTGTCGGGTTCGTTGTCCGATTAATGGTTGAAACCAAAATTTTGCATTTACTCGCGTAAAATATGTGAATTTATTAGTTTGTATTTAACAGTTTAAAACGCCAATTTAACAAGGTAAAACTTCTTATATTGTCACCATTTATGACAATTAGTAACTGATTGATAATGAACTTATTCTTAAACGCGGCGTTAAAGCGCTTGATATTTTGTACTTAAGACATGTTTGTTGTTTGGAAATTGATTGAAGACTGACTATTGAAATGAATGCAAAAATGATAAAAAAGTGAATCGGTATTCGAGTGGGTTTTTCGGGGATTTCGCGACGGCCAAAAGAAACTGACAACGCACGAAACATGCGGTCAGCAAAAATACATAAGTTTAATAACTGAAGGCACGAAGAAACGGATTAACATTGGCAGAAATGAAGACTGAATATTGAACAAGATGGAAATTAAATGAATATTAATTTTATGAGGAAAAATAGCCACGACGTAACAATTAACATCAATTTTCTTCGTAGACAACTATTCTTAGTCAATTTTATGGTAGTTCTTGTGCATGGTATAAATGCATGTCGTATAAGTTCGATAAAAATGAGAAGGGATTTTTTATTGAAAATAAAAAAATCAAAATCAAAATAAAGAGAAAGAACTGAAAAAATTCGTATGCATTCAAATAAATTAACATATCATTTTCATTAGAAAAAAAGTCAAGTTGACTGATTGTTTGTTGAACAATTGTTTTTTTTTCACCAATTTGTTAATAACATTGTTAATTCTACTTCTACTTTTCATTGTTGATGTTGGTTTCCTTCAACATTGGACGACTTTCGTTTCAAATCCGATTCCGCTAAGTCAACTAATCATTTTTTTATTCCAAACAAATTTTAACATTTGTGAAAGAAACATTTCCTCGAAAATTGAGGTAATTAAAGCATCAAAATATTACTCTATTTAAATAAACATGTATGTCAAATTGACAAACTATTCGATTCTTATAAACCGAATTTACCTCGAACAGCTCAATATCATATATTGTAAGTACTCTATTTAATTTGACCCAAAGTACAGAATATTTTGTTCGTGATATATAATATTTATTTAAACGTGCGATTTTATTGCAGCAAACAAAATTTCGCGGCTTCAACTAAATTCTCTTTTTCAGTGTATTAATTCGTTGTTTATTGCGACATGATTTTAAAGATCGTTGTATCATTTGGAGTACAGGATGATACTTGTAGAAGGAAGCCGTGCGAAGTCGTGATTGAAAGTTAGTGTGATTGAAACCACACTCAGGATGCATTTGAATGGATGCTGCAAGGGACGTTAATGAGAGAAAGAAAATGATGAATCGTGAAAGAGTCGTGAGAAGGATCGATAGACCAGAAGGAGGAAAGAGCGTCTGGCAATCATGGGATATTTTACAAAGCTCGACGCGCTTTACTCGCTGGGAAGGTACGAAAAAGCCGTCTGTTTTCATGCCGTCTGTTAACTCGAATGCTGCTGTTGCGAGTCTCCATTATCGGAGCATAATACCCCTTTGACGTTCGCTACGGCAGCGTGTCGACAACTGACGGCTTTATAAATGCGAAAGTGATATAACTGGCGGTGCGGTCCGACGGGATGTCTGGCCGACCGGGGAAATTCTCCACCGTCGCCTCCGCGATATTCATCCAAGCGTGCATTCATCGCGCGCTAACCGAGAGACACGTCAACGCAGCCTCCGAGCTTCGAATAAAGTCTCTCGCGTGAGATAAAGCGCTCTCCGAAACCTTTCCGTGTTGTATGCCGGGCCGATTGATAAAATAGCCCTCCGGGAAGTCCCACAATTGTTAACAATCCCTTATGAAAATCATCACCAGCTAGCTTCGTTGGAATCACTTCCAATCGGAGCTGGACAGTGATTCAACTACCCAGTATTTGTTTCGCGCTTGAAATTTTCAGGGTAGACGAGGCATATGAATCCCCTGAAAATCTGTTTGGGATAAACTGGTTTGAATCGAGCTTCTAGCTAGGTTTTTTTTCATTAAGGTTTTCTGTAGAGGGACTAGATATAATCTAGGTAGCTATCACTGAGAGAAGAGTCGGGTGATCATTACCCTATTTAGGATAGTAAACTCGGTTTATTTAACGCTTCTGGCGTCTATTTCTATGTTTTTCTATAGAGTACTGTGTCGTGTTTAACTGTATGTTGCACGCCGTACGATAATCGTTACTATATTTCGGTTTCCAAACCGTACTGTAAATAATCCAAAGTTTGTAAGGATGTATATGCAAAATAGTCTCGAAGACATCTCAAAGCTTGACAATGGTCGTGACTTTCAACAGAAAGTGATTACGATTCGCAATATATGAAGAAATTCATCTCTTAATTTATTAATAGAATCTATAGTTACGGAATTGGTTCCAAAAGAAATACGAACATTGCACACATACAAAATATCACATTCTGATATCCTCAACGTTGTAGCTGATAAGACCCTGCGTTTGGGAATCATTCTCCATCTACAGGCTATAATTCTAAACAGTGCATTAGCTATACACGAAAGATGCACGGTGATTCGCTATACGTTTGGCGCCGGCTCAGTGTGTTTACATCGTCAACGGCGTTAGTTGCACATTGTTGTCGACAGCGTAAAGTGCGCCTAAGAAAGAATTGGTAAAATGAAAGCATTTAAGTACACATCTTTTTGAAAGATATATTATATACGCAATATTATCTATGTATTGTTTGTCCAGACAACAAGAAAATCGTCGAATGTCATTGCCGTTGTAAATTGTTGCGAAACCTGCACTTTTTGCAACGCGCCATAAACATAACCTTCTCTTTAGTAACATCCGAGATCAGGATGAAAAGCGTGATGGTTTTAATAGGATCCTAATGTGACGGCCCTACATTGCATATAAGAAGACGATTCTTCTCTTCGCTCTTACTCAGTACCAGAATAGTCCGGGTTCGAATCCGGGTGATCACCATATCTTTTCTCTCTTCGATACTTCGTCAGTCCATCAGCAATGCCAATATCCACACTTCCCCAAACTCTCCGCTCAGTCATTACACTAAATTGGTAAAGAAAGTATTATTTCAGTCAGTATTTGAAGCAGAACGAGGTGAGGTAGACGGTAAGCAATGAGTTTAATGTTATAAGAAAAATTAATAATTATTAAATGAGTAAAATAATATATTTCTTTTTAATGTATTTTTGTAATCTAGCTCTTCTAATCTACCGTTATATACCTTTGCTTTCTATTAATTTAAGTATTATTTTAAATGCACGTATTTCCGTCATTGACTGGTATACGATGCAGAAGTAAGCACGTAACCAGCCTAGCAATCTTCACTATGTTGCGTTTAATCAGCAATATATGAGGTTGGTAAGTGACTCGTGAGTTTTTCTGATTCACTTGATTTGATTGGTTTTCAGTAATATAGATTAGTTCTACATTTTTGCGCATTATTCAGGAAGCCTGACAAGCAGAATACTCTGAGTATTCTCAGAAATCAGACAGTACCAGTAAATCAGACAACCACAACAACAAAATCGATCCACAAATTCATTATTCATCAACAAAAATAATGAAAATTACATAATATATTATATTACTGAAGAGGACCCAAATCTGGGCCGAAATGTTTATAGAAAGCTTTTGAGTTTTATTCTTCGGTTGCTATTAGCCGATTAAATCACACCTTCTTACATACTTGCGACCACAGCATCAACAACAACCAGGGAAACTGCGTCCTGGTCAACAGTTAGCGCGCAAACCAGTGAACGGTTAAGCGATCGGATTTGCGATCCGATAACGGTGACCGGATGGTTCATTTTCAACCGTCAACGAAGGAGTAGATCGGCTATAGTCGAACTCAGGACAGCTTTGCCGTCTTATATATTGCAAATTGAGTGACAAAAAACTGGCGAAAAATAGCCGATTACGAAAATGCTTTCACATACTTGTTTGGCAACTAAAAATTTGTACATGCAGAAGATCGGTACTTGGCGATTTAAAAAAATCGACAAAATAAATCACATTACAATAAATTATTCTTGTAAAAAAATGATTAACGAATCAAAAAGAACAAATTGTTCAACAAATTCGATAGCGAAGATAATTTTCTTAATATGAATTCGCTGCTCTGATAATTACCGATTTTTTTCGAATTTTATGAGAAATTTAAAAAGGTCCGTTTTCGATAAACGCTTATACCTGCTTTCACGAAAGTGTCATTTTAATGATCTTGAAATTTCTTCCGAGTTATTCCAAAATTTCAATTAAAAAGTAGTTTATCAGTAAGGCGTTATTTAATTAAACAAAAAAGGTTTACATACTTAATGCCTCGATGACCGTAAATTCATGATGGCTTAAATTGAAGAATAACTCACTGTGTAGAAAGGGTCGATAAATAATGTAGCAAATCGAGAAGTAGCCCATCAACTCGATCACTAACCCGCCCATCGTTTGCAACAGTATTATTCTGACCTCCTACGGATTTTGGGAGTTCACCCCAAAAAAGTATAAAATAGCGATGAGTACTAGCGGATTTTGTGGCACGGGTAGTTTTTACGGGGGGCTACTACTATTGCCCCCGTTCATTGTGCATGTAGCTTCCCCGTCGTTGAGTCGCTGCACCGCTGCAGCAGCGATGAACAATGCACATAGGTAGCCACGTATAGTGAGCTCGAGGCCTATCTGCGCTCAATACATTCGCATTGTTCGCTTGTCTGCAAATACCAAGTGATCGAGGGAAAAAAAGCAACAACTATCGCGTGTGAGTGTCGATCCACAGTAAAATGTCAATCGTAGGGGTTGTGAGTGGTTGAAACTTTTTTTTCCTTTTTTTTTATTCAATATAGGATAACCGGAAAAAAACTACTGGTGTGGACAGTTTGGCGCGTGCTAGGACATAGTCGTCTATCGTTTCTCTGTCATCGTCAGGCCATTTTTAAAAAAACGAGTCGTGACCCATGAACCCACAAATTGAAATTGTCCTTGTAATATTACCAATCATGTTCTTGGAGCTCTTTCTCGTTACAACCAACGACGCTGCTAAAAATATATTCGATACTAGACAACTTTCTCGCTTCGTTCGCAGTCATTTATTTTGATATCTCATTTCTCGTGACTAAACATGGTAGTTGGAAGTTTATACAATTCGTGACTCGCAGTGACTCTATTTTTGCTTCAATGTTTCGATGTTCCTCGTATTTTTTTACAGAAAGAAAAATATTATCTATACTACAACTACGAAAAATGTGACCATTCAAAATGCGCGCGGTACGTGATGCGGCGCGATCATGATAATCTGAAGTTAGCTTTACGTTGAAACCAATGGCGACCAATCAGAATGGTTGAAAATTGGTTTCAATTTTCGATATTTCGACTTTCGTTGTGCTATGTCTTTTGAAAAAGGATAAAAGAGAGAAAGAGAAAGAGTGGGTTAACAGTTCCGACATCTTGAGTCTTCTATCACTGAGAGGTATTATTAACTATAAAATGACGACTATTTATTTTTGTTTCGGATGAAAACATGTTTCATAGTTGCCACAACTACCAAATAATTACTAATTATATCAAGTAGTTCCCATAACTATTTTCATGGTCCGCGTAGCTATGAAAGTAATTGCATGGACTGAATTACCCAGTCAACACGTTATTTAACGGCCATGTAACCTAGAAGTTACATGTGGTTGTAATAATATTGGCTAGAATTAAAAATCAGCGTGTGAACAACTTGCTTCTCCTTTTTGTTTACAAGACGCTAATAGAATGGCAAATACCTGACGTCTATCATCTTAGAGATGAGGGCAATAATTAATTAGAATAATAAAACCCTAGCGGATCCGAACAACCGTCATTCTGTGGTTGTTTTACGGTAAAATACAAGTAACCGTCATTATAAGGTTCATTTCCAGTTGCTTTACCGTAACATTACCGTAATGTGACCTCTAAATCGACCGTTGCTTTGGAATAAAAACGTTAACCAGGACGTAATAGCCAGTTAAAATGCTTATTCTGTTTTTTAGATTAGTTATACTCGCTCTAGCCTTCAAAATCCACGCGTTTTCTGTTTATTAAACTTTTTTCGATTAGTTGTTGGCAGACATGTCATGTGTTGGCTTCTCGTCCTTCCGATTGGCTCTCAATTACATTATGCTAAACATAAAGACATAAATACTAAAGTTGCAGAATCGTTGTAGTGACTTATGACTTCAAAAAGATGAAATTAAATTACCGGATTTCAAGATCGCTTGAACGTTTGATCGTTGAGAAGTGAGAATGAGTGGAATGTTGAAGAAGCGGCAAAGTAGTACTTGAATGGACACAGAAGCGCGGATGAGTATCCGGCAATTAACATCCACAGTCGTATCTCTTCTCGTGGAGGGTGATAATTGAACCAACTGTAAAATATCGCTCGGTTAGGGAAAGCGAGGAAGAATAGCGGTGGAAGAAGAAGGGCCAGTCGGTCTTCAATTTAGAATTTAATTAAAAAGTCTTTCTCCTGCTCCCTCAGGATCCTGAGATTTTTTTTTTTTTGTTCGCTCAGAGCGTAAAGAGGCTCTTCACGCTGCTACTAACTCTGCACCAGAAAGACGAACTGACGGGAAAATAGAAAGAGGCTACCGCGGTGACGGAAGTGGCCCGAAGAAAAAGGAGAAAATGAGATTGAACTGTTTGGCAATATCATCAGGAATTTTAAGTTATGGATTCTTTTTTTTCGACGATTGCCTTTTGCAGCGTTCTTTCTCATGCTTTCTCTCGGTTTAACTTGTTATCAGGGTCAAATGGACATCTTGAAGGGATTCCCCCCTCCCAGATCGAAAGTCATTTTTTTTTACCGTGGTGGCACCTCCACATTTTTTTTGTTTACGGATGTATGATAGGTACAGTCCCGCCAAAAGTGAGTTACAGAGACAATTTCGATCACTTGCCGATGGGATAAGAATCGGAAAAAAATAATGTATATAAAACGTGCTGAAAAGATTGATTTCGCATAATAATAATCCCAAAATGTTATTAACAAGTTGGTGAAAAAAATAATTGCTTAACAAACAATCAGTCAACCTAACTTTTTTTCTAATGAAAATGATATGTTAATTTATTTGAATGCATACGAATTTTTTCGGATTTTTTTCTTTGTTTTGATTTCGATTTTATTTTATTTTGAAAAATGCGCAGAATATTACAAATTTTGGATATGCGTTTTGCAAGAAAATCTCGAGTGTAGTAAATGGTTTTATGCCAATACAAGCGAAAAAATACATATATCGGTTTTATCATGTCAGGACATGTATTTTTTAAATAATATGTATTTTTAAATAATTCAAACCGATATATGTATTTTTTAAATAATTCAAACTGCGATAACTTATGAACTTTCCACGGTACCAAAAAAAAAAAATCAAAATTGAGGATTTTCATACGCAATTGGCAACAATTTTTTCGATGCCACTTACGAAAGTCCTTTTCGCAAAAAAAAAAAAAGAAATTTCATCAATTTTGTAGTAAAATATAGTCTGAAATTACACAATAAATTCTGAATTAATTATTTTCTTGTGGGCCATAAAAAAACGCACATTTTCCGTCTTTTTTAGATGTCGATACGATTAACAATTCTCGAGATATCATAGGTTAAATAAAAAATGAAAAATATGCCATATATTTCGCCAGAAAAAATTTCAAAAAAATTAGCATTTGGTGTATCTATTATAACCACTGAACCTGATTTTTGGACATTTTTTCGAATTTTTTTTTTTTCTTGTGGCTCAAGTTATGTGGAATGCCTCATATACAAGTTCCAAGTAAAAATGCGGTCACTGACTTCTCGCGACAATTGCGTTCCTATGCCAAACATTACATAGCCTCCTTTCCAACGGTCGTCGGCATAGCATTTTCTAAAAAAAAAAGACAAAAAAAAGACGTTAAGATTGGTTTGCGCAATGAAACGAAATATCAGAGGTGTTACAACAGCGTGTTACCACACAAAATACCGACTGGGTCGCACATATAGGACCACAGGGTGTAACACCGCGACACCTAACTATTCTAATTCTCACCAATGATTGTTCTCTCTCCTCGTTTCTGGGGAACCCCCGATAAAAACCGACTCATTGGTACATTGTTTTTTTTTTTTCCTTTCCACATCCACCGACGGTTCTTACACTCGTACGATCGCATTTCATGGAAATGGACCAAGTCGAGAACCGAGAAAAAAAAAAAAGGAAAAAAAAGTGCTCGCTGCTCTTGAATCGAAGAGCGTAAGGCGAGAAGTGAAACGGCCCTCGTTAAATTACTACAGTTGCCGATTTCAACTTCCGGGGTGCACTCGATGCACCGTCGACTCTTACCGAGCGAGGGTGACCATCAACTTATATGCATGCCCACTCGATGGAACATTCAGACGTCAATCAGACTCGATACGTATGCTACAGCTCTACATATTCGTGGGGTAATAGAAACGAATTTTTTTTTTCTACCGAAATATGTTATTCGCTATTCAAAGTCATTCACACTCACGACTTTTCCGATGTTCAGTGTGCATCGATAAAAAAAAAGCTCGTCAACTCGCAGACTGTTTGCTTTTTTTTTCTCGCCTACGTAACCACCGGCTTTTTTGACTTCATGTTCGATAGAGTAAATGTATACATTTTTTTTTTTCGTTCCATCAACCGTCACACATTGTTAGCGTAATTTTTTTTTTATGATTTTTTTTGCCTGATTTTCTGACGCGGCGAACAAGATCTTGGGGTGTAAAATGATTAAAGCGAAAAGTCGATAGCGAGATCAACGACTTTTCGCGGGTACTCGAAAAGCGTCAAATTCTCACGGGGGGTGGTTGAGGATTTCATTCAATCGCTTGGGTGTTATGTCGAGGAATTGAGAAAGTGTCGTGAACTTTCTTCTTGAGGATCCTTCAATAACCGTGAATTTCGTTATAACAGAATTTCGAATTTTCGGATAGCGATACTATTGAAGTTTTTTAATTATTCGTTAATTTTTCTCTTAAATGATGTTTATTTTTGTGTTTTTTCTTAGGAAGATCTTGGGGTGTAAAATTATTAAAGCGAAAAGTCGATACCGAAATCAACGACTTTTCGCGGGTACTCGAAAAGCGTCAAATTCTCACGGGGGGTGGTTGAGGATTTCATTCAATCGCTTGGGTGTTATGTCGAGGAATTGAGAAAGTGTCGTGAACTTTCTTCTTGAGGATCCTTCAATAGCCGTGAATGTCGTTATAACAGAATTTCGAATTTTCGGATAGCGATACAATTGAAGTTTTTTAATTATTCGTTTATTTTTCTCTTAAATGATGTTTGTTTTTGTTTTCTTTTATGTTTTTTTTGCGTGATTTTCTGACGCGGCGAACAAGATCTTGGGGCGTAAAATGATTAAAGTACAAATTTGCTAGATTTAATGAACTAATTCAAAATTTCATGCAAATGTCATGAGCTAAAATTTCTCATATAAATCTGTATTAATTGTCTGTTGTAGGCCATAAAATTACACACACTTACATTTTTCAGAAATGTACGTACGATGAAATTGTCCCAAAATAGAGCCTTAATTGAAAAATTCAAAAAATCTGATATCTCATCAGTTTTCAGCCACTAAAAAAAATTGGTGACTATATTTCAGTGGAATTGCTTATATGTCTACGGTTTTATGTAAAAAAAAGTTTTTTTTAAATGATCCCGTTCCCAAATAGAATACGTTTTAGTTATTCGAGCTAAATGGCTTCAATTAGTTCAGATATTTAAAGTATCTTTATATGTACAAAAGGTTCAATTTTTTTTACACAAAATAATTCGTAGTGTCAAAGCTTAAACATTATGCGCAAAATTCGGATTTTTAAAACGTGACATAATTGGACAAAGAATAATAAAATCGCCTATTTCGAAGGATTTCTCTCGCGAATTTGTTTTTGAAAAACTAAATAAAATTCCTCCCAATGTCCATTCAAAACGAAAACCTTCAGCTAGGCTACATTTTTCGTAATTCCATATTTTCCAAAGTACAGCCTTTTGAAAAAATATTGGACCTTTTTCAAATTCCATTCTATCTCAAACATAGTTAAGGATAATTTTTTTAAAATTACATATTCGTCTTTCATGAAACCTTAGTAATAATGAAGTTCGAAAAATATTGGAACGAGTCGGGCTTTCGACCGTTCGAAGTCCCGTGGAAAAACTCATATATATTTTTAAAAATCTGCAGAACGAGAATCTTTCTTAATTAGTGATGTAAAATGACAGTCACATCTGATATCTATATAGTGGTAAAATGACGGTCACGTTATTTGCATACTATCACTATAGATGTGAAATGACGGTCACGTTATTTCCATACCATCATTACAGATGTGAAATGACGGTCACATGTAGCGTCCATATAGATGTAAATGACGGTAATATGACGGTCATTTGCATCACTATTCTTAAATTACCCTACAAAGAACGGGGTACGATTCAAATAGGATAACTTTTTTTCCCAGTCCCATAGAAAGTGCAGAATGTTGATTTCTACTGGTAAAACTATTACTGTAGCCCTGAACAGTTGACAGAAATGATGGTTTATGTTGTGGAAAAGGGGAGACACGAAGATTCTCTTGTTGGTTGATGATCGGTTCATCCCTGATATCTATTGTTCTGTTTTGTGTGGCGCAGCCGCGGAAACCGTATGGTTAGACCATAGCGCCACACCATCGCCACACGGGGAGGTGAATGAGGCTCTCGGGCTCCCGCGAAGCCCACTTTTATAACTCCATCGACGATTTACTACCCTCCGGAAATATAGTACCTATATGGTCGCGTCGAGACCGCAGTTATTCCGTCGTTTGATTTATTTTCCTACATCACATACACTGTAGTATCTATCCGCAAAAAAAAAGTATCACAAGAGAATTAGAATAGTATCAGAATGGAAAGTGTGTATACTACAATTATACTTATGTTCAAGCATCGAGTATTAAATGAGTATACGAAAAAATATTTGCCTTTTCTTTAATTTGATTGTAAAATTAATGAATTTTACGTGAAAACCAATATTTTTTTCTCAAATATTCAATACGTGGATATTTCTTTGTAAACTCATTTCATACTTAATTCTTGAATGTGAGTGTTACGTCCGAACATATTTTTTTTATTTAATTAGATGACAAATGGATAAATAACATGGTTTATGTTGTAAAATTAATATTATTTCAACTGTTATTAATTATATCAATATTTTATTCGTATACCATCCGGTAGCGTAAATTTTCTTGTAGGTTACGCGCATCTCAGACCCGGCGACTGCTTTCGCCGCCCTTATCAGTGCAACTTCAGCGATCCCTCGGCGATTAGCTGGGCACCGCACACCTATGAGATGTGTGATGTCCTGCATCTTCAATTTATCTATTAATGCGCTGTGCTTTCAGAAGACACAGAAAGGAGACAATTGATATTGTTAAAAAAAATTTCGCAAATGCATTTCGCAATCCAAGCGATATTGTATTGCGAAATGCATTTGCAAATTTTTTTTTAACGATATTAATTGTTTTCGGGCAATCTGGTAATCCTACCATCTTTAGAAACATTGAGATCCATTGATATTTAAGAACGTTATCCTGATTTAAAGAATTGAAAATGAAATTGCGACATGAAAAAAAATGAAAACATGTAGAAAAACGTTTAGGGCCAGCTCTGTGTGTTTACATCGTCCACGGCGTTAGTTACCTATTGTTGTCGACAGCTTTAAGTGCGCCTAAAAAAGAATTGGTAAGACGAAAGCATGTAAGTACACATCTTTTTAAAAGATATATTATATACGCAATATTATTTATGTATTGTTCGTCCAGACAACAAGAAAATCGTCGAATGTCATTGTCGTTGTAAATTGTTGCGTAACCTGCACTTTTTGCAACGCGCCATAAACATAACCTTCTCTTTAGTAACATCCGAGATCAGGATAAAAAGCGTGATGGTTTTAATAGGATCTTAAATTGGTAAAGAAAGTATTATTTCAGTCGGTATTTGAACCAAAAACAGGTGAGGTAGACGGTAAGCAATGAGTTCGACGAATTCCAACGCGATTTCGGCGGAGATAGGAGAGATTGGCGTAAACAATGAGGTCGATGTTATAAGAAAAATTAATAATTATTAAATAAGTAAAATAAAATATATTTTTTTATGCATTTTTGTAACCTATCTCTCCCAATCTACCGTTATATACCTTTGCTTTCTATTAATTTAAGTATCATTTTAACTGCACGTATTTCCGTCATTGACTGGTATACGATGCAGAAGTAGGCACGTAACCGGCCTAGCAATCTTCACTATGTTGCGTTCAATCAGCAATATATAACATTGGCAAATGACTCGTGAACACAACTCGCATCGTTTGCCATACTGTATATTTGATACAAAAAATTCGCGTTAATAAACTGCAGGGCAGTCATCGTCAGACTCGCCGAATAAACCGAGTTTACTATGCTGCATGAGAATCATTCCCAAACTTTTTGAATTGTGATCACCAGAAAATTTTCTCCGTGTACCCGACGGGCTGCCTTTCTTTGAGCTCTCTTCCTCGCTGACGGATTCGAGGGCACCAATTTTCCCATAATTTCACAGAACATCAATAAAAAAAAAAAATCGGATCTTTACCTCAAGTGCGAAGGTAAATTAGAGGAGAGGTATTTCGGAGTCGTAACAAATATCAATTTACGGTAGCATAGAATCTTGTGACCGTCATTTTCGAGGAAATCACGTCACACAGGCCATAATGGCGACAACTTTAGGTCAACCCAATTGGAAATGTCGTATCGATATACGATCCGGCCTGGAAACAGGCCTGATCATATTGCCCTGATCAGGCATGCCGCATTGTTACCTGAACCGGCCCTGAAATTACGTCAGGCAGCTGGAACCAATTTCTACCCGGGCTATGAATGCATCCTCACTCAAATCCTTCGTGCGCTAATACTAAAACTGCTTCGTCCAAAGATGCGTTCTGTTTACATTGAAAATTCTCGTCCACTTGATCTTTTCTTGGTTGTTGGAGCTCCATAAAGGGAGCTTAATTATTTAGCAGATTTCTAAATGAATGGTAAACTGATTTACTAAAAGTACCTTCAGGAGTATTAATATTCACGTGCTCAAGCATAACATTGATTTCCAACATGATCATTAAAGAGAAAATCGCAAATTCATTCGCTCACTCTTGTTGATCAAACACGTAACATTTTTTATTGTCTTTATCATTTCTTCATAAATTTACTTTGGGTTTTATTTCTTCGTTACGTCCTCCAATGATATTTTTTTAGTAGTAAATGAATATTTATCGATAGTATAAGGAGACATAGATTCACATACGTTTGGACCTTAGTTTAGTTGCCAATGAGCCATTGACCTCAGTCTTCAGCTCGAGATTCGTACACGGTCATGGATTGTTGTAGTTGTGTGAAATCATCTTGATTATTATGACTAAGGTTAGTTGTTAGCCGATTAATTCGTTGGCCTGAAGACCTAATTTCTCTCCGTAATCAACTAGTTCGGTGGCTTAACTAATTTCATCACTTAGAGCCTGTTCAACCAGTTATTGTTTTTCAGTGTCATTTGAAACTGCTTCGAGGGATATCAAAATTTAATCAAAAATTAAATGCAAAGCGGCCGGGAAATTCCTGCTATGACAGAATATTGTCAATTTTGTCAAGAAGCTTCTGTATAACTCTATTGTTATTTTAACCCCAATAACGTTTCAAACCTCTTTTTAACCCCTTAAAATATGTTTTACCAACTTGTCTACTTTTTCGATATCCTCTATGGAATATACAAAGTTGAAAGTGAAATATAAAGTGTTGAAAGTAGTTGTAAAATATTATACTAAGAAGAATGCCTCATACAGCTAATAACCGTTCACCACATGATATTTTTGTTTTTTTTCTCCTCCTTCCATTCTTTATGTCGCATTCTCTCAGTGACGATTAACCCTCTATATGATGGCGCTTTATGAAAAGAAAACGCAAAAAACTGCACGTGGCTCACAACCAGGAGGCGCCATGACGTTTTTTTAACTTCATGTGTGTTTTTTCTACCTTGAGAAATATGGCGCTTTAGAAAGAAATGGTACGCAAAAAGGATAAAGGTCTCGGCGTGTGGCTTGCGAGCGCACGTAAAGCATTATAGGCCACATTGAGTCGACCATCCCGTGGCTGCTTGAGCCGTGTAATCGGGTTCTTTATGCTAATCACCGGGCCAACCCTTCCGCGTTTAACCAGCTGCGATTTCTCATTGTCGCGTGCCGTTCACATATTAATCTGTGTATATGTATACACCTTGGTTTTTTTTTTTTTCATTCTATCCCATCCCGACGCCACTTTTTTCACATCCTTTTTTCCATTCTTCAGCCGAGCGCTATTCACGAACTTGTTTTTACAATTGTTTTTCGTCGAGTTTGGGACGCACGCGTAAAACAAGAACAGACACACGTGCCATTAGTAGAGTATCCTATACCATCAGGGTATTGGATATGCCCCCCAACCGATGCGACCACTTTTTTCCGTGCACGTCGCATCGACAGGAAAAAAGGGTTGCGCATACCATGAAAGGGTAGAGTAGCTTGATCGTCGTGTGTGTGAATTACTCAAGGGGAAAAAAATCTTGATGAAAAGTAAGAGCGTTGCATACGGTTGCAAATCGGACTTGGAGCAGAGTCGAAAAGCGTTGCCGTACAATATGCAGGATTAAGCGCTTCTTTTTTTTTTTTGTTTTCATCGTTCCATTATTGTTAGGAATGTACTCAGCCGAATGATATCCGATTAATCTTTAGCTAAAAAGATCTGTTGTAGAAGAGCTAAAACCATAATGACCAGAATTGTTTTTTTTTGGTAACATTTTTTAAGTCTGTTTTATTGTGGGTCATGTAAAAGCCCAATATTTTGTAAGGTAAGAAATGATCCAGCTTTTCCAAATGTTGTGTTATTAGTCGTACAAGATAATTTTTGATTCGTTGAATTCCGATGATGCCTTTTCAAAGGTAGAATATTTCAATCCTGTACCTCGACAGATTCACATCGTGTAAATTCGAAGTTTTTTTTCGGTATCCAGTTCGGACGTTTTCGAAAAATGTACGTATTACTTATTTTTTCAGGATGTTTTTATCTGTGGATTTTTTGAGAGAATGTCTGGTATCAATATTTGTAGGCGTCGTGCTTTCCGAAGCGAAAATGAGCTGTAGTCGGATTCGACGAAGGGATTCTTCTTTCGCGAATGAACGAGAAGGGGGAGTTCGTGTTAACCCTTTCACACTCACGACGAGACATGCTCAGTATCTTCGACGTCTTCCCATGCGCAAAGTGGCTGGTCCATGCACCGAATTGATGCACCCGCGACAAAATGGTGTTTTCGCAATGGCGAGAATAGTACACGGAGAGAATTTTCTGGTGATCACAATTCAAAAAGTTTGACGATGGTTCCCATGCAGCATAGTAATTTCGGTTTATTCGACCAATCTGGCGATGACTGCCCTGCAGTTTATCAACGTTAATTAAATAAGTGTTCACGAGCCACTTACGAACGTTATATATTGCTGATTTAACGCAACATAGTGAAGATTGCTAGGCCGGTTACGTGCCTACTTCTGCATCGTATACCAGTCAATGTTGGAAATACGTGCAGTTAAAATGACACTTAAATTAATAGAAAGCAAAGGTATATAACGGTAGGTTAGAAGGGATAGGTTACAGAAATGCAAAAAAAATATATGTTATTCTACTCATTAAATATTTATCAATTTTTCTTATATTATCAAGTGTTTAAACGAGTCATTTCGTTACATAAATGCAGCCGTCACTCAATTTACTTTCTTGTGTGACGGTACAACACTCCATGTGGTCTTCATATAATGAGGCGTAGTCGCAATCATCCTTGTCGTGGACCTTGTACGCTTGTACTGCCTCAAAAATCGACTGAAATAATACTATTTTTAACCAATTTAGGATCCTATTAAAACCATCACGACTTTATCCTGATCTCGGATATAACTAAAGAGAAGGTTATGTTTATGGCACGTTGCAAAAAGTGCAGGTTAAGCAAAAATTTACAACGGCAATGACATTCGACGATTTTCTTGTTGTCTGGACGAACAATACATAGATAATATTGCGTATATAATATATCTTTTAAAAAGATGTGTACTTATATGCTTTCGTTTTACCAATTCTTTCTTAGGCGCACTTTGCACTGTCGACAACAATGGGCAACTAACGTCATCGACGATGTAAACACACAGAGTCGGCGCCAAACGTAGAACGGTCACCGCACGTCTTTCGTGTATAGCTAATGCACTGTTTAGAACTATAGCCTGTAGATGGAGAATGATTCCCAGACGCACACTGAGAGAAAATTATGGTATTAGTAACCATAAAGTGACAACTATTTATTTGTAGTTGGTACAAACATAGTTGTTACCGGTTAATTAGTTGTCACAACTATTTTTAAGGTCACCGTAACTATAGAAGGACTGAAAGTCAATAGTTGTCACTTTATAGTTAACTGTACTATGACGATTTCTCTCAGTGCAGGGTCTTATCAGCTACAACGTTGAGGATATCAAAGTTTGATATTTTGTATATGTGAAATGTTCGTACTTCTTTCGGAACCAATCTCGTAACTATAGATTCGATTAATAAATTGAGAGATGAATTCCTTCATATTTTGCGAATCGTAATCACTGTCTGTTGGAAGTCACGACCATTGTCAAGCTTTGTGATATCTTCAAGGCAATTTTGCGTATACATCCTTACAAACTTTGGATTATTTACAGTACCGTTTGAAAACCGAAATATAGTAACGTATCTTGTACAGCGTGCAACATACAGTAAAACACGGTACAGTACTCTATAGGAAAATATAGAAATAGACGCCAGAAGCGTTGAATAAACCGAGTTCACTATACTAAATCGGTAATGATTACCAGACTCTTCTCTCCGTGTTGTTGCCCAATATACAATTCATCGACAAATATCCCCAAAATATCGAAGCGCATTTCGATAATCCCGCGTTGGGTATCTAACCTCCTCAAGTCTATAAAGTACTCTAGATGGAGCTCCTGTTTATGCTAGTGAAAAAGTAATTGCAACAACCTCTCAACATACAGCTCTCGCTTTTTCCACAACCATGGAAAACTATGGCTGGTATATGGTATATATTTAAGACGGCCATCAGACTGGTACATGGTATATACTCGTTGAAACGGTCGAGTGACGAAGCGTACCTATAGCTCGTCACTCGACTCGAGTCTTTGGTAGTTAGCGGGGCGTATCTCCAGTTTCTTTGAATTAAACATCGTGCCCGCTTCAATCAGCTGGCGCAGAGTGCGGGGGGAGGGGAGTTAGCTCGGAGAAGAAACACCCCTTGCCCCCGCCGCACTCGCCAGAAGAAAAAGAGCCCGAAGAGTGAAGCGGCATAGTCGGGTCCAGAAGTAAAGTTATCTCCTTTTTACGTTCTCCTTATTTTTCACCCTCGAGGCGCTCTCGCGGCACCCACCCGCTCTCGACGCGCAGCCCCTCGAGGCTTCTCTCCAATGCCTCCCCCTTAACGCGGGGTGTACGAGTACGCTGCCGTGGAACGAACAGGGAGTTGAATTCAAACCCCTCAACCTCCCCTTTTTTTTCGCCCATCCAACTTGCCGTCTTCCCGAGATCTATTTCTTTATAAATTTGTAATCAGACTCCGTGGCGTACTTTATTCTTCTTCTCCTCTAAGTTTCGTTATATACCGTACACCGTTCATACTGTATATACATATATTTTCCAACTCCGCATGTAGTCGCTGTGGAACACCCTTTTCAAGGCTCCGAGAGTATTGCAGTATATACAGAGACTTTTACATATATAATGCACTCTCTTTCTCTCCCTCTCTTTGCCACCGAGGTACCGATTTTTCTTCGACTTCTTTTTTTCAATTTCGCTCTCTCGTCATCTGTTTCAGAGTTCCGGGCACTCATCGAAAATATCCAGGAGCTTGTTTCTTGGAAAGATTTGTAAATACGAGCGTAGATGCGCTATTGCGGCTTGTACTTAGATGTAATGTTTGGTGATTTTGCGAATACACCGACAGAAAATATTTCATTGCCGTCAAAGAAATGAGTGGGTTTATTTGGTTTCTATTGGGTTTGACGAAATATTTCTTTTATTTCTATGAAAGAGCGCACTTGAATATTAAATGGAACATTTCATTGCCTGTAAAAGCACATTTACTTAATGAGCATTTAGTAAAGAAACAGTTTCATTGTTTTAATTTTAAAACTTTATTGTTTCGAAGAAACGGTCTACTTTATTTATTGAAAAGATATACTTAGTACTGGAAATTTCATCGTCCAATGTTACTCACTTATAGCACTATCTGTCTCGCACTTAACCTCACTTTTTGTTTTCTGGTTCTCCCAAACAAACGGTTTCGAGTTTCAAGGAGCCTGTTTTCTACCGCATCTCGAAATTTAATGATTTATAATGTGGAGTCATTGATTTTATTTAAAAAAAATTTCTTCTTAGGTTGCAGGGAGAAAGAATGGAAAAAAATCATTTTCCTGTGTTATTTAAATGGGAAAACTTCAAACGCGATGATGCGGAGAGCAAGGAAAAAAATATCACTTACTTTTGACACACCCTAGTGTACACATATATTTTATTTATTTTTTAATGAATTTTTCTTTTTTCTATTTTCAGAGATTGAGTTTCGGAGAGCACAGAGCAGTTAAAAAAGAGATATTTTTGAGCAAATTCTATTCTAAAAATATCTGTCCACTGACGATGAAAAGTCGTGATGGTTTTAATAGGATCCTAAATTGGTAAAAAATAGTATTATTTCAGTCGGTTTTTGAAGCAGTACAAGCGTAGAAGGTCCATGACATAAATGATTGCGATTACGCCTCATTATGTGAAGACCACATGGAGTGTTGTACCGTCACACCAAAATAAATTGAGTGACGGCTGCATTTATGTAACAAAACGATTCGTTTAAACACTTGATAATATAAGAAAAAATTACAAATATTTAACGTGAAAAATGACATATTTTTTATGCATTTTTGTAACCTATCCCTCGTAACCTACCGGAATAGACCTTCGCTTTCTATTAATTTAGCTATCATTTTAACTGCACGTATTTCTGACATTGACTTGTATACGATGCAAAAGTAGACACGTAACCGGCCTATCAATCTTCACTATGTTGCATTTAATCAGCAGTATATATCAGCAGTCGGTAAGTGACTCGTGAACACAACTGGCATCGTTTGCCGAACTGTATATTTGATACGAAAATTTCGCGTTAATGAACTGCAGGGCATTCATCGCCAGACTCGTTTTTGACTTATGATCACCAGAAAATTCTCCCCGTGTGGCGGTCTTTTTTTAAATATTTTCGAAATCGAAAATAAAATTTTCGTACCTTATTATAGTCTATCAAGGAGGATTCTGTGAGTTGCGGAAAAATACAGTAAATGATAGAGAGGTAGTATAAAGGTATCTTTTCAAAAGCTTTTGGCATAAAGTATTTCTCTTCGAGAAAGCGCCAAGTTCGCGTAAGCGTGGCAGTCAGTTCGCTCTTTCTTTCACCATTCCTCGATCCCGTCGTACACAGTCGACGGGATGCTGTAGATGCTTCTGCGGTGGCAAATAAATTTCGGTAAAAGCAAAGTGGCGGGACACACACAACGTGACTGGGCCACAATGTACGTAAACGGTACATGCCAGCGGTGCGCTCTCAGAGCCGCCAAGTGCCACCTGCGACCGCGCATCATGTGGAAGCTTATTTTCGAGCATCCATTCTATAGAAAAAAATATAGTCATTTGCATAGCAATATTAGGCGTGTTTATTTATTACCGTATTACTTTTTCCAACTACTCATTTGCTCTGGTCGTTGTACGAGAGAACAATATCATTTTCTATATCATTGCAACGCCAATATATACGATTAAATTGCTTTTAGACCGAGATTAGATCAAATGTGCTTATATTCATTGCAGAATATATAACTTAAAAGCATCTAATTATTGTCTGATTCCAATTGATTATAATTGATTCAATCACGTGTTTTGTGATCGAAGATATGTATATAAAAATTAAGTGATGATGAAGTCGATAGTGATCTTTAATGTTTGAAAAATAATTACTGAAAATTTATTGTATTATGAATAATTGAATAAATTATGGAATTTAGTCGCGTTCTCATAAAGTGGATTGGAAGCAACATTTCTTATGAAAAGAAAAAGGTGAAAAATGTCAGTTCATAAGAAGTTCCTAGGAATTACTAATAAAGAGAGGTAACTATGATAGTCCAAATGTGTTAGATTATAACGATTGACGGGCGATTTTCATTGAACATTTTTTGTACAACTTTATACTGTGGTTTATATAACGGTTTTACGTGGTTATTTGTTGAACTCGCTATGTTTGGATAAAACTTTCGTTCTGTTTAGAACGAAAAGTAAATTTATTTTCAAAAAGAAAATGTATTCTATTCCACGAATGTGAAAGAAAGCAATTCATAAAGCGCGCCACGCATGATTCTGCAGTGACTATAACAGTCTGAAGTTGGCTTTACGTCAGAGCCATCGATGACCAATCAGAATGCGTGACAGGTGGCTTCAGTCTTCGATATTTCGACTTTCGATATGCCACGTCTTTTGTAAGAGAGGACACTTTCACAAAAAATGAGATTGTCTAAAAATACTTGAAAGTTCTTGTTATAAAATTCTTCTTGGCGCTGTGAAACAGTGAACTTGAAATCCACGTTTGATACTCGACTGTTCTTTCCTATCGCCTCGATTGATGGGCTCGCCCTCGATAGTATTACGTCGGAGCTTGGCCAAGTCCACCCTCAAGATTTGATCGGGTGAAGAGACCAGAAGAGATAAAGATAGAGCGATATAGATAGATGTAGTTGGGTAAAAAAAAAGAGGAGTAAAGAAGAAAAGGAGAAAAAGAAAAGGAGAGTCTTAGCCGAGGACGAAGTAGGCCGAGACGTAAAACGGCGAGGGTGAAACACCCCCGGGCCCTAGGCTCCGCTTCCCGAGAAGCCACCCTCGGGTTCAGCACCCCACGTTACGAAAAAAACTCGGCTCTACCCCCCTCAACGCTCTTTTCTCAACCCCACGATTCTCATCCCTTAACGATTTTTTTTCTCTCCCTCAACCCCATCACGACGCACACTAATTACGTTTTTAAGCGAAATTACTTGTGCGCGCGCGAGAGACGCATTTCGGCCCGGACTGGCGTCGACGTTCCGTCTCTGGGGTAACGCACCGCGACTGCTGCTACTGCTGTGGGTGGCTTAACACCCCGCGGGACGGTGGGGTGACAGACCCGCGATGAAATACCGCGGAGGGTGCTCGTTTTTTTAAACTGCCTTTACCACTACTGTGCTACTAATACTCTTTGCGCTACTGCTGCTGATGTCCTTTCTGTATCAGACTTTTCGTCCTTCGCTTCTTCCCTCGTAAGGAGAGGCAGATTTAAATTTTTTTTCACTAAGTGAATCAATTCCAGGCTTTGTTATATCTAATTAACTTCGTTTTTTATATCATTTGTTGAACTACGCGTATTGATTTCTCAAGTAGCTTTGTTTTGGTGGCCATTTTTTTGTTCCCAGCTTTTCATGTAAATGTGTTCGGAATGTTCCAAAACGTCGAAAATCACATAAAATATATACGGGAGGGTGCTCGTTTTTTGTAACTATCTACACTGAAAAAAATCAGTTCATTTAACTAAATGCGTTTTGTTTAAATCAAATAAATTTTATATTGAATAGATGTTATGAGGCTTCGACGATGTCAGCTATTACTTATTTTATAGAGGTAAGTGATCGTTGCGAAAGCCACGTCATTACGGAATAATAATTTCCTTTCGAAATTTGTGATATTCTTTGAAAGCTTAGGCGGCGGCGTCAAAGTAATATTCGCTTATCTGTTTCGTTAACCTTACAAATGCATTTTCATCGCCTACTATCTCACAGACTACATGAAATAACGAGCCTTCTTGGCTCGGAATATATAAAACGCAGTTTCTGATAATTTCATGTCTTAAATATTTGATCCATTTCACCGCGTTACGTTTTCGTTCGAACGGACATTTTGTCCGTAGTTGATCAAGCCAAGGTTCAAACAATGTTGCTTGAATCAGGGTTAAAGGGCCAATCTCGTAAACTGCATCTGAAGTTCTTCCGATTAAGAATCGGTGACTTAGACAGTTAACAGGTGAACGCACGAAAACACAGAACATCCGTGTTCAACACCATCGTGTCTCACAAGCGACTGACGGTTTTTTCTTCTCCTGCGGTAATGGCGCGTCAGTCCAAAATCGCTATAGGCTATCGGCTAAAAACCCGCGCAAAATCATCCAAGGCTTAGCCATCAACATCCGGAACGCACCAACAACTGTCGGTGGCGCGGCGCTGTATAGAGTCTGGCGCAGTTCCGACTCTGTGACCTCTAAAACAAAATCCAGACATTTAAGAAACACCTCTACACCGAGAGAAAATTCGTACGCATTCAAATAGACTAACACATCATGTTCATTAGAAAAAAAGTTATTTTGACTAATTGTTTGTTGAACAATTGTTTTTTTCACCAATTTGTTAATAACATTTTGGGATTATTATTATGCGAAATCAATCTTTCCAGCACGTTTTACATGCATAATTTTATTCCGATTTTAATCCCATCGGGAAGTGATCGAAATTGTCTCTGAAACCCACTTTTGGCGGGACTGTACGTATCATACATCCTTAAGGAAAGTTTTACTGTCGAAAATTGTTGAATCCTTTGTGACGCGGTGAAAAAAAAGTGTGGACTGCACGAGCCTAAATCGAAGGAACTATCATGTGGGTGCGTCGAACCCTTTTCCCTTTTTTTCTTTTCGATAAGACAGGAGCGAGGGGTAGATAGAATGTTACAGGGGCACGATGCGAAAGGATTCGTCGTCCCTCAACGTGGCACAGGGGGCGCGGGGTGCAGGGTGAAGATTCTCAGCGGCACGGTGAGGGGTTAAAAAAAATGGGTTGGGTGCCGGTGCGCGAGCGTGCGGGTGAGTCACACCACTATCGTCGCCGTGGGGTGGCCCGCTACCACTACAAATACATTTTCCTATGTAAGCTGCAATCGCTGTGGGGTGAGCAGCCCCGCGCGGTTCGTTCTTCTGCGGACTTTTTATCTACAGGGATTTGCAGCAGCGTACTATGCCGCCGCGAGCTGGGTCGCCGTGCGGCGCGGTCCAGTTGCAACCACCCTTCCGGCACTGTACTCTCACCCTTCGAGGCCCGCACAGCTATGCTTTTACGATCGACCCGCGCTCTCTACGACTACCGCCTGCCGGATCGAACACACGACATCAAATTATTCATGAGATGCGCGCAACTTTTTCGCTAAGAAGAAAAAAAAAAAACCCGTTCCGTGTGCTCAGCGGATCGTCATAGTCGTCGTCATAGACGTTTTCGCGTGCTGAATTCTTTGCATCCTTTCTATGTATGGCTTGACCGCTTGATGACAATTGTTGCTTCCTCTTTTGGGAAGACTTTGTTTTCATGACTTTTTTTCCGGGTATTCATATCAGGACACTTTAAATGGTCCAAAATAACGAAAAAAATTGTCCGTATAAGTGTGCGTGTGCGTGTGTGCGTGTGTGCGTGTGTGCGTGCGTGCGTGTGTGCGCGCGCGCGTGTGTGTGTGTGTGTGTGTGTGTGTGTGTGTGTGTGTGTGTGTGTGTGTGTGTGTGTGTGTGTGCGCGCGCGTGTGTGTGTGTGTGCGCGTGTGTCTGTGTGCAGGGATTCGAAATTTCAACTATGCTAACTCGGGGTCTGAGTCTAACGATGCCGAAGATTCCGTTGTTATCGATCTTCCTGTATAGGAAAAACAAACATTTGGAATGTTTATTTTCGTCCCTTCAGGGCTGTCGCGATATTTTTTCTCGATTAAAAATTAATTGTTAAAATATCGTCCCTTCAAATTGCTTTAACGATTTCTAAATTGATAAAGCAATATTTGACAAAAATAAAAAAGATTCCGAATGTTTGATTTTCCTATACAGGAAGATCGATGACAACGGAATCTTCGGCATCGTTAGACTCAGACCCTGAGGTAGGATTTGCCAAACTTCCATCAAAATAAAAATATAACAGGCTGCCATCGTCGAAGCATCATAACATCTATCCAATATATACACACTCAGCCAAAGTCAAAGAAGAATAATGCTCATGGAGGAAATTTTGTAAGAAACCCAAAAATAGTTTGGAAGCGATTTGCAAAGTTCTAATTTTCAGCCTTGTTTCTACTGAATTTCAGCTTGATTGTTGTGCCTTGATTTCAGCCTTG
This sequence comes from Tromatobia lineatoria, assembly GCA_949699805.1. NCBI lineage: Eukaryota > Metazoa > Arthropoda > Insecta > Hymenoptera > Ichneumonidae > Tromatobia > Tromatobia lineatoria. Next base: position 6,521,273 of record OX453054.1, read on the forward strand.
TTTCTAGTGAATTTCAGCTTGTTTCCAATACCGTTTCTTCGGATTTTTAGACCATTCTGTTCTGAGTAATTTAATAACATTTTGTTTTTCATGAAAACAAAGCTTCCTCTATGAGGAAGCGAAAAGGAAGATATCAAAATCAATTTTATTTTTTAATCATCCCTTGATTGTTTTTTTTTTATAAAGCTAATGTTGCTATGAGATTGACTTCCAGCAACGGTCGATTCAATAGCCACAAAATGTAAAAGTACTTAGTAAATTTATTTGCGAATGTGACTAGTGCAAAGCGCGCCAACCTCCGGGAACAATGCAATGAATCTGAATTTTTTAAAATATTTTTTGTCGCCCACCCTCGGTAAGATAGGTACTATGCAGCATTTGTGATCGAAGAGTTTCGGTTGTGGGGTACACGATTTATGTCGCGCCCGAAGGAAAGGGGTGCACTATGGGGGTAAGAATCACGTGGGTATAAATGCTCGATCCCGAGGCTGGGGTGGGTTATGGATTTTTTTTGTCAGTAGGCGGTTGATTAATGTTAAGGCTATGCGGAAGATCTTGGGTCATACACTATGCATAGTTTATTATAATATTATGCATACGAGCATCAGGAGGGTCACGAGTAGCTGACTAGTGAGGGTTGCGATGGTGGTTAAAGGGTTGATTGATCATTTTACCTCGGAACGAACCTGCATTATCAAAAACCCGACGACCGACTGAGGCGATAAGAATTTGAAAATTTACATATAATATAAAAATTCAATTGCACCATATTATTGAAGTCAAGGGCTCTATGGGAAAAAAAAATTCAAGATTAGTACAGATGTTGCGTTGCAGGATTAAGAAATAAGAAAATGGGCTGACACGGAATATTAAACTGTTTTCGTTGAACTCCATGCGTAAATTTCAATTTTACGCATGCTTCGTGCTTGAAACCCCATTTTCTCACGTCGTGAAATAAAAGTTTGTACGATATACGTGCGAAAACGTTCCCTGAACTCGTGCCATTAAACCACTTGTCTTCGGCTTGTGCTGTAATGTCACGCTCGTACAAAAAAGTGTTTTATGCACTAGTGTCGTAATTTACTATATAATATAGTTTATCGTACGTCATGTGATAATAGTAGATTTCGATACTAGTGCGATAAAACTTTTTCGCGACGAGTGTGAGTTTGCAGCACGAGCCGACGGCGAGTGTTGTAATCACACGAGATCAGAAAAAGTTTCTCGCACGAGTATCGTATACAATTATATGCCACTAGTGCGAGAAGTACCTATTTCACGCACGCAAGCAAAGCGAAGTGTGCGAGTTTGGTATTTGCAATGTGTATAGGCACGGAAGATTTTGGTATTTCCTATCTCTCTTCAACATTGTTTGGCCACGGGAAATTAATTTAACGCGCATCGGCATGGGGCTGTCGAGACAGGCGCGTTCGACGAGCGCTGGTGTATGGGGGTGGAAGGCGGGCAAGCGGGCGGACGGGGGTTGTCCTACCCTGCCTCCGTAGTCACCCTCCGTCGTAATTCTTCAACGGCCTCCGTCTTATCTCGTTCGCGCTATGCGCCATAGTCTTTCGGGCAAATAAAGATGAATTTTGAAAAATTGCTACACAACGAATCTCAAAAAAAACTGCAAAGCTGAACTTTGCAAATGGCGTTCGCATTATTTTTGGGGGGGTTTTTTTTTACAAGGCTACCTTTATGAGGAAGTATGTTAACCCATTTTGGCTTCCTGATTTGTGTTTTGTAGCTCGCTTAAAATTCAAGTTCAGATTTAAGGATGTATGATACGTACAGTCTCGCCAAAAGTGAGTTACAAAGACAATTTCGATCACTTCCCGATGGGATAAAAATCGGCAAAAAATAATGCATATAAAACGTGCTGAAAATATTGATTTCGCATAATTATAATCCCAAAATGTTATTAACAAATTGGTGAAAAAAACAATCAATCAACCTAACTTCTTTCTAGTGAAAATGATATGTTAATTTATTTGAACGCATACGAATTTTATCAGATTTTTTTCTGGATTTTAATTTTGATTTTGTTTATTTTCAAAAATGTGCGCGAAATAACGAATTTTGCATATGTGTTCGGCATAAAACCATCTACTACACTCGAGATTTTTTTGCAAAACGCATATCCACAAAATATTCTGCGCATTTTTCACATTGTATGCGGTAGTAGTATGCAATTTGCTCTCTCTCTCTCTCGCTCTGACTTTCTCTCTCTCTCGACGACGGTACATCCATGAAAAGTTTAAACAATCGCAGATTATTAATAAACCTAATCTTTTTCCATAACCTAGACCCTGCGAAATTCGCTCTCAAGCCTCGGAGCGTAGAGGACGTATCCCATTTTTGGATCCGGAAAATTTGCCGCGTAACAATAGACATAGTTGTGGTGTTGAAATGGTGTTAATACAAACACCTATTTTCTACAGTGTAATGATTACCGGTTTCGAAAAAACTGAGGAAAAATCGGATAGCCATTGACCTGACACAAATTTAGGGGTAGCAAAAATAATTATTTAATTGTCTGGACAGTTGTACTAACAGTCAAAAAAAATCTGACTGAACAGACGACTTAAAAAATTCAAATACCGTTTCACTATTCGATCTTTTTCCAACATCCTCAGTAGCAATGGAAAAAGCGCGAGGCCGAACAGAGACGAAGAGAAGAGAAGGCAAAAGATGCGGGGAGATGAGAAAGAAAATGCAGGGGTGGTTACGTCCAGGACGTCCGCCCACCCTGCTACTTTCTTCTCTTTCTACTTGATCTTCTCTTCTGATCGCACGCGCAGTTCGACGAGGGAGCGAGCGAGAACCCCTCGCGAAAGTATCTCGCGTAATTAAGCAAGCGGTGCGGAGGGTGTAATGTAGCTGTGCACGGTGGTGCGCGTGGTATACTGTGGCGGCCATATTGCTTCCCACCCTTTGGCTCGTATCGCGGGGGACCCCGCATTCCGGCTAAATCCAAGTGCGGGAGGGTTTTGAATCGAGAAGATGGGCCTGAGGAAAGGCGAGTTTGAGTTAGAGGGGTGGTGATGGTAGCGGAGAGGAAGAGGAAGCGGAAGAAGAAGAAGAAGAAGAAGCCGGAGAAGAAGGAAAGTCGAGGGAGTGGGTAATGATATGCCAGCTAAGAAGACCCGGCACGCACGAGTCTCGGACTCCCCGTCTACTTTTCCTCCCCTTGCTTTTCTTTTTTTTTCTTCCTCTCATACCTCTCTTTCTAGGGTATGGCAAAAGTACGTCTGCACCAAGTGGAAACTCGTTTTCGTTACTCAAGCTTCGTTTCTTATTTTTCAAAACTTCCCTGCTGGCGTCCACGCCGTCCGAGATATGTATAATTAATTTTTATAGCAATTTCTCAACAGTAGCCAATCTCGGGGCTGATTTGCCTCCGGGCGGAAAGAAGAAAAGGGTCGCAGGTGTTGAAGCTCTCCAACGTGTACAGTGATGTATGCTCGGAACATTTTTACCCTTCTCATAATCAAGAAATTACGGTCGTAAATTATTCTGGAAAGTTTATTGAAAGTCAAAAACCCTTGGCGTAACACCCGATACAAATTTTTGCATTTTCTTCTGGAGGTGTTATTAACATAACCTTCATTGTTGTCCGTGAAAAAAAAACAATAATATTCATTTATCGGATATTTTCATATAAACAGTCTCGAATGCCAAGGGTCATTTTGAGTCAACTCAACAAAAAATTTCTTTTGCAGGCGTCGGATCAGTTAACAAAAATCAAATTCGTTTACGTTAAATCAAATTTAAAAAAAATCAAAATACTGTAAGCTAAAATCAATAATATCGAAAAGATCTTATATTCAGCGCTTATGACTTGTCGATACCGAAATAAAGAAATATCAAGTGATTTTAGCGTTGGCAAAAAGGCCATACAATGATATTATAGCTGTGATAATAAAGCAGACAAAAAGAATCCACGAACATAAAAAGGTCGACATTCGAATTCAAAATACTATTCATTTATTGGAATTCATTACAGGCAGATTGTATGAAGTAGTGGAAGATGGGAAATGGAAAAAGACACTCTAAGCGTAGTAGCAAGCGAATTCAGAGGGCGAATTATGTACGTGAGCGCATTTGCAGTGCATAAGCATATTCGCAATGGCGGGACGCTGGGTGGTACGCGGGGTATATCTGAGTCCACGCAAAGACTAGGGCTCGTATACTCTGTACCGCCGGCTATCACTATTATGCAAATCAACCAAGATATCCATGTACGTGAGTGCATCGTACATTTCTGTATGTATATTCCAAGCACAAGCGATAAAATATCTATTATGCCGAGGCTCTATTGTGCGAGGCTTGTGACTGGTGGGGGAGCACATAGCTTTCAATGCCAATGGCGTCCCTTCACGGAAAAAAGGCTTGGTTGGATCAAGGGAGGTTATATATGCGCTAACCAAGGTATTGGTTACACCAACCAATTATTGGTTTGTCGAACCAGCTATCGGTTAGACCAACCATCTATTCATGACGCAAACTAGCTATGGGTTAGACCTACCAATTATTAATTGGGCAAACCCGCTATTGGTTAGACCTACCAATTATTAATTAGGCAAACCCGCTATTGGTTAGACCAACCAAATATTAGTTAGGTCGACTGACTGGTTTGTCAAACCAGCTATTCCTTAGACCAACCATCTATTCATGACGCAAACTAGCTATGGGTTAGACGTACCAATTATTAATTGGGCAAACCCGCTATTGGTTAGACCTACCAATTATTAATTAGGCAAACCCGCTATTGGTTAGACCAACCAAATATTAGTTCGGTCGACCAATTATTGGTTACACCAATCAAGTATTGGTTAGACCAGCCAAGTATCGGTTGGATCGATCAAGTATTGGTTAGATCAATCAAATATTGGTTAGACCAATCAAGAATTGGTTAGACCAATCAAGTATTGGTTTGATCAATCAAATATTGGTTAGACCAATCAATTATTGGTTAGATCAATCAAATATTGGTTAGACCAATGTACCATGTGACAAAGGATCTTTTTTATTCTCTACGCGGTTTTTCTATCCTACGAGCATATCCTACGTTTATCCCCAAGCATGCCGATGCATACACGTTGTATCTTGCCGAATCAAATGAAAATATGTAACCCACTGGCCATTCGTGCAAAAGACTCAACTTAAACAGTTATCTTCTTTTGCCCTTTTCTCCTGACTGAAAAATCGGTTGTCAAGATTTTCGATATCAACGCATACCCCACAATTTATTTGAATAATACGATTTTCGTTTCACTGAACTGAAATCAGTTCTCAGTGCATATTCAAGTATTAAGAATGAAATGAGTGTAAAAAAATAAATAAATTATGATTCGAAATTGAAATTTTGAATTTGAAAATATTTGGTACTTGGAATTTTTTTGGTATACTCATTCAATACTTAAGACTCGAATATGCGTATAACTGGGTTATGATTTTGCTTAATCAAGAGACGCGGATACTTTTCACTTTTATATTATTTTAATACTCTTCTCAAAATTTTTTTTTGCGGCCTGAGCCAATCTTGACCAAGATCGAGTCTCAAACCGGGACGGCTAGAGTGATTCCTGCATGGTTATCGTCCCCCATTGGTAATACGCGTGCCTTTAATGAGAATCTGACTACCATTGACCGGCCAATTTAGGTGGAGCAACGACCTCGACCATCACTGGAGAGTACCTTTATTACTATGAGAGCTCCATGGCTGGTGGTGTTTCACTCGAGTGCTCCCCATTAATTCTGCGGGGTCGATCGACTGAGTGGCGTCCGACCTTGAACTTGGCTGGGCGGTGATAGCTCTCTCATTGAAAAGGCTGGTGAACAGCAGGCCGCAGTGCTGTAATGCCAATGGCAATCGATATCATTGATTTTTTTTCACATTTCTCCCACCATGTCTACTAACCCCTCATGAAAAAATGAGTTTTAATACGTAGTGATGGAGCTCTCAATTCGGATAGTTAAGTGTAATGGCGTGGAATGCCATAAGAACATCTTTTGAAGTCCAAATTCCATGCTCAATATGCGAAAGTACGAATACAACAAATTATCTGTTCGTAATGAAATTCAATTCTAAGTAAGAATTTGAATAAAAATAAAATGTCTGGAATAAAATGAAACTCCCTCAAGGGCCGTTCGAACGAAAAATTTAAAAAATTCTAATTTCTCATCAGATTCATTTTTTAGCATATTGAAAATTGGTGAAGTTTTTACAATAACAAATGTAAAATGTAAATACGCATTTTTGTCAAATGCGTATATTATGGAAAAGTCCCACAGACAAAAAGAAACTTTTTTCCATGAACTATTCAGGTTAAAATATGTTAAAGTTTCTGCGAAATTAAAAAGACCATTTTTACCTTAAAAAAAATAAAAATTTTCTCAATACATTTTTTATTTTGCTGTAGACTTTGCAGGATATTTGGCACAATTTTCAGAGCATATGAAAAAATGGCACCATTAAGCTCGGAATTCCCGATAATTCACAGAGAATTAAAGTAATTAATACATGCAGTAATTAATCCAATGAACTGCAAAATATTTTTTCAACTCTCAAGATTTCCGAGCTCAAAAACGCCAATGTTTCTATACGTCCTGAATGTTCTGGTAAATACTTTGTGAAATCTACTCCAAAATAAAAACAATCGCATTGGGAGAAATCAAATATTGTCCACTATTCTTGAGAGAAAATGGCTCTTTTACCGCTATAAAAAACTTAACATATCTTCAGATTAAATACTCCATGGAAAAAAATGACTTGTTTGTTTCTAGTAGTATCGAGTACTTTTGAGTAGTATCAATATATGGCAATATCAAACCAAAAAGGGTCGATAAAAAAGTGGCCGAGTCGGTGAAAAATCCTTTATGTGAAAGAGGAAAAAAGTCGAGGGTGTTGCGTATTCGTCAGCTGCATGTATACAACCAGGCGAGCAAATCATACGATTAAAATTGAAGATCGAATCCCTCGGGAATTGTTCGGAAAGACATCAACGCCTGCTGTTTTGCCGAAACGACACCGCATCCCGTGCGTTGGCCATTGAGTAAAAAGAACAAAAAATAAATAAAAAAATAAACCAAGACGGAAAGAGAAATAAGGGCTTGGAAGGTTTCGAGGGGAAATTTCTGGTGGAGAAGAGAGGGTGCAAGTGGGATAGAAAAGAAATAAAATTCATGTGTACCTCTTTCGACTCGGGGTAGTAGTTTGGGGCGTGAGGGAGCTACGCTTGGTCGGTGTATATATCGATCACGCACACCACACGCGCGGACTCCTCTTCTCGGTGGATGTCCTGGCATCCCCATAAATGTAATCCATAAAAACGGCTGCTAGCCCTTGCAGCGTGCTTCTATATAGCCGCGACGAACCTAGTAGTACATCATGACGTGGCAGACGAGACCACGAGCTCAACAGTCAACAGCAAGTGTCTCGCGAACCATCGCATGAATTTACTGCATATTGGCTCTCGTTTCGCCTATTTCACGAAAAACTGCCGTAAGATTAAGTGCGACTGCCACTATTGCCTTTGTGAACAGCCGCAAATATATCTGGTACCATTTCTATGCAAGTTTTCTGGGTGAAGCGAAACGCACCGCCTCGAGGAGAAATTGCCCTTGGGCTAACGTCAGGTCCCTATAAGGCACGGCCTTATTCATCATCAGGTCTTGATAAGGCACCTTATCGGGCCCTGATCGGTAATGAATTAGAGTGGCCCTACAAGGTACTGAGTATGTGGCCCAATAGGGCCCTGCTGTCCAGCCTGATATAATTCTGGCAATCGGGTGTTTTGATTTGCCGTGTGGAAATTCAAACCCGCCACCAGCTGGAAAACAACAGGTTTTCCAGTTAACTGTACGAGATCTAGGTCGGTAAACTAGCTACACCCGAGGCTATATATAATTTCTCGCTGTCCAGCCGCTGTATAAGTAAACTGTCCAGAACCTGGATAAGATTCCACTAGTGCCTAATAAACTTACCTATTGATTACCCAACACGAAAATAGCGTAAGTCTCTGCTATTAGGGATTCTGTAGGTAACAAAACGAAGTAATAATGTCGAGAATTACTATAGAATAAATTAATAAGTTTGCAATTTCAGCTTTGTTCACAAATTTATCAATGAATAGGCAATCTCACCAAGAAGAACGCCGAGAAACTTCACGGAGAGCAGAGTTTGGTAATCATTACCTGATTTAGTATAGTAAACTCGGTTTATTCAACGCTTCTGCCGTCTATTTCTATATTTTCCTATAGAGTACTGTGCCGTGTTTTACTGTATGTTGCACGCCGTACAAGAATCGTTATTTCGATCTTCAAACCGTACTGTAAATAATCCAAAGTTTGTAAGGATGTATACGCAAAATTGTCTCGAAAACATCTTAAAGCTTGACAATGGTCGTGACTTCCAACAGACAGTGATCACGATTCGCAATACATGAAGAAATTCAGCGATCAATTTATTAATAGAATCTATAATTACGGAATTGGTTCCGAAAGAAATACGAACATTTCACATATACAAAATATCAAATTCCGACATCCTCAACGTTGTAGCTAATAAGAACCTGCGGCTGGGAATAATTCTCCATCTACAGGCTATAGTTCTAAACAGTGCATTAGCTATACACGAAAGACGCGCGGTGACCGCTATACGTTTGGCGCCGTCTCAGTGTGTTTACATCGTCAACGGCGTTAGTTGCCCATTGTTGTCGACAGTGTAAGGTACGCCCAAGAAAGAATTGGTAAAACGAAAGCATGTGGGTACACATCTTTTTAAAAGATATATTATATACGCAATATTATCTATGTATTGTTCGTCCAGACAGCAAGAAAATCGTCGAATGTCATTGCCGATGTAAATTGTTGCGTAACCTGCAGATTTGCAACGTGCCATAAACATAACCTTCTCTTTAGTAACATCGGAGACCACGATAAAAAGTCGTGATGGTTTTAATAGCATCCAAAATTGGTAAAAACTGACATGGATGATTGCGACTACGCCTCATTATATGAAGACCACATGGAGTGTTGTACCGTCACACAAGAAAATAAATTGAGTGACGGCTGCATTTATGTAACAAAACGATTCGTTTAAACACTTGATAATATAAGAAACATTGATAAATATTAAATGAGTAAAATAACATATACTTTTTAATGCATTTTTGTAACCTATCCCTCCTAACCTACCGTTATATACCTTCGCTTTCTATTAATTTAAGTATCATTTTAACTGCATGTATTTCCGACATTGACTGGTATACAGTTTGTATTAATGAATACAATCGAATAGTATACAAGTGTAATGTAATATGAATGTATGGTACAGCATATTCAATAATTCACCTGAATTTTTCCGTAAAAGTACTTGAATTTCAATAATTTGCTTTAATTATATTAGAAAAGTATATTAATTTTATACCACAATTGTTTATTAAATTTTGATGACGAGTTTATGCATAAAAACTTCAAACCTTTTCTAACAGTGAATGGCTAATTGGCCTTAAGTGGCCAGTAAAGTCAATCGCGTTATTTATTGGAAGAATTTTATCCATCATGTTTCATTCTGCACGTGGAGGAAAAGTAGAGAAATGAGAAAACGAGAGTAGCGAGTTGGAGGAGGAGGAGGAGGGGGAAGAAAAGGGCGAGAGGACAGTCGCTGTGGAAGGAAAGCGGCAGTATACAGTATTCGGCCGAAGCCTGTCGTAATTGTGCGTTACCATGGAAATGCCTGTTTGTTTGGGGTGCTCTTTTTCTGTTTCCATCTCGCTTTATCGCATTCTTTTGGTCACGGCGCGAAGCGACGGGAAGGAACGAGGAAAAAAGAGGGCAATAGGGAGGATCACCGCCCTGAGTCGACTGGCGGAGAAGGGTTGCGCCCAAAGGGTCCGCCGGAAGTCAAGGACGAAGGACAAACGACGTAGTAGTAGTGGATAACGGCAGGAGTCAGGAAATTCGAAGGGCGACTTCCCGGACGACTCTTTAGATCCGAAGCCATCTCGTGCTCATTAAATCCTTAATATGTCTTACATTTTCCGTAGTCTTTATCATGCTGATATTTATAATTTACTTAAATATCTCCTACACAAATTATTTTTTTTAAGGATGTATGATGCATAGAGTCCCGCCAAAAGTGGGTTTTACAGACAATTTCGATCACTTCCCGATGGGACGAAAATCGGAAAAAAATAATGCATATGAAACGTGCTGAAAAGATTGATTTCGCATAATAATAATCCCAAAATGTTATTGACAAATTGGTGAAAAAAACAATTGCTTAACAAGCAATCAGTCAACCTAACTTTTTTTCTAATGAAAATGATATGTTAATTTATTTGAATGCATACGAATTTTTTCAGATTTTTTTCTTTATTTTGTTAATTTTTTTTTAATTTTGAAAAATGCGCAGAATGTAACAAATTTACAGTTGTACAGTAAATTTAATTGACGACTATATAAATAAAAACTCCAGTCGTATCTGACAGTGTGAATGACGATTCTGTAAAAACTAAAAAAAATTGCCACACATCAGCGTTCGTTGATCTTTTACGCTTGACCCAAATACCATAATCATTGTCGTGTAACATTGTCGTGTAACACACGTGGCGTGAGCATTACCGTCCACTATAATTAGAGTATTTCAACAGAGAGTAGCCGTCGATCGTGCACGCAGTGAAAGCTAATTTGGTATTCGATATACCGGACAGGGTGCGTATACCCGCGGTTCTACAGAAAAAAAAAAAAAAAAAAAAAAATAAGAGGTTGCTAGGAAGGAAATCGTGAAAGAGTGAAGAAAATAAGTTCAAGTGCGAGAGGGAGTGAACGTAACGAGAGATAAGGGTCGGGATGGCCGGGAAAGCGAGAAGGAAGGGAATACGAATGAGGGAGAGAGAGAGAGAAAGGGAGGTAGGTGAAAGAAGCAAGGGAAAAAAAAGGAACGGGTCGGATGAAGAGTGCGCTGGAAGCATCGCGCGGGTAGCAGGCTATCCAGGCATCCCCCACCTTCCGGGCCATCCACCCCTGAAAAAAGAGTTAATATTGATCCGTTTTTTTATTTGAGTCACCCCCCAGGCTTTTCACCCTCGCTATTTTTTCTTCCCCCGTTGCGTTGCGGGCCGTAGCCACCCGACCCCCCGGCCCGGTTCTTCTCCGCTCCTTACCCGAGTTTTCCTGGCCCTGCGAACGACCGGCAGAGCGACAGAGACGGGATTAGTGTTTCTATAGCAACTCTCTACCCCGTCCGTTCGTTCTCCTTAGTTCGTTCGAACCGCGTCCTTACATCCATCCGTGCGAGGTCCGAATCGGCTCTCGTCTCATTCACCCCCGTGAGATCTCTCGTTCCGCTTCCTCCACCGGCCCACACATTTCTTTCAGTCATTCGAAAGTTTCGTCTGAAAATAGAGAACCTTCGGGGTTGCGATGCTGATTATATGCTTCTTTATCTGCACTCAAAAGTCACTATGATCTCAATGGCAACGTTACCTCTTGAAATTCCCATGCAGAAATTGGGGTACACTGTAAAAAAATTTGGTTTGAAAATTAATCCATATACCGTATATTCATTTTCAGATACATTCGTCATTTGACAAATACAATACTGGTATATTGAAAATGAACAATCAGTTATCAATATTATGAAAAACTTGGCTTGTGATTTTACGGAACAGTTTCCAAACTGTTCCGTAAAATCGCAAGCGGTGTGCATAGAAAGTAATGTACTATTGTACTTGGAATTTACTCTACCTGCGCTGGGTTGTATAACCTCTATGAAATAAAATTGCAATTTTTCTTCTTTATTTACATTTTCGTTGGAATATTACTCCGTGTGTCTTATTCAGGCTTTTACTTTGCCCCTCACTTCTTTCCTTCATAGATGCCTTTTAAGAGTGTTGTCCGCAGTGACATATGCTAATGTAGAACTGTCTTGCAATTGCACAAGGGCACAAGGGAATTTTGGTAAGCCTAGCCGGTACAGGTGGCTTTATTTTTACTGAGTTACTAATGAGTCCCTCATGAACAACAGTACGAAAACTCCACGTCAGTACATGAGTGGCCGGTGACTTACGACAGTACACACAACAGCAAACAATCGCTTGCGAGAAACGTTTCGGGTCGTTTGCCATCTAGCGGAGTTAAGCCGGGTTCCACGCGGCAGAATGGGCTCCACTTTTTCATTTTTTATACCTGCCGGCGAATTTACCACTCGGCCTGTATTATTTTCTGATTTGTATACAGGATTTCGAAATTTTATATTCTCCGGGAAATTGATTTCCTTAACATTTTTCAGCGGCACTGGTGCGTTTTTTTTTTCAAATGAAGGTCGGAAAATTCGAAGAACTGGAATCCCATATTTACTATGCAAATTTGCATGAAATTCTAACTTGATTATGAAATGTCCTAAACCGTACATTGAATTTCGTTCATGGGTCTATTAACAGTTCAATCGACAAACATGTACAAACTTTATAAAAAACGACTTAGTCATTTTTTTTATAGAATCACTCTGAAAATATTTCATACAGGGTTAATAAGAAGATCTCATTAGAAAATCCTCCGGAAAATCTTTAAACTAGCGACTACTTGTTTTAATCTTCATTAAAATGTTGAAACAAGTCACCGCTTATGTTATATTCCAATTTGTTTTCATCTAAAATGAACGGTTGTTATTTAATTACTCTGTAATTATCTAGATCCGGGAGGGTACGATTTAAATGGATATCCACGAGTTCATGGTTACAAAAATCCGCAAGGGGATCGCCTGTGTTGTTCGTTGTACGACTCCTTTTCTTCCTAGCTAGCATCCTAGCCGGATATCATATTTCTTTTGGACATAGGTTGCTTCAAGTTCAATTTAACGATAAAAATCATTGATGCTGCTGAACAGAAATTATTGCTGATAATAACTATTATTATTACTAATATTTATAAAGTGAATTATTAAGTTGTAGTTATAGTTGTGAAGTGAACTTTTTGCAATATGCGTTGAAAACACTTCCTCTCAACTCGTGTAGTTGCAACTCTCGTCAAACAAGCTCGGTCTCATTTTATTCGTAATATACTGTAAAAAAAAATAGATGTTTAGTTGTTTATCTGAAACCGCAGATTTAGTTGAGTTTGTTGAGTCAAGTTTTCTCACTCTGGCACTGGCTCTTTTGACTCACTGAAAAGTCCACAGGTCTGAAGGAATTCTCATGAGAGTACGTATGGTCGAAGAGTTAAGGTTCGGAAATTGTATGCCTGCCTCGTCCGAATAACTTATCTTCGAGACTCTCCAACGCGATGTATATTTCACAGAGAAGTCGATGAATATTTGAAAAGGAGTACTTTTCGAGAGATGATGTAGTACGAGGCGCGATTGTTTGTTCGCACGTTAATACACATCCTTTTGGCACATCAGCACCAATTCAAGCGTTTCATCCTGCTACACGGAGAGAAATAATTGGTTCACGCGGAGAATTTTCTGTTGATCACAATTCAAGAAGTTTGACGATGCTTCTCATGCAGCATAGTAAATTTGGTTCATTCGACAAGTCTGGCGATGACTGCCCTGTTTATTAATACCCAGTTTATTAATACGAATTTTTCTTATCAAATATACAGTACGGCAAACGATGCCAGTTGTGTTCACGAGTCACTTACCAACGTTCTATATTGCTGATTGAACGCAAAATAGTGAAAATTGCTAGGCTGGTTACGTGTCTACTTCTGCATCGTGTACCAGTCAATGTCGGAAATACGTGCAGTTAAAATGATACTTTATACCACAGTGTGCGTGAAGTGGCCACTTCACGCACACTTCGCTTCGCTCGCGTGCGTGGAATGGGCACTTCTCGCACTAGTGGGATAAAATTGTATACGATCCTCGTGCGAGAAACTTTTTCTGATCTCGTGTGATCACAACACTCGCCTTCGGCTCGTGCTGCAAACTCACACTCGTCGCGAAAAAGTTTCATCGCACTAGTATCGTAATGTACTATAAATTAATAGAAAGAGAAGGTATATAACGGTAGGTTAGTAGGGATAGTTTACAAAAATGCATTAAAAATATATGTTATTTTACTCATTAAATATTTATTAATTTTTCTTAAAACATCAACTTTATTGCTTACGCCAATCTCTCCTATCTCCGCTGAAATTTCTATGAATCAAGGAAACTTTTTCTCTCGGTGCACCGAGTAAACCGTTGTACCAACTCATTAAAGCTCAGTTGGCCCTACCACTTTTTTTATCGATGGATGATTTTGAAATGAGGATTGCGGAGATATCTGTATGATGTTTGAGGGCCGATAGTATGGTATCACCAAAAAATCGGTCGAATGCTGTCGAAGGAGGAGAAACAGCAAGAGGAAAGAGGGTTGACAAGTCCTTGGTTCCTTGGCGGTGTCACCCAAGCACTGCGGTAAGAGACCTTTGGCTCGTTTCGTGTTCGCGGCGAGCCTCTCACCGTCTTCTCTTTACGAGCGACGAGCTCAGTTTTACGCCGCTTCGACGGTCTCATTGCGACCCTTCCGCGCTAAACCCTACGCGCTTTCAATGGCCTATACGTGACTGCGTTCCCTCAAACTGCTCAAAGATACAGTGAAAAACTAAGTATCGCGATATCTTTGATATAGCTACGCTATGTGCTTCCAATTCTTCATCGTATTCATCCTCACGTAACAATATTTCTCAATCTCATTGAAATTCATTTGTTTATTCTGCCACACTGTTTATCTATTGGAAGTAATCGTTCAAAAAATCTGAAAAAATTCACCTAGATGCCTTTTTTTACTCTCTGCAAAATAATTCAAAGTGAAAAAAGAACACCGATTGTTGGGCACTATCGAATTTTTAGAATGACCGGAAGAAAATTATATAACAAATCTGGGATGCTTGATTGTTGGGAATAGAATCCGAAGCATGAAAAAAAAATAGCAGGTCAGAGTATCAAAAATTGTAGAAGGAGACCGACCACAGTCGGTAAAAAAAAAATCTACTCCATCATTCCCTTAAAACTACTATTACACATACCTTTATTTTCGAGTAGATTTTTTTTTACAGTGCACTGAAGGATTCCGACATTTTGAATATATCGATTTCTGTCTCGCAGGTGAATCGTTCGTACGCTCATGCATAGAAGAAATTTATGGGTAAGTCTCGTAATCGTGTAAATTAGGATAATTCCAGTGGATATACATACGGACCCGGCCCTTTTGTGCATTTCCTCCACGCTCTTCATCCCACTTTGACTCAGTTGTCACCTGCTTTTCCGTCTAGAAGTCGTCATCGTCGTCGTCGCCGCCGCCGCCAACCGAAGAAGGTTCCGTGCACGTTAACGCTTATCTACGGCGCATCTTGCTTTTCTTCCTGCTTCCAAAGCTACATCTAATGCTCAGGAGCGCGTGGCATGTGCCCGATAAGTCACGCCGCGCCACCTTTCACGGATGACGCAGCTGCACTTTGTATACTCACTAATGTATAAGCACACTGTGGACTAGCCACATCTAGTTAGTGCTGTTATATCCTTTCAGAAACGCGCCACACTAGAAATGAAATCGTCGAGCGTTAAATTGATTTACCGAGCCGCTTTGTAATTTTGAGGGTCGTTGATAATGTCCGGAAAGAAAGGTAACTATAAATATTTAATCATACATTTTAACCGGAGCTTCTAGTCTTTATTTAACAACTTCATCATAAGATGTAACTTTTTTTTTTCAAAAGATCTGAGATTGTCTGAAAAAATTGTGGGTAAAGATAAAGATACTATCACACTCTTATTTCCGAATCAAATAATTTATCCTAGCAATAAATTGAGAGTTTTCTAGGTTCTCAAATTTCGACCAATAGAATTGCACCATTCGACGTCAGGTGATACAACATACGCGGAATTATACTGGTTATTTTTCCCATCCAAATTTCGACCAATGGAATTGCACCATTCGACGTCACGTGGTATAACCTACACGGAATTATGCTGATAATTTGTTGATAATTTTGTCTGTTGCTGTATATACGAAACAAAAGATCATTCAGCCGCGTTAACCATCTGTCAAACGGACAGATTGAATTCAATTGTGACAGGCGGAGGATTTTATCAAACAGATAAGTTTTACAGAGCGGAGAACGATGAAAATGATTTCGCTGACGCAGAAAATCTTTTGTTAAATATTGATAGCATTGTATTATGTGCTAGCCTAGCGAAACATTATGTTGGACTTGCAAAACAGTTTGTTAAGCTAGCAAAATAATTTGCTAAACTAGCAAAGTAATTTGTTGGACTAGCAGAAGAATTCGTTGAACTCGCAAAACAATTTTTCGAATAGTAGAATATTTCTCGGACTAGCAAAACGATTTGTTGGACTAGCAAAACAATTCTACATTATTTAAATGGCAAACAAACCCGTTAGGCTAGCAAATAACGCAATGTTGTCATTATTTCAGGAAAAGATTTGCTTGCATAGCAAAATTGTTCTCTTCGTGATGTGACGGCCCTAAATTGCATGTAAGAAGACGATTCAAATGAAAGAAATGAAAGGAAAAACAAACAAAAAAATCGAAAAAAAAGAAAAAAACACCTAGAAGGTCATTAGCGCAGTGGTTAGCGGTCTTACTCAGTTCCTGAATAATCCGGTTTCGATTCCCGGTGATCGCCATATATTTTCCACTCTTCGATACTTCGTCAGTCCATTCGCAATGCCAATATCTACATTTCCCCAAACTCTCCGCCGGGTCATTAAAGTAAGTGCTTTTTTATTTTTCAAAACTTACGATGCCCTGCCGAAAAAATGGATAATAAGGTAAAGTGGCTTTTGGAAATCAATCATCAGTTATTTTACCAAGTCGATCGACTCTAGGCGGAGTGTCTAACATAGACGAAATTGGAAACGTGAGACGGTCGCTAGACGGGGCAAAATTTAACCTTTTCGTCCTTCCGGAGGACAATGACAATAGTAACTAGGAAAACATTCGGTGGAAATTATTTATAGACAAATATAAATACTACGTTGTCTTTTACGGAGTGAAGTTCCTTTTGCTTCCTTACAGACGAAGCTTTGTTTTCATTTTTTTTATTCGAAATTTTCATGTCAGAATTCTCAGAATGGTTCAATACGTCGAGAAAAGTGATCTAGAAAAAATGTCCCTATGTATGTATGTGTGTGTTTGTGTGTATCCAACTTCGAAAATTCAAACGGTGATAACTGAAGAACCGTTTTAGATATTGAGCTCAAATTTGGCACGCAACTGGAGCTTCTCTTTAAGGAGGTTCATCAGTAAAATTGAAAATGCACAGAAAAATCTGAAATAATTACCGCGTTTTAAATAATTCATAACAAACTCACACGAATTTTTGGGGAATTTTCGTTTACATCGTTTACACAAAATAAATTTTTTTATGCTTGCATTTTAACATGGGCTCTTATGGCACGAAAGAAAGAATTTCGGCATAAAACCATCTACTGCACTCAAGATTTTTTTGCAAAACGCATATCCAAAATTTGTTATATTCTGCGCATTGTTCAAAATAAAAAAAATAAAAATCAAAATAACGAAAAAAATCTGAAAAAATTCGTATGCATTCAAATAAATTGACATATCATTTTCATTAGAAAAAAAGTTAGGTAGACTGATTGTTTGTTGAATAATTGTTTTTTTCACCAATTTGTTGATAACATTTTGGGATTATTATTGTGCGAAATCAATCTTTTCAGCACGTTTTATATGCATTATTTTTTTCCGATTTTTATCCCATCGAGAAGTGATCGAAATTGTCTCTGAAACTCACTTTTGGCGAGACTGTACGTATCATACATCCTCAACAGTGTTGGACTGTCGAAAAATAGATAATAAGGTATAATGGCTTTCGGGAATAAATCATCAACAGTTATTTTACCAAGTCGATCGACTATAGGCAGAGTGTCTAGCATAGACGAAGTTGGAAACGTCAGGAGGTCGCTAGATGAGGCAAAATTTATTCTTTTCGTCCTTCCGGAGCCACCTGTCGCGGTGGCGGGTATATCAGCCTTGTTGGTGCGCGCGCCAACGGAACAAGAGCAGCCACATCAGCGCTCTCTCGTTGAAGGACTCGCCGTGTCCTCGACGATTTAAAAGCGGCTGGCAAAAGGATTCGCCATATGGTCTTTCGTGGATGGTGCTTGCGAGTTGGCTCGAAGAACGGTCAACGATGCGTTTCTCCCGTTCGGAGAAAAAGGGCCCATTTATTTGGCGCGTGCTGTATAATTAGGACTCCGGGACCTTGCCCTTTTATTCGGTCCTCCTAGAGCAAAGCGCCGCTGCTTCCTTCATCTTCTCTTTCTTCTTCTCCACCTCTTCGTTTCTTTTTTCTTATTTCCATTTACCAGGCTTTGAAAACACAGTTTGGAAAAATTAGTTCGACTTCATCGTTGTCAGCTGAAAAAGTGATCCATCCGGAAATACTTGAAATGTAAAAAATTTCAGTTGATTTAAGTAAATGCGTGGTGTTGATTGGACATTTTGTCAAGTCAGGACGTTTGTTCGAATTCAATTAATTTTGGTTGAATCAACAAAATGAACAATGTTGAGTATCGTACCCAATTTTGGTTGAATCAACAAAATGAACAATGTTGACTCTCATACCCAATTTTGGTTGAATCAACAAAATGAACAATGTTGACTCTCATACCCAATTTTGGTTGAATCAACAAAATGAACAATGTTGACTCTCATACCCAATTTTGGTTGAATCAACAAACTGAACAATGTTGAGTCTCATAACCGTTAATTATCGTGCTTCGGTGAAACAACAACAACAAAATTGAATCTGAAAAAATTCGTATGCATTCAACTACATTAACATATCATTTTCATTAGAAAAAAAGTTAGGTTTGTTTGATTGTTTGTTGTTTTTTCACCAATTTGTTAATAACATTTCGGGATTATTATTACGTGAAAACAATCTTTTCGGCACGTTTTATATGCATTATTTTTTTTCCGATTTTTATCCAATCGGGAAGTGATCGAAATTGTCTTTGAAACTCACTTTTGGCCGGACTGTACGTATCATACATCCTAAAACTTATTCTGTTTTACACATCTTGTATATTAAAATGCGAAATGTCGCAGAAACAGTAATTGTTAGTTATACGGCTGTCGTTTGAGACCGTGTTAATGAATCGTAATTTTAACTTTAAATATTTTCGTTTATCGCTCAGAATGTTTTAATGTTTAATATATTTTTATTTTGTAATTTAATCTTTTAAATCGACACTCGCTGATGCCTCCGTAAAAATGTTTTTCGGGTATTAATCGAAAAATTGCTATTCTTATTCATTCTTATAAGATTCATTTTCCCAGAATCTTGAAATTATTTTTAAAATATGTTTTGCCTTTTTCCAACGTGTGGGTGTAATCATTTGTTCGTAACGATTTCGTAACGATTTTACCAATTCAAGGAAGATTGAGTTTCAGATAATTGTATTCTATTATGAAACCTATAATTCGTCATATTTATCAGTGGGATTTTTAAATTTGCAGTCATTTGGACGATATTATTCGATACTAAAGTGGGGATTGTCACGCAGGCCAGAATGACTGATCGATTTAGTGTGGCAGTAGTCGTCGATGTACCAGGAAGAAGAACTCTAGCAAGAATGATGTAGAAAAACCTCCGTATTTATTTTTTTTTTTATCGTTTGGCCATATGTTGAAAATTGGCCACTTCCTTAAAACGGGAGTGAACCGAAGCTCATTTAAATATAGGGGCCGTTTTTAAAATCCAACGGTTAGTCGAAAAAGCGTGAGCCAAGGGAAACGAGATATGTTAGCCTGAGGGGCACAGCAGAGGTAAAAAAAGAGAATAAAAGGAAAAATCTATTTATTTTGAAAGGCAGATTTCATTATTGTAAAAAATCGCATTATTGTAAAAATATGACATATTTTTTATCGAATAGTCTATAGAAAAACATGACTTTTTTCTTTCTAATTTTTTTTGCTGGACTTAAATCTTCTACGACATACAGATTTGAAAAAAAAAAAAATCATTCACGAAACGCACCCAGAGAAACATTGAGAAAGAGGTCTGATGAGTTTATTTACATTATTTAAGGGGTGAATATGGAATTAATAACATTTTATGTTTATCAAATAAAGTCTATTGTGATTAAATAAAATCCTATTAGGCCAGCCAAATGAAATTTCGTGGTATCAAAACAGACTCAATTTGATCTAAATACAATTTTATTCATGCCAAATACACGCCATAATTGATTCAAGCAAAATCTTCAGGCCGATTTCTCTGGGTGCGAGTGGATTAAAAAATCTGGTAAAATTGACAAAAAGTACTTTTAAGTAGTACTAATATATGTTCAATTATCAAACAAATCCAAGAGGTTCGAGAAAAAAGTGATCAAAAAGGTGCGGATTTCGCTGTATACGGTTTAGATTTCCCAAGATCAATCGTCTACGAATTCAAATCAATTATTCATAATAAAAAGAATCGAGCCCCTCGCTCAGACCTCCACCAACGCTCCAAATGGCTTGTTTCTTATTCTCCTATTTTTCCCTTGTCCAATTTTCCCCGATCAGTTCAGTGATGTTTTTGAAAGTTTTTTTTTCCTTTCTTATAATTTAATATATTAAAAATTAATACGCGCAATTGCAGACATTACAACATTGTCTTTGTATATCGATTGCAAAAAGTTTTACTATTTTATTTTGGTACAATATTCTTGAATAAAAGAATAGTATCCGAAATAAATAATAGTAAACGTGCTTATTGCCATTTAAATACATAACAATACATCACAATACATGGTTATATATATATAAAATGCCAATAGGCCATCGACGGAGGTCATTCAGCGTTGATCGTTGTTTACATAGTGGTTTAAGGTGATCTAATTGTTCTATTGCAAATTTTGAGGTCAGAGTCTATAATCTGGTTGTTATTGGTATAATGCCCGTTTTTTCGTATAAAAGTGATATACCCGGTTTGTATAGTCGATTGGTCGGGTTTCTAATTCGAGTTATTCGTCGAAGTGCGCTAGTTTCCGCCATCCTCATTTTATTTAGCGTATTTTCTCTGCAGTTTAGGAATATTGGATGTCCATATTCGATAATTGGTCGACAGATACATTTGTATATTTTCGCTATACGTTTTAGACGGATTTCCTGTTTAGCGAATGTGATGCTCCTGAAGTGAGAAGCTCGGTTAGATAGTTTAATCGTAGCCTGTTGAAGGTCATAGTTGAAGTTTAGTTTGTTATCTATTTATATTCCTAAGTATCTTGCTGTGTGCGATGGAGAAATTTCTACATTAAATAAATGAATTTTTTGTGAGTCGGGGTTGATTTTGTGGTTGAACATGAGAAGTTCGATTTTAGTAGGTTAGGTTTTAGTCTCCACTTATTGAACCATGTAGATATAAGGTTTGCTGACTGTTGTAGTGTGTCTGATGTTCCTTCTAGATTGTGGTGGTGGAATAGTATCCGATAATTTACAGAATAAATAAATAGGATAAGTTGGGAAATAATGGTTAGAAAATTGAGTGACAATTTTTCGACGGCGAACGCTCGGAATGCCCCTCTTTTCATCGTCTGGTGTGCGCGCGTACAGGCACGCGCTCAACGCTTCTGTAGAGAATTTTTTTTTTCTATACCCACGAAATAAGATAAAAAACTAGGTGAGTGCGGCGCGTGAGCGGAAGGGACTTACTGGGTAGGGCTGCTGCTGCTCCTGATGCAGCGTAGCACGAGCAGAGACGCGTGGCTTGCACACGACGCTATTCTTCGTTTTCCACACTATACACTGCATGTCGTATACTTAACCGTAAGCGCGTGGACCCCTCTCTATCTCGAATTCAGGTTTAGAGTTGAAGGAACGGTTCTTCCACATTTTACAAAATTTATTTTCAAGACAAATATTTCTACTTGATCGAGATTTTGATTATCACACAAAGTTGACTAGAGTGTTCTTAAAATTGTGCCGAAGAGGGGGAAAAAATGTCGCAGCTATTGCACATCCTTCAATGAGCCGATTTTTTTTTATTTGGAAAAAAATATACCGTTTGAGTATCAAGAGACGCGGTAGCGTCGCGAAGCCATTAAAAAGAAAAATAATTTAGGGCAACTATAGGTGCATGTAATAAATTTGTTTATAGGAGAGGGAATCAATAAATTATATTTTTGGAAATACTGTTGCTTCCTCATAGAGGAAGCTTTGTTTTTATGAAATTTTTGTTTTTTGGAATTTTTATGTCAGGGCGCTCAGAATGCTTCGAAACATCGAAAATGGTAGCTTAGAAAAAATTCTGTACACGGAGAGAATTTTCTGGTGATCACAATTCAAAAAGTTTGACGATTGTTCTCATGCAGTAAATAGTAAATTCGGTTTATTTGACCAGTCTGGTGATGACTGCCCTGCAGTTCATTAACACGAATTTTTCGTATCAAATATACACTACGGCAAACAATGCCAGTTGTGTTTACGAGTCACTTACCAACGTTATGTATTGCTGATTAAACGCAACGCAGTGAAGATTGCTCGGCCGGTTACGTGCCTACTTCTGCATCGTATACCAGTCAATGTCGGAAATACGTGCAGTTAAAATGATACTTAAATTAATAGAAAGCGAAGGTATATAACGGTAGGTTAGGAGGGATAGGTTACAAAAATGCATTGAAAAATATATGTTATTTCACTCATTGAATATTTATAAGTTTTTTTTATAACATCAACCTCATTGTTTACGCCAATCTCTCCTATCTCCGCCGAAATCGCGTTGGAATTCGGCGAACTCATTGCTTACCGTCTACCGCACCTCGTATTGCTTCAAAAACCGACTGAAATAGTTTTTTTTTTTACCAATTTAGGATCCTATTAAAACCATCACGACTTTTCATCCTGATCTCGGATGTTACTAAAGAGAAGGTTATGTTTATGGCGCGTTGCAAAAAGTGCAGGTTACGCAACAATTTACAAGGACAATGACATACGACGATTTTCTCGGTGTCTGGACGAACAATAGGTAATATTGCGTGTATAATATATCTTTTAAGAAGATCTGTACTTACATGCTTTCGTTTTACCAATTCTTTCTTAGGCGCACTTTACACTGTCGACAACAATGGGCAACTAACGCCGTTGACGATGTAAACACACTGAGCCGGCGCCAAACGTATAGCGGTCACCGCGCGTCTTTCGTGTATAGCTAAAAAAAAATCTCAAATGCATTTCGCAACACAATATCGCTTGGATTGCGAAATGGATTCGCGTAATATTTTTAACGATATCGATTGTTTTCGGAGATTCCGGCAATTCTACCATCTTCAGAGGAATTGAGATCTATTGATATGTAAGAATGTCATCCGGATTAAAAAATTTTTAAATCAAATTGCGACATAAAAGAAAAAAGAAAAAATGTGGAAAAAATAGTAAATATTGTGATCACATTATCGCATGGCGCTCAAAAATCATATTTCAAATCATAGATTCAGTGTGAATTTTTTCAGATTAAAAAAATGGCGTTTTTGAAATTGGTTTTTTCGAGAATTTAAAAATGTTACTGGTGGTCAAAAAATCTGAAAAAAATTCCGAGGCCTTTATAGGTCGGTAATAACATCATATTCAAAAATGAACAAAATCGATGAGGGTTAGAGACCTTTTTTCTAAACTATTTTTCTCGATGTTTTGGACAATTCCGAGTATTCTGACGTAAAAATCTCGAGAATATTTTTTTTCATGAAAATAATGCTTTCCTTATGAAGAAGCAAAATACTTGGAATTAGTATTTTGAATCACTTTCTCTATGGGAAAATAATCATAACCTAATCTATTTTAATGGAAATGAGAAAAAGTGTGTCGTATATAAAAACCATTATTTTGTTTGTGAATTAACTATAACAATATATTTGTATGTTTAGCGATGTTTCGGTTAGGTACTTCAGGTACTCGGGCGATATTCAAAGGTGTCCTTAAGTTTTTTTTCGGGATTCCTATAGATCTTTGCACACGGTAGAGCAGCTAGAGCAACGCTTCGGCACCCCCATATACACGCAAACCTAACCTCCCTCTTTTGGCCCTTTCTTATTCTTCGAGAAAGACTCGCATTGACATGTTGCCCCGCTTAGCGACAAGCAACTAGATGCTATCCTTCGCTTTCCATCTTTCGCCCTATTACCGAAGACCAGACAAAAAAACTCCTATGTCAGGTACTGCCAGAAACGGCATGACAGACAATGTGAGTCAGCAACAAGAAACAAGATACAAAGATTGGATACTTTTAAATTTTTTTAAATTTAATTACAATGAAGTAACAGACATAGTCGTCTAATGAGTCTTATCAAAATCAAGTGTAAATTTAATTTGCGAATAGTGACCGAATCGAATCGAATAGTACTATTCGATTCGATTCGACCTACAAATAGTAGGTCAACCCCATAAGCGTTCATCAAAATAATAATAAAAAAAAAGCCCAAGCTAAAACTTGACTAATCGACAAACCTCCTTAAGAGTAGCGAGGCAATATTGGTAGCTTTGCCTCGTATCCCTCTTTTCCGTCGTCATAGACGTGAGCTACGTGATTGAAAACTCAACGATAGCGCGATTCCTTCTTACACACACGAGACGCAATTCACTCGATTCACTCCTCGTCGCTGCATCTGCCACGTGCCTCCCACATTACGAGATAATGTGTCACTGTGCCACCGGTGCAGTACTCACCGACACGGCGAAAAGTTAAAAGTAACGCATCCCTGTGTCTTGTTTCTTGTCGCATTTATAACTCGTATTTTTTTCATGCCGTTTCTAGCAATGCATAATATCCAAGTTTCGTATACAATTTTATTTCACTAGTGCGAGAAGTGCGATTGTTCTCGCATGCGAAGCGAAGCGGAGCGTCTGAGAAGTAAGCACTTCTCGCACGGAGTTGCATAATGTACTATTTCACGCACGCACGCAGGCAAAGCGAAGTGTGCGTGAAGTAGGCACTTCACGCACTGAGTGCGAGAAGTGCGATTGTTCTCGCATGCGAAGCGAAGCGGAGCGTGTGAGAAGTAAGCACTTTTCGCACGGAGATGCATAATGTACTGTTTCACGCACGCAAGCGAAGCGAAGTGTGCGTGAAGTGCCTACTTTACGCACTGTTTAAAATTAACTACTACCTGAAGGATTATACGTCAATTTGCACTTGGTTTGAGTAGGACTCATTAAACGACTTAGTTACTTTACTAAGCTAAAAGTCGACTGATGGACAAACCTCCTTAAGAGCTGCGAAGCGATATTGGTTGCGTTACCTCTTATCCCTTTTTCCGCCATTATATACGTGAGCCACGTGATTGAAAACTCAACAAGAGCGCGATTCCTTCTTACATACGCGAGACGCAATTCACTCGATTCACTCGATTCACTCCTTCGCTTCGCCCGCGTGCGTGAAATAGTACATTACGATACTAGTGCGATGAAACTTTTTCTGATCTCCTGTGATTACAACACTCGCCTTCAGCTCATGCTGCAAACTCACACTCGTCGCGAAAAAGTTTCATCGCACTAGTATCGTAATGTACTATTTCACGCACGCGGGCGAAGCGACGTGTTTAAAATTAACTACTACCTAAGAGATTATACGTCAATTTGCAATTGGTTTAAGTAGAACTCATTAAACGACTTAGTTACTTTACTAAGCTAAAAGTCGACTGATGGACAAACCTCCTTAAGAGCGGCGAAGCGATATTGGTTGCGTTACCTCTTATCCCTTTTTCCGTCATTATATACGTGAGCCACGTGATTGAAAACTCAACAAGAGCGCGATTCCTTCTTACATACGCGAGACGCAATTCACTCGATTCACTCGATTCACTCCTCGTCGCTGCATCTGCCACGTGGCCCCCCACATTACGAGATAATGTGTCACTGTGCCACCAGCGCAGTACTCACCGACACGGCGAAAAGTTAAAAGTAACGCATCCGTGTGTCTTGTTTCTTGTCGCATTTATAACTCGTATTTTTTTCATGCCGTTTCTAGCAATGCCTAATAAACAAGTACAGTATATTACGATACGAGTGCGATAAGACTTTTACCGACGAGGGTGAGTTTGCAACACGAGCCGAAGGCGAGTGTTGTAATCAAACGAGTTGAGAGAAAGTTTCTCGGACGAGTTTCGTATACAATTTTATTTCACTAGTGCGAGAAGTGCGATTCTTCTCGCATGCGAAGCGTAGCGGAGCGTGTGAGAAGTAAGCACTTCTTGCACGGAGTTGCATAATAGTACATTACGATACTAGTGCGATGAAACTTTTTCTGATCTCCTGTGATTACAACACTCGCCTTCAGCTCATGCTGCAAACTCACACTCGTCGCGAAAAAGTTTCATCGCACTAGTATCGTAATGTACTATTTCACGCACGCGGGCGAAGCGACGTGTTTAAAATTAACTACTACCTAAGAGATTATACGTCAATTTGCACTTGGTTTAAGTAGAACTCATTAAACGACTTAGTTACTTTATTAAGCTAAAAGTCGACTGATGGACAAACCTCCTTAAGAGCGGCGAAGCGATATTGGTTGCGTTACCTCTTATCCCTTTTTCCGTCATTATATACGTGAGCCACGTGATTGAAAACTCAACAAGAGCGCGATTCCTTCTTACATACGCGAGACGCAATTCACTCGATTCACTCGATTCACTCCTCGTCGCTGCATCTGCCACGTGGCCCCCCACATTACGGGATAATGTGTCACTGTGCCACCGGCGCAGTACTCACCGACACGGTGAGCACCGCAACGAGCACGAGCACCCCTCACGTACCTATCCTAACGAGTGAGATGCCACGATCCGCTATCGTTCACTCCATTGGTTGCTCCCCTTCGCTCGCGCTCACTTACACATCTTACGCGTGTGCACGTGGCTCTCCTTTTTCTGAATCCTAGATTTTGGAAAGTTCGATTGAATGGACCGCGCACGGCAGCTGAATGCAACTCGGTGACTGTAGGGGACCCGCTTTTTCCTCTTTTTCCGCTTTTTTGATGGAACGTTGCATTTCCAACACTCTGTTGCATTGGCATTGCCAGCGGCTTACTTTTTCCTTTACATCCGATTTTTCCTTGTCGCATGATACGTTGCAATTCTCGTCCATTTCATTGTGGCCATATGACTATACACGTATTCATCGAATTTATAGTGACTTGACCAAAAAATATACATAGAATATTTTATAGTCACGTGGGAATATATGGAAAAATCGGTTTAACGATTTATTCTTGTGGGAGATCGATCCGCACAGCGTTTCGGTTAACTTCAGGAAATGCCTTATGTACATTAAGGTATTCAGTGACTTTACCGATTGTGTTGTACCGTAAACACTGAGGTAAAGTCCTTTTACCGATACTATATGAATAAGGTACACACGTGCGGTCCTTTATTCGCTCATATTCCTCACTGAGTATATCCTTGGACTCTGGAAGATTTATTATGCAATAGCTAATACGAAGAACGTTGCGTAAGAAAATTCTGATGGTAATTCAGCTTTGACGATGATTTTCTCACTCGTTTTTATTGTTGGGACGAAATTTTTTTTGAAAAATCTTCTTTTTTTTATGGAACTCAGAACAAGTACGTGAAAAGTACAGCTTTGCACTCAGTGCTTATTAATTACATGAACAAAGTGATGAGGGTGTAAAACAATGGTTTTAAGGAGCCTTGAGGTAAATGTAGCCTCGTAATGATTATTTCTTTGGGAAATCGATATGCACAGCGTTTCGGTTAGCTTTGAAAAATGGTTTTTACGCATAAAGAAATTTGGCGACTATTCCTATTATGTTGTAACGTAAATATTGAGGTCAAGTCCTTTTATCGATACTATATGAATCAGGTACTTACGTGTGATTTTTACTTACTCATTTTCTTCACTCAATGTATCTTGGGACTCTACAAGATTGATTATGTAATAGCTAACACCAGAACGTTGCTTAGAAAAATGCTAATGGTAATTCAGAAAAATGGTAATTCAGAAAATCACTTACCGGTGATTTTCTCAGTCGTTTTCATTGTTGGAACGAATGCTTTGCTGAAAAATCTTTCTATCGTATGGAACTTCGACCAAGTACTTAAGGGGTAACGATATTCCAGAATTTTGGGAATATTTTTTAAATAAATTTTATTTTAAAAAAATTTAATAAATTTTTTAAAAATAAAAGTTAATAAATTTTCTTTTAATAAAATTTAATAAATTTTTTTTTTAATAAAAAAAAAATTCAAAGCGTCATATTGTCGATTCTGTTTCATATCTCGAAGCTCGCGTTCGTCGTGATCGTTAAACTTTAAACGCTCTCTTCTTGAAATCACTTTTTTCAAGCTGGTAAGCCTCTTTTAAACTTAACAATTACATTGTCCATAAAAGTACTTACCCGTTTTTTGATCGAGTGTAAACTTTTCTTTTTATGAATCACTTATTGCTAATTTTTTTTGCAAAAAAAACTATTTGTTTTTCAAAAAATGTACCATTTAAAAAAAATGCAATTGAAAAAATTTCCAATGAGAATGACAATTCTATAGATTAATAATCAATTCAATATTTTTTTATTTCAGATGACCTAAAGAGCCAAAATCATCGGGACCTGCCATTTCTTTTTTTTTAAGCTTCTACTTTGACCAATAACAATAATATGTTGTAGAAGTAAGTCAAAATTTATGTTTGCATCCTCTAGATGTTAATAATAACACACTGAAAAGACAAAACCATTGAATTTAATTTTCTTGTAGAAAAAAATTGCCGACAAAGACGTAAAAAAACGTGCAAGTTCTTTCAAAGTACAGCATCGTTTAAATAGCTTGCATTAATTATTTATCAATGAACAAATCGATAAGTCGGTAAAACAATGGTTTCATCAACCCTTTCTCTTTTGGTGAAAAGTTATCTCTTTAAAAGTCAAAATTTCCGAACATGTGACAAGGAATTTGGAAGGATTTCAGGTGACCATAAAATATTAAAAGACACGAGAAACGATTAAACAGTGAGCTTTTAATAATCAAAAATATTTTCGACGTTGTCATGGCATCGTCTCGACGAGCTGGACATACAACAACGGAGTCACGCACGTCTCATTGCTTAAACGTGAAAATTGATTTCCATCTTATTTTAATTTCGGTAAATGTATTTGTTTAAATCTTCACCTCGAGAAGAAAATTAATTATTTTATCTTATGTTTCGAATTAAATCGCTAAACGATATTTTGTTTTTTCTTTCTGTCGTAACTTACTTTATAAAACTGGTCTCTCTATATTGTATTGTATTTACGTTTATTTTTGTTTGTACGAATAAATCTTTCACCGCTCTTGGCGTTTTTTTTTTTTTTTCGTTTTTATATCGCTTCACTATTCTTCCAATCGTAATTTTCGTTTAATCTTGTTTTTATTTTTATTACATTTCTTTCTTATTTATAGGAATACTATGTAAAATCAGTCTTGTGGTTGAGATATATTATGTGTTTGGTGAGGTAGTGTCAGTTTTCATTAGATCCTTTTATCGTTTCTTTAGTATACATTTGTTTCGGGTGCCAATCGAATTTGTTTCTCGCACACACGCGCTACACAATTCAGCCCACACTGATAATTATGAGTGTGAAATAAACGTAAAAAAATATATTTCTTTAGCAACAATTCTGCTTTTTTTATTTTACCGTAAAATTCACCAAAACGATTCACGTAGTTTCTATTCATGTCCCAATACATTCTGTGAAATTTTGAGTGGTATCAAAGGTGTAAGAAGAAAAATGAACAGAAAATAAAAATTAAAAGTATTTTTATACCACAGTGTGCGTGAAGTTGCTACTTCACGCACACTTCGATTCACTTGCGTGCGTGAAATAGGCACTTCTCGCACACTTCGATTCGCTTGCGTGCGTGAAATAGGCACTTCTCGCACACTTTGATTCGCTTGCGTGCGTGAAATAGGCACTTCTCGCACACTTCGATTCGCTTGCGTGCGTGAAATAGGCATTTCTCGCACACTTCGATTCGCTTGCGTGCGTGAAATAGGCACTTCTCGCACTAGTGGCATTATAGTACATTACAATACTAGTGCGATGAAACTTTTTCGCGACGAGTGTGAGTTTGCAGCACGAGCTGAAGGCGAGTGTTGTAGTCACACGAGATCAGAAAAAGTTTCTCGCACGAGTATCGTATACAATTTTATGCCACTAGTGCGTGAAGTGCCTACTTCACGCACACTGTGATATAAAATTGTATACGATACTCGTGCGAGAAACTTTTTCTAATCTCGTGTGATTACAACAAAGCAAACTTACACTCGTCGCGAAAAAGTTTTATCGCACTAGTATCGTAATGTACTATTTCGTAATTTTATGGAACTAATCTTTCAAATGCCGAAAATATATTTAAAATATATTTTCGCATATTATTTCACTTAATAATGTAATTTCAAAAAATAATGTTGCACGGAGAATATTAGAAAAAAAAACTATGCAATTAAAATGGGACACATAATATTGATATAGTGCCAAAAAAAAATATAAAAAATTCCAACAAATATAAAAAAGTACCTTAATGAACGTCGATGAGCCGCGAGAACAATTTTCAATGGCCATTTTACGATATACAGAAGTATCATTGATCCATAGCGATATTAATATTATCGATATCTTCTTATTCTGCCGTTAACATTTTTTAAATTAGTAATATTTAAGGTCTGTGATTTGTACCGCGTACTCGTACGATTTTGGGGTGAATATTGAGGCTAATTCCTCGGACATTGCGACCAAAAATTCACAGATTATTTTGAACATCGTACGACATCAACATTTTTGCGATTGACCGTACAAAATTATATAACTATTCGTTATACAGTTTACACGTAGATACAAAGAGTTATGCACATCGTATATGTACGCACAGTTGACAATAAATCATCGTTATTTAGTAGAGGTCGGTATATTAATTTATTACAACATTCTTTTAATTACCAATTTACAATTTTCTAAACAGCAAAAAAAATCAATTTTTTTTATCGACAATTTGTCTAAGAAATTGAATATCAGAGAATTAGTTATTTGCATAAATTATTTTATGCCGATCTCTGGTTATCAATGATGGAATATCTTTCCGAATTTTGGCCATCTTAGAAGAAAATATACGTATTGGGGCAGTGAAAATTAAAAAATATATAATTTTACACAAATTCTTGTAGCTTTTCATACCGTATTAATTTTTCTTAGAACCGTAAAAATGCGTAAAATAATTATGTTAAATTATGATCATAAATTGACAATCTCAAAAAGTGCCATTTTTAAGAAACCTTAAAAAAAAAAAATGTAAAAAAGTTCAAAGCGATTTTGGGACCGATTTAATACCAAGTTTTTTTTTCAAATTAATTTGTGACTCAGTTTTAGCTTGAATAGGTAAAAAAGTAAGATTTTTTATCCATCGTAAAATGGTCTTCGAAAGTTGCTAAAATCGAGTGACAAATTGCACTTCGATTACACAATAAATGTGACATCAAATCGATAGCAAAACCGCTTTAAAATTTTCCAAAATATTTCGTTTTAACGTATCTGAAAAATGGCACTTTTTGACATATGTCGATGTGTAATCTTAATTAAACAAAATTATTTTTACGTGGGAGAAATGAAATTTGAATTTTTACCATCCATAAGGCAATCTATAAGAATTTGTTAACTACCCTAATACGCACATATTAATATATATAACACACTATTACATATGTATAGATCTGATAAGAAGTATTTTATCATTGTACCGAAGGAACCGTGTTGTATGTGAGGTGATTTAATATGTAGGATATCGTTTGATTCGGCAGCGTTCGACGTAAGACCAGGTTTTAGCACATTT
Organism: Tromatobia lineatoria; assembly: GCA_949699805.1. Taxonomy (NCBI): domain Eukaryota; kingdom Metazoa; phylum Arthropoda; class Insecta; order Hymenoptera; family Ichneumonidae; genus Tromatobia; species Tromatobia lineatoria. Next base: position 6,553,102 of record OX453054.1, read on the forward strand.
TATATTAAATATCACCTAAAATTATCTCATATTCATAATATATACATATGCGCACGATGATATCGTCATCGTCCTCAAATTTAGACTATTCGCTTGCTAAATTGCAACAGTAATATTTCACGACATTGTTATTAGGAAAAAAGCGAAAAATCTTTTATATTTATTAACGGATCTATGTGACATATGTCCTAAGATCGACTTCCCAATTAGTGACCGTGAACGAATAGGTGCACGTTTCAATTGATCACTGTTTCATGATTAGTGACTGTTGAGCAGAGATTGAGGATTTTTTACGCTTGCGTTCGTTCCTTCGAAATATCCAAGGGACAGATTTGTCACTCTAGTTGCACATGTCATAGAACATAGGACAAATGGGCCTTCTATTACACTGTAAAAATTTTTTCCTGAAAATGAATATACCGGTGTATGGCACTTTTTGATCCAAAGCTTGGGTGCATATGCATTCCACATGATTTCAGCCACCCAAAAAAAAATCCGAAAAATCAGATTTAGTGCTTATGATAGATACACCAAATTTTAATTTTTTTGAAATTTTTCCTGGCGAAATATGTAATATTTTTTATTTTTCATTTAACCTACGATATCTCGGGAACGATTAATCGTATCGACATGTAAAAAAACGAAAATGTGTGTTTTTTTATGGCCCACAAGAAAATAATTAATTCAGAATGAATTGGGTAATTTTAGGCTGAAGGACTTCGGTCCTTCAATTTTCGGTTCAATTTTCGTCCTTCGACTTCGCTTCGCTTGCGTGCGTGAAACAGGCACTTCTCGCACTAGTGGCATAAAATTGTATACGATACTCGTGCGAGAAACTTTTTCTGATCTCGTGTGATTACAACACTCGCCTTCAGCTCGTGCTGCAAACTCACAGTCGTCGCGAAAAACTTTCATCACACTAGTATCGTAACGTACTATTATGCACCCGATTCGTAATGTACTATTATGCACCCGATTCGTAATGTACTATTATGCACCCGATTCGTAATGTACTATTATGCACCCGATTCGTAATGTACTATTATGCACCCGATTCGTAATGTACTAATATGCACCCGATTCGTAATGTACTATTATGCACCCGATTCGTAATGTACTATTATGCACCCGATTCGTAATGTACTATAATGCACCCGATTCGTAATGTACTATTATGCACCCGATTCGTAATGTACTATTATGCACCCGATTCGTAATGTACTATTATGCACCCGATTCGTAATGTACTATTATGCACCCGATTCGTAATGTACTATTATGCACCCGATTCGTAATGTACTATTATGCACCCGATTCGTAATGTACTATTATGCACCCGATTCGTAATGTACTATTATGCACTCGATTCGTAATGTACTATTATGCACCCGATTCGTAATGTACTATTATGCACCCGATTCGTAATGTACTATTATGCACCCGATTCGTAATGTACTATTATGCACCCGATTCGTAATGTACTATTATGCACCCGATTCGTAATGTACTGTTATGCACCCGATTCGTAATGTACTATTATGCACCCGATTCGTAATGTACTATTATTCACCCGATTCGTAATGTACTATTATGCACCCGATTCGTAATGTACTATTATGCACCCGATTCGTAATGTACTATTATGCACCCGATTCGTAATGTACTATTATGCACCCGATTCGTAATGTACTATTATGCACCCGATCCGTAATGTACTATTATGCACCCGATTCGTAATGTACTATTATGCACCCGATTCGTAATGTACTATTATGCACCCGATTCGAAATGTACTGTTATGCACCCGATTCGTAATGTACTGTTATGCACCCGATTCGTAATGTACTATTATGCACCCGATTCGTAATGTACTATTATGCACCCGATTCGTAGTGTACTATTATGCACCCGATTCGTAATGTACTATTATGCACCCGATTCGTAGTGTACTAATATGCACCCAATTCGTAATGTACTATTATGCACCCGATTCGTAATGTACTATTATGCACCCGATTCGTAATGTATTATTATGCACCCGATTCGTAATGTACTATTATGCACCCGATTCGTAATGTACTGTTATGCATCCGATTCGTAATGTACTATTATGCACCCGATTCGTAATGTACTATTATGCACCCGATTCGTAATGTACTATTATGCACCCGATTCGTAATGTACTATAATGCACCCGATTCGTAATGTACTATTATGCACCCGATTCGTAATGTACTATTATGCACCCGATTCATAATTTTCGTACCGTTTTTTATATTTAATTTACTTGTATTTTTAAGTGTACCATGTTTATCAGTGTCTGCTACGAGTAGATTCATTTTCAAATAATTCTCTCTTTCCTCAGCGTTCATTCAATGGTCGACGGGCAAAAGAGTCACTGATAGGAACTCATCTATTCAGTGACCTGGTTACTAATTGGGACATTTCTCTTATCGCTTATCATAGGATCGATCACTTGATCGAAAGTTACAATCGTTAAAGTAGATATGCGTGCAACACGGTATAACCGCATAAACTTAATTTTTCGTAACTTGAAAGTAGCGAGATCGGCCACCAAAAGTGCGCGAATCGCGTCTACCCGAAATTTCAAAAATTTGTAAATGCGGAAATACGAATTACACGATACGTTGTTATTGTTTATGACTTAAACAGTCACATATTGCACAGTAAAGAAAAATTGTCTCATCCCAAAAATTCTTTTTTTATGAAATCGTTGAAAAATCGAAATTCTTATTTTCACAATTTTTTTTACTGTGTTCGGAACTTATTAACCAGAGCCAACAATACGTAAAATATTGACAAACGAAGTATCGATTACAAAAAAATTAACATGTAGGTGACAGTTTTTTTTTATGGGATTATGATTTTTATGTGTTACACGTAGAATACACTCGACAACGTAAATTCGCGCGGTTTTAAACATTACAATTCGGCATCGGATTTCAGTGTCCTTATGATGCATATGGGATACACGTTTTTAGCGAAAAATCGACGCTAGGTGATCGTTATTTTAGGTCCAGAAAAATATTAATATTGACGTCTCTTATATCGTTAGCAAATAAATAAGAATCATCTAGAAAAATAAAATGTTTATGTTCATATTTAAACCTTTCGCTAGAAGCCTTATTTCTGCTATGCAAAAAACATAGGATTTCACCATAGCTCCATTAAAGTTTTTCGTCAAATGACGAGTGGGGATAAAAATAGTGAATGGCTGTAATAACGAATTTAATAATGATGACCATTCTATATTCAGACGTTTCTAATTTCGAAATTCGCTATTTTAACCATTCACTACTTTGGTCATTCGCTATTTTAACCATTCACTACTTTGGTCATTCGCTATTTTGACCTTCACCCCTAACGTGAGGGTTAATTATTGCGTAGAAAGTTCCCAATTTTTTCTCCACATCCTAACATATATGTCACTCATATCCCGAAGTTACAGATTTTTTGGCACATGTTTAAGGGCCCGACAAAAAAATGAATGAGTGAAATGACATGTATTTTAAATGGCAGAATTAAAGCCTCTAGCGGATGGGGTTACATATTTAAAAAAAAATGTTATTTTTCAAGAGGATTTCTATTTATTTACTTGATAACGATGTGATGGGTGTTAAAAAACGAACGCTATACTTTTTGGCTTCACTTGTACCGTTATCCTGAAAAAAAAACCCGAAATGAACCTTTTTATCCCTAGCCGATCGTCAGATGGTATAATTTCAAATTAAGACTTATTCGTATAAGTCACATCACTTTTATTGTGAAATTTTGACCTCGCAAAAAGATACAAAACGCAAATTTCCAATAATAGCTGTAAATCGCTATGCGTTACGTCATATGCGGACAAAAATAATGAGTTTCCAGAATTAATTTTTAAAAATAATTGAGCCAATTACTTATAGGTTCGACTATGCACTCAGAGAAATCGTAATAACGACGTCAACTATTAAGTGACAACTATTAATTTTTAATCCATGCAATTATTTTAATAGTCACCGTAACTATGAAAATAGTTATGATGACTATTTGATAGTTATAGTAACTATGAAAATGGTTATGGTGACTATTTGATAGTTATAGTAACTATGAAAATAGTTATGGTGACTATTTGATAGTTATAGTAACTATGAAAATAGTTATGGTGACTATTTGATAGTTATAGTAACTATGAAAATAGTTTTGGTGACTATTTGATAGTTATAGAAACTGTGAAAATAGTTATGGTGACTATTTGATAGATATAGTAACTATGAAAATAGTTATGGTGACTATTTGATAGTTATAGTAACTATGAAAATAGTTATGGTGACTATTTGATAGTTATAGTAACTATGAAACTAGTTATGGTGACTATTTGATAGTTATAGTAACTATGAAAATAGTTTTGGTGACTATTTGATAGTTATAGTAACTATGAAAATAGTTATGGTGACTATTTGATAGTTATAGTAACTATGAAAATAGTTATGGTGACTATTTGATAGTTATAGTAACTATGAAAATAGTTATGGTGACTATTTGATAGTTATAGTAACTATGAAAATAGTTATGGTGACTATTTGATAGTTATAGTAACTATGAAACTAGTTATGGTGACTATTTGATAGTTATAGTAACTATGAAAATAGTTATGGTGACTATTTGATAGTTATAGTAACTGTTTGCAATTTGTGGCAGTTATTAAAAAAATTGTCGTACGAAGTAAAAGTGTGAATAGTCGTCACTTCATAGTTAACAATGCCATAATTTTCTATGTGTATTACGCATTTTCTGGCGCACGTGGTAATTTTGGCAACGCATTATTTTTTTTTGTGTATACATGGCAGGTTGTATCTGCTTTGTCTATGTACAATGAGTGTATATGGCTATGCTTCTCGTTTTTTTTTTTTTTTTTTTTGGGATTGATGGCCTTTGCCGGGATACGAGTTCAACAAATCCGTTAGCCTCTGTCACTGAATAAATAAATTTCCCAATTTTAGCTTCGATTTAACCGGTAAATAACAAATGATGTATTGTTGAAAAAAAAACTATAGAAAAACGTGTCAGAAAAAAAGTTTTTTTACCCTGTGAAACATGCAAAATATTGTTATTAACTTATTGATATTTTTCGGCAGTATCACTGTTCAATATTAATGTCCAACATCTTTGGATTTTTCCCAAGTCGCCAAGTGTTGGAATTTGTATCGAATTAGGTTTTTGTTTTTTTTTGTATGTGTCAATAATTTTTGGGAATTTTTTTTAACCTTCTCCAAACATTGTTGAGAAAAAAAAAATAATAATAATGTAGGTGCTTAGGATTGCCTAAAGTACTAAAGGGGATGAAAAAAAGTTCAAAGAATGTATTGAAAGCAAAGTTGTGAATGCCTAATACTTATAGAAATAATTATGATGATACGTGTGTAGAATTTTTTTTTAAATTTCATTTTGCATGGTTATAATTTATAGTTTGTACCTTTGAGCAACTCTTCTCAAAATTTTAGCGCCATAATGATTTTTTATCAAGAAAAAAATGTCCAAATGTCGCTAAATTTTCGAACCAATCTGACATTTTGTTTGGAATGTTTATGATTTTCTTCGTTTGTAATTTTTCGATGATTTATTGATCTTTTCGCCTCGATTTTCCTTTATTTTTTACAATTTTTCTCCATTTTTGACATTATTTGTAAAATTTGTGACCCAGTCTAAAAAAATTTTCGGACGCTTCATATTTTTTTCATTTTTCATTTTTAGATGTTTCGTTGAATTTTTTCCCGATTTTTTTTCAAATTTGACAGGTTTATCAAACGTTTTGAAAAAAGCCGATGAATTTTTTATTTTTCTCTTAAAAATTTTTTTTACATCGTTAAATTTTTAAGTATTGGATGGAATTAATTCTTTTTTTTCGATGTAAAAAATTTTTTCATTTTTAAAAAATATTTTTAAATTCGTAAATATGCCATAAGAGCCCATGTTAAAATGTATGCATAAAAAAATTAATTTTGTGTAAACGATGTAGACGAAAATTCCCAAAAAATTCATGTGACTTCGTTATGAATTATTAAAAACGCGGTAATTATTTTATATTATTCTGTGCATTTTCAATTCAAGTAACGAACCTCCTTAATCAAATGGAAAATCTATTCATCTATTCATTCATATTCATTTGAGCGACCTCTAAAAATTTTTTTATCGCGTTTAAATTTTGAGAAGAGTTGCTTAAAGGTACAAACTATAGATTAAAACGATGCAAAATCAAATTTAAAAAAAAAATTCAACACACCCTAAAATAAAGTCTACAAAAAAATCCCACGTACATTATTTACATATTTTTCGATACGTCAAAAAAATATACTTCGTTAGCATACTTATTTCCATGGGGGACGTTTTTGTAGGTGTCGAACATCCTCAAGAATTTGTTTAACCCCCTCCAAACATTGCAAAAAAAAAAAAATAATGTAGGTGCTTGGAATTGCCTAAATTACTAAAAGGGATGAAACAAGTGTTCGTAAAATGTATTGGAAGTAAGTGCTCGAAGGTCCCTTGAATCCCAAGGGTATAAACGCACGGTATTTTTCTCGAGTGGAATAAAAAGCGAAGCGATACGTTGGTCTTTAGAGAAATGGTGGATCGTCGTAACGTAAGGGTGGGTGGAAGGTCGTTTAAGGGGGGAAAAGTATATAAGGAAGGTGGAAAGGAATCTTGATCGTGTTGGATCGAGCGTGCGAGTAAGAAAAGAGAAGAGAGGCTGCTGCAGCAAAACCTTCTCAGCCGATTTTTCTACAACTCGGTTGCGAAATATGCTTTTTACTTCCCTCATAGAGAAAGCTTTGTTTTCGGGAATTTTTTTTTTTACCAGGTTCGAACTTCGGTACACTTGGAATGGTACAAAATGTCGCGAGGAGGAGATTGGAAAAAGTATCTGTATTCGTGTGTGTGTGTGTGTGTGTGTGTGTGTGTGTGTGTGTGTGTGTGTGTGTGTGTGTGTGTGTGTGTGTGTGTGTGTGTGTGTGAGGCATTCCATATGACTTCAGCCATAAAAAAAAAAGAAATTTTGAAAAAGGTAAAAAAATCAGGTTCAGTAGTTATCTATATTTATTATACAAGGAAGTGGCCGAAAACGTTTGCGTGACTGTATGTTACAAATTTGAAATTTTTTAGAATTTCTATGATTTCAAAATTTTTCAAAATTTTCAGAATTTTTAATATCTTCAAAATTTTCAATATTTTCAAAATTTTCAATATTTTCAAAATTTTCAATATTTTCAAAATTTTCAATATTTTCAAAATTTTCAATATTTTCAAAATTTTCAATATTTTCAAAATTTTCAATATTTTCAAAAATTTTCAAAATTTTATTTTTTTCGAGTGGAATAAAAAGCGAAGCGATACGTTGGTCTTTAGAGAAATGGTGGATCGTCGTAACTTAAGGGTGGGTGGAAGGTCGTTTAAGGGGGGAAAAGTATATAAGGAAGGTGGAAAGGAATCTTGATCGTGTTGGATCGAGCGTGCGAGTAAGAAAAGAGAAAAGAGGCTGCAGCATCCAGCAAAAATGCCCAAGGAGATCACTCGCTCTCTTTCAGACTCTCAACCAGCCATTGTCAGTTTTCTTCGATCCTGTCGATCGTTTCAAACGATTCACCAAGTGCAACGAGGCAAATTGTTTTCGTAAGAGGCCACGCAAAAACTTTTCTGTATTGTTACATTTTACTTTCTTCTACTTGATCTCATCGAACGACATCTCAGACCTCCGATAAATGTCCCAGTCTCGACGTGGAAATTTTGAGTATCCAAACATAAAAGTACTCAAAACAACTTATGTGAGTTAAAGGTATTGTACATTGGACACAATGAATTTTCTGAATCATTTGGTAATTCATGGTTTTTAGTATGCATCACATGTCCATTTTTAAATAATATCATGTTTTGGAATTTTAATATTTTGTTAGATCAAAATTTAAAAAATAGCTGTTTTCGAGATATTGAAAATATTGTCAAATTAATAGAATGAGAATTGAGAGTTTATTAATCTTGTGGAAATTGGGTTTGTTTTAAATGAAATACATTTGTATTAACGCTTGAAGTTTTTTTTAAAGAGTTTCAACATTTTTGGTTTTTTAATTATTTTTTTAAGAAATTGTAGTTTGTCTAATTTTTTTTTGCTTTCTCGTAGAAGCCAAAATAAATAATAAATGTCTTCCTCATGGAAGTAGATTTGTTAAAAATTGAAATTCAAAAATATCCTCTTTACAGCTGTCTTCAAATTTTATATAAGGAAGCAATGTGCAAAGTTCTACTTTGCATTTTTTTATTGGCTCTTCTGTCCTGATCAAGTATTGCAAAATAACCTTAATTTTGGTTTCTCGAGTCTCATGAAATAACACCTTGTCGTATGCGCTCATAATTTAAGCCCCATTCACTTTGCAAAAAAAAAGTTTTAAGCAAAATTAATCTTTACACACCCAGAAAAAATATCTAGTTAACTGGACTAGAACCTACGCATCGGAAATAAATTTTCTTATTTGAATGCTGACCTGATAGACTTGTATTCAAGTCGAATAATTTTTTTTATATGTAATTAATACATCTGGCGACTAATAAATATATTCAAAGCTAAGAAATATGTATTTGATTGCAATATTTCTTTATTACTTCGTAGAAAAAAAATGTTTTAATGAAATATACATTTCTTCGTGTCGAAGAAAAATATATTTACGTCGAATAATTTATTCTTTCTGTTTACAAAATACATAAATTTGTAAATTCATTCCAAATGGATCGAGAACATTCGTTTTATTTCAATGTTTGTTTCTGTTTGTTGTTACGTTTGTTAATGTGCTTCCATTAAGTTGTATGTATTTTTTCAAATCTATTTTATCTAAGGTCAATATCGATTAAGTGAAATTTTTTCAAAAATAAAAAATAAAACTGATCATAAATCCGTTACTGACGAACAGAAATCGTTAATGCGTATTTCGAGAATCGTCCACATTATATAGTCTTCCATTATGAAAATTCGACACTTACATAAAAGTTGAATTAAACAATATATATTTTTTATATAAATATATGACAAGTCGATTGAACCAAATGTTTTCTATGGATGAACATAAATACGTATTAGAGTTAAGTTTGGTGTTTCATTACTAGATCATCAACGAAACGTTGATTTAAATAACAAAATCAATTACAGAGAAGTAATTTCTAATGATTAAAGAAAATAATTACGTTTTGGATTAAAAGAAAGTTCTAATTGATTTTGAATAAAAAAAAGATCGAATACATGTATCCAGTCGTTTCAACTAGACATTATTTCCGGATGAAGAAAGTATTTAGTACGAACGAATATAATATCTATTTAGTGTCCACTGCACATTAAAAACTGCTTTAAATAAATAAATATGTTCCAAATAAATAAACTGCAAAATTGAATGAAATCCATATTTGTTCCAGGGAATTCAAATTTTCCTTGACTGAAATGAACAAATGTTAAATAGACAATTAGTTAACATTACTCAATCTTTTTTCGGGGTGTATTATAGTTAAGCTTGGTGTTTCATTACAAGATCATCAACGAAACGTTGATTTAAATAACAAAATCAATTACAGAGAAGTAATTTCTAATGTTTAAAGAAAATAATTACGTATTGGATTAAAAGAAAGTTCTATTTGATTTTGAATAAAAAAAGATCGAATACATGTATCCAGTCGTTTCAACTAGATATTATTTCCGGCTGAAGAAAGTATTTAGTACGAACGAATATAATATCTATTCAGTGTCCACTGCACATTAAAAACTGCTTTAAATAAATAAATATATTGCAAATAAATAAACTGCAAAATTGAATGAAATCCATATTTGTTCCAGGGAATTCAAATTTTCGTTGACTGAAATGAACAAATATTAAATAGACAATTAGTTAACATTACTCAATCTTTTTTCTGGGTGCATACCCTAATCAGATATCAGATCATATCAGACCCTAAAGAATTGCTTTGAATTTCAAATAAGACTTGTATTATTATGGCCCACGAGAACACGTGAGAATTTCAGGGATGAGGCAAGAGGATGAAAAGTTAGCTGGACCAGCGAGACGAACATCTCGAATCCGGCTGGTTTTTTTTTTTTTTCTTGCGAAACTCTCTAACGGTTCGCAGAGAAGAATAACCGAGAGGAGAAACGAGAGCAATTTAGTAAGACCCTGATTTTCTGCTCTGATATTTGCACAAAGTCACTAAGGGCTCGAGGTCGAGGCCTATATATATTTTTCAAAAGACCAAACTCACCATTAATAGTGGTTGTTGTAGGAGTATGAAGCAAAAGTGCGGGAGGCAGTGAATGGACAAGGAAGAGTGTCAAAGGGCGAGCCCTTGGTGCGGTGCACATTGATGCTACGTAGGTCCGCGAAGCACCATACGCTTTAGGTCTAGGTCTGCTAGGAACAATGCACAAACGAGGTGGTCTCGAATTGCCCAAGCGACCTTGGGCTCAAATTTGCATGACGAGCAAAAGACACCGACGCCTACATAAATCAGGGCGGCATTGACCAAACACCAGCAGGAACATCCTGGCCTCGCCTTTCCAATAAGGCTTCCACGAGAAAGCACGTGCAAAACCTTCTTCGCTGGTTTTTCTACGACTCGGTTGCGAAATATGCTTTTTACTTCCCTCATAGAGAAAGCTTTGTTTTCGGGAATTTTTTTTTTTACGGGATTTGAACTTTGGTACACTCAGAATGGTACAAAATGTCGCGAGGAGGAGATTGGAAAAATTATCTGTATAAGTGTGTGTATGTGTGTATGTGAGGCATTCCATATGACTTCAGGTCTAAAAAAAAAAGAAATTTTGAAAAAGGTAAAAAAATCAGGTTCTGGGGTTATCTATACTTATTATACAAGGAAGTGGCCGTTTGTGTGTCTGTATGTTACAAATTTGAAATTTTATAGAATTTCTAAGATTTCTAAGATTTTCAAAATTCTCAGAAATTTCAGAATTTTCAATATTTTCAAAAATTTTCAAAATTTTGAGAATTTTCAAAATTTTCAAAATTTTCAGAATTTTCAAAATTTTCAGAATTTTCAAAATTTTCAGAATTTTCAAAATTTTCAGAATTTTCAAAATTTTCAGAATTTTCAAAATTTTCAGAATTTTCAGAATTTTCAAAATTTTCATAAAATTTCAAAATTTTCATAAAATTTCAAAATTTTCATAAAATTTCAAAATTTTCAAAACTTTCAAAATTTTTGAAATTTTTAAAATAATTCATTTTAAAAAACAATATTACATGTGATGTCTTATGGGAAAATTGTAGCTCAATTTAACTAAGAGGACCCAAAATTAAACTAAAATGATCTTAAATTATTTTTATATTAATTTCGTTGTAATAATTGTAATGGTTTGAATTGAAATTCAAGCACTTGGCGACAAGAGAAAAGTCTGCAAGAGGAATCAATGCCATTACAAACACGCAGAACATCAATTTTGAATAAGACTACCGAAATTTACAAATAAATTAATGAAAATGATTAATCGTTTAATCATAAAACACTTCTTTGTAAATATCCATCTAAAGTCCTTTTTTCAAACAGAAGAACAACTATTAAATGAAGTACTTAAAAAAAAAAAAAATACTTTTGGCACTCGTCGGTGAAAATTAAAAAATAATAAAAAAATGAGCGAGGAACTATTTAAGCAAATTGTATGTGGAGCAGAGATAAGGATTTAAAAAACAATATTAGATGTGATGTCTTATGGGAAAATTGTAGCTTAAGTTAACTAAAGTGATCTCAAATTATTTTTGCATTAATTTCGTTATAATAATTTTAATGGTTTGAATTAAAATTCGAACACTTGGCGACAAGAGAAAAGTCTGAAAGAGAAATCAATGGCATTACAAACACGCAGAACATCAATTTTAAATAAGACTACCGAAATTTACGAATAAATTAATGAAAATGATTAATCGCTTAATCATAAAACACTTCTTTGTAAATACTCATCTAAAGTCCTTTTTTTAAATAGAAGAACAACTATTAAATGAAGAACTTGAAAAAAAAAAAATACCTTTGGCACTCGTCGATAAAAATGAAAAAATAATTTAAAAAATGAGCGAGGAACACTTAATAAAATAGTAAAGAGGAAATAAGGTAGCAGAAAGAAGGATAAGGTGCAATGGCGCATATATTACAGGAAAATCACAGTCTCGTTCACCCGAAGCAAACAGACCGAAAAAAAAGCCCGAATAAAATTTCTCTTAAATTTTGTACATGTATTTAACAACTCTGCTTCTCATCATCGGTGTTTTACAATTTAAGGACGTCGTGAAGAAAAAAAATTAATAAATGTTCGCAAATTCTTTCTCTTTATGCGGAAAATAGCCGAATAATAATGTATATAACAACAAAGGCTTACGCAAAATTCGATGCGAGGTGATCTACACATGTAAAATAAATAGCAAATAATAATAATAATAATAATAATATTTGCTTATAAAGAAGAAAAAAAGTGAGGGTGGTGCCCAAAATAGCGCATGACCAAAACATTGAATGGTTAAAATAGTGAATCTCGAAATTTCAACCATTCGCAATTTTGACGTCCATTTTATTAAAATGCGCCCAAAAAAGCGAATGATAAAAATGGCGAATGGCTAAAAAAGCGAATATCATAATTATGGCCATTCTACATTTAGACGTTTCTTCATTCAAGATTCGCTATTTTAGCCATTCGTTATTTTCACTGTCAGAAATTTTCCTACGAAAATTAATATAAATCATTAGAAGTTTTTATGCAGATGCGCGTATATTAAATGTAATATACGAATAGTAAGTAATCTACAAAAAAATCTTTATGAAATTAATAAACAGCTTACTAAAAACTTCATAATTGTAGTGTTTTTTTTTAATTTTACAACATATCCGTATATTAAATAAAAATTAATAAATTGTATCTGCGAAAAAACTTACAATACATATATTAATTTTTGAAATTTTTTTGACAGTGTTGGTCACTCGCTATTTTTGAACCCCACCCAAAAGTGAACGAAGGGCGCAGTGCAAAAGTCGTAGAGAAAAAAAAAAAGAAAAAATGCTACGAGCGACAGAGGACGGACGGACCGATGTCACTCACCCCCGCTACTTAAACTGTCAGAGGAACTTGTATACCAGTTACATTCATTCCGTTGTATCTCTCTCTCATTCTCTCTCTTCTGCTCATGTCTTTCCTAACATTCTCCATTTTCATTTCATGCTAACTCTTCAACACGAAGAAAAAACAATGAAAATAAAAAGTGGCTATCTCTCCGACACGCACACAACAATTCGCTCGCAATCCCGTTGCTATCAAATTCTCGCTCCTGCGAAATTTTCTGCGACGAAGAGAGAAGAAAAAATAGGGAAAAAAAAAAAAAAACACCCGGAACGAAACACTCACTAACTACAACGACTAACTTAATACAACATACGTTAAATTCGGATATAATACATATATTTATATATGTTTATATATATATATGAAATATCTAATTCATGTTGGTGCGAGAATATTTACACGATGTACGAATCTAAAAAAAACCATAATGAAAGTTCCTAACTAACTAACCAGAGACGAAACCTCACGTTTTTTTCTTTCTTCTCTCTAAATATAGTACTATCATATATATATAATATATAATATATAATATAATATATATTTATATATGTATATTATATTAAGCTACTTAAACGCGTCCCTGAATTGAATGTTTGTCTCCGTTTTCATCTTACTTTATGTTTTTTTTAGTTTTTGTTTGTTTTTTATTTTTTCTTTTCTTTATGATTAGCACTTTTACACGACGTTGAAGGAGCGTCTTAGTTTTTGTGACCGTGCAACTGACTTCTCTCTTTTTAGGTACAACAATTTTTCTTCCGAAATATATTTCTATATTAATATATGTATATTTACATATATATTCTATAAAACGTCTCTTAACGCTTAGTGACTGTGAACCGGTGTAACCGTATCGCAAATGATTGGTTTTAGTGGCTTTTTATTATCGAGTATACTATTTACCGTGTCTTTGTGTGTTCGAAACGAACATTGTCCGTGAAAGTTCAACGAAAATCTTGGTATTACCAAATTTAATACGCTAAATTTGATATTCGACAGAACGAATTATTTGTGGTAGGGTGAAAAATAATTTTAACTTCGTATTAACCTCGCTAATAATTTACAACGAAAAAAAAAAACTTAATGACATATTACACATCCAGATTCGAAAGTGTATTTTTCCTGCCGCAAGACATGGAAAAGAATTTTTATCCCCGACCGCGAAATGTGCACTTTTCGCAAAACCTTCGTTCAACATCCGAGAGAGAAAAGTGGTTTATCTCCCGAGTGTTGAAATGTCATCGAGCGCATCAAGACAAAAAATCAAAACAAAAAAAAAGTGGACATTTCGTAACAGCAAAAATTTCGTTGACCTTTTTTGGGTCCTTATTACTAACGCTCTAAATTTCCTTAGCTTCTCTTTGCTCTTTAACTACCTGTACGCGCATGTCGCAAATTATTTCAAAAATTCACCGCTCGAAGCGCTAAAATCAGGTTAAAACCAAGATGGCGTGGTAGACGGATCACAACGATTATCCGTCGGTGTTAGAATAGAAATAAAAACGAGTTTATGTACAATAAAATGAACAGTGTGATTTATTTCAGTAAATCCAACATAAAGACTACCCGCTACGTACCCTTGATACTCCACTAGGATGTGTGTCCAAGGTTGGAACTAAGATCTGCAAGATAGTGCCTGAATTCGGTGTGGTTATATTGCTGAAGAAATAAGGAACTTGGACTGGCTTCGGATACGTCGAGCTCTTCGTCGTGTTCCTCGTGAGCGATGTCGCTACTTGGACTTCGGCTTAAAGGAGATTCTCCGCTGCTGTGCGAATGGGAATGAGTTCGATGAACCCCCGTTGACATTGACAGGTCTTCAGGTTCCGTTTGTTCGGGCATTTCGCTCGTGTTGCCGGATAAATTTAGGGGCACCGCTGCTTCGATGATGACGGGGCTGGTGACCTTCCGTTGTTGGCTCGGTTGTCTTCTAGCAGGTGTCGGTGCTTTTCTCGTGTGGGTCATTGGCAAGGTTGTCGTTTCGGTCTCGTCCAATTCCACGTCGATATCAATGTCAATGTCCTCTTCAAGATCATCGCTGGCCACCGAAGGCGAGGCAACGTGTGATCGTGATGTTCCACACTTGTGATGCATCAAATGATGCCTCCTTCGGAAGCGCATCTGACAATTTTCGCACTCGAAGGGCTTTTCGCCCTTGTGTATCAACAAATGGGCTTTCAACTGATTCGAGTCGCTGAACTTTGCCGCGCACAATTCGCACGCGTAAGGACGTTCGCCGGTGTGGACTCGCAAATGGCGACGGAGATTCGCAACTTGGACAAACTGACGGTCGCAATGACTGCAGTGGTAGGGCTTCTCGCCTGTGTGTAATCTCATGTGCGTCTTCAAGTGGTGATCCCGGGTAAATCTGTAATGGGGAATAATTGTTCTTGTTTAGTTCGACCCATTTTTCACTGTCAGAGGGTTTTGTTTGATGGCTTTTTGTTTTGTTTGGTTTACGAAATTAAGTGAGGATGAAAAGTAGAAAATTGCGGAGTGGTTTGTCATTGATTTTGGATGATTGAAAAGCTAACTTTACGAGGGAGGTGGTAATCAGTTTAGGCTTTATAAAAAGCGGAAATATGGTAGCCGTATTTATGACCACTGTACCATTAGTGGCCACACAAAAAATGTATAGATCAATTCATCATTACTTTGATCTAGAGAAATTACTAAATGAGTTTATTCTGGAATAATCAAAGCAAACTTAACGTTAAATATTCAATGCTTAAAATGCCTTATTTCTTAATATTGCTTAATAGATGCATTACATGCAATGGGTAGAGGGCCACAAACGGTAATTCTACCCTAATATGGAAGCAGTGTGCAAGGTTCTACTTTGTACCCTTTTTTTTATAGGTTTTTTTTGTGTGAGTTATCGCAAAATGGAAATTTAGGAAAATACTCAAAATGCCATAAAGTTCGAACTGTTTTACCAATCAGTACGAAATTTGGCACGTCAGTGCACTGAGTATAATTGTTAGTCTACAACCGAATTACAATGGAACAACTGAAAAATCAATTCATTTGGTGAGTGCACTGAGTATAATTGTTAGTGTACAACCGAATTACAATGGAACAACTGAAAAATCAATTCATTTGGTGAGTGCACTGAGTATAATTGTTAGTGTACAACCGAATTACAATGGAACAACTGAAAAATCAATTCATTTGGTGAGTGCACTGAGTATAATTGTTAGTCTACAACCGAATTACAATGGAACAACTGAAAAATCAATCCATTTGGTGAGTGCACTGAGTATAATTGTTAGTCTACAACCGAATTACAATGGAACAACTGAAGAATCGATTCATTAGGTGATATTTTACATGAGATATGACAAAATGTGAATTTGAGAAAGTATTAAAAAAGGCATAAATTGCGAACTTCTTTACAAATCACTACGACATTTGGTACGTAAGACCACTGAGTATTATTATTAGTCTACAGAAATTTTGAACTGATTAGATGATATTTTACGTGCACTAGCGCAAAACGTAGATTTTCCAAAAATTTTGAAATCCCATAAAAATCAACCCTATTTATTAAGGTGTGTCAAAAAACATCATAATTTTTGTTTTTTGTTTTTTTACAGCGAATTTATGTATTCTGACTTCACTACACACTCTCATGCAGAAAAGGCGCGTTTTCTGCATGGGAGGTGTGTATTGAGGTCAAAATACATAGTTTTGCCTTAAAAAAAGAGAGAAAAATGCGTGGAATAGGCGCTTCTCGCACTAGTGGCATAAAATTGTATACGATAATCGTGCGAGAAACTTTTTCTGATCTCGTGTGATTACAACACTCGCCTTCAGCTCGTGCTGTAATCTCACACTCGTCGCGAAAAAGTGTCATCGCACTAGTGTCGTAATGTACTAATACGATACTCGTGCGAGAAACTGTTTATGATCTTGTGTGATCACAACACTGCCTTCGGCTCGTGCTGCAAACTCACACTCGTCTCGAAAAAGTTTCATCGCACTAGTATCGTAATGTACTAATCTACCACAGTGTGCGTGAAGTGGCTACTTTACGCACACTTCGCTTAGCTCTCGTGCGTGGAATAGGCACTTCTCGCACTAGTGGCATAAAATTGTATACGATACTCGTGCGAGAAACTTTATCTGATCTCGTGTGATTACAACACTCGCCGCACAAAAGTTTTATCGCGCTAGTATCGTAATGTACTATTCTGACACACCCTCCTACTTATAGATCCATTCAAAATTCAATAAGAATCCCCCTTTAGCATGGCTTTAAATGTTAAAAATTATTTACCTCGACAGCTACAAATTTCCGGAGGCTATCAAACTACATGCATTTTTCTATATACACAAAACTGAATAACAAATGATCTCAGTTTTCCCCGAAAAAAAAAAAAAAGCAAAAGTGCATGAAAACTAGTGAACTCTGACCTCTTGTGACATTCCGGACACTCAAATGGTTTTTCGCCCGTATGAGTACGTTCATGATTTTGCAAAACATGTTTGTATCCAAAGGATCTGGAGCAGACACCACAAGTGAAAACTTTGTCCCTTCCGTCCTTAACGCCTTCGGGGCTGATGGAAGCGGGTGGACTGGGAGGTGCGGCTCCATCGAGGTTCTGAGTCGATTCCGTCGGTGTAGCTTTGCTTTTAGGCGCCGGTCGTCTCTTTCCAGCCTGTTGTCCCTTCTTGCTTATCTTGTCAGCGCTGCTGCTCACAACATTGTTGTTGTTGTTGTTATTGTTGTTGTTAGCAGTGGTGTTCCGTTGCGAATTGGATTTAGTACTGAGCGCTGGGGAAACTGGCCTGCTCGAGTGGAGCAATGGCGAAGGGGGCGAAGAAGCCGAAGGTGGGGCCCATCCTCCGAATAATGTCTGATGATGACGATACAATGAAGGATTTGCAGCGAGACTCGCGTGCAAAGACACAGGTATTCCGGCCGCCATCAGTGCTGCTGTTCTGCTCGCTGCTAAGAATTGTTGAGGAGTCAGCATGGACAGTCCAGCTGCTGCTGCGGCTGCCGCGCCCATCCCCGGAAACATCGCCGATGGTGTGTTGTTGTTATTGTTCAACGGCGGTGATAGTGGCTGCTCTTCTGACTCTTGTTTTATGTCGTACTGTTGATTTGCGTGGAGACCTGCAATTTGAAAAAGTTCCAGGTTTCATTAATACATGCACTTTGCAATAATATTTAACTGTTGTTATTAAAATTATTGATTGATTGTGGGGGGGGGGGGGGGGGGGGGGGTCCGAATGGTAAATATACGAAGGTCTAAAATTCCGGAGATTAATATCCCATCTACATTTTTGACGATAATTTTTCTAGCGGGTCAGGGTCGAAATAGCGAGTGACCAAAATAGCGAATGGCTAAAATAGCGAATCTTAAAAAAAGGAACTTCTAAATGTGGAATGGCCATAATAATGGAATTCACTTTTTTAGATATTCGCCATTTTTATCATTCGCTTTTTTGGGTGCAATTCAATAAGATGGAGGTCAAAATAGCGAATGGTCAAAATTGAGAATGGCTGAGACAGCGAATTCCATAATGATGACCATTTTGGATTCAGATGTTCTTAATTTCGGAATTCGTCAAGAATGTGGGTGAGATATTGAGTTTCGAAATTTTAGGTCTTCAAGTATTTACCATTCGAAGCTTTGTCTCCGAAAAGCAAGGGAATCGGGGTTAAAGTTTCGAATAGTAAATTAACAAAAGTCTAAAATTCCTAAACTTGAAATCTCACCTACATATTTGACAAAATTCGCTGGAAAACATTTCGTCAAAAATACAGGTGAGATATAAAATTTCAGAATTTTTCACCTTCGTGTATTTACCATTTGGAATTTTAATCCCTCTCCATTGTGGGATTGATGTTATCTATGGCGGGTTAATAGCAATTTCACATGTTTATTTACAGTATACACTGTAAAAAAAATCTGCTTGAAGATTAGTGTACTTTTATTAGAAGTTTTTCTTCATAAACTAGTATATGAAATGTAGTTTTCAAGTGTAATGTAAAATTTATGTATTGTACATCATATTCAATAATTTACTTCAATACTACAGTAAAATATTTAAATTTTAATAATTTTCTTCAATTTTATTGGGAAAGTATATGAATTTTATACCACAATTGTTTATTAAATTTCAATTACGAGTTTATGCATAAAACCTTCCAATCTTTCTTAACAGTGTAATGTATAATAGTGGTGGTGATGAGATGGTAGGATTTTTTCAAAAACTTTGAAGATTGAATGCAAAAGGTTGCGAAGAGAAAATAATCTAATAATATTTGGTAAACATGAGTAAGTATAAGGACCGTAAGAAATTAATTGAAAGTAGTACATGAACCAAAACAGAGAAACAATATTTAAGTGATTATTCATTTTCTGTATACTATCAAAATATCTGTGAAATTACAAGCAAATATTTAATTTTGAAATTCTATGCAATTTATCTCAATAAATATCAATCGAAAAATCGAAAGGGAAAACAACTTTTCTTGTGTATTAAATTCCTATTAGTCGTCAACTCACTTCAATAAAGCTCATAAATCTCGAGATAGGATCACGATAGACTGAACAAGAGAATACAATACTTTTCATTATGAACAAGAGAATCACTGAAATATATACTGTGTATACATACAGAGATATATATATATGTATACTAGCAGCAACGTGATCGCTTCGCTCGCTCTCTTTTCCTTTCATTTGGCTCTTCTTATGGCTAAACATGAAATTGCATGTTTATACCATTTGTTATTTTACGGAACTCTATTCGCGCTTCAGTGTTTCGATATAATCGACTTTCGATATGCCATGTCTTTTTTTTTTACGGAAAGAATAAATGTACTCAATTCTACAATTGTGAAAAATACAGCTATTCGAAATGCGCGCTATACGTGACTGCGCGATCATCACATTCTGAAGTTGGCTTTACGTTAGCGCCATTGACGACCATTCGAGATGTTCGAGAACTACCTTCAGTTTTCGATATAATCGACTTTCGATGTGCCACGTCTTTTTTTTTTACGGAAAGAATAAATGTACTCAATTACACAACTGCGAAGAATACAGCTATTCGAAATGCGCGCTGTATGTGACTGCGCGATCATAACAGTCTGAAGTTGGCTTTACTTCAGAGCCATTGACGACCATTCGAGATGTTCGAGAACTGCCTTCAGTTTTCGATATAATCGACTTGAGATGTGCCATGTCTTTTTTTTCTCGGAAAGAATAGATGTACTCAATTCCACAACGGCGAAAATTACAGCTATTCGAAATGCGCGCTATACGTAACTGCGCGATCATAACAATCTGAAGTTGGCTTTACTTCAGAGCCATTAACGACCATTCGAGATATTCGAGAACTGTCTTCAGTTTTCGATATAATCGACTTTCGATGCGCCACGTCTTTTTCAAGAGAGGATATATATCTATATTTTGTAACCATTGATATAAATTCATGCGGGGCATCTATTCGATATTTATTCTGCGATGTTTCTATGGATATATCTGCGCGATCGTCACAGTCTGAAGTTGGCTTTACATCAGAGCCATTAACGACCATTCAAGATGTTCGAGAACTGCCTTCAGTTTTCGATATAATCGACTTTCGATGTGCCATGTCATTTTCAAGAGAGGATATATATCTATATGTTGTAACCTTTGACATAAATTCATGCGGGGCATCTATTCGCTATTTATTCTGCGATGTATCCATGTACATATCTGCGCGCTACACGTGACTGCGCGATCATGACACTCTGAAGTTGGCTTTACATCAGAGCCATTAACGACCATTCGAGATATTCGAGAACTGCCTCCAGTTTTCGATATTTCGACTTTCGATATGCCATGTCTTTTCCAAAAGAGGATACATATCTATATCTTGTGACCTTTGACATAAATTCATGCGGGGCATCTATTCGATATTTATTCTGCGATGTATCTATGTATATATCTGTCCAATACATGCGATGTAACCGGAAGAAGAAGCAAAAAAGGTTCTCGTCGATAGTAACGTCGTTAGTACTAGCCTCGGTTCCTACGAGTGTAGCGAAAGATGTAAGAGAGGTGCGCGAGGGATAATGTTGTCTACGTTTTCCTTGTTTTTTTTTTTTTTTTTTCGCGGGCCGACGATCCTCTCTCAGCCCTCACACCCACGCTGCTTTCTTCCTCCTCTCACTCTTCGCTCCACCCGAAGGTCTGAGGTCGTCGCGGCTCGTGCCGTGTCCTCCATTCGCCCACACACGTGTACTACCCCCCCCCTTAAAGCTCCCACCTCTCGCGACCTCCGGAGCACGTACGACTATATAGCACATTGTATACTACGATCTCAGTCGTAGCGTTCGAGCGTTCATTCACGTATTCGCCGCGCAACTCTGACGCGCCACCGGACCACGCGTCGCGCACGGTTCTTTGCACTCCCGTCGCGCGCCACCCAAAACATTATCGAATAATAACCTCCTAAGTTTTTCCTCCGACCTAAAGATCTTACTTTTTTTTTACTGTTTTTCTCCTTGTATATGGGGCATTCCATGTCAAATCGGCAGGCCATCACGCTCAGCGATTTTGGTCATTTTTTAATACGATTAAGGAGGTTCGTCAGTAAAATTGAAAATGCACAGAAAAATCTTAAATAATTACCGCGTTTTTAATAATTCATAACAAACTCACATGAATTTTGGTGGGAATTTTTGACTACATCGTTTACACAAAATTAATTTTGTTTTGTATACATTTTAATATGGGCTCTTATGGCATATTTACGAATTTAAAAAAATTGAAAAAATTGAAAAAATTATTTACATCGAAAAAAAAAAATTGATTCCACCAAATACCTAAAAATTCAACGATGTTAACAATTTTTTCAATTATTATTATTTTTTAATTCGTAAATATGCCATAAAAGCCCATGTTAAAATGCGTGCATAAGAGAATTAATTTTGCGTAAACGATGTAGATGAAAATTTCCAAAAAATGCATGTGACTTTGTTATGAATTATTTAAAACGCGGTAATTATTTCAGATTTTTCTGTGCAATTTCAATTTTACTGACGAACCTCTTTAAACTATTTTTTTCTCCTTGTATATGGGGCATTCCACGTCAAATCAGCAGGCCATCATCCTCATAGATTTTGTTCATTTTTAATATGATTAAATCATCTTTTTCTTCTTGTATATAGGGCATTCTGCGTCAAATCAGCAGGCCATGAACCAATTTCACAAAAGGCCGTTTTGAAAAATCTGAAAAAATTCACAATGATTCTATGATTTAAAGAAGGATTTTTAAGCGCCATGCGATAATGTGATCTCAATATTTACTATTGTTTCCACATCTTTTCTTGTTTTTTTGATGTCGCAATTTGATTTTTAATTTTTTTCAATTGATATCGTTAAAAAAAATTTCGCTAATGTATTTCGCAATCCAAGCGATTTTGTATTTGAACGTTTTAAAATGAGCAATTTATAGGATAAATAAATGAAAGTAACAAGTGATAAACATCTCTGATTTATTTACACTGTCGGTTATTGTAACTTGGCGTTGCGTAGTACATAATTTGACGTGATATTATATTTTTATGTCATATTCGGTAAAACTTATTAACAATAGTAAGCGTTAATATGTTCGGATCCTTTCATAAATTCGGTGGTCGATAACCAGAAAATAAGTTTTCTAACCATTTGTAGTTTTATATTTATTAATTATTTGTTCCATAGTATTGCTAAGAAAACAGGTGAAAAAATAAATTTTTTGACAACGGACCAAAAATTACAGGACATTAAAATTCACTAGTTATTATTATATTTTGTAATCATAAATATCTACTAGATTGTGAATGAATAGAGAGTTTGTTGAAAGTGTCGCTATCAGAAGAATCAAAAGACAAGAAAGCAAATTTTCTAGCATTTTTTTTTAATATTCTGAAATACAAATGAAAATTTCTTAAGTTGGTGCCTAAATGATGTAATGCGGGTATTGTAAGTATAAAAATGGTATAAAAGGATCCAAAATGTATTCGGTTTCAATGCACCAGCAGTTTGGTAAATTAGAGATCATATATCATCAAAAAATAATTTATCATGATCTCGTGTATCAACAAGAATGGAATTTTAAGATTTCATCCTTCTTCAAAGTTAATAAGAGTTCGTCGATTTTTCAAATTAAATTTATTTTAAGTCGCGTCTACATCATTAGCGACTATATAAAGAATAAAAATAAGTTTTTACTATTTCTTGTAGAGAGGAATTTGTTAAGATGGCGAAATTCAAGATAATTCGTCCAAATAATTTGTTGAAATTATTTAATAACTGAGAAGAATTTGTTTAGATGGCGAAATTCAAGATAATTCGTCAAGATAATTTGTTGGAATTATTTGATAACTGAGAGAAATTTGTTTGGATGGCGAAATTCAAGATAATTCGTCCAAATAATTTGGTAAGTGAGAGGAATTTGTTTAGATGGCGAAATTCAAGATAATTCGTCCAAATAATTTGTTGAAATTATTTGATAACTGAGAAGAATTTGTTTAGATGGCGAAATTCAATATAATTCGTCAAAATAATTTGTTGAAATTATTTAGTAATTGAGAGAAATTTGTTCGGATGGCGAAATTCAAGATAATTCGTCCGAATAATTTGTTGAAATTATTTGGTAAGTGAGAGAAATTTGTTTAGATGGCGAAATTTAAGATAATTCCTCCAAATAATTTGTTGAAATTATTTAGTAAGCCAGAGGAATTTGTTTAGATGGTGAAATTCAAGATAATTCCTCCAAATAATTTGTTAAAATTATTTGATAACTGAGAGAAATTTGTTCAGATGGCGAAATTCAAGATAATTCGTCCAAATAATTTGTTAAAATTATTTGATAACTGAGAGAAATTTGTTCAGATGGCGAAATTCAAGATAATTCGTCCAAATAATTTGTTAAAATTATTTGATAACTGAGAGAAATTTGTTCAGATGGCGAAATTCAAGATAATTCCTCCAAATAATTTGTTAAAATTATCTGGTAAGTCAGAGGAATTTGTTTAGATGGCGCAATTCAAGATAATTCGTCAGCGCACAATAGAGCGGCCATCGCTGTCCGACACGTACTAATTAATGGGTCGCTTAGAGGGGGATGTAACGAACTCCGTTGAATCAATAAGGGTGCGTTTGGGGGAGACGCTACGCAACGTTGTAAACGCTCCGTCTCACTCTCGGTTTCTTCGCAACGCACAATATTGGGCCACCCTTCGCAGCCTTTTCTCAGAGCGAACCAACGACCACTGCTACACCCTACGCGCTCTCTCGACCTCCAAGAGGCATTTCCAGTAGGCTGCAAAACTCGGTTTCCCGGCAACACGTACAGCACCGCCCTCGCTAGTTGCATCCCTTCTCTAATTGGCCGAAGCCGAACCCCCCCATAATATTTCACTCTCATCAATATCTACATTCCTGGAAAGCTGTTATCTCTAATCGCAAAGAAATATTCATCTAAATGTATCATCTTCAGGATGTATGATACGTACAGTCCCGCCAAAAGTGAGTTTCAGAGACAATTTCGATCACTTTCCGATAAGATTAAAATCGGAAAAAAATAATGTATATAAAACGTGTTGCCAAGATTGATTTCGCATAATAATAATCCCAAAATGTTATTAACAAATTGGTGAAAAAAACAATTGTTCAACAAATAATCAGTTAACCTAACGTTTTTTCTAATGAAAATGATATGTTCATTTATTTGAAAGCATACGAATTTTTTCAGATTTTTTTCTTTATTTTGATTTTGATTTTTTTGATTTTGAAAAATGCGTGGAATATAACAAATTTTGGATATGCGTTTTGCAAAAAAATCTTGAGTGTAGTTGATGGTTTTATGCTGAACATATATCCAAAATACGTTATTTCGCGCACATTTTTGATTGAGAAAGTTATGTGATAATATTATAAAGTATGTACATACATACATACAAAATAGTACATTACGATACTAGTGCGATAAAAGTTTTTCGCGACGAGTGTGAATTTGCAGCACGAGCCGAAGGTGAATGTTGTAATTACATGAGATCAGAAAAAGTTTCTCGCACTAGTATCGTATACAATTTTATGCCACTAGTGCGAAAAGGGCCTATTTTACGCACGCGAGCGAAGCGAAATGTGCGTGAAGTAGGCACTTCACGCACACTAGGGTATAAAATGTATTTCGAGACATTATTTAAAATCTATTCGAGGTAGGTTCATTTTCATCGGCTATTGGCGACTAATATAGTACATTACGATACTAGTGCGTTGAAACTTTTTCACGACGAGTGTGAGTTTGCAGCACGAGCCGAAGGCGAATGTTGTAATCACATGAGATCAGGAAAAGTTTCTCGCACTAGTATCGTATACAATTTTATGCCACTAGTGCGAAAAGGGCCTATTTTACGCACGCAAGCGAAGCGAAGTGTGCGTGAAGTAGGCACTTCACGCACACTAGGGTATAAAATGTATTTCGAGTCATTATTTTAAATCTATTCAAGGTAGGTTCATTTTCATCGGCTATTGGCGACCAATAAATAAATAAAAAATCTTCTTTTCTTCTCAATACGTTTCGGCTCTCATACTTAGATATTTTTTCTATAAAGACACACAACTCAATTGTGTATCTATTGGTCGCCAATAACCGTTGAAATTGAACCTACCTTACATTTAATTGCGGCCTTGAAATTCAATCGATTAAATCTATTCATTCAATGATTCTATTATCTATTAATATCCGTTTCAAAAATTTTCATACTTTGGCTGTAGCATATTAAAATATTAAACATATTATTAACAATATAAACATTTTTTTAAATTATGAATTTTCCAAGGGAATGAGAAAAAAATTGTTAACATTGCTATTTCATTAAATAAGATATAATACGTATTTCTGATTTGTCGACACGTGAAAATGTGAAAACGGTTGAAAATTTTTCGTAATTCTAAGCTTGACGATTGAAATGTTTTGAAGAATTTAAGGAATTTGTAAATTGTAGCGAAAGGATTTGTGAGAATTCTCGTCCGGTGACCGTTACTTTCGCGTTATCTCTTCGCGACCTCGGCACTGAAAGTTTAGTTGTTGTCACAACAATCTCGTGTAAATACAACGCGTCCCGAGACCCTGAAGAACGGTAGTTTGGACATTGACGGTGAACTCGATTTCTATTTTCCTTTCAGAATCTGTTATACATCGAAAGTCATCGATAAGATTTTTTTTGTCCTTTTCACAACACGCAATTGTTTCTTCTCGATAATAGAATTAATATTTATTGTCACGAAAGCATAATATTATTATTAATAATCTACTTGATAAAGTAGAGTAAAATAATCGAAGTATCGAGTGACGATAATTCTGGTAAATTTAATGACAAGCGCAACAAATTAAATTCATATAGTTACAGTAATAAAAATGAATGAAATTATTATAAATGAAACTTTATAATTATTTTTGGCGTTTCGTAATTTGGACATTGACGGTAAACTCGATTTCTATTTTCTTTTCAGAATCTGTTATACATCGAAAGTCATCGATAAGACTTTTTTTGTCCTTTTCACAACACGTAATTGTTTCTTCTCGATAATAGAATTAATATTTTCTTCTCGAGAAGATGTCACGAAAGCATAATATTATTATTAATAATCCACTTGATAAAGTTGAGTAAAATAATCGTAGTATCGAGTGACGATTATTCTGGTAAATTTAATGACAAGCGCAACAAATTAAAATCAAATAGTTACAGTAATAAAAATGAATGAAATTATTATAAATGAAACATTATAATTATTTTTGGCATTTCGTAATTTGGACATTGACGGTAAACTCGATTTCTATTTTCCTTTCAGAATCTGTTATACATCGAAAGTCATCGATAAGACTTTTTTTGTCCTTTCCACAACACGCAATTGTTTCTCTTCGATAATAGAATTAATATTTTCTTCTCGAGAAGATGTCAAGAAAGCATAATATTATTATTAATAATCTACTTGATAAAGTCGAGTAAAATAATCGAAGTATCGAGTGACGATAATTCTGGTAAATTTAATGACAAGCGCAACAAATTAAATTCAAATAGTTACAGTAATAAAAATGAATGTATCTTAATTTTGATACTCGTGAATTTTAGAAATTAAACATTTTCAAAACATGCATGTTTTTCTTTGTAATCATTTTTGGCATTGACACCGAAAACTTTCGAGGAATTTTATGACTTTATCTATTTTTCTTGCCTTTGTCAAATGACAATTGTGTTTCTTCGTAATAAAACTAATATTTTCTTTCTGATTGAAATATCATTATCGATAATCTACTTGATAAAGTCAAATGAAATAATGATAGTAATGCATACGTATCGTCGAAAGTGACATGACAGAAAATCTTGACCCCAAAAAAAACAAAACATTGCGTCGTCTGTTTGAATTTAAGTGTCAACTTAAGAGTCATTTTACAAACGTATCGAAGATCGATAATTAAGTTTGAACTTAATTATCGAATATTCATAACTGCTCTTAATTTCGTGCTCAAGTTGACGCTTAAGTGTATCTAAAACTTCAGTTTGAATTTGTGGTTAAACTTAAGATCGAACTTAATTTCGATTTTCAAAGATACTTCAGCCACACAAATTTTTGAAAGTCTACAAACGCGCCGAAAATTAATAAGTTTGCCCTTTTCACAAACACAATTATGCTCTTCGATAATAGAATAAATATTTTCTTCTCGAGAAGACGTTATTATTAATAATCTCTTTGATAAAGTCAAGCAAAATAATCGTAGTAATGAGTGACGATAATTATGGTAAATTGAATGACAAATTACAGTTATAAAAAATTAATGTATCTCAAATTTAATACTCGTGAATTTAGAAATCATAAATTCCCAAAATATGCGAGGTTTTGCTTACAAGAATTTTTCACAAAATTTCAAATCTTTGTAAATGCTCCGAAAATTTTCATGGAATTCTGTGATTTTTCTTTATTCTATTGGCACTTTCACTGACACGATTGCACTACTTTAATGATCCAAATCTTTGTGAATTACTCCGAAAATTTTCGGAGCATTCTGTGACTTTCCTTATCGTCAAAGTTTAGTGTCAGTATCAACAAATAACTTCATAAAGCCAACTTAAATAATGATAATAAAAGGTGCCAATAAATCCGGAAAATGTCATGTCAACCGGAGAAAATTGAATTCAAATCCTTACTGTAATAAAAATCAATCTCCTTTAAATTCGCTACTCGCAAATTACGAAAACACGCGCATTTTACTCCACAAAACTTTTTCGAAAAGTTCCAAATCTTTGTAAATTACTCCAAATATTTTCGGAGCATTCTGTGACTTTCCTTATCATCAAAGTTTAATGTCAGTATCAACAGATAACTTCATAAAGTCAACTAAATAATGATAATAAAAGGTGCCAATAATTCCGGATAATTTTATGTCAACCGGAGAAAATTGAATTCAAATCCTTACTGTAATAAAAATCAATCTCCTTTAAATTTGATACTCGCAAATTTCGAAAACACGCGCATTTTACTCCACAAACTTTTCGAAAAGTTCCAAATCTTTATGAATACTCCAAAAATTCTTCTACTGTAATCAAAATCAATCTCCATCAAATTTGGTATTCGCAAATTACGAAAACACGCGCATTTTACTCCACAAAATTTTTTTGAAAAGTTTTAAATTTTTGTGAATTACTCCAAAAAATTTCGGAGCATTCTGTGACTTTCTCTATCTATCAAAGTTTAGAAACTTTTATCTTTCGCTATCACTATCAAAGTTTAACGTCAGTATCAACAAATAACTTCATAGAGTCAACTTAAATAATTATAATGAAAAGGTATCAATAATTCCGGAAAATTTGATGTCAACCGAAGGAAATTGAATGCAAATCTTTACTATAATAAAAAGTCAATCTCCTTTAAATTCGCTACTCGCCAATTCCAAAAACACGTGCATTTTACTTCACAACAATTTTTCGAAAAGTTTTAAATCTTCGTGAATTACTCCAAAAATGTTCAGCGCATTCTGTGACTTTCTCTATCTATCAAAGTTTAATGTCAGTATCAACAAATAACTTCATAAAATCAACTTAAATAATGATAATAAAAGATGCCAATAATTCCGAAAAATTTGATGTCAACCGGAGAAAATTAATTCCAATTCTTACTGTAATAAAAATCAATCTCCTTTAAATTCGCTACTCTCAAATTCCAAAAACACGTGCATTTAACTTCACCCCAATTTTTCGAAAAATTCCAAATCTTCGTAATAAATTACTCCAAAAATTTTCGGAGCATTCTGTGACTTTCTCTACGACCTTATTTTTCGTCCTTGCCGAACTACAGTGAGTCAAGTGTTGAAAAACTGCGACCCTACATAGAAATCGCCGTCGGAAAAGTTTCTCCTGCGGTCAACATTTCGTCCGAAATATTTTCCGGCCCCGAGAGAAAAAAAAAAAAAAAAGGAAACGTCAGCGGCAAAAAAAAGTGCAATTTAAACGTCACCCTCTTGGTACCGATCTCAGAATCCACTTGTTACATAAAAATATCACAACCATTTTTTACCTGCGTTGATCTTTCCCTCCTGCAGATAAGAAAGTGCCATTCTACGATCCGTGTTGACGTTTTCCACTTGCACACTCCATTCACTGTGTCAGTCACGTTAAAATCGATATTTATCTCCGTGAAAATAATTCGATCTTATTACCGATGAAATATATATATATTTTTTTCCACACTTACACACCGCACTCGCTTAATTACAACAAAGATGTTTAAATGTGTTGTTTTTTTCCCCTTCGTATCTTCGTTACCGACGTATTTACCGATCAGCATAAAACGACGTATATTTCACCACAGTCGCACGTAATATTCGAAGTTTCGTATTAAGACCAGCTTAAAATCTCCGCAACAGCTTATCAGCTGGTATCATTCGTTCTGAGGAACTATGAGTTTAGTTTTTTTTTTTTTTTTTTTTTTTAGTATATAGATTTTTGACACACAGGGTGAGTATCGACGTATTTAATACGCGAAAAATGAATAAAAATCTACGAGTTCTAGTTTGAAAAAAAAAAAACGTATCGTTTTTTGGGTTTAAAATGTCGCGTGGTGAAGACGACGAGAGCCGGCAAACTACTACGAAATGATGTTCTTCCGGGCTGACCTAACCCAATACTAACTGACAGCGGACTCGGGCTCCCTGTAGTCAAACAACCCCCACCCTTTTTTCCTATTTTACCCTCACTCCGATTTCTCGACAGTGGCGATGAACGTAAACGCGCGTACATTCGTCGTAGTGGTCATCCCTTCCACTGGGGCGTTCAACCCTCGAGGCTTTCGAGAGCAACGCGCACCCCATTGCTGCGCGCGTCTCACGCGACGCGCGCGAGTCTCGCGTCGAGGAAGAGAGAGCGAGACCGAGAAAAAATGATGAAACGAGAAAGGGAGCGCCACTCGCACGAGAGTACGAGAATATAAGGGGTGGGGGGGGGGGGTCAACCTGCGAGTGTGATCTTAAGGGGTGGGGGAGAGTAAAGCGGTGCTGCTGCGAGAGGAGAGACGGTGCGTCTCTCATTCGACTCATTGCGATCGGAGGATCGCAATGAGTCGAAAAAAGATTGAGTAATGTTAACTAAAATTGTCTATTCGATATTTGTTCATTTTAATCAACGAAAATTTTCTTTATGAGATATGAAGGTTGTGGCCGCGGTTAATAATAGTGGATGAAGGTTTTGGCTATTGGCGACCGAATAAAAAATTTCTTTCCCTCGAACAAATATGTATTTCAATCGATTTTGCAGTTTATTTATTTCGAGCGTATTTATTTATTGTAAATGGGTATTATATTCGTTCGTACTGAATACTTTCTTCAGCCGGAAGTAATATCTAGTTGAAACGACTGGATACATGTATTCGATCTTTTAGATTGAATAATATTAACTATAATTGTCTATTCGATATTTGTTCATTTTAATCAACGAGAATTTTCTTTATGAGATGTAAAGGTTGTGGCCGCGGTTAATAATAGTGGATGAAGGTTTTGGCTATTGGCGACCGAATAAAAATTTTCTTTCCCTCGAACAAATATGTATTTCATTCAATTTTGCAGTTTATTTATTTCGAGCGTATTTATTTATTGTAAATGGGTATTATATTCGTTCGTACTGAATACTTTCTTCAGCCGGAAGTAATATCCAGTTAAAACGACTGGATATATGTATTCGATCTTTTTTTATTCAAAATCAATTAGTACTTTCTGTATGAAAATAATTCAAATAATTTTTTACGTCGTTGAATATTTAAGTATTAGGTGGAATTAATTCTTTTTTTTTCGATGTAAAATTTTTTTCAATTTTTTCAATTTTTTTTTTAATCGTAAATATACAAGAGCCCATGTTAAAATGTAGGCATAATGAAATTAATTTTGTGTAAACGATGTAAACGAAAATTCCCAAAAAATTCATGTGAATTTGTTATGAATTATTAAAAACGGCGTAATTATTTTAGATTTTTCTGGGCTTTTTCAATTTTACTGACGAACCTCCTTAAAGATGTATAATACGTACAGTACCGCGAAAAGTGAGTTTCAGAGACAATTTTGATCACTTCGCGATGGGATAATAAACGGAGAAAAATAATGCATATGAAACGTGCTGAAAAGATTGATTTCGCATAATAGTAATCACATACGCGCGCGCGCGCGCACACACACACACACACACACACACACACACACACACACACACACACACACACACACACACACACACACACACACACACACACACACACACACACACACACACACAAAACTTTTTCACATAACGTATATTTTGGGTAATTCTGAGAGTAATGACATCAAAATCTTGAAATGTTTTCGTTTTTTTTATCATGAAAACAAAGTTTCCTCTGTGGAAAAGCAAAAAAGATATTCCTCAGTAATAGAAATAACTTACATATTTTAGGATAGATTTCACTTTAATGAATTTTTATGGATATAAATAATAGTCCACAGAGATCTGAACCTAATGCATGAAAATGACATATGCTACGTTGCGATATTCGTGCAGTTTTCTCAAAGCTCATCTACTCTTAATATTTCATAGACTGGATCGATGCGCATACATGTAATAGTATATACTTTGCAATATGTTTATCGCAAAAACTTGGACAACGAAATACGTGGCTCTTATATTCTTGCACAAGTTTTTTTTTTTTTTTTTTTTTTTCATAAATAGTTGAAGAATACATGTTTGATTATTTACGGAAATTGGTATGTGATGCGATAGGAGAAAACGGTTTTCTGGACACCTGAGCGATAAACAACCGCATATGTGTAAATATTAGATAACAGATATTCAAGAGGTCCTCATGCACTTCTCTTTCTTCTTTGCGCTTTTTTTTTTTTAAGTTTTGGTGACGGCAGGTTGCCCGAAAAACGTTTTACCGCCTCTGGTGCTTTAGGGACTCTTCAGAGAGAGAGAGAGAGAAGGGGAAATGGAATCCCTCTTTCTCATTTTAGTCGGCCCTTCTGTGCGTTAAAATTCATGCGCAACTTTTCCGAGATGGAGAAAGAGGGATCCATGAGCCGACGGTACAAAGCATAGCACGAAACAGAACACCCACTGTTTGAGGGAGACAAAGATAGAGAGCTGATGCGCTGTGTGGTCGCTACCGCCACCAGCGGATGACGGCCGAACGACACACTGACTATCGTCTAGCTGGCCACAAAATCGCTTGTTCGGTATTATTGTAATTTCCATGAGAGAATTAATAATAGGTTAGTACGTGGCAAAGTGGGACACATAAGAAAAAAATGACTTTTTTTTACGAGACTCGAAGTGTATTGTTGCTGCTTTTAACCTAAAAACTCGATTCCAATAATCGATTTT
Source organism: Tromatobia lineatoria (assembly GCA_949699805.1). Taxonomy (NCBI): domain Eukaryota; kingdom Metazoa; phylum Arthropoda; class Insecta; order Hymenoptera; family Ichneumonidae; genus Tromatobia; species Tromatobia lineatoria. The sequence goes on from OX453054.1 coordinate 6,586,140, forward strand.
GAGCGTCGGCAAAAGAAACACAAGTAGGACACTTCCACAAATTTGGTAATGTATGATTTTACCAACTGGGCGCTATTAAAAGTCATCATCATTGATTATATTTTACTGGCAGTCGTGTTGTTGATTAATTTTGATATTCCGGAGACAAAAATAGGATCGGGAGCAAAATAGAACAGTCGTTTAAAATATTTTCTTCGTTCATTTGTAGGGGAGCATTAGCAAAGTGCAAGGTAGAAACAAAAAAAAACTAGGATTTAGATGCAGAAAGTGGACACAACATTTCTTTGCGGTCCACAGATTTTTTTTCAAAAGTTATTGTGTTTTCGGACGGCACATACAGACAGACGGACAGACCGACGGACGGACAGAATTGAGTTAATGTGTTTTTTGGCATCTAGGACACTCAAAACATGAATTTCCATTAAAATCTTGAAGTCGAATTTTTTTTGGTTTGCAATACTCTCTCTTTTACATACTCTGTAAAAGAGAAAGTATCTTTCTCTCTCTGTGTGATGAGAAAGTAAAAATGGCCTTATCGCGATACCCAAGGTGTATTGTTATGCTTTTCACCCGAGAAATCGATTCCAATGATAGATTTTGAAAATCGACCAAAAAAATTTATGCGGGGCAAAATGAGACTCTTCCCCGAATTCGGAAATGTATGATGTAATGTAATCAAGAGACGCCGAAGCGTCGCGACGTCAAGCATTAAAAAAAACAATAATTTTTCAAGTTGATGTGATTATACGTGCGATTTTTGTAAGCAGGAAATATATTATAGTAGCCACTTACAATTTCAGATTGCTTCGAAAATAAAAAATTTTCAAAAGTTGTTTTTGTAAATGTAAATATCAAATGTTAGGTAAGATTTGTTAAAGTCTCTTAAAATCTTCTTCTCGTGAAACTCACTTTTGGCGGGACTGTACGTATCATACATCCTTAATAACATTTCGATAGGTTTCGTGTATACGACCTGCTGAAAAATGCATCATTTTTCTGACTCAAGCGGGACTGCAAAAATGTGTTTTGACGAAACGCTTTTGAAAAGGACATGGCACATCGAAAGTCGAAACATCGAAGCTTCTTTTCTAGCATTCTGATTGGTCGTCGATAGCGCCAACTTCAGACTCTTATAATTACTGGGTAATCACGCGTGGCGCGCTTTTTGAATCGCCGTTCTTTTCGCAGTTGTCAATAAGAATCCGTTTTTCTACCGAAAATAGATTTTTCCTTTCTTTCATTATACCCCATAAAAAAAACGTATGGGACATCGAAAGTCAATTATATCAAAACACTAAAGCAGAAATAGTCACGTAAAATCACAAATGGTACAGACATGCAAATATCATGTTTAGCCATAAGAAGAGAAAAAGGAAAGTACAACAGTACGAGTAAAGCGAGCACATTGCAGCTAGTAAAATAAACCGTAGAAAGCGGCAAACGATAATAAGAATAAAAAGAAAGCGGATCGATAAAAAAAAAAAGATGAGTATTTGTGAATATCCGTGGAATCTGAATGTCGAATGATGTTTCGATAGTTCCGGAATAGATCGGAATCTCTTTATATCTGTTGCTGCGGATGTTTTTGCCACTCGAGATCCCAGCTCTTGATTCCTGGGGCGAGTGTCCTACAGTGTATGTTGTATACCTACCGACCTACAGCCTCGTACGGCCCTTCAAGAATCCCGCTGACTTTTTTTTTGCTCTTCTTTTCTTCCTCTCCATCTCCGTTTGCGGCGGCGGCGGCGACGACAGGCGGTCGGTCGACGGGGTCGAGTGTATAGAGTGGCTAGAACATCACGAGTGCGAGTGCGAGTGCGAGTGAGTGATAGGTAGAGAGGGAGAGGGAGAGAGAGAGCGTTAGCGGCTTTCATTCATTCGTGCGCCGCGAGAGAGCGAACCAAGGTGAGTATAGGGTGAGTTGCTGCGGCGCGCGCGGCTCGCGTCCCCCCACCACACATGTGATATACCTTTGCACGCAATGTACCGCTGCATCCACACGTATCGGAGTTTTTTTTTTTTTTTTTTTTAAGAATGGGCATCTCATCTGGTCTGGCGCTTGGTATATATGAAAGTGTGCGTGCTCTTCGCTCCTGTGGAGCGAAGAGGGGCGAACAAATTTTTCGTTTTTTATCGCTCGTCTCTTTATAGGCACGCGCGGCGCACGCCCCGCGCAGGCAGGTGGCCCTCACGGGCCCCAACCGATCACCAAACCCGCTGGATTTCACGAATTCACCCCAGAAAATTCAACCCTGTGTATTGTCCTCACAATGTTGGACTTGAGGAAAATGAGAATTTTAATTTTTTTAATTTTTCGGGTCTTTTATTTAGGGGCATGCGCAGAAAAAATATCTAGCTAACTGGATTAGGACCTATGCATCGGAAATCAATTTTTTTATTTGAATGCTGACCTGATAGACTTTTATTCAAGTCGAATTATTTTTTTTATTTGTAAGTAATACATTTCACAAATTTACCCTAGAAAATTCAACCCTGTGGATTGTCCTCACAATGTTGGACTTGAGGAAAATGAGAATTTTAATTTTTTTAATTTTTCGGGTCTTTTATTTAGGGGAATGCGCAGGAAAAATATCTAGCTAACTGGACTAGGACCTATGCATCGGAAATCAATTTTTTTATTTTAATGCTGACCTGATAGACTTGTATTCAAGTCGAATTATTTTTTTTATTTGTTAGTAATACATCTGGCGACTAATAAATATGATCAAACCTAAGAAATATGTATTTGATTGCAATATATGTTTATTACTTCGTAGAAAAAAGAATGTTTTAATGAAATAAACATTTCTTCGTGTCGAAGAAAAATATAGTAGTAGTAGTAGTAAGTGTTTATTAACAATATATGGTACATTTTTTAGCCTTATCTATACTTAATTTTGCTTATCATTAAAACTTATGAACATATACATATATATATTGTTAACTGGCCATCGACCGTAGTCCTTCAGCCATGAGTTTATTGGTCTTTGGTTTTAAGATTAATTTGCATACATTAAAAAAAGGTAAATACTATAATCATATTCGTCTGTCGAGTGAGAAAAATATATTTATGTCGAATAATTTATTCTTTCTGTTTACAAAATACATAAATTTGTAAATTCATTTTAAATGGATCGAGTACATTGGTTTCTTTCAATGTTTGTTTGTGTTTGTTGTTACGCTTGTTAATGTGCTTCCAATACGTTGTATGTATTTTTTAAAATCTATTTTATCTAAGGTCAATATCGATCAAGTGGAATTTTTTCAAAAATAAAAAATAAAACCGATCATGAATCCGTTACTGACGAACAGAAAACGGGAATGCGTATTTCGACATTCTTCCACATTATATAGTCTTCCATTATGAAAATTCGACTCTTACATAAAAGTTGAATTAAACAATATATATTTTTTATATAAATCTATGACAAGTCGATTGAACTAAATGTTTTCTATGGATGAACATAAATACGTATTAGAGTTAACTTTGGTGTTTCATTACTAGATCATCAACGAAACGTTGTTTTAAATAACTAAATCAATTACAGAGAAGTAATTTCTAATGATTTAATATCGGGTCTTCGGCGATTAATTGTTGAAACAAAGATTCCGAATAATTACAAGGTTTATTTAGAAATTAAAACCCAAGAAAAGTTTACATTAAAAACCCAATAAATGATAGTAGAATATTTCTAACTAATGCGATTAATAAACAACCGATATAAATAATTACTTCGTGTAAAACTATGAAACTTAGTATTTCGTGGTCAACGGTGTGACAAACTTGGAATTATAGTAATAAGAGCCTTTTAGGCCGATGTGAAAATGTAAAAGGTTTATTAAAAGTGACAATTGAAAGATGTAATTCAAACTAGGACAAAATTAAGACTAACTGGATAAAATTAATAGGATAGGGAAAAGGAGAAAGGAGAAAGGAGTGGGGTTATGGGGGCCCGTAAGAGGGCCCAAAGTGGCTGATTACGCACTGCATGAGCGGCCAACGAAATTGCATGAATGTGGGAAAAAGTATTTAAATGCTATTCGGGTCTTCGCGTATAAACGCGAGCGGATATGAATGCGCGAAAAATATGATATTAGCAACCGGCGCGACTAACGGTCTGCGTTTGGATGCACTTAGTACATGAATGGGATAAAATTTAGGAATTAGATTAAGAATTATATAGGATATAAATTGATGAAAAAAATACCGAGGACGTAACAGGCAGTAAAACATGGTTTTGCTTCTTCATAGAGGGACCTTTATTTTGTCAAATTAAAAAAAAAAAAAATTTCATGTCAGTATACTCAAAATCGTAAAGTAATACGTGGTAAAAATATATAATAATAATAACGTGTGTGTGTGTGTGTGTGTGTGTTCCGAAATTTAAAAAAAATCAAAATCAAAATAAATAAATGAATCTGAAAAAATACGTATTCAAATTAATTAACATATCATTTTCATTCGGAAAAAAGTTAGGTTGACTGATTGTTTGTTAAACAATTGTTTTTTTAACCAATTTGCAATTTAGGGACATTTATTGAGAGTTGCATTCATCTACGTGTTAATCTATTCATAGTTTGAGCGACCTCTTAAAATTTTTTATCGCCCTAAAGAGTTGCTTAAAGGTACAAACTATAGATAATAACGATGCAAAATGAAAAAAAAAAAAAAAAAAAAAAATTCGACACACCCTAATACGTATAGTTGCTTTAAATACCAAGGTATTCGAGTTAATTTTACAGGACACTGTGTTACAGAGTGAAATAGTAAAAGTGTCGTAGTGATACTTTTACTATGTTTTGTAGTAAAAGTGTCGGTCTCGCGCCTCTTCGATTGTTGCAATTCGATACAATACACAAAGTACTTGGTGCCCAGTGAAATTGTACAGGTGTATGAGCCCTTCACGGGTCGATTTGGAGTTTCTCTCTCGATTCGCACCCTTTTGCGTGGTGTTTCTGGTCTCGCAGGTATACCACAACTGACAAAGGGTTAAACAGTCCTGGAACAACCCTTACGACAATGACCGAGCCAGGTAGAAAGTTCACGCTTCTACTTTAACAACACGTTCAAGGGTTAAGTGTTGTAATGATAGCCAATAATGGAGCCATTGTCGGGAGAAGAGGAGAGGAATATTCCCTTTTTTCCCTTTCTCTTATTTTTCTTCTTCTTCTAACGCTCTATGAGTCACGTTTGTGAAAGGGAGAAAAACAGGGAATTGGACTGTCTCGTGCAAATGCTAGAATAATTGAAATCGGGCCATAATTAGCCCTGATTTCAAAATATTTTGACAGCTCCGATGGTTTTATGCCTTGACTTAGACGAGCACTTTCATAAAAGCTCCCAAAACCACGTGATGTCCGGGGTCTTCAAGAAATATTAACTCGGACCCATATTTTGACATTTCGCTGCAATAAGGATTTTTTTTAACAATACCATTAACCTTCGTTCATATGAAAGTTGATGATATCTGGTTTTAATTGATTTCTTTTTTTTTTTATAAACATTTATTTTATACATTTGTTTAATGTGCAATTGAAAATTTTAATTGATTTCATTTTTTTTTTATAAACATTTATTTAATACATTTGTTTAATGTGCAATTGAAAATTTTTATTGATTTCATTTTTTTTTGTAAACATTTATTTTATACATTTGTTTAATGTGCAATTGAAAATTTTAATTGATTTCATTTTTTTTTGTAAACATTTATTTGATACATTTGTTTAATGTGCAATTGAAAATTTTAATTGATTTCTTTTTTTTTTATAAACATTTTTTTTATACATTTGTTTAATGTGCATTTGAAAATTTTAATTGATTTCATTTTTTTTTTATAACCATTTATTTTATACATTTGTTTAATGTGCAATTGAAAATTTTAATTGATTTCATTTTTTCTTTATAAACATTTATTTGATACATTTGTTTAATGCGCAATTGAAAATTTTAATTGATTTCATTTTTTTTTATAAACATTTTTTTTATACATTTGTTTAATTTGCAATTGAAAATTTTAATTGATTTCATTTTTTTTTATAAACATTTATTTTATACATTTGTTTAATGTGCAATTGAAAATTTCAATTGATTTCATTTTTTTTTATAAACATTTATTTTATACATTTGTTTAATGTGCAATTGAAAATTTTAATTGATTTCATTTTTTTTTATAAACATTTATTTGATACATTTGTTTAATGTGCAATTGAAAATTTTTGGTGTTGTAGTTATATCTATGGACATTGATGTTTCTTTGATGTCTCAGGTTATTTAGCTTATTTATGTGTTTTTTGTATAATTTTTAATTAATTTTCTTAAATTTTAATAATCCAAATTCAAAGAATTGTTTATGAATATGATCTGGAGTTTTTTCTATTTCATTTGGTTTAAATAAATAAATATGTTCGAAATAAATAAACTGCAAAATTGAATAAAATACATATTTGTTCCAGGGAAAGCAAATTTTCGTTGATTAAAATGAACAAATGTTAAATAGACAATTTTCGTTAATATTACTCAATATTTTTTCAGGGTGTATTATAGTTAAGCTTGCTGTTTCATTACTAGATCATCAACGAAACGTTGATTTAAATAACAAAATCAATTACAGAGAAGTAATTTCTAATGATTCAAGAAAATAATTACGTATTGGATTAAAAGAAAGTTCTAATTGATTTTAAATAAATAAAAGATCGAATACATTTATCCAGTCGTTTTAACTAGACATTATTTCCGAATGAAGAAAGTATTTAGTACGAACGAATATAATATCTATTTAGTGTCCGCTGCACATTAAAAACTGCTTTAAATAAATAAATATATTCGAAATAAATAAACTGCAAAATTGAATGAAATACATATTTGTTCCAGGGAAAGCAAATTTTCGTTGATCGAAATGAACAAATGTTGAATAGACAATTTTCGTTAATATTACTCAATCTTTTTTCATGGTGTATGATTAAAGCCATGGTAAATTGGAAACAAATGTTGAAATCGTATATGCAACAAAATAGCATATTTGAAACTATTATCATTTTTATGATTGCTACTATAATTATATTTGCTATAACCATAAAATATATACGGCTCTCCTGGGGATTATATAAATAGTTCATCCAACTATTTTCTTATATTTGGTATAACCATAAGAAATATACGTGTCTCCTGGTAACTATAGTTTATAGTTAGATCATCGTAGGTCCAACGATATTTCTTTTAGAATCACCATATTTTTCTCTCAGTGAACATAGAATAAAATCCTTATTTCCTTTGAGGTGAATTTTAGATCGTGAATCTCCAAAAAATGTCCGATCTCTTTTTAAATATTTTCATAACTATTTAATAATAAATAAATAAAATACGATTTAGTCACGCTTCGTGTACATTAATCGACGTGAAACATTGTAATCAGATATTATCAATACATAGTGAGTAATCGGAATGTTCGTTATTACCCACTTTACGCCATTTCTCCCCTAATTAAATTAAAGCTCAACTATTTTACCAACTCAGTCGGTAAAAACAGCTTACCTCATTTTTTTTTTCACCAGATAACGGATATTCCGCGTTATAAAAAAAATTTAAGTGTCGACAGATATGCAGTAAAATAGATATTTCTTTTGAAAGGTTATTATGAGGCCGGGTATTTTTGAGGATAGGTCAATAGTCAATCTGGACACTACAAAACATTGCAGAGAGTCCAAGAGACAAAGTCGTTATTAATATTTCTTTTAGGTTTGTAAACGAGGGGGAGGAAGTTTTGGGACATCCCGAAAGTCCTGAAGAAACGGTAAAAGGAGGCCTTAAAAATTTGCTCCAAAATAATATAACTGCGGGCCGTAAAACGGCGGGTATACGACAAGGATCCTTTTTGGGTTTTCGTCCAGCAGAGAAATGTACTTTTCTCATTTACGTACCGAGACGTTTTACTCGTGGGCTCGACGATAGTTTTCGGTTATATACACGGCTGATGGTGGCGGTAGTAGACATGCTGAAGAAAACTAGGAAAGGTGCTTTCTGCTACTAAAATTTACGAAATTGCTCCAGTTGTATTCGGAGGGCCACTGTAAAATTACTCACCCATCCTTTCCTACCTTTCCACTTCCGTCCCTCTATGATTTATTTTTATATTGCACAAATCATCAGGTATGACGGACGGACTTGGCTACTCTTCATGGCAGCACTGTCGATGTACTACTGCTCTTGATGCCCCAAAACGCAAATCTCCGAATGATCGAATTATTTTTTATCAATTCGGATATTTGTAGATTCTTTTTTATTAGTCTTGGATTAAGGAGGTTATGTGACGACTATCGAAGTCAAATCAGAGCTAAGTTTTCGTAATTGATTTATTTAAGTTTAAGAAGGGTTTTCAGTAACATTGAAAATGCACGGAAAAATTTTAAATAATTACAGCGTTTTTAATCATTCGTAACAAACACACATGAATTTTTTGGGAATTTTCGTCTACATCGTTTACACATAATTAATTTTTTACTGCTCTTGATGCCCGAAAAAGCAAATCTCCGAATGATCGAATTATTTTTTATCAATTCGGATATTTGTAGATTCGTTATGCGGCGAGATGACGAGATTCGTGCGGGATTCGAGTTTTCTTGGGTACGCTTTTTTTATTAGTCTTGGATTAAGGAGGTTATGTGACGACTATCGAAGTCAAATCAGTGCTAAATTTTCGTAATTGATTCATTTGAGTTTGAGAAGGTTTTTCAGTAACATTGAAAATACACGGAAAAATCTAAAATAATTACCGCGTTTTTAATAATTCGTAACAAACACACATGAATTTTTTGGGAATTTTCGTCTACATCGTTTACACATAATTAATTTTTTACTGCTCTTGATGCCCGAAAACGCAAATCTCCGAATGATCGAATTATTTTTTATCAATTCGGATATTTGTAGATTCGTTAGGCGGCGAGATGACGAGATTCGTGCGTGATTCGAGTTTTCTTGCGTACGCTTTTTTTATTAGTCTTGGAGGTTATGTGACGACTATCGAAATCAAATCAGTGATAAATTTTCGGAATTGATTCATCAAAGTTTAAGGAGGTTTGTCAGTAACATTGAAAATGCACGAAAAATTTTAAATAATTACAGCGTTTTTAATAATTCGTAACAAACACACATGAATTTTTTGGGAATTTTCGTCTACATTGTTTACACATAATTAATTTTTTAACGCATACATTTTAACATGGGCTCTTATGGCATATTTACGAATAAAAAAAAAATTGAAAAAATACTAAACATTGAGGATTTTCATACACAATTGGCAACAATTTTTTCGATGCCACTTTCCGAAGTCCTTTTTGCAAAAAAAAAAAAAAAAAAAAATTTCATTAATTATGTAATAAAATATATCCTAAAATAACACAATCAATTCTGAACTAATTATTTTCTTGTGGGCCATAAAAAAACGGACATTTTCGTTTTTTTTTAGATGTCGATACGATTAATCGATCCCTAAATATCATAGGTTAAATGAAAAAAGAAAAATATGGCATATTTAGTCAGAAAAAAATTCAAAAAATTAAAATTTCGTGCATCTATTATAACCACTGAACCTGATTTTTGGACATTGTATCAAATTTTTTTTTTTGGGTGATTGAAGTCATGTGAAATGCCTTAAATATTGTTCACTCTGCTCGCAACTATCGATAGTCGTGGCCCTCTGCAAACTAAACCATTTCTATGTGTCCAGAACACATAGAAAAATACACTGTACTCATAAAACTGCCGCCGGCTCAGGGGATCTTTAATCCACGAAAAAAAAACGACACGCACAGGTCTTGTTTGCTTAATGCTTTATAGTTTTAAGAGGATTCCACTCGGATCACTTGTGAGGTGCGGTCACATCACAACCGAGTCAAAATATAGAGCTTATACATCCACGACATAAAATTGGATGACAATAAAGAAATAAATAACGAAATGACTATATTCTTTCACGAGAAGTGGCTAAAATTCATTAATCCAATAAATCAATAGAATAGGGCTGAAGGACTGCGGTCGATGGCCCATTGACAATATTGTTAATTAATAAGGTTAATCCTAAGCGTTGTACTCAATCAAATTCTGTCATGTATTGTCAATAGAATTTTATTGTAATAAATAATAATAAAAGTGAAGATACATTGTGATTAATGTTGACAACAATAAAAAAAAATATAACGTCAGGACAGAAAATTATTAATTGAATAATAGAATTTTTTGAACGAGTGATTAGTTCCACCTACTTTACCGACGAATTATGCTCCAATAAGCTCCAAAACATTAATATTATTATTTTACTTGCGTGGCTATGAAGTGCCAAACATAAATTTAATTCTCCCAGAAATTTCGATATGATTCAATAAAACAAACACTGTATTTTTTGCGTAATTCATTTTTTATCGGTAACGAAAGATAGAATTTTGCTTAGACTCAATATTTCGTTAACGCTGATTTCGATCGGCGAATTTTCAGCGTCGAAAATAAGATTAAAAAACCGTTGGAGTCTCCTTTTTTTTTGCTCTAATCCTCTCACAATGAATAAACGTACAGATTTCTCACAGCAAATTGAATTGTCCAATGCTCGGTAAGCTCAAAACACTTGACACAAGTATAACGATTTTATCGTGAGTTGCACTGTAGTTTGTTTGCGGCTGGTCATCTCATCGCAACCGGATGAAAAAACTGAAACTGTTGCACAATAAGATCTTCCCTTAGATCTGACCGATCACAGTCCGGTCATCATAGATTAATTCGACGTATGCCGATTTTAGCATCGATAACCGGCAACCGATTTTTTCCCTTTCTCTTCGATTAAAAAAAACACTGTATTTTTTGTGTAATTCATTTTTTGCCGGTAACGAAAGATAGAATTTTGCTTAGACTCAATATTCCGTTAACGCTGAACCCACTTGGACGCTGGTTTCGATCGGCGAATTTTCAGCGTCAAAAATAAGATTCAAAAACCGTTGGAGTCTCCTTTTTTTTGCTCTGATCCTCTCACAATGAATAAACGTACAGATTTCTCACAGCAAATTGAATTGTCCAATGCTCGGTAAGCTCAAAACACTTGACACAAGTATAACGATTTTATCGTGAGTTGCACTGTAGTTTTTTTGCGGCTGGTCATCTCATCGCAATCGGATGAAAAAACTGAAACTGTTGCACAATAAAATCTTCCCTTAGATCTGACCGATCACAGTTCGGTCATCATAGATTAATTCGACGTATGCCGATGATAGCATCGATAACCGGCAACCGATTTTTTCCCTTTCTCTTCGATTAAAACAAACACTGTATTTTTTGTGTAATTCATTTTTTGCCGGTAACGAAAGATAGAATTTTGCTTAGACTCAATATTCCGTTAACGCTGAACCCACTTGAACGCTGCTTTCTTCTTATAATCTATCTATCTAACTAAATGAGATTCAAAAACCGTTGGATTCTCCTTTTTTTGCTCTGATCCTCTCACAATGAATAAACGTATAGATTTCTCACAGCAAATTGAATTGTCCAATGCTCGGTAAGCTCAAAACACTTGACACAAGTATAACGATTTTATCATGAGTTTCACTGTAGTTTGTTTGCGGCTGGTCATCTCATCGCAATCGGATGAAAAAACTGAAACTGTTGCACAATAAAATCTTCCCTTAGATCTGACCAATCACAGTCCAGTCATCATAGATTAATTCGACGTATGCCGATTTTAGCATCGATAACCGGCAACCGATTTTTTTTCTTCCCTTTCTCTTCGACGCAGTGAAACGAAATCCTTGAAAACACCGTTAGACAAAATGTTTTCCCGACTTTTCCAGTACATTTCGACGGCCCAGTTCACTTATTTCAACCGTCTATTTATTCCTTTCTTCATCTCGAAAAAATTCAAATGACCCTTCGTCCGTTCTGCTTGCGCGTACACGTCACAAAAACGCCGAAACGTATAATTGGAATCTCGTGCACGTCTCGTTGGATTTCCTAGCTATTTTCCTGCGATCGATCGTCCGATCGACTGGTCGAGATCGGCAGATGTCCGTTGGCGAAAATTCGGTATACGTTTGTTCGGCCAAACGAAAAGTGTCTTACACAACAATTCTCCATTGCCATTATAATGGATTTAAGGAAATACAAAAAATTGAAGACTTGACAATCGGTTGTCGACGTCAGTGGCGATAAGACATAGGAAAAAATTCTGGAATATACTTTTTCTCTGCTATAGTTTCGATGGTTGCATCGGTTTTTTTTTTTTTTTTCTTTCTTTCATCGAAGCAAAATCTTGAGTGACTGCCACGAGAGACAAGAAAACAAGCCAGACGAAAAGCCCCGTTTTCCTGATGAACAGCTCGACGAGCAGAAAAACTTCTTTTCCAGCTTTGACTCTCTCGGTTTGTTACGTCTTGCAGCATCTTCCGCGTCGTGTAATTAGTAGATATTTACTTGAAGCGTGACAAAGTGAGATAACGAGGCGCGCTCGCAACTCAACTAGTGTATTTTCGTTCTCCTGTTCGCTTCAATGAATCCAGATATGTGTATTGGTTGTTTTTTTATGTTTTATTTTTTTGCCTTCCAGAGAAATTTTTCTTATTTTGTTTATTTCCAAAAATATGCGGGAAATAACGAATATTGGATGTGTTTTCGACATAAAACTATTTACTACAGTCAAGATTATGATCTGCGCATTTTTTAAAATAAAAAAAATTAAAATGAAAATAAAGAAAAAAATCTGTATAAATTCGTACGCATTCAAATTAATTAACATATCATTTTCATTAGAAAAAAAGTTAGGTTGACTGATTGTTTGTTGAACAATTGTTTTTTTTCACCAATTTGTTAATAACATTTTTATTTTTTTGCCTTCCAGAGAAATTTTTCTTATTTTTTTTATTTCCAAAAATGTGCGGGAAATAACGAATTTTGGATGTGTGTTCGACATAAAACTATTTACTACACTCAAGATTATGATCTGCGCATTTTTGAAAATAGAAAAAAATAAAATAAAAATGAAGAAAAAATTCTGTAAGATTCGTACGCATTCAAATAAATTAACATATCATTTTCATCAGAAAAAAAGTTAGGTTGACTGATTGTTTGTTGAACAATTGTTTTTTTTCACCAATTTGTTAATAACATTTTTATTTTTTTGCCTTCCAGAGAAATTTTTCTTATTTTGTTTATTTCCAAAAATGTGCGGGAAATAACGAATTTTGGATGTGTTTTCGATATAAAACTATCTACTACTCTCAAGATTATATTCTGGGCATTTTTCAAAATAAGAAAAATTAAAATAAAAATAAATTTAAAAATCTGTCAAAATTCGTACGCATTCAAATAAATTAACATATCATTTTCATCAGAAAAAAAGTTAGGTTGACTGATTGTTTGTTGAACAATTGTTTTTTTTCACCAATTTGTTAATAACATTTTGTTAATAGTGACGAATTTGCATAAAGATTAACCAATTAACTTTTCTTTTCAATGGGACACATTTTTGTTTAATTTTTTCCAAATATAATCTGTAATTCTTTACCGGTTACACTGAATGACAGCTCATTTTATTTGTTAAAAGATACTCCACGAATTGATCGCCTCGATATTTCGTAATATTGATCGTTCAATAATTAAAGCCTGTTGTTTAACAAAAAGAAAAATACTTTCATAAACAATAGACTATAATTATTAAACGATCAACACTCCGAAACTCACTTTTGGTGGGACTGTACGTATCATATTTTAATTAATATAAAATATGATTTTATGTTTTTATTTTATGTATTAATATAAAATATGATTTTATGTTTTTATTTTATGTATTAATATAAAATATGATTTTATGTTTTTATTTTATGTATTAATATAAAATATGACATAATTAATATTCAGCCAAAGTACAATAATACCGATATTATGTTACATTTGGCCACAAGAAAAGACAAATGAAAAGAAAGTTGTGTGAGCGAAGCGAGCACGTTGTTGCAGTATTGTTAGAAAAGTAATGAGAGTGAAAGTTGTGCAAGGGGAAAATAGTGGAGTCGTGACAAAGGCACGTAGACTTTAAATTTTCCGAAAATATACATACTTAGCGTTTTGTCCATCATGATCCTGACGAGAATGGAACGTCTGAAGTCGTACAACATTCGAGCGCTCTTCGATAATCTCGATAATCCAAGTTGCCGTACAAAAGTGGCGTACGTCGCTCGGTTATTTTCTGAGTTCGTGCGTAAAGATACAATGAGATTTTTAAAATGTATTGAACCTTCCTATATGTCGCAGTTAAATTGTTCCATGGCTTTAGCGGATTCATTGCATCGCTCGACACCTACGCCTAGTATTTTGTAATACCCCACAAACGCCTACGACTAATCCCCATGGAAAAAAGTATGCTAACAAAGTATATTTTTCGACATATCAAAAAAAATATGAATAATGTACGTGGTATTTTTGTTATATACTTATTAAATACTTAGCAATATCCAATGTTTTGTTCAAACGTACATTTGGCGAATATACGTAAAGTACATTTTTTTATACAATCTTTAGTACATCTGGCAAATATACGAAAAATATATTTATACCACAGTGTGCGAGAAGGGCCTGTTTCACGCACGCGAGCGAAGCGAAGTGTGCGTGAAACAGGCCCTTCTCGCACTAGTGGCATAAAATTGTATACGATACTCGTGCGAGGAACTTTTTCTGATCTCGTGTGATTACAACACTCGCCTTCGGCTCGTACTGCAAACTCACACTCGTCGCGAAAAAGTTTTATCGCACTAGTATCGTAATGTACAATTATTTGCACCCAGAAAAAAGATTGAGTAATATTAACGGAAATTGTCTATTCAACATTTGTTCATTTCAATCAATGAAAATTTGCTTTCCCTGGAACAAATATGTATTTCATTCAATTTTGCAGTTTATTTATTCCGAACATATTTATTTATTTAAAGCAGTTTTTACTCTGCAGTGGACACTAAATAGGTATTATATTCGTTCGCCCTAAATACTTTCTTCATTCGGAAATAATATCTAGTTAAAATGACTGGATACACGTATTCGATGTTATTTATTCAAAATCAAATAGAACTTTCTTTTAATCCAATATGTAATTATTTTCTTTAATCATTAGAAATTACTTCTCTGTAATTGGTTTAGTTATTTAAATCAACGTTTCGTTGATGATCTAGTAATGAAACGCCAAACTTGACTCTAATACGTATTTATGTTCATCCATAGAAAACATTTGGTTCAATGGACTTGTCATATATCTATATAAAAAATATATATTGTTTAATTCAACTTTTATGTAAGTGTGGAATTTTCATAATGAAAGATTATATAATGTGGAAGATTCTCGAAATACGAATTTCCGCTTTCTGTTCGTCAGTAATGGATTTATGATCTGTTTTATTTTTTATTTTTGAAAAAATTCCACTTAATCGATATTGACCTTAGATATAATAGATTTAAAAAAATACATACAACGTTTTGGAAGCACATTAACAAACGTAACAACAAACACAAACAAACATTGAAAGAAACGAATGTACTCGATCTATTTGGAATGAATTTACAAATTTATGTATTTCGTAAACAAAAAGAATAAATTATTCGACGTAAATATATTTTTCTTTGACACGAAGAAATTTATATTTCATTAAAACATTTTTTTCCTCGACGTAATAAACATATATTGCAATCAAATACATATTTCTTAGGTTTGAATATATTTATTAGTCGCCAGATATATTACTTACAAATAAAAATAATAATTCGAGTTGAATACAAGTCTATCAGGTCAGCATCCAAATAAGAAAATTTATTTCCGATGCGTAGCTTCTAGTCCAGTTAACTACATTTTTTTTTCTAGGTATAAAAACTCAAAAAAATTCATGCATCAAATGTCCCCTTCAAAACCCTACAACTCAGCTCTCTCAAAATTTCCCCCCACTTGGAAATCCCCCTCAAAATATATTTAGGCGGATTGTTTCAAATGGGACACCCTGTATATTCTCATGGCATATCCTCCGAATCGCCTAGTCTAATAAGAGAGTTCTCGCTGTCGAAATAGTAGACGTCGTTCTTCTGCATTAATTCGGTGGGCTAGTCGATATTTAGGTGGATTGTTTCAAAAAATATTAAATTATACGTATATTAAGAACAATGCAATATTTGTCATTATTTACACACAAACTTAAATTTGATATAACTTCGTATATTAAACGTGTTGTAAATCTAATAATATTTTCAACAGTGATATATTAATATTACAACAAAGTTTGTGAATTAACTTTTGCAATACACAGCTTATTAAATTTCAATGTCAGCTACATCAATTTCAACATTCAGGTATTGAAATTACAACAGAATTATAAAAATTTATATACATTATATATGAATTTGAATTTAGTATACCGCATTTGTAAATTTGATATAACTTCGTATATTAAACGTGTTGTAAATTTAATAATATTTTCAACAGTGATATATTAATATTACAACAAAGTTTGTGAATCAACTTTTGCAATACACAGCTTATTAAATTTCAATGTCAGCTACATTAATTTCAACATACAGGTATAAAAATTAAAACAGAATTATAAAAATTTCTATACGTTATATATGAATTTGAATTTAGTATACCTCGTTTGTAAATTTGATATAACTTCGTATATTAAACGTGTTGTCAATTTAATAATATTTTTAACAGTGTATTCTTATGGCATATCCTCCGAATTGCCTAGTCTAATAAGAGAGCTCTCGCTGTCGGAATAGTAGACTTCGTTCTTCAGCATTAATTCGTTGGGCTAGTCGATACACTGGATAACATGTGGTGTGCGAATAGAGAAACGAGGACCAGAAGATCGATGCCGCCGTCGAAACACCAGCTGTTCTAGGAGCGAAGGACGTCCACTTCTCTACTTCATTCGCATCCCCTTTTTTTTCCTTATTGTTGCTCCTCTTTATATGTACATTTCGCTATATTCCTTCAGCATTGTTGACCCTGAGCTTTCTATTGGTTGTGGCCTCTTCGTCCTCGGGCATATACCGAGATACATGCTACGAACGTCTTAGAATTTCGCAATTAGAAGGACCCAGTTCGGATCCCTCGAACCCTCGACCTTGCTCCTAAAATGCCTCTTTACAAATTCGCAGAATAGTTCGTCAAACTTGACAATCGAGCAATTCTCTACTCTTCCTCACTCCTTTTTGACGATTTTACCATTTTACCATTTTTTTTTTAATATTTAAAAAAGGCAATTAACGTTCTTCCATTTATTGGATGCTGCACTGTTGGGAAAGCATGGACATTTTTATGGATTAATTGCTTAGATTAATGTAATGTACAATTACAATATAGAATTAATGTACTTTCTATTAATTAAAAGAAAAATATTAAATTTGAAGGGTTTTTACACTAAAGTTGAAGTGGGTTGAGGTCAAAATAGCAAATGGCCAAAATAGTGAATGGTTAAAATAGCGAACTTCGAAATTAGGAACGTCTGAATCTAGAATGGTCATCATTATAAAATTAAATTAAATCGTAATTATAAAGTTAAAATAGCGAACTTCGAAATTAGGAACGTCTGAATCTAAAATGGTCATCATTATAAAATTCGCTATTGCAGCTATTTGCTCTGTTATGAAAGATTGGAAATTCTTATGCATAAGCTGCTTAGATTAATGTTATATACGATTACAATATAGAATTAATGTACTTTCTATTAATTAAAAGAAAAATATTAAATTTGCAGGGTTTTTACACTAAAGTTGAAGTGGGTTGAGGTCAAAATAGCGAATGACCAAAATAGTGAATGGTTAAAATAGCGAAATTCGAAATTAGGAACGTTTGGATCTGAAATGGTCATCATTATAAAATTCGCTATTGCAGCTATTTGGTCTGTTATGAAAGATTGGAAATTTTTATGCATAAGCTGCGTAGATTAATGTAATATACAATTACAATATATAATTAATGTACTTTCTATTAATTAAAAGAAAAATATTAAATTTCAAGGGTCTTTACACTAAAGTTAAAGTGGGTTGAGGTCAAAATAGCGAATGTCCAAAATAGTGAATGTTTAAAATAGCGAACTTCGAAATTAAGAACGTCTGAATCTGAAATGGTCATCATTATAAAATTCGCTATTGCAGCTATTTGCTCTGTTACCAAACATTGGACATTTTTATGCATAAGCTGCTTAGATTAATGTAATATACAATTACAATATAAAATTAATGTACTTTCTATTAATTACAAGAAAAATATTAAATTTAAAGGGTCCTTTACACTAAAGTTGAAGTGGGTTGAGGTCAAAATAGCAAATGACTAAAATAGTGAATGGTTACAATAGCGAATTCCGAAATTAGGAACGCCTGAATCTATAATGGTCATTATTATGAAATTCACTATTTTAGCCATTCGCCATTTTGGCCATTCGCTATTTTCACCGCCATCTTATTAAAATGCATTCAAAATAGCCAATGATAAAAATGGCGAATAGCTGAAAAGGCTAAATTCCATCATTATGGCCATTCTACATTTAGACGTTCCTTATCTTTAAATTCGCTATTTTGGCCATTCGCTATTCCGACTCCCACCCTGCGGAACATTGTTACAAAATTCAAGCATTCATTCATAATCAGTTCTATAGGGTGAAAAAGAAAAAGCGCGATACGCATCCCATATGATATCGAGTCAAGTGTACACAATAAAATCGATCGATTATTTCATGAGTAAGTGGCACGTACCGCACGCGTACATTGAAGTGGTGAATCTGCTATAGAAAGAGAAAGAAAGAGAAAGAGAGAAAGAGAGATAGATGGGAAAAGGAGCGTTTACTCGAGAAGCGTCTTGCTCGGTGATCGTCTGCAAGAGTTTACGTAACGCGAAGGCTCCACGAACGTAGTCCTCTAAGCGGATCAAGGAAATCCCCTCGATTTTTTTTGCTCTCCTACGACGGCGAACCCGCCAAACGTAAGAGCCCGCGGGTTTTTCACCCTCGTACCAACATTTCATCTCCGGTATGGGATATTATTGTATACTATACATGTACCGATTACCTCTTTATGGAAACATTCTGCCATCACTCTGTATTCCTCTCTTGTAGATATCCAGCTTCCCATTGCTCCTTCGGGATTTTTCAATGTCCCTTCAATTTTTTCTATCACGCGATTTTTCTCAGTGTTGCATTTGGGTGAGACGATCCGAGGAATAAATGAATAGCAGAACTCATCTCGAAACGTCAACCGATCGAGGATTCTTGTATCGTGCTGTCTAACCGAGATCTTGTAACCCAATCAAGATGCCAGATTATGTTATGTATAAGAAAACAGTTAGGCTTATCGCAAGGAAATGACACAGACTGAAAAAAGATTGAGTGATATTAACTGAAATTGTGTATTTAACATTTGTTCATTTCGATCAATGAAAATTTGATTTTCCTGGAACAAATATGTATTTTATTCAATTTTGTAGTTTATTTGTTTTGGACATATTTATTTATTTGAAGCAGTTTTTACTGTGCAGTGGAGACTGAATAGATATTATATTCGTTCGTACTAAATACTTTCTTCATCTGGAAATAATATTTAGTTAAAACGACTGGATACATGTATTCGTTTTTTTTTAAATTCAAAATCAATTAGAACTTAGTGTGTAGGGTGTATTTGAAATAAATAAAATCTTATTCAGATCAGATAGAATTTATTTCAATCAGATGAATTTTCATTTAGATAAAACAAACTCTATTTCGATTGAATAAAATTCTATTTTGTTCAACCGAAACAGACTCTACTTGATTGAGATAAAATTTCATCTGATCTAAATAGACTCTATTTGATTGAAATGAGATTTTATTCATTCCAAATACACCATATAATTGATTCAAATAAACTCATCGGACCCATTTTTTTGGGTGTAAACTAACCACTCTATTATATCATTCATAATGATAATTTGTTAGCTTCTTCCTAACTGAAATCAGAAAAACCCCCTTAAAATATATAACTAGAAAAGTGCAAGATTTAACACAAGTGGCAACGTCATCTTAACGCGTCATGAAGAGGGAGAGAGTGAGAGTGAGAGTGAGAGAGAGAGAGAAAGTGAGAAAAAAAAGATATCGAAAGATATCTGTGGACGTCTACAGAGCTGCGAGCAGCAGTTGACCAATTCTGCACCTGGTCAACAGAGACCTTTTAATCCAGAACGGATTTCGCAACGGACGTATTGTATAGCTAGCAGGGTCATGACCCGTTTCGAGTGATGCAAGGGCTTGCTGCTGTTAGAAGCCCTTCCAAAAATTCGTTACCAAATTTACCGACGGGGTGGTCACCCTCGCGGACCTCCCAACCATCACGTATGGTTGGAATTCGGTCGTTTTTCCCACATCCGACCACGAACCAACCGGTAAATTGGTGCACCAAACCAACCAATGATCCAACTTTTCAAAGGTTGATTTCGAGTTGGCTTTTGTAAAACAACCGTAAACCAACCATATCTTGGACACGATGAAAAGTTGGTTCACGGTTGGATATTATAAACCAACCCGAATTCCGACTTCCAAGGTACAATATCAATGGTTGATTTGTGGTTGATTTTTCAAAACCAACCATAAACCAACCATTTCAGACAACTCACTATCCAGAGGTTAGCTTATGGTTGGTTTTGAAAAATCAACCATCGATATTGTACCTTGGAAGTCGGAATTCGGGTTGGTTTATAATATCCAACCGTGAATCAACTTTTCATCGTGTCCAAGAGATGGTTAGTTTACGGTTATTTTACAAAAATCAACTCGAAATCAACCTCTGAAGCGTTGGAACATTGGTTGGTTTGGTGCACCAATTGACCGGTTGGTTTTTGGGTTGGTTTTAGGTTGAGAGGTCCGCGAGGGCACTAACCGCGCGTACAGCTCTTGAGATGAGCGCGCGGACGTAATGGAAGCTGGAGGCTCGCTGGACCAGTGGAATCGGACGTCAGATGCAGAGACGCGCGGGAGTTTTTGTTGCGAGGAAATAAAGAGCGACCAAGGCGGTTGAGTGAGTGAGAGCTGTATTATGGCAGGAAAAAAAGAGGAAAATCGTGAGTCGTCCATGCGGAGACATCGATGGGGTGTATAAGAGCATGGTGACGTAACACACATGCGTACGCACACACGGATAAAGTATTCGGTGCCGCGGGTTGACAGGGGCTGAGAGAGAGAGAGAGAGAGAAGCAAGCTGGGGTGGTTTTAGGTCGGCCATTCAATTTATCGATGGATTGACAGCTCTGTTAGGCCCTTGTTACGTTCAGCTCACGTGCCTTCTCTCCCTGTGGCCCCGGAATCGAGAATTAAAATGAAAATAGAAAAAGTAGGATAGCGACAGCAACAACTGAACACATTTTCTCTGTTCCATTTCGGTTCATCGACTGTTCAACCTTTTTTTTGATATCTCAAAACCCATCCGAGTTTTTGGAAATGCTATATTTTCGGAGCAATTATCTATCATTATGTTGGATCAATATTTGAAAAATAGGAGTTATCAATGAGGAGAAGTTGAATGTTTTTTAATTATATGTTAATTTATTTGAATGCATACGTATTTTTTCAGATTTTTTTCTTTATTTTGATTTTGATTTTTTTTAAATGTGCGCGAAATAACGAATTTTGGATGTGTGTTCGGCATAAGACCATTTTTTATACTCGAGATTTTTTTGCAAAACGCATATCCAAAATTTGTTATATTCTCCACATTTTTTAAAATAAAGAAAACACAAAATTAAAATTACGAAAAAAATCTAGAAAAGTTCGTATGCATTCAAATAAATTATCATATCATTTTCATTAGAAAGAAAAGTTAGATTGACTGATTGCTTATTGAACAATTTTTTTTTCACCTATTTGTTAATAACATTTTGGGATTATTATTATGCGAAATCAATCTTTTCACCGCGCTTTATATGCATTGCTTTTTTCCGATTTTTATCCCATTGGGAAGTGATCAAAATTGTCTCTAAAACTCACTTTTGGCGGGACTGTACGTATCATACATCCTTAAGCCAATCAATTTCAATATCCACAATTTCACTCATAAACCATCTTCTTAACGAGATTTTTTATATACTACATTTTTCACGCGGATAAATTAATGAAAAAAGTATGTGTTTGCTTTATCGAAGCTAAAGTTAAGTCGTTCTTCCATTCGTATATTAACATGAAATCGGCCGAACGATCACAAAATTTGAACGTTGAATTTTCCGGGATCTGAAGACATATTTCGAAATTAGTGAAGGAGTGATTAGCCTCTTCGGTTCATTAAAATGTCATTAACCGTGGATTATTATGATAATTATGGTGATAACAGCGAACTCAAGGCTCGAGGCTCAAACAAATAACGTTTTCCCAGAGTTCGTAGACCTTGAAGACTACGAAAGACATAGTCAAGATATATAGTGAAAGTACAAATGTTTCATTGGTCACTTGGAATTCAATTTTTGGACAACTTTCCGTGGCTGGTGAATAGGAGAAACTTAAGTCGCATCACTGATCAAGGAAACTACATGATTTTCCACATCTTTATGCTGCAATGAAGCTTCGATAATTTAATTTTTTTCTTTTTGAATGAAGAGACTAAATTGGTAAAAACAAATCACTGGTAAGTGATCTCTAATAACGTATCCGTGTGAAAATAATCATGTCAAACTGAGATCGTAAATTGATATGTCGCAAAAAGTGCTATTTTTCGGACGCTTCAATACAGAATATCTTAGAAAATTTCAAGGTGATTTTGAGATCGATTTAATACGAATTTTTTCTTTTACTAATTTGAGCGCAATTTGTGACTTACTTTTTGCGATTTCTTATGACAAAAACATTTTGAGCAGCGCTTAAATTAGTCAAATCGTTGAATTAATGATCCACCACAAAAACGTCTCGAAAAGTTGCCGCATTGAAGTCGAAAATTGCTCACAAACTAGTAAAGATTCATGGTATCCAATCAATCCCAAAATAGCTCTGATCATTTCCAAAAATAGTCGTCTTAACACGTCTCCAAAATGGCACTTTTAGATATATGTCAATTTATGATCACAAATTTGATATAATTGGGTGGGATTCAGAATGACTAAAATAGTGAATGGTTACAATAGCGAATTTCGAAATTAGGAACGCCTGAATCTATAATGGTCATTATCATGGAATTCGCTATTTTAGCTATTCGCTATTTTGACCATTCGCTGTTTTCACCTCCATCTTATTAAAATGCATTCAAAATAGCGAATGGCTGAAAAAGCGAATTCCATAATTATGGACATTCTGCATTTAGACGTTCCTTATTTTTAAATTCGCTATTTTAGCCATTTGCTATTTCGGTCATTCGCTATTTTAGCCATTTTCTATTTCGGTCATTCGCTATTTTAGCCATTTGCTATTTCGGTCATTCGCTGTTTTAGCCATTTGCTATTTCGGTCATTCGCTATTTTAGCCATTTGCTATTTTAGCCATTTGCTATTTTAGCCATTTGCTATTTCGGTCATTCGTTATTTTAGCCATTTGCTATTTTAGCCATTTGCTATTTTAGCCATTTGCTATTTCGGTCATTCGCTATTTTCACCCCCCACCCCCATAATTATTTTTACGGCGATACATAAAAAATTGTCAATTTACCTGAGAACAATCAGTATCAAGTCCACAAGCATCATTAAAGTCAGCAGAGCGACTGGTCGCTAAAAACATTGACGTTTTTTCATGTCCCGCTAATATCCACTTGATATACTTTTTTCCTAAATGGAGAAATACGAGCTGGACTGTTCGACGAAGCGTCGCCATCGCAGCTGCACGTTGAAACGCGGGACCCGACGAATTAGTCGCCAATGTGTGTCTCAAAGAGAAAGGGAAAAAGGGAAAGGGCGAGCCCATACATGCTTATGTACATATATACATGTACATAAGCATGTATGAAGCCATTACTAAAGTACTACAGAAGGAAAAAGAAAGGGGAATGGTATATGGCATAGAATAAGATCTGGTGTACATAAGAGAAACAGAACACCCCCAAAAATGTTGGTCAACCCTCGAAATATCGAAGGGCGATCGGCGATCGGGGGTGGACTCTCGGTAAGGGTGCAGCCTCGCTTCTCACACAAATAGCCAGTGACTCGATTTCACCCCGCCTCGAATTGCTCGTACCAGACTCGTTCGTTTGTCTCTCTCCTTCTCTTTCTCTCCCCCGAGGACCACCTATCCTCGTGACGTTTCTTCTACCCCCTTCCTTCGCCGCCCCCCGCGTATAACATTTCCCTCCGGTGAATTGGCGGGCACGTTTTCTCCCTTTTTCCCCGAAAATCCAAAAGCGAGGGGATTTGTCCATGCGTTGGGGGCGCATTAACCTCCCGATGCCATTGCGTAGGGGTTGATTCTCTAACCCCTCATCGTACACCAACTTTTTCCAAAAGAGAAGAGTCGAAATCTAGATTCCATTCGTCTGTGCTCGCGTCGATATTTGTCGACGCAACAATCGAATGCTCCATGCGGAAATAGCTTGTTGCAACAGTTTGACAGGGAAATGAAAAGTACACGGTTCGTGAAAAAAATTGTTTGTGGTGCTTCTGTGATAAAACGTTGGGAATTAATTTTGTCTTGAGAAAGACATGGCACATCGAAAGTCGAAGTATCGAAGACTGAAACCATCTTTCGAGAATTCTGATTGGCCCTTGATGGCGCTGACATGAAGCCAACTTCAGACTGTTATAATCGCTGCAGGATCCTACAGGATTCACTGTCGAAATCGAGTGACGGACGTTCACGGGATCACCATTCAATGTTCAGTCATGTTTGGCGATTACAATTAGCTGCATCATGTTCATTAAACGTTACCGATAGTTAACGATTTCATGGGCGTATCTCGAAAACCTTTGACTTTCGTGTAACTCGAATGCGGACTGCGA
This sequence comes from Tromatobia lineatoria, assembly GCA_949699805.1. NCBI lineage: Eukaryota > Metazoa > Arthropoda > Insecta > Hymenoptera > Ichneumonidae > Tromatobia > Tromatobia lineatoria. Next base: position 6,611,069 of record OX453054.1, read on the forward strand.
CAGTAATTTACGGAGTATTAAACATTTTTTGAAATGTACGAGGCATAATCTATCAGAAAAAAAATTCAATTTAATAATGCCCCGATTGGCTGTCTTATCCTGGTTCGAATACGGAAATTATCAACGTTTCCGCGTGTAACTCTGATCCCGTGAAGAAATCTTATCAGGGTTTTGCCAAGGCCCTGATTGATTTTACCTAATTATATTAGGGGCTTTATGTGGAAACCTTATAGGGTTCCCTAAAGGACGGTCACGCTTTTTTCCGGGGCCTTTAAAGGCTGCCCTATTAAGTCCTTGCTAAAATAATAAAGAAATTTAATTGAAAAATATGATAAAGCCCTTATTAAACTTCGCTATGGAAACCTAGAATTGCCTTATGAGAAACTTATCTGGCAAAATTATTAGTGATTTGTTTACTTGGTGCCATGTTTAAGCCTGACTGGGCCCTTAAGTGATTACCCTATCGAGCCCTTATTGAACTTCGCTATGGAAACCTAGAATTGCCTTATGATAAACTTATGTGGCAAAATTATTATTGATTTGTTTACTCGGTGCCATGATTAAGCCTGACTGGGCCCTTAAGTGATTACCCTATCGAGCCCTTATTGAACTTCGTTATGGAAACCTAGAATTGCCTTATGAGAAACTTATCTGGCAAAATTATCATTGATTTGTTTACTTGGTGTCATGTTTAAGCCTGACTGGGCCCTAAAGTGATTACCCTATCGAGCCCTTATTGAACTTCGCTATGGAAACCTAGAATTGCCTTATGAGAAACTTATCTGGCAAAATTATTATCGATTTGTTTCCTCGGTGCCATGTTTAAGCCTGACTGGGCCCTTAAGTGATAACCCTATCAAATCCTTCGCCATGGAAACCTAGAAAAACCTCATCAGTGCCCTCCTTGGTAGTGAAATGGACCACCCTTTTAGGGTGTCCACATTAAAGCCTAAAAGGGCCCTAGTTTATCTCAAGGCATCCCTAATAATTTTCTCCACGAGATATTGTTCTCAGTGCAAGGACAAATCTCATTCGTACATTCAATTCTGGCAATGCACTAGTTTTTCATACATGGGCGGTCGTCTTCTCGATCGAATATTCACATACAACAATTCCGCGAAATCCAAATCTCCGAGAAATTTAATTCACCATGTCGAACCTTTACCTGGATGGGTTTATGCGACTCGTCGGTGGGCGCATATGGGTTTGCGGAATCTGGACAATGAATTTGCCATCACGGACTTGAAATACTTGCTTTGTGAGCAGAGGAAGAAGAATGGAAGGAGGAGAAGAATGAGAAAAGGACGTGGAAGGAGGACCACACATTGAGGGTGGATCTTAATGCTACAGGCTAAAAGCATCTATCACTAGTCTCGATTGAGTCGTAACTCGAGCGAGAACCGACGATTATACAATGCGCAGACACAACCTATAAACATAAATACACACATACTTAGAGCAGCGATGAGTGCTGTGCACAGTGTCTCGATGGGATGCGATGATGCTTGCTCAGCCGTAATCGAGTACTCGCGGTTCCAACGTGTTATTAACTTGGCTTGTACCTCCCAGTGTAAAAGGAGTCATTCGTACCCTCCTGACCACCTTCCTGCACAGACTTCCTTTATTCCTTCAGCAGATTAAACCACCTGAGCTACACGAGCTCCGAGACCTAACCTAAAAGATCGTTCCACCTGTCTCTTCAACTAGTGTCACATAAATCCTCATTTTTTTCAGCTGCTACGCCTTCTTCATTACTATATTAGGTCTGATAGAAAGATTGATTTACTCTTGTTGGTCAATGTGTTTACTTTTAGTTAGGAGATCTATTTTTTTTATCAATGGAGTTTTCTGAATTCGATTAATTTATTAGTTGTTAAAATTGTAAGTACACGGAGGGAATTTTCTGGTGATCGCAATTCAAAAAGTTTGACGATTGTTCTCATGCAGTAAATAGTAAATTCGGTTTATTCGACCAGTCTGGCGATGACTGCCCTGCAGTTCATTAACGCGAGTTTTTCGTGTCAAATATACAGTACACCCAGAAAAAAGATTGAGTAATATTAAGGGAAATTGTCTATTCAACATTTGTTCATTTTAATCAACGGGAATTTGTTTTCCTTGGAACAAATATGTATTTCATTCAATTTTGCAGTTTATTTATTTCGAACATATTTATTTATTTAAAGCAGTTTTTACTGTGCAGTGGACACTGAATAGATGTTATATTCGTTCGTACTAAATACTTTCTCCATCTGGAAATAATATCTAGTTAAAACGACTGGATAAATGTATTCGATTTTTTTTTTCAAAATCAATTAGAACTTTCTTTTAATCCAATCAATGTCGGAAATACGTGCAGTTAAAATGATACTTAAATTAATAGAAAGCGAAGGTATATAACGTTAGGTTAGAAGGGATAGGTTACAAAAATGCATAACAAATTATATATTATTTTACTCATCGAAGATTTATTAATTTTTCTTCTAACATCAAACTCATTGTTTACGCAAATCTCTCCAATCTCCGCCGAAATCGCGTTGGAATTCGTCGAATTCATTGCTTACCGTTTACCTCACCTGTTTTTGGTTCAAATACCGACTGAAATAATATTTTTTTAACCAATTTAGGATTCTATTAAAACCATCACGACTTTTCATCCTGATCTCGGATGTTACTAAAGAAAAGGTTATGTTTATGACGCGTTGCAAAAAGTGCAGGTTACGCAACAATTTTCAACGATTACGAATTTTAAAAAATAATAATAATTGAAACAAATTTTTACATCGTTGAATTTTTAAGTATTTGCTGGAATTACTTTTTTTTTTCGATGTAAAAAATGTTTTCAATTTTTTCAATTTTATTTAATTCGTAAATATGCCATAAGAGCCCATGTTAATATGTATGCATAGAAAAATTAATTTTGCATAAACGATGTAGACGAAAATTCCCAAAAAATTCGTGTGAGTTTGTTATGAATTATTAAAAACGCGGTAATTATTTTAGATTTTTCTGTGCATTTTCAGTTTAACTGACGAACTTCCTTAAAGTAGGAAATTGTACTATACGATGCTCATATTTCCAACTTTCTTCGGTGGCAACGGAAAACGAAAGTTTAATCTATTTTCTATTGATGATTTTTGTATGGAGTCTTGAGACGTAATCCAGAAGACGTTGGGACGCGAGTGAATACGATGAGCAAGGAGAAGAAAAAAATCGGCTAATAAAAAGAACTTGAAAAAATTCCGAATGAAATCGAATGGGGAAAAGCGGCACGCGTGTTGCATAAACATGATTAAGTTTGATCGTCGAAGCGTGTTAGGCATCTGTCCGAGTCGATAGATCGAGGATATAGAGAAAAAAAAAACATTTTTTTTACCTGTCTCTACGCTGTCCGATGGATATTAAAAAAAAAACATTTTTTACCTATCTCCACGCTGGCCAATACAATTTTGCTGGCCTAACAACAGCAACAGCAGCAGCAGCGGCATCAGCGACTCTTTTGTGAAGTTTTTTTTTTTTTCAATCGCCTCTGCAACGTACACGCGTCGCGTCCAAGCTCGAAACTATCGCTCGTGCCATTGTTGCATACATTTTTCATTTCAGCACATTGGAATTCGTTGAATAGCTTTACTCACATTTAAATGTTGATGCTTCGCTGTGAAACGAAGTGTTTGTGAAAATAATTTTATTGGACGTAATATGAACATTTATTTTGTACAATAATGAAGCTTAAGATATATTAATTAATAAGTGGAATAAAATCAGTTTGTGAAATAAAAACAGTTCGTAAAATAAAATCAGTTCGTAAAATAAAATCAGTTCGTTAAATAAAATCAGTTCGTAAAATAAAATTATTCCATCAAATGAAATCAGCTTGATTTCGATAACAGGCTTAACGTGAAAATTTGCGATAATTTCATATTCATTTGCTGAACATTTTAAATTCCACCAAATATCGGACAAAAATCTGGCCTACAAATATTTGGTCCAATTTTCTTTGACGATTCGATTCACTGTAGTATAATAAAGAAAAAGCCGAAATTTGAGATTTTTTTCTCAGGTGAATTTTCTGAATTAAAAAAAGAAATTTCAATCAAACGTGGAGTAAGGCTTTTTAAATCGTTCCACTTATATTCTTTACTTTGTAAATTTCTCGGGATTTAAAAAAAGAAAAATTCGAAAAATTTGGAAAATTTCCGTTTAAATAGTATTTTTGATTTTCCGGTCAATTTAAGTAAAACATCAAAATTTAAAGCTTATATTTTCGGTTGAAAACCGAGTAGACGAAGTCCTTTGGTAATTACGATCAGAAAACTCTCAAATTTGGTCTTTTTCTTTATTCAATATAGTGAATCAAATCATAAAAACAAAGAAAAACAAAAATTTGAAGGCCAGACTTTTGTCCGATATTTGCTTGCATTGTCGCACACCCAGAATTTAATTTTTCAAAACTTTTGTAACAATAAAAAATAGTCAAATATCATAACATTAATAATTTAGACGCTTAGAATTTTTCCTAACTATTCAATTTAAAAATAGCCGCTGGAAAAATGTCATACGACCAACGAAATCAATCAAAATTTTATTCATCAGCTCGAATTACTTGCAGATACGAAAAGCATCGTGCGGGCTAAAATTGTGAGCTATAAAACGTGAAATAATTTTCGGCGTGACGTGACCGAGTGGCAAAGCTTTTGTTGGAGAAAAAAAAAAGAGGGAAATCCACAGTTCACCATGACGATTTAATTCTGGGGAGCGGCGCGGGTGCGACATATGTCGTCGTTTTTCAAGGAAACGCGTCGTTAACACCGTAAGCGTGATGAGCTCGACAAAGGAATAGATGTTGGTCGCGCGTGGTTGCGTAAAATTATTCCAAGCTCGAAGGCGAATGCGTGAACACGAAGCAACGCTCACGAGTTTACAGCGTGTATGTCGAGATGCGATCGTTGATTCTGGGAGCAAACGCGAGACGCGTGGGCGATTTCGGATTGAGAATAAAGGCTCCCTTGAGCTCGCGCTCCAGGCGAAGAAATAACCACCTGCCTAAAGGTGCCAACACGCGCCACCAGTTCAACTATCAACCTCTCTATCTCCTCCACATCCTTTATTTCCCAGACGTCTATGGTATTGCACTTGACACGAGGATTTTCCTTTTTTTTTTTTTTTTTTTTTTCATAGAGGTTTTATGGGCGGAAAGTTTTTAATTAAATGGTAGGATTGAAAAGATGCGCGCGCATCTCATGGTTCTTGTACACTGAGAGAAAAGCCTATCGTTTACTTAACGATTTTATATGGTAAGGCTTGCAATGGTTTTGGTTGAAGCGATGATAATATGGTTCAATAAACGATACTTGCAAGGTTATTGGAAACGCGCGCAAAAAAGATAGTATGAAAAAAGTATTACAATAGTATTAAATAGAAAGTATGAGGAGTATGTCGTATTGGACGAAATTATACTGCAATTATACTCATATTTGAGTATGAAGTATGAAATTAGTATACACCAATTTCGAAATTTTGAAATTTTTCGTATCATGCCTAAAGGTGCCAACACGCGCCACCAGTTCAACTATCAACCTCTCTATCTCCTCCACATCCTTTATTTCCCGGACGTCTATGGTATTGCACTTGACACGAGGATTTTCCTTTTTTTTTTTTTTTTTTTTTTTTTTCATAGAGGTTTTATGGGCGGAAAGTTTTTAATTAAATGGTAGGATTGAAAAGATGCGCGCGCAGCGCATTCTTGTACACTGAGAGAAAAGCCTATCGTTTACTTAACGATTTTATATGGTAAGGCTTGCAATGGTTTTGGTTGAAGCGATGATAATATGGTTCAATAAACGATACTTGCAATGTTATTGGAAACCCGCGCAAAAAAGATAGTATGAAAACAGTATTACAATCGAAAATTCGATACTCAAATAATTTTTCGTATCATGCCTAAAGGTGCCAACACGCGCCACCAGTTCAACTATCAACCTCTCTATCTCCTCCACATCCTTTATTTCCCAGACGTCTATGGTATTCCACTTGACACGAGGATTTTCCTTTTTTTTTTTTTTTTTTTTTCATAGAGGTTTTATGGGCGGAAAGTTTTTAATTAAATGGTAGGATTGAAAAGTTGCGCGCGCAGCTCATGGTTCTTGTACACTGAGAGAAAAGCCTATCGTTTATTTAACGATTTTATATGGTAAAACGAATATGGTAAGGCTTGCAATGTTTTATGGTTGAAGCGATGATAATATGGTTCAATAAACGATACTTGCAATGTTATTGGAAACCCGCGCAAAAAAGATAGTATGAAAACAGTATTACAATAGTATTAAATAGAAAGTATGAGGAGTATGTCGTATTGGACGAAATTATACTGCAATTATACTCATATTTGAGTATGAAGTATGAAATTAGTATACACCAATTTCGAAATTTCGAAAATTCGATACTCAAATAATTTTTCGTATCATGCCTAAAGGTGCCAACACGCGTCACCAGTTCAACTATCAACCTCTCTATCTCCTCCACATCCTTTATTTCCCAGACGTCTATGGTATTGCACTTGACACGAGGATTTTCCTTTTTTTTTTTTTTTTTTTTCATAGAGGTTTTATGAGCGGAAAGTTTTTAATTAAATGGTAGGATTGAAAAGATGCGCGCGCAGCTCATGGTTCTTGTACACTGAGAGAAAAGCCTATCGTTTACTTAACGATTTTATATGGTAAGGCTTGCAATGGTTTTGGTTGAAGCGATGATAATATGGTTCGATAAACGATACTTGCAATGTTATTGGAAACCCGCGCAAAAAAGATAGTATGAAAAAAGTATTACAATAGTATTAAATAGAAAGTATGAGGAGTATGTCGTATTGGACGAAATTATACTGGAATTATACTCATATTTGAGTATGAAGTATGAAATTAGTATACACCAATTTCGAAATTTCGAAAATTCGATACTCAAATAATTTTTCGTATCATAATTTCATACTTAATACTCGAATATAAGTATAATTTCAGAATGATTTCATCCAATACGACGAAATTATACTGCAATTATACTCATATTTGAGTATGAAGTATGAAATTAGTATACACCAATTTCGAAATTTCGAAAATTCGATACTCAAATAATTTTTCGTATCATAACTTCATACTTAATACTCGAATATAAGTATAATTTCAGAATGATTTCGTCCAATACGACGAAATTATACTGCAATTATACTCATATTTGAGTATGAAGTATGAAATTAGTATACACCAATTTCGAAATTTCGAAAATTCGATACTCAAATAATTTTTCGTATCATAATATCATACTTAATACTCGAATATAAGTATAATTTCAGTATGATTTCGTCCAATGCGACATACTCCTCATACTTTCCATTTAATACTATTCTAATACTCATTTCATACTATTTTTTTTGCGCGGGAACAAACGCTGAAATCGTATCTGCAACAAAAGGGCATATTTGAAACTATTAGAATAGTTTTTGAAACTATTATCATTTTGATGATTGCTACTATAATTATATTTGCTATAACCATAAAATATAGACGTTCCTCCTGGGAATTATATTAGTGGTTGATCCAACTATTTTCTTATATTTGCTATAACCATAAAATATAGAAGTTCCTCCTGGGAATTATAGTTTATAGTTAGATTATCGTCAGTCCAACTATATTATTTTTTAAATTACCAGATTTTTCTCTCAGTGTAGAAAAGTTGGTTTACAAAGGAAATCGGTAAAATTCAAAGGATTTCAGATAGCCGAAAAAAAGTCTTCTGAGTTTTGCTAGTCAACACTTAGCCTCTATATCTCTAAAATTGTCCATACCGTGAGAGATCTGTTCACCAAAGGGCCAAGATGACTTTCGACTGTTTCGACAAGTTCCATACGGCCGACACTTGACTTTTCTACTTTTCTTTCTTTTTTTTTCTCCTCTTTCCGGTTAGAAAGCGCAATGCTACGTCCATACGGCAACGACGGGGCAGTTTTCCTTTGGAAAGTGGCGGTCCTCTCACTTTGAAGTCACTTGTCGGCAAGTTTTTGCTCGTAAGAACGTTTCAAAGATCTCACGTGTAACTATTACATTTACAATAAATGCCTCTATAACGTTTTGAACATTACAATGTTGCTTTGAAGTAATCAAAATTCCCAAGTCTTAATTAAGAATGCATGATACGTACAATCCCGACAAAAGTAAGTTTCAGAGACAATGTTGATCTCATCCTGATGGGATAAAAATTGGAAAAAAAGAATGCATATAAAATGTGCTGATAAGATTGATTTCGCATAATAATAATCCCGAAATGTTATTAACATAACATTTATTTGGCGATAAAAACAATTGCTCAACAAATAATAAGTTGACCTAACTTTTTTTTCTAATGAAAATGATATGTTAATTTATTTGAACGCATACGAATTTTTTCAGATTTTTTTTCTATATTTTGATTTTTGTTTTTATTTTGCAAAAATGCGTTTTGCAAAAAAATCTTGAGTGTAGTAGATGCTTTTATGGCGAACACATATTAGAAATTCGTTATTTCGCGGACATTTTAGGAAATAAAAAAAATAAAAATAAGACAACGAAAGTTTCCTCAAATTCAAATAATGCATTCCCTCAAAAAAAAAAAAATTTGTTTGTAACCTATTTAAAAAATCAATGATACAAAATTTGAATAATACATTTCCTTAAAGGAAAAACATATTTACTTTCAATTTACCAAAAAAATCAATTCACCCATTTCATTAGAATCAGAGAAATCTTGTCCCTTAGCGCATTCATAATATTCTCGCTTACCTCGAACGCCAGAAAATATCTAACCTACAAAGTGATAACAATTTTCAATATTACCATCAACTGATGACAGGAAATATATCATCATTTGAAGAATCGTGATATAATCCCTTTCGCGAAAGCTGTAAAATATACATAGAAAAAATAGGGGTCGATTTGGGTCGGCGGAGATTTCTCATTTTTATATACCACATGTTATACGTCCGTTCGAAAGATTCCGTTCTGCTTCCAGAAGCATGAACGAGTGCTGTAGTAAAATGATCCATTGGCTCGTGTGGCTAGCCGAAAGCGAAGCCAGCGGGGGGCTTTTTCGGCATGGGTGTGCGTTGAGGAAAGCGGTGGAAGGCGAAGGAGAAGTAAAAAAGAAAGAAGGAAAGTGATGGAATGCCGTCTCACTTTAACCTATGAAAGAGGAGCATGAGGAGGAGGCAGAGCAGCCGCCTGTTGCTGCTCGCGTGGAGGAAGCCTGCTCGCGTGCGTGGAGATAGCTTCCGCACGAGAGACCACCACGAGGAGATGCTAAGGTGGAGGGAGTCGCAGGAGTAAGAGACTCGCTGTAGCTGTTGTAAGGAGGATGAGTAGACGATATAGTGAAAAAGGGACGTTTACTACCATACGAGGTGGCGGCGGACGCGTATACGATCAGGGTCGTGATGCTGCTGTGTTTATACGGGTTTCCCGATTCAACCACCTCTATTCGGCAGACTGAATATATAAACGTATATATACTTACACTTATATGTACACGGAGAGAAGAGTCTGGTAATCATTACCCGATTTAGTATAGTAAACTCGGTTTATTCAACGCTTCTGGCGTATGTTTCTATATTTTCCTATAGAGTACTGTGTCGTGTTTTACTGTATGTTGCACGCCGGACAAGAATCGTTACTGTATTTCGGTTTTCAAAACGTATTGTAAATAATCCAAAGTTTGTAAGGATGTATACGCGAAATTGTCTCGAAGACATCTTAAAGATTGGCAATTGTCGTGACTGACAACAGACAGTCATTACGATTCGCAATGTATGAAGGAATTCATCTCTCAATTTATTAATAGAATCTATGGTTACGGAATTGGTTCCGAAAGAAGTACGAACATTTCACATCAACAGAATATCAAATTCTGATATCCTTAACGTTGTAGCTAATAAGACCCTGCGTCTGGGAATCATTCTCCATCTACAGGCTGTAGTTCTAAATAGTGCATTAGCTATACACGAAAGACGCGCGGTGACCGCTATACGTTTGGCGCCGGCTCAGTGTGTTTACATCGTCAACGGCGTTAGTTGCCCATTGTTTTCGACAGTGTAAAGTGCGCCTAAGAAAGAATTGGTAAAATAAAAGCATGTAAGTACACCTTTTAAAAAGATATATTATACATCTTTTTACAAGATATATTATATACGCAATATTACCTATGTATTGTTCGTCCAGACAATAAAGAAATCGTCGAATGTCATTGGCGTTGTAAATTGTTGTGTAACCTGCACTTTTGCAACGCGCCATAAACATAACCTTCTCTTTAGTAACATCCGAGATCAGGATGAAAGGTCGTGATGGTTTTAATGGGATCCTAAATTGGTAAATGACAATATTATTTCAGTCGGTTTTTGAAGCAGTACGAGGTGAGGTAGACGGTAAGCAATTAATTCGACGAATTCCAACGCGATTTCATACGTGGACATAATTTGAGCCCAATATCTTATAAAATGAGAAAGTTAGAGTATGATAAGGGATTTGAGAGAAAATTCAAAATGGCATAATTTTTCAACCACTTGACGGACCCGCGCCAAATTCGAACTACTACTACAAATTCGTACTAATTTTCAAGCCGACATCTTAAAAATTACGTTATAGTGCTAAAAAGAAAAACGAACATCCCCACACACGTACCCACGTACAGATACAAATTATTTTTCTCGATTTTTCAGAGGATTTACAGCGTCCGAAGATGAAAATCTGAAGAAAAAGAAATGCCCGAAAACAAAGCTTTCCTCGCGGAAAAGGAAAAACGATTTAATTGAGGACAACATACGTAACGTGGGGCTAGAAACTAAGTAGAACTAACTAACTGACAGGAGACAGTACGTCATGCACGGGGGAGGAAAGTTTGTGAGACGTCACGTGGCTTGCCATTTGTCAGTGTCCATTAGCGAGAAAGAGGTATAGTGGCGAGAACCAAAAGCGTAGGACGTTTCACTGCACACGGTACACAATGTTAAAGAGTTGTGTATTTGCGAAGTTAAATGAACCGTGGGTGCTGCAGAGAGACGAAAGACGATTGTTGCAGCTGCGACTTGGCCGGTGGTGGGCAACATCAGTGCCACAAGTTGTTCTACGCATTGAGGTGCATGCGTGTGCAACCAAGACCTTCAAGAATGAAGTGCACAGAGATGAGTAGCCTCTTTGGATGCGCGCGACCAAGCGAGAAAACTGCGAGGGCGAGACCGTTAGTCGCTATGTTAAACGAGCCAAGGAACATATCGCATCTTCTCAATCTTCGCTTTCTCCACTCTTTTCCATCTTTCGGCAAATCCGGTGTGTGCATTTGTACGAAGGGAAAAGTAATAACTTGTTGAGGCGCATGAGAAGAGGACCCAAGTTAAAATTGACCCTTCGTTGAATCCAAATAAATAAAATATCCCACTTTAGGAAGTTTATACAAGAACCTAGGAACCTCGTTTCAACCTGTATAATAGAGAGGACAAAAAAATATATTTTTTTTTTTCGATTTCGCACACCATAAAACCGTCGTTTATATCATTCTATTGACAACGGAAGGAAAACATCGTGCGATTTTTTTATATGTTGGGCAATGGGTTTTAGTATTTGCCATTTGATTAACACGTAAGCAGTTATATATCGGGTACCCGATTATATATCGAGTACCCGATTATATATCGAGTACCCGATTATATATCGAGTACCCGATTATAAATTGAGTACCCGATTATATATCGAGTACCCGATTATATATCGAGTACCCGATTATATATCGAGTACCCGATTATATATCGAGTACCCGATTATAAATCGAGTACCCGATTATAAATCGCGTACCCGATTATAAATCGCGTACCCGATTATATATCGAGTACCCGATTATATATCGAGTACCCGATTATATATCGAGTACCCGATTATATATCGAGTACCCGATTATATATCGAGTACCCGATTATATATCGAGTACCCGATTATATATCGAGTACCCGATTATATATCGAGTACCCGATTATATATCGAGTACCCGATCATATCGGGTACATATTCGGCTCGTGGCGACTAACGATTCGTCTCCATGATATAAAGAACCGCATGGTAGGTATAGTCACTCCTGCGCTTTCATATAAAAGGGGTGAATCCATGATGGCCGCTGGTGAATAAGTACGCATTAATTTTATACGAGTTTCATCGTGAGGAAAACCCCTCCGCTCGCTTATCGACCCTATCCCCTCGGCCAATCAAAACGACCCGCCGATTTATTAAACCCTTCCAACAGCGAGTGAGCTCCCCATCTTTCCATCTCTCTTCGTTGCTCTCTCTCTCTCTCTCGCACGCGCACTCCTATCACTCGCCGACGTAACCCTTGCCGCACCTGCTCTACGTGGTCAGAACTACTTTCTCGCGTAATTATGCAATCGGGACAAGCCCCTCGACTTCCTGGATTGGGCTAAATGTCGACGAGGGGCGTGTCCCCCTATCACCCTTTTCTCCCCGACACGCGCTCAACCCTTTGCCATCCTATCTCCAACGTTGGACCACTCTTATGAGTGTGTGTAGTATTGCGTAACACGTCTAATTTTTTTGGGCGTGGCGAGAACTACGGACATCATGGAATCGGATAAGCCATTGAAGAAAGCTTACTATGAAAAAAGGTTGAGTTATAGTTAAGAACGTATTGTCCTTGTAATAATCATCGAAATATTTTAGGATTTATGATACGTACAGTCCCGCGAAAAGTGAGTTTCAGAGACAATTTCGATCACACCCCGATGAGACAAAAATCATGCATATAAAACGTACTGAAAATATTGATTTCGCATAATAATAATCCTAAAATGTTATTAACAAATTTGTGAAAAAAAAATTTGTTCAACATTTGCGAATTAACTTCCACGAGATATTACAATTTCTTTTATTGCCTTTGCGGATGTAAAACATCAATAATAATAAATAGAATATTCTTAAGTTTTTGTCTAGCAGTTGATTGATATTTCGTTAAAATGAATAAATAAATATTCATTTACGTCTAAAATGAGTGAAAATTTTTTCACTGTTATTAATGCCGTAATATTCTCTACTAAAATCCGTCAATCCCAGTAATTTGCGGTGAGCCACAGATATGGCATGTGATTAATGACTTTTGTAGCAGCGTTTAAACGTAAACCAAGCCAAGCAGTTAAAAATAATCCTCATAAAGTTACACTGCTATCATCAATCCTCTGCCCATTTTTCCTAAAAAGTTTTTAGCACCGACGTATGTAAAACTATTTTCGCATCATTTTCTAACCCTAAAAAAAAAGAAATTTCATTACGCAAAAACATATTTTCCCAAATGAATCCATAATTATACTATAACATAAAAAATAATACTATTTATTATATTTGCATAACAAATTACTTGTGTTCATTTATGCATAACAACTTCAGAAAAAGTTGATGAATTCGTTATTTTGATCTGAAGATTAATGTCTCATCTTAACGATAAAAAAAATTTACCATAATTAAAAATTTATGCACAACAACTTTTTAAAAAGTCTATCAATTCTTTGAATATTTTAAATATCTTATTACTCAGTGAGAAAAGTCATTATTTTGATGTGAAATTTAATGCCTTATCTTGATGACAAAAAAAATCAGCATGTAAACCCGGAAAATTGGGAAAAAAGGTCGCCCGTCATCCATTATCCTATCATACAACGTTCAGAATGAAAGAAAATTTCAAAAAGTAATATACTGACGAAAACTTCAGAACTTGTAGGTCCTACATAAATATAATTAATTATTTAACGGTGAGTCTGGAGACGTGGAAAAAAATTGGTTTTTCAAACGCTGGATACTATGCTTTTAACTGATCGATACAGTTTCGGGTAAAAGGAAACAGTATACAGTGTATCGCTGTACAGTTAGCGGCACAGAAGAAGAACCAGCGGCAGAGTAGCTATAGCGAGCTGCTGGCGCCAAAGTTTCCCCTCTCTTGATTCTCCGGTTCTATCTTTCCACCCCATCCCAACGCTTAAGCCGCCGGCGCTGCCGGAATTAATTATTTAGGGGACAGAAATGGCACCCTTCTCCTCTCCTTGCGCGATTTCAGCCCTCTGCTCGCCGCGCCACACCAAAAAACCTCATCCTCTTCGCTTCCAGACTCGTTCGCTTCGCAGGGTGAGACAAAACGAGAATGGTAACGGGTGTAGCAGAGATACTGCACGATGGGGAAAAATGGCCACCAAAACCAAGAATTCATCATATTGATAGAGGTATTGATAGAGGAATTTTGTTTTTGTTAACCCCTTAACATATAAAAATAAGTTAAAAATGTTAATTATGGAAAATCCTATTTCTCAACTCTAGTGAAAATATTTTTTATTCGAACTCTGGTCGAAAAACTCTTATTTCGATGCATTATCATACGTTGAATTTTTCTAGAATTAAGAAATAAAAATTGAAGAATGTGTTTTGAAAAAATAACTCTTTTTGTCAATGTAGCAATTATGCTACAATGAGAATTATAGGGTTAATTATTCGTTAGAACCTTTTCCATATTAGGTTATCTCAAAAAATAGTTCTTAAATTGTAAAATACGTTTTGTATTGAACTAACGGCGCGTTTTGAAAAAGAAATTAAATATTTCTGAATTAATACTTTAGGAGCCCAACAAATATTTCTTTAGTTCTTCATCCAAAAAACGTCAGCTTTGTGAAGTCTTACTCTTTGGAACAAGCACTTATATCGTACTATTATGAGCTAGAGCGAAAATAGTAAACGACCAGAACCACGAATAATTACAATAGCGAAATTCAAAATAATGAATGTTCAAATCCATCGTGACGATCATTATAAAATTCGCTACATTAGCTATTCGATATTTCGATCATTATTTTGATTAAATTTTAATAAGATGAGGTTCCAAATGGCGAATGGCTGAAACAGCGAATTCCATACTGATGGGAATTCTAGATTCAGACGTTAATTCAGGAATTCGCTATCAGAGCCATTCGCTATTTTGACCCCCACCCAATTTGATGCCACAAGGTGTGAAAAGGAAAATTAACGCACGCAAAGCCTGCGTAGAACCGCGTTCCTTGCACCGAGTGAAATAAAAAAGGCTTTTACAAGAACTAAAAAAAGCGTGTTCAAGAGAGATAAGATTTTTGACCTCATTGGCCGTTTGGCCTCCCTGCGACGTTGTCCCCTATAGCGTTGGTTTTGGGTAAGAGAGGGTTTGGCGCGTGGGGGCGAAAAAGGGGAAATGCGAGCCTAACCCCGAGGGCGAGGATATAATTATTGAGGGAGGTGAGGCGGAGATGAGGAGGGGGGAAGGGGGGGGGGGGGTGAAAAGTTGGAATAGTATGGGTTGGCTTCAAGTATTCATGTTTTCATTACGTCCCAGGGCTCTGGTACGGTGTATTGCCCTGGAAGAAGAGATTTCAGAAGGCTTCTGCGTTCTCGCCCTTGAGCCAACTCATCCAGCCTCCTTTAAGTATGCCCCGGAGCCTCTATCTCACTTCCCATTTTTTCTTCTTTTGCTATCGCTCGTTCTTCGCTCTTTCCCGAACTCACCCAGTCCAAGAGGATGTAATAAACTTTCTCTCCTTCATCTCGCCTATCTCTTTCTCGAGAGATCTGCCTTTTTGCCTAGTTTTAAGTGAAGGGCGAGCCTCGATTAGCCCAGTCGATATTCCTACATCTCTCAACCTCTAAAACCACGGAACGTCGCTTATACAACGACTCTGACGTCGTACACGAATTACCGATGCAAATCGTACTAATTAGATTATACTTGCAGATCCCAATGTTCCTACGGCCACTTTCCACCACCTTCCAACATCTCCCCTGTTGCCAGCAACCATTTCTCTGATTCTTTATAACCGCACGTACAGAGCTTTCTCATCGTCAATATTTGTTCAGCGCCGCATCTTTGACTAACAAGCAAGGAACAAAAAATTTGTTTGATAGGCTTTAAGCGACAAATCTACACCGAGAGAAATGATTCCATTGACGCCGAAAAATGGGTGGGTTCATTTTGTTTTCATTGATTTCAATGAAATACTTCTTTGATGTCAATGTAATAGTGCACTTTAATTTCAAAGAGGACATCTCATTGATTATGAAGAAACATTGACTTAGTGAGCATATAACAAAAAACAGTTTCATTGGTTTTGAGAAAAGTTTTTATTGATTCAAAGAAACGGTCATGTTGATTAATTAACAAGATGTACTTGATCACAGCAAGCACCTTAGGAGAAGTACCTAAAGTACAAGATCACAAACTTGTACTTTAGGTACTTCTCAGATAATTGTACTTTAGGTACTTCTCAGAAACTTGTGTACTTTGCCCAGCTCGGATATTATTCGTAAGAATGATTTTTACGGTGTATAATGTCCAGAATCTCCTGATTTCCGACTGAAAGCCAGACCCGAATCTTCCAGCCAGATTTCACCTTGAAGACACACTTGCCGAATAATCATCTTGGCCGTGGGTTTCCGCAATGATGGTCTCGTTCCATCGTTAATCATAAGCGAAGTTCGGGTCGGAAGGATCGGTGAAGCCCAGGAAGAGGATACGGGACCACTTTTTCATAGCCAATTTTTCGTTTCCAAGACGGATGTGTTGAGCGCCGTCGAGTTGCAGGGTTCCTTCATCTTGGCGCATAGGGTCGACCGCCTCGTGGTGTCTCTTTGGGGTGGAAATGGCAAGGGACTTGTCTTCTGCCTTCCGTTCCCTCGTTCGCCGTCGCCCTCAGCGTAACAAACCTCGTGGTCCCGTGTTTTTGTAAGGACCGTTATCTGCCCTTTGTTCCAAGCGTCCGCGCACCCTTTGTCCAGGGATTCTTCTTCTCCCCTTTTGTAACTCCGCGAGTGAAACGAGTAGGGACGAGGAAGCCTGGCGGCCATTGTCCTACGAGAACGCTACCAGAACCACCAGAGTTGAGCTCAGAAGACTCAGTAACTTCTATATATACCCTATCAACACACTTTCCTGCCACCAATGCTATAGTTATTCGGCTCCCTTTGCTCGCCACGTGTCCTAAATTAATCGAGAGAAGAGAGTTTCCATGTTCTTGGCGTCTGTAACCAGCTAAGTTCCAGATATTTCAACGGTGGTGCCATTTTTGATTTTTTAATATAGCCCCTCGCACCATCTTTGCTAAATTCTATAGAATACCTATCTTCCACTTGGAAATCCAAGTTCTTTGCTTGCACCTTGTCGCACACCGATAAAACTTGTGACAATGGCGCGTTAGTGAAGAGTCGATCTATCGCTTTTTCTCTTCTCTGATTAAAATGCCTCTTAATGGAATTGCTTCTACCAAAGGGTACGTTTCGATTACATTCGATTTTACGCTGACCAACTGCTACAATTCAGTTACGCACGGGATACTTTGCTGCAAATATCAAAGAGATAGAGGACGAAATAATTTCTTAAGAGGTCACATGAGTTTCGAAGGGCTAAATAATACATATTTTGTGGAATACTTTTTAAATTTGATAAAAAGAATCATTCCATTCAAACTTTCAAAGAACAACGTTTGAACGTTAGTTTCAAAGAAATCACATCCGGAAGAATTGGAAATTGAACCGTTGAATAGTGGTTTTTGGAGACTTCTCAGATAAATGTATTTATAATATTATTAGTTGGTAAGTATAGCTTATGAATGAACAGAGAATTTAAATTTTTCGTACAGTTGTATGCAAAACAGTACGATTATCGGTCAAATCTAGCCCATGTATTACAACATTGCCTTTGTAATAACCCGACGGAAAGTTTGAAGGAGTGTAGATATTTGCATTGCGGATGAACTAACAAAGTATCGAAGAGAGAACATCACCGCGAATCGAACCCTGATTATTCAGATAGTCAGTACTAATAACTGACTGAATCAAAAGATTTAATATAATCGAATAAAACCGAGACATCCATCAAAATGATATAAATATGTTTGATAAATCAAAATGCAATTATGGGAAAGAAATTATTCAAAGAACATCACAATAAAAATGGCCACAAACGGTACGTCTACCCGATTGTAAAATAAATATGTTGATACTTTTCATAAATGCATGAATGTACCAGCAGTCGGTATGCCTAGAACATTGTGCAATACATGAACTCAGCCAATTCTATTGTGCAGTTTGCAAGCATCCTGTGATGTTCCGTGAGCACCAGTGTCAGAGGCGAGCATACAAACGTACGTGCGTGCGAGGAAGGTTGTGAATATGTCATTTACCGACCGACACGTACTTTATTATTACGCAGGTCCTTACAGCAAATTACAGTAGTATTTTGCGGGAGGAAGTTTCGATTGCGCTTTCAGTCGCTCGCTAGCATTACATGCATGACGGTATAGTTGAGCAACAACGACAACGACAACGACAACGACAAGGGGTCTGTGGGTACCGAGATGTTCACCCCAAGGATGTTATAGATTACGGAAACCACATTATATACCTCATACTTTTGACCCCTATGAACGGGACGTTACCTAAGCAAAGTTACGTCTCCCTGATGAGCGACTACCCTCTGCAATGCATTATTTTCCTTGCACGCCATGCTAGAAGGTTATGTCCGATGGATTTTTATTTTATCTTTGCTCTGGGTGTAGGGTCGTCACATTATCGATCGCATTTACTCTACAGCTACTTTCTACTCTTGTCTTTTCCCCGTTCTCACTTTTCCCGTATGTTCCGCGGGGTGGACACCCCGATCGCAAGGGGTAGAGCCTATTGGTCAGTTGCAGGCTGCACTGCTACGCTCACACACACTTGTTCATGTGGTCGCGAGACTCGGTAGGATGACAAGGGGGCCGTCCTAGCGTTTCAAGTCTCCTAACCAACTATAGAGAAAGCTTTGTATTGAAGAGTAAGAGAAAAGTGTACGAAAGGGGCTTGTGAACCCTTGGTTCCCAGGGCTGCTCGATCAATCGTCGCCATTTCTCATCCAACTTTACTATTCTCTCGTGAATAAGAATTTTACGCGAAAAATGAAATTATTTTTTCTTTGGGAATATAGTTTTTGGATGAATTATTGAAATGATGTGGTTTCGATGAAGGAACTGGGAAAGGGGGAAATGAAAAAAAAAAGTGAAATGTAATTTTACTTATAATTAAGCTTCATAACAGACAATGGCTTCAGAATTGACCTCAAACTTGAAATTTCAATTGAAACTGATCTTATAGGGCGGAAAGGGTGATATTCTGAGCTTCAAAAATTCGTAATTAGAAAACTATCGATTTAAAAGAAACATTTGTAAGCACTTTTTCTCTTTCCAATGATCTGAAGATAACGAAAAAAGATGGGCGAACGCCAATATATCGTATCTGTAATTTTTTCTTCGGAAAATTCGGAAAGTTTCTATCGCAAAATAGAGCTTCGGATTTTTCTGTTCGAATTCGGTACGACGTTAAAATTCAAAGTTTAAATTTTTAGTTAAAGACTAAAGTGGACGATGCCCTTTAGAAAGGATGACAATCCATGTCCAAGTTGAGTTTGCAGAAAAAAGGTAAGTGCGGTTCACGGTTGTCGTAACAGTTAGTTAAAAATTTTCTCCCTACAAATAGAAAGGTAGATAAATTATTAGTGAAGGTATCTTTCAGTTGGTCGTCATCGACCATTACAAACGTCGTCGAAAGAAGGAAAAAAGTACAAAAACAGAAAAATATCCTTGTGGCCGGAAAATAAAAGTTTTCGATGAAATTTTAATGGAGCGAGGATCGAGGGTGTGTGAAACCCATCTTATACTTTCTTTCTTTTTTCATCTCCCAACGTCGTCCGTAGGTGCTTAGTATATATGTATATATATCAATTTTTCCTGTTTCGCCACATACCATTTACTAAGTTCTTAGTTGTCTTGCTATATACCACTTGAAATGCATAGAATATTTGATACTGTACACTTTTGTTCTTTTATATGTCAAGATGATGTTACGCACTTCTTATGTAATGGAGAGAAAGAAAAAAAAACATCTTCTGATAAAAAAAAAACATTTTTTCAGGGATACAAAACTTTTTCCTCCACGTGCGCGAAAAAACTGTTGATGGTCGTATGCGTGCGCATATACGTATCCAATTGTCTTTCCCTGTAAAGAATATTTGGAAAATTTAAATACTGTATAGTGATTTATACTAAACCTGAGCAGTGTATTTTTATTAAACACGTGTATGAAATTCAATTTAATGTACGAAAGAAAAAGAAAATTTAATGTACGTATTGTAACATTAAAGTTCCTTTATATTGAAGATATAACTTTGTTAACGAATTTAGGAGACTATGTATCAACTGAAACGACTTTTGTAACGAATTGGGGATAATTGTACATCAATTATACGTTACACTCGTGTAGTAAATTTTCTATACTCAGTTCTGTAAAAGAGATGCACGATGCAAGTAACGGCGCATCAAAGTTTCGCATCATGCCGCTAGATGGCAAATGGCTAAAACGTTTCTCGCAAGTGATTAGCCTAAGTGTTTGTAAAACTGCGAAGATATTTTGGATTCAATTGCATTTCAGAGAGGTATCATTCGAAAGATATGCTCCTTGGGGTTAATTTCTGTATTCCTTCGATGCAAAGGCTGTCTTTTTTCCTCAAATCGAAATTTGAGATCTCAAAAAATGAATCAATAAAACTAAAACATGATTTTCCGTGGCAGATTCTGCCGACGGACCGAGATAAAATTTTTAATGTTCGGCGTGACAAGCCATGTCGTCACCGTGCTATCACCGTGCACGCATAGCCTGCGTTTAAAATTGTTAAATATGACACGCCGTGCCGTTCCATGCCGTGCCGACACTGTGCTGTGATATACGGATGTATATCACAGCACAGTCACGGCACGGTGCCAGCATGTGTCTGTCTAAGAAATGGACTAATTTTGTAAAATTTAATCGTGAATAATTGGCATTACTCCCAGATAGAAAAACGCGTTGTCCAGTGCCGCACACCATGCATGCACGGTGCAGTTAGTAGTTGCTTTTAAATGAGACGGCACTGTGACGGCACGGCGTGCCGATTGTGCACTGTGCCTGCACGGTATCATAACGTCTTGCAGTGGCACGACGTACTGGAACGGTGGGAGCACTGATGCAGCTTCAGCGCACCGTTCCGTCACTATGCCGACACATTTGAAAGCCACGTACGGCATTGTGCCATCACGACGTTCCGTTTTGTGGTGCATGTGTGGTCTCACCGTGAACCTTAATAGCTATTTGAGCTATTTTATACGGTTGAGACAATTTAGATTTAAACCCTTTCCTACAACAAATTCTAGTCACATTTGTTTGATTGTGACATCCTTCTCACGTACATCCTTTTTATTATGTCAAGATAATTTTACACGCTTCTTTTATTTAAAAAAAACATCGTCTGATAAAAAAAAAAATCAGAGATAAAAAACTTTGTGCTCCACGTTCACAACGAAACTATTGTTGTCCGTATGTGTGAAGCTGCCGCGGGCGCGCGCGCATATACGTTTGGCCTGTAGAGGGAGAGGGAGTTTCTGCGAGAAGTGGTGCGTACAACTTTAGCTGGCCTCGTGGATATCTCAGGATCAAGGTGTATTCGAGGGAGTGCATTATTCCCTGAGCAACCGGCCCTCGTAAAGCTCGCACGTACCGGGAAACGGAAGAGAGAAAACAAAGACAAAGGAAGATAGAGATAGCATGCCCGGACGGAAGATCGATAGGTTGAGCGTCTTTCGTTGCGTCGTTCTCGCTATTTCGCGCGCGTTGAGGATACATATCTACCGCTACTACTATGTATAAGGCAACTTTTCTTTCTTTCTTTCTCTCTCTTACTACTCACACGGTGCCTTAAACTCTCAAGCAAAACAAGTTGAGCATTATTTTTTGTTTCAATTTTTTTCTGCCTAATTTGCTACTTTGATTACGAGAGAATAGGGTATGAAAATTCTCTCTCAATAAAGCCCATCGAATTTCGAAATATCGAAGAAATCCACCATTTCTATTTATGAAAATAATTCGCTCATTAATCTGAATACCTATAAATTTTTCTGATTTTTTTTAGGAAAATCGATTTTTTTAAAAAGTACGCTATTTGATAAAAAAAACAAAAAAATAATAATAAACAAACTCCCTACATGCTTTTATATCTAATTTTATATAGATTATAAATTTGTTTGGTTTTTTGTGCCAGGTCTTATACTACACGGAAAAAACCATTATCCCGTTAACGTCTTACGAAAAAAGACGAATTCCAAGATGGCTTCTGTCGCCGCCATTTTTTATTAAATTGATAATGCAAAATTTATTTTTCATATTTCAGTACGTGTTGAATAAACCATCTGAAAAAATATCTCATTCCTTTTTTACTCCCAATACTCCCAAAATAAATCGTCAAAGTTGCGTCTTCTTTTCCTGCCGTTAGAATGGTACCCCTTAATTTTACATAATTTGAATAACAATTTGTGATTTTTTATTCATTAATTGCATATAAAAGATTCGAGCCGTTATAAATAATTTAGTTAAGCATACAGATGCGCCGGAAACGACAAAACACACAAATACAACAATAAATATTGTAAATACGGATCGCTAAAAAAAATTTATTGTAAGTTTACGAATATGCAAATATGTTAAATAGTTCATTAATCGGTGTAGATGACCGAATGATTATTCATGTGTTTTTCCTAATTTGTATTGTCTATATATGAAGAAATATGTATGCCATAGGTCATCACAATTCAAATTCAAAAAGTTTTTTAAAATTAGCTTGAACGTATTATTTTACACTGTTTCGATAATGTATTTCGTAAAACTCTTTTGTACGAATTTTCGAAACAAATACATTCCTACATTAATTAACGGAAGGTTCTCTTCGTCGTGTTGGATGTTGCTAATTTCCTATTATCCTTCTAACACTTCAAAGAAATTTTTCGCGCTTCGAAATTGTGTGAGTCATTGTTGGAACAATAGAATACTAATTTTTGTTTCGAGAAGTGACGGCTTGAGGGTGCTAACCCGCCGCAGGCTTCCCACTGTGCGCGCTAACCACGATTCTTTCTGTCTTTCGTTGCACTTCACCTAGAGGGCCAAATGAGCCTTGGCGATGATATTGCAGCATCACGCAGCAATCCCTCGACGTACGCGTGAACCTGAAAAACGAAAAAGGCAAAATTATCGCTTTGGATACGAGGAAACCGCCCCTCTTCATGATTAATTGTTTTCCATTTTCTTATGTGGTTGCCCGACCAATGACGACGTTACGGAACCAAGGCAAAAAAATAATTTTACAAAAATTAAAAAACTCCCGACTAAAAAATAAGCTTAATTAATAAACAAATGCGGTAAATAAAAAATGGTGAAATAATTAAGTAACATCACATCATAGTCGAGAGATTTTCACGCCTGATGACGAAAGAATCGCTGCTTGCCATGAAAGTCATTACAGCTAGCCGGCTGTAATGACTTTCATGGCTTTAGTGTGTTGAATATAATGATGAGATGGTTATTAAAATTTGTGTACAAAGTACAACTACTTGACGTACAATTCGTGCGGTATTTGGATTTTTCCCGCTTTTGAGAGGTCTGGAATAAAAATTCAAAGTAATTGCGCCAAAACTCCCATGTTATTTAAACGTGAAAAATGTTTGTGCTTACAGGCACGTTTTCCCGTTGAGATAGAACTCTCAAATTTCAACCCGGTTCTTTTGAATTCATTTCGAACAAAATGAAGGGGCGTCTCGGACAAAATCGATCAACATAAAAATTAACCCTAACAAAGGTGCAGAAAACCTTATCAAGAATCACCAAGTAAATTCTATATACGATTTACCTGTAGTGTCTGAAGTTCCAGGGCTTCGTGAACGTGATTAAGCTTTGCACGCTGATTCGCTAAGGTACTTATATGTAAAGCTCCTAGGAACTTGTGAGGTTTTGCCTTCGACCTCTACTCCAAAAAAACATGGGCGCTGCTGGTGTAGCTTAAAAAGCTCGTGTAGCAATTTTTGTCCAAGACCAGTCGTGGGTCCCAGACTTTTATCGTGGGATTTTCGGTACAAAGTATATATGTAGACACTAGCTGTCGTTGTGTGGACGCCCTTGGCTAATTATCGAGGAAAAAGAGGCGCTGAAGACGCGGTGGCGCATTCAGAGAACAAAACGGGGCGGCGCGTTGGCTACAATGTCGTTGACGCTCACTCTGACCGACCAGACGAGTATAATTTGCTGGGCTGCTCACCGCTTTTCTATCTCCTCCTCCTCTTCCTCTCGTATTCCCCGATGAGAAGCCCAACGCGATTCTCGCTCGCCCACACCGAAACATTAAATATACCTACGCCAAGGCAAACCTGTAATTACGCGTGCTCCG
The DNA here is from genome assembly GCA_949699805.1 of Tromatobia lineatoria. Taxonomy (NCBI): domain Eukaryota; kingdom Metazoa; phylum Arthropoda; class Insecta; order Hymenoptera; family Ichneumonidae; genus Tromatobia; species Tromatobia lineatoria. The sequence continues at coordinate 6,635,420 of OX453054.1, forward strand.
CGGATGCCGTATTCCCTGAGGACACTAACTTTTCGAACGCTCGACGTACTCTCTTTCGGCAAATCCACACAAACTTTTTCGGCGGCCGCTATACGGACTTCTAACGATCCCATTACTTTCAAAATCAGTTTATTTCATTGTTTATTCCATTGATTATTTTATATTTGTTTTTTTTTTAGAATGTTCTAACGGATTAGTGAGAATATTATTATAAAAAAGCTATGTTACGTCTGGGCATATTTGTTTATCATTAATTGAATTTTGAAAAAGTAGTAGTTTTTAGAAGCATTCACTAATAAATACTTTGATAATTCTAGACATGAATCGACAAATAAATGATAGTACATTACGATACTAGTGCGATTAAACTTTTTCGCGACGAGTGTGAGTTTGCAACACAAGCTGAAGGCGAGTGTTGTAATCATACGAGATCAGAATGAATTTCTTTATATAAAGAACACAAATTTCTGACAAATTCCATCCGCTAACCTAACTTTTTGTCCCGATTCCACTTTTATGCAGTTTCGCGCATGTGCATGATCAGCAGTCCTACGATTCTCAAAACTCCCACTCAATATCTTATTCACACCTTCTTAATTCTATCAAACTTTTACTTTAGCAGTCTTCAATCAATCTTCAAACAATCAGCATGATTTAAATATATTCTAAGCGTTCAATCGTAGCGTCTAAGTCTTGTAGTTAAGTTGAATTATATTCGCATAATTGTCGTAAACGGCGACAATTAAGAAGTTCAAAACATTCGTATAATAATAAATAATATTATCAATTTCAACTGTTTTAAATACGTTCGGTTAACAAATACAAATTTCACGCGTGATAATTCAAAATATTGATTTTAATCATTAATCAAACCGAGAAAACCCAAATCGTCGCTCATTCGAGCCGTAACACACACACATACACAGATACGCACGCGAAATTATCGTTTTCGTAGTTTTTATATTTTTTTCCAAATTGTTCAACTGGATTTATTAGTGGAATAAACGAGAAAATGAAGTGTTTTCAAACGTCATCGTCACGATTTTGTTTGTACACAGCGAATACCTCTTCATTTTTTGTTCAAGAATGAAGAGGGAGTGAAATTATCGTAAATGCATCGATAATCGAGGTGGAAGTTTAAAAACCCTTTTCAATTGGAAGCATTGACGTGGAATACCGAGGATCTGTGGCAGTCGAAGTAGAAGTGGTGGTAAATGTGAAGCTTTTCCATCGCAGTTGTAAAGTAATCGATTTGGGACCACTGTCGGTACTAAAATTTCTCGTGCACTCTTCTACATAATAGAAGAAAAACCTGAAATAATTCGTACGCATTTAACTAAATTAACCTATCATTTTCATTAGAAAAAAAGTTAGGTTGACCAATTGTTTGTTGAACAATTGTTTTTTTTTCAGAAATTTGTTAATAACATTTTTGAATTATTACTATGCAAAATTTATCTTTTCAGCACGTTCAATATCGATTATTTTTCCCGATTTTTATCTCATCAGGAAGTAATCGAAATTGTCTCTGAAACTCACTTTTAGCAGGACTGTACGTATTATACATCCTTAAATTCATAATCCTTATTCAAAGATTGACAGACTTTAAAGTCGGTTCGAGATTTGAATGTTTCCATTTTAAATGTCTAATTAGACTAATTTCAATTCCGGTTGAATAGGTTAGATGATATTAACGATTGACTCAATTATAAATAATTATTAATCAAATTAATTGATAAATAGCTAACAAGTTCACATTGAACTTTAACGTATTCCTGTCGATTTTCACCTTTTTCTCGCTGCAAATACTCGCAATACTACCTTAGTCCATTATTACAGGTCCTGAAGTAATTTCGAAGCGGCACTGCGACTACCGACGTCACCGTCACTTTGGCCGCCCTTTGCATCCCTTTCTCGAAGGTTCCCCACGTAACCGAGGATATACCGGGGCCACCTACTTCCGTTCCCAGTCAAAGGACCAATATTCGATAATTATTGGCTTTTCGCAAGACTCGATTTCGGGTTGCACCCTGCGTTCCTCACGTAAATTATTGACCTTGCTCCAACATCAACCAAACTCCATCGGTTAATTTTCCCTTTTTCTTTTTCCTCAACCGAAAAATAAGACCGCCCGCTACGAACGGAACCACAAAATTCCAATCGTTTGTAATCTACTCTTTCCCTCGGTTCAACGGTCTCTTAGTTTCCGATTATAAGAATAATATGGATCTCAACGTAACCCATTCTTGTTGGTAGAATTTTCAACCTGCTATTAAGCTTTTCTTGTTGAGAGAAGATTTACTTCTCAACCAAGTTTCTACCGATGAACATAAATTGTCGAGGATGTACATATCACTTTCAATAAGGGACCTAATTAGGAAATTCTCAGTTTCCATGGTCCAATTTAGTAAGGTCATGTTAGGTTGATAAATAGAGTGCTCATGATATGAAGGAGCTTCGGCAAATGACGGCTTGAAATTATTTTTGTGGTCTTGTTTTTTACGTTTCGCCCAGGATCTCCTCAGAAATATATTATTTTTAATAATCTCTTTTCGGATTTGAGTTTTTTAGATGTTGTTTCATTAAAATGTGACAGTTTGTGATGTTCATATGTTATAAAACTTTTTTTTCCCTCATTCTTCTATAGCTGGTGACCGGATTCTCCGGTTTTTTAGGTTAGGTCTCTGATTTTTGTTGTTATTGTTGTTCACTTACTCATTTACTGTAAAGTAATGTTTTCTAAAAAATTACTTTAACTTTCTTAACCACAGAATCCGGTCAGCGTGCAGTCACATTTTTGTGACTATTTGTGCGATGACTATTGTGACGCAACTGCTTTTAACTAATCATCGCTAAGTAGTACCGATTTCATGTATGAAATGTATGTCTGCTATCTCGTGTTTTGCCAAAGTTAGGGCGAAAACGTGAATTTTTCAAAAACTTTAAAACTCTATAAAATCTGAACAACTTTTCCAATTTCGGTCAAGTTCAATACCAAACAACATTAATAGTCCCTGCACGGGCGAAGAATTATTTACCATAATATCAAATTTAAATAGCGATAAAATAAAAAATTTTGCATACATTTCGACAAAAAATTATCAGTCAAAGATGCACTGCTAGTTTATTATACACCAAATGATGGCTCGGTTGAATTGTTCTAGAGTTACATATGATTGAAATTTCGAAGCCCTGCACACACACACACACACACACACACATTAGAAGTATACCGACATAAAAAAACTTGGAATGGTAGTCATTAGAAAGTGCTGATTAATAATTACCTGACGTATAAATATTATACTTCTAAGAATTCCAGACTTAAATTATCATTTAAAATAATTGGCTACCTTAAGCTTTGATTATTATTATTCGATGCGATGAGCTTTAATTTTTAACAACCTCATTTTGTACACGGTCATTAAATATTCCCACGAAAATAGGAAGTGCGTGGGTGATGCCACATTGCACCGCATGTTACATCCACCTGTGAAGAGTTGAGCAACCCTTTTTGTATGTCCAGACGGACCTTTAAACGTAACCCTCTCGACGTCCGTAACTAAAGGAGTATGTGCGCCCCCTGGGCACCTGCTGCTTCTGCACATTCGTTCTTCGTGGCTGCTACACTGGCTCGTTTTTCTACCTAAAGGGTCGTAGTCACCACGGGGATAGGGTTAGGGCCCGTGTAAATAGCACTCTCTCTCTTTCTCGTCGTCAAATGTGCCCGCAACATTAACCCAAAGAGGGGTGAGAAAATGAAAGAGTTATGGGATCCCGACGTGACCCCATGGTTCGACTGCAGGTATGCGCCATGCGTTCACAATGCCCTCGGCTCTGCAAACAACCCTTTTCCCTCGGATATTCTCGTATTATGTCACTAAGCGTGATCCCGCACTACCCACAAGGCCCCAGACTGTGCGAGAGATGAAAAAAAAACGCAAAGGATGAAAGATGAGGATGCGACCCGTTCGGAAAAACAGGTTGGGACCACCACGAAACCCTTTTCATGGACGTTTGCCCTTCAGCCCCACAGGCAAACGTTATCGACCGGAAAATCCGTTCTGTAACCCCATCATTTTTTTTTACCACGGGAAGAGGAGATAAATGGGCAAGAATCTCGGTACAAATGTAACGGAAACTATATTCCTGCGTATTTAGCAATACGTGTACATTTTTTTAATGTAGAAATAGAGTTTTTCCGTCCTCATAGAGTAAGATTTGTTGTTTAAGAACATTTTCTTCTCGAGATTTTCATGTCAGAAAGTCAGAACTGTCCTAAACAACGAGGAAAGTGGCTTAGAAAACGTGTTCGTATGTGTGTGTGTTAGAGAGAAGGGTTTCGAAATTTTTTAAATCACCTGTTACTCTAAATCCGCTTGACCGATTGAACTAAAATTTGGCACACAAGTACATCAGCAGTTTCTCTTTGAATGTGGCAATTTTTTACAAAATGTATGTAGAAATTTTTATTTTATGGTTATTAGAAATTTCTCAAAAAAGGACGTGCCGACATGCGCGATTTAGCTTTCGTAAAATTGGTGATATTTCCTCATGAGTGCAGGTACTTTCAATATTGTTTGGAATTGAATTGGGTCGAAATTGGTAAAGCGGTTTGGATTTTATAGAGTTTTGAAATTTTCGAAAAAATCACGTTTTTGCCCTAACTTGATAAGATGAGACGAAAAACTCACATTTCATATTGACATCAGTACTGACTACTGATAATTAGTACATAGTTTCGTCCCAATATGCAATATGGTTTAAATTTCTCAAAATTTTAAGTTTCGGAAAAATGAAGTTATTACATTAACTTTAACAAAAAATAAGATAGCGAAATCAAGCTTCAGACATGAAATCAGTACTATTTAGTGACAATAGATTCACAGCTTCGTCACGATATCTTATATGGTAACAATTTTCAGAAATTTGACTTTGATAAAAAATAAAGCTGCAAAGTTGAACTTTGCAAAATGCTTCCTCATTATTTTTTGGTTTACTTCCAAAGCTTTTTCTACGAGAAAGCATGTTAATCGATTACGGTTTCCTTATAGAGAAACCTATGTAAGTAAAACAAGAAATAATGAGGAACCAATTCGCAGATTTCAACCTTGCAGCTTTAAAAAAAAAAAATAACTACAGATATTTAAGAAAATAATAATAATAACTGTAAAATTGTTCAGTTTCATGATAAGTTTTGTTGTTTATTAAGTAATTGTTGCATTGTCAATGAATTATAAGATCGGACCGAACTTATTCCAATAACTCCACAATTAGCGATTTGTATTATCTGAATAATTTTTATAAATGTTGCCATTTGCTAGATTTGTTTTTGCGATCAAGTAGCGTGCGTCGAGTTTTGATCGATCGCTTGGTCACTGTGAACTTTGCGATTGCTGCGAGGGTCACCCTTGCGCTCTTTCAAAGTATCACTCGAGAGTTGTATAATTTTCCACCCCCTTAATGACCAGACGATCACGGGTACTGCCCTCCGGTGAGCGAGCCACTTATCCGCAAGCAATAGGGTTCGTGAGGGAGGCGTGACCGACAATTTGCCGGTCTGCCTCCTACGCAAGCGTCCACGGCTTTTTTTACCCCGTTCTACCCCTTCGCATTGCCACCCTTTCGCTAATTATTATCATTCATCCAATACCAGTTTCTCCCTTCCTCTACATTTTTCACTGACGCTTTTATGATAATTCACCACAATTATAGCGCATCCGCATTTGAAAAATGCAATGCTACAAGTATAACAGAAGATTTAAACAAAGGTGGCCACCCTTGTGCGAACTGGCCCTTTGCAGGACACTCCAACGAATGATCGCATAAGGACCGCTAAAAGGGTACATTTACCTTAATGGAAGTCGCATGTTCTATGGACTAGTGGAATATATCGCTTTCAAATTACCCTAAAAAGGGTGCGATGTTGAACAACAGGGTAAGGTATCCTTGGAGTGATGAGTACAGGGTTGTCAACATTTTTTGTTATTTCATCTTCTTATCTAGACGATCCAGATCGGGTCTATACGATCGGAATTCGGTCCGGACGATCCAGATTCGGTCCGGTCGATCCGGATTCTAAGTTCCGGATCAACTGGCGCAAGTAATCCGGATGCTCGGATAATCCGGATTACCTAGTGTACCAAAAAGTAGGAATACTTTGAAACATTACATTCAGCATAGGTCAACAAATGAAAAGAAGGCATTTCATAAATACACGGAGAGAAGAGTCTGGTAATTATTACCCGATTTAGTATAGTAAACTCGGTTTATTTAACGCTTCTAACGTCTATTTATATATTTTCCTATAGAGCATCCTTTCCTGTGTCGTGTTTTACTGTATAATGTACGCCGTACAAGAATCGTTACTATATTTCGGTTCAAACCGTACTGAAAATAATCCAAAGTTTGTAAGGATGTATACGCAATATTGTCTCGAAGACATCTTAACGCTTGAAAATGGTCGTGACTTCCAACAGACAGTAATTACGATTCGCAATAGATGAAGCAATTCATCTCTTAATTCATTAATAGAATCTATAGTTACGGAATTGGTTCCGAAAGAAATAAGAACATTTCACATATACAAAATATCAAATTCTGATATCCTCAACGTTGTAGCTAATAAGACCCTGCGTCTGGGAATCACTCTTCATCTACAGGCTTTAGTTCTAAACAGAGCATTAGCTATACACGAAATACGCGCGGTGACCGCTATACGTTTGGCGCCGTCTCAGTATGTTTACATCGTCAACGGCGTTAGTTGCCCATTGTTGTCGACAGTGTAAAGTGCGCCTAAGAATGAATTGGTAAAACGAAAGCATGTAAGTACACATCTTTTTGAAAGATATATTATATACGCAATATTATGTATGTATTGTTCGTTCAGAGAACAAGAAAATCTTCGAATGTCACTGCCGTTGTAGATTTTTGCGTAACCTGCGCTTTTTGCAACGCGCCATAAACATAACCTTCTCTTTAGTAACTTCCGAGATAAGGATGAAAAGTCGTGATGGTTTTAATAGGATCCTAAATAGGTAAAGAAAAATATTATTTCAGTCGGTTTCTAAAGCAGTACGAGGTGAGGTAGACGGTAAGCAATGAGTTAGACGAAATCCAACTATCTCATGTTGCATCAAAAAGCAGGTATATTTCGAAACATTACATACGGCAAAATCCAATAAATGAAAATAATAAAAAAACATTTCACAAATCTACATCACTTTCATCTTTTCGCTTATTATTATCATTCATGCAGTACTAGTTTTTTCTTCGTGTCAATTTTGCACAGAGGCTTTTACAATGATTCACCACAATTACAGCGCATCCGCAAGTGAAAATTACAACGCTACAAGTATAAAAAAATTATGAAAACCCTTTCGTGAGCTATGCCCTTGCAGGGCAATCCGGAAAATGATCACACAAGTACTGCGAAAAATGTACATCACCGCACGGTTCATAAAAGTGGCATGGTCTATTGACTAGAAGAACATATCGCTTTTAAATTACCCGGAAAGGGGTGCGATATTGAACAACGGGGCGGAAAATTCTCGGGGCGACAAGTACAGGGTTGTCAACATTCTTTCTTCTTCTATGTTCAAGTTCGCAGGTATAAATAAAGTCGATGAAGAGGTAAAAGCGAAATAAGTGCGGTTAAGCTGGGTGAGGGTTGCCACCCTGCGAGAAAGCCATATGGAATAATCATTTGGCGGCATCCCAAGCGTAATCTATCACACGGTGTATCAAAAAGCAGGTATATCTCGAAGCCTTACATACGGCAGAGGCCGAAAAATGAAAAAAACAAAACACATTCCATAAAAAAGGAAAAGGGTAGGCCGTGGACCTAAGCGCAGGTATATAAACGCCCAAAACTCGACGATCCAAAGTGCGACCCACCCAGAAAAGTCGAACAGGGTGAGAGATCGAGAGGGTTATATCTGACATACTTGGGGTAGGTTAATCTATTACGCGACGTATTAATTTGTCTCTTTTCGTGCCCAGGTAGTAGCAGCGACGTCGGAGTTTTTTTTCGTAAAAAACGATATTGGAAAGGGAATCGCGCCACGCACGCGCTCAGGTAGACAGAACCCCGTTTGCCTCGTGCCACTCTGGATAGAGGAAGACCATAAAAAAAAACAACGAAAAAAAACGACCGGAGGAAACGTCGTGCAGAGGAAGGGAAGAAATCGTGCTAAAAGTATGGCTTCAAAGTTCCTGGTTTGGCTCGGCAACGGTACACAAGGTACGCATGTAGCATTGGGTCATGAACTCAGTCAGATACAGCAGTCAATCTTCAGAAAATACCTGTGAGCGTTTTGCCAGCATGTGTCGAGAGTTTTGGCACTGAAAGTGCGACCAGTGAGGGAAATTTATATCCATACGTTATGGATGATCGTAGGATGGCTGGTCGCACGCATACGATGATATATATTACCGTCCATGGATCGTAAAAAAAAATCACAAAAAAACTCAGGGTGCCTCGTTTTTCGGCTTTGCAGAGGTTGTGTTTAGCTTTGATGTGTCCTATATTCAAAATTGTATGAATTTCCAGACCACCTTGATGGTTAGCTGAAAAAAAGGGGGCATTAATTTTAGCGAGCTCCCATGTAGGGTTTGCCGATAAAGCTGAAACGGCCAATACGCGGGCCAATGTTGGGATGACGATTATTGACTTCGTAATGCTCGGCCAAGTATCGACCCACCGATTATCGACTTCACAACATTAGGTCAATGCTCGGCCAAGTATTGACCCGCCAATGGTTGGCTTGTCGATGTTAGTCCAATGTTTGGCCAAGTATTGTTCGCCAATGTCGAGCCGGACTTATCATCCAAGACTCGGGCCGATAATCGTACCAATAGCAATGCCAATGTTGGCAGACTCGCCACCGAGATTAGGCCGATCATCGGCCAAGTACGGTCGCTCTTCATGGGCTGGCCTTACACGTTCGAATTTTTTAACAATACACTAACTACATTTTCAAAAATTATACCTCTAGAAATATCCATCAAAACTATTAATATTACAGGCCCTCATATCTATCAATTTGACTGCACATTACTTCGATTCGAAAAAATGCATCACCTCCTACAGTTTTCGATATTCCGACCTGCCAATTTTTCGTCATGCTTTGCATATTATTTTCAACAATCACGTGTGTCAGATTTCTTACATAATTTTTTTTGGCTATTCTAGAAAAATAACAGTGCTCAAAAATCGATGGTCCTTTTTCGGTTAAAATGTCTTGTAAAGAGGCACCTAGGTGAATATTTCCAGATTTTTCATACAATTATTTCCAATAGCTAACGATCGCCCCCCCCCCCCCCCCTCCCCCTTCCCTCAAAGAAGCATAAAAAAGGACATTAATTGAAGCGAGCGGCTACCCGAATTCACAGCAACCCCAAACGCGTGCGCTCTTTGATGACCGTTTCGGCATTGTATCGAAAATTCGTAGAGAGAATATTATACTAGCGGGTATATAACGGTTAGGCGACGTTCCCCGTTGGTGAAGTCCTCTTTCTTGCATCCATTCGAGCCCAGGTCAGCGGGTTACGCGTTGGAAGGTCTGGACGTACACGTTCGGACCCAGAGGTGGATGAAAGGATATCAGAGATGTGGAAAAAGGGAAGAGTAGAGAAGGAATGGGAAAAAAAGAAGAGAAAAAAAAACATAGAGGCATTGGTCATAGTCCGGCAATGGAGCATCGGTTCTTTTGCCATGGCTAGCCGGAGCGACGTGCGTCCAGCGAGGAGACCCTCTGCTCCTGGCGACGTTGAGGTCAAGGGGTTGGCCAGCTGGCGCCGGACGGTTGTGCAATCTGTAGGAACCCTCCGCGTTTACCCGGTGCACACCCCGATCCAGACACTGTCGCAGGGAAACTAAAGGTCGGGAGAGAGACGGAGAGAGAGGTATGTAAAGACTGCTGCACTCTGTCGCCTTTTTAGCTGTTACTGTCTGCGTAACCCCGGCAAGCATAGAACGACAAACTCCGGAGGGGTTGGGATATCGCAAGCGCGTATTATTGTCGCAACCCCCTCTTATATATTGCATGTACGCTTCGAGCCCCCGAGAGTGATCGAGGGGGAGAGAAAGTGAGACGGAGAAGAAAACAGGCCGATGGCCGGCTGTCCAGTGCGGCGGGCGGCCATTCTGAGTAATGATCTCTACTGGGGCAAGCATCGAGCCATGGGAGCCACTGGTGACTCGAGATAGACGCGGATCTCGGTTATACTCCATTGTGTAACTCTGGATGATGACTCAACGGATTAAACAGGATTCACGGAAAGTCTCATCGTATCGCACATTACGTGTGGTCGGAAATGATCTCGCTTTTCGGCTTCGTTTTGATGATTCTCTTACGTGATTTATGTCGTGGCAAGGATTTACCGTGGTAAGTCCGTGGATTCGAAGAATCGTTTTATCTGCACGAACTGATGCATTATCAAAAATGGCGATATGGACAAGCGACACGAGGCACGGTGAGTGAACTTATCAGGCCTCGACATATCGTAACAGTGGATATTAAGCTATCCTGAATCGGAAATACAATCTTTACTCGAAATGTTCGGCCGGATTTTAGGAGGTGAATCATGGATATCAAAATATGAGTCAAGGTCCAATAATATCGGAAAGACCGATGTAGCTTAAGTGATTTGAGAATGTACGACGTAGAAGAAAACGAAGCTGGCTACCGCGAAACACTTAATTTTACAAATGTTATGGGGTAATCTTTGGAATTCATACTCAAGAAAAAAATCTACATCTAAGAGTTTACTATACTAAATCGGGTAATGATTACCAGACTCTTCTCTCCGTGTAGAAATACAAAAATGAACACTGGTTCTGATGTTCTAAAATTGACATCAATTTGGTGTTGATAAAAGTGTTATACCGTTGTCATCATTCAACACTATTCGTTTTACTATAAACACCGTTCCGGTGTCGAATCTAGCACCGCATTTTTAACAGTGCCTGCGCCGGAAAAGACGTTATATGCAAAGTGGACTTTTCATGGTCACTAGCTGGAGACATCGGTGGTCTCTCGCAGACTCCTGTCAACTTCGTATAGGTAGAGAATGAAAGTCGGTAGACTCGTATATCACAGGACCGGGATTCGAGTGACGCGCTGTCGAGCATTTCAAGCAGTGTTCGGGGCCTTATTAGTCAGCTAGGTTCGCACCTCTGTTTCCTCTCTCATGCGTCAACCGTGGTGTGTACATGGTGTGCTTGAATTATTAGTCCTATAGACAAAATTTTCTCGGTTTTTGTTTTACTAAAACGTATCCCTCTTTCCTTATGCCCCATGAGATGGTGGATAAAAATGTATGCATACAAGGCCACCCGGTGAGCCCGTCCGGTAGACGGCGCACTGTACATGTTAAATGCAGAAGCCAAGAAGAAGAGGAACTCCCTTACGAAGTTCGGCAGGAAGGGAGCTGCTACGTCGCCGGAAGAAATATTCCTGTTGCGAAATATGTATATCATCGCGCTCTACGACATCATGTCTCGAAGTGGCTATGTGTACGCTAGCTCCACGCCAGGATTTCGTGTTCCCTCTCGTTGTGATTTATCGACGGAAGTATAAGCACCGTATCCGCGTACAAAGGAAACGGAAATAACCTGTTAGGCAAATTGTTGGACAACCTACAACTACCCCATGAATCGTTTACTACCTACATTTGTCGCCTGGTATCATTATTTAAAATAACGTACCTGAAATTATTGAATTACACCCTCGCCTCATCAAAATTAAGGCACTTCATTGACCAACACGAATTTATAATCCTGCATCATTTAAAAACATTCGACTTTAATATAATTGCTGCCAGACGGAAAGTAGTGTCAGGTGCAAAAAAGAATTTATTAATTTCCTGTGTATTTAGGAATGCAATCTTAACAAATTAAAGCGAAAAACGTCAATAGAATTTGTCGTAGTGTATTTTATCGGTATACACCAGTATCTTGATGATAAAAAGTTCATACCTATGACAAATTTGATGAGAAAGTCACGTATTGTTGATGTGCGAGTAGCAATTTTTTATTATCAAGGACTAAATAAAAATCTTAATATCTAATTTTAATTGGTCTGTCATTGCAGCCGAAGACGCAGAATATTTGTTATATAGAAGAACGTGATGTTAACAGCTGACGCCATTTTGTAATCGACACCGCGCCATCCTGCTATGCTACTGCGGCCTTTCAACCTTTGCGCAACCCTATCTCTCGACAGAGAAGGGATTGAATGAGGCGCGTGTGCTGGTTTCACCCTTTCTGGTGAAAGCGCCGGCCCACCGCCTCTTAATTCGCGTTCCTGTCACAACACGGCCATTCTGGCATCAATCGAGTGCCTGCCGGGTATACACTTGATTGGCTGAAATAAGGGTTGCCCTTGTCAATGAAAGGGCTACGTTTTGGCTTGAGATTTGATATTGATGTCCGTTGAATTCCTCAATTAAGGCAGTAAAACCGTGATACTGATGGCCCATGTCACGAATACGTTTGATATTCATGCCCTTGTACAGTAATACAACTCGATTTTGGAAAAATCAACTTTTTCTTGGATTAAGAATGTTATGTCGGTTCGCCGGAGTCAGAAATCTGAACGTCTGTATATGAGATCAAAAAAAAAAGCATAGGCGTCACTTTGTCTACCGCAATATTGATATGAAAACTAACTGAGAATTGTTTAAAATTGACGCAATCAGATTGCAGCGATTATTTGTAAATAGTTCATACGCTTAATGCGTCGGTAAACGCGGTTCCGATTTTTTTTGACGTTTCGAAATTTTCGAAAAATTTACGTTTTTGACCTAACTTTGGCGAAACCTGCAACAACGAACTCAAATTTCATACATGAAGTCGGCTATGATTACAACATAGTCACTACTACATCAGGAAGCCAAAATCTTCAACATGTGGTACGTAAACCCTCTGCAAAGAAATCCTATTTCCTTCGTCATACTCTTAAAATAAATCGTCAAAGTTAAGTCTTTTTTTGGTCGCTAGAGTGATGTGACTCCTTAAGGAGGTTCGTCAGTATAATTAAAAATGCACCGAAAAATCTAAAATAATTACCGCGTTTTTAATAATTCATAACAAACTCACATGAATATTTTGGGAATTTTCGTCTACATCATTTACACAAAATTAATTTTTTTATGCATACATTTTAACATGGGCTCTTATGGCATGTTTACGAATTTAAAAAAAATGTACATCGAAAAAAAAAAGAATTAATTTCACCAAATACTTACGAATTCAACGATGTAAAAAAAATTTTCAATTATTATGTTTTTTTTAAATTTGTAAATATACCGTAAAAGCCCATGTTAAAAAGCGTGCATAAGAAAATTAATTTTGTGTAAACGATGCAGACGAAAATTCAAAAAAAATTCATGTGAGTTTATTATGAATCATTTAAAACGCTGTAATTATTCCAGATTTTTCTGTGCATTTTCAATTTTACTGACGAACCTCCTTAATGTTACAGTAACTAGCGACAAAGCGACAACGTGCTCACTTCTCTAGGACTCTCCTCCTTTTATTTGTCTCTTCTTATCGTTGAACATGATATTTGCATGTACATACGATTCGTGACTTTACGTGACTCTATTTCTGCTTCAGTGTTCCGATATAATCAACTTTCGATGTGTCACGACTTTGTTTTACGAAGAAAAATGAAAGAGACGAAAGAAAATCTGTTTTCGGAAGGAAAACATATCTCACAGAAAAAAACAATTCAAGAAGCGTGCCACTTTTGGTACCCAACTTTCTTGAATTTTAAAACATTTTGTTGCACAAGTACTTTTATTCTATATCACAATTGTACATAAAACTTAATTGACTAGTTTATGCTTAAAAACTTCTCGTCTCTTCTGACAGTGTATAAAAATAAAATAGCGACAAATAGCAGTTAAAACAGAGGCTGTGCTTAGAATGCTTGATAATTATGAATGTACTCCTCGTTAATTGCCGGATATTTTTATAATTGTTTTAACCCATGCTATAAAAAAGATTCTTTATCGATTCCAATATTGCACTTAAAGCTGATTTTACCGGCATCTCAGTTGCCGGATAATCAAACGGCGATGAAAGTTAACGATCGAACATTAACGCCTCGGAGTGAAGAAGGAAACAGCAGTAGCAGCACAACTTTATAGTATTAGACGACGTTGATGCGAGTGCCATTGTCGTAACGTCAGCTTGTCCACGTTATTCGAATAGCCAATCGAGCAACCTTGCGTACCAAGAGTTCGCAAGAAAGAAGAAGTAGCAAACCCATACCGATCGAGTTTATGTAGCATAAAATAGAAATTGCCGCAATGGCTACGCCATGAGGCACCCCACGTCCACAGTCCCAGCGAATCAGAGAGCACCTATCGTGCTTTTACCCCCTACGGTGTAATCTTTCAGTGTAATCTCTTTAATTCACATTTTACCACGTCTTTTTCATCCACAGTTGCAACCTTTTACACTCTTTACTTCTCTCAGATGTGTAAATGCGCATCAGATTAGAAGCGCGTTTTATATAAGGACTTCAGCGACGAAAAAAAGTCGAAAAAATTTCCAAAAATCAGGTTCAGTGGTTATAATAGATACACAAAATTTTAATTTTTTTGAAATTTTTTCTGACGTAATATGCCGTGTTTTTGATTTTTTATTTAACCTATGATATCTCGGGAACGATTAATCGTATCGACGTCTAAAAAAAAAAACGAAAATTTACATTTTTTTTATAGTGTCTACTATCAAGTTTTTATTGGATATAAATCTTACTCTATTTAAATAAATTTATAATCTTGTCAAATTGACAAAATATTTGATTATTATCATCCGAATGTGATATGAACAACTCAATGTCATATTGTAAGTACTGTATTTTATTTTTCACAAGCAACAAAATATTTCATTCGTGGTGAATAATATTTATTTGAACGTCTAGACCCGTGCCATTTTGTTGAAGCAAACAAAATTTCATTTATTCAACTGATTTCGTTTTTTAGTGTATAATAAGAATAAAGGAAAGCACTCTTTTAATTCCCTTGAAAATTTTCTCGTCTCCGCAGAATTGAAGAGTCCGTTATCTCATTCGAATTTCCTTTGTATTCCGAATTTTTTACCCTTTGCATCAGTATCAGCCATCAGAGGCCCTTCGCAACCCGATAAACCCGTGTACGTCGTACAGTCGCATTTCGCCCCTCCTGTCATCGCTCTTCGTTATGCTACACTATTACAAATTTACAGTTTTCAGGATATAAAAGAAAAGTCGTGAAAAAAAAAATCCCCACGCTTAACAGAAGCGTGCTACGAAAGTATTCTCCACAGTGTTCATGTATCACCCGTACGAAATATGTACACGCGTGATTTTTGTATACGCAGATGCATCTCCGCTATATATATACCCATATATATCCACCCTTCTCGACTTTCCGTGTTTTGCTCTGGAAAAACTCGCTTCTGGCTCTCGCTCATCCGGTATTATTCCGCGCCCGTGGAATAAAGCCAGCGCGTGGACAAGAAAGAACCCCGTCCATAACGAATCCACGGCTTTTTTTTTACATTTTTTTTTCGCTGTGCCCGCCGAAAATATCCAGTTTTACGGAAGGGGACGCTCGCGCATCGAACCGGCTGACGGGGTGCCGCTCGCGCGAGCGACCCCCTTAGCCCCCCTCTTTACGACTCTCCATTTCGTGCCCTCAGGCCGGGCAAGTGCGTTTGAAAAAAAGTAACGTGGTTAAAAATATGTACAGCGAGGTTGGGTTGCGCTTCTTAGTCGAGATATAGGTAACACGTGGAGAAGAAGAGACTCAGAAGAGGGCGCAACAATCGGGGAGACAATGTGGGACTATGGCTTTGTGGATCTGTTGACGGGGCACGCGCGCGGCTTAATAGCAACTTCTATCTTCCTGCATGTCGTCGGGATGACTCGAGGGACTCGCAGGATACTTTTTACGACCGCAACGTCGGTATAGATACTGGGTAGAAAAATACTGAGGTTAAATCGTGCGCGCGTCGTTTCGGGCTTTCCCGAAATTCACTGGAGACTTTTTTCAATGAACTCGGTTGAGGTTGTGTGATACGTACAGTACCGCCAATCGTGAGTTTCAGAGACAATTTTGATTACCCAACGCAGGATTATCAAAATGCGCTTCGATATTTTGGGCATATTTGTTGATGAATTGTATATTGTGCAACAACACGGAGAGAAGAGTCTGGTAATCATTACCGGTTTAGTATAGTAAACTCGGTATATTCAACGCTTTCTGGCGTCTATTTCTATATTTTCCTATAGAGTACTGTGTCGTATCTTACTGTATGTTGCACGCCGGACAATAATCGTTACTATATTTCGGTTTTCAAACCGTACTGTAAATAATCCAAAGTTTGTAAGGATGTATACGCAAAATAGTCTCAAGACATCTTAAAGCTTGACAATGGTCGTGACTTCCAACAGACAGTGATTACGATTTGCGATATGTGAAGAAATTCATCTCTCAATTTATTAATAGAATCTATAGTTACGGAATTGGTTCCGAAAGAAGTACGAACATTTCACATATACAAAATATCATATTCTAATATACTCACCGTTGCAGCTAAAAAGACCCTGCGTCTGGGAATCATTCTTCATCTACAGGCTATAGTTCTAAACAGTGCATTAGCTATACACGAAAGACGCGCGGTGACCGCTATACGTTTGGCGCCGGCTCAGTGTGTTTACATCGTCAACGGCGTTAGTTGCCCATTGTTGTCGACAGTGTAAGATGCGCCTAAGAAAGAATTGGTAAAACGAAAGCATGCAAGTACACATCTTTTTAAAAGATATATTATACACGCAATATTATCTATGTATTGTTCGTCCAGACACCAAGAAAATCGTCGAATGTCATTGTCGTTGTAAATTGTTGCGTAACCTGCACTTTTTGCACATAAACATAACCTTCTCTTTCACTAAAGTAACATCTGAGATCGGGATGAGGAATCGTGATGGTTTTAATAGGATCCTAAATTGGTAAAAAAAAAAAATTATTTCAGTCGGTTTTTGGAGCAGTACGAGGTGAGTTAGACGGAAAGCAATGAGTTCGACGAATTCCATCGCGATTTCGGCGGAGATGAGAGAGATTGGCGTAAACAATGAGATTGATGTTATAAGGAACATTAATAAATATTTAATGAGTGAAATAACATATATTTTTTAATGCATTTTTGTAAACTATCCCTCCTAACCTACCGTTACATACCTTCGCTTTCGTTTAATTTAATTTCCGACATTGACTGGTATACGATACAGAAAGTAGGCACGTAGGCTTAGCAATCTTCACTATGTTGCGTTTAATCAGCAATATATAACGTTGGTAAGTGATTCGTGATCACAACTGGCATCGTTTGCCGTACTGTATATTTGATACGAAAAATTCGTTTTAATGAACTACAGGGCAGTCATCGTCAGACTGGTCGAACAAATCGAATTCACTATGCTGCATGAGAACAATCGTCAAACTTTTTGAATCGTGATCACCAGAAAATTCTCTCCGTGTACAGTAGGCGAGTCGAGTATTTCCATTAGGCAAAGAGGCTAATCGTCCATGGACGGGAGGCCGGGTTGGGCCGACTAATTATTGGAATTAGCCGTGAGAGCGCCAGCGCCGATTACTCGTTACGTAAAAACGGGTGGAGAGCTCTCGGCCGGTCGAGAGGGGTTAAAACGGGGGGATTAGGGCCTAGCAACCTTTTGGGGATGATGCGCTAGGCTAACGCGCGGGCGAGTAAGCGAACGGGTCCTGGGACTTTATAGCGGGCGTGGTCGCTCTTCACGGGGGCGTTTGAGTATTTTTGGTTGTTCGAAGCCGGCACGCGCTCCGCTTACCTTCCCCCTTCTCTCAACCACTTTTTCTCTCTCACTCTCTTTTTCTCATCCGCGTCATTTGCCTTTTTTTAACGCGCCTCACGGTAGCATCTGCCGCTACGCGCGAGCTCACCTTTGCCACGTGTGTGTGTGTGTGTGTGTATGTGTGCCGTTAGTCAATGTCCGCCTTACTCATACGACTACGATGCCATCGAAACCCCGCGCCTACATAATCCACGCACACGTGCTCTTTATTCTCTAGTCGTTGAAAAACTGGATTGAATTACTCCATTTTCTAGATAAACTCGATCCTTTTATTTGTTTACCTATGTGTATAGACAAGCGTAGAGTGGCTATGTCGAATTAGCACTGTACAAATTTTTTGGAAAATTCATGTACCGTATAGTAATTTCTGCTAAGCTTGTGTAATGTATTTTTAATGAACACGTGTGTAAAATTCAGTTTATTGTACGGAAGAAAGCGAAAACTCAATGTACCTGTTTTGAGGTTGAAGTTGACTGTATGTTTAAGCTTGTTAAATAAAACGACTTTTGTAACGAATTGAGGAGGATTGTACATCAATTTTACTTTACACTCGTTGAGTAAAAGAGTCTGTAAAAGAGCATCGTGCACAAGTGTAGTAATTTAACCTTAAATATATTTAACAGTCGGCTACGGTTTTGCCAGATTAAAGTTCACAGATATTAAGAATAGGACTCGCAAAGTGCATTTAGTATACTGTGCATTGATCAGTACGTTTTCTATCACGAATTTAGCAAACTGTACATGATTAATACGACTTTTGTAATGAATATAGAAGAATGGTACATTAATTTTATGTTATACTCGTGTAGAAAATTTTCTACATCCGTTCCCGTAAACGAACTTCCTACACTGTGTAGTAATTTCACCTACATTTTTGTACACGTTTTTTTTATTTTGAAAAATGCGCAGAATATAACAAATTTTGAATAGGCGTTTAGCAAAAAAATCTCGAGTGTAGTAGATTTTATGCCGAACACATATCCAAAATTCTTTATTTTGCGCACATTTTTGAAAATGAAAAAAACCAAAATCAAGATAAAGAAAAAAATCTGAAAAAATTCGTATGCATTCAAATAAATAAACATATCATTGTCATTAGAAAAAAAAGTTAGGCTGACTGATTGTTTGTTGAACAATTGTTTTTTTTCACCAATTTCTTAATAACATTTCGTGATTATTATTATGCGAAATCAATCTTTTCAGCACGTTTTATATGCATTATTTTTTTTCGTTTTTTATCCCATCGGTAATTGATCGAAATTGTCTCTGAAACTCACTTTTGGCGGGACTGTACGTATCCCACATCCTTAACTGTCTACAGTGAATCAGGGCCATATGACTTATACCAGCAGATCTGCGATAATCTTTACGGTCATATCAAAGAACGACGATCGCGTTTTTCGTCTTCCGGCTTGCGTAGAAATGCCACATTATTAGTTAGATGGAATAGCCCAGATCCACAAGGTAGATGCGTAGAACGCCCTCTTGGTTTTTCTTCAACAACCGGTGTTCGTAGCTTTGAGTCGCCCCGGGTGTTATCTTACGTTTTTTACGTACAACCTATCTATCAGTCTCTCTCTCTCTTCATCTTCTTCTTCTACCGCCAGGTTTAGTTTTCGTCGTATCTCTCCGCCCTTGTCGTCACCGCTAGTAGCTAGGTAAACGTAAGCACACACCGTCTTTGGCAATATCTTAAGCAGGGACCGTGCGCACCAGCCTCACTCTGTGCCTTCTCATCGCTTCAAGATTAGGAGTATGCATAGAACGACCTTAAGAGAAAAAACCTGCCAACCAGCGGCCGTTTATTACGCCAGAGACCAGGTATTTGTGGACACGCGGGACTGGCCTGGCTTAGGTCCCCTCATCTCGCCACATAGATAACAAGTCTTAGGGGGATATATGAAGACGCTTGAAGAATCGCACTTGGTCGTCGCAACTCTCCGTTTTTCCCTTTACTTTCGCCTAACCAACCTATGTCGATATTATTCACGCTTTTTATACGCTGTCACGGATTACACTCTTTATTTATTGGACAATTCTAGCAGGTTCCCGATATCTTGTACCGTCTTTTTGCTAGTCTCCAAATTTAGGATGTATCCATGATGTCTGGCATTTGGAACAATCATAAATAGCAAAGATATTAAACTGGCTAAAAAAAAACTTTATTTTTATTTTAGCCAGTTTAATATCTTTGCTATTTTAGACTATTTTATTTATTAGACCAGGTATTTGTGGACACGCGGGACTGGCCTGGCTTAGGTCCCCTCATCTCGCCACATAGATAACAAGTCTTAGGGGGATATATGAAGACGCTTGGAGAATCGCACTTGGTCGTCGCAACTCTCCCTTTTTCCCTTTACTTTCGCCCAACCAACCTATGTCGATATTATTCACGCTTTTTATACGCTGTCACGGATTACACTCTTTATTTATTGGACAATTCTAGCAGGTTCCGATATCTTGTACTTTCTTTTTGCTAGTCTCCAAATTTAGGATGTATCCATGATGTCAGGCATTTGGAACAATCATAAATAGCGAAGATATTAAACTGGCTAAAAAAAAACTTTATTTTTATTTTAGCCAGTTTGATATCTTTGCTATTTTAGACTATTTTATTTATTAGACCAGGTATTTGTGGACACGCGGGACTGGCCTGGCTTAGGTCCCCTCATCTCGCCGCATAGATAACAAGTCTTAGGGGGATATATGAAGACGCTTGAAGAATCGCACTTGGTCGTCGCAACTCTCCGTTTTTCCCTTTACTTTCGCCCAACCAACCTATGTCGATATTATTCACGCTTTTTATACGCTGTCACGGATTACACTCTTTATTTATTGGACAATTCTAGCAGGTTCCGATATCTTGTACCGTCTTTTTGCTAGTCTCCAAATTTAGGATGTATCCATGATGTCAGGCATTTGGAACAATCATAAATAGCAAAGATATTAAACTGGCTAAAAAAAAACTTTATTTTTATTTTAGCCAGTTTAATATCTTTGCTATTTTAGACTATTTTATTTATTAGACCAGGTATTTGTGGACACGCGGGACTGGCCTGGCTTAGGTCCCCTCATCTCGCCGCATAGATAACAAGTCTTAGGGGGATATATGAAGACGCTTGAAGAATCGCACTTGGTCGTCGCAACTCTCCCTTTTTCCCTTTACTTTCGCCCAACCAACCTATGTCGATATTATTCACGCTTTTTATACGCTGTCACGGATTACACTCTTTATTTATTGGACAATTCTAGCAGGTTCCGATATCTTGTACCGTCTTTTTGCTAGTCTCCAAATTTAGGATGTATCCATGATGTCTGGCATTTGGAACAATTAGAAATAGCAAAGATATTAAACTGGCTAAAAAAAACTTTATTTTTATTTTCGACTTCCAATCTAACGGAATCATAGTATATACATTTAGATTGAATCTCGCGAAAGAAGAATTCTGTGCGATTTTTTTTTTGTAGAGGTGCCGCAATGCAATTTTGTATTTGCTATTTGATCAGCGCGTAAAGCAACGATCTGTGGTGTTTGAATAAAGACAGGAAATTTTATTTGGGATGGATGGGACTTTCCTTCCCAGCGATTTGAGATTTATTCAATGTGTGTCCAATCGGGTAATTATAGAATCGTTTTGACTACACGAAATCAAGTTATTCGCCATCCAATATCGAGACATTTTTGATTTAATAAAATAATGTGAAAAAAACTAGTTTTGCTGAACGTATTCGAATGAAAATACATATAATACAATATATTTATACTCCAGTTAGAATTTACAAGCGAGTTATAAGTGCAAATTAAGTTGCGATAAAAAAATCGTATAACAGTGGTTTAAGGTAGTCGAAGTGGTACAGTTCCTTCAAACGTGAGTTTCAGAGAAATTCAAGAAACTTCTCAATGGGAGAAAACGCTGATAAAATCAAGGATGACAGAGTCACTGCAAATTGCGATTGTTTTTTTTTCACAATAATTCACAAAAAAAGCCTATCAACAGAATTTCTTTACAAAAAATGTCTATCGACAGAATTTCTTTACAGAAAATGTCCATCGATAGAATTTATTTACATCAAATGTCTGTCGACACAATTAACTCTAAAAAAATGTCTTTCAACAGCATTTCTCTACAGAAATTGTCTATTAACAGAATATTTTAATAAAATTATGTCTATCATCATATTTACATAGCGATATTATGTATATTTTAGCACGATAAAACTGAAGAGTTAGAAAAACGTTAATCGCAAGAATATCGTTCTTTACTTAACAATGTGTCAAAATAGGGATGTATGCACCCGAAGCGAGTGTGAAACCGCGTTTCTCGCACGGAGTGCGATAAAGATAATATGAAAAATCCAGCTTATCATTACATAGGCAAAGATCCCCGTGAATTAATGAGACTTTTCCTCACCGTGTGGACAGCCAACTGATCAACTTGATCACGCGGATAATAAGTGATATCCCGCTGGCGTTAAAAGCATGATTCCTCGCCATCATGACGCGTCGATGCGGTCACCAATGCCCGTGGTTATTGTGCGCTCACATTGCATTGGTTACGACTACGAAGAGCCACAATCCGGCAATTATTGGCTAGAGTTGGACGGGCGCGATCGCGTGACTATGATAAATCTACGATAGCCGTGGGGAATTTATTACGTGTGCGCCTGGCGCGAATGTGATCCGGCGGTGTGTGGCTCTCGATATGGTCCCGGTACGACGATGACCATATATACCATGGGGTGAATATGACCGTGGACGTCGAAGGGTGTGAAAAAGGGCGTCACGTCGACCGTCCGTCTCCAGGCCATTCCCTCAACGGGAATTCTATCGTTTGCCGGCCGCTAACGATAAAAAGCTCATGCGCTACATTATCATGGGGGAAGAAAGAGAAATCTGTAAATGGCCGATCTTTTGGGGCTGCATATGCATCCGATATTTCGAACCTCCATTTTTGCAGCTCTGTCCCGTGACGAATCCAAATTCAACGCGACTATAATGTGGTCCACTGTATTCCGAAAATATGTTACTCGATAGAATGCGCATAGATTCAATGTCCATTCGCAGAGGCAATGGCGATAAAAAGAAAAGCGATAGATTATTAGGGAGAGGCTGCGATTGATTGCAGCGACTTTTGCCGGAATCCGAATAGTGTTATTACTCATTACCGTTGTGGCACTTTAATGTTACACGGGCAATTAATGATGGATGATATGTACAGTCACGCCAAAAGTGAGTTTTGAAGACAATTTCGATCACTTCACGATGGGATAAGAATCGGACAAAAATAATGCTTTTTAATTTTGACAACTAGTTACCATATTTTAGTTCCTGTCAACCAAAGTGTCTAAGGCTTTGGTATTGTTAAGTGTATTCAAAATGAGGATGCAAAGTAAAACCTCACCCATTGCTTTGTCAATACATCATGTATAATTTCCATCTTTCGGAAAGTTTCCTCTATAAGAAAGCCAAAAATAGAACAAATAAACTTCCTCATAGAAGCAGCTTTGCAAAAGATGAAAATTTACGAGTAAGCAATGTACAAAGTTCCACTTTCCACTCTTATTTAGACCTACTTATCTGTGCCAAGGTCATGTAACCTTCCAATAAACTTACCACGTTTCGTCGAAATCCATCAAAATGAAGAGTCAGCACTCAATAGCATATCTCACATTTCCTGCAATAGATTTTTCCGATACGACCATCATATTCAGTTTCGCCATTTTTATTTTCCATTTCGCTAAACCGAGAGGTCAAGAGGTCGAATTATTCGCTCGTGTGCTTCGTCCATTGACGCTGATGGTAACAACGGTACCGTACATTTCATCGAGATCTATTGCTATTGTTCTGAAGGACCCTTCGTCAAGGGAAGAGTCCAATGCAAGTTTACTCAAGCTTAGAATTGCGCGAGCGGCTGTGAGCCGGAATTAAGTTGGTATCTTAATAGTCTTTCACCGCTTAGCTACGATATAGTCGTCGTTGTCGTTTACGAATGACCCTAACCTATAAGAAGTGATATTTCCGAAGGACGCAGGACAACATGAGAGACCCTACTCCAATTCTCTCGCTGCAATTGCGCCAGTTGCATCACAACCCCACGTACAAACTGCGCAATCCTCCCTGTGGACGTTATACGAGCGCGATCAATCAGGAGTATCGCGCGAGGGTGAAATAGCCTCGAATGTCTCTAACTAATGTGATTCAACACTGACCACCAACCGAACGAACCGTGAGATTGGATAGTGCAGACGACGGGACACGTAATTACGTCAACGTGAAATACCAAAAGCAACTTACTGAAAAATCAAATTAGCTCTTCAACAAGAACATCAATTATTTGATGCTTATATTACACTTTGTGGAACCTTGAGTTGAGTGAACAAATCATTTTTTTTATTCCAAATTAATCTACATTGTGAGTGTACGATGTGAAGAAAGCTCCGCTTTTCGTCCATTACTGAAGACTCTAACTAATGTGATTCAACACTGACCACCAACCGAACGAACCGTGAGATTGGATAGTGCAGACGACAGGACGCGCAATTACGTCAACGTGTAATACCAAAAGCAACTTACTGAAAAATCAAATTAGCTCTTCAACAAGAACATCAATTATTTGATGCTTATATTACACTTTGTGGAACCTTGAGTTGAGTGAACAAATCATTTTTTTTATTCCAAATTAATCTACATTGTGAGTGTACGATGGGAAGAAAGCTTCGCTTTTCGTCCATTACTGAAGACTCTAACTAATGTGATTCAACACTGACCACCAACCGAACGAACCGTGAGATTGGATAGTGCAGACGACAGGACGCGCAATTACGTCAACGTGTAATACCAAAAGCAACTTACTGAAAAATCAAATTAGCTCTTCAACAGGAACATCGATTATTTGATGCTTATATTACACTTTGTGGAACCTTGAGTTGAGTGAACAAATCATTTTTTTTATTCCAAATTAATCTACATTGTGAGTGTACGATGTGAAGAAAGCTCCGCTTTTCGTCCATTACTGAAGACTCTAACTAATGTGATTCAACACTGACCACCAACCGAACGAACTGGGAGATTGGATAGTGCAGACGACGGGACACGTAATTACGTCAACGTGTAATACCAAAAGCAACTTACTGAAAAATCAAATTAGCTCTTCAACAAGAACATCAATTATTTGATGCTTATATTACACTTTGTGGAACCTTGAGTTGAATGAACAAATCATTTTTTTGATTCCAAACAAATTATTACATTTTGCAAGGAAATATGGGACTTTCTATAGGGAATCAACTGATTCATATACCTTATAAATCGATCAATTATTGTGGAGACAATTAATAATTGAAAATACAAACTCTTGCAGATTTCGTTCTCCCCTAAACTAATCCACGTTGTAAGAGTACCTTATTTATAACCAAACGCACCCAGAAAAAAGATTGAGTAATATCAACTAAAATAGTATATTCAACATTTGTTCATTTCAATCAACGAAAATTTGCTTTCCCTGGAACAATTATGTGTTTCATTCAATTTTGCAGTTTATTTATTTCGAACATATTTATTTATTTAAAGCAGTTTTTACTGTGCAGTGGACACTAAATAGATATTATATTCGTTCGTATAATAGCAATAATCAATGTCGATAAATAAATAAATAACACATCTAAGAATTCGAAAGATTAACGTGATTGATGATTTCTCGACATGCTTAAGCCTCGGAAACTGTTTGTTATTTTTCTTCCTTATTTCTCGAAGAAAGGATAAGACCTAGAGAGAACAGGTAAAATATACGCTGGAGGCAAGTGTGGAAGGAGTTTTTCAAAAAGTAGCAACACAGAAGGATTATTGGATTTCCGAGATAAAAAATAAATATGAAAAGCAGTTATAATCGTAAGCGTGGAGGCAGAGTAAACAAAATCGGGGCTTGAAGACGATCGAGAAGATGGACGTATCGAATGGCACAAGCAACAAAACTTCCGGCAATACTTTTGTCCCGATGAGAGACGGCGTAACCGCAAACGGGCAAAACGATTATTCTTGGGACAAGTTGCTAGAGAACGAGTCGTCTCTTCAGCATCGTCTTTTGTCGGTCGTCAGAGAGAGTTGACAAAACATGACAATCATAACCGGCCGAGTCCCGTAACTCTCCCGTTCACTGGTTGCAATGTCCTGCGGGATATATTCGAAGGCGCTTTTCCCGGATCGCCACAAAGCCTCCAGTGAAAGGGATCACGACCGGCAGACAAATATTATTTTGACGAGAAGTTTTCCGCTCGAAAGAATCATCCAGCCGTAACCTCTCATGCTTTTATATACCAAATTCCATTACGAAACATGTCCTGTAAAGTATTCACGATACGTCAAACGCTTTTTCTTACACAATTCCTGTTTTCGCCTAACCATTTAAATTACTACACATATTTGTCAAGCGGAATGGTCGGAATTTCGTATTCTTGAATTTGTAGCATAACCAGTTATATTCTGGTTAGTTTCTGTAGCGTCATACTGTAGGAAAGTCATTTTTATAAATACTTATTTCTAATTGGTGGTTAATACTGTCCCATCAATATTCAATGATGACGGGACTTATTGTGTGTTAAGAACTCGCCACACTGAGAGAAAATTATGGTAACCATAAAGTGATAAATATTCATTTGTTGGTACAAACATAATTGTTACCACTTAATTAGTTGTTACAACTATTTTTATAGTCACTGTAACTATAAACGGACTGAAAATTAATAGTTGTCACTTTATAGTGGACTGTACCATGACAATTTCTTTCAGTGCAGATATTGTTTTTACTTTCTTATTACATACGACGTATGTGAATAGAAAAACCAATGGAATCCGAACAAAGGAATCTAAGATTTTCATGGAAATACATGGCTTAAGTGTCCCAGACTAAAAAATACTCAATAGCTCATTTCTGTCTGACTGTCAGTCTGTCTGTCGTCTGTATGTACCGTCAGAAACCACAATAACTTTTGAAAAAAATTGTGAATCGCAATGAAATTACTGCTACGCTACATCACCGTTGTACTTTACATTCTAAAAACCAAGCGTATTGCAAGGGCGTAATTTCCTATTTTTGGCATCTAGACGCCTTTTCACACACTTTCAAGCATGTTGCGTTTACGTATCATTTCCAAGGATGACTTTGGAAGTGGGTAAAAAGGTGTCACAATGTGTAAGATAGGAAATAACCTAACTGCAACACGCTTCAGTTTTTATTGTGTAACGACTATAATCCAACATTACAACTGCAATGACCGAAAAATATAAAAAGGAGAGAAACTTTGCTTTGACTGAAGCACAAGTCAATTAACCGTGAATAAGCAAATATGAGCCGGGGAGAAAGAGAACTTTGTAACAATGTACCGAACACGTCTACATTGTGAGTGTACGATGTGAAGAAAGCTCCGCTTTTCGTCCATTACTGAAGACGAAAAAAAAAAGCAACTTCGGGTAAAAGAGTAACGCGAACCAAGCTCTTTTCCGCGGTAACATTATGCGCTTTATGATCACCTCAAGGCGAGACGTCGACAGGCGCTCGAGGACCGCCAACGAAA
Organism: Tromatobia lineatoria; assembly: GCA_949699805.1. Classification (NCBI taxonomy): domain Eukaryota; kingdom Metazoa; phylum Arthropoda; class Insecta; order Hymenoptera; family Ichneumonidae; genus Tromatobia; species Tromatobia lineatoria. The sequence goes on from OX453054.1 coordinate 6,662,878, forward strand.
TATAATACTCGTTACGACATCGTAAAAGAACCTTTTAACGCGCGCTCGCGCCTCCACGTACGTTCAAGTTCCAAGCTCTCGTCGACGTCGTCGTCGACAACGTCCTTGCGTCTTCTCTTCATCCTACGAAAGGTGAAAGCCTGCCATGCAGGAAATACGTCCTGCTGAGGCCTTCGGATGGATGTTTTATGCCAAGACGAAGCGGCCCAAGACGTAAATTTTTATTTTTCTTACACGACCTCACTCTATTTCTTTCGGTATTATTACTTTCATCGCCTCCCTGTTTCACCTCCCAAACTTCGTCTGATGTTACCAACAACAGAGCCGAGAATGAGTAAACATTGTTATCGACTGCTTAAAAAAAGGCTTTTTTATATTTTGATAGTTACAGCGATTGATAAATGTTTTTACCCTACGAGAACTTATGTTGATACTAGACCAATTATTTTTCGGTCCTTGCAGCCTGCCGTATTTAAATTTATTTTCGGGAATAGGAAAGTCGTCATCTTAACTATTTGAATGACAAATTGTTATTCTATTTGCGTAGTAAACAATAGCCAATTTAATCACACTCGAATAATTGATGATAGATATTTACGCAAATGAGGACGTAATAAGTATATTCGAACGCGGCCGGAGACGTAGATTTTTATTCTTCTTACACGACCTCACTCTATTTCTTTCGTTATTATTACTTTCATCACCTGCCGATTCCACGCCCTAACTACGTCTGAAGTAACTAACGACAGAGCTGGAAATGAGTAAGAGTTGTTATTGACTGAAAGGCTTTTTTATTTCCAGAAAATTTGAGAGCTGTATCTTCAAAACTGCGTGTGCTATCGAGGCAACAAGAATGTGAACACACGCACACGCAAATGCGCACACACACGCGCACGCACACTCTCATGCGCACGCACATGCGCACGTACACATTCGCACGCACACGCACATGCGCACGCACACGCACACATTTCGTACAAATCATTCTTCTCGACGTTTTAGAGACTTTTGTTCATCCCGAACTGAAAATCTGTAAAAAAAATTCTTTACGACAACAAAGCTTTTCGTACGGTTTAGCAAAAGGGAAAATTTAAACAATTTCGCGTATATAAGACCTCAGGGTAGCCGCCTTGATACGTGCTGATCAAATCATTGCTAAGCATTAAGAACCGTTTCTACAAATTTTGAGGTTAAGTTGACGGTCCGATAAACTCCATCAGGCATCAGCGTGTGTTTTTGATACATAAATGAATCATCGATCATGACGAGCAATAACTCAGTTTATTGATTGAAAGATGCTCTAACGATTAAACGAAGGGATTTTTCAGTTGTGTAATTTAAAAAAAAACTATACAATGTACTAGTTGGTAGTCTAAATTTTATTTTTCAGCAACATCGATTTCATGAGGCGTTGCCAGTTTATTGAATGGTATGGCACAACATTGTTTCGCAGTGACATCAAGTTCGGCTCATGAAATGCGGAATTCTTGTGCGATGTGTGCACAGCAATCCAAAGAGCTCGGGGCTTTAGCCGCCGTTTATAGCCACGGAATATAATTCCACTGGAGTGGATCAGCCGCTTCGCGGATATCGCCGAGGGAGTGTAGTACTACACGTGGACACGTGCTGCCGGTGACAGGTTTATGACACTTGGAAGAACTCTGTCCTGACGTAATCCTCGAGAAGGACGCTAGATGGAAGAAAGGAAAAGTGAACGTTCTCGATATAGAAGGGTGGCTTCGGTGTAATCGTGGGAGAACGAGTGAAGAACCGTTATTCCCGAACTAAATCGACGGAACGATCGATTATCGAAACGGATTACGCCACCCACTCACAACCATAAATATAGACATTGAACATCCATTGTATATCAGTTTACAATCGAAAATTCTATCTAGTAGAGTTAGAGAATTTTGTAACAAGATATAGATCTAAAGAACACATCAATGTCAATCAATATGGCGGAAACATGGTTTTTTATGAGTTTTGAATATTCTGAAAAAAAAAGTTTGCACGCTATCCCGTGAAGAAATCTTATCAGGGTTTTGCTAAGGCCCTGATTAATTTTCCCTAATTAATCTCCTCGGACTTGTTATTTTTTTTTACAAGTATGATGCAGATGTAGAAAGCAAAACTTTCTCATAGAATCTTGTGATTTCTTGTAGAAAAATTCTAGAACTTTATGCAAATGAGCAAATTGGAGAAATCTTGTACTTAGTTCTAGAAATTCGTATTTTGTTGTTGAAACGGCGAACAAAGTTGTAGTTTTTCTTCGGTAGAGTAGATTTTGGACTGAAACTTTGTACGTAAATAAATTTCCATTAAACGGTCATGCGTTCCCAATTTGACGAGAGTGGTTCTAATTGGTAATTTGGCTTGACCATAGAGAAAGCTTTGTTTCGTGGACTTTTTTTCCGAGATTTTGTACGTAAATAGATAGGCTATGAAGTCATTATATGTACTAAATTTAATTAGAATCGGTTAAGTGATTCCATTTTTATTGCATTTTTTAATGTCTGCAAATACTTCAACTCCTGAAAATTCTGAGATTGCCGGTTGTGATCCTCGTCATAATTTCACAATTATTAGTTATCAATTAATTGAATCAAATGACCTGTCGCCATTCTGCTAAATTTCTATTTTAGTGAATAACAAAGAACAAAACGCCGTCGTACAAAAAGAAGGTTTTGAATTTTTTCACAGATTTATCTTCAATTTTGTACATACATAAACTATCAGCAAAAAAGATTTGAGTACAATTATAATCGAAAAAGATTTAAGTACAAATCTGACGCAAATCTGTCACGTGGTTTAAGTGAATAAAAAATTTACACGAATCGGTCGAACAATAAAACATTTATCAGACTGAATTTTTGGACAAATGTCTTGACAGTTTTTGCTTAATGAACTTTTAGTAAAACATTTTTTTATCTTGTATCCAATTGAAGTGCTGATTATTGCAGATAAATATTAAATTATTAAAAAATCTTTAATTTGCTATCTGTGAATCTTAGGCATTATTTTTTTAGCAGCTGTTCGAGTCTCGAGTTCGAGTTCGAGTGAAAAGAAAATGTTGAAAAAATTCTGCACAGTCCCTTTGACAGTTAGGTCAGTTTGCCCTCGTCGTATTGTTCCAAATATCGCTAAAATACGATAGCATAAAGCCATAAACCGTATTTTAACATTTTTAGCCGGAGCTCATCTAATTTTCTTTTGGGTTTGCTGGCCAGCACCCAGCGCACTATACTTTTGCTGCTAGCGTAGAAGGGCGTCATATAGAACAGCGGTGTGCCCCCGTTGAAGCATGCAAATTTCCGTTTCCTCAAGGAGCAAAGACGTCGAGGCCACCGAGGTAGATTCCGGCGCGGACCCTGCGGAAAACATATAATTCCGTCCTTCAATAGAGGCATGGACCGGTAAAACGGTTAATTTTTAACGACACTGACTTGCCGAACCTCCCATAGTTTCGTACACATTTCCCAGGAAGCAATGTGGGCGTGCAAAAGAAAGGAAAAGAAAAATAGTATGCATTTTCTAGAAACATGATTTTCTCAGCAGTGATTTTGCCAATTATTTTCACCACGATACCCAAATTCAGTTCTAGTGCGTTATGTACATTGAGATAAATATATAATTAGAAGGACGAAATTGTTTTAATTGAATCATTTTTGTAGCAGCATTCAGAAAAATTAATTCATTGAATACAGTTTTTAAACTGTACACGACTTGTAAAAGTATTATATTTAAAATGTATTCACAATAATGAGTTTTTGAAACAGAAATATATTTTAAAAATGTATTCAATCTATAATTCAGATATATATGTTGCATATTCGACGTATATTTCATATGTAATTTCTCATAGACTCTTCATGTACTTGCGGCAAATCACATTCAAATATATTTTCAGGTACTTAGAAAAATGTACGAAATCTACATTTATCGTACAGGTCAAAAGTATTCTCCATACATATTAAATATACTTTCAAATAAAATTTTGACAAAAAAATATTTTACATATTTTAAATACATCTTTCAATATTGTTCAAATATATTTTATTTTTATATGGGTTACGATAGATTTGGTTTAGTCAGTAGTTTTTCCTATTCAAGTTTATTGATGATGAACTATCGTCAAATAAACCCAAATAATTTGCCTGACGTAGATCTGACAGTGGACGTGGTCCATAATTTTGACTTTATGCGACCACCTTGTTGGATTATGTTAGGGAAAGGACTTCAACCTTGCTCCGGTCATTTTAAAATTCAAGACGAAATTTTTCCGCCGCGATACCATTTCCTTCCGAAAGACGGATCGTTAAGGAATTTCCAGGACAGCTCACAAATCAACCCAAGGAACGATGAGAGCGGGAAGCGTAAGAAATTTACGTATAGGATTGGGTAGAAGGCGGCGGCTAAAACTCGGTTGGTAACAGGCCAAAAAGTGCCGCATACAAACAGGAAAACAATAGTAACGGTACTGCTCCAGATTTTCACGCCTGTTAAATGTAAAACGTGGAAACGAGCAGCGAGGTGCTATATGCACTATATTTCGTCCTTGAGACGCGACAACACAGATCGAATCGTTTTACCTATAACATGATACATAATTCTAGTTCCTTTCGACGTTTCTGACGCGTAGACGCTGTTTTCAAGAAACGCATTATAAAGGACGGCCTCGAGAATTTTCAAGCTGTTTTCCGATTTTAGCATTCGTACAAGATCGTAACTAAGCTATTTACATATTTTGCTGTGAAAAGTTTGTCTTTCCTCTTAAGAGATCATTTTCCAAAGGCTTTTTTGTCCGAATAATTCAAGCTTTGTATTTATTAAAAAATACAAATTATTTTTCATCAAAGTTATTTTGCACTGAATAAAAATGCATTTTTTTTTAGTTTATCGCACGCACTCAATGTGAAAGTATAGGAAGAGAAAAGATTTGATTGATTACAAAAAAAACGGATGGATTGATTTTTAAAGAAATGGATGCGGCCGAAAAATTTCTTTGATTTCAATGACATGTTGCATTTGAGTGCAAAGAAATCGACATGGTCGGTAAAGGAATGGTTACTTAATAAGCATACAATGTAGAAATAGTTTTCTAGATTCAGAGAATCCGTTTCCTTAGTTTATAGGAACGATATATCGTTGAAAACTTGTGTTTAAGCTCTTCGCATCGAGACGTTACCGTGTTCCTTGATTTCGTGGCACCCAATCTGCCGATCGATAGCGAGATCACATCAGTCACGTAATTACAAGCGAAAAACCGACGATCGGATATCGGCGTTTGTTTAAATAAGTGATTAAAATGATACTTGAAATTGAGGAAACTGATTAATCTTGTCACGTTCAGCCAAGTTGAGCTCTTCAAAAAGTTGAGGATGGACCTTTTTCAAATGACTTCTCACAGCAGTTTTATTACTGTTCTTCATTTTGATCACTTGCTTATTCCCCGATTTTTCGACGCAACTCTTGCAAATAGCAATTTTAGTAGAATTGTCATTCCAACGAAAATCAAAGTATTTCAAATATTTATTTGACTATTGAGAGGAGAGAAAAGAACAGAGAGTATGAATATTATTTCAAACATCTAGAAGATAAAATTATAATTAGTCTAGATTTTACAAATTTACAAATATTCATAAATATTTACAGTAACTTATTTCATCCGCTTATGCGGCAGTTCCTGATTTTCATCATTCTCAGTTTTTTTCCTCCATAATCCGTATTCAAGAAATCCCTCAATATTCTTGAAATGTCGTTATGTCAAGATCTTGACACATTGAACGATATCAAATGAGCATCTTGTATCTCAAGATTGTATTCACGCCTGTAGAAAGAAATCGAAATTCGTTTGTTCATGCGACGATTTATTGACGACATAATCTCTCAAATTGTATCGTCTTTCTTGAGGTCATCACTACAACGGATTCCGTCAATTTATTACACTTTTTCTTGTGGTGCATTGTCATAATCCGTTGTATTCAAACTCCAGTATTTCATTTCATTGGCGGAAAGTATCGAGGATTCAACGAAACTTTTCTCTCTCGGTGCAACGTGATTCAGCGTATAAATCAAACGAGAAATGGTGACATCTTAGGAACGTGAGCGGGCCGAGCGGTCGTTTAAGCCACAGGCCAAACAGGACAAGTTCGGTAAACCACTCTGAAGGCGTTATCTGTTTGCCAAAGTTCGTGGGCGCGCAACCCCAGCTCGCCCTTCTCTGTTGCACCGATCACGAACAGATCCGAGTGTGTGAGAGCTTATAATATACTACGAGGCGTTTTGCCCTCAACCCGCAAAACGATAATATTGCGACAAGCCCGACGCATAATATTTGCCTGTTTGTTTTCGACCCCGCCAAACCGGACACGCTTGTATCTTTCTAGCACTTTCTATTCTGGCTGATGAGCCGACACCCAACGAGATCATAGGGTTTCCCGTCTGAACAACGTTCGTGTCGGTTAATCGCCACGAAAGATCTGCAAACATTTGCCATTTTCAAACATCTGTTTTACGATCACGGTTTTTTGCTTGTTGCCGAAACAGAGAGGATTGAACGGCGTGAAATGTAATGATTAATTTGAAGGGATGAAAGAGTCTGATTGAGAGGGAATTAGAACAATTTTTTGTAAACAGAAGTGGTGCGTAATCCTCGCATTTCTGAGCCCTTTTTCTTTTCTTAGCAAATCGGCATGAAAGATCTGAAAACATTTGTTGTCCTCGAAAATCTGTTCGACTATCTCGGTTTTTTCTTGTCGCTGAAACAGCAAGGATTAAACGGCGTAAAATCTAATGATAAATTTGAAGGGATGTAAAAGTCTGATTGAGAGGGAATTAGAACAATTTTTTGTAAACAAATGTGTTGACATTGACAAAGACATGCAAACATTTGTTATCCTGGAAAATCTTTTCGATTATTACGTTTTTTGCTTGTTGCCGAAACGACGAGGATTAAAAGGCGTAAAATCTAATGATAAATTCTGAGCAAAATTATCGTCTGATCAAAAGTGAAATAGGTCAACTGTAATAAAAAATAAAAAATTTCATAATCCTTGAATTTCCGAGCCCTTTTTTCGTTATATAAAATCCACAAAAATCACTTTTTGTCACAAGTTGTTTGGTACATCGTGGGACTGGATAAGAAAGCAGTATGACCAGGAGGTGCATACAAAATAAAAATAAATCCATTTTTTGATATCATATTCCACCAAATATTGACAAGAATTTGTAGCTTCTTCCTCTCATTTAGCTTTAGCAGGTTCGAGAATGTCAGGTTTACTTTCATGCATGATAAAGTCTATTTATCGTGCATCTAAAAAAACTATTATTGTTCCTGGATTATAAAATTATATTTTGAGTTCGTAGACGCCATTACCCGTCACATTTGTTATGTTCTGTATAAGATTCGAGTAACATTAGATAAAAAAAATTTCGACAATTTCAACACTCTATAAGATTCGAACCACTGTTCCATTGTGGGCAATTTTAATTCCAAGCAACATTAAGAGTTTTTACACTTATGATGGATTCTTTAGGTAAATGTCATTGATTTTACGAAAGCTAAAGTGCGTACGCCTTTTTTTTAATTTAAAAAGTCACAAAATAACAATTTCTGCATACATTTTGTGAAAAATTGCAACAGTCAAAGACAAACTGCTGCTTCACTTAGCTCAATCGGTTGAACGGTTCTTGAGTTACAGGTGATTGAAATTTCACACGCACACGCACACGCTCACGCTCACGCACACGCTCACACACACGCTCACACACACGCTCACACACACGCTCACACACACGCACAAACGCAAACTCACGCGCAAATACAAAGACGGACACGGACTCTTCATCAAAACCACTTTTCTCGATGTTTTAGACAATTCTGAGTATTCTGTGACAAAAATCGCGGAAAATTTTCGTTCCATGAAAACGTAGTTTCCTCAATGACGCAAAAAATGTTTAGATTCTTTATAGAAATAAGCTTTTGATTGATAACTTTGTTATTCCCGATACGTATTCACTATTAAGTCATGTCCTCGTCGGTAAGAATTATCAAGACTGCAAAGTATTCTTAACCTGCAGACGGCCGGAAAGTGCCGATCGGCATCACTTCAAGATCCAGCCTTTATATCAGGTTCATTGGTAACTTTTTCTATGTAAATGGTTTCCAAAGTATGAATTATGCACGCTCACCAATGGCGACCGCCTGCAGGTTAATCCATTTGCATGGGAATATGTCTCATCGGTAACGCTTATAAATGGATTTATTTAGACAAAGTTACAGTTAACGATACATACATACAACAATACAGCGGTATGTATTGTTTTTATGAATGGTAATTACGATACCAATAAACACAATTTTTTTGTACGTTGGGAAATTATATATTTTCGCACCGATAAAATTGAAAGGAAAAGAAACGGGTTAAAATAGTGATGTGTTGTCATGCTGAAGGAACTTAACGAACGCTCGATGCACAAAAAATGAAGTCCATTGTCATTAATTACCAGGAACTGGTATGACTTCTAAAAAGGTCTTCCGAGGATTTTACGAAATAATCGTAAAATCGTAGTAATCCTTGTTTTTATGACAAAGTTAAAACGTGGACGAAATCGAAATGGAAAGAACAAGACTCAAGTATACGAAAAAGTCAACTCGACAGAAATTACAAATGGAGCGGTTTTTACCCTAATCCGGCCTTAATGCTATTTAACAAGAATGAACGCGACGTGCAGACGGCCTACCTTTTTTTATGGCGTGACTCCGGTCGCTATATTGTAAAGTGGACAAAAAAAAGTTTAAAGCTAGTGCACAAGACGCAGGTAAAACAGTGACGAATAATGCTTCAACGAGTCGGTGAGTGATAGATGTACGGGTCGTTTTACATCAAATAGGACAAAATCTTTATCGAAACATCTCCGAATTGGCTTATGTTTTTTATTCACACGTTATTCTTATGGTAGTACATGGTGTCCACACCCAGAAAGAAGATTGAGTAATATTAACTAAAATTGTATATTCAACATTTGTTCAGTTCAATCAACGAATATTTGCTTTCCCTGGAACAAATATGTATTTCATTCAATTTTGCAGATTATTTATTTCGAACATATTTATTTATTCAAAGCAGTTTTTACTGTGCAGTGGAAATTAAATAGATATTATCTTCGTTCGTACTAAATAATTTCTTCATCCGGATATAATATCTAGTTAAAACGACTGAATACATGTATTCGATCTTTTTTATTCAAAATCAATTAGAACTTTCTTTTAAGCCAATACGTAATTATTTTCTTTAATCGTTAGCAATTACTTCTCTGTAATTGATTTTGTTATTGAAATCAACGTTTCGTTGATGATTTAGTAATGAAACACCAAACTTAACTCTAATACGTATTTATGTTCATCCATAGAGAACATTTGGTTCAATCGACTTGTCATATATTTATGTAAAAATATGTATTGTTTAATTCAACTTTTATGTAAGTGTCGAATTTTCATAATGGAAGACTATATAATGTGGAAGATTCTCGAAATACGCATTCCCGTTTTCTGTTCGTCAGTAACGGATTCATGATCGGTTTTATTTTTTATTTTTGAAAAAATTCCACTTAATCGATATTGACCTTAGAAAAATAGATTTTAAAAAATACATACAGCGTATTGGAAGCACATTAACAAACGTAACAACAAACACAAACAAACATTGAAAGAAACGAATGTACACGATCCATTTGGAATGAATTTACAAATTTATGTATTTTGTAAACAGAAAGAATAAATTATTTGACGGAAATATATTTTTCTTCGACACGAAGAAATGTATATTTCATTGAAACATATTTTTCTCTACGAAGTAATAAAGATATATTGCAATCAAATACATATTTTTTAGGTTTGAATATATTTATTAGTCGCCAGATGTATTACTTACAAATAAAAAAAATTATTCGAGTTGAATACAAGTCTTTTAGGTCAGCATTCAAATAAGAAAATTTATTTCCGATGCGTAGATTCTAGTCCAGTTAACTAGATATTTTTTCTGGATGCAAAGAAAGTCCCTAAAAAATTTCCATGCTATTTCCATGCTTTTTCCATGATTTTTCCATAACATAAAATTCCATAACATTTCCATGACGTCCACGATTTCCATGATCGCTGGACAACATGGATAGTCATGTATTGAATATAGGAAACAAAAAAAATTGTTTACGCATTATTTCTAGTTTTTTTCAGACAAATTTCTCTATGAGAAACTATGGTAATCAATTTTTGCTTCCCCATAGAGAAAGCTTTAAAAATAAGCCAAAAATAGTGAGAAAACAATTTGCAAAGTTTAATTTTGCAGCTTTATGTGAAGGTCAATTTCTAAAAAGTTTGAACTACATATCAAATCACGAGAAAAATGTGTACCTATTATTGCTGAATACTTCTGACGTAATGTATAAAATTTGAGTTGGTTATGTTATGAAATAATTCAAGCTTATCTTTTTCTAAACGTTACATTTCTGAGAAATTTGAACCATATTGCAGATTATAATGAAAGTATGTACCAATCATCACTAAATAGTTCTGGTTTCATGTACGAAATTTCAGTTCATCATGTCATGTTTTGCCAAAAAAAAGCATCAAAAACGTCAATTTTTCGAAAATTTCAAAACTCCGTAAAATCCGAACCGCTTTTCCGATTTCGATTTAATTTAATACCAAACAACATTAACAATACTTCGACGTTTGACTAATTATTCAGCAAATTATCGTTATTTTTACGAAAGCTAGAGCGCGCACGTAATTTTTTAGAAATATTCAAAAAACAAGAACTAACATTTCTGCATACTTTTTTTGGAAATTTGCAATGATCAAAAACAAGGAGGTACTTCACTTATTTTCTCCTGTGTTTTGAAGCTGACTGTCCTGACATAGAATTTTGAAGGAAAGAAAATTTCCATGAGAACGAAGCTTCTTTTATGCGGAAGCAAAATAAGTTAAGGAAACGCGACGAGAATTAGCTATTGGAAATAATCGTTAAAAAAATCTGAACAAATTTCAACAAATGCCTTTTTTTTTACTCTTCACAACATATTTTAAACCGAAAAAAAACATCGGCTTTGCCACTTTTTTTCGTGCCTTGCACACTTTTCTCAACAATCAAGCATAACAGATTGTATATTTTTTTTGCTATCCTAAAAAATCGGCAGTACTCAAAAATCGATGTTTCTCTGTTCAAAATATGTTGCAAAAAGTAAGAAAGGTCATCTAGATGATTTTTTTTTAAATTCCGTGATTATTGTCAATAGCAAACTTCCGCCATGATCCACTCTTTAATTTGTACACTGTAAAAAAAATTTACTTGTAATTTAATGTATCGGTACAGGAAGTTTTTATGCATAAACTAATACAATAAATTTTCTGTACAACTCGGATGTAAAATTGAAGTATGGTACAGTAATTTCAATAATTTACATTAAATTTGCTTTAAAAGTACATTAATTTTTATAATGCGCTGTAATTTTACTACAAATTTACATAAATTTAATCTCATAATTATGGTTAAATTTGAATTACAATTTAATGCATAAAAACTTCCAGTTTTTTTTACCAATGTATACGAAGTCTTAGCAACGTTGTCTTATTTGACGTAGAATGTCCCATATATATATATATGCATCAGTAAATTTCCTGACTTTCTTTAGAAAAATGTAAAAAAAAAAAAAAGGTTTCCATAAATATAGCAGTATCTTTTGTTGTACAATATAAAACAGTTTCGCACTATATAAGCGAGAGTGCTATATTTTCTCGATGCGAAGTACGTGAAATAATAATAGATTGGTTTTTGTTGCACCAGATTTTTACGAGGTAGCCTCTGTTTTGACTGAACGCCTCGAATTTAAGTGGGTATAGAAAATACATAGCGGTTCGAGGTGAGGATGGAAATTTTTGTCGCGTAAAGAGACTAAAAGATAATTACGGTGAAATTTCGAAAATCCAATTCACCGAATTGTATTTCTCATCCTGGCCATTTCGTGACCCACTCCTGAGGTCAAAATCCACGTGCTGCGCCGGTAAGGAAGACGTGAGTCAGAGAGAGACAGTGATATTCGGACAATGAAACTAAATCTTAGTTCCAGGTATTAGGCCTCACTCACTTGGAAACGCAAGGGTTATCCCGAAAATAAGCGTAGAGATTGTAAACGAATAAAAATTGTAATTGGTGCAAATGCGCAGACTCGTCGCGTTGAAAACTACGGGAACCCTAATAAATAGCCAGGACTCTACACTAACCTTCGGCACCCCGGGCCACCTTTTGATGGATAATCTTCACCCTACTGAAAAGTTCATTATTTTTACTAATAGGAAACTAGTTTTTTTCTAAAAAAAATTATTCATGTATTACATATAAATTTAGGCGTTCGCTAGTAACAACAAATCATTGAACAAATAAATCGGCATGTCATAATCGTTTTGCTGCACGAGGGAACAGATTTTGATTGAGGCGAAAGAAACGAATTGGTTGATTTTGTTTTTTAAGATTTTAATGAAATACTTAGTGCAATTTAATTCGAAAGAGATCATTTCATTGCCTGTGGAGAAACATTTACCTAGTGAGCATATGATAAAGAAACGGCTACATTTTTTTAAAGAAAAGTTTTCATTGATTAAAAAAAATGCGATTCATTGAAAAGATATACTTAATGGCAGCACGTGCTGGAAATTTCATCGTCCAATATTATACAGCTATAAAACCGTCTCTCGCGCCTAACCTCATTTTTTTGTTTTTTGGTTCTTTTGAACAAACGGGTTTGAATTTCAAGGAGCCTGTACTTTGACCCATTTCCCCAAAAAAAAAGTTCTCAAACTTTTGAGCTGTGGTGTGGAAAGTGCCGTTGCCTCTTTAGTGAAAGCAATGAAAAAAAACAGACGATTTCATTGGCTCAATGTCAATACTTTTCATTGAGCTTGAGATCGTCCAATGAGAAGATAGTTATCAAACTTAAGTATGTCTATTCATTGGCGAAGATTGCCGTGAACCAATAAAATATTTTCCCTCGATGTGTGTATCAGCTTCTTTCGCAAAGTTATACTTTTTCATATTTTTTTTTTTTTAAGAATGAAACCTTTTTACCTCTGTGTGTATTTTCTGTAATTCAGTAATGGTATTAAAACTTGGAATAGAAAAATGAAAACTTTATTTAAAGATTTAGGATTCATGGTATTCTAATAAATAAATAAATATCGAAATTATTTTGTCAATTCTTATATACTTAACATTTTAATTGAATTTTTAAATACATGTATCCAATTCCCAGCTGATCGTTAGTATTTTTATTTAATGGTTCAATACGTTTAGATAAAAATCCGTCGCAGCTAAAATTTGTCTAATGCCTTCTCCTGAAAGTGTAGCAGTTTTCAAGAAGCGATTTCGATTTTTTGCAAGGCAGTAATAATTTTTTTAGTGTGTAGTAATAAATAATAACTAATCATATGTAAAATAAAACTGCACCTTTACACTTAACTAACATATAAAGAATTTGACTAACACAGGATTTTGCAATGACTCTTGAGGGGCGAAATTAGAGCCAATACGGCCCTGGAACTCTGTGTGAAGCTAATAGTAGGCACAGGTATTTTTTATCGTCCGGCTCAAGAAGTCAAGTATTCATCGTGGTTTTTTACGGTTTTTTACGCCCCGAGTCTTGCGATATTTTTTTACCAAGTAGCGCTGTGAAAGAGAGGGATTTTCGGTAGAGGCGTTAAAAAACTAGAATGAAAAGTCGAGCGCCACTTTTTTACTCGGGTTTCCGCCGTTTTAACGAGTCATCGTAAACTGCCACTTTATTGAGCATCGTGGTTTTTTTTGTTGAGTCTCGTTCGCGCGTGAGGATTTTTGCTGAAGAAAAAAAGGGGAAAGGATGGTAGAGGTTGTACGATTGGCGGAGCTTAGGCTCCTGTGGTCTTGGTAGTTAAAGGATGCCTTGGTTGCAACTCTTTAAGCCTCTCCCATGGGACCCAGTCAGGTCCCGCGGGATGCTCAACAAAAGATGGCCCAGAGTTACCGGTCTACATGACTCGGGAAATGTCAAAGGATTACCGGACACGTTTACTTGCAGCATTCATCGCAGAACATCGCATTTTTCGATATTATGTATCTTTGCGAGGGATCGCTAAACGTTTGCTTCTCAGTTGCTGAATATTTTCGTTTCTCCTGGGACATTAGAGTCGATGCTACACCGGCAAAATCAAAAATGTTGTGACAGGCCAGCGTATTTTTATTCGCAAGAATTTAGCTTCTATTCGAAACTCATAAGCCGCGTGACTTGACCTACAGTAGATAAACATAGTATATGATTGACAGCGGCCGTGTATTATCAACATTAGTGTTTTGAGCTACGAGACTATTTCCACTCAATTGTTTGAGGCAGCTATGTATACTGACGTACGTCTTAGTCATAGACACTAGCAACTATCGTCATCGAAGAATAAAATTATTTGTTCTTTCTACATATTTCACAATTAAATTCATGAATAAACAAGTTTCATTCAATCATATTAGGTGATTGTTTTCAAGTTCGTAATCAATTTGATTATGATATTGGAACTAATTTGACTTATGTCTTGACTCGTCTGCCATTGGCTCTTTAAGGAGGTTCAGTGACGGCTACGCTAGTAGCATTCAAGTCTGTTTTACCGATCAGTATTTGGATGTTATCGATATGTCAATAACCGTTATTTTTTCGTGCTTTATTTTTAAGGACTGATTTTTTATGTCGGTGTATGTTAATCAATTTAATAAATATGCATATAATGCGATATTTCATGCGCGTTGTACGCCATGTTTTCGACGTTTGGCATCACCGCAATCTCTATATTTGTCGTCCGCCACATGTGCCGAACAGTGCCGCGTTTGGTATCGTTTCTATCGGGTGAAGATGTTGAAAGAAGGTGAAATAGAAAGTGATGACAATTCCCGAAGCTGTACGTAATGCTGTTCCTACTTCTTATTCGAACCTAGCATAGATTCCGTTCAAATTTCCGCGGGCATGCGGCGTCAATTTCCGACTTAGGTTGCGTCAATGATTCTGGTTACGTTTTATTCGGATCAGCTTATTAAAGTACAATTAATTGCGTCAAATTTAGGATTCGAGCGATCATTGTCATTGCAGAAGACTACTAGTATATACCGACCGATGGTAATTGTCGCGAATGTAGCTGATGAGCAACGTTGCCAAACTTCGGCACCATCTAGATTGCAGAATAATTTATAGATACATAATGTCTAATGTACATCTACTCCGTATATGTTCTGTATATGAAATGCATCAGCACGGAGAGAAAAGACAGTTAGGCCAACTCAGCTTTTATGAGTTGGCCAGAGTGAGTTGTTACAAAGATTTAGTTGGTGCCTATAACAATATCCGAAAAGTTGTCGGGACAACGAAAAGTGATTTTGCCCAACACGCTAGATGCATACCTCAGCTGGGCGACCGCTGCGCCCTCTCAACGGAGGTTTTGGTCCCTACTGTGGATATGCCGATTTCGCGCATGCCCGGCACATCAGCTGTCAGCCGCGGCAGATGATTTCACAGAGTTCTGAAACTTTTAATGTAAAATAATGCATTATTTTTTATGAAAAAAATGGATAATGGAATTCAAAACCACAAACCATGACTTTATTAATGAGTAATGGAGCAAAGGTCACCCATTATTTTATTAATGAATAATGGAGCAGAGATCCATCACCCATTATTTTATTAATGAGTAATAGAGCAGAGGTCGATCACCCATTATTTTAATAATGAGTAATGGAGCAGAAGTTCATCAGCAATTCTTTCATTAATGAGTAATGGAAGATGAATGCGAGTTCCATTACTCATTAATCAACGTTATATATTGCTGATTAAACACAACATAGTGAAGATTGCTCGGCCGGTTACGTGCCTACTTCTGCATCACGACTTTTCATCCTGATCTCGGATGTTACTAAAGAGAAGGTTATATTTATGGCACGTTGCAAAAATTGCAAGTGCAGGTTATGCATCAATTTACAACGGCAATGACACTCGACGATTTTCTTGTTGCTGGACGAACAATACATAGATAATATTGCGTATATACTATATCTTTTAAAAAGATGTGTACTTACATGCTTTCGTCTTACCAATTCTTTCTTAGGCGCACTTTACACTGTCGACAACAACGGGCAACTAACGCCGTTGACGATGTAAACACACTGAGCCGGCGCCGAACGTCCAGCGGTCACCGCGCGTCTTTCGTGTATAGCTAATGCACTGTTTAGAACTTTAACCTGTAGATGGAGAATGATTCCCAGACACAGGGTCTTATCAGCTACAACGTTGAGGATATCAGAATTTTATATTTTGTATATGTGAAATGTTCGTATTTCTTTCGGAACCAATTCCGTAACTATAGATTCTATTAATAAATTGAGAGATGAATTTCTTCATATACTGCGAATCGTAATCACTGTCTGCTGGAAGTCACGACCACTGTCAAGCTTTAAGATGTTTTCGAGATAATTTTACGTATACATCCTTACAAACTTTGGATTACTTACAGTACGGTTTCAAAACCGAAATATAGTAACGATTCTTGTGCGGCGGGCAACATACAGTAAAACACGACACAGTACTCTATAGGAAAATATAGAAATGGACGCCAGAAGCGTTGAATAAACCGAGTTTACTATACTAAGTCTGGCAATGATTACCAGACTCTTCTTTCCGTGTGCAGAGTTAATGTTCGCTAGATATAAGTAATAAACATAATAAATTACACGACAAAGCTTCCTTCACGGCGAAACCAAACATAATATTCAAAATAAAAAATAACAGAATTTTCAGGAAAGCTAGAAATTAATTTCTTATATTCATAAATATCTAATGAATATATTAGTACCTAATGTTGACATTCAAATTATTCAAGTATGTATAATTGTATACGTATAATCTGTTCTGGACATTCATGCATATATACCTGCATGTATACAGTACAAATATCTATATACTGGATATATTTGACACATTATGGACCTAAAATGGTTATACACCTAATATCTGATGCTGTATGGGAATTTTTTCGCTCGTGAAAATTTACGAATTACAATTATAAGTACAATATAATTCAGAACTTCGTTTACATTTAAGTGCATAAAGATAGCGGTAAAACGCAATTTGCCAAAAGTATTCTACTCTATATAAAATTTTTTTTTTTAAATCTATATAACACGATAGGAGCATTTGGTCGGATGACTCATGCGTGCCAGGTAAGTCAGTGTATAGCGCAAATGCGACCTCGTCTCAAAGAGAGACGAGTCTGCGGGAGTCTTGAGTAAAATAACGTTGGCAAGGGAGACATTAACGCGTTAAACGAAATACAAGTATATTTCGCTCACTCCTAGCCCATAAATAAATAAACTAATACAACATAATTGGAACACGTAAACAAAATTCAAGAATGTCTGCATGTATCGTGCAGAGGTTAGAGCCAAGGACAGATGGCTTTTATAATTCCTGCTAATAAATGTGGACGAGAGTGACCAGGCTGAAGTTGTTTGCTTGTGATGCGCAAAACGGGTCGTCTCGTCCCTTAGCGTAATTACTACAAGTTTTTAGGGCGGGTATATGAAGGTAGAAGGGATGGAAACGGGGAGGGATGTTTATGCGTTGAAGCGGCCTGACAGTACCGCGGAAATTCACATAAATTTTTTTCTTCTGTTTTCCAATAGCGGTATTTGTTAATCATTTACGTTAACATTTTTTTCCTCAAAATATTTAAAAACAATGGCTCTTGTTATTGTTAAAACTTTACCAAATTTCAATACAATACGAAACGACATCGGATGAGATATTAGAATTTTTTAATTCATTCAAAGATTGTTTCGGAAATTCTCTATTTTTACATATAATCCTAGAAAATCAATTCGGCTTTCATATATCGAGGTATTCGCGAAAAAAAGTCGAAAGTAAAAACAAAATCATTCTGATGATAAACAAAATAATAACTAAGAATTTATCTCACGTTAAGCTAAATTTAGAATCCGAAAATGATTATAAATAATAATAGGCATTATTACCGCATCTGTAAATACAATTGCATCGTTGAAGCCAAGAAGCGTTAATGGGGAAACCCTAGCGCACTCTAGCGGCCAACGCCTTCTGTCCGTCCGCCATCCGCTACCGGAAAGCCGACCAGACCGATCAGTACGGACACGCGGCGCTGAAAGGCTGGCAAACCCTTTGCCCTCGACTCATTATGTCGCATGATCACCGTGAAAACATGCCAGTCAACCCTTTACGTCGATGGCAGTGCTTAACCCCATGGCCTTCACTGCCCATGGCAACCGAAGGCTCGAAAGGGCACTGCGATGCGCTTACCTGAATTCACAGCGGGTGGGCACCGAAACCAAGCATTCCAGAGGGCAGCAGCATTAAAAAGGGAATTTATCTCAAATACCGGGTCCACGACATTCTTTAACTTAAAAAAAATCTATTATCGTCCTGTATGAGCTTCTTGTTGATAGTTATATGTCAGAATACTTTTAATTGCGTGAAATGTCCGGATGGGACTACTGAGAAAAAAATCGGTAGAATCGATAACATGTGCGTTTGCGAAAAACATATTTTGTCAGGTCTTATTGTTGCCTCGGCCGCAGTGGATGCATGATCAAATGTGTAATTCGGCTGTTGGCAGATGGTTTCCTAATAAAAAGTATTATATTGTTTAGACATTTTGATACTAAGTACGTTTATTGGATTATCGAATTATTTTTCGAATCTGGATTTCGGCTAAGCACAGATCAGTGTCCGAGGAAACAGGTCATCTATGAGAATCTTGCATTGGTAGAAAATAAGTGAAAAGCTACTGTGCAATATCCAGGTGAAATTTCCGATGAAATTTTTAACAAATGAACTCGATTACCGAGAATACCGCTCTGTGATTGGTTGAAAATAATCAAAATAAAACACCATTTATTCCTGATGTAAGGTACAACTTTTGTTTACAAAAATTGTCTTGAAGCCGTTCCATTACAATGTAGAATATCCAATATCAATGATCATAAAAATGATTGATAATTCGAATTTTGAAATTTTCTCTCCGTACCTCGGAAAAGTATCAGTTGAACATATTCAAGTAATCCTCTCAACAATTCGACCATGCGTAAATTTCTGTAGAGGGAAATCGTATAAAATTCCATAATGCCAAGCGTGTGTAAAGAAATGAGGCGAAATAATCGCTGCAGCATATGAGTATAAGGTAGAGTGTGGTCCGATGTTTAGCAACCCGTACCGTGGGAATCTTCCAGCTATATCCTTGCTATATCCTCAGGTTCGTGTACATGTACGTTTGGTAACACAACTCACCCCCACTTAACCTGTCCAACGGATTGGCCACTGGATCGACGAAGAGAGAAATAGAGAAGGAAGAAGCAGAGCATAGTAGATGCAATAATATCTGGACGCCGGGGTATGAAATTAGTAGATGGCTTAGAACCCAGGATGGACATAGCTGGAGCGGGCCAGCAGGGCCGGATTTAGCATGGTGGGGGCCTGGGGCTGCTTGATTATTTGGGGCCCTTAAAGAGATCGGGGGAGGCGAGGGGGGCGTTAATGTCATATGTTCTATAGGTTTAACACACTTCATTCTTAAATATATGCATACACCCAGAGAAATCGGCCTGAAGAGTTTGTTTGAATCCATTATGGGATGTATTTCGAATGAATAAAATTTTATTTAGATCAAATAGAGTCTATTTCGATCAGATGAAATTGCATTTAGATCAAATAGAGTCTATTTCGATCAGATGAAATTTCATTTAGATCAAATAGAGTCTATTTCGATCAGATGAAATTTCATTTAGATCAAATAGAGTCTATTTCGATCAGATGAAATTTCATTTAGATCATATAGAGTCTCTTTCGATCAGATGAAATTTCATTTAGATCAAATAAAGTCTATTTCGATCAGATGAACTTTCATTTAAATCAAATAGAATCTATTCCGATTGAAGAAAATCCTATTAGGCCGTCTATTGAATGAATAATCTATTTAATAGTCGGCCGAATAGAATTTTATCCAACCGAAATAGAGTTTATTTGATCTGAATAAAATTTCATCCGATCTTCATAGACTCTATTTAATTAAAATAAAACGTTATCTCTTCGAAATACATCTTCTTATTGATTCGAATAAACTCATCAGATCCATTTCTCTGAGTGTAGAATTCAATCAACCTACAACCAATCAAATAAAACATGAAAACACCAAACGAAATAATATGTATTGATCACAACATAGAAACATCGATAGATATTTAACACTTTATAACATTCGTAAATATTTCGGTGACACAGCTACATAGCTTTCTTACGAATCTTGACATTCACGAAATCTTCGATGATCTTATTATGATCAATCCTATTGAGGATATCACTTTCAATGGTGTAAATCGGTAGGTTCGACAGT
The DNA here is from genome assembly GCA_949699805.1 of Tromatobia lineatoria. Lineage (NCBI taxonomy): Eukaryota > Metazoa > Arthropoda > Insecta > Hymenoptera > Ichneumonidae > Tromatobia > Tromatobia lineatoria. The sequence goes on from OX453054.1 coordinate 6,683,360, forward strand.
CTGTTATTATCTCCATGCAAACTCTGTATTTGCTTTTAATAAGTTCCAGTTTCGAAAACGAACGCTTTACTTCACAATTCGCAATAGGCATCGACAAATACAATCTCACAGCAATACAGGTGTTTGGAAAAAAATGGTACCAGGTCCTTATCGGTTATAATTTTCAACAATGTTTCGGGGTAAATATCAGTGCTTTCCAAGAATTCAGGTTCACGCAGGTGCAGCAACTTGTGTGCAATCAAAGGACCTAGCAGCGACCCCTGCAACGTTGGTCACCGTGTTATAAAAGGCGCCACTCTCTATTTCCGTCTCCAACCCCAGAGAAATGCTTTAAGGCCGATCAAATTCGATGGCAATAACTTGAGAGCGCGGCAGCATTGAACAAATTTTATAATTTTTAGAAAAAAAAAAGCGGTACGTACGGGGGCCCCCAAATTTGCGGGGTCCAGGGCTGTAGCCCCAGTAGCCCCCCCCCCCCTCTCTAAATCCAGGCCTGCGGGCCAGAAAGGCCGTTTAGCAACAGGAGCCCTTTCAAGACTTGCCGGATCATTTTCAAAACTTCTAATCCCCATCCATTACACTCTACTTTAAGCTAGATCCCCTTTCCGTCGTTTTTGACTATCCGGACAAGAGCTGGGCGGAACTCCAAGTGGGTGAGGCTCAAAACATCGAAAGATAAAAAATCAGAACGACGGAAACATTGGATAAAAGAAAACTGACAATTGAAATTGTTACGTTGCTTCCCCGTTAATTTCTAACTTTCCCAAAAATTCTGTGATTCTTACTTACATTTATTATGTTTGGGTTAGCGGTCTAGAAAACTTTTTTGTGGGATTAAGCACAATTTGATTATATAAAAAATAATTAATTATTTAGTTGGATACATGGTCATTTTGCAATCTATCAGCAAATTGAATTTTCATCATCTTTGTCAAGATTCGAATTTTAAGGAGTCTCTTTATGTATATTGAGAAGATTAATTTGACTACCTTATGCAGGACATAAATCAAATTCCTTTAATTTCTAGCTAGCAAATATGCTAACTTAACAAAACATATTGTTAGCCCAGTAAAAAGATTTGTTAAGCTGACAATTTTGTCAGTTAGGTTAGCAAATAACGTAATATTGTCATTATTTTAGCGAAAGATTTGCTGACCTAGCAAAATCGGTCTTTCCGTGCAACTATAAAAAATTGGCTGCACGAGATAAAGATGAACAATTCCTAAAACTATAATTTCAGATTTAAAAAAAAAGTAAAAAACCCCAAACTTAATTTGATACCAGTTTGCTAAAAATTCTTTTGAATCAAAAGCCATCAAGTGACCGTTGAAATAAGTTTTCAATTTATCTCATCCTATGGATGACAAGCAATGCTATCCTCAATTTACCAGGAAGTAAATGAAACATGAAAAATTGGCCATATAGGCATAAAAGCTAATTGAGCACTAATCCCTATCGATCATTATCGAATCACCTGCAAAGCCCTTTGACGAGAATTCGTCAGGTCCTCTGGCATATTATTTTTAAACCTCGTCGAGATTAACCAGACCGTATGTATGATGACGAAGAAAGCCGTCATCGACTATGACATTATCTTCAATCTGGACCATTTGCAGGATCTCACTGGATGTTGCGAGTTCGGAGCTTTTGGAAAAAACGAGAGTGGTGTCTTTGACTGTCCAGAGGGCTTCCCACGCCACAAAGGCAGGTAGACGCAAGGCGACCCAAGGGTGATCCAGTGTGGCATCCACATATCCGTCAACCAGCGGATCCCCCAGCTGGATCGAATTTCACAATTAACAAATATAATATTACTCAACCCCAAGGATTCGGGGAGGCTTGACCATTCGGTGGTTTTGCTCTATGGAAAGCATCAATGGGAATGACGCATATATCCACAAAAAAGTGCATATATATATGTACACGTGAAATTTCGTTGAAAGAAGAAATTCAAGTTCTTCTCCCTTTCCGGTTTCGCTCGACTCTTGGGTTTAAAGGTCCATCACCCAAATAAGATGAGAGCAACCGGCACATATAGCATCTCGAATTACCTGTGCGCTAAATGCAGCATATCTTTTACACAATTTCTGTGGGATAGCACGTTGAGTCCAATAATTCAGCTATACGGCAAGAAGAATCTGTTAATTCTTTTTTTTTTTTTGCGAAAGATCAATCAATTTTCTAGTATTGGTCATATTGATTTATGTTTTAGATATCCTTTGTGATCAATGGTCCCCCGGGGAAAAAAAGTATGCTAATATAGTACATTACGATACTAGTGCGATTAAACTTTTTCGGGACGAGTGTGAGTTTGCAGCACGAGCTGAAGGCGAGTGTTGTAATCACACGAGATATATATACTTATATATCTCGTTATAACTTATATTTTTCATATAATTCTCAAGGCATTTTTTATGTATGCGGAAGTATATGTGAAGATATATTTTTTTGGAGAATTTCTATATGCATTTATGTAAAAAAAAATCTGTATTTGCATCAAATATAGATTTGTTAATAGTAAACAAGTCGGTATTTACGTAAAAAAAAAAGTTCCTCCACTATTATAAATCCGTTTTAGCATTGAATAAAGATTTTTTAAGAATAAAAAAATCCGAAATCCTTTAGACTTTTTTCAATATTGTTCATTCAAAGCGTTCTTTACACTTAAAGAAATCGTCATAGTACAGTTAACTATAAAGTGACAACTATTGATTTTTAGTCCTTTTATAGTTACGGTGACTATAAAAATAGTCGTGATAACTAATTAAGCGGTAACAACTATGTTTGTACCAACTACAAATGAATAGTTGTCACTTTATGGTTACTAATACCATAATTTTCTCTCAGTGTACTTACAACAAAGATCGAACAACTTGTGTAAAAAAAAATAACACAAGCAAATTGTTCATTTGTCGGAAATACCGTCAGCGTAAGTGTTTGTTATGAGAACACTAATATTTATTAACTGTTATTAAATATTGTAAAAGTTGACAAAAATTGAAGAAAAAAAAACGCTCAACTAAACTTATTTTGTTGTAATGAATAATCTCTTTTCTCAGTTTACAATTTTTTCGAACGTCTGGAGAAAAAAATAAATAACAAATAAGCGAAAATTAATAATGTACTTTAAAACGTTCACTGTTAAAAATTTTTGTATGAAATTTCATATACAAGTATGTATAAATATTAAATTATTCGTATATTAAGAACAATGCAATATTTGTCATTATTTACACACAAACATAAATTTGATATAACTTCGTATATTAAACGTGTTGTAAATCTAATAATATTTTCAACAGTGATATATTAATATTACAACAAAGTTTGTGAATTAACTTTTGCAATACACAGCTTATTAAATTTCAATGTCAGCTACATCAATTTCAACATTCAGGTATTGAAATTACAACAGAATTATAAAAATTTATATACATTATATATGAATTTGAATTTGGTATACCGCGTTTGTAAATTTGATATAACTTCGTATATTAAACGTGTTGTAAATTTAATAATATTTTCAACAGTGATATATTAATATTACAACAAAGTTTGTGAATCAACTTTTGCAATACACAGCTTATTAAATTTCAATGTCAGCTACATTAATTTCAACATACAGGTATAAAAATTAAAACAGAATTATAAAAATTTCTATACGTTATATATGAATTTGAATTTGGTATACCTCGTTTGTAAATTTGATATAACTTCGTATATTACACGTGTTGTAAATTTAATAATATTTTTAACAGTGTTATTGAGATGTTAGTTGCGAAAAGGTGGGAAAACCTCCTGTGGTGACGTATCGCTGATCCTTCATTGTATATGGCTAACCAGATGGCCGATCAGTGTCTTCTCGAGACTCCTTTACTCCATTCCGAAGAGATAAAGCTCCTACGCTACTGATATACAGCTCATTCCGAGCATCAACAACAGTAACGAAGCTTGTCTGCAGTACTTAAATGTAAGAGCATTAAACTGACCCAGTTCCATGAGATTTTCGAGTATTTACTCCTCGTTTGCGATCCTTTTGGTGCACCGCTTCGCAGAACGGATGAACCTGACAATATGGTGTTTGCTAATCCTTTCCACTAAACTGATTCGACTCACTATTACTCTAACCCAAAACAAGGATAAATGGTTAACCTGTTTTTGCCGATTTTGTCGAAACGGAAAAAATCCCATTTATCTACAGTTTAATTTTTTTTAACATGGCTGCATTTATTTTAGCAGAGCGTTAAAACTGGATCTCACGTGACATGATTGCTCGTTATTAATCAACGTTGAAGATCAAGTAGCTGGATTTTTATACGGAGCCTTTTTCTAATACTCTCTATAGTTTACAATAATTTGTTTGCAGTATTTATGCATCAACTATTCCTAAAGTCAGTGTAAAATGGTGCAAATTTGGAATTTTTCTTTTAACCCTAAAAATGAACTGGTCTAAATTTTGGAATGGAACATAGATCCACTATGAAATGCGTAAAAAACAGCATCTGTTTGTGGAAGATTGTGTAATGACCCTCTTTATGAAATGATAGATGAATTTCTATTCAGTTATATTATTTATAAAATTTTTATAGATGAGTTAATATACCCAAATGGAAGGCATATATGACATCCGATCTCTGTTCAAACATCAATCCGATTCGATTCACATGAAAGAATGATACAATTTACTTTGTATATCCTCGGAAATTTTTCTACGAATGGAATGTTGATTAACCATTAAACCTGCCGAGGTATGGATTTTACAACCTGTTGTCCATGTGACGCTAGGGTATTGATAAGATAACACACCTCTATACGGAAAATCCATATACATCGCCTATTTCTTATCCTTGATTCGAATTTCTCATGCCCCAAGAATTTTTCTTATTTACGAATGAAATCCCAATGCCAATAACCCTCGATGACGTATAATGCATCCTTTTCGTAATATTCCCATGGATTTCGCTGGTCACGCTGCTTCGAATGACATTCTTCACCATCAAAGAATGATAAAGCGTTTCAAACTATGTAACCCTTGCCAGGTAGCATTGCCGATCGTTTTCATCCTCCACTGGCTTGGATTCATCGGACGGTGAATAGGAGAGGCCGGGGCTAGACGAATCAGAGACGAGGTGGCCTCGGTTCTTTTAAATATCGGAATCGGATTATGATTCAATCTTAATATACACCCAAAGAAATAGTTATTTAGTTTTAGCGTATTAAGATACTGTTTATTTGGATGAAAAACATTTTGATATGAGGAGATAAAATATTCATTGGATTTTGCTAACGGATACTACTCATGAGAACGTAATGATTTTCCCAGGCAGAATACAGTCTCGGCTGTGGTCCGAACTCTACCGGGTCTTCGTTAATTATTAATCCGGTCCGGATGAGGTTGCCCCGTCCGGTTCTGATCTACCACCCCATGAAGGGTGACCGGACTTGGCCGATAATCGGGCCAATCTCGGTGCCGAGACTGCCAACATTGGAATTGCTATTGGCCCGATCATCGCCCGAGTCTTGGATGATAAGTCCGGCTCGATATTGGCGAACGTTACAAATGACACATAACCACGAAATCAGACAGCCACAACAACCAAATCCATCCACAAATTCATCATTCATAATATATTAAATTACTGGAGAGGACCCAAATCTGGGCCGAAAAGTTTAAAGAAAACTTTTGAGTTTCATTCTGTCGGTCGCCATTAGCCGATTAATCCACACCACCTTACATATTTGCGACCACAGCATCAACAACTGAATAGGTGTCATTTTACAATTACCAATACCATAGTTTTCGCTTACTATACATAAAACCAAGTATTGAGCAAATAATGATAAGCGGAAAATTGAGTCGTTAAGCCCCGGTCTGCTCTACATGCCAATGCAACCCCTTGCACCTTCCATCGGACATATGAATGAATCTTATCCCCTTATGTAAACCACCATACAAACATCACAAAAGCTCCTTTACATGTCTACCCACTCAACGTCCTGGGAAAAGAATCCTCGGCTATGCCGGTAGCAGAGCACGCAATTTTTCCGAACCCCGACGAAAAAAGGATGCGGGATTGATTATTTCGAGTTTAGGGAAATATCTAGAGAGGCAGGGTGCATATACCTGTACGACCAAATATCGCATCGTGATGTGTGCTTGTGTGTAATGCTGACCGTGGGATCGTCCAGTTCGTGTACCCTTCATCCCTTACACACAAACGCACATACATATCCGTATTTGTATCCGCTGATCCCTTTTTCAAATTTCTGCCTCGATTTGAATAGAATCGGTCGTGGGAGTGCGCAACTCTTGCACCACATATATTCACGTGGAAAGTGAAAAGAGTTTTCGTAATTTTTCGTAAATATGGGGTGGCTTTTGAGCCGTGGACGATGAACCCTGAGAAAATCTATGCAAGCCTTTCCACATACCGATGATGCACGTCTGAATTTCAAGGTCCTATGCATACTTTTAAGAAGGATGACACTTTGAATATATGTTTTGAAATATTGTCAATTGAGTGATCGGCGGAACAGTCGCCTTTATCGTACTGAGTGTGGGAATGGGAATATTGCGGAATTCAGATTCCGCAATATTCCCATTGCAAGAGTTACGCACTCCCACGACCGATTCCATTATATCCATAAGAAAAGGTATCGACTGTTCGGCGTTGGTGACGAAGAATGAGGGAAAGAAATTTTTTAGATATGTGCTGGGCCACAACGAGGGAAGAATTTTCCACGATTAAGGATGTTTGTCCCGCGAAAAGTGAGTTTCAGAGACAATTCCGATCATTTTCCGATGGGATAAAAATCGGAAAAAAATAATGAATATAAAACGTGCTGAAAAGATTGATTTCGCATAATAATAATCCCAAAATGTTATTAACAAATTGGTGAAAACAAATCGTTCAACAAACAATCAGTTAACCTAACTTTTTTTCTACTGAAAATGATATGTTAATTTATTTGAATGCATACGAATTAATTTAGATTTTTTTCTTTATTTTGATTTCGATTTTTTTTTTAAATGTGCACAAAATAACGAATTTGGATATGTGTTCCACATAAAACCATCTACTACACTTAAGATTTTTTTGCAAAACGCATATCCAAAATTTGTTATATTCTGCGCATTTTTCAAAATATAACAAATCAAAATCACAATAAATACATAGATAATATTGCGTATATAATATATCTTTTAAAAAGATGTGTTCTTACATGCTTTTGTTTTACCAATTCTTTCTTAGGCGCACTTTACACTGTCGACAACAATGGTCAACTAACGCCGATGACGATGTAAACACACTGAGCTGGCCCTAAACGTATAGCGGTCACCTTAGCGTCTTTCGTGTATAGTTAATGCACTGTTTAGAACTATAGCCTGTAGATGGAGAATGATTCCCAGACGCAGGGTTTTATTAGCTACAACGTTGAGGATATCAGAATTTGATATTTTGTATATGGGAAATGTTCGTATTTCTTTCGGAACCAATTCCGTAACTATAGATTCTATTAATAAATTGAGAGATGAGTTTCTTTATGAATTGCGAATCGTAATCACTGTCTGTTGGAAGTCACGACCATTGTCAAGCTTTAAGGAGGTTCGTCAGTAAAATTTTAAATGCACAGAAAAATCTAAAATAATTACCGCGTTTTTAATAATTCATAACAAACTCACATGAATTTTTCGGGAATTTTCGTCTATATCGTTTACACAATATTAATTTTTTTATGCATACATTTTAACAAGGGCTCTTATCGCATGTTTACGAATTTAAAAAAAATTGAAAATATTAAAAAATGTTTTACATCGAATTCAATGATGGAAAAAAAATTTCCAATTTTTTTTTGACAAAAAAAAATTCCGGGTGACAAGCGTGTCACCCGGAAATAATACCCACCTTGTAATAAAACTGGCAAATACTAATTACTTGTCAATCCCCGTCCTGAAACTTCACTTTCCCATACCGATCATTTGCCACAACACCCGAAAAAGAAGTGATTACACTGAACCATCTGCATCAACCTCATACGTCGGTCCAGCCTAGCAGTTTCCGTTTAATAGTCTCTGGGGAATCTTGGACTAACTGCAACCCGCGCTGCATATCCTTTTCCTGAGAAAATTCTCGGTTGGACGTTCCGTACACGTCCGGGAGCTGAAAATGACCGGATGACTAGAAATTGAGAGGGTGGAAACTGGGCAACGAACCATCAACATCAACAGCAGGTTCAGACACATGACACTCCGTGAGAAAATTTGTTACAGCTCGGACTTGCCTCATATTTTTTCCTTGTTTTCCCCAGCGAAGATCGCTTACCACTTTCATAAGCACAAGTTGGTGGTGGTCGTATTCTTAGTTCATCTTAAGAGTCGGAAATACGTGTCAAGTTAAATAAACAAATTTAATTCAAGTGTGCGTATGGGTGTGTACGAACAAAGTGGACGATGTTGGGTTCGTCCTGGAGAAACAAGGAGAATCTCTGGTTGAAATAACTCGACCTCTCTCGATGCTTCCTATTCGCTTTCCACATTTCCTACACACATGTTTTTCAACCGACACGTTTTCACTACTGGTTCATCCCCAATTTCCCTCCATGGTTTACCACTTTTCGGTTCACTTTTCGGCCCCAGATGCGCTCTTCGGACTCTGCGATGGGAAAATATCGTTTCTCTTGTGCACTTCGATCGAAACATTGAGAGCTGACCGGAAGTAAGCCCAAAGCTGCGAACAGGTTGCAGGATGCTTCGGCCCAGGAAGATGAAAAAAAAGGTTTCTGCTCGGGTACAGCGCAAAAAATCATACGAGAGAATTTCTGAGACTTATCTCTAAAAAATTATGAGGAAGGGATTTAAAAAACCTGGAGGTATATTCATTGCGGATTATACGGGTCATAGGAGTGAATCTCTAAGTATTGTAAATCAAAATATTTTACGAATCGACGTGACTATCTTGTCTTTGACAACAGGTGCACAATTTTTAAACATGTAATTCGATCATTGGTATATTTAAAAAAAAACTGCGAAGTAGCACTTTTTAAATTGCATATTCATAATTTTTTTTTATCACAAAGCTACTTCTATGTGGAAGTATGTTCATTGATTTTTTAAGGAAAATAAAAAACAATGAGGGAGCAATTTGTAAAATTGAACTTTGCAGCTTTATTTTTTATCAAAGGTAAGTTCCTGAAAAATTTGGAATACATAACAAATGATGACGTATCTGTGTATCTATTAATGCTGAGTAGTACTTAATTTATGTCTAAAGTTTGACTTTGATATCTTATGTTACGTTAAGGTTAATGCAATAACATAATTTTCCTGAAACTCAAAATTTTGCCAAATTTGTACCGTATTGCATATTTTGAAAAAACTATGTACTAATCATGGCTGGAAATTCTACATTTAGACGTTCCTTATTTTTGAATTCGCTATTTTAGCCGTTCGCTATTTTGATCCCCAACCATTAAAAATAAAAATAAAAACAAAGCTTCCCTCATGAGAAAGCAAAGTGGCTCTAAAGTTTATATTGCCAAATACGTTTCTTAAGAAGAGACTTAGCAAGCACAGTAATTGGTTTCGTTATATTCCAATTTCACAATCACTAAACTGTTATATAACACCGGTGTAATGTAACAATTACATCGCTAAGTGGGAAATTGTAATACACCAGCATTGCAACAATTTTTTATGTTTGCTGGGAAACTTCATAGTCACCTTGGTTAAAACGGCTAAATAACAAAAAAAAAGAATATATGATTTAAAAAAAAAATAATACTCTATTTTCCGGGTATGTTTCATTTTTACAGCATTTGCAAAGAATAAATGCAATATTAATATATAAATGGACTTTCTATAGTTGCATTTGTGAGTGCAAAGAATTGACAACTTCTAAGGAATGACTAACTAAACTGTTATATAACACCGGTGTAATGTAACAGTTACATCGCAAAGTGTGAAATTGTAATACACCAGCATTGCAACCATTTTTTATGTTTGCTATGAAACTTCATATTCACCTTGATTAAAACGGCTAAATGACAAAAAAAAAAAGAATATATAATTTAAAAAAAAAACAATACTCTATTTTCCGGGTATGTTTCATTTTTACAGCATTTGCAAGGAATAAACGCAATATTAATATATAAATGGACTTTCTATAGTTGCATTTGTAAGTGCAAAGAATTGACAACTTCTAAGGAATGACTAACTAAACTGTTATATAACACCGGTGTAATGTAACAGTTACATCGCGAAGTGGGAAATTGTAATACACCAGCATTGCAACCATTTTTTGTGTTTGCTATGAAACTTCATAGTCACCTTGGTTAAAACGGCTAAATGAAAAAAAAAAAAAAGAATATATAATTTAAAAAAAAAACAATACTCTATTTTCCGGGTATGTTTCATTTTTACAGCATTTGCAAGGAATAAATGCAATATTAATATATAAATGGACTTTCTATAGTTGCATTTGTGAGTGCAAAGAATTGACAACTTCTAAGGAATGACTAACTAAACTGTTATATAACACCGGTGTAATGTAACAGTTACATCGCTAAGTGGGAAATTGTAATACACCAGCATTGCAATCATTTTTTATGTTTGCTGGGAAACTTCAGAGTCACCTTGGTTAAAACGGCTAAATGACAAAAAAGAAGAATATATAATTTAAAAAAAAACAATACTGTACTTTCCGGGTATGTTTCATTTTTACAGCATTTGCAAGGAATAAACGCGATATTAATGTATAAATGGACTTTCTATAGTTGCATTTGTAAGTGCAAAGAATTGACAACTTCTAAGGAATGACTAACTAAACTGTTATATAACACCGGTTTAATGTAACAGTTACATCGCTAGGTGGGAAATTGTAATATAGCAGCATTTCAACCGTTTTTTTGTATTTGCTATGAAACTTCATAGTCACCTTGGTTAAAACGACTAAATGACAAAAAAAAAAGAATATATAATTTTTAAAAAAACAATACTGTATTTTCCAGGTATGTTTCATTTTTACAGCATTTGCAAGGAATAAACGCAATATTAATATATAAATGGACTTTCTATAGTTGCATTTGCAAGTGCAAAAAATTGACAACTTCTAGGGAATGACTAACTAAACTGTTATATAACACCGGTGCAATGTAACAGTTACATCACTAAGTGGGAAATTGTAATACACCAGCATTGCAACCATTTTTTATGTTTGCTGGGAAACTTCATAGTCACCTTGGTTAAAACGACTAAATGACAAAAAAAAGGATATATAATTTGAAAAAAAAACAATACTGTATTTTCCGGGCATGTTTCATTTTTACAGCATCTGCAAGGAATAAACGCAATATTAATATATAAATGGACTTTCTATAGTTGCATTTGTGAGTGCAAAGAATTGACAACTTCAAAGGAATGACCAGGACGATGAAAAAAAAAAGATATTGAGACAGCCCCAAGCGTATCCTATGTAAACAACCGCGATACTTGCGTAACCCGATGTAACCGGACTACAGATTTTATGTCCAGAGCAGTTTAAACAACGCCGCAGACACAATTTCCCTCTTGCTACTTGGTGTATAGTGTTCTACCGACGACATTGCCGGATGTCCGCTCTTGTCAGGCCCTTCAGCGATGTCTCTGGAAAAGTGGACAAACATGTTTTGAGCGAAGTAGAAAGTGAGAAAAAAATACGATATTTGTCTGTAGTGTAAATAGAAGGTCTTCATTTATGGAGATATTATTCACAAGCTTTAAATTAGACGTTCGATTATGCTTGTGACATATAATTATTTTTGTAATTACTTTGTTTATCTATTTGATACGTAACGGAATTCTCACAATTGTTTTAAATTCCCTGCAACATTGTTAAGAATAACTTGCACATTGTAATATATAATCGATTTTAGCTTCCTTATGGCGAACGTTTTGCGATAAAGAATAAGAAACTAATAATTTCGACATCGCATCCTCATAAAGTAATAAAAACTTCAAAGACGAATGAACTATAATTACATTACCAGAAAGTCCGAATCTTTCAACTGATTACATTTCAACTGAACTGACATTACACCGCTCAGATGGAAAAAATGTGCTTGCAACATTGAATTTTGCAAAAATTGATGCAATCATGTCAATTCATTGGAAATAGTGAAACTGCATGAAATCTGATCCTCACCATAGATTTTGCTTAAATTTGAGAGCAAAAGTCGCATTACGCTGTTCATATGGTACAGTAATTTTTATAATTCTCTTCTATTATGCTATAAATGTACTTTAGTTTTTTAATATTTTGCTTTGATTTTGTTGCATAAGAATTCAAAATTCATATCGTGATTGTACATTGAATTTAATTGACGAGTTTGTGCATAAAAAACTCTCATTTTCTCCTGGCAGTAAATAATCAATTGATAACAGGTAATAGCAATAATTACAGGACTATTACATTATCCATTACTCTGATTATCATGAAACACGAAATCTTTTTCTAAAACTTTTCTTCAGAATACAATGTTTATTCAAAAAAAATTTTATTACAATAAAACATAAGCCTCGGTAGGTTGAAAATAATAACTTTCTACACCTGTTAAGTCAACTCTCATTTAAACTACAGGACGTGTTTAGTTGTTGTAACTAGATTTCCAACACAGATATCATCGACTAATGCTCACAGACATATTTTTATCTATTTTGACAAGGTGTTGAACTTGGGCCTGGGTTTGAAAAATCATCAAGATTCGATCGCTTAGGTTTAACATAACCCTCTAATGACTGGAGCCAAACGGGTTAATTATACAGGTTTTCGATTTAATGAGCTTATCTGCGTAGAGTTGATTAATTCGGTCAAGTGTCGAAAGAATTCATTAAGCTTAATGAATTCGGAAAAGGGTTCGAGCTGAACCCTTTCATTTAAATATGTTCTCTTCTGATCAACTATCAAGGTGTATCTTTTGTAAACAAGACTGGAGGTATCAATCAAAATGATCGTCGGCGAAGGATGCATCCCTTGTGATAAATGAGGGTTCTGAGTTTAAGAATCCAGCAAAGTGATCGGGAAAGGCACGCATTTTAAATTATACAGTCCCAGCCCAACACACGAAACTATATTACAGATTAGGGTGTGTCGAAATTTTTTTTTATATTCATTTTGCGAAGATTTAACGACATTTGGGATTTTTTTTCGATTTTTCTCCATTTTTGACATTATTTGTAAAATTTGTGACCCAGACTTAAATTTTTTTGGGAAGCTTCACAATTTTTTTTCTTTCTTTTTAAATTTTTTAATTCTTTGTTGAATTTTTTCCCGATTTCTGGTTATATTTGACAGGTTTATCAAACGTTTTGAACAAATATATTTGAAAAATATATTTTTTCTTGTTTGGGCGAAAAAGGTCACATTCCGTGCCGGTAACGCGGATGAAAAGTTGTCGATTCCTAACGGGATATAAGAGCTGCAGCGGTCAGAAAAGTGTCGCGGATAACAGTACAATATTGCATCATGCAGAAAAGTGCTGCAACGGGCAGAAAAAAGCTGCAGCGGGCGGAAAAGTACTTTTCCATATAAAAAAAAGCAATCCCTTTCCCCTTGCAGGCACGGAATGCTAGACGGGAGGAAATGGCTTTTTTCAGCTCGGGTTACGCCCACTTCACTCTCAACGAAAGTCACGCATTTCTCCCCCTTATAGCATAAAATATTATTCCATAAATATACACTTAAATATCGAGTCATAGGGTTAGAATTATGGTTGAGTGAATTAGATAACACGTATTAAGAGGCAACAGACCAGAAAAAATTTAAGCGGTTAGGTTCAACTTGTTTTTTTTGTCCCAGGACCATTATCCATGAGGCAACCCTTTCTGGAATTCAGCCTTGTGGCGAAGGATACGTTGAAGAGGTCAGAATGTGGGGGAGGGGTTGGCATCCGTTTGGAAAAGTCGGACACTAAACTGTCTGCATCCCAAAAGGTTTCTTTTTTCGTCGCCACGGCGACTTTGTACCTTGACTCTGTTCTTGTTCTTCGCCACGTTCCGTATGTGTAGAATTCGGCTACTTTACGACACCCTTTTACGCCTGTCGTTTTCTCCCCCCAAAACCCATTGCCGGGCACTAAAAGCTCGCACCATTTAGAAATATTTAAAGACGGCACGAGACGCGAGTGCTGAAAGTGCGCGTGCCATCAGAATGCCACTCGCACAGATTTATCATTTTTATTACGAAAATGGGTAGTCATTAAAGAGATCGTTAAAGGAAATCATTTACGCCTTTGCGCCCTCTATTTACGTGACGTTCTAATGCATCTGGAGATTGCCTCTCAATTGTCAGCTTTCCGAACGAAAAAAAATACACAATTTTATTTTACAGCATTTTTGAAATTTTGGAAAAATCGTTTTCCAATTAAAAAGGCACCGGGCTGAAATTATGTATATAGATGGATTACCCATAAAACATTATGTCTACCAAATTACGCAAGAATCTGTCGAACCGTTCTGATTTTATTACAATTTTAATTTTTTCAAAAATGTCTGCAAATACTATAACTCATGCAAAATCAGAGATATCCGGATGCAATTGCCGATATGATTTCGCGATTATCGATTTCCAATTAAGATTTTAGTCTAACGAACTGTTGAAATGACAGAAAATTTCGATGTTGATGAACAAAAAAAAATAAAAAACTTTACGAAAAAAAAAAAATTTCCGAAATTTTCCACAGATTTATCTTGAATTTTCTTCACACTTATTTTCATACGGTTCGGCTCTTCAGGATTCTTTATTGTATTGCTTCAATAAAAATCCATCATCAAGAGAGAACTAATTAAAGGTGGCCTCATTGTATAGCCATGTGGTAAACATTTTTGAGGTTAATCCAGCAAGAAACTCGTCAGCAAATTAAAAGTTAGTTTCAACTTAAAGTCATCGAATATAATGTCAACAATGGTGATAAGAAAATTAACTAAATAACTCATAACTGCATGATGTTGGTTAGGTATTCGATTCCATTGTCAAATGTTAACAAAATTGTGTGTCACATTTTTAATGTGATTAACATTGATGTTGGATTACAATGGAGAATTCGATTTTCATGGTTTTTCTATGACTCGGCCTTCTCAACTGGACCGCACACCTTCAGTCGGTCACCCTTCTATTTTATGACCTCGTTCCATTTCGGAAAGTAAACATTCTCCAACGATACGCACCTTCTCTACGGAAATAAACAATCTCTGTGCAGCAAGGAGTTCGATATAGCTTATCACTGGGCTCGAAACGCTTACGCTGAGACTCGAGTGAGTTTGTGTTCCGATCGCAGCGAACATATACGACCTATGTTCACACAACTAGTGTGTGCAGTGTTGACGGTGTGCGCCGGCTGAGTACCTACCTCGTAAAGTATGTAGATAAAGCAGAGCGGGATAACGCGCCTCCTGGTGGTGCAGTGCCTCGCTATGACTCACGCGTAGACCGATCAACAGAGGGAAAGCGTGATTTAAATGGGCACTTTGTTTAATTGCGTTATGTTTACGAGCTCAATAATGGCATCCCCGAGAGATAATGGCGCGAAAAAATGTCAGTGATTGTGCTCGGGCAACTGAGACTTTGAACAGAGACGGAAAATAATACAGTGAATGTTATCCAAATACAGTTTGGTATGACGCACTTTCCGTTTTACATTTGAGGCATTCAACATGACTTCAGCCACTAAAAAAAAAAAAAAAACAATTAGAAAAAATTTCCAAAAATCAGGATTAGAGGTTATACTAGATTCACCAAATTTTAATTTTTTGAAAATTTTTCTGGCTATATATGCCATATTTTTTATTTTTCATTTAACCTATGATATCTTTATGATATTAACCTATCATAGGTTAAATTGAAAATGAAAAATATGGCATACATCGCCAGAAAAAATTTCAAAAAAATTAAAATTTGGTGTGTCTATTATAATCACTGAACCTGATTTTAGGACATTTTTTCAATTATTGTTTTTTTTTTGTGGCTGAAGTCACGTGGAATGCCGCATATATAATTTCCACAGGAAAAATATACATTCAGATGCATTCCCGAATACATAAAATATATTGAGAATTATATGAAAATATCAAGAATATATATTTGATTTACAAAAAACATATTTGATCGAGTATACCATCGTATATACTTAGTAAGTATACTAAAAGTTATATCCGATATATCCGAATTTTTATCCAAAGTAAACTTGGTTTAGAAATAAAAATACTTTTCGATATCTTTCCGCGTATACTTTTCATTATAGGCGATTGAAAAACTCGAACATCGTTCAGTCAGTCTACGTCCATATTGGATCGTTTGGTTGGTGAGAATAATAAAAGTAAACAGTGAATTCCGTGACGGGCACTAGATATAGAATTAAAAGAGGGGCAGGTGGCGAACCAAACCACTTCGTCCATAATCGTTGCTTCATCTACTACGAGGAGCTCACGCGTCCTAATAGCTTTATTGTTTGTAAACGGCAATGTCGAACGCCTCGAGGCCGCGTTATCGAGAAATTCGATCGAGCAACCTAATATACGCACTTCGGACCTGCTTCACAAATGCGTTAGACATCCAATTATGATCTTCGAGATATTTATAAAATATAACCGTTGTTGTCAAGTCAGTCAAGGAAAACAAAAGTTGTATGTAATATTTAATCGTACAGTAAACATATTATTGAAAAATAGACAAGAATAGAACTTGAATATATTCAAAATTAAATTCCTCGTTAAGGATGTATGATACGTACAGTCCCGCCAAAAATTAGTTTCAGAGACAATTTCGATCATTTCCCGATGGGATAAAAATCGGAAAAAAATAATGCATATAAGACGTGCTGAAAAGATCGATTTCGCATAATAATAATCTCAAAGTGTTATTAACGAATTGGTGAAAGAAACAATTGTTCAACAAACAATCAGTTAACCTAACTTTTTTTCTAATGAAAATAATATGTTAATTTATTTGAATGCATACGAATTTTTTCAGATTTTATATATTTTATATTTTTCAATTTTATATATATATACATATAAATTTTTAAGTACATAAATATTTTTATATTTTTATATACTTATATATTGTTATATATAAGGAATGTATTAAACATATATTAATTTTATTTTTCTTTTACACAAAAAGATACATTCCGTATGTATTGTCTATATATCTTTCATATAAACATGCAATGCATAAAGCGGCAAAAAGTTCTATATCTCGGATATATATATATTATACATAAGCAATACATAATTAGGATTTCCTATGTCTCCAAGATATATAGTAGATACATAAAAAAATATATTTCCTAGTATACTTCTTTTCTGTCTGGGTGTACGTATAAAACATTCTTAAGTTTTTCTAACCAATCAGATAATGGCTGTCCGTCTCGATGTCCAAACACATAAGACAATAAAATACAAATATATCTTTTATATAAACATGCAATGTATAAAGCGGCAAAAAGTTCTATATCTCGGATATATACATATTATACATAAGCAATACATAATTTGGATTTCCTATATCTCCAAAGTATATAGTAGATACATAAAAAAATATATTTCCTAGTATACTTCTTTTCTGTCTGGGTATACGTATAAAACATTCTTAAGTTTTTCTAACCAATCAGATAATGGATGTCCGTCTCGATGTCCAAACACATAAGACAATAAAATACAAATGACCATAGACTACATGCTCATGATGAATGTCACAACCGAAAAGAAATGAAATCGAACAAATTCTCGTTGTGACTTCAGGTCTATTGACTACACAATCGAAGAGTACAAAGAGATCCAAAGAGATCCAAGGATTTAACGCTTATCGAGCAGCGGGAAAATTTCGAGATAAACTGCAGCATAGTGTATAAACAATGCACGAAATCGTGAAGACGATAAGCGAGTTTACTATCGGAACGGTTTATGGTGTTTCGGTGCCTGTGAGAGAAAGAGAGTTTTTCCGAGACGTTGTAGGTTATCTCGACGTCGAAGAAGCAAAGAGGGCGGCACCCTACGCGCCGAAAAAGGGCTTTGAGGGTAAAAGACGTCACGAGCCAGGAAGGTAACGGGGTTCTGGGCGGGCCACGCCAGGTGAGGGCGAATTCAGCTGTCCTTGCGTCTCGTCGTTCACTCTTCTATAACGATACCATCCTAATTATCTTTTCCTTTCGACTTTCAACTTCTGCGCAGCGATTCGGTTCCGCTGACGACGTTTCTTGACAAGCACAAAACTTCGTCACATAATAAGTATCTTCACAAATCAGTAGTTTAATTTTTTGCTTCCTCGTAGAAAAAGCTTTATTTCAGATCGAGAAGTACCGGAAAGTTTGATATATCGGATATAACTTTCAGTATACTTATAAAGTATATACGATGGTATACTAGTTCATATATATTTTTGGGAAATAAAATATATCGTTGTTATATTCTTCACATAATTCTCAATCTATATTTTATGTATTCGTAAATATATGTGAATGTATATTTTTTTTATAGAAATATTAGCCAGATACATGTATGGATATCCAAATAAATATATTTTTCGTATATTTGCCAGATGTACTAACGACTGTATGAAAAATGTACTTTACGTATATTCGCCTAATGTACGTTTGGACGAAATATTAGATATTGCCAAGTATATAAAAGTACCACGTACGATATTTATATAGTTTTCGATATGTCAAAAAATATACTTTGTTAGCATACTTTTTTTCCATGGGGAAATCGAGGGAGAAATTTCAAGGAAACTGAAAACTCGTCCTAGATATATTCGTAAATATATGTGAATGTATATTTTTTCTATAGAAATTATATATATATTTATGTAAGAAGATGTTTAACACTTGTATCAGTTAGATGAACATTTGACCAAATTGTTTAGATTCCTTGTCGCTATAAGAAATCTAGGTTGTCGAGATTTCGTGGTTTTATATTTTATGAGTTGATGCATTTTTTTACATACTACTAATATACAATAAAATATACTTTACGTATATTAGCCAGATGCATGTATGGATATCGAAATAAATATATTTTTCGTATATTTGCCAGATGTATGAAAAATGTACTTTACGTATATTCGCCAAATGTACGTTTGGACGAAATATTGGATATTGCCAAGTATATAAAAAGTATATAGGAAAAATACCACGTACATTATTTATATACTTTTCGATATGTCAAAAAATATACTCTGTTAGCATACTTTTTTTCCATGGGGAAATCGAGGCCGAAATTTCAAGGAAACTGAAAACTTGTCCTAGATATATTCGTAAATATATGTGAATGTATATTTTTTCTATAGAAATTATATATATATTCATGTAAGAAGATGTTTAACACTTGCATCAGTTATATTTGCCAGATGTACTAACGACTGTATGAAAAATGTACTTTACGTATATTCGCCAAATGTACGTTTGCACAAAATATTGGATATTGCCAAGTATATAAAAAGTATATAGAAAAAATACCACGTACATTATTTATATACTTTTCGATATGTCGAAAAATATACTTTGTTAGCATACTTTTTTCCATGGGGAAATCGAGGCCGAAATTTCAAGGAAACTGGAAAAACTCGTCCTAGATATATTTTCCCCCCTTAAGATTTCACTCGCGTCGAAAACGGACGACATACTGCGCGTGACCGTCGACCGAACCGTTCAGTAGCATGAAAATTCGTAATTACGCCAGAGGGAATTCTTTCACAAATGCCCAAACGATGCCGAAGAAGTCTACGACATATTGCGAGACTTTAAAGGAGTGCGAGTGGTCGAAATAATACAGGACGTTACGAGAGAGCGTCCAGCTCTTTTTTTTCTCGCTTTTCGAAAGGATGTTCCTGGATTTGCGTGAAAACGTACATTGAACGCTCGCAAATGGTCGGTAACGGGTGCGGTGACGAGGATTTATGGGAATAGGACCACCGACCGAGACAGCTACTGAAAATGAGGCTGGTTCACAGATTGCAGAAGGAGAGAGAGAGAAAAACGTGAAGAGAGGGATGAAAAAGCAAATGGTAAACGAGAAGGAAACAGGAGAAAGCAAGAGAGAGAGTAAGTGATGGAAAAGAGGTTCGATTCTATGGGATAGTTTGTCCAGGCGACATTTATCTCGAGTGTCACCCTCAAACACCAACTTTCACTTGGAGCCAATGTCATGCCGTTCAGCTTCAAGAAAAATCGGCGGGAAGTCCGTCGTTTCCACTCGTATTTCCAAGCTTTTCATCAAAGAGTTCTTCGGCACGAGATCGGCTCGCTTACATGCATCTCAGTTGTATTATTAACACCGGTACTTTTGTTCGGTACGATTAATCATGGTAGACACGAGTTGGTGAATCGTTATCGGGAATCGTTTCGAATACTCGGCCCACCAGGTTGTCTTCTGCTTCCACAATAAGACATCGATGACGAAGTTCTTCATCCCAAGGACTCTGGGCCTTGAATTGGACATTTTTGGATGTCAACAATACTGTATTTTGCTTAGGGGTTAAATGGGAAATTCAGCAGGAGCGATTTCTCGAGTGGTCAGCTTTGAATTGTCTGCGTAGGACGTGAAATGCTAGTGGCGTTTTTTTAGATTTTGAAGGAAATGTCTTTGGAAGATATTGATGGTGAAAAATAGTCGAATTTGCATTTACGCGTTTTTTTTTGCAAGGGAGAAGTTGGGTAAGGAAAACTGAAAATAATGAGGAAGCAATTTGCAGAGTTCAACTTTGCAGCTTTATTGCTTTCTCATGGTTAACATACTCAGAATCACTTGCTTTCTCATGGTTAACATACTCAGAATGACTTGTTTTCTCATGGTTAACATACTCAGAATCACTTGCTTTCTCATGGTTAACATACTCAGAATCACTTGCTTTCTCATGGTTAACATACTCAGAATCACTTGCTTTCTCATGGTTAACATACTCGGAATCACTTGCTTTCTCATGGTTAACATACTCAGAATCACTTGCTTTCTCATGGTTAACATACTCAGAATCACCTAAAACGTCGAGAAAAGTTGACACGAAGTTGACACGAAGAAATGTATATTTCACTGAAACATATTTTTTCCTACGAAGTAATAAAGATATATTGCAATCAAATACATATTTCTTAGGTTTGAATATATTTAAGAGTCGCCTGATGTATTACTTACAAATAAAAAAAATTATTCGAGTTGAATACAAGTCTATCAGGTCAGCATTCAAATAAGAAAATTTATTTCCCATGCCTAGGTTCTAGTCCAGTTAACTAGATATTTTTTCTGGGTTAAGTCGTCACCAAGCCTCCTTAAAAAATGCATCCTCTAATACAGGAAACATTTTCAAATTTTAAAATCCGTAATGACGTAAAAATGTTACCATTTAAACAAAACTTTGCCGGCATCTCTCAACTTGAATGCAGCTCTCCATTTTTTTTCTCCCTTAACCCGTCGGTTCAAGCGTAAAAAGGGTTGTTCTATATATACTGAAAGAGTGCACCATTCGTTGAAGCAGTAACTGGGTCGTCTTCACGGAACAAATCTCCTAACGCGTAACTAAAATCTTGGCCCGTCTCCGTTGACTCCTGCAAGTTTCTTTTACACCCAAGTACCGACAAAGCCTTTTCTCCGGCTAACAGTCATTATTTCTCGTGTCCCGTCCAAACGATATATCACTATTAAGTCCGCCGTCTGCCGAACGCCTAAACGTTACGCGCTTGCGCACTTCACGCAAATCAGACGCGGAATTGACTGTAGAATAAGATGTCCTCTCGAAAATGTCCTCACTGCAGATTTTCCCATTGGAAAAATCCTTTGGTGACCAAATGATGATGTATCATCGCATACTTTTTTTCAAGCATCGTCCTTATGACTAACTTCACGCCTCTCAAACTAATAATAACCTCAAAATATGATGTTACAAGTTTAGCTGGTGAATAATCGTGGCACAAAGAATCCTTTCGATTTTCTGGTTCGGCAGACTCGTCAGCAGATAAATTCCGATAGGAATCTATGACCGAAGGACTTTTCTTACGAAACCTGTGTAGCGTCTCGATTTTACGAGCATCCTGCGCACCGGCCAATGGCTATAACGTGGCTTTTGTTATCTTCTCGACGGCATTGGACGTTTCTTTTTTTTTTTTGCGATGGCCGCACACACCTTCGACAGCCGGATGAAAGCACAACGATGGAAATTTATCGCTTCCTGGAGTCAATTCGGCGACAAAAACATTTTTCGGTGAGTGAAAAAAAGATTTACCTGAATGGCACCCTTTTTCGTCTGGCTTCTGTGAAGCTGAGGAATTTCGAGAACGCGATAATCCTCAGTGCACGGTGATAATCGAAAACGATAAGTATCTTCTGCACGGCGCATTGGAGATATGACTACAAAAGAGAGCCAACAGAAGTCGAAAAAGGCCTTTTTCGATAATTTCACTTTGGAGGTTATGCTCTTTTTCTTGGCCAGTCTATCGGGTTGCGTGGACTGCTCAAAAGGTGAATAAAAAGATGCAACGTAGAACTTTGCACGTTGCTTCCTCACAGAAATATTTGAAGACAGCTGTAAAGAGGATATTTTTGAATATCAATTTTTAACAAAGCTATCTCTATGAGGAAGAGATTTATTATTTATTTTGACTTCCTCATAGAGGTAGATTTGTTCACCCAGAAAAAAGATTGAGTAATATTAAGTAAAATTGTCTATTCAACATTTGTTCATTTCAATCAACGAAAATTTGTTTTCCCTGGAGCAAATATGTATTTCATTCAATTTTGGAGTTTATTTATTTCGAACATATTTATTTATTTAAAGCAGTTTTTACTGTGCAGTGGAGACTGAATAGATATTATATTCGTTCGTACTAAATACTTTCTCCATCTGGAAATAATATCTAGTTAAAACGACTGGATACATGTATTCGATCTTTTTTATTCAAAATCAATTAGAACTTTTTTTTAATCCAATAGGAAATTATTTTCTTTAATCATTAGAAATTACTTCTCTGTAATTGATTTATTTATTTAAATCAACGTTTCGTTGATGATCTAGTAATGAAACACCAACGTTAACTCTATTACGTATTTATGTTCATCCATAGAAAATATTTGGTTCAATCGACTTGTCATATATTTATATAAAAAATATATATTGTTTAATATAACTTTTACGTAAGTGTCGAATTTTCATAATATAAGACTATATAATGTGGAAGATTCTCGAAATACGCATTCCCGATTTCTGTTCGTCAGTAACGGATTCATGATCGGTTTTATTTTTTATTTTTGAACAAATTCCACTTAATCGATATTTACTTTCAAATATAATTCAAAAAATACTATAAAATAGAATTTGAAAAATACTATAAAATAGAATTTTAAAAATACATACAACGTATTGGAAACACATTAACAAACGTAACAACAAACACAAACAAACATTGAAATAAAACGAATGTACTCGATCCATTTGGAATGAATTTACAAATTTCTGTATTCGGTAAACGGAAAGAATAAATTATTCGACCCAAATATATTTTTCTTCGACACGAAGAAATGTATATTTCATTAAAACATATTTTTTCCTACGAAGTAATAAAGATATATTGCAATCAAATACATATTTCTTAGGTTTAAATATATTTATTAGTCGCCAGATGTATTACTTACAAATAAAAAAAATTATTCCAGTTGAATACAAGTCTATTAGGTCAGCATTCAAATAAGAAAATTTATTTCCGATGCGTAGGTTCTAGTCCAGTTAACTACATATTTTTCCTGAGTGCACTCATATAAAAATTCAATATAAATATTCATGAAATTCAATCTCCCCGATAATCGAACATCAAAACAAATATCCATTAATTTTACAATATTTATATTTGTATATTAAATTTAACGTCCTGTCTCTCCAAAAAAAAAAAAACGTCCAACACTTTCACATTAATCCCGACGCAGATTTTTCAAAAAGTGAATGCATGTGGTTATAAATGAAACTCTATATCTAAGCATATATTCCGTCGGATAATTTCAGACGGCTTACATAATATCCCCGCGGTATCCGTAACCGAAGAAAAGAGGGGAAAAATGGAAAAGCAGCGGCGGGTGTTCGACTCTCTCTCTCTCTCTCTCTCTTTCGGTTGCCCGGTTGTCAGGACCGAAGGACGAGTGTGTCCTGGCCAGTCCCTGCGTAAGGGTGGTTCACCAGCGACCGGAAGGTGCCGCTGATGGTCCAAGAAGGATGAGAAAAATAGTAGCTTGGGAAGAAGGCAAAAAGAAGCGGGCTCACGTACACGTATACACAGGGCGAGTTTAAGAAAGAGAGAGAGAAAGAGAGAAAGAGAAAGAGAGAGTGGCGACCCTCGCCCTGCGCGAAATATCAAAGGCTCGGTAGGGAAATTGAAAGGCTTTGTACGGAAATAAGAATGTATCGACTGGGACCGACAGCCACTCCAACCCGGACACTTTTCTCAAATCTCGCGTTTGAATGTTTTCATCTTATACATACATACACACTTACATAACGGTGTCGTAATATGTATCAAATATATATCTATATGGCACTACGCAAGATCTACATGTTACAGAATTACATTCACATTGTGACTCAGAGATATTTGAGGAGAAAAGTTTTTTTTTTTTTCTATCAATGGAATACGAGGAAAGGGACGACGATCGTGACGTTTGCTGATGGGTGGACTTTCGATATATCGAATTTTTTTAAAGTGGATTTTGAAGAGCGTTTTTAAAAATATTTTTCAGTTGGAGTAATTTTGTTATTTTTGGTTTTTGGTACTTTGAATTTTAGGGAATATTTTTGAAAAATTTGCTGTCAAGTGAATGAGTGGATTAATTTAGTGAGGATTATTGTTGTGTGGAAATTTCTTATTTATTTCTCAAATCTCGCGTTTGAATGTTTTCATCTTATACATACATACACACTTACATAACGGTGTCGTAATATACGTTAGAATATGTATCAAAAATATATCTATATGGCACTACGCAAGATCTACATGTTACAGAATTACATTCACATTGTGACTCAGAGATATTTGAGGAGAAAAGTTTTTTTTTCTATCAATGGAATACGAGGAAAGGGATGACAATCGTGACGTTTGCTGATGGGTGGACTTTCGATATATCGAATTTTTTTTAAGTGGATTTTTAAGAGCGTTTTTTTTTTAATATTTTTCAGTTGGAGTAATTTTGTCATTTTTGGTTTTGAATACTTTGAATTTTGTGGGAATATTTTTGAAAAATTTGCTGTCAAGTCGATCGGTGGATTAATTTAGTGAGGATTATTGTTGTGTGGAAATTTCTTGTTTATTTCTCAAATCTCGCGTTTGAATGTTTTCATCTTATACATACATACACACTTACATAACGGTGTCGTAATATACGTTAGAATATGTATCAAATATATATCTATATGGCACTACGCAAGATCTACATGTTACAGAATTACATTCACATTGTGACTCAGAGATATTTGAGGAGAAAAGTTTTTTTTTTTTTTTCTATCAATGGAAAACGAGGAAAGGGACGACAATCGTGACGTTTGCTGATGGGTGGACTTTCGATATATCGAATTTTTTTTAAGTGGATTTTGAAGAGCGTTTTTTATAAATATTTTTCAGTTGGAGTAATTTTGTTATTTTTGGTTTTTGGTACTTTGAATTTTAGGGAATATTTTTGAAAAATTTGACGTCAAGTCAATCGGTGGATTAATTTAGTGAGGATTATTGTTGTGTAGAAATTTCTTATTTATTTCTCAAATCTCGCGTTTGAAGAGCGTTTTTTAAAATATTTTTCAGTTGGACCAATTTTGTTATTTTTAGTTTTTGATACTTTGAATTTTGTGGGAATATTTTTGAAAAATTTGCTGTCAAGTCAATCGGTGGATTAATTTAGTGAGGATTATTGTTGTGTGGAAATTTCTTGTTTATTTCTCAAATCTCGCGTTTGAATGTTTTCATCTTATACATACACACACACTTACATAACGTTGTCGTAATATACGTTAGAATATGTATCGAATATATATCTATATGGCACTACGCAAGATCTACATGTTACAGAATTACATTCACATTGTGACTCAGAGATATTTGAGGAGAAAAGTTTTTTTTTTTTTTCTATCAATGGAATACGAGGAAAGGAACGACAATCGTGACGTTTGCTGATGGGTGGACTTTCGATATATCGAATTTTTTTAAAGTGGATTTTGAAGAGCGTTTTGAGAATATTTTTCAGTTGGAGTAATTTGGTTATTTTTGGGTTTTGGTACTTTGAATTTTAGGGAATATTTTTGAAAAATTTGCTGTCAAGTCAATGAGTGGATTAATTTAGTGAGGATTATTGTTGTGTGGAAATTTCTTGTTTATTTCTCAAATCTCGCGTTTGAATGTTTTCATCTTATACATACATACACACTTACATAACGGTGTCGTAATATACGTTAGAATATGTATCAAATATATATCTATATGGCACTACGCAAGATCTACATGTTACAGAATTACATTCACATTGTGACTCAGAGATATTTGAGGAGAAAAGTTTTTTTTTTTTTCTATCAATGGAAAACGAGGAAAGGGACGACAATCGTGACGTTTGCTGATGGGTGGACTTTCGATATATCGAATTTTTTAAAAGTGGATTTTGAAGAGCGTTTTTAAAAATATTTTTCAGTTGGAGTAATTGGTTATTTTTGGTTTTTGATACTTTGAATTTTAGGGAATATTTTTGGAAAATTTGACGTCAATCGGTGGATTAATTTAGTGAGGATTATTGTTGAAGTGATCGAAATTGTCTCTGAAAGTCACTTTTGGCGGGACTGTACGTATCATACATCATTAAAAGGGACATTGTAATGAAAGTTAATGGTTTAAAGGGTGAAAAATGATGTTAATAATACAATATTTATAGCATTTATTGCCAAGTATCGGAGACAGTTGAACCGTGGAATATTTCCGAATAATTTGACACTTTCGCATCTGAATGCGGTTCGATAATCGAAGCCTCAACAATTGAATAGTTTTGCCAGACCGGATGAACGTGTCTCCTGCCTTTCGTCGGAATCGAGTTTCCGTCACCTCTTCAACGCCGAGACTCGATAATTCCATCTAATTGGTCCTAATACCTTTCTGCATTATGTCGCTAACCGTTTCCCGTATTCATTTCCGATTTTTCAACAAGATCCGTCAACCCGTCTTCAATAGAGGACAGGCAAGGGTTACAGGGCTTTAGAGCCGAGTACGACCAAGATCCAAAGAAGATTTAACGAGATTAAACCGTTCGGCAAATCCGAGTATCGTGCATAATCCCGAGAAATCTTTGCTTCGATCATCCATCGGGCAAGTGGCTCTCAAAATGTGGAAAAAAAATGCTGCAAAGTGGAACTGTGCAAATTGCTTCCTCACACCCAGAAAAAATATTTAGTTAACTGGACTAGAACCTACGCATCGGAAATAAATTTTCTTATGTGAATGCTGACCTGATAGAATTGTATTCAACTTGAATAATTTTTTGAAATTTTTAAGTAATACATCTGGCGACTAATAAATATATTCAAATCTAAGAAATATGTATTTAAGTGGAATTTTTTCAAAAATAAATAATAAAACCGACCATGAATTCGTTACTGCACCCAGAAAAAATATTTAGTTAACTGGACTAGAAACTACGCATCGGAAATAAATTTTCTTATTTGAATGCTGACCTAATTGACTTGTATTCAACTCGAATTATTTTTTTTATTTGTAAGTAATACATCTGGCGACTAATAAATATATTCAAACCTAGGAAATATGTATTTGATTGCGATATATCTTTATTACTTCGTAGAAAAAAATATGTTTCAGTGAAATATACATTTCTTCGTGTGGAAGAAAAATATATTTACGTCGAATAATTTATTCTTTCTGTTTGCAAAATACATAAATTTGTAAATTCATTCCAAATGGATCGAGTACATTCGTTTTATTTCAATGTTTATTTGTGTTTATTATTACGTTTGTTAATGTGTTTCCAATACGTTGTATGTATTTTTTAAATTCTATTTTATCTAAGGTCAATATCGATTAAGTGGAATTTTTTCCAAAATAAATAATAAAACCGATCATGAATCCGTTACTGACGAACAGAAATCGGGAATGCGTATTTCGAGAATCTTCCACATTATATATTCTTCCATTATGAAAACTCGACACTCACATAAAAGTTGAATTAAACAATATATATTTTTTATATAAATATATGACAAGTTGATTGAATCAATTTTTTTCGATGGATGAACATAAATAAGTATTATAGTTAAGCTTGGTGTTTCATTACTAGATCATCAACGAAACGTTGATTTAAATACCTAAATCAATTACAGAGTAGTAATTTCTAATGATTAAAGAAAACAATTACCTATTGGATTTCAAAAAAGTTCTAATTGATTTTGAATAAAAAATATCGAATACATATATCCAGTCCTTTTAACTGGATATTATATCCGGATGAAGAAAGTATTTAGTACGAACGAATATAATATCTATTCAGTGTCCACTGCACAGTAAAAACTGCTTTAAATAAATAAATATGTTCGAAATAAATAAGCCGCAAAATTGAATGAAATACATATTGGTTCCAGGGAAAGCAAATTCTCATTGATTAAAATGAACAAATGTTGAATAGACAATTTTAGTTAATATTACTCAATCTTTTTTCAGGGTGTATTATAGTTAAGCTTGGTGTTTCATTACTAGATCATTAACGAAACGTTGATTGAAATAACTAAATCAATTACAGAGAAGTACTTTCTAATGATTAAAGAAAACAATTACCTATTGGATTCAAAAAAAGTTCTAATTGATTTTGAATAAAAAAGATCGAATACATATATCCAGTCATTTTAACTAATATTATATCCGGATGAAGAAAGTATTCAGTACGAACGAATATAATATCTATTCAGTGTCCACTGCACAGTAAAAACTGCTTTAAATAAACAAATATCTTCAAAATAAATAAACTGCGTAATTGAATGAAATACATATTTTTTCCAGGGAAAGAAAATTTTCATTGATTGAAATGAACAAATGTTGAATAGACAATTTAAGTTAATATTACTCAATCTTTTTTCTGGGTGTATTATAGTTAAGCTTGGTGTTTCATTACTAGATCATTAACGAAACGTTGATTTAAATAACTAAATTAATTACAGAGTAGTAATTTCTAATGATTAAAGAAAATAATTACCTATTGGATTTAAAAAAAGTTCTAATTGATTTTGAATAAAAAAGATCGAATATATGTATCCAGTCGTTTTAACTAGATATTATTTCCGGATGAAGAAAGTATTTAGTACGAACGAATATAATATCTATTCAGCGTCCACTGCATAGTAAAAACTGCTTTAAATAAACAAATATCTTCAAAATAAATAAGCCGCAAAATTGAATGAAATACATGTTTGTTCCAGGTCAAGCAAATTTTCATTGATTGAAATGAACAAATCTTGGATACACAATTTCAATTAATATTACCCAATCTTTTTTCTGGGTGTAACAAGGAAGCAATGTGCAATGTTCTCCCTTGCCTCCTCGTTTTTCGTTAAACCAATCAAACAACCCGTCCCGATATTTTGGCGTTCAATACCCCATCATCTTTTCTTCTGCTATTAGTACGGTTTGTGACAATGAGATCGAACTTGAAAAAATGGAGAAAACAGAATTCCAAGGCGAGTCGATTTCATTGATAATTTCCGAAGACCTGGAGGAGGTCTCTTTTTCTGGATGTAACGAGAAAGCTATGTGCAATGTTCTCCCTTGCATCCTCGTTTTTCGTTAAACCAATCAAATAACCCGTCCCGATATTTTGGCGTTCAATACCCCATCATCTTTTCTTCTGCTATTAATACGGTTTGTGACAATGAGATCGAACTTGAAAAAAAGGAGAAAACAGAATTCCAAGGCGAGTCGATTTCATTGATAATTTTCTCCCTTGCATCCTCGTTTTTCGTTAAACCAATCAAATAACCCGTCCCGATATTTTGGCGTTCAATACCCCATCATCTTTTCTTCTGCTATTAGTACGGTTTGTGACAATGAGATCGAACTTGAAAAAAAGGAGAAAACAGAATTCCAAGGCGAGTCGATTTCATTGATAATTTCCGAAGACCTGGAGGAGGTCTCGTGATCCTTGGAAATCCTCTGCTAGCTGTCGTTCCTTTTTGACGCTGCAGGCGGGGAAGCTCGAAAACCAGCCGACAACCACCCCATAATTATATAGAAACCGGGCTTATGCTGTTATTCCTCGCTTCCACATTTTTATAACGGTCTCCTTATTTCGTCGTCGTTCATTAGCTTCTTTAGTCTCTTTCCCGGAGCGATCATATATACTATTTTCAACGTAATACGATATATTATCCGGGCCCTTTGTTGCGGTTCGCAAAATATAGGTACATAATGGGTAGTATACATTCTAGTGCATTTATACCTTGATACGCCTCGCCCTTCGATGGCACGTGTCCGACGACGTCTCTGAGATCTTAGTATTACTTTTCCTTTTACTGTCAGTTTTACTGGTACTGCGTTGTGGTCGTTGATACATTTCCTGGCAAATAGGGTTAATTGAATCCACGCTTCAACCCGAATAGCATATTTTGTGTCCTGTTTGAATATAGATCATTTTACGTAACTTTGGATAGGGCTTAATAATAGGGCGGATCGAAAAAATCGATTTTTTTTTAAGACTGAAACATAAAAAATAGGTGTTGAGTGTCTCTAGAAAGTACTCACCAAGTATGAGCCCTTAATATTAATGGGAAGATTATTTTCCCGCCAAAAGTGAGTTTCAGTGAAAATTTCGATTATTTCCCGATGGGATAAAAATCGGAAAAAAACAATCGATATTAAACGTGCTGAAAAGATGAATTTTGCATATAATTCCAAAATGTTATTAATAAATTTCTGAAAAAAAAAAAACAATTGTTCAGCAAACAATCAGTCAACCTTACTTATTTTCTAATGAAAATTATATGTTAATTTATTTGAATGTGCAGGAATTTTTCCAGATTTTTTTCTTTGTTTTGATTTTGATTTTTTTTATTTTGAAAATTGCGCAGAATATAACAAATTTTAGATATGCGTTTTGCAAAGAAATCTTGAGTGATCGTTTTATGCCGAACACATATCCAAAATTCGTTATTTCACGCACATTTATGAAAAAAAAATTAAAATCAAAATCAAAAACAAAAAAATCTGAAAAAATTCGTATACATTCAAATAAATTAACATATAATTTCCATTAGAAAAAAAATTGGGTTGACTGATAATTTGTTAAACAATTGTTTTTTTCACCGATTTGTTAATAACATTTTCGGATTATCATTATGCGAAATCAATCTTTACAGCACGTTTTATATCCATTCTTTTTTTTCGATTTTTATCCCCTCAGAAAGTGATCGAAATAGTCTCTGAAACTCACTTTTGGCCGGACTGTACGTATCATAAATCCTTAAACCACTTTGGTGTTGCTACTGGTGTTATAACAATGTCATTATCATTCAACACCATTTTTCTTACAACCCTCGTTATCGATGCAATTAGTGCCAACTCAAATAGACATCTTTTTGCCGTCGATTTAAAAAGTGCATGATTCTGTTCTTGCCAAGTTTTTTCTCGAGGGTCTAGGTTTTTTTTTACGCGGCTTTTTGTGCTGTAAAGTGGCATAAATTGGACGCACGACCATCAGCACGTTAATGATCATCATCAGTTTACGACGTAAGCTTACTAACGTTTTTTAAGTATTTTAACGCGAGCCTGCAATCACGAAATCGGTGCACTAAGCGGATGGGCTTTACAGGATTATCACCGGATCCCAACCAATGGTCGAGAATCAGCCTAAAAAACTGCAGCGACTCGGGAAATCGGACTTCACTTTATTGCTCGCCTTTTTTCCCTTCAATGACCGTCGTATATTTTACTGACGAGGTTGCGGGTAAAAAAGCAAAAAAAGAAAACGATGAGAAGCGAAACATGCCATAAGAGCCCATGTTAAAATGCATGCATAAAAAAATTAATTTTTTGTAAACGATGTAGACGAAAATTCCCAAAAAATTCATGTGAGTTCGTTATGAATTATTTGAAACGCGGTAATTATTTCAGATTTTTCTGTGCATTTTCAATTTCACGATTACCTTACGCACGCGAAGCCGACCCGAAAAGTCGAGTTTTACGCACGCTATTGCAAAAACATATTTTTCCGGTACCTTAAGACTTAATAAGTAAATAAGTAACAAGAAACTGGATTTGTTTATTCACTCTAGTCTATTGATTAAAAATTCATAAAATTCACCTTATTTATCGGTTGCTTGATAAAAACCTTCCCTGAAGAGATTTCAAGCTCCTTATAGTATTACGATAGCGAAAAAAACTACAAGTATATTCCAAAACATAACCACTTTTTCATTTTTAAAAAAAACCATAAGTCGTACAATCTTTGCGCACTTTTTTTCGAAGAAACAGAAAAAATCAATGTGCAAATAAATAAATAAAGCGTACATTGGCCAATAGATGCCGCCTTTTTGAATCCCGTTGATGTAGCCGAAATCCTGCTCGTGGGATTGCCGTTCGTCTTTGCTGAAGAGACGGATTACCCAGTAATTTTATTTGCCGATATTTTGCCAGTGCGAGGGTTGCACGCAAGTTTTTCAAGAAAATCAAAAAGAAATAAGGATGGACTTCTGTAGGCTCGAGTGATCACGAGTCGGCAAACGCTGGGGTTACGTACGTGCCTTACAAAGTTTGTTGTACCAGGATAGGATCGAGCTAACAGAGATTTAAGATGTACGCACACGCCTCGGCGAGTCCAAGGCTTCACCAGACACGACAATCCCTCAGCTTTTACTTCGTGTACAATGACAATGTTTGGATACACCGAGCTCCGCAGTTATTGCTATCTTTCACTTCCTCTGTCAACGACGTGGACCAGTCAGTGAAAGGCTTAAATGTTTTCTTACGCGAGACTAAACAAGGGATCATTTCTCTTCTTGTTGTGTCCCAAGAACGCTTTGAGTTGAGCCCGCCACCATTCAGTCTTCATAGACGTTTGTCAATCTTAACATCAAATTTTTTTTCACTGTCATGATCAACTATTTGACTAGACCTAACGAAGGAACTGCAAATAAAGCCTGTTCGCCGGTCTTTTCTGACAGGACATCAGCTACTAACCATTTCGGACATGCCGATTTTTTCAGTCATTCGCTTCGAATGCTGTAGTATCATTTATTCATCCGTATTGTGTTTTACGGTTCATTCATTTGTTTACACAGTTGGTGATCTTGCGAAATGAACCAACATATTATTTGTACCAGGTCAAAACTACCCGGATTGTAAACTCAACTGAGTTGCCAAGAGTTGCAGGTTGATCTTTCCAAAGCTGTTTTTAATATTTTTTGATAGACTGTACGTATCATACATCCTTAAGTTTGACTGGGCTTTTAATTAATTAATTACGTACGTGCCTTACAAAGTTTGTTGTACCAGGATAGGATCGAGCTAACAGAGTTTTAAGATGTACGCACACGCCTCGACGAGTCCAAGGCTTCACCAGACACGACAATCCCTCAGCTTTTACTTCGTGTACAATGACAATGTTTGGATACACCGAGCTCCGCAGTTATTGCTATCTCTCACTTCCTCTGTCAACGACGTGGACCAGTCAGTGAAAGGCTTAAATGTTTTCTTACGCGAGACTAAACAAGGGATCATTTCTCTTCTTGTTGTGTCCCAAGAACGCTTTGAGTTGAGCCCGCCATCATTCAGTCTTCATAGACGTTTGTCAATCTTAGCATCAAATTTTTTTTCACTGTCATGATCAACTATTTGACTAGACCTAACGAAGGAACTGCAAATAAAGCCTGTTCGCCGATCTTTTCTGACAGGACATCAGCTACTAACCATTTCGGACATGCCGATTTCTTCAGTCATCCGCTTCCAATGCTGTAGTATCATTTATTCATCCGTATTGTGTTTTACGGTTCATTCATTTGTTTACACAGTTGGTAATCTTGCGAAATAAACCAAAATATTATTTGTACCAGGTCAAAACTATCCGGATTGTAAACTCAACTGAGTTGCCAAGAGTTGCAGGTTGATCTTTCCAAAGCTGTTTTTAATATTTTTTAATAGACTGTACGTATCATACATCCTTAAGTCTGACTGGGCTTTTAATTAATTAATTACGTACGTGCCTTATAAAGTTTGTTGTACCAGGATAGGATCGAGCTAACAGAGATTTAAGATGTACGCACACGCCTCGGCGAGTCCAAGGCTTCACCAGACACGACAATCCCTCAGCTTTTACTTCGTGTACAATGACAATGTTTGGATACACCGAGCTCCGCAGTTATTGCTATCTCTCACTTCCTCTGTCAACGACGTGGACCAGTCAGTGAAAGGCTTAAATGTTTTCTTACGCGAGACTAAACAAGGGATCATTTCTCTTCTTGTTGTGTCCCAAGAACGCTTTGAGTTGAGCCCGCCATCATTCAGTCTTCATAGACGTTTGTCAATCTTAGCATCAAATTTTTTTTCACTGTCATGATCAACTATTTGACTAGACCTAACGAAGGAACTGCAAATAAGGCCTGTTCGCCGGTCTTTTCTGACAGGACATCAGCTACTAACCATTTCGGACATGCCGATTTTTTCGGTCATCCGCTTCGAATGCTGTAGTATCATTTATTCATCCGTGTTGTGTTTTACGGTTCATTCATTTGTTTACACAGTTGGTAATCTTGCGAAATAAACCAAAATATTGTTTGTACCAGGTCAAAACTACCCGGATTGTAAACTCAACTGAGTTGCCAAGAGTTGCAGGTTGATCTTTCCAAAGCTGTTTTTAATATTTTTTGATAGACTGTACGTATCATACATCCTTAAGTCTGACTGGGCTTTTAATTAATTAATTACGTACGTGCCTTACAAAGTTTGTTGTACCAGGATAGGATCGAGCTAACAGAGTTTTAAGATGTACGCACACGCCTCGTCGAGTCCAAGGCTTCACCAGACACGACAATCCCTCAGCTTTTACTTCGTGTACAATGACAATGTTTGGATACACCGAGCTCCGCAGTTATTGCTATCTCTCACTTCCTCTGTCAACGACGTGGACCAGTCAGTGAAAGGCTTAAATGTTTTCTTACGCGAGACTAAACAAGGGATCATTTCTCTTCTTGTTGTGTCCCAAGAACGCTTTGAGTTGAGCCCGCCATCATTCAGTCTTCATAGACGTTTGTCAATCTTAGCATCAAATTTTTTTTCACTGTCATGATCAACTATTTGACTAGACCTAACGAAGGAACTGCAAATAAAGCCTGTTCGCCGGTCTTTTCTGACAGGACATCAGCTACTAACCATTTCGGACATGCCGATTTTTTCGGTCATCCGCTTCGAATGCTGTAGTATCATTTATTCATCCGTATTGTGTTTTACGGTTCATTCGTTTGTTTACACAGTTGGTGATCTTGCGAAATGAACCAAAATATTATTTGTACCAGGTCAAAACTCCCCGGATTGTAAACTCAACTGAGTTGCCAAGAGTTGCAGGTTGATCTTTTCAAGCTGTTTTTAATATTTTTTAATAGACTGTACGTATCATACATCCTTAAGTCTGACTGGGCCTTTAATTAATTAACTTATCAAGGCCCCATTCAACTTCACCATGGCCTTATGAGATCCTTATTTGGCAAAATTATTATTGGTTTGTTAACTTGGCGCCGAGATAACGGCAGACTGGGCCCTTAAGTGATTACCCTATCGAGCCCTTATCAAACTTTGCCATGGAAACCTAGAATTGGCCTTATGAGAACTATATCTGGCGAAATTATTTTTGATTTGTTTACTTGGTGCCATGTTTAAGCCTGACTGGGCCCTTAAGTGATTACCCTATCAAATCCTTGGCCAGGGAAACCTAGAAAAACCTTATCAGGGCCCTACTTGAGAGTGATATGGAAAACCCTTTTAGGGTATCCACATTAAAGCCTGAAAGGGCCTTAGTTCATCTTAGGGCATCCCTAATAATTTTCTTCACGGGTCTATAGAAGTTCCGTTGGATAGGATGCTTTAAATGTCTACGTGCATGTAGGAAGGAAAGCTTCCTATTACGTTCATTCAGCGAACATTTCATTCCATGGACGTAACGATTCCAATAGAATCGTAAAGTCATATTAAATAGAGCAGAGAAATCTTGAAAACTATTCTTCTTTCTGTATCAAACAAGTTCCATAGCAGATATAACAACGCGCTAATTGGGCTCAATTAAATTTGACTATCGAGAATCTCTTCTTCTGAAACGCTCACAGTTTCCAAGCTATACGTGACTATCCTCTACGTATTATTTTCTCGCTCCATTCCACCCTCTGGTCTACACTGAAAAAATCCCGCTGAATATTATATATTCTCGAAGGCCGTTGGTTCGTCTGACTGACGTAGTGCGGCGGTATGTCGCCCGGGATTGAAACTGCTACGAGGGTAAACTCGCCGTTCGCATAACAATGGTCTCTTCTCCTCGTCTCTTCATCTTCCTCGCCTTGCAGAAAGAATACATATATATATTTATGTAGCAATGGCCAGGTCCGCTTGACGCTGATATAGAATGACGTGAAAGATCGTTACCCATAACCATGCAAGACGATGCGAAGCCCTCTGCCGTTCCGCCAGGACACTAACGACCATGCCTCGCCGCTACCTTACCCAACCCCTTTCACTCTACTTACTCACTTTTTCCTTTTGTCTCCGATATCTTTTTTCCGGGCATAACGGGTCTTGGAATAATTCGAGCCGAAGGGTCATACCACGAATGGAATTAATCCGATCTTGAAGCTTATAAAGGGACTTGAAATAATTTGAGCTAGGGGATGATAACGAGGACAGTTTTTAAAAAGTCATGGCACGTTGAAAGTCAGCATATTCATAATTGGAGCCAGTTTTTAAGCATTTTTATTGGTCGTCAATGGCTTTGACATATTTGACGGTGGCTTCCGAGGTCTTTCTATAATATAGGGAAATAATAAGGGGGCCAATTGTAGGCTTAGATTAACTACTCCGTGACGTTAGCCACGCCGTTTCTGTAGCTACGCCGTCACTTTAGCCACGCCGTTCCTTTAGCTATGCCGTCACTTAAGCTACGCCGTCAACTTGACCTCACCGTGTCGTTAGCCAGGCCGTTCCTTTAGCTACTCCGTCACCTTAGCCACGCTGTTCCTTGAGCTACGTCGTCAATTTAGTCACGCCGTCCCTTTAGTTACACCGTCAACTTGACCTCACCGTGTCGTTAGCCAGGCCGTCCCTTTAGCTACGTCGTCACTTTAGCCACGCCGTCCCATTAGCCATGCCGTCACCTTAGCCATACCGTCACCTTAGCCGTGCCGTCAACTTGACCTCACCGTATCGTTAGCCAGGCCGTGTTTGTAGTCCCTCCGTGACCCCAGCTGCTCTGGATATTAGCCACACCGTGACCTTAGCTACTCTCAGTATTCGCCACCACAAGACTTTGGTTACACCGTTACTTTGGCCACTTCGGAAGTTTGCCCACACCGCGATGCTACCTATTCTGTGACTTCAGTCAATTGTCTAAGCTACCGTCTTGTGCATGACGGCGCCGAATTAAAAAAAAATAATATCGAGAAATATAGCCGTAGACACGTGTCCATTTGACGCTGATATTGAATGACATGAAAGATCGTTAGCCAGAATGGTGCAAAACGACGCGAAGCCCTCTACCGCTCCGGCAAGACACTAACGATTCTGCCTGGCTGCTTCCGTTACTCACCCTCTTCTCAACTTACTCACTTTTCCGTTCATCTTAACTCTCTTTCTTCTCCTCATCTCTGACATGATACTTTCCTGTGGACTCTTTAGCCTCTAGCGAGTCAGAGACGGACCGATTGAGATATCATACGACCCTCACTTCAATTTTACCACCGCATTCGTCTCGTCGAATCCGCAAAGCGCAACGAGAGAAAAGTGAACGCATAGAACGTGGCAGGCAGCTTCTCGTCAAGGGAAAAGAATCTTCAACTTCCTGCTAGCAGACGAACAAGAGATCCTACTCTTTTTATATACTGGTTCTTTAGTGTAGATACGCTTTTCCCTAATTGTCCCATTCTTAGTGGAGTGAAGAAGACTCGGAGAATCTTGTCGGGCTATTATGAATTCATACTCTGCTATGCATTTGCGGAAATATATTGTCC
Organism: Tromatobia lineatoria; assembly: GCA_949699805.1. Taxonomy (NCBI): domain Eukaryota; kingdom Metazoa; phylum Arthropoda; class Insecta; order Hymenoptera; family Ichneumonidae; genus Tromatobia; species Tromatobia lineatoria. The sequence continues at coordinate 6,721,591 of OX453054.1, forward strand.
GTATGACAAGCTGTTCTTCAAACTGGTACTTAGTCCTCTTTGACGAAGATTCTTTATGTTGGTTCGTAGTGAAACTGCGCCGTAATGATCGCATTTGGAGCTAAGAATGAAGATATTGCGTTATTGATGTAGACTCTGAATGTTAAAATTATTTATGAAGTGGGTTGATGATTGTTAAACGTGTTTGAAAATTTAGTACACCGATACTTAAATTTTCTGTGGACTTGAATATCAAGAGGCGACATCTACGTAGAGGAAAAACGGTCGAAATTTCTTTCATTTTCAAAGAAAGTTTTGGTTAAGGATGTATACGTACAGTCCCGCTAAAAGTGAGTTTCAGAGACAATTTCGAACATTTCTCGATGTGATAAAAATCGGAAAAAAATAATGCATATAAAACGGGCTGAAAAGATTGATTTCGCATAATAATAATCCCAAAATGCTTTTAACAAATTGGTGAAATAAACAATTTTTCAACAAATAATCAGTCAACCTAATTTTTTCTCTAATGAAAATGATATGTTCATTTATTTGAATGCATACGAATTTTTTCAAATTTTCTTCTTTATTTTGATTTTTTTTTTAATTTTTTTTAAATCTTGAGCGTAGTAGATGGTTTTATGCCGAACACATATCCAAAATTCGTTATTTCGCGCACATTTTTAAAAATAAAAAAACGCATCACTGGCTAACGACCATATCTTTATTTTTTCATATTTTCTTATCATTTTATTTTTTACTAATAAAACAAAAACATCATTTCAGTTCCACGAATAAACAAAAATCGTTTTAAAGTTTGACCGATTTCCTTTAAAAAAAAAAAACAAATTTCCACCTTTTTTCGGTCTTCCAGATAAATATAGGTCCTCAGTGAGTAGTTTATTATTTAGAGACAAATAAATATCAAACGAAATGAGAAGACGTGGAAAATTAATCGAAACGGAAATGGTACGAAGGGTTGAAAATAATTGATTGCTCGATCTTTATCGAAAAATATGAGAAACGGGAAGCGAGTGAGAAAAATCGACGGTTGAGCATTGATGCCGATATTTGAAAAATTTTTTTTTGTAAAAGCGACGTTTTGAAACTCAAACATGAATTATCCATGAAACGAAGTAGTCATGCTTACGAAATTATTGAAGCATAAAGATCGCTTTCGTCTCACCGTATTTTGTATAAATTTCAAAACAATCTATCTAGCGATTGTCGACATATAATTTCCGCCGGTAAAAAACGCATTACCGCCGAGCGACCATATCTTTATTTTTTCATATTTTCTTATCATTTTATTTTTTTCTAATAAAACAAAAACATCATTTCAGTTCCACGAATAAACAAAAATCGTTTTAAAGTTTGACCGATTTCCTTTAAAAAAAAACAAATTTCCACCTCTTTCGGTCTTCCAGATAAATATAGGTCCTCAGTGAGTAGTTTATTATTTGAAGTCAAATAAATATCAAACGAAATGAGAAGACGTGGAAAATTAATCGAAACGGAAATGGTACGAAGGGTTGAAAATAATTGATTGCTCGATCTTTATCGAGAAATATGAGAAACGGGAAGCGAGTGAAGAGAGCCGAGGATGGAGTATCGATGCCGGTGGCCGACGAGCGAACCGCGCGGCATATTCCTCACCCAATCTGCGGCACGCTTCGTGTGTTCTATAGCGGTGAGTTTGTTCGCTCGCGCGCCAGATGCTCTCCGATGACTCAGGATCGGTACGCGCCGGTAATTTGCGAAACCACCAACTATAATGATCCCTCTCGTCGCTTCACTCTCATTTTCATGTATACGACTCCTTTACACCAAAAGCCGCTCACGAAACTCGCTGCTGTTGCTACTATGTCGCTACTGCGGCTGTTGCATCGATTTTTACACGATTGTTCGCTTCAAGCTACGAGCCGGTGACAGCCCAATTTTATACTTTCAATGGAATTGATGCTTGTTTTCGTAATTGAGCCTCCATTAAGGATGTACGATAAGTACAGTCCCGCCAAAAGTGAGTTTCAAAGACAATTTCGATCGATTCCCGATGGGATTAAAATCGGAAAAAAATAATGCATATGAAACGGGCTTCAAATGATTGATTTCGCATAATAATAATCCTAAAATATTATTAACAAATTGGTGAAAAAAATCAATTAATCAACAAACAATCAGTCAACCGAACGTTTTTTCTAATGACAATGATATGTTAATTTATTTAAATGTACACGAATTTTTTTTTTTTTTTTTTTTATGTGCGCGAAATAACGAATTTTGGATATGTATTTGGCATAAAACCATCTACTGCACTCAAGATTTTTTTGCAAATCGCATTGCAAAATTTGTTATGTTCTGCGCATGTTTTAAAATAATAAAAAATAAAAATCAAAATAAAGAAAAAAATCTGAAAAAATTCGTATGCATTCACATAAATTAATATATTATTTTCATTAGAAAAAAACGTTAGGTTGACTGATTGTTGGACAATTGTTTTTTTTCACCAATTTGTTAATAACATTGTGTGATTATTATTATGCGAAATCAATCTTTTCAGCACGTTTTATATGCATTATTTTATTTCCGATTTTATTCCCATCGGGAAATGATCGAATATCGCCAATTTTAAAAAGCTAAGGCATGCACGTACTTTTTGGAAAAATTAGAAATGCTTTGAAAAAAATGGCTGCACACATTCTGTACAAGAATGCTACAGTCGAAGGACTACTGCTCCAGTTGTGCAAAATTTTAGATTAATCGATTGAATAGTTCTTGAGTTATAGGTGATTGAAATTTCGACACACACACACTCACGCTCACGCTCACGCTCTCGCACACGCACGTTCACGCTCTCGCACACGCACACGCACGCGTGAGCGTGCATGCGTGAGTGTGCGTGCGCATGCGTGAGTGTGCGTGCGCATGCGTGAGCGTGCGTGATTACTAAACACAATTGAAAGTTCGGATATTTAATATGTCGCATTCAATATGGTGGACCAAATTATTCGAAAATTACTCGATTTGGATGAAATAGAGGATCCAAAATAAATTCCTGAATCTTGAGTTAGCATTCGTAATCAGCGACTTCAAAAAACGCCAAAGTACAAAATTTCATCCAAGTCACAAATTATCTAATCATATGATCCGGCGTATTATATCTGTCTTATTAAATCTCTGAACTTTGAGTTCGAATTCGTAATTAGCGACCGCAAAAACCTTCCAGTACCAAATTTCAAGGAATCATATGTAAGGCAAAATGTACGTAGGTATGCAAAATAATGCATGATTCAAAGGGTTTTGAATACCAGAAAAACTAGATAAAAATTAAATATGTTCTCCTATTTCTTTCTGTCAACACTCACTCTCGCAATTACAGACATTTTTTTCAAGACTTATTTTACGTATCCTGACCTAAGAATTTCCAAACCTAAATTCCACAAAAACGAAGCAGAAAATATTTCCTCGATATATGTATACTCTCCTTTAGCTGGCCCTTCACTCGCTCTCCTTCGCTGCACTTCTTGGTATAACACACAAAAGTATGTGAAGAACGAGAATTCAGGAACTCCGCTATTCAACCTTGGTATGGGATTACGAAACCCATCGGTGAATTATTTTCTCGGCTAAGCAAGAGGTAGGTCATGGTAGTAGCTGTGCCTATGATGAAAAAGGAGAGCCAAAGGGCGTACGAAACAACAACAACAAAAAAAACGCGTTGGTCGGTACGAATGCGGAAGCTGTCAAACGCAATCAACGTCACGAGATGTTCGTGGCTCGTTAGCCTCGCATTTCCTTCTCGCTCTTGTTGAACCTCACGAAAATCTCTGAAAACTCAACAGAACACAACAAAATCATATTCAGCGACTTGAAAAAAAACAACAATTCAATACGAGGGCGAGTAGTACCGGTTCGATTGAATTTTTTCTGATTCTTTTTTGCATTTCCTACGTTACTCTCCGATGGTATTGTGGCTAGACCTTCTGTACGTGGTAACGTAACACGGTTTTTTCAACCTCAGACAAGTGTCAGATTACTTTTGAAATCACAGGGTTACGCAATACCTTTCGGTAAATTCTCTTTTTTTTTTAAATCCACGTTAATCCCTCGAAAAAATGGTGGAATTTTTTTATTTCTCGATTGACACGTCTATTTCAACAACGTTCGGCGAAAAGTAAATTTGTCATTTTTTTATTTGATTGAAATCGTTGAAAGTGCAGCAGTGCACAATTTTTTGAGACTGCCATTTTGTTTCGAAAGAAAATTTCACTTAGGTGTAATTTTGAATAAGGAAAATGTTAATTATTTATTTAAATGAATAACTTCTTACATTTATAGCAAAATACAATGTGAAAAAGCTTTCTTGGAATTGATATACTTGTATTGGAAGTACTATATGGTGCATTCCATGCCAATTCGACCTGGGTCTCATTTTCGGCCTCTTCGATTCGGCTAGTAATTTTTTATGGGATTGGCTTTATTTTGTGCAAATTTTTTCAAAATTTCTTCTTAAAGTGAGATATCGAATGCCATAATTTCCAAATCTGAAAAATACTTTGTTAAATATCAACATTCTCTAGTTTGCAGTCAGACAATCTGGTGGACAAGAATTTTCTTTTGTAGTTTTTAAGCCTTTTGTTTAAAAAAAATTATTCAATAATAGAAACAAAAATATAAATCTTTTTTGGACGACTTGTCAAACATTTGGTGCTTGAATGTTGCTTGTTATTGTTATTAAAAAAAGCAATGCATCAAGTAATTTTTGAAATATTGTGGACACTAATTCGAAAAACATGATTTTTTAAGGAGGTTCGTCAGTAAAATTGAAAATGCACAGAAAAATTTAAAATAATGACCACGTCTTTAATAATTCATAACAAACTCACATGAATTTTTTGGGAATTTTCGTCTACATCGTTTACACGAAATTAATTTTTTTATGCATGTATTTTAACGTGGGCTCTTATGGCATACGAATAAATAAAAAATAATTGAAAACACTACAATTCCAAAAATGAATGTTGATTGTCATGTACTTACTAATTTCATAATCATGTGTTAAAATATCCAATCATCGCCTCACCAAAATCCATTGATATTCAATTTACCATGCAAACATATTAATTTAAATTTCCCATACAAATTTTAAAAAATGTATCCAAGTTTGTATCGAAAAAGCGCAACCATTTTTCACAGTCCAATATTTTTTCATCGCAAATACGTATTCGACATAAAAATATTATACATTTTGAAATAAATTCTATTCCCAAGAAAAAAGTATGACAAAAAGAGAATGAAACGAATTGATTGATTTCGCAGTTGATAAAAATAGTGTCAAGTGCCAAAATAGATGAAAATATGATATTTCGAATAGAGTCCCGTGAAGAAAAGGTGAAAGCATGAAAAAGGAAGAAAAATGGCGGATTTAGAGAGCGTGGGTTGCGTCGGGTTACGAAAAGCCGTCGACCGTTCTCGTTTTACTTTTGGAATCAGTGCTATTACCACTCATCTCTGCTGTAACTGCGCGGATTTGCAAGGAAATTTAAAACCCGTGGGTGACGTAACAATGAATATTGAATCCGTGCGATTGATTCTCATTTTTTGGGCGCATTGTGAGGCCAGTAGCTTCAGGTCGAAACTGGACGAAGGATATGACCATGGACAGACATATCCAGGAACTCCTTCCGCCCACAATGCGTGAAGCCTATCGCGAAGGGGCATCGGTTGAAAAAAAAAAAAAAAAAAATTGCTCCCCTTTTGTACTTTTTCTTTGTGGCCCTTTCTTCCAAGCCAGACTTGCGTAAAAACTGTACTAGGATCTTTTTGGGTTGATCCTCGCGAGTCCAGCGGTCCAGTGTCTTTGACGCTGGTGAACCTCCTCGAGGGACTCTTCGCAACAGAGCCGCTAGTCCAGGATCAAGTTTTCTCGTAGGTATATATCTTTTTCAGGGTCTACTGAGAAAACGTTTAGTCTACACTTGGAATAGATCCGAGTAAAAAAATTATTTCTGAGAGTGCGGAGCATAAGTGCGTGATGGTATTTTGTTCATCTCGCCCACGCAGAAAAAGTATTATAAGAGTATTAAAAAAGTATTTAAAAAAGCAGTATTAAGAGTCTCGCGTATTGGACTTTTTAATACTCAGTTTAATACTTTTTTTCGAGACTAGAGTATTAAAAAAAGTATTGAATGGTATCAAGTATTAGAATAAAGGATTGAATGGTATCAAGTATTAAAAAAAAGTATTAAAACGTATTTTGTGAAAAGAATTTAATACTCATTTGATACTTTTTTAAATACTTGAATCTCTAACTAAACGTATCAACTGAGTATTAAATTCTTTTCCAAAAATACGATTTAATACTTTTTTTAATACTCAAGTCTCGAAAAAAAGTATTAAACTGAGTATTAAAAAGTCCAATACGCGAGACTCTTAATACTCAGGTTGATACTTATTTTTTGAGTCTTGAGTATAAAAAAAGTATTAATTGGTATTGAATATCAAAAAAAGTTTTAAATGACATTAAGTATTAAAAAAAGTATTATATCGTATTTTTGGAAAAAAATTTAATACTCATTTGATACTTTTTTAAATACTTGAATCTCTGACCGAAAGTACCCACTGAGTATTAAATTCTTTTCCAAAAATACGATTCAATACTTTTTTTTCGAGACTTGAGTATTTAAAAAAGTATTAAATGGTATTAAGTATGAAAAAAAGTATTAAATCGTATTTTTGGAAAAATTAATCAAGCGTGAAATACATAAGGTCATTGAGAATCATCCGAAAAAAATCGTTTCGAAGCTTTCCTACAACATGGATCCACATTATGATCCACACCATAATCTTTCGCTATGGCAAGTAAAAAAAAAACTTTTTTTTCAGCCACACGTTATTGCTCACGTTTCAGAAATCTCTAAAGTCCAACAGTATCGAATACACCGTAATAATAACATATAACCTCATGACAGTGAAAACATATCCTGCCATTAATATTCCAGTATTTAAAAAAAACCTATGAAAACTAATCTTGACCTTTGCGCGGAAGAGGAAAAAAAAAACAAAAGCAATTTATGGTTTATTCGAAACGCACAAATGTATAATACGGAAGTTATAAATTTGCAGTATTCCGCTGTGTGGAAAGGGCGATTGGTGATGGCGATGCTACATTATACTCGGCAAATAGTGGGAAGAGGAGGTCTGTTCGTGAAACTATAGCTGGTCGGATACACGAGTGCGTGTTTCTCACGCCAACGTGTTCTCTTGCTTTCCCGAGTCTCGAGCCCAATACTGCGTAACTTCCTTCGTGTATATACATACATATATCCCTGTATCGACTATATCTCCACGTATATATATAGTTTTGTCTGTCCAGGGGTCGCGTGCTCTTTGCAATTATCGATGAACCCGCAGTCGCCGCACCCTGAAGCTCTGGACTCGCAGAACCTTTCCAGTTTTCCCGTCGGCTCGAAATACACAGCTACATTGCCATTCGTGTGAGTTGTGGCTTGACGCTTATATGCCATTGGGCATCGCGTGTGTGTCCATTTTATGCGGTATATACGTGAACTGATGGTTGGTGACTCACACTAAATGACGACCTTTCGACCGCTTGATGCGCGACTAAGTATCGCTTTAATCGCTCGATACTGTAATTTATAAAAAGCTCACCATCGATTAATTCAATCACCCTTAACTTCAAGGGTGATTGAAATGAAATGAAATTTTGCAAATATGCGTTTTGCAAAAAAATCTTGAGTTTAGTAGATGGTTTTATGCCGAACACATATCCAAAATTCGTTATTTCGCGCACATTTTTAAATACGAGCGAGACTGTCAGAATTCTCGTCTCAAGTCGCAACACTACGTAATTTCTGAGGTCAACGAATTGTCTTCACATGAAACGATCGAGATGAGATTTAAAAAAAAAGACCTGCGCAAGCAAAAACGAGCGAGCCTGTCAGAATTCTCATCTCCAGTCGCAACGCTACTAATTCCTGAGGTCTAACGACTCCGACCGCCGAAAAATGCATGTAGATCAACTTATTTCGGCAACACACACAGACTCAAAATTCCATAGCCCGTCGTTAAGGCTCTCAGCCGCAAAGCCCTAGGCCATGAACCTCTTGGTTCAAGACCCGAAACTTCATAATCGACATTGCGAAAGAAAGCGCCGCTCGAAGCAGGCTCGTTCACCACTTGCATCCCGTTACGAGAAAGTGGACACAATGACAGCATTACGATCTGTTTGCTACAAACAGCTCCATTTCCCAGCGGAGATTAAAGGATTAGGTGTAAGGGAATCCACGCTCGGATGGCCGCCAATGAGAGAAGAACAATAGCAGTTTGGTTGGGCTTCGCACCGAGAGATGAACACGAAGTGAGGAAGACGGACGTTACAAGAAGAACGGCAAAACGGATGCAAGATCTTGAAGAGCCAGGTTGAAAGATTGAAAGAAGGACATGCTGCGTTTCACCAAACACGGCAGGGGAATTCTTCGGGAGAAAGGTTTGGTGACACTTTTCGTTCATCTTGGCAGGGATCATCGCAATAAGGATCGAAATGCGAGAGGAAAGAACTGGGAAACCTTAAGGAAAACTGGATGATCAGTCTGGTTACGCGGTTCAGTGTCCGACAAACTTGGAACATACACCGTCCGAGGTTTTGAGCACGCTCCAGTAGTCACGAGGAAGGGATTCCGCACCCCCGCACGGGCGCGCGCCCTAATGCCCTCTTACTGTCACCGTAATACCGGCCTCATGACGCGAGGACACTGTCCCAACGCTATTGAATCCCATAATTTTGCGGCTCAATCCGTACACCGCACCGCGTTCGACGCACAACAAACCTTGTCTTCTCGTTTTAGGGCAGATATACTGGAGTGTAAAATAGGATCTTGGAGCTTGGGCCACAGGCCGAAAGAGATGCCGACACGCTCCAGTGCTTTCTACTAAGATCTCCTTAAGACAGACTGGATATTTTGCTTTTACATCGTTACGCATCTTGATGAAGATAAGATTTTTCTTTTTTCTTTCAATATTTTCAGACTTTGCCCTGTTTGATAGTCGAACAACTTTTTTGCTGGGGTAAAGAATTGTTTTGATAGTGCAGCAAATTGTTTTTGGGACTTGTACCGCAGCTCAAAAGGGATAACGACACACATCAGTGTTCTCTGCTAAGATCTCCTTAAGACAGACTGGATATTTTGCTTTTACATCGTTACGCATCTTGATCAAGATAGGAATTTTTGTTTTTCTTTCAATATTGTCAGCCTTTGCCGTGTTTGATAGTCGAACAACGTTTTTTGCTGGGGTAAAGAATTGTTTTGATAGTGCAGCGAATTGTTTTTGGGACTTGTACCGCAGTTCAAAAGAGATAACGACACACGTCAGTGTTCTCTGCTAAGATCTCCTTAAGACAGACTGGATATTTTGCTTTTACATCGTTACGCATCTTGAACAAGATAAGATTTTTCTTTTTCTTGAAATATTGTCAGACTTTGCCGTGTTTGATAGTCCAACAACTTTTTTGCTGGGGTAAAGAATTGTTTTGATAGTGCAGCAAATTGTTTTTGAGACTTGTACCGCAGCCCAAAAGGGATAACGACACACATGAGTGTTCTCTGCTAAGATCTGCTTAAGACAGACTGGATATTTTGATTTTACATCGTTACGCATCTTGATCAAGATAAGAATTTTTCTTTTTCTTCTAATATTGTCAGCCTTTGCCGTGTTTGATAGTCGAACAATTTTTTTTGCTGGGGTGAAGAATTGTTTTGATAGTCTGAGAAATTGTTCTGTTAGTGCAGCAAACAATTTGCAGCAAGTTGTTTGCTGCACTAACAGCGAAGAAAAATAAAAAATAATAAGGAAGCAACTTGCAAAGATAAGCTTTACATCTTCATTTTATTCAATATCACTACTTTCCATCGAGTTTGAGATCATTTAATCAAAAGATAGTATTGAAACTGATGTATTTCCGTTCATTGACAAAGACAGCCGTGAATCAATGAAATCATTTCTCTCGGTGTGGAACTCATAGGGACAAAAATTAACATTAATCTCCCATGCGGTTGTGATAAATTCCGTTGACGTGTATTTCCGACTGAACATCTTCCCGTTTACTTTTTCCTCAAAGGAGGAATCTTCGGGATTCTTCTTTTTTTTGTTCTCGTTCTGACGCCACGCGTCTCGCGACAGAACCGAAAATAATATGTGGATTGAGGGTGGTGAGGAAAATAGAGGGTTTCGGTGTGATTCCTTCAGCTGCGCCGTGGCTCTTGCTAGCTGAGCAAATACGCCGTGGCGACAATGAAAAAAAAAACAGTTCAGAGTTGACTTAAAAATATGTAAAACCGTAGCTCCGCTCAATTCTTTCCCCAATTCTACTTTTTCTACTTTTTTTTTCAGGCGGACACACGCCAAGGGAAACAATGAGAGGGGCATGCGTGTGTCACGGGATTGCGTCGCGCGCGGTATGTCATCGAAAAATAGAGAGGCTCGCGTAGCGTCGTCGACCCCAAAAACTGACGTACTCCGTTTTTTTATTTTCCGGTACCAAACGATCAAGGGACTACAGCATGCTGCTATATCACTACAGCATGCTCAAGGGTGTTACTCCGTGATGGGTTACTTGAGGGTAAGTTGGGAATCATTATCGGATACTAATTATACGCTAGGGTGTAGTGAAAAAAATTTTTTTTTTCTTTTTGCATCGTTTCAATCTATAGTTTGTACCTTTAAGCAACTCTTCTCAAAATTTTAGCGCGATAATAGTATACATATAATAATATGAATAATAGTGCAACAAGTGCGTAAAGCAGGTTTTTTCCGCACGAGTTGCACATACTATTTTTTGTAATAGCGGTGCGTAAAACGATATTTTTTTGACAATTTTTGAAATTATTGTGCGAGTGATTTTTCTGGAAAACTTGACGAGCTCATTTTTGTGCAGGGAACCTTGAGGGAAATATCAGATTAATTTCGAAGCTCGAATGGTATTCGGGGGATTATTTTTCTCATCCAAATTGCGACCAATGGAATTGCACCATGAGACGAAAATTACGGCTTATGTTTAGTAAAACCATCCGAATGTCACAATTGAATTCAATCTGTCCGTTTGACAGTTGATTAACGCGGCTGAATGATCTTTTGTTTTGTATATATACAGACAAAATTATCAAAAAATCATCAGTATAACTCCGTGTAGGTTGTACCACGTCACGTCGAATGGTGCAATTCAATTGGTCTAAATTTGCATGGCAAAAAATAATCATAACAATTCTGTCCTTAAACAGTTTGTTAAAAAACTTGATTGAGATCCTAAATTCAGATACTAGGCAGAAAATTGGTATTTTTCTATACCAGTAGAAAAAATACTCCGCCACGTGCGCTCAAATATTGCAAAGATCAGGATCTCGTTATCCTTTTCAGATACGGAAACTAAACAAGTCTTTCCATTTTTTTATTATTGCCCAAAAATCATTCCCCAAGGGCATTTGCCTCCGATTTAAGGGTTTTCATTTCATATTTCCCAGTTAGACTCGACCGGTCTCGTTATCCTTTTCGGATACGGAGACTGAACAAGACTTTCAATGTTTTTTGTTATTACCCAAAAATCATTCTCCAAGGGCATCTGCCTCCGATTTTAGGGTTTTCATTTTACATTTCCCGGTTAGAGTCGACCGATGGAAATCAACAATGGTCGGATAGCTAATCGCTCATGGCGTAACTCGGCCAGTAGGAAATGTGTCCAGCTTCGATGGTCACCGTCGAGGCAATGTTCGCTATAAAACGTAACGTACAACCTTCCCTTCTGCCTTTTCATCCAACGCGAGGGTAACACATAACGTTTGAGGACATTCCATAGCGAACGACGTACGAGGTCATTGTTGACTGCATTGTCATATTTGGGAGCGTGCCGTCACTGAGGTCAAGGGTTTAACAGCTGCGACGGTACATGGTTGTAGGGACGCGCTTCTGGACCGGACCCATCGAGCTGGTCAAGCCTGATGCGAGGAGGGTGTGGTAAAATGAGTAGCCTTTCTCCCCTTCTCTCTTTCTCGGTCCAACTCGGACATTATGGCCTCCGCGCATATAGGGGTGACTTATTCTTGTGCTTCGTATAAGGGTGAACACACTCGGAATCGCTTTTATTATTCTATCGTTGTAGTATATACTGCTCGATGGCCGACGACGCCATCTCGTAATATCTTCTTTTTTTTCGCAGCTATAGTAGTTCATACTAACGGAAATACACTTCTCACCGTGGACTTTTTATTATTACCCGGTGATGCAGTCCATTAAGACGCTGCGAGGCGAATTTTTATACGTTACACACGAATTTGTACGTTGTCGGATGCATCAGGGACCGGATCTTTAGGTGGCAGCCCTTCTATCCTGCACATTTCTTGTCACCACAGCGCAGATCCACCACAGGCGTTTCTCTACACGCCAGTTTTCCTAAACATTTCTAATCTTCACGCGCTTTTTTCTCTACAAGTGGAACTGGCTTCCCGTTCCACCAGTCGTTAAATCCTATTTGGATAACTTTGTAGAAAGCGAAATATGATGAGAAGACAATGTGCAATTTGCATCATCGTTTCAACATTATTTTTATCCGAAAAACTTTTTCAAAGGGCATCTGCCTCCGATTTTAAGATTTTCATTATATGACCCACCGATGATCCATAATTGAGAGGTTGGCATTTCTACGAATTGAAAAGAAATATCCGCAGCCCGTTCAATATTTTCGTCTTGAATATCAAAAAACTTGATAAAGCACAGAAGTAAACCTTGTAAAACGTTTCGAGGGCAAAATTTCTTCGATACCGTAATAACTATGAGACTGAAACAACTTTGGCACATAGAATCCGAATGGAACCTGTTCGGATAAGTTTGGGCTCGTTTCAGCGTAATTATCTCTGTTGTTTTTTCATTAAACTTCTATCAAACTCATCTCTCGTGGAGTAGCGAGTATCCATCACGGTAAAACGCTTTTCGCTGGATAAGACATGAATGGCAGATAGCACAAAAGTAGGAGCAAGGAGTTATTACATTATTTTTATCCGGAAAACATTTTCAAAGGGCATCTGCCTCCGATTTTAAGATTTTCATTATGTGACCCACCGATTTTCCATAATTGAGAGGTTAGCATTTTGGAAAAACTTGATAAAGCACAGAAGTAAACCTTGTAAAATCTTTCGAGCGCAAAATTTCTTCAATACCGTAATAACTATGAGACTGAAACGACTTTGGCACATAGAACCCGAATGGAACCTGTTCGGATAAGTTTGGGCTCGTTTCAGCGTAATTATCTCTGTTGTTTTTTCATTAAACTTCTATCAAACTCATCTCTCGTGGAGCAGCGAGTATCCATCACGGTAAAACGCTTTTCGCTGGATAAGAAATGAATGGCGGATGGCGCAAAAGTAGGAGCAAGGAGTTATTACATTATTTTTATCCGGAAAACATTTTCAAAGGGCATCTGCCTCCGATTTCAAGATTTTCATTATATGACCCACCGATTCTCCATAATTGAGAGGTTAGCATTTTGGAAAAACTTGATAAAGCACAGAAGTAAACCTTGTAAAACCTTTCGAGTGCAAAATTTCTTCAATACCGTAATAACTATGAGACTGAAACGACTTTGGCACATAGAATCCGAATGGAACCTGTTCGGATAAGTTTGGGCTCGTTTCAGCGTAATTATCTCTGTTGTTTTTTCATTAAACTTCTATCAAACTCATCTCTCGTGGAGCAGCGAGTATCCATCACGGTAAAACGCTTTTCGCTGGATAAGACATGAATGGCGGATGGCGCAAAAGTAGGAGAAAGAAGGGGAGGGGTGTATCCGTGAGTCCACAGTGAGAGTGGAGGGTGTAGAAAAAATTGAGCAAAGAGGGTCGCCCACAGGCGGTGATGCGGTCGTGGCAAGTGCTCGACCTGCGTTACACCCTCCCGGGGTTTTTTAAAAACCATCCCCTCGCAATTAGAGACTCTCGCCGTTCAAACGCACTTCTCGCTGCTTCAGCAACGCTGTCTAATTTATTCCTCAATTTATACTGCGTTATCTTAATGAAGATTTTTAATTACTTTCTCTGGTAAAATACGCGAGCCGCGCTAGATTTTTTGTTCAATTTCCAGAGCGGCGCCGACCAGAAGCAAATTAATTTGTTGGCTGAAAACGGAAAAAGAAGGAAAATTATAACAGATTCAAGCACTTCCGGGAATAAAATTTTAAAAAACGGGCAGAACGTCAGAACAGTTGGACTTCCGAGCAGGATTTATTCTTGAGAAAAAATTACTGCAATTATTGTTTTCTGTTTTTATAAACAATTTCAGCAGAGTGTAAAATTTTTCTTGTTATGTTTTGTTTTTCGTTTCACGATATCAATCGTGAAACCAAAACATGTTTTCGTTCTTTCGAATAACGAACATTTTTTTTTTTATATTGTTCGAAAATTCTTTTCGAAAAACAAAAAAAAAACGATTTTCGTTTAAGAAAAAAAACGAAACTTTTTTTTATGAAAAAAAAAGAAAGGTTTTTTATGAACAAAAAAAAGAAACGTTTTTTATGAAAAAAACGGAACGTTTTTTATGAAAAAAAAAAGTTTTTTATGAAAAAAAAAAGTTTTTTATGAAAAAAAAAAGTTTTTTGATGAAAAAACGAAAACGAAACGTTTTTTTATGAAAAAACGAAAACAAAACGTTTTTTTCGTTTTTTTTAAATAAAAAAAAAACGTAAAAAATGATAAACAGGTGGAGTTATAAATACAGTCACACGATGAATCTAATGAAAAAGTTTAGTGATCGCATAATTGTTTTTCAAGTGTTCAAGGGTCGCGCGAAAATCCAAGCACGCGCCTTATGATCCATTGGATTTTTTTTATCTCTGTATTTTATATCCCTCGCCGATAAATCTCCGATTTATACCTGCGCGTCTACCTCGAGCACACGTGCGTTCTATCTTCGCTCCGCTATTAATACGTTAGCGCGCACGAGCGACCTATTCGACGCCAGGCAAATCTCCGGGCTTAAAAAACTACCCCAGAATCTTTACCATTGACGTTTATGCTTCTACCCTCCATAAGATTTCTCATCCAGTATGGAATGGATCGCGCGTGCCACTCACGTGCTTACATACCACGGTTATCTTTTCTTGAATGGAACCATCAACATTCAGGTAGTCAGGAAACGATTATTTTTTCATACGGCGTTAAATAATTTTATAATAATAACGATGAGCTGATTCTACTTCTCTGTATTTTTTTTTTTTTTTTTCTTCACAGAGGAACGTTTGTTGTGGATGAGATTTTTTTTTTCAAAATTTTCAGGTATGATCACACAAATCACATAAGACATCGAGAAAGGTACGTTTGAAAAAATAATTGTTACCTTTTGAAAGTTCCATGAAATCGGGCTATGTTACTTTTTGAATTTTGAATTCAAACGTCTTCATCTTGTTACAATTTCATCATACATACATTTCTGAAAAACAGAAATATGTGGATTTTTATGGCTTATATTGAAAAAAAATTAATTAATTTTTATAACGGACATTTTGGCTCAAATTAACTCAAATTTTCCGAATGAATTATTAAACATATATTTTTTTTGTAATTTGTAAGATCCATTTTAAAATTGGACTCGGAATTGCTGACCATTTTTAAGGCCAAAGATGAAAAATAAAAATTTATCGCCCTCAATGCGAAAAAATTTATCTCCTCTAATTTTACTATTCTGGCCTGCTAATTTTTTTTCATGCTTTTAGACACTATTCTTAACAATCAAGCATGGGAGATTTTTTTAATAATTTTTTTTCGCTATTCTAAAAAATCAGCAGTGCTAAAAAATGTATGTTTTCTTTTCGGTCTAAAATATGTTATAAGGATTTTAAAAAAAGGCATTGAGGTAAATTTTTTAAGATATTATTGTGCAATTATTTTCAATAGCTTGATGAGGTTTCCCTCCCCCTTAAATTCAAATTCTTAAACCATGCAAAAATTATTTTTATAAAGTATAAAAATATTTCTCTTCATTTTTAAATATTGTTTAATGTCGTTTATAGAGTCGATGTCCGAGGTTGACAGTCTCCCCACGGTTCAGTGATTTTTCGCTGTCGGATAAAATTTCATTTGTCTTCTAATGCAGGATGAGCGAGAAGAGAGACTTTCACCGAATCCTTATAAAGTAGCTACATCCTCGGACAAAGGTAATTTTCACTTCCTAGATGTCAGGCCGTCAATGTCACCGCGATACCCTAAACATACTGCACAATTAGGCCACGGGCTTCGTACTCCCACCCATCGTCACTCTATCCTAAGCTTATTTAATTTAGACGCACTTACACGTTCCCTCAACATCAAGTTGGGATTTCCATGACTTATCGTGGCCTCGAAAATCATTAAGGAAGATTAATTAACGGTCTGTTAAGGTAATAACGGAGATATGAAAATTATATTTGAAAACGAAGACTATTGTAAGCTTAAGGATGTGTTTCAGAGTTGGAAAGTGAGTTTCAGAGACAATTTCGATCACTTCCCGATGGGACAAAAATCAGAAAAAAATTATCCATATAAAACGTGCTGAAAAGATTGATTTCGCATAATCATAATCCCAAAATGTTATTGATAATTGGTGAAAAAAACAATTGTTCAACAAATAAACAGTCAACGTAACTTTTTTAAATGAAAATGAAGTTAATTTTTTTGAAAAATGAGCAGGATATAACAAATTTTGGATATGCGTTTTGAAAAAAAATCTTGAGTGTAATGGATGGTTTTATGCCGTACACATATCCAAAATTCGTTATCTCGCGCACATTTTTAAAAATGAAAAAAATCAAACTAAAATAAAGAAAAAAATCTATGTTCATTTTTTCCCATAAGTATAGCCGTGAAATTTTATTGAAAATTAACAGTTTGTGCAGCTATCAAAAAGTTTACATATTCTATTACAATCGCTACATGTTGTTATTAAGACATAGTAATTACGAAGTGAATCGTATCATCCAAAAAATAAAATTAAGAGAAGAGTATTATCAATACAATTTTTTTGAACTGACCAAATCCCCTCAAATAACGGGAAACCACATTAAGAAAAAAAATCCAAGGCCAAGGTTAATTCGAAGGAAAATTGCAATTTGATATTTCCTAAATTCTGCTCATTACTGTTTTGTCTGAAAGGCAGCATTTACGAATTCCCAGTCAATTTGATTCATTCGATAAGTCAAGTCAAGACACTGATTCGTTTACATTGGAGAAATATACTCGAAAGATATAAGCGTATGAACCTACGCGCCCCGCTTCTCCTTCGTCACACAGAAGTTCATCAGAGAAACTTGGTGGACGACCTTTGAAGTTATATCAAGGCGAAGAAGGAAAATAAGAAGCGAGATATACAGGATCTAACGGACTAATGAAAGCTCCTGGGCCTCGTCGCGGTAGTTCGGAGGGTTGGTGAGCAAGCAACTCGAAGGTTCGTTATTCGTACCCACGCGTTTATCCCGGGCGCAACCGCATAAACTTTTTTTTCCCATCTTTAAGGCTATTCCGAGGCAACGAAAATAATTCATTTATTATTAATGACTTGCCGGAATCTCGGTATCTAACCGGAATAATATTTCGCCTCGCCCACAGTTGCTTGGCATTTTAAACTCAGCTTTGCCTCATCAGAAACGCTTGGTACCAGCGATAAATGTTTATTCTACCTTAAACAAGCCACTTTCACAATGTTGGGTGACGAGGAATTCCAATAGTACCAGAGAAAGGGAAATAATAAAGATTGAAAATCTGAATTTCAAGTGCCATACAAAAATAAGAAACTGATGAAGTGTGAGTGTGAGTATGAATGTTAGTGTGAGTGTGACTGTAAGGGATTGCGAGTGCGAGTGTAAGTGTGAGTGTGAATGAGAGTGTGAGTGTGAGTGTGAGTGTGAGTTGGAGTGTGAATGTGAGTGGGAGTGCGAGAGTGAGTGTGAATGTGAGTGCGAGTGCGAGAGTGAGTGTGAGTGCGAGTGCGAGTGTGAGTGTGAGTGTGAATGAGAGTATGAGTGTGAATGAGAGTGCGAGAGTGAGTGTAAGGGATTGCGAGTGCGAATGAGAGTGTGAGTGTGAGTGCGAGTGTGAGTATGAGAGTGAGTGCGAGTGCGAGTGCGAGTGTGAGTGCTAGTGTTTAGTACTTTGAAGAATCTGAACCACCTAAAAACAGTAGTAAGAAAAAAATTCTGTACATGCAATCCTTCTTTTACAAAAATTTACGTTGAAGCTTTATTATGGTCATAGCAAACGTTATAGTTCTACAATTTCGTAAAGTCATGGAGTGCAAAATGGTGCGAGGTAAAAAGTAAAATTTTGCACTTGCAGCATACAGATTGATCCGGTGAATAAATTTTACTATTTAATATCTTATCTTAAGTTTATTCAAAAGAAGGGTATCATTTCCGAAATGTTTTTGATGCCTTTGTTCAGGTGATTCCCCTAAAAAAACGGCTATATCAATCAAACTAAAATTTCGCTCACAACCGGCGACAAATAATACATGCCATCTCATGAATATACTTGGCCTCAAAAAAATATTGGTGTTACAATGTACAAGATTCAACCTCGCGGACTTGTTTTACATGAAATGAATCCAGCTTTCTCTGTGAGGAAGCAAATTCTGAGTTATCGTGTACTTTTGATTTATATTTCGTTGAATAAATAGCACCACAAGGGAATAGAAGAGAGCGTAAAAAGTTGGGAATGGGTGAGCGTGAGAGTGAAGTAAGAGTGGCAGGAAAGGATAAAGTCCGTCTCCAGGGCAACCGGACCCTACAGACACTCTTCCCATAGCTCTTCGCAATCTCACGTTGCTTGCGGAAGAAGAGCGTTTCTCGATGTCTTCTTAAGTTGCCGGAACAAACTTGGACCAGGCGAGGAACAACGTGTAATGCCTGGAGGGTTAGTACAGTGGTAGCGACGGAGAAGACGGAGAAACCGAGGGAGGAACTGGAGGAGGCCTAAAAAAAATACACATGTGCGGAAAGACAGAGACTACGTTATAGCGAGGCGGAAGATGAATTTACCCAGGAAGGATTATCGGGTCGATTCCAGTGATGTCGAGGGTGAGAACCTAGCAACGCTCGAAACCGATCCGAACTTTCGCTTCCTGCTTATATCCTCTGTCCACTATCTCTCATCCTCCTTTCCTTCATCCTACCATCCGCGTCGGTAATAATTAATTTCGTGACTGGACGATATTCGATACGGTGTCCACTATATCGTTGAACCCACCTCCATTTCCTTGTTTCCACACTGAGCAGCGCGTTCGATTGATAGAAATTCTATAGCCTCGAAGAATTCTCACCGAGCCAGAGTTATTTTTATTCTATAGTTACTTTAAAAAATATATTTATTAAAAAAGTGTTGGACTGTCATTATTAATGACAGTGATAATTTTCGCTGCTCATACGAAAGGGGTTATCATTTCGAATAACGGAAACCGTAATGATTTTTTGATAAAATGCCACAAACGATGGTGAGTGACAATGGAAATGTGTCGGTATTTCAGAATTCAAAATCTGCGGTAATTTAAATAACAAACGAAAAGAGTTATTTAAAGAAATTACTCATCTTACCTTTCGAACATGAGTTCTAGGGTTAAGATTAGTAATTTGATGAGTGCGATGTTGCTACACGAAGAGAAGAGTCTGGTAATCATTACCCGATTTAGTATAGTAAACTCGGTTTATTCTACGCTTCTGGCGTATATTTTAATATTTTCCTATAGAGTACTGTGTCGTGTTTTACTGTATGTTGCACGGCGTACAAGAATCGTGACTATATTTCGGTTTTCAAACCGTACTGTAAATAATCTAAAGTTTGTATGGATGTATACGCAAAATAGTGTCGAAGACATCTTAAAGCTTGACGCAATATATGAAGAAATTCATCTCTCAATTTATTAATAGAATCTATAGTTACGGAATTGGTTCCGAAAGAAATACGAACATTTCACATATACAAAATATCAAATTCTGATATCCTCAACGTTGTAGCTAATAAGACGCTGCGTCTGGTAATCATTCTCCATCTACAGGCTATAGTTCTAAACAGTGCAGTAGCTATACACGAAAGACGCGCGGTGACCGCTATACGTTTGGCGCCGTCTCAGTGTGTTTACATCGTTAACGGCGTTAGTTGCCCATTGTTGTCGGCAGTGCAAATTGCGCCTAAGAAAGAATTGGTCAAACCAAAGCATGTAAGTACACAATTTTTTAAAAGATATATTATATACGCAATATTATCTATGTATTGTTCTTCCAGATAACAAGAAAATCGTCGTATGTCATTGCCGTTGTAAATTGTTGCGTAACCTGCACTTTTTGCAACGCGCCATAAACATAACCTTCTCTTTAGTAACATCCGAGATCCGGATGAAAAGTCGTGATGGTTTTAATAGGATCCTAAATTGGTAAAAAAAAAATTATTTCAGTCGGTTTTTGAAGCAGTACGAGGTGAGGTAGATAGTAAGCAATGAGTTCGACGAATTCCAACGCGATTTCAGCGGAGATAGGAGAGATTGGCGTAAACCTTTGGAATTCGAAAATCAGATAATTCTTTTTTTAACTATATTTCGTGACGTAATCAATGCGATTTTACCTACTTTTTGTTATGTTTTGGGCGTTAGCTATAATTTTCACCACGTAAACTCAATGGAATGAAATTTGCCATGTAAAAAAAACAATGAGATTTATGTGTAAGAACTCCCGTTTACTGTTCATACAATTTTTCTACGTAGAAAGAAATCGCGGGGTCGCTAGCAACCCCAGTCATAAGTTAGAAGGTAAAAAGGATTATGCATGCGGTGTAGGGTTAAACAACATTTCCCAAGAAATGAAATAATTTGATCCTCCTCTGATTATTACACAAATTAGCCGAATTCGAACTTAGTTTAACAAAAATGTCATTCCAACATCTCTCTGACAGGTCTGTTAAAATTCAAATAAAAATGTGTAACCCCCTAAAGTTGCAGGTGACGTTGCGATAGCACGGGTCGCACGGTTGACTACCCTTCAAACTACAGGGCCCGATGCTATACCTATAGTTACCTTCACTTCTTACAGTGGGTTCTGGATTAGAATCGGTACTGCGCATAACTTCAACCGGCCAACGATCCCAGATTCGTTGCATCACGAATTTGCGGCTCGCAGGGCTAATATTCCCGCAATTTCCCGAATATACCTATATGCTTGTGAAAGGAAGCGAGAACCCGCTTCTCGTTTATATATAGTATCCGTATACCTATGCTACAGCCGCCATAAGGGATAGAGCATCGGCAGCACAATGCCCGATCGTTATGCGTATTCAAAGTGGCTTTACCTGCGCGGGGTGCTCCGGAGATCCATTGTCGGTCCACATAGCGCTTCCAAGAAATCTTCCGACGATTGTGCAAGCGAGCTTTTGGCATATACCTTGCTCCTCTTGTAGGCGCTCTCGTAACTCGCGTAAAAGCAAAATCAGGATTCCACATCAGGTTCGTGCAAAACTATTAGCCCCTTTACAAAGTGTAAACCTAGAGAGGGCTAAGATGCAGGAGAATTGGACACTTGTAGGTACGATCTGCTTTTACTTTTGGTATTATACAATCTGCCCCCGGAAAACTCGTATTTGCAAAAAGGTCACCTACCGATTTTTTAAAGTTTGTAAGATACGTAAGATATTTCATCGTACTTAATTTTCGTTAAAATCAGATCTAAGTTTAAAAACTTACTTAAACGCCTACCTTAACAAAGGCGGCAACCTGGAAATCGAAAAAAATGACTGAAGAAACGATCGGTCGTTAAATGCAAAAATGCATCATGAAGAGCCAAAAAAAAAAGATTATTCAAATCATTTTTGATCCGGTTAGTCATTTTCTTGGTCATGTGGTTCTTCTCGATGGTTTTTTCCTGCATTTTACGATCGGTCGTTTTTTCGGTCACTGGACATGCTAGGGTTATCCATTAAATATTATCGAATTATGAAACGTGATCCAATCCCACTTTCTATCCCGAACGGCCTAGACGTACTTCTAGGCTTTGCCACAGATTTCCATCTTAGGTTGGCCAGACTCGATCCTGGACGCGAACCTTGATTACCATATTGGACTTCATTTTGGCTTTCTTTCCTTCACTCGAATCTGGACTCATTTTTCCCCTGCACAATCCCAGAATATTTTCTTTTTTTATCATTGAATTCTTTAGGAGTTTAACCTTCTTGTACCTAGATTTCCGAAGTTTGCCAAGAACATTCCATTTGCCATGAAAGTCAGTTGGCTGTCTTATACACACACTGACCAAGTTGGCTTTCTCATATTTTCGGTCTTTGAATGTTCGCAAGAGATATCAGAGATGAAGCACACATGACAATGCCGATGACCGATGAGGTTACCATAATCAGGAGACCCTCATTCCTAGCCCATCATGTGAGCCACTACCATTCGACTGGCAACTTTTGTTTATTTCCCAGGTCCGACTCCATCAATCAAGGGGACTAAGCAGTTCACCAAGACTCACCAACTGTAAAGACCTTTCATCCATCGTACAAGCCGCATGTGGGAGTTCACCTTGAGAGTATAACCAGCGGACAGCCGATAGTCTTCCGAAAGACAAAACAACAACCGACAAAAGCAGAGCCGATCATTTCTTCTATCATGTGTCTGGCCCACATAATCTCAGGATAATTCTGGTAACACACGATTTTCAAAGCGTACAACTTAACGGCGAATGTATATCCCGATGCCAGGTGAATTAAGGAGGGAAAAAGGAGATCGCCGAAGTGCGGGAAGAAGTTTTAATGGCTTCGCAAAGAAGTTTTTGCGAAGGTGCAGAGAGAGAGAGAGAGGTAAGGGAGCGAAAAGTGGTCGGTCGGAAACTTTCAGCTATAGAACCTCCATCTTGTGTTTCTTTTTCTTTTTTTTTTTCGCTACTCGCCCCCGTTCACTCATCCTAACCCCTCCCCGTTTGCCGGAAAGTTCCCTCGGCGACGATAGAAAATTCGGTCTTTATTCGTAGAGCCGTGTGGCAAGGAGTGCGTTTCCGAGTTGAACCAGCGTTGGTTTGAGCCATAAGAGAGAAAGAAAAACAGTCACTGCTGTTACTGATGCTTTTGGTTTAGCTGTGTATACCGCTGCTGCTGGTTGCAGGAACGATTTATTGATCAGTCTTCCAGGCAGTTCTGGCCAATAGCACCGGTTGGTCAGTTGCACGACGGCGAAGCTGATGGTCGAGTAGAGTTTCCCCCGCAGATACCAACCCCTAACGCAACTAGAGAACTCGCAAGGAACCGGGGGCTTGCGAGCGAACGAACGAGGGGGTTGCACCGTTAGGGTGAGAGAGGGTTGCCTTCACAGGCGACCCCAACGTCCAGCAGAGGGACGCCAATGCCCTGGGAGAGATGTGTAGCTTATCTCATTCTCGGAAATTATGGTGGAACGATGAAGGGTGACTGGGGGCAGTACACGCGGTTGATGGTCCTCTATGCTGGATAACCCCTGCCATGGCCGCCATTGCTTATGTCTGTTCTGTCCTGCACATTGGGAACCACCACGGCAAGGTCGACGCTACATGCTCTGTTATCTCTTTTGATCATCCTCCAAAGTTGGTAGGAATAGTAGGAAATTTCGAATCACGAGTCAATTACACTTGGACGAAATATACCACGTGTGAGTTGTCATCAAAGAATTCGGCGTTTTCATGGCAAACGATGAGGAAAATTATTTACCGACAGTCAATCAATGTAATTATTCTCATATTTGCCTGACAAACTGGTTAATCATGCTAACCAATTGGTCAGATGCGCAGTGATAATGAGTCTATGCTGCATAACTCTTCTATGGCTGCAATTAATTACGGATTTTCCATCCTGCACTTTGGAATTCACCCTGGTGAGGTCGCTGCGTCGCGGCCGTCTCATGCTCAGTTATCTGTTATAATTATTCTTGGAGAAGTAGCAGAGAATACTGAAAAATCCACGTATGATGTACGGAAGAAACATGCCACGTGTGAGTTATCATCAAAGAATTCGGCGTTTTCATGGCAAATGATGAGGAACATTATTTACCGACAATGATAATAATATATTATTATCAATAATCATATCGTCAGTCGGTATTATTTTCATATTTGCCCGATAAATTGTTTAAGCCGACCAGATGGGCCGCTGAACCGGTTAGTCGGTCCGACCAACTGGTTAGTTGACTAGTCGCAAGCTACTCTGTGTTAAAGTGAATGCGAATACTTTACGTTTACAATGTTACAGAACTCATTTATATTAATAAGAAAAATATCAACTAAGTATTTATATCAGCAACCTATTAAAAAACATTCTTCATTTGTTTTTTTTTTCCTTTTTTAACCGGCGACGATGTATTTTCCGTGATCTCTCGTCGTCGAGGGAATATAAATGCTGATAGATATATTCTTTTGCCTCATCCTGCTTCATCTAGAGTCTCTGTGCTGCGAAGTTCCCGAGGGGCCGTGCTTTTAAGCCAAAAACCGCTGGCGTATCCAGAATTAATTATTCAGAGGCGAGAGCCTCCGCACAGTCGACCTTTTCGCAGATGGAGCAGCCCTCGCTCGAGTCGCGAATCAGCACTTGCTTTCAGCCCTTCACCTTTTATTCACCCTTACCCGTGAAAACATTTTCGTCGTCGACAGCATCGTACCTCATCTCGGCGATACTTTTTTTTTCTCCCTTCAACGTCTCGTTCGTATAGCCAGCGCGAACGCGCGATATAATTACGCTCGGTGCCGGCATTAAGTATTTATACTTTCATTACTCCACTCACCGCTCTACACGAGGCTAAAGTGCGTCCTACCGGGAAGATCCGGCAAATGTGAATCACCTAAGGAATATGCGCGTCTTCTGTTGGGAATAAACCTTTTTTTTTTAAATAAAAAAGGACAGTTTTTCCAATATAAAAGTCGGGTTTGTTATTAAGTATTTTAGTATTTATTATTTTACTCCATTATATTTTTAATTATCCTACCTGGCTTTAAAACCAAAATTATATAAAAATAATATATACGCATTTTTCTATTCAAAATTGACTTTTTTTCTTTTTGAGAATAATTAAGAACAGTTTTCTCAGTATAATATTATATAATATTCTTTAAAAATTCATACGTATTTCGAAAATTTAACGAATAATTTTTATTCGAACAAAAAGTTAGGTTGACGGATAATTTGTCGATCAATTTTTTTTTCACCAATTTGTTAATAACATTTTGGGATTATTATTATGCGAAATCAATCTTTTCAGCACGTTTTATATGCATTATTTTTTCCCGATTTTAATCTCATCGGGAAGTGATCGAAATTGTCTCTGAAACTCACTTTTCGCGGGACTGTACGTATCATACATCCTTAACTAACCAAAACATGGGACAAGTGAAAAAATAATTAATAATACAGGCGACCCGTATTACCCCTCTTGCTTCTATATACATATATCCGGCGTGGCGATGAAGAAGAAAAAGTACAGCTAAAGCGATGTCATCAAGCTACCGAGTCTTTTGCAACGGTACTGCGCACATGCCGCGCCCCACTTGATTGGGTTAAAAGTTTGCTGTCCCCTCGAGAGAGAAAAACAAAAGGGAGCCAAGAGCACCGACGGAGGTTTCGCATTTTTTAACATGCCAAACGAGTGGCTGCGGCAAACTGTGACTCATTAATCTTGATTCTCTTTTCCGAGAGAGGATAAAGAAGAAGGGAGTGGAGGCTTCACAGTGGCTATTATACTCGGCCGAAACTCTAACTAATTGCACCGTAGGATAGCAATGGAATTATACGATTAAAATTAATTGGAATAAAAGGGGTTAAGGATTGAGTTGATTTGTGCCACGCCCAGTCTTACGAATGCATTTGCCTCGGAGCGCATATCCAATCCGCAGCTGGTATCCAAACCGAGAGAACCCCAGACTTACGTCTGGACGATACATTATATACAATATATATGTATATATGTACGTTATGTACCGTGTGGAAGGGTTGATCAAAGCCCCTTCGCTATGGGAGAGGTGCCAACGCAGCCTGTCACTGGGCAGTTGCTAGGAAGGGTTACAAAGTCATTGTACGAGCTGTGATTGGAGGAATTTTTGATCAATATCGGGTTGTGGGTTGTACTAAATCGTGGGGTGGGGGTCAAAATAGCGAATGACCAAAATAGCGAATGGCTAACATAGCGAATTTTCAAATAAGGAACGTCAAATGTAGAATGTTCATAATTATGGAATTCGGGTTATCAGCCATTCGCCATTTTGATCATTAGCTATTTTGAATGCATTTTGATAAGATGGAGGTACGAGTAACGAATGATCAATATAGCGAATGGCTGAAGTAGTGAATTTCATAATAATGACCACTCCAGATTCAGACGTTCCTAATTTTGAAATTGGCTATTTTAACCATTCACTATTTTGGTCATTCGCTATTTTAACCATTCACTATTTTGGTCATTCACTATTTTGGTCATTCGCTATTTTGGTCATTCGCTATTTTGGTCATTCGCTATTTTAACCATTCACTATTTTGATCATTCGCTATTTTGATCATTCACTATTTTGGTCATTCGCTATTTTGGTCATTCGCTATTTTAACCATTCACTATTTTGGTCATTCGCTATTTTGGTCATTCGCTATTTTGGTCATTCGCTATTTTGGTCATTCGCTATTTTAACCATTCACTATTTTGGTCATTCGCTATTTTGGTCATTCACTATTTTGGTCATTCGCTATTTTGATCATTCGCTATTTTAACCATTTACTATTTTGGTCATTCGCTATTTTAACCATTCACTATTTTGGTCATTCGCTATTTTGGTCATTCGCTATTTTGGTCATTCGCTATTTTAACCATTCACTATTTTAGTCATTCGCTATTTTGACCCCTACCCGTAAAGCTAATGCACTGTTTAGAACTATAGCCTGTAGATGAAGAATGATTCCCGGACGCAGTTTTATTAGCTATAACGCTGAGGATATCAGAATTTAATATTTTGTATATGTGAAATGTTCGTACTTCTTTCGGAACCAATTCCGTAACTATAGATTCTATTAATAACGTTACTTTGTTGTTAATTGTTAAAGTTACTTTGTTTAATTTTCTTGGGATAGAATCAACATTGTTCGATTAGTTAATCAACAAAAAAAAACACCATACCGGACATTTATTTATTTTTTTCTATGCATTATTCTCAATGCATTACTTATTTAATGTGAAAGAAATTAAATCTTCCTCTACAACTATAACTGCTGAGCTGTTGGCGATATATAAAAGCAAAAACTTGACCAACACTCATACATAGGTTTCGGGATTGAAAAAAAAACCGGCTATAAAAAAAAAACGGAAGAATCGGAGTTTTATTGAAACTAGCACGCTTCTCGCTCGCGAACCAACTCAAAGCAATGTAGTGAATAAAATATACCGAGAGGACGCTGGACGCTAACGTTCCTGAAGCGTGCAACCAGTCTTTGCATCTGCGGTCAGAAGGAACTTAAAAAAAGTACGATTCGAGTCCGTCCTTACCCCTGCAAACATTTTTTTTATATTCACACTTTCCTTTCACTATAATCTTCATATTAAACGCGTGGCAACCGATCGTTATGGTCATTCTTCTCGCACCGATCTCTCAAATCGTTGCATTCCAACCAGATGTTTTTTTTATACTTTTACGATAAATGCACGAGGGTCTAATTTTTTTTCCAACGTTTTTCTACGTGTTTAGAGTGTCGTCCGTTTTTGGCACGATCTGACCACGCGCCAAAAATAGATTTTTCATCTTGCCAAAGTTTACACACTTGGGGTGGGCCCTAAATTCTGTTTTTTTAACCTCGTTTGTCACCTTGACAATGTCCGTATTCGAAAAAAAAGTAACTTAGGTTCTTATTCAGGCTTCGGGCTATAAAGATATATTCAGGAGTTTTTCATTGAAAAGCTTCATCACTTCACTGAAAACCTTCAAGTTACAGGGGCAGAACTATTAAATTCATTAATGAAAAAATCGTATTTGACATTAAAATAATTTTATTGGACCCTGTGTATAGAGAGAAGTATAGGTATAGTTGAATCAACGAAAATTTGCAAAAAACCATTTACTTGCGAAGTTTTGAATAATCTATTTATTTGGACCAGTTAAATGGTTATTTGATTATTTAATTCAATGAATTCAAATTTGATTGACTCAACGTAATATTCAATCTCTTTGTCTAAATTCGAGCGTGTCGTGTTGATTTAATGAAACTTTCTTATGAAAAACGTCCGACAAAATACTCATTCATATCATATCGTATTTTATCGCCAATCCTACCAACAACATTTATCGTTGAATCAAATCAATATTTATTTCAGTGTGGACGATATTTAATTGTCAAAATTAAATAGATTTTCAAATGAAACATATAACCGATTTTTTTTAAAGCAACTGTATATCAGCGATTCCACTAAAATTTTGCAACTAAATTCAAGTTCAATCAATGATTCAATCGGGTTTTTGTATAGTATAAATTACTATACAGTATCAAGAGACGCGGTAGCGTCACGACGCCGAGTATATGAAGTTTCCAAAGATTTTTTATAGCGTGGTACGCATAGATTTTTTTGTGTTGCCTATTTTCATTCACAATTCTGGAAAACCGAGCATAATTAAAAAATCGTCCGTGTTGAAAACGATAAATCATGGCTGCAAGGGCAGACATAAATCAAAATAATTATATACGCGTGCACGCGGCCTCGTTTCGTCTCAGTGTGTGCCCTCGATGCACACAAGCTCTCCGCAATATTTATGATGTCCTCGTGGCTGTTGCCGTCCCATTAGACAAAAAAACGAGCGTTTTCAAGCATCGCAACAAAATTCTACACCCTGTTTTACATTAAACGTCGAAGTATCAGAGAAACACTCCTCGTGGGTGGGCTTTTGGATCGGATATGTTACTCTTAACCGGAAAAAATCACCATTCGCTTTTCTATAATTTAACTGGCTCTGGAATCCATTATCGGTGTCCGGTTCGAAAACTACTGCAATAACGGACTACCCCTATTGCTCCCTATCCTTTGAAACAGGAGACGCAACTTCCCTCATTGCTCGGCCTGGGAATAATTTATCTTCGTCTCAGCTTTGGCCTCAGAAAATACCATAAAATTCTTCCAGTTTATTCTATTAGATTTTTGTCCATTTTTTTTCCACCATTCCTCAACTTTATTATTTCATTGGATAAGATTTAAAATGATTTGTAATACCATCGAATGTAAAGAGAAATGCAATGGTCATGATCGGTATAGAAATATTGGTTTTTGCTTCCTAATAGAGGAAGCTTTGTTTTCATGAAAAAAAATGTCGAGCTTTATTATGTCACACCAATCAGGATTGTTCAGAACACCGAGAAAAGTTGTTCAGAAACAGTGTCCGTCTGTCAACCGATCCAACATAAACTTTTTCAACACCTTTCGTTCCTACACATTAACTCTGTCGATATCAATCGAAGAGAATATTGCGTGTCGGTAATGTTTTCACGCGAGTGGCTTTCACGCGAGTCCGTATGACGGACGTCAATACGTATGGTGGATGTCAATACGTATGGCGGACGTCAATACGTATGGCGGACGTCAATACGTATGGCGGACGTCAATACGTATGGCGGACGTCAATACGTATGGCGGACGTCAATACGTATGGCGGACGTCAATACGTATGGCGGACGTCAATACGTATGGCGGACGTCAATACGTATGGCGGACGTCAATACGTATGGCGGACGTCAATACGTATGGCGGACATCAATACGTATGGCGGACGTCAATACGTATGGCGGACGTCAATACGTATAGCGGATGTCAATACGTATGGCGGACGTCAATACGTATGGCGGACGTCAATACGTATGGCGAACGTCAATACGTATGGCGGACGTCACCAGCTGCTCAGAATTCTACTTTACCGACACGCAATATTCTCTTCCATTGATATCGACAGAGATAATGTGTAGGAACGAAATGTGTTGAAAAAGTTTTTGTTGGATCGTTTGTGTCGAACTGAGACGTGTTGTAATGCCCCTGTGGGGCATCGAATTGTGTTGTAAAGAATGTGTTGGATTGAAATGTGTAGGAACGACATGTGGAGAAAAAAAGCGTGTGCAGATAAGCAATGTGAAGAATTACTGGCGCGTAGTATCGGCGTTGTGGAGAAACGCATGTGGTAAATCTGCGCTGTGGTGAAAAGAAATGTGCGGGAAGAAAGACCTGTCGAAATGTATGCAGAAATTTTGATTTTTTAATTTTTTGAAATTTGTCAGCAAAGGGCATGAGCGCTCTGCTTTCGTAATATTGATGATATTTCTCTGAATCATTTTCCATAAATGCAGTTTCTCTTAATGCTGTTTGGCATTGAATTTGACCAAAATCGGAAAAGTGGTTCGGATCTTATAGAGTTTTAAAATTTTCGAAAAAATCACGTTCTTGCTCTAACTTTGGCAAAACATGAGACAACGAATGCAAATTTCATATATAAAATCGGTACTATATAGCGATGATTAGTACATAGTTTCATCATAATATGCAATATAGTTTAAATTTGATTCTTGAGGATACATGGAGCTTTTGAAAAATCTTCATTTTCATTGCTCGTTATCCTTTGAAAGAGGGGACGCAACTTCTCTCTGTGCTTTGCCTGTGAATAATTTATCTCCGTCTCGGCTGTAGCTTCACTTCTATAGAAAACACCATAGAATTCTTACCGTTATTTTGATACATTTTTATTTAATTTTTTTCCAGCATCCCTTAGCTTCATTATTTTATCAAAGAAAATTCAGAATTATCTACAGCATCAGCGTATCTACAAAGAAATCCACCGGTGACGATAATTATAGAGAAATTGGTTTTTAATATTAATAATGCAAAAAAGTTGTTGATGAATTAAAATTAACTTGAAAAGATATCGATACTAATCGTTGTCAATCGAATCCATTAATCGCGGATAGATACAACTTTAAAAAAAATCTATGATGATTTTTAAATTCTTCATTTTCACCTTGTAAAATAGTTAAACAAAATACAATTTTCAAAAACCATATTACACTCGATACATTGCAGAATAACTTAATCCATTTTCTTTGACACATTTAATAAATATTTCATAATTACGTCCATTTCAAAATTTCATAAAATATGCATTATATTGAACAAGATCTTAAAAAACTGAATCCACTCTTCATCAGCAAATTCGAATATCCGTTTAAAATCTGCAATTCAACAAATGTAAGGCAATTTTATTAAGAATATTTTATCAGATAAATTCACAATAATACATGACATGGGACATTTATATCGATGATGATATTAGTGAAAGGAATACAGGAGATGCCAAAAGGAACGCAGCATCACATCGTGTATCACATCACCGAACGATATACAGATGTTTACGTCTGCTCTCGTCTGGCGGGATCGTATGTGGAGAAGTAGAAAATCTGTGGCTGCGAGTAGCACCCGATGAAGTCGCTCAGTCGCGATAAACTGCCAGCGGGTATCGAAGATAGGGTAGCAATAGGAGTGGTGGTATGTAGCAGCGTGAGCCTCGTGAGCAGAAGTCTCCCGTTCCATCGTAAACACCGTTCGCCTCACACTCGTTTCTACGACGCGGTGGCACGCTGCCGGCGCACGAATCCTGCCCCATCTCCTCCGGATCCACCTCATCCTCTCTTCTTTTCAACCTTGCTCACACTCTCCAAGCGTCGGCAGCAACAGGCAGCACGTGTCCTCCTCCTTGGCCCGCACCATCATTCGTATCCACATGTTGTGTATAGGATGCCAAGAGAGATGTTCCCTCAGCACTCAGTAAGGTCCTCTTTTCGCCCGGGCTTTCCGCTACACGTCTCGCGCCATTCAACATAACCCGGAGTATGTAGGTATGTACGACGCATACACGGAGGGAATTTTCTGGTGATCGCAATTCAAAAAGTTTGACGATTGTTCTCATGCAGTAAATAGTAAATTCGGTTTATTCGACCTGTCTGGCGATGACTGCCCTGCGGTTTAATAAGGCGAATTTTTCGTATCAAATATGTGTCCTCCTCCTTGGCCCGCACCATCATTCGGATGGACATGTTGTATATAGGATGCCATGAAAGATGTTCCCTCAGCACTCAGTAAGGTCCTCTTTTCGCCCGGGTTTTCCGCTACACATCTCGCGCCATTCAACATAAACCGCAGTATGCAGGTATGTACGACGTGTACACGGAGAGAATTTTCTGGTGATCGCAATTCAAAAAGTTTGACGATTGTTCTCATGCAGTAAATAGTAAATTCGGTTTATTCGACCAGTCTGGCCGATGACTGCCCTGCGATTTAATAAGGCGAATTTTTCGTATCAAATATGCAGTAGGGCAAACGATGCCAGTTGTGTTCCCGAGTCACTTAAGGAGGTTCGTCAGTATGATTGAAAATGCGCAGAAAAATCTGAAATAATTACCACGTTTTGAATAATTCATAACAAACTCACATGAATTTTTTGGGAATTTTTTGGGAGATACCTTCATTACAGTGATTGAAGTACTTCGAGTACTTGAAGTACTTCGAGTACTTCAAGTAATTCAAGTATTCGTACTTGAAGTATCTAAGGTATTTCGAGTATTCGGGGTGGGGGTCAAAATTGCGAATGGCTAAAATATCAAATTTCAAATTAACGAACGCCCGAATCTAGAATACCCACCCATCATGGAATTCGTTATTTTGATTGCATTTTGGCTACATACAAACTTTTTTTCTAACCCACCTTTCCCGACGTTTACATAATTCTGAGTTTAATGACATTAAACAAAAAGATCCTTTTGAATGGGTGAATATATCGGAATATTTTTGACAAGTATGATATTACTTCATTCGTTCATCAATAGACGATACCGATTAGCTCAAATTCCCTGAATATTGTTAAAATAAACAAACAGATGACAGATGTTAGACATGCCTAAAGTCTGTTATCTAAATTGGTGAGATTTGATCGAAACTGTCGAAGGCGATCGGAGGATCAAGATCGTAGATCTGATCGATACGAATATAAACGGCGACCGCGACAAGGTGTCGCTCACGCCCATTTGACTCCCTTTTCAGGGAGCGAGTTGTTGGGACTATTCGTAATAATAGCGAAAAGAAGAGAAGAAACGATGAGAGAATGGTCGGGTCGTTTTTCGGAAGAAGTAGCAGAAGAAGGGAAAAAAAAACCGAGACGCCCCACGAATACGATTTATTATTATAGTTAGGTGGATGAGAATTGCGACCCCTTGATGTGACCGGAACACACGTGGTTTGACGTCGTTTCGGCCAGGTGCTGGCTTCTCTCAGAATTCTCCTTTTCGGTTAGGTCATCGCAAGGACCCTCTTAAAAACGTTGACCATACAATCCACCATCTTGAACTTCCATTTTGGAAGGACACAACGGATACATATTCTGAATAATCGAGGAATACTTACATTTCTGTGTGAAATTGAAACAGTAACTCTAAACGATGTTACTGTTTTAATCTCTGATAAGGCGATAAAAATTTAAATATAAATAATACAACGTATACTTGTGTCCAAATAGCGAATGGCCGAAATAGTGAGTGGTTAAAATAGCGAATTTTGAAATTAGGAACGTCTGAATCTAGAATGGTCATCATTATGAAATTCGCTATTTCAGCCTTTCGCCATTTTGACCATTCGCTATTTTCACCTCAATCTTATTAAAAAGGATTCAAAATAGCGTGTGATAAGAATGGCGAATGGTTACAAAAGCGAATGCCATAATTATGGACATTTTGGATTGAGACGTTTCTTATTTTTTAATTCGCTATTTGAGTCATTCGGTATTTTGGTCATTCGCTATTTTGAACCCCACCCCTTTTTAGATTATTATCTTCCTTCTCGACATTTTGATAATCGCTATTTTCAGTTCGTCATTTTGACATTCGCTATTTTTAGTTCGACATTCTGAAATTCGGTATTTTTAGTTTGACATTTTGACATTCGCTATTTTTAGTTCGACATTTTGACATTGGCTATTTTTAGTTCGAATTTTGACATTGGCTATTTTTAGTTCGACATTTTGACATTGGCTATTTTTAGTTCGACATTTTGACATTGGCTATTTTTAGTTCGACATTTTGACATTGGCTATTTTTAGTTCGACATTCTGGAATTCGCTATCTTAGCCTTTCGACATTATTGTATTTGCGCGTAATAAAGAATTTTGGATACGTGTTCGGCATAAAACCATCTACTACACTCAAGATTTTTTTGCAAAACGCATATCCAAAATTTGTTATATTCTGCGCATTTCAGGAAAAAAAAAAAAATCAAAATCAAAATCAAGAAAAAAATCTGAAAAAATTCGTATGCATTCAAATAAATTAACATATCATTTCCATTAGAAAAAAAACTTAGGTTGACTAATTGTTTCTTGAAGAATTGTTTTTTCACCTATTTGTTAATAAAATTTTGAGATCATTATTATGCGAAATCAATCTTTTCAGCACGTTTCATATGCATTATTTGTTTCCGATTTTTATCCCATCGGGAAGTGATCGAAATTGTCTCTGAAACTCACTTTTGGCGGGACTGTACGTATCATACATCCTTAAAATTCATCCATCAGTTAAACTCTGGCCCGATCCGGGATCGGAGTTCCAAAGCCGGATTAAAGCCTGGTGGGTTTCCAAGTTCGTGAATGTCGTTCAACATTTTGGGGGAAAATGCGGTAAACGTCCATGGCGTCAACGACAACATATGTGGTACAGTCTAGATCTCCCTCCCTCGCTCCAGGTTCCACCCTCCGACGCCCATAATATATATGTATGGTGTAGACGCGCGTCAACCCCTATCCGATTGTCAACCCCTCTTTCGCGCGCTTTCGCATTATGCAGAAAAGTTCATTGTTGCACCTGAATAGACGAGAGAAGGGAGTGGTGCGACCAAAGAGTGAGAAGGGTCCATCAGATCAACCCAACGTTGGGCTACCCTCGGTCACTCAGCTTTACATAACTTTTCCGCACGATGCATCTAAACGCTATCGCATTCGCTTTGCGACACACCTGGAATTATGATTTTTATTTACTTTTCCTGCAGTGCCAAAATATTACTATTGTCATTAATTTATTTAGACACATAATGGGAAGTTTCGATGAAATGGTAAGAACAATTGCTGCAAAGCTGAACTTTGCAAATGGCTTCCTCACTTTTTCTGGTTCTTTGTACAAAGCTATCTCTATGAGGAAGTATGTTAATCTTTGTTTTACCTTTTAGAGGAAGCGAAAATATAACCAAAATAATGAGAATGCAAATTGCTTTGTGAATATGACCGAAAATAATGAGAAAGCAATTTGTGAAGTTCAACTTTGCAGTTGTATTCGTTATCAAAGTTAAATTTTTGAAAAGTTTGATCTACATATCAAATTATGACAAACGTGTACCTATTATTGCTGAATACTACTGATTTTATGTATAAAATCTGAATTCGCTATCTTTTTTTTTGCTTAAGGTAATGCAAATACATCATTGCTTTCGAAGTTAAAATTCTAAACGTTAGAAGACCCAGCAAAAAGGACAGCTTTCAGTCCTGCGACCTGAAAAGTGCACTTTCTCAAGCTATCGCTTGCGGAAACCGCGGTTTTTAGATGATGTACTGAAAAGTTTCGATGAACACTCGAACCATCGTACCATAAACATACAATCGCTAAAAAAAACTCGCTATATTCTTCCTAGTGTTGGAATTCGCTTTTTCGTAACACGTGCATGAAAAGTGATGCTGTTTATGTCAGTTTTGTAGAACAAAAGTTTTATAGTAGTGATAAAACAATAAGTGGCGCAAGCTTAATCCACGAGAATTGACGCAATAAAAAGCTTGTATGAAAATGATGGTAAACTTGACATTGAAACTGCTAATTTGGTTTGCGAGAAATATCGAGCCAAAGTTCCGCTTTGGAAATCGTTGAGTATACAAAGAAATAAACCAATTGATTCAACCAAATTCGATTTCCTGTTTAGAGACTTTTCAAGTCAACAAATGTTTGAGTTCGAAAGTTCAGTAGAATCAACAAAACGAACATTGTTGACTTTCAGACCCGGGTTACGTATCGCTCTTAGTGAAAACGACAGATATGAATTCAGTGCTTATGAATAAATGATATTCTATTATAATTTTGCTTATCTTGTTTGAATCTAACGGAGTTTAGTCCGTTTTTGTCGTATTTCCCGCATGAAATCAACGAAAATAACATGGATGATGAGGTTTTTGAAAACAACTCGTCAAGAGGAACAACTTTCATTGGGTGAAAAATGCGGTTGCCATTTAAGAAAAATGACTTTGAGCTTGCGGCTTGCAAGCACGATCCTGCAAGCTTAAAATGTCGTCTGCATTGAATGTCCCCCTCGAAACCCTACAACTTGTGTTTCGAACATTTTCACGTTAAATGCCTCCTTCAGGAGATATTTGGCCTTTAAATGGGACACCCTGTACTAATCCGAAGTTTTGCCTTGGAAATGCTGGAGAAAGTTACCAATAGCTTCACGGTAATTTTTGATTTTAAGTTCTTGGCGTCGAGACGTTACCGTGTCTGGTGATATTTTTCTCCATTTCAGAACTGCTGTATAAATTGTAACGAAAATATATATTTTTTTGAGGGCAACGAAGAGCGATAATTATGAGATGGAGAATCTGCGGCCATGATAACAAAAAACATTGATTCAGTGGGTGAAGTGTTCCGAGTAAAATAAACAGCGAATCTCGAGAAAGCCAACCTTCCGTATTGACTTCTCGCTTGATTTCTCGTGACCGTTTTCTCTCGTTGTTAGAAAATATAATCACTACCGTCAGCTCTTGAGTGTCGAGTGATAGGACGACAGATATCGAAGAATAAGTTGGCAAGGGAGCTTGAGATAAAAGTGAAGGAAGAAAAGAAGGGTGCCAGGCTGGCAGCGAGGTCACGCGTTATTAGAGAAGCGCTATTATTGGTTTTAGGCGAAAAGGGCGAGCCAAAGAACACAGAGAAACCTCTGCACCAGAGATAGAGCTTTGTTTGTCCTGTTATATCTCCGCATCCGCGCAGGACACTCGTACCTCGTAACCAGGATAAGTACGGACAGCATAAGAGTTAAGAAAAGGCTCCATGTGTGTCTTCTAGCATGATAAAGGAAAAAGGCGGAGCTCACAGTTTGCTGTAGTCTCATTCCATGGAGTTCCTTTTCTTCGTGTCAGTAAAGACAAGTATAAACGATATTTTAGCCACTCTTCGTCAGTTCAGCCATTTTTGCTTCCTCATCGAGGAAGCTTTGTTTCCGCGAAAAATTTGCTGGTCGAGATTTTCATGTCAGGACAAAAAATTGAAAAACGTGTATCTCGAAAACAGCTTCAACGATGAAGCTCAAAATTTAGTACGGTAATAAAGGAATAAACCTTCTTCCTATTTATACATTGTCGAAATTTTATATTTTATATTAACGACGTCCATTGTTTTCTAAAAATGTTCGTATGTAATAAATTTATCTGCTTTCTAAAGCGAACGAAGTTAAACTTTGCAAATTGCTTCCTCATTTAAATTTTTTTTTTAATTCATAGAGGAAACTCTATAAACAAAAAACAAAAATACTGAGGCAGCAATTTGCAAAGTTCAGCTTCGCAGCTTTATCCGTGATTAAAGTTAAATTTCTAAACAATTTAAACTGTATAACAATTTACGACAAAACTGTTTACCTTGCTGAATACTTCTGATTGCATGTATAAAATTTGAGCTTGCTATCTTTGTCTTGCCAAAGTGAATACAATACATAATTTTTTCTAAAAGTTGAAATTCTGAAAAATGTAAACATTGCAGATCATAACGTGACAATATAGTAATCATCGCTAAATAATACCAATTTCATGTATGAAATTTCAGATCGTAATCTCATGTTTTTCCAAAGATTGGGCAAAAACGTGAATTATTCGAAAATTGAAAACTTCATAAAATCTGAAGCTGAGCCACACGCACACGCATAAACAAAGCTTTCTCCATGAGAAAGTGAAGAATAAACCAATGTAAAAGTAGTCCCTCGAGTAGCAGTAAAAATTGGCGGATTACTCAGAAATCCCACGAGTAAAAAAAGTAGTTAAACTGAGAAAGAATTGCCCATATGAAGGGAGGGGTACAATCAAGAGAATCAGAAAGGAAAGACAGATGCGCGGTCTTGGAAAACCTGGTTAAACATATAGTTCCAGATATGATACGTCTTATATCTTCCGCAGAAACTCCTCGATTTCCTACTTCGCTTTTACGCTTTCACCATAGTGGATGACTTCCATAGAAGCTTCCAGTTTCTTTTTCCTTTCATCGACTGAGAACTAATGTGAGAAGCGTGTAATGTGTTTACTTCGGTTCTGAGTGTGGGGCTAACACCAACGGAGCTGTAATAAAAATATGACATGAGCAGAATGATGGAATATCTTCACGCGAAAGTCGGGACCACGAAGATAATGTTATTTATTCTACGTATGTTGAATACATACAAGTGTCACTCTCTCTATCCGTGTGAATAAGGTGAACCACCCAATTGCTGACCGTGACCCAAACATTGTCCGTTCGTCATATTTGACGCGATAAAAAATTTCCGCGGTGTAAAATTTTTCACTTATTTAAAAAGGTTCGTCAGTAAAATTGAAAATGCACAGAAAAATCTGAAATAATTACCGCGTTTTGAATGATTTATAACAAGCTCACATGAATTTTTTGGGATTTTTCGTGTACACCGTTTACACAAAATTAATTTTTTTATGCATGCATTTTAACATGGGCTCTAATAGCATATTTACGAATTAGAAAAAATAACAATTGAAATTTTTTTTTACATCGTTGAATTTTTAAGTATTTGGTTGAATTAATTCTTTTTGTTTCGATGTAAAACAAATGTTCAATTTTTTTTATTTCCCACTTTGGGATTATGATTATGCAAAATCAATCTTTTCAGCACGTTTTATATGAACTATTTTTTTCCGATTTCTATCCCATCGGGAATCGGTTAATAGTAGTGTTATATCAGTGTCATTATCACTTGACACTATTTGTTTAACACCCCTCGAAATCATTGAAATTAGTGCCGAATTATATGGACACCGTTTTGGTGTCAATGTTAACATCCCATTTTTTCCAGTCCATATCAAACAAACAAAAACCTTAGCATTGATCCTCCGGAGATATTTGTACATTGAAATACAAGGAGATGATAAACGATTCGGGAAAATGCTCTTTTGCCTATCACGAAAAAGGCGAAGTCAGTACACCTGGGGCCTTTTTACTTCAATCCTCCTTCTCAGCAATCCTTTTCGTGTTGAAACATCGTTTGGTTTTCATTCCACAAGAAGCTCTCACACTTCCTATACACCGATCGATCTTAGTTCCGGATGTTAAACCGCTTCGCAATACCAAAAGAAGAAGAAGAATAGGAATAAGCATAAGAAAAGTCACTCCTCTTCTGCTCGCTCGTGAATGTCGTAGACGTGCGCCAAAGATCTTTGACACGAGATAAATTATTCTCCAATTTGGCATTTGAAAAACTCCGCCCAACCGGAGCTCTTCTTAAGGTCTTCCAGATTTTCACCCTTTGAAAAGGGACGTCCTTCGATCGTGGATCGATGGGTCGAGGCTTCTCATCTGGACTCACGAAACTGGCGCCTTTTCCACAGACTGCCAAGATCAAGAAAACCTTCAAGATCTAATTTCCAAACTAGGAAACGGAGAGAAAACGCAGAACATACCGGACAGGAAGTCGAGGCTGAACAATGGCGCCTCGCCGAAGACACGAGGACCCAGACGAGAGAGAGGCATTGAATCTCAAACCCTGAAGAGCTTTGTTCACAAGCAACTGGTATCCGGGGGCGTTAACAAAATCCTGTAAAAGTTTCTCGCATGTGAAATGGCGAAAAGTGGTCAGACTCGATTTGGGTGACTACTGCTTCTTCTCTTTTCGCCACCGCACTTCATCTACCTCTTTGCTAAATGGTTGACACGCCCTTGAGCAACCAGAACGACGTGCTTCTCTTGATTCTTCTCTGCCTCGAAAGATCTGGTCAACGTCTAGACGGAAAACAGAAGCTCTTTATAGATACGTTCATGACAGGATGTTCGACCTTCCGTCCGCAATGGCCAATTTATAAAACGTTGACTCGAATGACGGAAAATGGTATATTACACTATTAGGGCAGGAAGTTTGAAATTCCTGCACTCTGCGCAACATGGCGCGCAGTTTTCGGGGCTTTCAAACTTCTGATCGTGTAATGTATACTATTTTGTTTATAGCTGGTCGAAAGTACGAAAAATATTGTATATATTACATCGAAAAAAGTTGATTCCTGCCCCCGACATTTGCGGCACGAGCGAAGCAAGAATCAATTGAAAGAAACCAATGTAAACAGTTAAATAAACTTATTTTATTTAAATGTGATAAACTGTTGAATTAAACAAACATAAGATCCTTTTTCGTTTGAAAATATAAAGAAACAAGCATATTATCTGCAAATTAATAAATCAACAAGATTTAAATTAATTTGGTAATTCCAATGAATATTACTGCGTACACTTTTTTATCTAATTTTTACCATGTTGTATATAAACGTAATGTAGTGTTGTAATAAACGAATGTTGAATAGACGTGAATTCCTAGATAGTTGTGAAGCGGGGTCCAGGGGCGCAGCTCTGGTGGGGGTTGGGGGGGGTGAAGCCCCCACTCCGCTGCACAACACAAAGATTCTAATTGAAAAAAATGAAACAAACAAAAAACACAGAAGCATATACATCATAAAAAAAGGAGTGAATACAAAAAAGTAGGAAAAAAAACAGATT
Source organism: Tromatobia lineatoria (assembly GCA_949699805.1). Taxonomy (NCBI): domain Eukaryota; kingdom Metazoa; phylum Arthropoda; class Insecta; order Hymenoptera; family Ichneumonidae; genus Tromatobia; species Tromatobia lineatoria. The sequence goes on from OX453054.1 coordinate 6,762,426, forward strand.
TGCAAGTTAGAAACTTGTAAATTGTTTTTTCACACCCCGCTGCACAACACAAAGATTCTAATTGAAAAGAATGAAACAAACAAAAAACACAGAAGCATATACATCATAAAAAAAGCAGTGAATACAAAAAAGTAGGAAACAAAAACAGATTTGCAAGTTAGAAACTTGTAAATTGTTTTCTTACACCCCGCTGCACAACACAAAGATTCTAATTGAAAAAAATGAAACAAACTAAAAACACAGAAGCATATACATCATAAAAAAAGGAGTGAATACAAAAAAGTAGGGAAAAAAACAGATTTGCAAGTTAGAAACTTGTAAATTGTTTTTTCACACCCCGCTGCACAACACAAAGATTCTAATTGAAAAAAATGAAACAAACTAAAAACACAGAAGCATATACATCATAAAAAAAGCAGTGAATACAAAAAAGTAGGAAACAAAAACAGATTTGCAGGTTAGAAGCTTGTAAATTGTTTCCTCATTTTTTTTTTTCATTTTTACAAAGCTTCCTCCATGAGGAAGCCAAAAATGATCACCATACTTTCTCACAGAGCTTTGTGAAAAGTATAATATGATAAGAAAGCAATTTGCAAGGTTCTACTTTTCAGACTTGTTTATTTACTGTTATTATATAGAACCTTATAAATTAACAAATGGTTGTTAATGCCCATAGCGTCTCATTGGCTTGACGAAATAAAATCAATCAAACTCTAAAAATCTAAATCACTACCTGAATATTTCCTTTATCATTGCAGAAGCGATAAAAATATAAGCTCAATCATTCACAGGGTTTTTCAATTTCCCACAGTATCGAAGAATACAAAAGTGTTGTGTATCGTTTGAGAAAAACACTCCCTCAAGGCGCCTTCTGCACGTCATGCCGTGGGTGTTGCTCGTGGTTTGCATAATTTTCCCAGGGCATCCTCTCTCTCTTTCTCTCTCCGCCCTTTTCCCTCTCTCTCTATCCCTTCAGCTTCCTCGTGAATATACGAAATCGCAACACTTGCCCAACTTGGCCCTGAAGTAGAAACGAGAGCAATAGTACAATGTGTCCGGGAACCCTATGCACGGTCAGAATCCGAGGAAGGGAATGAAAAAGGACGAAGGGAAAAAGAGGGACAGACAGAAGAGAGGGACCCTTGTCGTCCCGGGAAATAGGAGCAGGAAAGGCAGCCAGCAGAGTCCTTCAAAGGTTTGGCCGGTAAAATCGTATGGCTTTGTATGGAAATAAGAATGCCCTCGGCACCCACACGCGAGTCGAAGGGCTCTGTGATATAAATTCGAATGCGAACTTCAAAAGAAAAGTACCTAGCAGGGATAGGTCGATGAAAAAAAAAAAAAAAAAAAAAAAAAACGCAAGCAAAGGAAAGAGTGAGAAAGAGATGAAAAGCGAAGGGATGAAGGAACTGCGAAAATATTTTTTCGGGCGGAAGGAAACGTGCATATGTACTAGGCCTAGACGATATATGAAAGGAAGTCTTTTCGCCTTTGCACAAATCCGGTAGGTGGAGGTAACATAGGCATGTGTGTAACGATAAAAAGATCAATTTGTGACTAAATTTGCTAACCATTTATTTTCATTGTTTTCTAATAATTATCAATAATTTTGGGCATTGTTTTAACCATCGTATTGTTTCAACTATTTAATAAGTTTTTCAATGTACGTATGCATGTGTGTAACGATTGAAATTTCAATTTGTGGCTAAATTTGCTAACCATTTATTTTCATTCTTTCCTAATAATTATAAATAATTTTGTGCATGGTTCTAACCATCTTATTGTTTCAACCACTAAATAAGTATCTTAATGTGTGTAACGATAAAAATATCAATTTGTGACTAAATTTGCTAACCATTTATTTTCATTCTTTCCTAATAATTATCAATAATTTTGGGCATTGTTTTAACCATCATATTGTTTCAACTATTTAATAAGTTTTTTAATGTATGTATGCATGTGTGTAACGATTGAAATTTCAATTTGTGGCTAAATTTGCTAACCATTTATTTTCATTCTTTCCACATAATTATAAATAATTTTGTGCATTGTTATAAACATCTTATTGTTTCAAACACTACATAAGTATCTTAATGTGTGTAACGATAAAAATATCAATTTGTGACTAAATTTGCTAACCATTTATTTTCATTCTTTCCTAATAATTATAAATAATTTTGGGCATTGTTTCAACCATCGTACTATTTCAACTATTTAATAAGTTTTTCAATGTACGTATGCATGTGTGTAACGATAATAATTTCAATTTGTGGCTAAATTTGCTAACCATTTATTTTCATTCTTTCCTAATAATTATAAATAATGTTGTGCATTGTTCTAACCATCTTATTGTTTCAACCACTAAATAAGTATCTAAATATGTGTAACGATAAAAAATTTCAATTTGTGACCAAATTTGAAAACCATTTCTTCTCACTGTTTGCTAATAATTATAAATAATTTTGTGTATTGTTGTAATAACCGTATTGTTTAAGGCGTTTGATGAATTTCTAGATGTTACATTGAAAAAGAAGATCCTCGTTTGCGTTGCGCGGCCATCTTTGAGTGATGAAAAAGGAGAGAGTACGAACAGAGTAGAGAAGAAGATGAGAGAAAGAGAAGAAACTAAGCCTCCCAACGCAGCCGAGGGCCAATCTCATTAACCCTTCACCGCTCGGAATTCAGCTGGAGGGTCGTGCAGACTTCACCCCTTCTAGGTAGTCATGGTAACCCTTCTCCCCATTTCACCATGACCCTTTTTCCCTTTACACCAGGTCTTTCGCTCACCCAGGATATTTACAATTCAACCTGCCCTTTCGAATTTCTACGCAAGGTGCGCCATTATCCTGCAGGAATTCAGCTCACTTATGGTCATATATGACCATCATAAAAAAAGTGTTCACTCTAAAATCGTAGGGTAAACTTACCATTTGTAGCCATACAAATAATGCATAGGGTAGAAGTACCGTTTGTGGCCATCTTAGTACCGTATGTGGCCATCAACTTGATCCATTTGTGGCCATAAATATTGCATGTAAATGACAGCGCTGGCCACAAATGGTGTAAACGGCTTTGAACATAATTTATTAAGCAATAAGGCATTTTAAGCGTTGAATATTCAATGTTAAGTTTGCTTTGATTATTGTAGAATAAACTCATTTAGTAATTTCTGTAGATTAAAGAATTAATATATACATTTTTTGTGTGGTCACAAATGGTACGTCTACCCTATATTAATTCATCGACACTTTAATATATTCAAATTACCAAATTAGTTTATTTAACATGAACCAAGGCAAACTTTACATTGAGCATGCAACAGTTAAAATACTCAATTCGTTAATGAATAATGTTCATAATTCTTTGTACCATTTTTGGCCCCATTTAAGATGTATAAATTAATTTATCATTACTTCAATCCATTCAAATTACTAAATTCGATTATTTTACATGAACTTTACATTGAATATACAATTATTTGAATAGTCAACTGCTTCATAAATAATGATGAAAGTTATTGGCACAATTTGAGGTCATCATCGTCGTTTACATGCAATACGTATCTCTACAAATAGATCAAGTACTTTTACCATATATTCTATAAATTTAAACAAAAGCAGCTATTATTATTAGTATTAGTATTATCTACCTGCTCTATGACTGTTATTAGACAGAGTTTTAGACAGAGCGGCTATTCCCCTTATTTTTTAAAAATATTTTCAATAATACGATATTTCTTTAATATTTAAAAAAAAAATCATCCTAACGATTATTAAACTCGAGACATTAAAACAGTAATGTATCAGCACGACTTGAATTCTTATAGCATCATAACGAGTCTCCCTTCTAAACCAAATCGTTCGAATACCGAAGATAACCGGACGTTCAAAATGTGACCGCAAGGTGCGCCACTGTACGGTGAGAATTCAGCGCCGTCAAGTCTAACTATGAAAAATCGTGAGGATGAACGTCTGTACAAATCAGCGATAGACACATTCGAATATAAAAGTATTTAAATGCACTATTTAAATACTGAATGATTTTTCACTTATTATTTAGTTTCGCTTGAAATAATGTTTACACTCATTATCTCCGCAGTTGAAATTATGAGAATTTTTTCATTCAATTATCTTTTCAGGTATAAATAATAGGTGTTTTTCCAATCATTATTATTTTAACGTTTAAATAATGAATGGATTTTGACTCGCCATTAGAACTCGAAATAAATTACGAGTACTTTTTCACTTACAATTTCTTTTGATGTTCAATTATGATTGCTTATAAAGTCATCATTTATTTAGAGTTTAAACAACGAGTGGTTTTCCAAGACCAGAAAAACGCTATTAATTATTAATTATTAAATAATTAGTAGATTATCGATTATCAAAAGCGTTTCTCTCTTTATTTAAACTCGAAATAAATAGTAAGTGGAAAACCACTCGTAATTTATTCCGAGTTCAAATTTTAAGGGGAAATCCATTTATTATTTGCTTTCGAAAGAATAATGAATAAAAATCCATTGATTATTGAAATTTGGAATGAATTATGGATAGAATAAAAATCATTATTAAAATCCAGAATAATATGGAGTGGAAAACCATATATTATTTTAACCAGAAATAAATAATGAGTGGAAAACTTTAATCTTTTTTTTTTTTTCTTTCAAATACATTTCGCCCATCCTTGTTACAAATGCACCTTTTGATGACCAAGCAGCCATTAGTTATAGGTCAAATATTTTAAGAAATGGATCCTGTTAAAAATATACCTGCCGATAGAGATTTTCAGACTGAGAGATTTTCACCTCGCTTTTACAGGGTATTTATAACAGCTGCAATATTTCTTCAATGTTTAATCGGAGAATTAATTTTTTCCAGGGCCCATTAATCCTGAGACGTTGGGCACGTTATCGGCGTGTCTTCAGGAACTACCGGGTCCGTTGAGTATAATTACATCGGGTTCCTCACTATCTTTAAAAACTGTATGGCATTCCACCCTCTAGGTTGCAACCCTCCCGAAATTTATGCAAAACCACTGATATACATAACTCGGAAAATCGAGGGAGGTGCCTCGAAATCGCAGCATAAGCAGTTTTATTGGTCTCGTCCCTCGCACCGAAGAACCATAGCGAGCCGTGTCGTAGTTAATAACAGTGGACTCCCCCACAGCTATGATTGTACAACCCCAGTACACCATCTGCATTGGATTCTGGATCATAAAAAAAAAACATTGAACGCATAGACGCGAGGGAAGATGGACAAGAATTTTAATTATCCATGGCCTTGTATTAAATCTCGAATATTCTGGTTAATGGCAGCTTTTTCACGATTTAGTTCCCGTGCCACGCAGAGAAGTGTCTGGTAATCATTACCCGACTAGGACAATAAATTCGGATTATTCAACGCTTCTAGCGTCTATTTCTATATTTTACTATAGAATACTGTGTCGTGTTTTACTGTATATTGCACGTCGTAGAGGAATCGTTACTATGTTTGGTTTTTAAACTGTAATGTTAATAATCCAAAGTTTGTAAGGATGTATACGCAAAATTGTCTCGAAGACATCTTAAAGCTTGACAATGGTCGTGACTTCCAGCGGACGTGATTACGATTCGCAATATATGGAGAAATTCATATCTCAATTTATTAATAGAATCTATAGTTACGGAATTGGTTCCGAAAGAAATACGAACATTTCACGTATACAAAATATCACATTCTGATATCCTCAACGTTGTAGCTAAGACACTGTAATAACAACGTTGTAATAAGACAATACTGTATATTGCACGTCGTACAGAAATCGTTACTATATTTTGGTTTTCAAACCGTAATGTAAATAATCCAAAGTTTGTAAGGATGTATACGCAAAATTGTCTCGAAGACAATCTTAAAGCTTGACAATGGTCGTGATTTCCAACAGACAGTGATTACGATTCGCAATATATGAAGAAATTCATATCTCAATTTATTAATAGAATCTATAGTTACGGAATTGGTTCCGAAAGAAATACGAACATTTCACATATACAAAATATCACATTCTGATATCGTCAACGTTGTAGCTAAGACACTGTAATAACAACGTTGTAATAAGACAATACTGTATATTGCACGTCGTACAGAAATCGTTACTTTATTTTGGTTTTCAAACCGTACTGTAAATAATCCAAAGTTTGTAAGGATGTATACGCAAAATTGTCTCGAAGACATCTTAAAGCTTGACAATGGTCGTGATCTCCAACAGACAGTGATTACGATTCGCAATATATGAAGAAATTCATATCTCAATTTATTAATAGAATCTATAGTTGCGGAATTGGTTCCGAAAGAAATACGAACATTTCACATATACAAAATATCACATTCTGATATCCTCAACGTTGTAGCTAAGACACTGTAATAACAACGTTGTAATAAGACAATACTGTATATTGCACGTCGTACAGAAATCGTTACTTTATTTTGGTTTTTAAACCGTACTGTAAATAATCCAAAGTTTGTAAGGATGTATACGCAAAATTGTCTCGAAGACATCTTAAAGCTTGACAATGGTCGTGATCTCCAACGGACAGTGATTACGATTCCCAATATATGAAGAAATTCATATCTCAATTTATTAATAGAATCTATGGTTACGGAATTGGTTCCGAAAGAAATACGAACATTTCACATATACAAAATATCACATTCTGATATCCTCAACGTTGTAGCTAAGACACTGTAATAACAACGTTGTAATAAGACAATACTGTATATTGCACGTCGTACAGAAATCGTTACTTTATTTTGGTTTTCAAACCGTACTGTAAATAATCCAAAGTTTGTAAGGATGTATACGCAAAATTGTCTCGAAAACATCTTAAAGCTTGACAATGGTCATGACTTCAAGCGGACAGTTGTTACGATTCGCAATATATGAAGAAATTCATATCTCAATTTATTAATAGAATCTATAGTTACGGAATTGGTTCCGAAAGAAATACGAACATTTCACATATACAAAATATCACATTCTGATATCCTCAACGTTGTAGCTAAGACACTGTAATAACAACGTTGTGATAAGACACTGCGTCTGGGAATCATACTCCATCTACCGGCTATTGTTCTAAACAGTGCATTAGCTATACACGAAAGACGCGCGGTGACCGCTATACGTTTGGCGCCGTCTCAGTGTGTTTACATCGTCAACGGCGTTAGTCGCCCATTGTTTTCGACAGTGTAAAGTGCGCCTAAGAAAGAATTGGTAAAACTAAAGCATATAAGTACACATCTTTTTGAAAGATATATTATATACGCAATATTATCTATGTATTGTTCGTCCAGACAACAAGAAAATCGTCGAATGTCATCGTCGTTGTAAATTGTTGCGTAACCTGCAGTTTTTGCAACGTGCCATAAACATAACCTTAGAATAAAATAAATGAGTAAGAATTAATATGTAAGCAATGTGCATAGTTCTACTTTGCAACCGCTTTTTTCCAAATTTTTATACACTTGTCGACATGCTAAGACCACTTTTCGTACACTGCTAAATTTCGCCATATTTCGCCCTGTGTACAAAACAAAATCGACATCTTAGCCCCGTAAAAATCTTGAGAGAGGACTAAAGAAAGGACAGAAGAACTTGTCAGCTTGTTGTGTTGGTGTATAAAATAAATGAAAGGGCTACACAATATCTAGATAGCTGCCCTGAAGAGGCACTATTCACACCCTAAAAGTACATATTTTCACGACAGCGAAAGAGGTAAACCTCTAGTGCATTAACCAAAATAAAAAGGACAATCCGGCGGTGAGATCGCGATGCATCGACCGCCATTTAAATAAATAATCGTGCATCAGCATCCGATAGATCAAATTCTTAACAAAGCCGCTAACCCGTCACAACAGTCTTGTGAGGACAACCGTGAGAATTGACCGGTTCTTCAACCGTTTCGATCACTTCATTATACAAACACTGCCGAAGGCTCGCGTTTTGGAAATATTTAAGTGGATCTTCCGATGTTTTCAGAGATACCCAAAACGGACTAGAAGAATAAAAGAATCCACAAGAAGGTGAACCACGTTAAAGATTCCAATCGACGGTGGCCAATGGAAAAAGGGTTTCTCCTCGTTGATCGGCATCTCTATTTTGCTAGACCACGACAGCCTTTGGAAAAGGGCTGAAGGTTCTTCGATTCCTATCAAGCCTGTTATAACTGACCGCTTTCGGTTCATCAGGTTTAAAACTACTTTTGCTTTGGACCTACATCCCAAAGAAACTAGTGAAAATATGCTGTTCATACAAATATGTACTTGACGAATCAACGGTAACTTCATTTCTTTAGCCTACTTCAAAAACAGGCGTGTTTTTACGTGTGTTGTTAAAACAGTGGACAACACACATATCATTCTTTGTCGATTCAGCCTTTTTTTCGACTCTGTACGATCTGCATTACCATTCGAACATTCTGCGACTTTACCATTCGAATCGATGGCACTAAAATTCAAATTGTTGGGGATACTATTCGAGGTATCAGGGAAAAGGAATGATCGATTAGTCGTGTCAACTCATTTTTTTCGTTACGACAGCTAATCTTTACTTGCCGTGAATTCAATTAATTATAAAGCTCATTAATGGAAACACCATAAGAATTACTTGATCCGACGTTTTCCCTTACAAAACACAACAAAAAAAGTAGTCAACATGAACGCAATGCAAAGTGCGTCCTGACGGGAAAAAAATCCTCCATCGCCTCCATCAGTAACGAGGGTCTTGTACGTGTATTATAACCGTCAGAAAAACCGAGAAGACGAAGAGGCCGAAGAAGCTGAAGAAAGAAAAGAAGAAGAAGAAGGGAGATCGAAGTACAGAACCCTGCCTGGTTAAGTTGCGACGAAGCCGAGACTTTAATGATATTCGTGATTACGGAGCGCGGCACGTGGAGAGAGTAGTGAAACGAAAGAGAAAGAAAGAGCGGGAGAAAAATTGAAAGGGAAGGAAGAAAAGAAAGAGGAAGAGATTCCACCTTGCCGTACCAACATTCTCACTCCAACTTTAGGTGTTCTCGCATAAAAAAGTATTGATCTGGACTGCGGGTCTCTCTTAGTCGAAGAGGCGACGGTGGCGGTGGTCCCGGAGTAGAACGCGAGAGGGTTGAATCTACCCTAACTGCTTGGCCTGCCTTTATATTCATCATCCCTTGGTACGGAACGCGAACGCGAGCGCGAGCCCTCGCACCCAAGAGCCTGCAGTCTCTGCCACTGGGGAAGTCACCCTCAGACGTTTTCCTACCCACGATACTTTCCCTCTCTCTCTCTCTCTCTTTCTCTCCTTCCCATCTCTCACCGAGCTCGACCCGTACTGCTACCCGTTTTTTTTTTCTTCTTCTTTCCATCCCCTCGCGTGTTCGCGCCAACGACGACCCACGAGTACCATTCCGCGAGGGGGTTTTTAAGACTATTTTTTTTAGACTTTGGGGGCTTCGCATACGCCACTCGCATCGAATACAAACTAGACCCAGTTTTACCGGAGCCAATTTTAATTGGACTTGTACTCTGAGGGAAGGGAAATTCTTGTTTGTTGAGATTGGGGATGAAAAATCTTGAATGAATTTATGGCGCTGAAAGCCGCAAGAGGATAGTTTACATTGTAGGGCAAATTTTATAGTATTTTTTGATTCCTCAGAGTGACATACACTTTTAGTTGAATCAGCGAGATTTTGTTTGCTTCAATAAAATTGTAACGGTTTATGCGTTCAAACAATTATTGTGTACAAAGAACGAAATTATTATAACACACGCATGAAAAGCGGTGCTTTTGATGGCAGTTTTTCGGGCCGAAAGTAGCTATTTTCATGGCAGTGTTGAGACAATCCATCGGAGCGAGTATAGCTCGCGTTTCTTTCACTTTCGTCCCTAGGAACGATTTCACATCTTTATGTATCTAAGGTCAATGTTGATTAAGTGGAATTTTTTCAAAAATAAAAAATAAAACCGATCATGAATCCGTTACTGACGAACAGAAAGCGAGAATGCGTATTTCGAGAATCTTCCACATTATATAGTCTTCCATTATGAAAATTCGACACTTACGTAAAAGTTATATTAAACAATATATATTTTTTATATAAATATATGACTAGTCGATTGAACCAAATGTTTTTTATGGATGAACATAAATACGTATTAGAGTTAAGTTTGGTGTTTCATTACTAGATCATCAACGAAACGTTGATTTAAATAACTAAATCAATTACAGAGAAGTAATTTCTAATGATTAAAGAAAATAATTACGTATTGGATTAAAAGAAAGTTCTAATTGATTTTGAATAAAAAAGATCGAATACATGTATCCAGTCGTTTTAACTAGATATTATTTCCGGATGAAGAAAGTATTTAGTACGAACGAATATAATATCTATTCAGTGTCCACTGCACAGTAAAAACTACGTTAAATAAATATGTAATTAAATAAACTGCAAAATTGAATGAAATACATAATTGTTCCAGGGAAAGCAAATTTTCGTTAATTGAAATGAACAAATGTTGAATAGAAAATTTTAGTTAATATTACTCGATCTTTTTTCTGGGTGACACTAACATTTTGGGATTAATATTATCCGAAATCAATCTTTTCAGCCCATTTTATATGGATTCTTTTTTATCCCATCGGGAAGTGATCGAAATTGTCTCTGAAACTCACTTTTTAATATCAGTTAAAAAGTCTTGAAAATAACAAAACACATATACACTCTAGTCGCGGGTAAGGAAAACATGCGCTCATGCAAATATAAAAATCGAGATAAATTAGGTATCTCTTAGTATCAAGGTATAAATTTCTAAAACCCGAATTGGGAAATAACTGCTAACATGTTACTCTCCATTTCTCCAAAGTCAGTTTGGATCTTCTGACGTATTTTATCGCCGCACTCTTGCAAACAGTCATCTCGAAAAGTGCCTGTCTTTTCATCGAGTCTTCTGCAAGAGCACGTTGTAAAAGAAGACACTTTCATACCTAAAGGAATGCCTTGAAAACTGTAAAATTTCCCCGGTGCGAGAGGCGCGCGCGTGACCAATTTGCAAAACCAAAACTGGAGCAAAACCTTTATTTTCCCTTGTTTCCGGACCTCTTGTAAAATGTGCGTGTCGTGATTTACAAGAAAACGGCTGCCGCCGCGGTTGTTGACGGACGCGCCGAAAAGGGACGCTGGGCTAAACACCGAAACTGAGGCCCTTGCCAACTCAACGGTAGTGTAGCGTAAGGTCAATATAGAGGGTAATACGCAACGAGAACGGCCATCAGCCCTAAGGTACAGGTACGGAACAACCTCATAAATCTGCGAGTTAGCCAAAACTGGAGCAACATTTTTCAATGGCTTTACGGCACAGCTTGAATCACCAGATTGTAGTTACTCAAGTATATACACTGTACCGGGCGTATAGCATAAAAGTGTGAGATGCTGGGCTGCCCCAGGCGTGCCTTGAGACGCGGGGGTGCGATAAACATTTCGAGTGCTCCGGACGCGACCTCTTCCCCTCTCTTCCCATTTTCCCTTTCACTTCCTTCCTCCTTCTTTAACTATGCATACCTTTTCCCTCGGCTTTTTCCTATTCGACTTCTTTCCCTTCTCTCGTTACTTCAACCTAGGTTCGCGCTCATTTCTTTTTCGCCACTTTGGTTCCTTCTGAACTTTCACTATCGGTTTTGGCTGTTTTTTGCTTGCTCATAGAGGAAGCTTTGTTTTCGTGGGAATTTTCTTTTCGACATTTTTATGTTATCGTGGGTATGTTAACATGAAAATTGTGGGTAGAATCGCCTAAAACGTCGAGAAAAGTGGTTTAGAAAATATGTCTGTCTGTATGTATGTCTGTGTATGTATTTTCCAGACACCGAAAATTCAATTGTCCATAACTCACGAACGGCGCGATGGATCGAGCTCAAATTTAGCACGCAACTAGAGTATTGACTCCTTTGTAATTGACGTGATTTTTTATTAAATGTATTAATGGATACAGATTTTATAGAATTGTTAATTTTTCAAAAAAATTTCGTGATCGCTCTAACTTTCGTAAAAGTTTGCCAATTTAGCTAAATAGTTATTTATAAATAAAGACACGTTGAATGATGTTTGGTAATGAATTTCAGCGAAATCGGTAAAGCGGTTCCGATTTTATAGTTTTGAATTTTTTTTTAAATCCAATTTTTTTTCTTTAAATCACGTCGAATCTCAACAAATAAACAAAAATCTTCTACAGTCGAAAAAATACCATAGATACCTTTCTTTCTGAACCCATTTCATTTTCACAACTTCTTCTCCTTCATCTTCTTCTGAGTCAACTTTGGACCAGGATCTTATCCTGATTCATACTCTTCATCATTGTCATCCTACCTTGCTCAAGTTTCTCCATCCCTTTCACTCCCTTCATCCTCTTTTCACCACATCTATATTTCTCTTTCGCTTATTTTATTTATTCACTTCTTCTTCTTTTCCTCGTCTTTGTTACACGGAAGGTAAGAACTTCAGACGAAGTTCGCACTTTCGTTCTCTGATTTCACATCGAATGTTCGTCCTTTCTCTCATTTCCAATTCTCTTTCTCTTTCAAGGTGAAAGTTGCGTAGAAGATTTCGCGAGATTACGACGAGCCTGATTTATTCCTGGGGTTTATTACTCCGGAAAACCCCTCGTGACGCTCCTGTCGAAGCAAACCCATGACCGACCCTCGCTTGTCATACAACCCGGTTTAAAACGCGTTCGGTGCTTCGGTGTACCACTCTACAAAACTCATTGGCAAGGGCAAGATCGATAGGAAAATAGGCTTTTCGATGAATGTGGATAGACTTCGCAATGTGTTGATAATAGCTGCAGGATCGTTTTTACTTTTACAACACGAGTACTGACAGGACGATATCGATTTTCCTTCTTTATGGAGTTATTTTTATGACGGAACCTGCTTGGATCAGAGAAAAAAACGCATTGAACAATCCGTTGACGATAATTAGACCCAAACTTACTTGGTACGACCTAAGAAAGTAATTAAACCCACATGGGAAAAAGTATCTACGGAAAAATATGAAAGAAAAGCTGCAAAGTAGAACTTTGCGAATTACTGGTTTGGAGGATAGTCGACTATTGGCAGCCAGATAAAGGAGTTAATTTTTCCTTAACGTTTTGATCCTGATCTGGGTCCTATTCAGATTTATTAATCTTTAATGTGTGAAAAAAAAACAAAACATAAACTGACATAGGATTTTAATCTAGCACAATTTTGATTATTTTGAGAACAAATTTGTATGTAAATTAAGCGTATTACTTAGTATAGTCATAAATTTTTATAAAACATTTAAAATATATATATATAATGAGGCGTGATATAAAATATATAACACTAATAAGTGTGGGTCGGATCGATTTAATTGGTTTCCTGTTTTTATTAATGAAATTCGTCAGTAAATTCGAAAATGCACAGAAAAATCTGAAATAATTACAGCGTTTTAAATAATTCATAACAAACACACATGAATTTTTTGGGAATTTTCGTCTACATCGTTAACACAAAATTAATTTTTTTATGCATGCATTTTAACATGGGCTCTTATGGCATATTTACAAATAGAAAAAAATTGAAAAAATTGAAAAAAAATTTACATCGATAAAAAGAAAATTAATTCCGCCAAATACTTAAAAATTCAACAATGTAAAAAAATATTCTCAATTTTTTTTTTTTTAAGTAGTATAAGACATTTATTGGACAGAATTTTTACAGTAGTTTCATGTACATTTTTATCCAATCCAGTTCATGATTCGACCGCAGCATTAATAACATTCTTTGCAAATTACTTCCTCATTATTTTTTACTTTTTTGCTTACAAAGTTACCTCTATAAAAAAGTATGCTAATCGATTCTGGCTTCCTCAAATCCTCATAAAGGAAGCGTTGTGAAAAAACAAACATTATGAGGAAGCAATTTTAAAACTTCCACTGGGCAACTCTTTTTTTTTTTAGAAATTAACATTCTGAACTAAGTACTTATTATTGCCGAATGCTACTGATTTTACGCACAAAGTGTAAGTTCATTATCTTATGTTTAAGCTTATGCTTATGTTTAGTGGGCCACTCCATGAATTATCCGGAGCTATTTTACAAATCTGGGAATTCAAACACTCGTTATTATTTAGTGTAAAGCCTCCTAAGCATCGTTCCAGTAACTCGTCATTACTAAGTGCTTCATGCTCTGGTTTGGTTGCTTCTGCCATAGTTATATCGAGTGCAGGCTTAAGGGTATATGAGAACAATAGAAAAGGGTAGTTACCGATCTAGCGTACCTGTCTTCGTATAGCGCGGTCGGTTACCACTGCTACCTGCTTGACCCTACACTGAGAAAAAAGGTTCAATTGACGCTAAAGATAAATTTAGGTTGATTTTGTTTTTACTTATTTCAACAAAATATTTACTCGATTTCAATGTAATAATGCACCTTTAATTCCAAAGAGAACATTTCATAGTAAAGAAACATTTCGTTAGTGAGCATACAATAATTATTGTATGCTAACAATGAAACAGTTTCATTGTTTTAAGGATGTACGACACGTACAGTCCCGGCAAAAGTGAGTTTCAAAGAAAATTTTGATCACTTCCCGATGAGATAAAAATCGGAAAAAAATAATGCATATAAAACGTGCTGAAAAGATTGATTTCGCATAATAATAATCACAAAATGTTATTAACAAATTGGGGAAAATAACAATTGTTCAAGAAATAATCAGTTAACCTAACTTTTGTTTCTAATGAAAATGATATGTTAATTCATTTGAATGCATACGTTTTTTTTTCAGATTTTTTTCTTTATTTGGATTTGCACTTTTTTTTTTTGAAAAATGTAGGCGAAATGACGAATTTTGGATATGTCTTCGGCATAAAACCATCTACTACACTCAAAATTTTTTTTCAAAATGCATAACCAAAATTCTTTATGTTCTGCGCATTTTTTAAAATAAAAAAAAAACCAAAATCAAAATATAGAAAAAAATCTGAAAAAATTCGTATGCTTTCGAATGAATCAACATATCATTTTAATTAGAAAAAAAGTTAGGCTGACTGATTTTTTGTTGAACAATTGTTTTTTCCACCAATTTGTCAATAACATTTTGAGATAACTATTATGCGAAATCAATCTTTTCAGCACGTTTTATATGCATTATTTTTTTTTCGATTTTTATCCCATCGGGAAGTGATCGAAATTGTCTCTGAAACTCACTTTTGGCGGGACTGTACCTATCATACATCCTTAAGATGGCACGTACGTAAACGTCCAGAGATTTCATAGATGAGAACAGTCGCAGTGGGAAAGAAAAAATATTCTTTTCGCCAGAACCTCAAGAAGAACTTGCGTCGTCCCCTTTATCTACAACCTAGACGTAGACAGTCCTATTAATTTTCCGTCAACACGTGACCCCCATGACATCAGTGGACTAACAGCGGCTATACGATATATATATACTTTTTTCTTCTTCGAAACCGGAAATTCTCGTGACACAGCCCTTCTGCCCTTTCCCGTGAGAAAAAAAATCTAACTCGTAGTAAATGAATGATTGCTCATACCACAAAATTCTATTCGTCTCACTTACATGTATGGGTCATTCCACCAAATATCGGAAAAATTTTACCTTTTCAATTTTTGATGCCCTTGTACCTTTTTCTTGCTTTACCTTTCTACCTTTTTCTTGCTTTCTACCTTTTTATTAGGGAAATAATTAATAATATATGTTTTTTAATTTTTTATCTTCGAATTACAAATAAATGCTGCAAAGTACAACTTGGGAAATTGTTTTCTTAATTATGAAAGTATGAAAAATTTGAATCACATAACAATTTATGATAAAGCTGTGTACCTAGCATTGCTGAATACCACTGATTTCGTGTATAAAATTACTAGGGTGTTATTGTGGCTCGCGCGCTTCGCGCGATCGGGTGAATATTTAATATCTTGAGTATTCTTTAAACGGCTTGCTCAAAATTCCATGACTAACTTGGGACGACTCGCGGGAAATTCCATGATCAACTTGAAAAAATTTAAAAATTTTGAAATTTTTGGAACTTATTGAAATTTTTGTGATTTTTAAAATTTTAGAGATTTTTGAAATTTTTGTAATTTTTAAAATTTTAGAGATTTTTGAAATTTTTGTAATTTTTAAAATTTTAGAGATTTTTCATATTTTTGAGATTCTTCTAATTTTTGAGATTCTTCTAATTTTTGAGATTCTTCTAATTTTTCTAATTTTTCTAATTTTTCTAATTTTTCTAATTTTTCTAATTCTAAAAAAATTTAAATTTGGAACATACAGACTCACAAACGTTTTCGGCCACTTCCTTTTATAATAAGTATAGATATGCTACAGGGCAGTTGAAAAGTTAATTGCGGCCTTAAAAAAAATTAGAGCAACCGAAGAGACAACCAAATATTTCCTACATTTTCTTGCGTAAAGTTCGAATAACAAATCTGAGCCTTTGGGGATTCTTTTATGGTGGAATAAGGCACATGGTAAGGTCCGGCGAAAGTTCGCCTGTGCATTACTTTCGCTCGAATCGTCCAGTGAGCCAATATCTTCTGTTAGGCTCTCCACGTCTCGACAAATGGTTAGTGAAAGATGTGGCAAACCGGAAAAAAATCCAGATTCCTTTCCCTGTCGAAGCTTCAGCCGTACAACATTGAAAGTGGAGAGAAATTTAAAAATGAGGGTCCGACAGGTACTGAAGATTGTGCAAGAGGTGGACAAGAGGGTATATTTTGTGCCCGCTGTGCATGCATAACAGCGGAAAACTCTTGCCCCGTCTTACTCTATGTTTATTAGGAATCGTTGTTGCAGAAAATCCGCGAACTTATACGTAACGTTTCGATAAGTTTCGACAAGGCCTATCTACATGGCCTTCATTTTCCCGAATGGCGTTTTACCGTCTCTAATATTACGGTTTTACGTTTCTAATATTACAACAATATTAATACAATTATTTGGATGGCCCAAATTTCAGCAATATTTTTTTATTTTCCGTCGCACCCAAAAAATCCAAAGCTCTATGAAAAAGTGTGTTCATCAATTTTGGCTTCCTCAAAGCATACGCGCGTGCGCATGCGCACGCACACGTACACGCGCACGCACATGCGCACACACACACGTGGAATTCTGCGGATTTTTCGGAATTTTTCCGAACTTAGTCTCCACTTCAGCACCATACAAGTCACAATCTAGCACCAGCATGACATAATTTCAAAATCTGAGAAAATTCTGATACTTGTCAAACATAGTAATAGTAGATTGATTTGCTTTTCCTATTCTGTAATATTTTTAAAAATGAAAAAGCTTGGAAAATATGTGACGAAATACTTTGCCATTTTGACTAGAATCTTGAAAATTTTTGTTTTCAGCGCAGTATTTTTCTAGAATTTTTTCGGAATCCCTCTTTTAAAAAGTTCATGAGTAACGGAAAGCATTGTTAGCAAACTATTCGCGCTGTGATTGGTTCCTGGGAAAGTCCGCGAAAAACAAGTTCAGTTTGGTGTCAAATTTGACATAAGAAGAGGACAAACGCTGTAGCGCCCGGGACTTTTAAAGGGTTATGAAAGCGCAGCAGCGTAAAAGAATTTCAGGCACGCGCGCGAACGCGTGTGATTAGCCTAGTCTATAGTTATAACATTCAATATGTTATTAAAGAGAATATTAAGCGAAGCATTGTATAGAGAAAATAACAAATAAAAATCTGCTGCATTTGAGGTTCTAACAAGTTCCACAAAAAATTACGAGTCAAATCGGGGAGGACCTAAATAATCCCACCGGGATGAAATGCCCCACATTTAGCCAAGAAGATTGAATATTCATTGTCCCAATGAAATTTAAATTTCATTTAACATATTCAGCAATTAAACACATAAATACTTGAAATAAAGTGTTTATTCAAATACATTAAGATTTATTTGAAAATTGAATTCATCTAATTATATATTTCTCACCGTGTAGTACAATTAAAACGAAACACAAATTTCTACACCAATATTATTTTCACCATAGACGCAATAATTTTTTTTTTTAATCTCAAAAAAATCATATAATTTACGAGAACAGAAGCCACTGAAAAATTGCCGATTCATATTTCCATGGCACGCGGCTCTCTCAAGGAGTTCATCACTGCAGCTAATCTATCTTTCCGTAAAAGCCAAAACCCTCAGAAAAAATCCTGAGCAGGCGAAAATTCAAAAAATTTTATGGGTATTATTGTAAAGAATCGAAAAATATACGGCTCGGCGCCCGAAGTCGTTTTAGCGTTTGAGCCAATGCCGAGTTCCATTGTGTTACAGGATGAAAAGAATAGCCTGCTGTGGTGCACGGATGGCTTCCATGTTTCTGCGGTGCAACCGACAGAATCATCTTTCTTGATCGAAGACAATGGGTTGAGCTGCGAATGGAAAGAGATGGAAAACGAGGCTGGTAATGAGTTACCAAAATTTCGGATGATTGAGCGGAGAGGAACTCGCCGAAGAAGCAAAATTTTTCGTGGCTTCTCTTAGAGTAGCTTTCACAGGTTAATCCTTAGATTGGCGCGTTTGCTACCTGACTGTGTACGGGACATTCCATACCAACTCGACCGATTCCAAATTTTCTTTATGTTTTTTTTATGTTATTCTTCTATCTCTAAGCAGCAATCACAATTTTTATTTAATTTTTTTTACACATTTATATACTTCAGGGTATGCAAAAAAAAAAGTTTTTTTTTCTCTCTTTTTTTAAGGCGAAACTATGTATTTTGACCCCAATACACAGGTGACATGCAGAAACCGGGCCTAAATAAATATATACATTTTTAGATCGACATTTCATGTGATAAAAAGACGTCAATTGAGGCACCTCTAAACATTATTTACCAGCTGTCCTTTGGTACACTCGATTGTGAAGTCAAATCCTCTAGTTCAAGCCATGAAGACCGATGAAAAGTGTGATAATTAGTAGTAAGAAGTATTTTAGAACAAACATATCGAATAACATTAAACAATTATTTTGTTGAATATGAGGTGGTTACAACGATGAACTTACACTCTTTGCCATCATTAATCGAAATGATTCCTTTATTCGAGTTGAACTTCAATTTAGTAAGAACAACCAAACGCATTTTCCTGAAAACGCTCAGTTCTGCGAATCATAGACAGTGTTGACTCTAATATGGCTTGATGTTGGATCAACATTATTTAATTTTGATTAACATGGTTCGTCCATAATCGTATTCGGTAAAATTAGAAAAATTATGAGGTCAAAATTCAGACCCAGGTCGAGTTGGTATGGAATGCCCCGTATACGACGGAATCTGCTGTCGACTCAACGTGGAGATGACTGACTGAGTGACCGACTAACCGTTGCATTGATTTCACTCTTTCCCTCGAAACTGCAGGTCCTCACTGAAGAGTCACGACGTCGACTAAAATCACTTATTATCCTTTCGTTGCAAGGGTTTTTTCAGCACGACTGAACCGCGGGCTTCTTTACTCCGCTGCAACTTTCTAAGCTTCAATCTTTTTCTCAAGTTTACTTGGGGATGAGCTATGTGTAATTGCCGAGTGCCGACGAACCTGCTAACACGCGGCTGCTTCTGCTTTTTATTTTGGAATTTGCTCAGCGTTTCAAATTTTTAAGGTTAAACGGTACCATTCGTGAATATTCAGGTGGAAACTTATCGAGAAAAAACATCGATTGGTTTTTATTGTATTCATGCATAATAAATCGTTTAATAATTTGTTTTGAGTATTTAAATAAATTCTTCCCATGTTTTTTGAAAAGCGAAGGGAAAACAAAGAATACCTTTTTGATTCAATTTTGTACGATAAATCCTTGCAGATATCGCTGATCGAAATGGGTATAAAAATGTTTGTCTTTTCTTTGACGAAAGCTTAAATGGGTTTATAAATTTCGGGACTCTTTTATCGTGTTAGTAAAATGAAAAAAAAAATTCAGTTGAATCAACAGAATTGCACGGGTCTTCACGTTCAAATAAATATTATGTACCACGAGCAACATAGTTTATTGCTTATCCAAAATGAGATACAGTACTTACAACATGATATTGGGTTGCTTAAATCAAATTCGGTTTATAGATCCACGAACTGGATGATTGCGACTACGTCTCATTCTATGAAGACCACATGGAGGGTTGTACCGTCACACAACAAAATAAATTGAGTGACGGCTGCATTTATGTAACAAAACAATTCGTTAAAGCACTTGATAATATAAAAAAAATTAATAAATATTTAATGAGAATAATAGCGAAGGTTATATACCTTCGCTATTTTTCTCATTGAATATTAGCTAAGGTTATATACCTTCGCTTTTTTCCTCATTTAATATTAGCAAAGGTTACACTGTTAAAAATATTATTAAATTTACAACACGTTTAATATACGAAGTTATATCAAATTTACAAACGAGGTATACCAAATTCAAATTCATATATAACGTATAGAAATTTTTATAATTCTGTTTTAATTTTTATACCTGTATGTTGAAATTAATGTAGCTGACATTGAAATTTAATAAGGTGTGTATTGCAAAAGTTGATTCACAAACTTTGTTGTAATATTAATATATCACTGTTGAAAATATTATTAAATTTACAACACGTTTAATATACGAAGTTATATCAAATTTACAAACGCGGTATACCAAATTCAAATTCATATATAATGTATATAAATTTGTATAATTCTGTTGTAATTTCAATACCTGAATGTTGAAATTGATGTAGCTGACATTGAAATTTAATAAGCTGTGTATTGCAAAAGTTAATTCACAAACTTTGTTGTAATATTAATATATCACTGTTGAAAATATTATTAGATTTACAACACGTTTAATATACGAAGTTATATCAAATTTAAGTTTGTGTGTAAATAATGACAAATATTGCATTGTTCTTAATATACGAATAATTTAATATTTATACATACTGGTATATGAAATTTCATATACTGTATATGCATAAAACTTCATATACATTTTATGAATTTTCATACAAAAATTTTTAACAGTGCACGTAACCAGCCTAGCAATTTTCACCATGTTGCGTTTAATCAGCAATATATAACGTTGGTAAGTTCCTCGTGAACACAACTGGCATCGTTTGCCAAACTGTACATTTGATACAAAAAATTCGCGTTAATGAACTGCAAGGCAGTAATCGCCAGACTGGTCGAAAAAACCGAATTTACCATACTGCATGAGAAACATCGTCAAACATTTTGAATTGTGGTCACCAGAAAATTCTCTCCGTGCGCAACTATACTTACTTCTCTCCGTAAGGAAAACTTGAAGTAACTATCGAGTAAACGTCAAGATCAAAAATCCGTTTCCACTCCTCCTTGGATCAAAATAAATCCCGCCTTTCGGAAGGATACCCATGGATCAAGGATTCACAACCGCGATTATCCACGCACGCCATGCGATGCGTACGTGTGACGTGAATCCAAGATATTCAGGGATGCGAGGATCCGGCCACGAGCCACAATGCATCAGGCTCGCGCTCCCAAGGCTAACTGGAAGAGGCTCACGCGGGCGTCAAAGGAAAGTGAATGAGAAGAAAAAGAAAGCGAGGAGAAAGAATAAGAAAAAAAAATTTCTAGACGCACGCGCTCTTTATTTATTCCCCTCTAGTGTGTCACGCATGTCGATCATTTCGACCTGTTCACCCACACTGGACACTTTCTCTCCTTTTTTCCTCATGGAAACCGAACCGTTCGATTAACAATTCTTCCTCGAGTTATAGCAGCTGTCCTCGTACCCAAAAATAGCATATATACCTCTATGAGGATATTGTCACGGTAGGTCAGGCCAACCGAGGTATGCATGCCTCTCGAATTTTCACGCGTCACTTCAACACGCATGCAACATCACGATTGAGGAAAGAAATCGATCTCAAAGATCTTTTTTATCCTGCGAGTCCCACTTTGATATTTTCGATTTTTCATTGCTGAAGCACGAAAATATCAACGTGATCGATTGTAGAAAAAGTATGTTGCACTCGACGTGAGTACTGCTTTGAAGGACTTGAATTGTAAGGATTCTATAAATCACGAGGAAACAGCGAACGAGTCGGGAATAATTGTGAGGAGTTTGAAGTGATCAGTGGTTCGGTTATTTTGTTCTCTCATGCTTATGATAATTCATAAGTCCATATGAAATCGAATCGATTCTTTAATGTTATAATTCTGCAGTATTGTTATATTATATAACCTCGGAAAAAGTACTAAATTTCAAGAGCCTACAGTGTTCCGTTCTCGAGATTGCTTATATTTTGCTTGGTTTAGTGACATCTCCACAATCCCAAAGCGTTACATATTGCAACGTAAAATATATGAAAATTCTTATTTTTTTCATACTCGTTGTGTAATTACTTTCTAAATTTATTAAATGACTTCAGATTAAATTATATATATTTTTTTACTTTCAATCTAAGTTTTTTAAGTAAGAGCTATCCTCTATTCAACCGATTTTTTTTCTGTCTCCTTAATACCGAGATTTCTTCAAAATTTCTTCAAAAGTATGATTTCTTTGATTTTCAATTTTTCAAATTTTTTTGTGTCTGTAAAAGTAAGTCGTAGTCTTACTAAGGAATGTTTATGTATTTCCGGATGAGTCAAAGTTAGGAATATTTTTTTCGTTGAGATCAACCATTTTGATTTTGCTATGAATTTCATAGCAAAAATCCTGCTATGATATTAACCAAAAAAAAACTAGCAGAGGGATACATTGACACCTCCGTAACATTTGATCAAGTGATTCGCCGGAATGATCGATAATAATGATCTCAACCAATTAATTTATTGTCTGCGTTGTAGAACAGAAAGTACATAAAATCATTGTTCGAAAGTCACACAATCAAAATGGTTGATCGCATCGAAAAAATATTCCCGACTTTGTTTCGTCTGGAAATACATAAAAAATATTTTACAATACTACGAAGAAATGTATAATGGTTAGTACATTTGGAAATCCAAGCTTTTTGCCTGAAAAATTATTTTAAAAATCCGAAAGATAAAAGATAATGGAAATCGTAGTTCTGAAAAAATCTGAAAATATTTCTCAGTTTTCTGGACTGAAATTATGAAAAATTTGGTAATTCTAAAACAAAATAAAAAAAGTTACTTACGTAATAAAGATTATTTGTTAATGAGTACGTTGTCGTTAGTTGAAAATTCGTTTTTTTATATGTTTCACACATTTTAACATATAGCCCTCCTGCTGTGTTTGCTAAGGGATGAATAAGCAAAATTATTTTTGCATTTCACAAGACGCGGGCCAAAAACGCCCGCCTTTCAACCGCAACGCCTAATACTCACGCTTCGAGTGTCAGAAACAACATTAATATCCTGAAGGGTGTATTAGGCAAACATCCGTGACGACGTCGTGAAATGAAAGTTAAGAAAAAGAAAATGATAGCGAACAACAGCAACGCATTGTTCATTGCATGTTTTGGAAAATGTCATGGTCCATAATTTTCAAGAAAATAATCAAATTAAGTTCTTGTTAAACCAATTAATTATTTAAATTGACACCATACACGGAAAAAAAATGCTTGGTTAGAACAACCAAGCGCTTGGTTATATATACGGTAGCCGACTAATTGGTTAGCACAACCAACTTATTGGTCAGCGCCACCAACCTAATTGTAACATAACCGATAACTTGGTTGGCATAACCAACACTTTGATTGGTCTAACCAACAAATCGGCTGGTGCGTATTTAACTAAGCGGTTAGTTGTTCCAACCAAGTATTTTTTTCCGTGTAGAAAACTCGATCAACTCTTTGCAAAAGCTCTGCAATAATTGCGTTGTCTGGATCAAAAAATGGCGTCTCAAGCCAAGATCCAAAAACTCCGCAAGTTACTGATATTTAATTATGTAATCTCATGTAATCTCAAACTTTTTGAATTGTGATCACCAGAAAATTCTCTCCGTGCAGTTTTGTACTTGAGGTTCAGTCCAGCCAATCAGAAAATATTTAAAAAATCGTGGCAGGTCGCTCAAACTCCTAAAAAATATCCAGTCAAATGAAGAAGAACGTTCTCATGTGTAGATCAATACAATTACGATAATTTCAGTGTGAAAAAATAGTAAGCACACAAAAAAATCGCAGTTTTCCGGAGGCCAAGGTAAAATGCACCGCATACTTTTCTTGCATAACTTTCGTGCATAACGATTTTCTTTACAAGGACGTTGAAAGATCTGCCGCTTAAGGCTACTTAAGCCAAGCCCTAAAAACTCCGCAAGTTACTGATATTTAATTATGTAATCTCATGTAATCTCAAACTTTTTGAATTGTGATCACCAGAAAATTCTCTCCATGCAGTTTTGTACTTGAGGTTCAGTCCAGCCAATCAGAAAATATTTAAAAAATCGTGGCAGGTCGCTCAAACTCCTAAAAAATATCCAGTAAAATGAAGAAGAACGTTCTCATGTGTAGATCAATACAATTACGATAATTTCAGTGTGAAAAAATAGTGAGCACACAAGAAAATCGCAGTTTTCCGGAGGTAAAATGCACCGCATACTTTTCTTACATAACTTTCGTGCATAACGATATTCTTTACAAGGACGTTGAAAGATCTGCCGCTTATGGCTACTTCGAGCGGTCATCATAACAGCATCTTTGGAAACGCGTAACAATCGTGGGGTGGTCCTCTCTTAGAATTTAACGCCGCGCACGCCCTACTGTTTTCGGTCCGGCCTTCCCTTAAAAAGAATCGGCAATTGACCGGCAGCAGGCGCTTCGTAATGATCGTTCCGGGCGCTCTAACGAATATTTACAATCCCCGTGAGCCGAGACTCTCGTTTCCCTTCCACCTTAGTCACGTGCCGGTCAATATAATCCTCGCGCCATTGTCTATGGGAGTTGCGCATCTCCGCATTATATACTCTTCGTCAGATGTTTCCCAGTTTGCATTGCGGAGGGCGCAGCATCCACGGAAGAAAAGCATTTCGGTAGTTCAAGAACAAGGAACAAAGAACACAGAAAAATCTTCAAAACACGCCGATGTTGATGATGTGGCGCGAGCCGAAGAAAGGAAAATGGAAAATTAGCAATTGCAGGTGGTCAGCGCGAAAATCCAGGCTTTTTGAATAACGCCTTGTGCTGTGAGCCTCTGGAAACAGCGAATCCCTTTCAACAATAGGAAAAAGTGATTATAAATCAAACCAGAAGCAAAGAAAAAGGAACAAAGACAAACACACACATTCAATATAATCAATCGTATTCATTTAAACTTATATTGAATGCATTCAATCATTTATATTGATTTTCTATCGCGTCTATGATATCAATTATTTGAATAAATCAAACCGGGTGCTGTGTCTTGATTATCAAATGCAAAAAAGCATTTCGGTAGTTCAAGAACAAGGAACAAAGAACACAGAAAAATCTTCAAAACACGCCGATGTTGATGATGTGGCGCGAGCCGAAGAAAGGAAAATGGAAAATTAGCAATTGCAGGTGGTCAGCGCGAAAATCGAGGCTTTTTGAATAACGCCTCTGAAAACAGCGGATGCCCTCTAACAATAGTAAAAAGTGATTATAAATCAAACGAGAATCAAAGAAAAAGGAACAAAGACGAACACACACATTCAATATAATTGATCGTATTCATTTAAACTTATATTAAAAGCATACAATCATTTATATTGATTTTCTATCACGTCTATGATATTAATAATAATAATAATAATAATAATAACAATATATTTAGCAAATCCCTTGTTTTTACATGTGTTTTTGTGTGTGAGATTTGCAAGGCCATCGACCGAAGTCTTTCAGTCTGTGTTGTGTTTGTGTTGCATTGCAAAATATAAAAATATTTTTCTGCTCGTTAAGCAAGAAATATTTGTCTATATCTTACATAGAAATTGTTAAATGCTCAATACTGGAATATTCAAATTTAATACGATTGTCGATTATATTAATATCACCATATGTAACATTGTAATTTGCTGACTGTTAAAAAATCTGAGTACAAATGAACTAGTTTTTGTGTGTGCGATTTATGAACGACTTTACAAATTTGTGTATTTTGCTAGCCATCGGTTAGATCCTTTTTTATCCTCGTACAAATTTGGATGGCTTTTTTTCGCCGATGCTATTTCGTTGGCGCAGGTGAGTTGTCGATGGACTGCGAAGAGGACATCTTGAAGAAAAACGTAACGAAAAGAAGGATGAGAGAAAAGGGGGATCGTGAATGAGGAAGAGAAGCGATCGAGAGAAGCGTATAAAAGGATATGCCGGGTGCGTTGCGCAAAGCATTTTCCAAGAAGGCACACGAGTTTTTTCCATATATCAAGTGCAGCAACCAGTTCTCTTCAGGTCCTCCATAGACACCAAAAACGAAGGAAGGTAAAAAGTAGCAGGGAAAAAGAAGTGTCCTTGGTCCCACCCGCGTATGGACTCTACGGGATCGCTGAACAATGACAACCTTCCACCGGACGCACACATCAATAATATATCAACTTCTCTCACCCTATTTTCACCGGTAAAAATGACGTTTGCGTTCTCATAAGTGTGTATGGAAGAAACCCTCGAGCGTTACCTTCCTCAAAGGTAATCGCGGTTCCACAGTCACGTGACCTTGACGTTCTAGCCTTGGCTACATTTTTTCGGCAGCCCTTCCTTCCCGCACATTTCTTTTCACCACAGCGCAGATTCACCACATGCGTTTCTCCCAACGCCGATACTACGGGCCAGTATCTCTTCACATTTCTAATCTTCACACGCTTTTTTCTCCACATGTCGTTTCTACACATTTCAATCCAACACATTCTTTACTACACAATTCGATGCCCCACAGGGGCATTAAAATGTGTTTCAGTCCCACACAACCGATCTAACGAAAACCTTTCCAACACATTTCAATCCAACACATTCTTAACTACACATTTCGATGCCCCACAGGGGAATTGCAATATGTTTCAGTCCCACACAACCGAACCAACGGAAACTTTTCTAGCACATTTCAATCCAACACATTCTTTACTACACAATTCGATGCCCCACAGGGGAATTACAATACGTTTCCGTCCCACACAACCGATCCAACGAAAACTTTTCCAACACATTTCGTTCCCACACATTCTTTACTGCACAATTCGATGCCCCACAGGGGAATTACAATACGTTTCAGTCCCACACAACCGATCCAACGAAAACTTTTCCAACACATTTAGTTCCTACACATTTCAATCCAACACATTCTTTACTACACAATTCGATGCCCCACAGGGGCATTGCAATACGTTTCAGTCCCACACAACCGATGCAACGAAAACTTTTCCAACACATTTGGTTCCTACACATTTCAATCCAACACATTCTTTACTACACAATTCGATGCCCCACAGGGGCATTACAATAAGTTTCAGTTCCACACAACCGATGCAACAAAAACTTTCTAACACATTTCGTTCCTACACATTATCTCTGTCGATATCAATCAAAGAGAAACACCGTTCTATAAATACAACACATCTCAAAAACTTAAAAATCTACCACAATGCACAATAATAATCACTTTTTTAATTCTTACTCTTATTTTATGGGTTATTCCGCCAAATATCGGACGAAAATTTCACAATACTGAAATGGGAAAAAGTTCACATTCGAAATTTTTAGCTCGTCATTCGCAAAAGCAATCACCTACTGTAGTTCTTAACTGAAAACCGTTCATTTTGCGTCGATGAAATCTTTTCTCACAGTGTATCTTTATTGTATTTTTATTTTTTTTCCCCTCGACATACGATTTATTGAAGTTTTGTGATAGGTATTTTGCTCAAACTGGATTAACTATGTCAAACTCGCTGGACAGGATCTTATCGTTAACGGAAACTCGTCACCACAAGAAAAAACACGTGTAACCGTTGATTACCCAAATGGCAGTTCCCTTGACACCTTCTTTTATTAATTAGTGCCTTACACGCGAAAGAGTTCTTCCGCTTATCTACCGACATAATTATATTATTCCACACCGTTATAATAGTGTACCTTAATGGGTTTTTACCTTTTGGTTTTTACCCCAAATTGTGCTATGACGTGCCTGTTACAAATTTTCACCAAAAATTCTATAAAAACTTAACGCTATGGACAGAATATCTTGACTTTCAGTTTGGACAAGTTATTAATGATTTGGTTATCAATTATCACGGTAACAGTGATGGATGTAAAGAAGAATATTCTACTGCAATAATATTTTCATGAGTTTGTTATTTTGCTTTCTCATAGAGGGAATTTTGTTGCCGTGGCATTTTCGTTTTGTTTTTCATGCCAGAATTCTCAGCAGCACCGAAAACGTCGAGAAAAGTGGTTTAGATAAAAATATTAGGGTGGTCTAAATTTCAGCGAGATTTTTTGATTTTCAGTTTCACCCAATACAAAAGATGTTTTCGGTGTAAAAGTAATTCTTGCGAAAAATGGCGCTTGCAAAAAATTATGTAGAGGTCACTCAAGAACTACGAAAGTTTTTAATTACAAATATTTATCTTATGCTCTTAACTTTTGCGGAAGTTGCGACCGAAAAAGCACATTTATAAAAAAATTAAAAATTCGACGTGATTTAGAGAAAAAAATTGTTTTTTCGAAAAATTTAAAATCCTATAAAATCGGAACCGCTTTACCGATTTCGCTGAAATTCGATACCAAACATCATTTAAGATGTCTCTATATTAATACTGAACTATTTAGCTAAATTGGCGAACTTTTACGAAAGTTAGAGCGATCACGACATTTTTTTGAAAAATTAACAATTCTATAAAATCTGTATCCATTAATACATTTAATTAAAAAATCACGTCAATTACAAAGGAATCAATACTCTAGTTGTGTACCAAATTTGAGCTCGATCAATCATGCCGTTCGTGAGTTATGGACAATTGAATTTTCGGTGCTTGAACATACATGCACACACAGACATACAAACAGACATATTTTCTAGATCACTTTTCTCGACGTTTTAGGTGATTCTGAGTATGTTAACATGAAAAAATCGAAAAAAAAAATTGTCACGAAAACAACGCTTCCTCTATGAGGAAGAAAAAATTAAATGAAGACAAAGCTTCTTCTCTATGAGGAAGAAAAAATTAAATGAAGACAAAGCTCCTTCTCTATGAGGAAGAAAAAATTAAATGAAGACAAAGCTCCTTCTCTATGAGGAAGCAAAAAGGATAAGAAGAGGGAGAAGGAATTTACCTAGGACCTTATGTCGCTTTTGCTCTAATCTGACTATATTTCATGGTGAATAGAGGACGCGAGAGATCGCCGCAAATGCGGAAATCAAGTACCTAAGAAAACAAGAGGTATACACCCGCTTCCACATGCCGGCATACCTCACAAAAAATCCCTTCGCCGCATCGCAAATTCTCGCTCTAATCTCTGAGTAATTGTCACGCTCGACAAAAGGAAATAGAGAATAGAGGGCGCAGTGTTGAGAAAAGATTTTCAGGGACCTGCCCAACCTGACGTCGAGCTTCCCTTTCAGCTTGCGCCTTTACTTTTTTTTTTTTTCTTTCTTTATTCTTCATCTCCTGCTCCTGTGGCACTTAGCTCAACGGCACGATGGCACCCGCACCTTCTTGCCGATTAATCTTCGATTATAACGAGGTTGACAGCCGCCGCTCACTCTTTCACCATTTTCTTTCACTTCTGGATTCTTGCACAAGTCGTTCAATCCTATGTATGGTTGTATATAGATATATATATGG
This sequence comes from Tromatobia lineatoria, assembly GCA_949699805.1. Classification (NCBI taxonomy): domain Eukaryota; kingdom Metazoa; phylum Arthropoda; class Insecta; order Hymenoptera; family Ichneumonidae; genus Tromatobia; species Tromatobia lineatoria. The sequence goes on from OX453054.1 coordinate 6,792,181, forward strand.
ATCGTAACAATTTTTATGGCTACTCCGTGGAATTTGGGGGTTGCGACTTTTTGTAACTGTCCTCCTTCTGCGAAGCCTTTTGGTTCGAGGAACGTCAAGTTAAAATCGTAAATTCATCTTATGAATTGTCATCCACCCACGCGGATATCTTAAGAAGGTTCGTCAGTAAAAGTGAAAATGCACAGAAAAATCTAAAATAATTACCGCGTTTTTAATCATTCATAACAAACTCACATGAATTTTTTGGGAATTTTCGTCTACATCGTTTACACAAAATTAATTTCTTTATGCATACATTTTAACATGGGCTCTTATGGCGTATTCACGAATAAATGAAAAAATTTTAAAAATTGAAAAAATGTTTACATCGAAAAAAACAGAATTAATTCTACCAATTACTTAAAAATTTTCTCGATAATTATTTTTTATGCAAAACGCATATCCAAAATTTGTTATATTCTGCGCATTTTTCAAAATAAAAGAAATCGAAATCGAAATACAGAAAAAAAAACTCAAAAAGTTCATACGCATTCGAAAAAAAATTAACATATAATTTCCATTTAAAAAAAAGTTAGGTTGACGGATAATTTGTTGAACAATTTTCGTATCCACCGATTTGAGGAAGCCAAAATAAAAAATAAATGTCTTCCTCATAGCGGTAGATTTGTTAAAAATTGATATTCTAAAATATCCTCTTTACAGCTGTCTTCAAATTTTATACGAAGAAGCAATGTGCAAAGTTCCACTTTGTTATTTAAAATTTTAAAAAAACCGCTCTAACAAATCTTTATCTTGCCATTTTAACATCTTGATTTTTTAATACTAACCAAATTCTAGTAAGCACAAATAAACACATTTCTCATTGACTTTAGCCCTCTATAAAAAGAACAAATCGTCTGTTCTGAAGAATATAGATTGGAGCGAAACTGAAAAAAGTATAATTTTCGTGCATTAACGTTGGAGGAGGATCGATCTCCACTGATCGCGAATGATCTACGGCTTAGCTTGGTTATTGATGGGATATCGTTTGGTGAGTTTCCCTTTCCGTTGGAGCACGCGCGTGCATCGATCTTCGGCTCGATAACCCAGAAAAAGAAGGCTTGAAAGGCACCAATGCTAGACCATTCCGGGGCGACAGTTGCGCAAGTGTGCGCTATGTTCGTAAGTCCGTCAGTCTGTCTGTGGGCGCTCAGTTCCCTCTGCTGCCATTGGCAGATGTTCCGATGATACTTCTGCTGCCGGCCGACGGACAAGCCAGTGCAATACGTCGATCAGATACAGACTTACAGTGTTTCATGTCAACGAGTCTATTTCCATCGATACACAATCTGTCTGTCTAAATGAAAATTCGAGCTTATTTTCCAACTAATTTTAGGGGAGAACCGGGGAATGGTGAACATCTAACAACACCGATAGAAATGGATATTAAAATTTTAACAATCTAATAAGCTAAATATATTTGATACTACGCATTAATATCCGGATAGTAACACGTAGCATCCATAATTCAATATTTACATTTTGACATTGTACCTGATGTAATTCAGAGATTATAAGAATGAGATACTAACCCTTATTATCTAGATAGTAACTATTGAAATTCGAGAATGCTGCGAATAATAGAAACAGATTGCGCAACATTTTTAATATGTTATTAGTAGGTATTACAGAATTTGACTTTATAAAATTGTAATAGTTTAGAATGATCGTTTTTAGTTTCTCTTATTGGTTTTGTTTCATGTACACTTTGGTTGTTTTATTTTAAAAAACGACGAAACACATTTCTGAAGAAGGTCCGCAACAAGGACCGAAACGTTAACGTTGTTCATGGGGAATATTTTGTTTTACATCATCTCTCCCCACATCACTTACATCAATCGAAGTTGGCCGACAACGTAGCTACTTTCAAAAAATGAGATATCAAATAAAACCTACATATGTTTTATTCTTTCGTTTGCCCGAAATTCACGGAAATTCGACTGTCACCAATCGTGACTAAGTGTGATGTCCAATAAAAGATCAGGACGTGACATTGCCTGATCACAACCAAATCAGACTTTCATAATGGGACTAATCATGATATTCATCGGGGCCTGATCGCAATCAGACAAACCCTGCCAAATTTTTACCCGAAAAGTTGTGTTTCTTTTTCTGACGGTCAAGAAAAACGATCGTCGCATCCAAACCCCTTGCTAATTGACACCGGCTCCAAGCAGACGACACGCCCTCACTTTGTTCTTACCAACCTGGGAAAAGAGCCACCAGCAGTTCCAAGACCAGAACTCGACAAAAAAATGGAACAAAAGAATGTATAATTGGTCCTTTGGACTTCAGCTGTTCTCGCTGCGGGGGCTGCAGTCGCATAAAAGGATTCAGAGTCGAGTTATCTCAAGCGGTCAACGGTTCATCGGATAACTCTCGACTTTTCAACCGCTTTACGACTCTTTTTTTTTTTTCCTCACCCGATGTCGCTGGAAAGGAGGAGAAACAGCGTTGAAGGTTCGAATTCCTGGATTTTTGCTACCGTTGATTTTGACCAACGACAGTTTTCCACACAGTGTCCAGTGGCTTTGACCGGGTCGCGAGTGCACAATGCTTAAGGGTGAACCAAACGGATGAACGGCCGCATCCCCTGACCTCTGAAGATGAACAGAGACTTTCTGATTTATCGGCTAAACGGTCAGAGGTATTTGACACAAAACAGCAACGCTTCTTCTCCTCCTTTTTGCCGGATGGAATAAATGTCCAACCCTTACCTAACCCGACGCAAGAGCAAGAGAGAACGGATCAGGGAAGAAACTAGAGAGCGAATGTGCGCGTGGGATCACCGCAAGCAATAACGAGAGGCATTGAGGAAGACCATTGTCCTGCATGCAAGGCTTTTCTCAGTCCCAAGTTTCTCGGTCCGGGTCCATCGTCTCTCACTGCCACGATGTCCGGAGCTCCAATTTCTCGAAAAACTCTGCCATGCACTGTAATGCACATGTTTCCCATACTTCTTCCAACGTCTTGGTCGCATCTTATAGCAACCTTGAAGAATGGAATGGAGAAAGTGTTCAACCGATGTTTCGACGAGGAATTTTCGAGTTTCCATTGATGAGCTTTCGCGCACCGAATGTGGGGTTGAAAAACGGTGCATTTGTAAAAGACCATTTTTTTTATTTTCATGACAATGAAGCTTTTTTCACGACAGACAAAAATTATTGGATATCTCTTGAAATCTAGGACAATTGAAAGTCCTATCAATATTCGGACATTTTTTTATTGTTTTCTATTGCAATTATTCCCCCTTCCGTATATGAGGAGAAGTAAAAATGTTGGATGAAGAATTCAAATTCTTAAAGACATTGAAATAAAATGATATAATAATGAGTGATCTCAGCCGAGAATATGTAAGTGAAAAACAAGTAATCTTCAATATGAAAAAATAAAATGTGACTCTTACTTTTTATAGTTTGTTGAAAGAAGCAAAACTATGCAAAGCATTTATATTTATTTATTTATTTATTTATTTATTTTAGTACAGTAGTCAGTGTGCCAAGTGTAAACATAAATACAACAGAAAATAAGAATAAAAGAGAGGGAGAAAAAAAAAAATAATGTACATATGTATATTACAGTGTGTCGAAATTTTTTTTTATTTTATAAATTTATTTTGCATGGTTTCAGTCTATAGTTTGTACCTTTAAGCATAAATTCCAAAAACCGTAAGATGTGAGTGTAATTATGATCCGCAATATCCATTTGTGAGCCGAGTCTATACGTTGCAAAACGCAAGAATTTATGTTGGACCCGTTCAATTGCCGAAATAAAGGTTCTTTGATACATGGACCATATTTTCGACCCGTATTCTAGCTGGAAACGTACTAGAGCTGTGTATAGAATTTTCAATGCACGAAGGTTGTCGAAATTGACCGCGATAAGCCTAATGTAACCCAGCATACGTAAACCCTCAGATATAATATTGTAAATATAATATATTAAAGTTTTATGTCAATCCAAAACGTGGAATCGTAATTTACACCAAAGTTCTTTTGCGTTTCCTTTGAAAAAAAACTCTGAAAACAAAAAAAAACACAACTCTCTAAAAATTTTGTCAATTGGACTTGCTCTACAGCTCTTTCGTTTTTTGGAGGAAATCATTCATCAGTATCACTGTACTGCACCAAGTTTTTTCTTGGCCACAGCTGGATACAACTTTAACAGTAGGTACGTCGCTGCCTCTTAAAGATGCAGGAAGTCGGCAGTCCGTAGATTTTCGTCGGTCGGTGCAGAGTCACTGTTTGGATGACCCGAGCCATGTGACACAAATGTGCGGAATCTCCGAGGAAAGCACACTTTTTCCATTTCTTCTGCTGTAATTTGAGATTACTTGACATAAGAAGGTCGACGCGTGAAAATGCGTCAATCTGTGAATTATTGACCGTGCAACCTGCTGTCTTGTATCAAGAATTCTGAAAAAATTCCAGGAACACAAGAAAAAGCATATTTTCCTCCCGATTGTGAAAAATAGAAGAGGTCGATCTATATGCACTGCTTATAGATCAAGATGTTTTCATTTCAAGGAAAAAATGTACCACTTCCTGTGATTAGTTATTTTGGAGAAGTAGACTAAATTGAATTAATATTCATTTTGATGTCTGATTTTTACTCTACACTTTTTGCCCCCTGGCGCGAAAAAGGTACTTTTTTCCATTAGTGCGAAAAAGTTTTTTTTTGCGCACTTTCGTCTTTCTGCGAAAAATGTGCAAAAATGTTTTTTTCTGCGACCTAGTGCAACAAGGCTACTTTTTCGCACCCTAGTTAATCCCTAATTAATGTTAATCTCAACTTTTGTTTTTGTTTTTCAACCACAAAATTACTTCACAATCACCAAATATACCGACCTTTTGTAGACCTTTTTTGTAGAGAATAAAATTTTCGATCAATATACGTTGGAAATTTTTTTTTTAAATAAATTTCAACTTTGACGGAATTCAGCGAGCCTAAGATATCGACCTAAAAATTAATTTTTTTTTGTTACCAAGAAAAATTGTTTGGTCTTAATAATAAAAATTCTAAAAAAGCGGATTTTCGGCCCACCCTAGTACGAACATCATTAATAAACTGCATAAACAAAAGAAACATGTAAAAAAAAAAGATTTTCATGTATTGTTAATAAATCCACTTACTCCTAATCAATGTACAAACAAATTCTCAGTAACACGACATTTAGCTGAAGGCTTAGCACGCTACATGTTTTATTTGATAATGCGACGTTCTTAAGGGAGGGATACACAAAACGAAAAATATCTCAAGGTGTAAAAGAGCTGTAAGAGCACTCGGCATATGTGCGTATAGCATACGAGGTGAAGGGAAAGGTTCTAGGTATATAAATTCACCTTATCACAGCCCGCTCGCTCGCTCGCGAGTTACTAGTGCGGACTGATATTTTTTTTACGAGAAAGAGGGAGAGGTGCGTCTCCATCTCGCGGCGACTCGTACTACAATAGATATACATACACGTATTGCGGGAGAAAGAAAATTCTACGATACGACGACACCTCGATTCACAGCCGTAAGAACGGATAATACCACAGGCTGAAAGACTATTGTATACGCGACCTCTCTACTCGTGTGTAACATCAATAAAAATGCTTTCTTGCATCCGCGTAGCTCTACATCTTGGGCACACCTATTTATAACCTATAAGAACAAGATTATCATCCGCTATATTACTTACACATTTCTTATGGATTATATTGCCATTGCGGTGTAATTCGTGTACATAACTCGCAAACCTCTTAACGGAAGTGATAAAATAACTTGAAAAAAACAGATTTGATACATAACCTAATAATATCATCAAATTTATTTGTGCTTGTTACGTCCTGGCTATTTTTTCTTATAATTAATACACACTTTATCCTATCATTATAATTAATACCACAATTCCTAATCCTTTTTTTCAACTCCATGTTTACGCAATATTCTAATTTAATTTCTTTATACAAAGGATACCTTCAGACGCTGAAGTGGGACAACTAAGAAAATAAAAGACTTGATCACGAAACTCGAAGTGTATTGTTACTGCATTTCACCCGAGAAATCGATTCCAATGATAGATTTCGAAAATCGACAAAAAAAATGTATGCGGGGCAAAGTGGGCCACTTTCCCAAATTCGGAAATGTATGATGTAATGCAATCAAGAGACGCGGAAGCGTCGCCACGCCAAGTATTAAAAAGAACAATAATTTTTCAAGTTGATGTGATTATACGTGCAATTTTTTGAAACAGGAAAGATATTATAGTAGCCACTTACAATTTCAGATTGCTTCGAAAATGAAAAATTTTCAAAAGTTGTTTTTGTAAATGTAAATATCAAATGTTACGTAAGATTTGTTGAAGTTAATATCTTCTAAAGTTTTTCTTCCGTTTCCTCATTAAATTGTTTTCGATATTTTTATTTTCACATTTTGTCGATTCAAACACTCAAAATAGATTCAAAAACGTCATCTACTGAATGATTCAACTGAATTATATTGTAAAAACGCCTTTTCAATTAAAAATATCGGAGTAGCCCACTTTACCCCGCATATTTTCTTTCAAATGGGTGGCCCACTTTGTCCCACACTCCCCCAAAATATATACTTTTCGATATCATTTCGAGTATACTTTTTTTCCATGGGGTTCGTTTGGTTTTTGAAGCCCTTTAACGTTAGACCTTTTCGTCGGATGAAGCGAAACTCTGAAATGTAATTTTTTTTTCTCTTGTTTGACAGTTCTACGTACAACAAATGGTTTTTCAGAGAGGATAAACCCTTTGAGTCGTTTAATCGCATTTGCAGAGTAGCAACTCGACCGGCCGATCGAAGTAAACCCTTTGATATCCTCTGAGATTCTTGCGTGCAACGAGTCGACTAGGGAAAAATGCTTGAATCTATGGAGGCTCATGTGGCTCTGCGATATAATGGCAAAGGAAAAGTTTCTTTGATGAACGCGACAAGTCTCCCGCGCCTCGATAGCAAACCATTCGGAGACGAACATTCGGAGGTGGTAGGTCGTGAAACGCGATCAGGATTTTCGTCCCGAATTACGAGGACCTTGTCCGTCGAGTCCTTTCTCGCGCCGCAGCGCACTTAATCCGACCGCACAACAAGTACAGACTCTTATTCCCCCTTATTCTCCGTCCAAAGTAATTTACTATATTAGCCAGGCATGTTACTTTAAAGCAACACGACAAAAAAATTACACATGACTTCAGCCATGCACCGAAAAAAAAAAAGAATATTGGAACAAATGTTCAGTGGTTATAAAAGATACACGAAATTTTAATTTTTTTGAAATTTTTTTCTGGCAAAATATGCCATATTTTTCATTTAACCTATGATATCTCGGGAACGATTAATCGTATCGACATCTAAAAATAACGAAAATGTGCGTTTTTTTTATGGCCCACAAGAAAATATTAATTAATTGTGTATGAAAATCCACAATTTTTTTTTTTTTTTTTTTTTTTTTGGGACCGTGCAAAGTTCATAAGTTATCGCAGTTTGAAATATTTAAAAAAAATACATATATCATGTATTTTTTCGTATTCTGCTGACATAAAATCATCTACTACACTCAAGATTTTTTCGCAAAACGCATATCCAAAATTTCTTATACTCCGCGCACTTTTTAAAATAAAAAAAAATAAAAATCAAAATGAAGAAAAAAATGTGAATCTGTATTGCTTATGTAAACACGTTCTCAAATGATTCCTGAGAATTTGTCGTTTTTTTTTCAAGAGTTCTCGTCAAGGAAAATACGAATCAAATCAGCTACTCAATCGCCGATAAAAAATGGAAAAATACTATTTTTACCATTTATCATCGTTCTCTTGCAGCACGGTTTATTATTTTATCAACGTCTACACATTTTAGCAAACATTATTGCTGGATAAACCTATTTTTTAAATCCTTTAATGTACAGTTGGTTAACGACTCAACAGTAAGGGATGTATAAAGTCCTTAAAGGGTTATGCGTATAAACTTTCGATCTTTTCCAACAATTTGGAACGGTCACACCATAAATTAGAGCTCTTACGGGTTGCGCGCTTCAACATCATTCAACATGATTCCTGAAACTTAGTCGATTTGTTTTTTCAAGATTTCTCGTCAAGGAAAATACGAGTCAAATCAGCTACTCAATCGGCGATAAAAAATGGAAAAATACTATTTTTACAATTTATAATCATTCTCTTGCAGCACGGTCTATTATTTTATCAACGTCTACACATTTTAGCAAACATTATTGCTGGATAAACCTGTTTTTTTAATCCTTTAATGTACAGTTGGTCAACGACTCAACAGTAAGGGATGTATAAAGTCCTTAAAGGGTTATGCGTATAAACCTTCGATCTTTTCCAACAATGTGGAACGGTCACACCATAAATTAGAGCTCTTACGGGTTGCGCGCTTCAACATCATTCAACATGATTCCTGAAACTTAGTCGATTTGTTTTTTCAAGATTTCTCGTCAAGGAAAATACGAGTCAAATCAGCTACTCAATCGGCGATAAAAAAAATGGAAAAATACTATTTTTACAATTTATAATCGTTCTCTTGCAGCACGCTCTATTGTTTTATCAACGTCTACACATTTTAGTCAACATTATTGCTGGATAAACCTGTTTTTTTAATCCTTTAATGTACAGTTGGTCAACGACTCAACAGTAAGGGATGTATAAAGTCCTTAAAGGGTTATGCCGATCTTTTCCAACAATTTGGAACGGTCACACCATAAATTAGAGCTCTTGCTGGTTGCGCGCTTCAGCATCATAGCTTCAGCAGAATCCTTAAAATCGGTAACGATTTCAGCATACCGACCGAGTTGTCCAACTATAACCGCTGTCCCTTGAAAGAGTTTAGGGGATTCCTGGTGTGACACGCATTTTTTAAAACGTTCCGGAAGATGGTGAAGATCATAGGTGGTCAGGAAAAGTGTATCGGTAACCTCGCAACCATAATGCATAGCGATCACGCGAGAGCTTCGCCGGTCGACTGTGTGTGTGTGTATGTGAAAGGGCTGGAAGGATATTTATGGCTTGCAGCTGATCTCGAAAGACCCTCTTTACGTTTTTCTATGGTTTTTCATCGTTTACGACAACCGTTATTCCGTTATATACTGAAGATCGAATGGTACTATACATTGTGGTTTTAAAAAAACACGTTTTTCCACTAATGTGTTACGCATTTTCGGGTTAACTTCGAGTTGTGATCTGACCTGCTATGATAATATTCATTTCTGCTTGAAAAATCAAGGTTTTTCTATGTTTAGGACACTTTTGGCGGGACTGTACGTATCATACATCCTGAAAAAAGTTCGAAAATTTATAATATGTGTTTATCGTGTTATTCCTTCAAACTTACTGATTTTTAGAGTGATTACAAAAATTTGATAATATGGGTGACTGAAGTATACTGTTAAATGCCTTAAATATCAATTGAATTAGTGTATCGTGTACCGAAAAAAATAGTAAACCCTTTCGAACCGAATAAGCTTGCTTCCTTGATACGTAGTGCCCTCTGTTGTACGTCGGCTGTAACATTTAGCCTCTTCATGTTCCACGCCTCTACTACACCAATGCAACACGATGTAACATTCCGCTAATTATTTTCAATCTAACTATTTTGATGTCTTCGCCTCTTATTGCAATTTTTTTAGCATGCCCGAAGCCTTACCAATTATTTATTCGAAATACCACGCTAAAATTATTTTTTATTCTAAAAAAAACTTTACTTTACAAATATAAGTTTTTATTTTCAATTCCTCAATGTTTTTAAATGCAGCCCTTTTTACAAATATCAGAATAAATCGATAACACTGACATTTATCGAGCCAAAAAATTCATAACGAGTGCATCGTTTTAAATTTTAAATGTACACCCTTAGTTCACCTCAATTTTTCTTAACAGTGCTAATAAAAGAATTCCTTGGTTGGTCTTCAATATGTTTCCTTATTAATTTCCTTAGAAGATAAAACAATCTATTCGCTAAGTAAAGTACTTTTAAGTCGAAGGTGAAAAATATTTTTTTTAAATTCGACAGTTACCATCGGAGCACTATCGTCGACGAGTTTGCTTACGCAGATGGCAGCACCTCTTATGCCCCCGAGATCCACCGTATATAGCTACGGAAGGAATCTATCCCTTCGTCCTAGAAGCACTGGATACGGACCCTAAACACAGTACTTGAATGAACGGCGATTAAAGTCACGAGAAAAATCCTTCCGTCCACCCACTCGACGCTTAGTCGGTAACAAAAACTGTAATGCTATTTTTTTAGAATGCATACATTTTAGCGTTCAACCGGAATAAAATGCCACTACATTTATTTTTTCTCTAGTGGCACTTCTCGTTCAAGGCAAAAGTTTTAGCATCCTTCAACAAAAAGAATTACAGTTTTCATTACCGACCGTGCCGGTATTCAGAGCAACCAATTTCAGAGCAACGTGTATACACGTGCAACGCATGCAGATAAATTGAATATTTATCGATATTAATTGCGTCCCTATTTTGCACCGTGCAACTAATTTTTAATCGTCCCCATTTCGCCTCGTGTCTATATTTTCAACCGTGCCATTTTGCCCCGGTCTCCCCTACATATCGATTTTAGCATCCTTAACCAAAAAGAATTACAGTTTTCATTACCGGCCGTGTCGGTATTCAGAGCAACCAATTTCAGAGCAACGTGTATACACGTGCAACGCATGCGGATAAATTGAATATTTATCGATAATAATTGCGTCCCTATTTTGCACCGTGCAACTAATTTTTAATCGTCCCCATTTCGTCTCGTGTCTATATTTAGGACCGTGCCATTTTGCCCCGGTCTCCCCTACATATCGATTAGGTCAGTTGAGATTCTATCGCAAACAAGCGACAATAATTGACAAGGCTCTTAAATACTTTCAGCAGGTAGAAAAATGTATGAAAATTTAGTTGTTGCTCGATTCAAAGTTAAGTCGGTTCGCTTTAAGCCCGTTGCAAAAGTTAGTTCTATAAGCAACATGCCCGACGCGGTAATCGTTGATGTCGATAAAAAACGCCAGAGTAAACGCAGGTTATCTTCTGGTAATTTCAGCAAAATCAGACCGATACTGCAGTTGCTTAAATTACTCGGAGTGTTTCCTTACCGATTGAACTCCAACGGAATGCAATCGGCTGGCAAGTTGGAATACGCATATAGCGCAGGATGTTTAATCCTATATAGCATATGTTTGATAAATAGGCTTCACAACTTCGACATTGATTTAATGTTGGCCACCGTTTCATTAAGTCCTTTTTCGAAATGGAGTTATTCCCTGACAGTCCCGTTTAGATCGATTACTCTTTGTGCTCCAATTGCCTTTGACACTCTTAATTGTATCTGCAGAAGTCACTTGACTCTTTCGGTTAGTTATTTCCGTGGTTAAATATAAATTACAGTTTAATAATAACAATAATAATAATAATAATAAGACTTTGAATTTTTCGAAAAATGTCTGTATGTTCTCTAGCTTCCGCAATTTTTTAGATAATGAGCTAAATAGTTCTTGACAAATGAAATAATGAATAATAAAGGTCGCTATTGAATTTGAGCGATATCGGTGAAGCGGTTTAGATTTTATGGAATTTTGAATTTAAAAAAAAAACATGTTTATGTTCTAATTCAATTTAATTTCGACTAAACCTGTTCAAATATTCTGCAAGGTGAAATTAATATCCAGTTGTAGTAGATATTAAATTTGGTGGAGATCGGTAAAGTAGTTCAGATTTCATAAGATATTGAATTTTTTCAAAAAATCTCAATGTTCTTAAGCTGCCACAATTTTACAGCTAACGAGCTAAAATAGATATCGAGATATCACTGACCGTAAAAAAAAACACTGATTTCAATTCAGACATGAAAAAAGGATGCAAAGTAGAACCTTGCACATTGCTTTCAAATTATATTTCGCTTTTTACAAAGCTTTCTCTATGAGGAAGTCAAAATTGATTAATAATGTTCCTCATAGAAGTAACTTTGTAAAAAGTGAAATATAATGAAATCATCGTTCTCCTTTGTTAACCTTCTTACAATATAACTAAACAATTTATAAAGAGTACTCGAAAAAGTAATTGAAATAAAAAGTATCACCGCTTGAAGTACCAACAAGTACTTGAAGCGATAATTACTTTGTACTTCATGTACATTCTGGTATTTTGTCCAAGTCTGATAATAATAATAGTAAGAATTCGATGATTTCCGCTGAACGTAAAAAAATTCTTGACTCCTTTTTGATAGAAATTATTATTTCTAAATCCTGATATATTTGGGTGAATATGAAAACTGAAAAAAAAAATGTTTTCAGTTTTTCGAGAGACTAAACAAATTCGATGCGTCAGCAAGTCGTTTGGGTCATCCGCATGACGAAAAAATGGCATTTTACTGGATGCTGACTGTGATCAGTATCGCTAGTACTCATGGAATATATATTTACGAGTCCTTCTACCGAATTATTTGGAAGAAACCTCATTTGGACTTCACCGAATTTGTAGATATGTTTCTTCAGATAATCAACGCGCCTCTTATCCTCAAATGGACAATACAGATAAACATGATAAAGCGGAGAATCAAGCATCTCAATGATCTGATTATCTATCATATGTCGTTTCGACGATCTTGCTACAACCGACTTGAAGTTATGATGCGCGACATTGCAATTCTGCATTCACATTTAATCGACTCCGTTGAGATCTTCAATCGACAAGCTTCATTGAATATATTAATGTCCTTCGCAACTCTGCTCGCGAATTGCCTGGTATTGGCGGCATTTATATGGTCTTCATTTTATACAGGAACTTCGTTCAACGCTCTGATATTCATCAACTCTTTATTACAAATACTGGCGCCTTGTTATGTTGGCAGTATAACTGTGGCCGAGGCTGCAGAGACGGGTAGACATTTCAACGATGTGCAAACCACTATAAAAACTTTGACTACCATTGAGGTACGGTATACGCAAGCTTTAATTAACTATAGAGAACCAATGTCATCCTTAGCTGCACTGTTAAAAATATTATTAAATTTACAACACGTTTAATATACGAAGTTATATCAAATTTACAAATGCGGTATACCAAATTCAAATTCATATATAATGTATATAAATTTTTATAATTCTGTTGTAATTTCAATACCTGAATGTTGAAATTGATGTAGCTGACATTGAAATTTAATAAGCTGTGTATTGCAAAAGTTAATTCACAAACTTTGTTGTAATATTAATATATCACTGTTGAAAATATTATTAAATTTACAACACGTTTAATATACGAAGTTATATCAAATTTACAAATGCGGTATACCAAATTCAAATTCATATATAATGTATATAAATTTTTATAATTCTGTTGTAATTTCAATACCTGAATGTTGAAATTGATGTAGCTGACATTGAAATTTAATAAGCTGTGTATTGCAAAAGTTAATTCACAAACTTTGTTGTAATATTAATATATCACTGTTGAAAATATTATTAGATTTACAACACGTTTAATATACGAAGTTATATCAAATTTAAGTTTGTGTGTAAATAATGACAAATATTGCATTGTTCTTAATATACGCATAATTTAATATTTATACATACTTGTATATGAAATTTCATATACTGTATATGCATAAAACTTCATATACATTTTATGAATTTTCATACAAAAATTTTTAACAGTGTGTATTTCTTTATAAATTCATAATTTCGTTCATAATTATAAAAATTATGAAGAAAACTGCTTTCTGATCAATATTTACTGCAGGAAAGGGTTGGCGTAACAGTGCATCTGCTTCACAACAAATTCGCCTTTAGCGTTGGTGAGGTGTGCGATGTAAATCTTTCTACTTTCGTAGGAGTAAGTGGCACTTAAAAAAAAAACATATGCTTATTAATAGATGTTCAACTATGCTGGGATAATTAATGAAAAATAGCCAGCTATAAATAAGTTTTACAATTTTTGTTTTTTTATTTTTTATTTATTTTATTTTTATTTATTTTATTTTAATGCAGAATCACAAGCTGAACAATCGAGGTCATATCAAGTAATGACGTCTGTTGTGTCGTTATTATGTCGTGACCAGTATAAAATATTTTTATTTTTTTTTTTTTATTTTGGTGCATATCTTTGAATTTTCGACTGTCAACCTGCTAATTTATTTTTTATTACTTCCAGATTATTGTGTTTGTCTTTACATTCATACTACTAATATGGCGCCAGAACGATTAAAATTCTGGAATGTAATTATTTTGTAGTTCTTACCTGTTCAGGGAATAATGAACCATTTTTAGACAACATAAGTGTTGTGAACCATGTGCGCTAATGAACCGGATGTACATACAAGCCATATGAACCCTGCGTGAGAGAAATATACTTAATTCATTCTCATCACATACGGATTATGTAAAAAAAGAAAATATACCGATCAAAAAAAATCGATTGTTGTAATTTGATGCGTATGGAGTTTCCCAGATTCCAAAAAACACATTAAGTCATTTCTGTCTGTCTGTCAGGCGTCTGTCTGTGACGTCCGGAATGACAATAAATTAAAAAAAAAAAAGTATGGACCGGAAATCCAATCCAAAATCTCTACTCTTTATGATACTTTATCTCAAGTATGAAAAAGAAACATATTTTTAAAAATAAAGTCCCTACTTCACGCACACTTCGCTTCGCTTGCGTGCGTTAAACAGGCACTTCTCGCACTAGTGGCATAAAATTGTATACGATACTCGTGCGAGAAACTTTTTTCTGATCTCCTGTGATTATACAACACTCGCCTTTAGCTCGTACTGCAAAATCACACTCGTCGCGAAAAAGTTTTATCGCACTAGTATCGTAATGTACTATTATAGGAAATTAATGTGTCGATTTATCTGTGGATAAAAGGATGTCTCCAATCCAAAACCTCTACTCTTTATGATACTCTATCTTAAGCATGAAAAAAAAAAACATATTTTTCAAAAATAAAGTGCCTACTTCACGCACACTTCGCTTCGCTTGCGTGCGTTAAACAGGCACTTCTCGCACTAGTGGCATAAAATTGTATACGATACTCGTGCGAGAAACTTTTTTCTGATCTCCTGTGATTATACAACACTCGCCTTTAGCTCGTACTGCAAAATCACACTCGTCGCGAAAACGTTTTATCGCACTAGTATCGTAATGTACTATTATAGGAAATTAATGTGCCGATTTATCTGTGAATAAAAGGATGTCACTCTGCTTATCGGGTATGCAATAGCATTATCTTGCATCAAATGCTTTTAATCGAACGTTTCTCTTCCATAAATCGCACATCAACATCGATTTCTGACGTTCATCTGCTCAGTTTTGTTTATGTGTCGTAATAAAGAACATCGATGTCACTTTTCGGTGCGCCATTATTAATTGGCAATGTTAAAATCGCGAATAAATAAAATATGTGATTTAGTAGGTTTAAGACCATTTATTTTTTTGGGCAATGTTACCGGTACATTTCCATGTAACTACGTGAAAAAACGTATTATAGCTGGTGGTGTAATAAGACGCTACTATGCTGTCCTTATTTGCGCAACTCGCGTGTACATGAGCTACGTTTTTCTGTCAACCAGCATGAATCAACATTTAAACCTCTTGATTCGGTTAACATATACGATGTCCTCAATATCGTTACTTTTCGCCACGACAACCGATTTTTTTATATCAGCTTTTCGACAAAATCGCTACCTCAAAGTAAGAGATTATTGAACCCAGCGATATTTAATTATTTATTTAACTATTGCCTAAAGATGTGGAGATAATGATTGAATTAAATTGAACATAGATATTCACTTCGAAATTTGATGGGTTATTAAACTATTTATGAATTTTTCTGATTTTTATGAATTATCCGAATATGACTAAATTATACATATGCATACATTTTAACATGGGCTCTTATGGCATATTTACGAATAAAAAAAGAATTGAAAAAATTGAAAACATTTTTGACATCGAAAAAAACGAATTAATTCCATCAAATACTTAAAAATTCAACGATGCAAAAAATGTTTTCAATTATTATTATTTTTTTAATTCATAAATATGCCATATAAGAGCCCATGTTAAAATGCATGCATAAAAAAATTAATTTTGTGTAAACGATGTAGACGAAAAATCCCAAAAAATTCATGTGAGCTTGTTATGAATTATTTAAAACGCGGTAATTATTTCAGATTTTTCTGTGCATTAACAATTTTACTGACGAACCTCCTTAAACTAGAAATAGGATAACAAGATAATATGAGAGGCGAGAGATTACAAAAATGAAAATAAAAACATCGTTTTGGAAACTATCAAAATTTTTTAAGCACCGTTAAATAATTCTTCGCAAGCTCAATTTTTCGCTAAAATTACTTTTCCATCGAAGTGATATTTTTCATTGGGCGAGAGTAAAAATTGAAAAATGTCACCTTAGTGTACATTACTTATGGCAAAAATAACTAATAGCATAAAGTAAAAAAAAAAACGAATTAATTCCATCAAATACTTAAAAATTCAACGATGTAAAAAATGTTTTCAATTATTATTATTTTTTTAATTCGTAAATATGCCATATAAGAGCCCATGTTAAAATGCATGCATAAAAAAATTAATTTTGTGTAAACGATGTAGACGAAAAATCCCAAAAAATTCATGTGAGCTTGTTATGAATTATTTAAAACGCGGTAATTATTTCAGATTTTTCTGTGCATTAACAATTTTACTGACGAACCTCCTTAAACTAGAAATAGGATAACAAGATAATATAAGAAGTGAGAGATTACAAAAATGAAAATAAAAACATCGTTTTGGAAACTTACAAAATTTTTTAAGGACCTGTAAATAATTTTCCGCAAGTTCAATTTTTCGCTAAAATTACTTTTCCATCGAAGTGATATTTTTCATTGGGCGAGAGTAAAAATTGAAAAATGTCACCTTAGTGTACATTACTTATGGCAAAAATAACTAATAGCATAAAGTATTCTCCAATATTTCCAGTTTTTCCACAAACTTGATATATACGACGAGAGAGCGACGAAATTGGGTCATCCTTACCAAGATCAATATAAATGGTATTGGATTTTTGTCGGGTTATTGTTTGCTTCCACTTATCAATTATTGAAGGATTTTTATGATGCCACAAGTACTTGGACGGAATTTGGCTGGAGAATTGCGAGCTTTGTTTCGCAGGCGACACTTTATCGATTGAGCTTTTTGCGATTCGCACTTCTCGTTCATTTGATGCATCAACGCTTTCGTCATCTCAACAAGTCAATTATTTCGAGTGTTTCTTGGACTCAAAAGCTCTCACCGCAGAACTTGAAGTCTGTATCATCGAATGACGTTCTTTTTCTTCACGCGACTTTACTTGACGCCTCAAGAATAATAAACGACACTTTTAGTCTCGTACAACTTTGCAATTTTTCCTCTATCTACTTCACAACTACAATAGATATTTACAAGATAACCGATCCGATTGATGTTTCTTCTCCGCAAGAAAAATCTTCACGATTGATCTTCTGCTTGAACGCAGTTGGCACTGCTTTTGTCACGTGTCTCGTTTGTCATATTACTGCTGAAGAGGTAAGTTAATTAAAGAACCTGTTAATTAAAAAGGTTCGTCAGTAAAATTGAAAATGCACAGAAAAATCTGAAATAATTACCGCGTTTTGAATAATTCATCACAAACTCACATGAATTTTTTGGGAATTTTCGTCTACATCGTTTACACAAAATTAATTTTTTTATGCATGCATTTTAACATGGGATTTTTTAGCATTTTTACGAATTAAAATAACAAATAATTGAAATTTTTTTTTACATCGTTGAATTTTTAAGTATTTGGTAGAATTAATTCTTTTTTTTTCAATGTAAAAAAATGTTTTCAATTTTTTCAATTTTTGTTATTCATAAATATGCCATAAAATCCCATGTTAAAATGGATGCATAAAAAAATTAATTTTGTGTAAACGATGTAGACGAAAATTCCCAAAAAATTCATGTGAGTTTGTTATGAATTATTAAAAACGCGGTAATTATTTTAGATTTTTCTGTGCATTAACAATTTTACTGATGAAGCTCCTTAACAGAAAATCTGAAAAGCATACAAGAGAAAATTATGCTGTCGGGTAAAAAGGCTAAATTGAGTATTGATAACTGAATGAAAATATAATTTGTTTAAATTTATGATGACAATGACTGCAAGGTTTTCGAGACTTTCGAGATATCTCGAACCAAGAACATTTCAGTAGAATAATTTCACTGATTCAATATTTTGTGCCAATTGTAGGCAAACAATATAGGAAAATACATGGTAAAAGATGAACCTACGCTGATTGAGGACTCAACTGCGATGGTATTTTTTAATTATTTAATGAATAACTTATTGCCTCGCAAGAGTTACGAAGAAATGTCTACTTTTCAGGATAGAGTCCGAGTACAACTTTATCTTCTTCACAATCAAGTGATCTTCTCTTGTGGGGAATTATTTATACTCTGCTTACCAAGTTTTTTTTCCGTAAGTATGATAAATTATAATTCATAACACTGACAGTCCCAGAAATTGGGAAAACTCAGCCTCTACAAAAAAAAATTATATTGGATAAGCTGCAAAGAAAATAAATATTTCTGTAGAAATCCTCATTTCAATTATATGCTGTAATCTATATTTCAGACGAAAGTTTTTAGAAAAGCTTGGAGAAAATGAGAATGAAGCTGTGTATAATTTTTAGTGAATATTTTATTTTGAAAAACTGGCGAAATATAACATGGTTTTTAAAAAATTTCATTTTTCGGAAAAATAAAAACAAATTCGTGACCGAATTTGAACTCTGAAATTACATGTGGCTAATTAGGATTCGTTGAATTTTCAATTTTGTATAACATGTTAATTTGGAGCAGTTAAAATTTAATTTTCTCCCCTATTCCTTTTTTTTTGGTCAATTTTTTTGAGGTAACAAAAGCTGCAAAGTGGAACTTTGCAAATTGTTTCCTTATAATTTTTGTTTTTTTGAAACTGACATTTTTTTATAGGATAGTTTTTTTGAAACATGCAGTAAATGTGTAGATTTGCAAAAACATGTACTCTAAAATGGGATGAAGATGTAGGAATGTTGTAGGAAGAATGTATTTCCTAGATCGATATTATATTTCCAGTAAATATTGAATATACTTTTTTTCCACGGAGGTGAAAATTGGCTTTTACCTTGCATTTTATTTTATTAAGTTTTTTCCTCCCTGCAGATGATCGTTTCGAGTATAACTTGGTCGGCTTTGCTGTCCATGGAAAATAGCGCGCATAGTCTCCTGTCAAGGTAAATATACGATCGGTAATATGCATTTTTAATTACGTTCATTTAACGACGTTCATTTATTTAAGGAGGTTCGTCAGTAAAATTGAAAATACACAGAAAAATCTAAACTGATTCCCGCGTTTTTAATAATTCATAACAAACTCACATGAATTTTTTGGGAATTTTCGTCTACATCGTTAACACAAAATTAATTTTTTTTATGCATACATTTTAACATGGGCTCTTATGGCATATTTACGAATTGAAAAAAATAATAATAATTGAAAACTTTTTTTACGTCGTTGAATTTTTAAGTATTTGGTAGAATTAATTCGTTTTATGGCATAGTTACTAATAAAAAAAATTGAAAAAATTGAAAAAATTTTTTACCTCGAAAAAAAAAAGAATTAATTACACCAAATACTTAAAAATTCAACGATGTAAAAAAAATGTTCAATTATTTTTTTCTTTAAATTCGTAAATATGCCCATGTTAAATGCAAGCATAAAAAAAAAATTTGTGTTAACGATGTAGACGAAAATTCACAAAAAATTCATGTGAGTTTGTTATGAATTATTTAAAACGCGGTAATTATTTCAGATTTTTCTGTGCATTTTCAATTTTACTGACGAACCTCCTTAAAACCCTTTATCGGTACTGTAATTTACAGTAAAGTGCCCAGATTTAAACCATGTATTTTTCTCTCAGTGTGTAAATTCAATATCTGCGTAGTTGCAAATGTATTGACGTTGCGGAAATCTATAATCAGTTCGTGCACCGTTTGCACGAACGATTATATGAACTTACACGAACTCCATTAATGCACAGCATATCCATTATCTTCTTAATTGCAACATACATAGTGCTCCTATTTAAATACAGTTGTCACGCAAAGTCAGAAAGACGCAGAAACGTCAGTTTCAACCTGCAATACAACAATTATGAGCGCATTCGCAATTATTAATATTTCTGACGTAATTTCCACACACATAAATTAAACTTCACAAAGTATCTCAATATAATAGATTAATTTATTGTAAAATAAAAAAAATTACAACTGTCATTTAAAAACGGTGGCAACGTATCATTTCCGAGGGCAGCAAGAATTGTCTTTGTCGAGTAATTAATAATTAATATGTACAGAATAACAAAAAATCACACCTGGGCAAATTTACGGCGAATAAAATACTTTCACAGATTTATAAATCCTAGACAAAAAATTTTTAACTGAAAAAATTTTTTACATCGAAAAAAAAAGAATTAATTTCACCAAATACTTGAAAATTTAACGATGTCAAAAAAATTTTCAATTATTTATTTTTTTAATTCGTAAATATGCCATAAGAGCCCATGTTTAAAAAATGCATGCATAAAAAATTAATTTTGCGTAAACGATGTGGACGAAAATTCCCAAAAAATGCATGTGAGTTTGTTATGAATTATTTAAAACGCAGTAATTATTTCAGATTTTTCTGGGCATTTTAAAATTTACTGACGAACCTCCTTAAGGAATTCCTCCTGTACAGTCTGACGCCGTATAAGTTCGAGGGAAAATTAAACAAAATTTACGAACAGTTCTCGATGAGATATAAATCTGAAAAAAAATCGAGCGTATAGAAAATACTGAAAAGGTTATTTTGGCACAATAATAATTAAAAAAAGTTATCGACAAATAACTTCAATAAATAATAGTGCACCAAATTATCCGGCAACCTAACTTTTTTTGTTATGTAAAACATTTGTTTATTTTTCTAAATACATTTCCAAACATCAGATGAAATTCTAAAAAAATCCACACGTATTGAGAAAAATAAACAAATCATTTTCATAACAAAAAAAAGTTAGCTTGTCGGGCAATTTGTTGCACAATTATTTATTTCAGTTATTTGTTAATGACATTTTTCAATTATTATTATGCCAAATTAATCTCTTCAGCATCTTTAATATAGTTGATTTTTTTCAGAGTTTTATTTCTTCGAGAACAGTTCGTAATCCTGTCTCGATTTCGCCTGAACTTATGCGATGTCAGAAAATACAGAAAATCCACCTTAATCAGAGAGAAAGAGAAGAGCTTGTTAATAAATGGTAGCAGGACCCAACAACATCAGAGAAAAGTATTTCCAACGCATATTTGCTTTGAAATACCGCTCAAACATGACAATGGTCACAATAGTTCTACCAAATCATGTTCGCAGCTCCTTTTCGCGCGAGAGGATTCAAGCACAAGTTCGTGAGTACTTCGGCAGCCTCGTTGCCCTCATCCTTCGCATAAAGGGTCGATCGTTTAACGCTGCGTCTCATCGTCTCCCTTTTATCAAAATTTTCAGTCATCACCTCAGTTCTTTCCTCTTGATTTGCCGTTTTTCCAGAATTTCTTCTGTAACATCTGCGTCTGTGAGGCATTATATTTTTGCTGGCTTTGAATGACGCTTTCTTCAGGATCTTCTTCTTCTTTCGAGCACTTCCGGCTTCTTCAGTCAGTAAAATTCCTTCTTCATCATTTCCGTCGTATGATTCACACGTATTCAGAAAAATAAACAAATCATTTTCATAACAAAAAAAAGTTAGCTTGCCGGGCAATTTGTTGCACAATTATTTATTTCAGTTATTTGTTAATGACATTTTTGGATTATTATTATGCCAAATTAATCTCTTCAGCATCTTTCATATAGTTGATTTTTTTCCGATTTTTATTTCTTCGAGAACAGTTCGTAATTCTGTCTCGATTTCGAGGACGACCTTAATTAGAGAGAAAGAGAAGGGCTTGTTAATAAATGGTAGCAGGACCCAACAACATCAGAGAAAAGTATTTCCAACGCATATTTCCTTTGAAATACCGCTCAAACATGACAATGGTCACAATAGTTCTACCAAATCATGTTTGCAGCTCCTTTTCGCGCGAGAGGATTCAAGCACAAGTTCGTGAGTACTTCAGCAGCCTCGTTGCCCTCATCCTTCGCATAAAGGGTCGATCGTTTAACGCTTCGTCTCATCGTCTCCCTTTTATCAAAATTTTCAGTCATCACCTCAGTTCTTTCCTCTTGATTTGCCGTTTTTCCAGAATTTCTTCTGTAACATCTGCGTCTGTGAGGCATTATATTTTTGCTGGCTTTGAATGACGGTTTCTTCAGGATCTTCTTCTTCTTTCGAGTACTTCCGGCTTCTTCGGTCAGTAAAATTCCTTCTTCAGCATTTACGTCGTATGATTCACGAGCTTTTCGCAAATTTTGATTTTCCGAGGGCTGCGGTGCTTTTCTCTTCGGTTGAGTAGCATTTCGGCGATTCGATGTTCCAACTCGATGACCAACTCGTCGAAGACTTCCAATTATTTTTCCCGGAACTCGCAAGGTACCAAAATCACCGTTTTCCGGCCAATGAGCGATAACAGGAAGTCCGCAAGCGTTGTGCATACCTACAAGTGGAACACCGATCGTTTTGCGACGTTTGCTAGCGTTCAAAGCTTCCCTCATGATTTTTTCTGAACGTCCTGAACCCAAACGCACGTTTTCCTCGTAAACGGAAATTTTCTTGCAAACGTTTCCGCGCTTCAAGTCAACGGACTCGCTTCTACTGTTGTTGTCGTCATCTTCGAGGTCGAAATTTTGGGAAAGCTGTCCAACCTCGTCTCTCACCTGGGGGAAATTTTATTGCAATTTAGAGAAATGATCCGCAATTAAAATTGTCATTCAATTTGCAGAGTATCATTCAAATAAATAAAAATCGAAAAATGTCCAAGTGTCGCTAAATCTTCGAACCAATCTGACATTTTGTTTGGAATCTTTATTATTTTCTTCTTTTGCAATTTTCTGATGATTTATTGATTTTTTGCCCTTGATTTTTCTTTATTTTTTACATTTTTTCTCGATTTTTTTTCGATTTTTCTCCATTTTTAACATTATTTGTAAAATTTGTGATCCATTCTAAAAAACTTTTTGGCGCTTCATCATTTTTTTTTTTTTTTTAAATTTTTTCATGTTTCCTTGAATTTGTTCAAACGTTTATCAAACCTTTTGAACAAAGCTGATCAATTTTTATATTTTTCTCTTAAATATGCGATCTGATTCATCGATTTTTTTCGTATTTACAAACAAATTTGAAACATCCGTTTAACAGTTGAATGAAATTGAAATTGAACAAACTTGAAATTTCAATTTAAACTGATCTTACAGAGCGGAGCGGGCGATATTCTGAGTTTCAAAAATTCATAACTAGAAAACTATCGATTTAAACGAAAAATTTGTAAGCACTTTTTCTCTTCCCAATGATCTGAAGATATCGAAAAAAAATACGCGAACGTCAATATATCGAATCTGTAATGTAGGGACATGAATTTACTGAGAGTCGCATTCATCTACGTGTTAATCAAATGGGAAATCTATTCATCGTCTAAAAAATTTTTTATCGCGCTAAAATTTTGAGAAGATTTGCTTAAAGGTACAAGCTATAGATTAAAACGATGCAAAATAATAAAAAGCTTTAAAATAAAATTTTCAACACACCCTAATGCACCTGACATTTTTTTCAGATACGCTTTTTTAACGTAACATGCTGAAGATATTTTCTATGAATCGCATTTTTTTTTTCACGAAAAAAAAAGGAAAAAATTAATTTCGCGTAAACGATGTAGACGAAAATTCCCAAAAAATTCATGTAAGTTTGTTATGAATTATTTAAAACGCGGTAATTATTTCAGATTTTTCTGTGCATTTTCAATTTTACTGACGAACCTCCTTAAACCTAATCGAAGATATTCATTGCATTTGACTATTTGATTTCCTACGGAATCATCCAATCATCTCCAATTTACCTTAAACAAAATATAAATAAAAAAAAGTAATCACAACAAACCGGAATGGCTCTTGTTCGTTGGTTCGTTGAAGCTCCTCTCGAAAAAACGCCCGAATCCACAAAAAAATCGTTCGGTCCATTCGAAAATCGAAAACTCCGAGGAAAATCCATAGTTCTGTCATTAAAATTTCCTCTGCTTGATCTATCGCTCCTTCGAAATTTGCTTCTGCGTGATAATTCAACAGGAGTCCAGCCTTTTTTATCTCTGTTCGGTGCTCCGTAAAATTTTCCCATTTTTTCCGACTGCTGAGTGACATCAAGATGATTTCCTCGCTTTCGCGGAGCGCGATAATTTTTTTCAGGCTCTGAAACCAACGATTCAAATTGTTGCTGCGGTCGAATGGATTTTCTGAGAGTTCCCATGTCCTCCACAAGAGAAGCTCTGTAATTTTTTATTGGAATACTCCGAACTGTTCCTGTCGATGTGTTTCTCTCGGTTCTGATGCTGCGTGATGAAGAATCTTCACGACAGTCTTTTTTGCCATTATCATTAGTGACTGGAAAAAATTTGCCAAATGTTTGAGACGAATTGTTGGTAAATTTTCGCATGGGATCGATGCCCACGTCTATCGCTCTTTCCTCGTAGAATTCGTCGTTTCGTAAAATTCCGTTGTAATGATCGTTAGAATTTTGCCACTCTTCGATTATGCTTTTTCCTGAAGAACTCCGAAGACGAGACTCCAATTTACGAACTCCGTATGAATTTTCCTTTTTTATTGCGCTGCCGGTTATTGACTTTGTTAAATGCTCCTCGCTGCCCTCGTGCCACCTTCATGATTTAGCCCCGAATGTTGTTCCTGTCATGTGCATTCTATTTTCTATTCCTATTCCTAGGCAAAAAACGACGTATGTTAATTAACGGCTGAGCTACGCAGAGAAAATAAAGTAGAACCTTGCAAACTGTTTCCTCATTATTTTTTGCTTTTTACAAAGCTATCGCATAGCATATTAATCAATTTTAAAAGGATATGTAAAAGTAACCACAGGCTAAATAAACACTATTAATAATAATCTCTATGAGAAAGTATGTCAATCAATTTTGGCTTGCTCATGAAGGAAACTTTGTAAAAAGCAAAAAATAACGAGGAAGTAATTTGCAAGGTTCTACTTTGCAGGCTTGTTTATAAATGGAAGACATTTTTATATGAATTCAAAGTGACGTTAAATTTTTACCGCTCGACCGATTTGTGTAAAATTGTTACTAAAAAATTGTGTAATTATAGTCCATATGTAAATTAAATTAGAACCTAGTAATTTTCATGAGCAAGCGCCGAACGAGATTTTTCAAATAATTCAAAATGCCATAAAATTTGAAGCACTCGACTGATTGGTGTTAAATTTGTACCGAATGTCTTTTTACATAGTCATCTGAGTGTAAAGAAAATTTAAGATTAAAAAAAAAAAGAAAGAAAAAAAGAAAAATTAAGAAGCCAAAATTGATCGACATACTTCCTCATAAACGTAGCTTTGTAGAAAGCAAAAAATAATGAGGAAGCAATTTGCAAATATTTTTTTCTGTGTATAAAACGCCCTCATTTTTTTTCTACTATTCTTTTCCATCTATTATTCGGATAATACACTTTTAAAAAATGTTTCAAAAATTAATATATTTATTGCAAGTTTTTTCGCAGGTACAATTTATTAATTTTGATTTGATATACGGATATGTTGTAAAATTTCAAAAAACACATTATAAACACTACAATTATGAAGTTTTTAGTATACTGTATACTAATTTTATAAAATTTTTTTTGTATACTATATATTATTTGTATATTACATTTAAAATACGCGCATCTGCAAAAAAAACTCCAATACTTTATATTAATTTTCGTACAAAAATTTCTGACAGTCTAATAACTGAACTGACAGGAAACACTTTCTACAATTAATTTCATAATTCGTATTGTGAATTTCATAACTTTTTCAACAGTGCAACTACACCAAATACGACGACAATTATGAAGAAGTGAATGCTCAAGATTTATTCATACCATAGCCCTGATCCGTTTCACTGAATGGACTCAGTGTTTGGGTCGATGTAAAATTCGAGGATTGGGATTTTTTCTTCGTCGATATCTTGGAGGACGCTAAAAAAGTGCTGAGAAGAGCGCTGACCTCAATGACAATTACTGCGAGGCCAACTGCCAAAAGAATTAGCGCTTGTTCCTGCGTCCATTTTTCAATCATCTCTAAACAACCCTGCAACAAATTACATTCGATGAATTTTTAATTATCATTTTTATACGTTTGCACGATTATTATTGTCGTACAATGATATGAATAAAAGCTTTCATCTGTAATTAAACGCAAAATCGACGTATTTATCATTAAAATAATGAAGATGTGAAAAAACGTCGCCTAAGTTGAATTTTCGGGTTCCAACGATTCTCGACTTTTTAGAATGCTGAAGATACAAATCTACTGATATTCGTTGCCTGAAACGAATTCCCTGAATCACTCAGAATTGTAAATTTAAAAAAACTTGATGTACTTCCTCATTTTTACCACAATAAAAAATGCAATTTAATTTGGAAGTTATCTCCAAGAAGTAATTTTCCATGTGATATTAAGAGCTCGAAAAAACATTTTTTAAACAATACTTTCCAGCAGAATGCTTCTGAGATAACTCGTCGGGAGCTTAACTTTGGTTTTATATTTTTGTTCTAAATTGTTTTACAATTTTCGGCCGTAAAGTTGCATGAACATTTCAGTTGTGATAAAATGTTCGAACACTAAAAAAACAATAGAAATTATAACGATTGACTAAAAAACAGGATTCCATAATTCAAATAGATGCAACAAATTACGAATATTAACAAATAAATTTGGTTGTACTTTTCAATCGTTCATTACTTTAACTAATACATCAATATCTCAAAAATGGTTTATACAATATACAATTCTTGACAATGGCTTTTTTATAATGACGAATGAGATGAACATTTGTTCATATTCAATTCAGTGGTTTTTAACGATATTACTAAAAAAATAAACAAACAAAAAATGGTTTGTTAAAAAATTGTGCGCGTGCGATTGAGTGTGCGCGTGCGCGTGCGTGTGCGTGTGCGCGTGCGTATACGTGCGCTCGCGCTGTGCGCGTGCGTGTGTTCGTGCTGTGCGTGTGCGCGAGCGTGTGCTTGTGCGTGTGCGCGTGCGTGTGCGCGTGCGTGTGCGCGTGCGTATGCGCGTGCGTGTGCGCGTGCGTATGCGCGTGCGTGCGCGCGTGTGCGTGTTTGGGCTTCAAATTTCAATCGTCTTTGACTCGAGAACCGTTCAACCGATTTTGTTAAAAATGTGTTACACGAGTGGCAGCAGTCCATCTTTGACTGATGCAATTTTCTTTCGAAATGTATGCAGAAATTGCATACTTGCATACTTGCATAACACTCGCAGAAGTTGGTGTATCTTTTGGAATTATAAAATTGGATTTTTAGATAAGATTTCAGAATTTTTTGGGGGTCGTACTGATGTGGAACTCCCATTCATGATGGATAAATAAATAAATAAAAGGTAAATCTGAGCATTAAAAACGCTTAAAAGCTTTTGTAATCATAACCAGGTCGAATGATGTGTAAATGAAAGGTCGTTGACCGAGAAACGAGAAATATTGTTAATGGAACAGTGCGCTTCGTCGTAACGATAACAATAATAGTAATATCCATATTTAATATCGTGCTTACGACAGTGTGTCGGGATTGTTGATGTTCCGCAGGGTTGAGTGCCTGACAAACGTCGATATCTGCGGGTTCAGGATTGAGAAAAGCTTCGTTTTCCATGGTATTGTTGAGGGTGCAACAAGTCAACGGTACGACTAGTTCCCTTCGTCCAACTTCCTGCAGCCGCCACCACGAGGTCCCGTAATTGCTACTTCCGTTTATTCCGCAGCAGGAGAACTGTGAATTACAGTAAAAAAAAAAAAGTCATAGCATTATTTTACAGCTTACGTAGGGGCATAATATAGTAGATACAGTTTGTTCGAAAAGGGAATCGTCGAGGCGTGACGCGTTATCGAGCTCGTGCCTCGCTGCGCCCATGAAAAAAGGGTTCGAAACTCTTGCTGCCCGTATATTAACGCATATACGTCAGTTCAGCGGCGTTTTTATTCATTTTCTATACCCAGAAAAAAAGATTGAGTAATATTAAGTAAAATTGTCTATTCAACATTTGTTCATTTCAATCAACGAAAATTTTCTTTCCCTGGAACAAATATGGATTTCATTCAATTTTGCAGTTTATTTATTTCGAACATATTTATTTATTTAAAGCAGTTTTTACTGTGCAGTGGACATTAAATAGATATTATATTCGTTCGTACTAAATACTTTCTTCATCCGGAAATAATATCTAGTTAAAACGACTGGATACATGTATTCGATATTTTTTATTCAAAATCAATTAGAACTTTCTTTTAATCCAATACGTAATTATTTTCTTTAATCATTAGAAATTACTTCTCTGTAATTGATTTAGTTATTTAAATCAACGTTTCGTTGAAGATTTATTAAAGAAACACCAAACTTAACTCTAATACGTATTTATGTTCATCCATAGAAAACATTTAGTTCAATCGACTTGTCATATATTTATATAAAAAATATATATTGTTTAATTCAATTTTTATGTAAGTGTCGAATTTTCATAATGCAAGACTATATAATGTGGAAGATTTTCGAAATACGCATTCCCGTTTTCTGTTCGTCAGTAACGGATTCATGATCGGTTTTATTTTTTATTTTTGAAAAAATTCCACTTAATCGATTTTGACCTTAGATAAAATACATTTTTTAAAATACATACAACGTATTGGAAGCACATTAACAAACGTAACAACAAACACAAACAAACATTGAAAGAAACGAATGTACTCGATCCATTTAGAATAAATTTACAAATTTATGTATTTTGTAAACAGAAAAAATAAATTATTCGACGTAAATATATTTTTCTTCGACACGAAGAAATGTATATTTCATTAAAACATTTTTTTTTCTACGAAGTAATAAAGATATATTGCAAACAAATACGTATTTATTAGGTTTGAATATATTTATTAGTCGCCAGATGTATGACTTACAAATAAAAAAATTATTTGAGTTGAATACAAGTCTATTAGGTCAGCATTCAAATAAGAAATTTTTTTTCCGATGCGTAGGTTCTAGTCCAGTTAACTAGATATTTTTTCTGTGTGTACGTACCTTCATTTGGGCCAAGTCGAGCGCTGCTGTGAATTGTTCCTGGCCTGGTACCGCATAATTCCGCTGCAGGGCCCGAACTAGACGACTCGGTCTCACGTCGACCCCCAACAGGTGTGGCCAAAATACCGCCATAACACATACGGTGCATTCACCCAACAATAGAAGGAGTATCAACAACATATACTGCAAATAAAACATAGTAGTCGGTACAGAAATTACAAAAAGCTAGATTGCTAATAATGTTTTGAAAATTTATACATATTATGTGAATGCATTATTAATTTTTTCTTTTGCTTCCTCATAGAAGATAACGAATTTTGGATACGTGTTCGGCATAAAACCATTTACTACACTCAAGATTTTTTTGCTAAACGCATATCCAAAATTTGTTATATTCTGCGCATTTTTCAAAATAAAAAAAATCTAAATCAGAATAAAGAAAAAAATCTGAAAAATTCGTACGCATTCAAATAAAATAACATGTCATTTTTATTTTTAAAAAAGTTAGGTTGACTGATTGTTTGTTGTACAATTGTTTTTTCACCAGTTTGTTAATAACATTTTGTGATTATTATTGAGCGAAATCAATATTTTCAGCGCGTTTTATATGCATTATTTTTTTCCGATTTTTATCCCATCGGGAAATGATCGTAATTGTCTCTGAAACTCACTTTTAGCGGGACTGTACGTATAATACATCGTTCGTCAGTAAAATTTAAAACGCACAGAAAAATCTGAAATAATTACCGCGTTTTAAATAATTCATAACAAACCCACATGAATTTTTTTCAAATTTTCGTCTACATCGTTTACACAAAATTGATTTTTTTATGCATACATTTCAACATGGGCTCTTGTGGCATATTCACGAATAAAAAAAAATTGATAAAATTAAAGAAAAAATATACATTAAAAAAAAAGAATTAATTCGTGCATAAAAAAATTAATTTTGCATAAACGATATAGACGGAAATTTCCAAAAAATTCATGTGAGTTTGTTATGAATTATTTAAAACGCGGTAATTATTGTGCATTTACAATTTTACTGACGAACCTCCTTAACGAGCAATTTAAATTGGAGTAATTAAATTTTTTAGATATGCGCAAAGTGTGCGCCCTCTTTTGTTGAGCGGCGCATATGAGTTTGCTGACGGGTGTAGATCCGTTTCCGGACGACGGCGCGTGACCACGCGAGTCGCCCAACACGGCGATCTCCTCGTTTTCTTCTTATCTTATATACTCTAGTATTCAACATTTATTTCGCCACGCTGAGCAATCACGGACCCATTATTCAGCGTATATGTAAATTATGAGCATGCGCGAGACCAATTATATCAAATCACTAACAACGATGATTGTTTATCAGTCAATCTATCCGAACACTTATCGTATTTTTAACCGATTTTTACGAATAAACGAAGAAAAAAACTATAATCTTAAAAATCAATGTTAACATTTATCTTATTGTAGCCGCGATGCAACAATTGTAAAGATGAAAAGCCCAGCATCCAAGGATTTCCATTATTACCGATGTATCAATCAATTTATTCAAGCACTTGTCGTATTTATGAACGATTTTTTTTTTTTTAAATATACAGAGAAAATTGTAAAATTGGAAATTAATGTTAGTACTTTTCTTTCTGAGCTTTTATGCAACAATTGTAAAGACAGGAAGAAATTTTTATGCAACAATTGTAAAGACAGAAGAAAAAACAGAGAAAATTGTAAAATTGGAAATTAATGTTAGTACTTCTCTTTCTGAGCTTTTATGCAACAATTGTAAAGACAAAAAGAAAATTGTATAATTTTGCAAATTAATGTTAAAGTGTTCTTACTGTAGCCGTTATGCAACAATTGTAAAGACAGGAAGCCCAGCATCCGAGAATTCCTGTTATGGCGATGAAGAATCCAACTCCAACAATCGCAAAAGCCAAATAATAAAAAAGAGGCTGCTCAAGGCGAGCGTCTCCGGGTCCGAGAAGTCGAGACAACAAGACCCGCTCGCTGTCGATCAACAGTAATACGCCCAGCGACATTAGCGCAAATCCTGACATCTGAAAAAAATTAATATCACAATATTATCAATAAAGAGGTAATACCAATCTAGAGACAGAATAGCTGCACACAATATGGATAATTAAAGAGAAAAAAAAACGATGCAAAGTAGAACTTTGCACATTGCTTCCTGATATAAAATTTGGAGACAGCTGAAAAGAGGATATTTTTAATTTTGAATTTTTAACAATTTACCTCTATGAGGAAGACATTTATTATTCACTTTGACTGTCTGTACTAGAATAAGACTGAAAATAAGAATAATTAATTGTTTTTTTTTAAGGGAACTGGCTACAACATGCTTGAAAAAAGTGCGAACTCTTTTCCTTTCATTTGTCTCTTCTTATATGAGGCATTACACATGACTTCAGCCACAAAAAAAAAAAAAAATCAAAATATGTCCAAAAATTAGGTTTAGTGGTTAAAATCGATATACCAAATTTTAATTTTTTTGAAATTATTTCCGGCGAAATATGCCATATTCTTCATTTTTCATTTAACCTATGACATCTCAGGAACGATTAATCGTATCGATTTCTCAAAATACGAAAATTTGCGTTTTTTTATGGCCCACAAATTCAACTGCACATCACGAAAAGAAGATAGGGACACTTAAAAATATAAAAAAAAATGTAAGATGGACCTCAATTCGTAAAAATACATCTCCTACAATTTTTTATATTCTGACGTGCCAATATTTTTCGTGCTTTGCAGACTATTCTCAACGATCAAGCGTGCCAGATTTTTCATATGATTTTTTTTGGCTTTTCTAAAAAAAAAATCTTTAAAAAATTTAAATTGAAAAAATTGTGTTTAGGGATGAAGTGAACTGAAAATTTTCTCAAAATTGCTCAGAACTCCACTGTATGCTCTCTAATGTATCTAAAGCTGTAACTTGAAAGCAAAATGAACTTTGGATAATATAATCGGTAACAGAAACTGATATCCAATATACACTGAGCCTTTCAACCCTTCAAGCCATACATTTTACGTTCCCTAAACGATAAAACTCATTGAATATCGTCAGAAGTAAGTTTAAAATATTTAAATCCAAGCAAAAATAGGTGAAGATAGCAAAAAAAAAAATTCTTATTTATTTTACCAATTTGTTCTGCACCAGAACTAAACCAGCTTTCTTTTCAAGCACGAGTCGTATCTAAATAGATAATATAGGTCACATCAGAGAATTTCACTTTGGCATTCACTTGCAAAAAAATCGTCAACCTAAATTAATATTCTTCTACAACTAAACCGAGTGACACCGTCAATAAATAAATAAATAACAATAATACATCGACTCACGAGAAAAACTATATTGGAGCAGCAAACGAAGGCTCGAGAAACACTTAGTCTCTGAATTTCCATGGCGAAGTTGAACACAGATTAATGTACTTTTTAATTTAAAACGACACCAAAAATCCTCATCATCTATTAAAAATTATATTTATCACACGTGACTTCAACATTTTTTTTTCCAATACCGTTCACTATCTCCTAATTATTCATTACGTAAAATAATTAAAAAATTTCCTTCAACAAATCGTTGTATTTTAGAGGATTTCGTTGTATCGCTTAATTCAACAATCGCACTTTTTGTATAATGCTGCGGGTTCCACGTATGGAATAAGACTGATCGGTGTTGTGAGTTCGTACCTCTGCATTCATGAAGCGTGCTCAAAAAATTCTGGAAGCGGGGAACACGAGTTTGCTCATAAGCCTTCATGCGAGACTCGCGAGTACGAGTCCCGGAACCGGAAGGAAGTCAAAGGTGCGGAAGAGGGGTTGAAAAGCCTGTTTGTCTCGTGGTAACGCTTCAGTGAACAAGCATCATTTCACTAAATAAATAAACGCATTTTCGAATAGTTTGCAGCTCGAGTCGCTCTTAAATTACATAAACCATGGAGAACATGGTGAATCGTAAAATGTCTTATTTTCTCCAAATGTAACGTCGATTCTGCTCAAAACGAATGCGGTTGTTGGCTACTTCATCAACTATTGATAAAAACTGGTAGCACGAAAATAGCAAACAAAAAATTGAACGATTGGTTTATTCATGAATTTTTGAAATCCTGTCTGGTTTATATTTTATGGTAATTATGCCTCATTGTCTGATGATTTAGGTAATAATGGTCACCTTTTGGGGAACTGCGCTCAATTACGGAGTAACTTTTAAAGGTATAACGAAAGATTCCACGTGGCACCGAAATATCTCTGCAACATTTCCATAATATTTCTTTTAAATAATGGAATATTGCGGAAATATTGTGAACGATGTCCGCAATGATTTTTAATTATTGCAGTGATCTTGTAATGAGTGGTCGAAAGGTTGCAAATATGTAGAATATTTCAATGGTATTGCAGAGTAATATTACATTTTCAGCCGAAGGTTAATTGGTACCTTGACAGAAATAGTGACGGCTTAATTATGGCTTAAGGATGGTTAAAATGACAAATCATTTCCTGCCATGTTGATCACAGTCAAAATGATGGCAAAGATGACGAATAAGCTTTTATTCTGGTTCAGCTTGCGTGATTTTCGACAACAATTTATAACCATTTCTGTCATTTTGATATCATCATTGTTGATCTGTTGTAATGGTCTGTTGTTATTGATATGGCATATCTTCAATTGCTGCGGCAGAGAAACGGTAAGATGCCCGAATAGAAAAAATGAGTTCAGGATGGAGTCCAGGACGGAATCCAGGATGGAATCCAGGATGAAGTCCAGGATGGAGTCTGGGATGAAGTCCAGGATGGCATCCAGGATGAAGTCCAGGATGGAATCCAGGATGAAGTCCAGGATGGAATCCAGGATGAAGTCCAGGATGAAGTCCAGGATGGAATCCAGGATGAAGTCCAGGATGGAATCCAGGATGAAGTCCAGGATGGAATCCAGGATGAAGTCCAGGATGGAATCCAGGATGAAATCCAGGATGGAATCCAGGATGAAGTCCAGGATGGAATCCAGGATGAAGTCCAGGATGGAATCCAGGATGAAGTCCAGGATGAAGTCCAGGATGGAATCCAGGATGAAGTCCAGGATGGAATCCAGGATGAAGTCCAGGATGGACTCTGGGATGAAGTCCAGGACGGAATCCAGAATGAAGTTCAGGACAGAATCCAGCATGGAGTCCAGGATGCAGTCCAAGATGGAGTCCAGGCTGGAATCTAGGATGGAGTCCAAGATGGAGTCCAAGATGGAGTCCAGGATGGACTCCAGGTCCAGGATGGAAAATAGATTGGATCAAAGCTCATTCTCCATCCTGGACACCCTCTTGGACTTAATCCTGGACGCTATCCCAGACTGCATCCTGAACCCATTAATTTCTCTGCCTCTCAGAATATTACTAAAAGAATAATTACAGAGGCAGATTAGCTTTTTTGCCGCCAAAACTCTCGGAAACTTTGCCGTCTGCTTTCTTCAAAAACCAAAGAATAGAAGAATTTAAAAAAAACCAAATTATGTTATTCACACTTGACACCCATGACCAATTCCGTTTTTTTTTTTTCAATTTTTTCAACAGAACGAATCTCAGTTGAAGCGGAATGAGCGTGATTAGATGAAAAGCAGCGGCCAATTTTAAGACCAACTCGGTGAAAGTACCTGTTAAATTGATCCATCAGAAAGGAAGATAGAGGAGATTTTATGTTTCACATTATAGACCTTGCGCCCACTTTTTCTCTTCGGAAAAGGGTCCGCGGTCATTTACGCGCCTTCGGCAAGCAGACCTCGCCTCGTCCGACACGCCATCACGGAGATTGTTGCGTTGTGAGCGGGCATTTATTGTAAGTGCTCACAAAGCCTATATCCGTTCGCATTTCAACTTATCCACTTCAGGAATCATGCGCGTTTACCGTTGAAATAGGATAAGCCTCTTGTACGCTGATTGCGGATTGAGAGCGGGAATGGAGGAAATCGTTTTTGTGGCCCTCGCGTTATAATCAACTTAAAGTAGCCATGTCAGTACGCCGGAGTCATAATCAGCAGCATCTACATGACATCACCCTATTAATCTTGAGGACCGTCGTTTTCACGGCTGATTCACCGTAAAAAGCCACCTTCAAAAAATCGGCTGGCTTATTGCAAAAAATAAACTGCAAAACGGTCTTAACGACCGCCCAAAAAATGCCCTCGTAGAAATGAAAGGACTAGTCATTTAGAAGTCGCAGTCACCTCAGCGTTGCTTGACAGTCGAATTATAGTTGCGCAACTCCATTGAGACTGAAAGTAAACGAAAAAGTAACCGATTTCTTTTTGCAATGTTTCGACTCTCGGGAGACTCTGATTTGACGCTGACTAACGACCTCCGGGTGACTATAAAATAATATTTGCAACCATTTCGCGACCGTTGCTCTTGTTGCACTAAAGTGACTCTGAATGAAATGTGTTCGGAATGTTGCAAACAAGTCTAAATTGAGTCTAAAACTTGCAAAAAGTGCTTTAGTCTATTCGAGGTCTACTGAAGATCGTCTGATTTCCACGAGGGTGTTATTCGGCTTTCCGTGGTAAATCGGAATCGGATGGCCGTTCATTTTTCATTGGCTCTTTATTTTACAAGGCCCTGAGCATGAACGAGGCCGATCTTTTTGGGGATAAGGTGCGTTTTAGGCCAGTCTCTGCAACTCGCCGTGACGCTTTGCACATTGACTCGCTTTATGTTCCTTCATTCAAAACCACTACATTTGAGAAATCATTTATTGCCGCCGGGTCGAGATTTTGGAACTCGCTGCCTCAAACCGTCACGGATACTTCATCGCTGAAGTGTTTTCGCATTTTATGCCATCGCTTTCTGTTGAAGAAGAAGCGCGAAGCGAGTCGATAGTGTGTTTTCATTGATTAGTCTTAGGTTTCATTTTATATAATCTTTTGTGTATCGTTATGTTTCGAATTATTGTATTGCCTCTTCGATTTTTTTATGTATCTGTGTTGACTCTCAAGGCACGATTTCCTAGAGCTTCATACTCAATAAATAAACATAGACGACATCTATGTTTATGTTTTTTTCACGTTTTATTCCGAAATTTAAAAGAAACAAAAAACTCATTTCCTGGACCGATCCTTCAATTTCAATATCGGTACATGGTATCTTTTCGGCAAAGACTATCGATGTTTTCTGACGAAAATATCGATCCAATAGCCGACATCTCTAACTCGAGCACTTGTGAAAATGATATACAGTTGGTCATTAGGATAAGTGGATGCGGAAAACACTTTAGAGGGGTTTTTATGTGGAAATGGGAAAAGGAGAGAGATACATAAGAGCCTGAATAAGGCATAAGAAAAACAATATCGCAAGAAGGAAAAATAAGGGAGAAATGGTAACCAAAAAATGTTGGAGTGGAGAGATTTTTCAGCTGAATTAACCTTAATAGTTCCATCTGTCCTTTGGGAATAAATTTTCTTGTATCCAAAACGTTTTTATTAAAGATTCTTTAAAAGTCTAATAGTTTTTTTGCCGATCCACTGCCGCAGCCAGTTGCCGAAGAAACGCTCTCGTCTTGTTCGCGCTGCGTAGAATCAGTGAATTCCGGTGGCAGATGAAGTATCTACAAGAAAAATTCATTTATAATTTCGTTATTTTAGTCGGAAAACGTAATTTTTCACATTAACATGATTGATCACCTTTATCAAAAATTTCTTGCGTCTCATTTTAAAGGCCAGGTCAAATGACTCGGGACAATGTGGCATCAGTGTATTTATTGCAGCGAGTTTCTTTATGTGCAGAAGACCGTGATAGTCTTTGAAAACGACGTTTGTTTCTTTTGGTGATCCCATGAACGATTCCAGCGATATCGCCGTGTCCGACAAATGTTCCAATCGTTGCACCAACGCGTCCTTCGCAATTACAGGAAATCATTATTTTTCGCAGAGACTAATATCACAGAATTTTTTAATTGTTATATTCTTCGACATATTAGAATTTGTGAAATAGTTCGATACATTTGCAATATCAGGAATTTTTTGGTTCAAGAATATTATTATTTTTGTATGAAGCGATCGTAATTTCCAATTCCGAACCAAACTTTAATTTTACCAGTAAAATAACGTTAAGTCACTGTAACGGGAAAACATTGAGTTACACGGGACTTTTCGTTACTTTAATTCTATCAGTAAAGTAACGAGGAGCTTTTCGTTATTTTAATTCTACCACTAAAGCAACGAGGATCTTTTCGTTACTTTAATTCTACCACTAAAGCAACGAGGAGCTTTTCGTTACTTTAATTCTATTACTAAAGCAACGAAGAGCTTTTCGTTACTTTAATTCTACCACTAAAGTAACGAGAAGCTTTTCGTTACTTTAATTCTACCACTAAAGCAACGAGGAGCTTTTCGTTACTTTGATTCTACCACTAAAGCAACGAGGAGCTTTTCGTTACTTTAATTCTACCACTAAAGCAACGAGGAGCTTTTCGTTACTTTAATTCTACCATTAAAGTAACGTTGAAGTTACTGTAGACACCGCGAAATGTATATCATAATATTTTCGTTTAAATATTTGATAAAGCAAGAAAATTTTTAAAAAATGTCTTCATATGAAAAAGATAAACTTACGCTATTGTCGAAATTTAAGGTCGGCACGGTGATAGTTGCAACGGCATAAGCGCTTCGCATAATCGCTCGAAAGCAATACAAAAATCTAAGAAGGTCATTGTGTGTCGCGTCCTCTGTGTCGGAAAGCCAGAGTCTCGATCCGATGGAATGAATCGCTATTCTCAAAATATTCCTTTTTTCGGGATTAGCCGATACAAGAAATTCGCCGTTTTTCAGGGTCTCTTGTATATTTTTTAGTAAATCTACGTAGGCGCTGTTTTCAAAGGCTTCGGCGTGCCATTTTGTGTTCACGCCGTCCCATTGCGTTATATCGGCACCGTCGATCGTTTCGTCGTCCATTTGTTTGGTGAGATCGTAAAAATGCCCGAACGATTGACTTCCCGTCGGCGATGAATCCACTATTTTCATGTTCTGATAACGCCACGCGATTTGCATCTGACTATCGGTCGTTTTCGGGTCAGAATTCGTCGTCGAACTCGCGACCATCGCTGGCATCTCTGTTATCAACTGAGTCGGTCGCGTATCACGAGATGCCACGAAAAGCGGATGAGAAGAAACTACACCTTCGGCCATAAAATACTTCAACATTACTTTTGCATAGTTTCCGTATGTGTCTTCCTCTGGAAATAGAACAAAGAGTTCATGTTGAGAACTATCAATGAGAGAGAAATCGGTAATAAACGTAATTAATCATACAACGAAGCTTCCATAACTTTCGCAATTGAAGTGGCACCGAGCTGAAATTTTGTACATAAATGGACCACCCGTGAAACATTATGTGTACCTAATTTTGCGAGAATCTGTCGAGCCGTTCTGATTTTATTACAATTTTAATTTTTTCAAAAATGTCTGCAAATACTATAACTCATGCAAATTCTGAGATATCCGGCTGCAATTGCAGATATGATTTTACGATTATTGATTTCCCATTAAGATTTTGGTCTCATTAACTGTTGACGTGTCAGAAAATTTTGATTTTGGGGAACAAACAGAAAAAAAAAGCTTTTACGGAAAAAAAAATGTCCAAATTTTTCACAGATTTATCTTAAATTTTCTTCACACTTGGACGACTATTTAAAAAGATATTCGGTACAAATTTGACACCAATCCATCAAGTGTTTAAAATCTTATAACATTTTGAATCATATATCATAGCTCATGCAAATTACTAGATATCGGGTTTCAATTTAGATTACATATGGACATTACACAATTTTTGAGTAACAATTTTACACAAATTGGTCGAGCGGTAAAAATTTTACTTCACCTTGAATTTTTATAAAAATTGTCTTTCAATTATGAAAAAGCCTGCAAAGTAGAACTTTGCAAATTGCTTCCTCATTATTTTTTGCTTTTTACAAAGCTTTCTCTATGACGAAGCCAAAATTGATCGACTTACTTCCTCATAGCGAAACATTTGTAGAAAGCAAAAAATAATGAGGAAGCAATTTGCAAGATTCTACTTTTTTTCCATTTCTCTTTGAGTTACATAATATACATAATTCATTAACTCATAAGTGTAACAAATACCTATCATCATGATGGATCCAATCGGCAGACCTCCGCCTGTAAAAAAAAGTGAGTCAAAACATTGTTACGCATAAAAATAAAAACAATGGAATGAAAACGATTGTCAACGGATATAGACGAAAAATCAAACCTATCATAAAGTCTAATGACGGAATTCCGGTGGAAATGAGAAGTTGGGCATTTTGTATCGACGGTTTTGTTCCTGGTATCGTCGGTATTTTGCTTTTACTTCTTGGAGTATTCAAAGCCATTTTGTCGCATAAATAGTTGCACTAGCTACAAAAAAACTTATCTATTTCGTGACAACCACCACTAAATACAGAAAAATATCACAATTATCATAAATCATAAGTATAATACTACGACATTGTTTAACTTTGTACTTTTTACATCGATAAAAATAATGTATTGACAACGCGTGACAAGAACACACGCGAAATTCATTTATAACCTCAAATAAGAAAAATAAAACAGGCTTTAAATCGAAGTTCGATCAATCGATTCATCGAGAAAGTCGATTTATGCGCACAAATGGTTTTTCGCTTCCGTCGCGCAGTTCTTATTTTGAAATTGCGAACAAAATTATATGTTTTAGGAAAAGCTTGCAGAATTTAAATGCTGACGTAACAATTGCAAGGAAATTCATCTAACGAATGCTTTAAAGGCCTTTGATTTAAAAACTGCAGTTATCGCTTGGATTATATATATATATATATATATATATATATGAGTCAATCTACTAAATATCAAACGAAAATCTGGCCCTTAAATTTTCGGTGCTCTTTTTTTTTCATTATTCAATTCACTATAGTAAAGTAAAGAACAGGCCCACATTTGAGATTTTTTGGTCATAATTTCTGAAGGAAATCGTCTACTTTACTTTCCAACTGAAAATTAGAACTCCAAGTTTTAACGTCTTACCGATTTCGATCAGGAAAATTCAAAGTTTTTCGTCGGACATTTTCCGACTTTTCCGGATAAATTTTTATGCTCACACTCGACCACAATTGCAAAGTCAAATAGTAGAAAATAATAATTAAAAAGCCCCTTTTGATACTTACCCTACGTTTTATTTTTTTTTATATAAGTTAGGTTAAACCTTTTCAAATCCGTTACATTTTTATAAATCAGTTGAAGCTTAAAAAAATTTGTAAGACCTTTGAAAAACAGTTAAATCCTTGAAAAAACTTTCGGATCGTTAAAAAGTCAGTTAAAGCATTGAAAATCAGTTAATTTAGTAACTATCTGAAAGTCATTCAAATAATCTGCCAAAATTGGCGCGCAAAAAGAATCCCTATTCCTCATTGGCCGAAACCTGCCGCGCCAAATTTCCATTGCGCAATGCGTGAAATCCCATGAAAATAATAACAACAACGTAAACAAAGCTCGGCTTTCGCTGACCGATGAAACAGAGAAAACCAATTCACTACTATGATTTATTGTAAAACAACGTGAAAATTTGTCGGAATCTTATCGCGTAAAGGCCCAAAAACAAAAATGAGTCTTTCAAGTGATGACGAAAGCTCAGATAGTAGCAGTAACGAGTGTCTTGTCACGCCGGGTAAGCTTAACCTCAACAGTTCGTTTTTCAAAGTCGCATCATCAAAACCCTCATCATCAAACGTCAAAGATGACACGAGTTCCGACTCCTCCGACGATTTCGTCGCTGAAAACACCGACAAACTCGATTCAGCCGCTCTACTCGCTGAGGTTATGAAAAATCTCGAAAATGCAAATAAACCTAAAAATTTACAAAGCACTATTTCAACCGCTGAGCAAATTATTCCTCCGGAGAATGAGAAAAAAAGTATTTCCGATGAAATCACAAATCTTCTTCTTCAAGGCGAGACCGGTTTGTCTTCGGCGTCGTTTGAGGCTGACGACGATGAAGTCGAAGCCTCCGAGAATGAAATCAAGCCTCCTACGGAATATACAATTCCAAAGGAAGGCGTAAATATCATTTTGCCAGGCTCGACGATGATGACGTTCAATGGACGCAAAAAGCGAGCCAACGATCTTGAGGAAACGTTGCGCAAAAAGATGAATCAAAGACTGCGATCTAATCAAGTTTTTATTCACAAAGTTGGACTTTTGTGTTGGCTCGCTTACGGATTTCATCTTAATAGAGAAATCAACGATTGCGAAGTTCTCTCTACTTCGCTTTCGCTCGTTCTTTCGAGCAGTTATCCCAAAGGACGCATCGATCTCAAATACTTAGAGCAATTCACTAAATGGTTCAAGAATTTGTTTAAATTGGAGTTCAGAGATATTAACGAGGGAGTCAGGAAAGAAACTCTGCTCGTCAGACTCAGAGAAAAGAAGGTTCGCAATCACAGGGAGCTGGTTCTCCTTTACGCAGCGACTCTACGAGCCATAGGATTAAATTGTAGACTGGTTGTATCGCTCTGTCCTCCTGTTTTGAAATTGCAGAGAGATCAGTTGTTTCAAGTTCCAAAAGAAGAGAGCGATAAAAAATCATCAATTTCCATTCCTAAGAAAGGATCAAAAGACACAAAGGCAAAAGGAAAATCTAAGAAAATATCCAGAGAAACTAGCGGTAAAATCGTACCGGAAAATAGCAGCCAATTAGACGAACAATCGAAATTAGATGCGAGAAAAAGAGCCGCGGAAGTGCTTTCTAAATTCTCTCGAACACCTGCGAAAAAATCTATCAAAATAATGATAGAAAAGAAAGATGAAATGAAAAAGTCTCTGTCTAGTCCTGAGAAAAATGAGGACAAGAGTCCGGAGAAAAATAGAACGGAAGCTAAAAGTCCGGGAAAAAATAAAGACAAAAGTCCGGAGAAAAATCGAACGGAAGCTAAAAGCTCGGTAAAAAATAAAGACGATGCAAGAAGTCCCGAAACTATGAGAGGCACTGATACTCCTCCAAAAAGGCAACTGAGATCTCGAGGCATTCAACAACTTTCACCCGCTATCAATGCGACAAAGAAAGTCACTTTTGTGGAAGAAAAAGCGAAGAAAATACCAGAAAAACGCGGAAGGCCAACGAGAACTTCAAAAGCGGTTGTTGCTTCTACGAGTGCAATGATCGACAGTAGTTCGGACGAAGAATTGAAAATTATATCACCCAGAAAGAAAAGAAGAACTTCCGAAGATGTAGAGACTATTGAAAAAAGTTGCAGCGAATCTGAAGAAGATTTGGAAATTAAATCAGCGGCTAACAAGAAAGTTAATCCGAAGAAGATGAAAAAAGAGGCGGAATCGGATGAAGACTTTGAACCGAAATCTTTAGGAAATAAGAAAATTGAAGCGAAAAAAGAGAACAAGAAATTGCCTATGAAGAAAAAAATTGATGCTTTTAGAACAAACCAAAAGCAAGTGAAGAATGAAAGCGATTCGGACGATGATTTTCAACCGAAAACGATTGTGAAGACGAAGAAGATTGAAGCTCTTAAAAAGGAAAACAGAGAGAAACGCGCACGTAGCAGTTCATTAGATAGAAGAGTTTTGTCTTCTGACGAGGAAACTGTCGAAGTTGTCGATGCAAAAGGCGCTCAAAATATTTGGGTAGAGGTTTACGTCGAGTCCGAAGAAAGCTGGATCAGCGTTAGCGTTCCCGACGATAAAATTCACTGCGTCAGCGATATTTATGTAAGGAACTCGGATGTTAAATACTTAACGCATTAACTCCACTTTAGCGGTAGAAAAAAAGACCTAACATTGGAGATTCATTTTAGGGGTATAAAAAAAATATAAGATTCCTTTTTGGAGCAGGGTTAAAATTCCAAATGTTAAATACACGACGGTTTAAAATTCCGAAATTGAATATCTCACCTGAATTTTTGACGAAATGTTTTCCACCGAATTTCGACAAAAATGTAGGTGAGATTTCAACTTTCGGAATGTTTTATATTCAACGGCGATGATCTTTAACAGATTTTTCTCTTCTCGCGCAATATCCAAAACGAATCAAACTTTTTTTTTGGTATTTGCACTTTGAAGTAATACTTAGTAACGAATTTTCTCGTTTTTAAGTTTTCTTACTCACTCGTAGATTTTAATTTTTGGCATTTACAGAAAAAAGCGCCGAAACCTGTTTTATACGTGATTGCGTGGAATTCTGTAGGCAGCGTGAAGGATGTTACAAGGAGATACTGTCCTCATTGGTTAACTGTAACGCGGAAGCAACGCATAGACGAAAATTGGTGGGTCGAGACTTTGAGTCCATGGGAGGAAAAAAATACAGTGATTTCCAGAGCCGAAGATGAAATGCTTCTGCAACGGTAATTATTTACCAATTATTATCAGGCCAATTATTACCGGATAATTAATTAGCTATTTTCTAGAATCCACGTAAGAACTTCACAACTAATAATGACAAAAATTTTCGGTCGTGTAATCACGACCGAAAAAAAAAAACTATCATGTATTTAAAACTATCATGTATGTAAAAAATAACTATCATGTAAAACATACATGATAGTTTTTTTTTTCAATCCTTTACATGTTACTTGTAAGCTATTGCAAATTTAGGCCTTTGGCGTAGTCCTGGTTTTTTTATCGTTTTGATCGGTGAAAAAAAAATTGATTAACAATGAAGACATTTAAATAAACTACATGAACTCGTTTTGTCTCGATTTTGTATTTTAGCTACCTAATTATTTCTAATCAATTTTTTTTCCACTTCTCACCGCATTTACGTTTACATAAAAATTGCTCTTTCCATTTTTCTTTTTCACATCCATTTCTTAAAATAAGTTTTACCATTCCACCTTCACACTGCTTATTATATCACCTTCATACACATTATGTTGCAACTAAAATAGTAAAATTGCTTTGGCTGAAGTCCTCAGAACGATTTCCTGCCTTAGTCACCAGTTCTAGCAAAAGCAATCAATAATAAATAAATAGTAATAGAAAAAAATTACTTGTTATTTTTTTCTGCGAATCAAAGGTTTTAACAACGACGAAAAAATTGTCGTGGAGTTGCGATCTTGTTTCCTGCACAAATGCTTATATCTAGTTATTTTACAAATTCGGAAATGAATAAAATTGATCATTTGCAGAGAATTAGAACAACCTTTGCCGAAAACGGTGGGTGAGTGTAAAGGCCATCCGCTCTACGCGTTAGCGAGGCATTTACTAAAATTCGAAGCCATATACCCTCCGGAATCGGTTCCTTTGGGTCATCTAAAGTCGGGCGATGCGATTTACTCACGGCACTGCGTACATAC
Organism: Tromatobia lineatoria; assembly: GCA_949699805.1. Lineage (NCBI taxonomy): Eukaryota > Metazoa > Arthropoda > Insecta > Hymenoptera > Ichneumonidae > Tromatobia > Tromatobia lineatoria. Next base: position 6,836,896 of record OX453054.1, read on the forward strand.
GCTTTGTTCTCGCGAGACGTGGATAAAAAAAGCACGAGTTGTAAAGCCCGCTCAAGAGCCGTATAAAATTGTCAAGGCTATGCCGAAATACGACAAGGTTTGTACACATTTTAACTAATTTCATTTTTCTGACGTCGAAGAACGAAATTATAATTCCTATTCTTTAAAACACCGTGTTAAATTCCTTACAGCCTTTTAAGGACTATCATGTCCTAACATGATAAAAACGATATATGTATTTTTTCGTATTTTTCGTACCGATCAATATTTTGAATAAAGGCCGATTTATTGAGATAATCGTCGTAAAGTTATAACAGTTTGGCGTTAACATTTTTTGTTTATTTACGATTCTTATTTTTCATCCTTTTTCATCAATTTTTTTCTAATTTGTTTCACCACTATGTTATGTAAAAATGATATGAAGTTTCGTTGCACTCTACAAAAGCACTGCAAAAATCTCGACCGGAGCAGAAACGCGTAAAATTTCGTGAACTGTATTTTTTTAAATATTTCAAACTGCGATAATTTATGAAGTTTGCACGGTTCAAAAAAAAAAAAAAAAATACTAAAAATTGAGCATTTTTATACACAATTGGCAACAATTTTTTCGATGCCACTTTACAAAGTCTTTTTCGCAAGAATAAAATGTCATTAATTTTGTAGTAAAATATAGTCTGAAATTACACAATCAATTCTGAATTAATCATTTTCTTGTGGGCCATAAAAAAAACGCACATTTTCGTTTTTTTAAATGTCGATACGATTAATCGTTCCCAAGATATCACAGATTAAATGAAAAATGAAAAATATGGCATATTTCGCCAGAAAAAATTTCAAAACTATTAAAATTTTGTGTATGTATTATAACAATTGAACCTGATTTTTGGAAATTTTTCCGATTTTTTTTTTTTTCGGGTCGTTGAAATCATGTGGAATGCCTCATATACACAATATTTTTTCGATTTATCCATAATGATCACACGGAAAAAAACTTCTAGCTCTCCGGAACAGTGCAGAAGGATTTACCTCTCGAATTGTTCGGCAAGTGGCAAACGACTCAATACGTTCCGCCAGTTGCAAAAGACGGTATTGTACCTCGAAACGAATATGGAAACGTAGATTTGTTCAAGGCATGTATGCTGCCCATCGGAACTGTTCACATAAATCGTAAGTATTCATTCAAGGATAAATTGAAATACTTGTTAAAGAAAAGTTTCCGATTTTTCTCCCATCTAGAAGTGATCGAAATCGTCTTTGAAACTTACTTTTGGCGGGACTGTATGTATCATAAATCCTTAAGCATTTATAATACGTACAGTCCTCATATAAAATGTGCTGAAAAGATTGATTTCGCATGATAATAATCCCAAAATGTCAATAAAAAATTGGTGAAAAAAACATACAATTAGTCAACCTAACTTTTGTTCTAATGAAAATGATATATTAATTTATTTGAATGCATACGGGGTGAAGGGGCAGAGCCCCTCGTGGGGGGCAGGGGTAAAGCCCCCTACTTACAAAACTATGTTTTTTTATTGCCTCTAAAATTTGTTGTCTTCTAATATAATATAATATAATATTTTCTGATCAATTACAAATCAGCGTTTTTCCGTCGGCCTTTTTTTCCATCAGCCTTTTTTTCTCCGGCCATTTATTCCATCGGCCTTTTTTTCCCCGGCCATTTATTCCATCGGCCTTTTTTTCCATCAGCCTTTTTTCCCCGGCCATTTATTCCATCGGCCTTTCTTTCCATCAGCTTTTTTTCCCGGCCATTTATTCCATCGGCCTTTTTGTTCCCGGCCATTTTTTCCTAGATTCCTTCTAGACATTAGGTTGTATAAACGGCAAAAAAATACAAACGAGCCCTTACTTTCCACCCATTATCACAATTTGTAACACAAATAATTCGTTACAGTTCCGGCGCTGAATCGTGTAGCCAGAAAACTGAACATCGATTGTGTCCCGGCAATCGTCGGTTTTAATTTCGGTGCTCGCGGTGCAATGCCAACAACAGAAGGATACGTTGTGTGCGCAGAGTTCGAAGAAACTCTCCGTGAAGCGTGGCACGCCGATCAGATTGAATCCGCGAAGAGAGCAAAAGAAAAGCGGGAAAAGCGAATATACGGAAATTGGAAAAAGCTCATTAAAGGCTTATTCATAAGAGAGAGACTCGCAGCTCGTTACGATTTCAACGACGAAGAGGCCAACGATGACGAGGACGATAAGGAAAAAGCTTCGACCTCGAAAAACACACAATCGAAGCACAAACCTCCAGAAATAAAGAAAGCTATCGCCAGAAAGTCGAGAAAATCGTAAAATACGCGCCAATTTAGGCCTTTAAGTACGTACTGTTCGATTCGATACTCATTTTCGTTATTATATTTTGTTTTTTTTCTGTTTGGTTGTAATTTAATTTTATTAATTTATATCTTGTGATTATTTTTGGTACTTTATTTGCATTCGAATCTGTTTAACGTTCGAAATAAAGAATGGCAATCATGCGAAATAAACTGTGACTATTGAGGAAAACCGGATCCATTCACGAGCAGAGTCGTAAATGCCTAATATTTATAGCAATAAATGTGATGATACAATCGGCGACTTAATTAGGATTTTGTAATAACATGTAGCGATTATAATACAATATGTAAAATTTTTAAGAACGGAAAAAGTATTAATTTTCAAGTAATTTAGCGATTATATTTTTGTAAATATAAAAAAATATAATAAATGCGTTAAGAACGTGATTGAGCGACGTGTTATTTTATCTTTTCCACTGTTTTTTTAAATATTTAAGCAATGTTCATTTTTTTGGCTATTCAAATTTTTACACATAACCTTTTAATCATTACGGATTATTATTAAGAAATCATATTTGAACGTTTCCACTGAAATTCACCCACTATTATTACAACCAAATTATTTCGTAGGCAAAATCATTTTTTGCCTAAAAAATTTTTTACATCGTTGAATTTTTAAGTATTTGGTGGAATTAATTCTTTTTTTTCTATGTAAAAATTGTTTCAATTTTTTTTTTATTCGTAAATATGCCATGAGAGCCCATGTTAAAATGTATGCATAAAGGAATTAATTTTGTATAAACAATGTAGACAAAAATTCCCAAAAAATTCATGTGAGTCTGTTATGTATTATTAAAAACGCGGTAATTATTTTAGATTTTTCTGTGCATTTTCAATTTTACGAACCTCCTTGAAACATCTCGAAATTGTTTAGCCAAAAAATCTTAAAATATTCGAAAAAAATACTGTCGCGCAGTAATAAAAATCAACCCAATTAGTACATCAGAGGTGCACAACAAAAAGTTTCTGAAATAAAAAACAATGGCGGTTATAAAGATAAATAAGTTAATTACAAATCTGTATTATTTTTTGTTCCTTTTATTTTGAACAAGAAACATGTATACAGAGTGTGATGTAGACACAACGATGTGGAATTAGATTGAGAATTTACGCATAATTTTTAATCTCATTCAGCCATCGAATTATTTAAACCGATCGATAATCTCGAAATCGGCTGAATATTATCTATATTGCTACGCACATTCGATCGTGTATTCGTTTGTCTACAAGATTGTCATTGAAGTTTTCTAAAAAAAATACATGTATGTACAGACTCCATTTATTTATTATTTTGCACTAGTCGAAAGTCTAATCCCGGCTTTATATATTCAGTCTATCGTGCGTTCTGTCGTTTTACAACGCTTCTTTACATGGTGACCACTAAAAGCCGTTTAAAACAATAAATCCTAACTTTTCTCCAACAATAATTATTTTACATTGACTTAACTTTCTTTTTCTGAAGAATTTTCAAATATTTTGCTTTCGTATGAAACATTATTTTTCAATGTAAGTAAATCCTTTATTTCAAACAACTAATTGCGATTGAAATTTTATTACCTAATTTATTAATAACATTTTCGCGTAATTATTCCTTGAAATTTCTCATTTTTTCTTGCCGCGGACTAGAAATCAAATTAAATCTAACCTTTGTTTGATAATTCACGAAGCAACTTTAAATATTTCTAGCGGGTCGAAAAATAATTTTTACATTTCGCATTTAATAAATTTTTCTATAAAATATAAGCGTCATATAAATGATTTAGAAAAAATATTTTTACTGCTGATCACTTTGATTACACTGAAAAAAAAACTCGGAATTTGATGTACATTTACTGGAAGTTTTTGTGCATAAACTGGTATAATAAATTTACTATTTAAACGCGATGTCAAATTTATTTTTAGTAATTTTTGATATTTCATTCAATTCGACTCCAAACATACTTAAATTTTTTTTAATTTGCTTTAACCTCATTGCAAAAGTACCTTGATTTTCTATCACAATTGAATATTAAATTTAATATTTAAGTGCGATGTCAAATTTATTGTTAGTACAGTAATTTTTAATATTTCATCAAATTCGACTCCAAAGATATTTTTACTTTTTTAAATTTGCTTTAATCTCATTGCAAAAGTACCTTAATTTTATATCACAACTAAATATTGAATTCAACTGACGAGTCTATGCATAAAAACGTTCCAGTCTTTTTTTACCGTTTAGTGTTCATTCTTCCTAATTTCTAGACCTTCAAGGTTTTTTTTTTATCAGTGGCCACCATTATATTTTACCTTTTTCCTCCGGAGAGGAAAGTAAAGTAATGTTTCTTTTGTTCGGCAAATAATTGAATGAAAAAGCTGCGAACAGCGCGGTAGAGACTGTCGCGAATTCTATTGCGTTCAATCAACGTACTGTGTTATATAACCGATTACTAATAATAGATGCACATCTGGATCTAATGGATCTCAATGTCAGATTGCATGCGAGGAAACTGGAGTTTCGTGTACAGGATGTCACGAATACAATATGTGATTTGTCACGAATTACGTTTCAATAAAGAATTGTTTATACTAATTTTTCCACGAAATTTTGGCTGTTCACCTTCTTTTTAATCCCAATATCATTCTGAAATCTTCCGATTGAAAAAGCATCGGCATTTTTTTGTCAATAATCAAGCTAATTATTAAAAAAAAAAAAAAAGAAATCTCATTGTTTTGCTATATCTAATCAGGAAATTTTTAAAAATAGTTGTTTTCTAGGAATTTACTGTTTTCCTATCTTTTTTTAACGGATTTACTACAAAACTTTTTACGCTGTTTACTTTTTTTTTAAATCGCAATATCATTTAGAAATGTTCCGAATGAAATAGCAATGGTATTTAAAATTGAATAACCAAGTTAATTATTCAAGAAAAAACAAATCACATGCTTTTGCTATATTCATTTAGAAAATGATTTAACATAAGTTTCTTCTCAAATCTCTTACCGTCTTGCTCTCTTTTTTTAACGGATTTTCTACCAAAATTTTAGCCATTCACTTTTTTGAAGTCCCAATATTATTCAGAAACGTCCCAAATAGAAAAGCATTGAATTTAAAACAGATTTTCTCTTGTATCTTTTACCGTATTCCTATATTTTTTTTTTGCGGATTGCGTAATATCGAGCGTTGTGACAAAACATTACACTTTTTCAGCATTTTTTTTTCTTCTCGTGATCTTTCGCCCCATGTGTAATAAACAACGAGCGCAATCTTGCAATCCAAGATAATTCTGCCTCATATCCATAATCGCGTGTGATACGTTCAATCAGTCTATCATCCCTGGTACTCGTTCGTATCATGTCACGTCATTGAGCTGTATTCTATACGTCTGTCACGTTTATCTCGCCGAGACCAGCGATTTATTGAGTGTATTATTTCAAGAGAGAAAAATATCTGCTCTTTCGGTATCAGTGCTTCAGAATTTTTCGTGCAACTGACTATCCTACTATTTTTATTGTTGAAAAAACTCATTCAGCAACACAGAACACGATTAAAATTATTGTATGATGTGCAATTTTTTTTAAATGAAACTGTAGGCCTTAAAAAATATTATGAAAATTGAATAAATATATAAATGACTTTTTTTTAAACGTTTTTTTTAACCAATGAAAAAAAAGCAGTTGCAAGGAAAATCCCGATTAAATAGAATGGTATGATATTCATTCTTAAAAAAAACTGTTTGCCTAAAGATATTATGAAATCTGAAGAATTGAATAAGTGTATAAATAATTTTAAAATAAAGTTATTTATATACTTTAAAAGTTATCCATATTTTAAAAAAATGCAGTTGCAAGGAAAATCTCGATTAAAAAGAATCGTATGATGTGCATTTTTAAATAATCTGTTTGCCAAAAAATATTATGGAATCTAAAAGATTAAATAAATATCTACATAACTTTTCAAAATTTCTTCTAATTTTCTCTTTAAATTAATAAAAAGAATGCAATTGCAAGGAAAAATTGCATAGAAAATATTATGGAATCAGAACAATTGAATAAATTTATAAATAAAGACTTCCCTGTATTTTAAATTCATGGTATTGCTTATGAATAAAATTTCAAGGATCAATGTTGTAACTCGGTATTTACGAACCTTTCCAGTCATAACATAAGTTCGATCTCGGTTATTATTTGAACGTATTTTTGATCAAAATAAGATTATCTTTCCGATTTGAATTCAATCTAAAGTTCAATCTATACCGAAACCGTTTCGAAAAAGTAATCTTAAATGCTCGATTAACGTTTGAAGGTAAACGAATAAAGGACTGATTTAAAGGAGATCAAGCCTAAATCTGATGGTGATTGCGTGAAAAAATAAACGTTTTTCATAGTTTTGTAGGAAAAAAAACTGTTGAAACTCGGAGAATTTCTAGAAAAATATTGTAGAGATTGAAGCGCAAAAAATGTTGTTTTTTCAATGTGTTGCTGAACCAGTTCTCTCAAAGAGAGATCATTTAGAGAACTCGCTTAGGAACCATGCAATTAAGGATGTATGATACGTACAGTCCCGCCAAAAGTGAGTTTCAGAGACAATTTCGATCAGTGGGATAAAAATCGCAAAAAAATAATGCATTTAAAACGGGCTGAAAAGATTGATTTCGCATAATAATCCCAAACTGTTCTTAACAAATTGGTGAAAAAAACAATTGTTCAACAAACAATCAGTAAACCTTACTTTTTTTCTAATGAAAATGATATGTTAATTTATTTGAATGCGTACGAATGTTTTCAGATTTTTTTCTTCATTTTGATTTTAATTTTTTTTATTTCCAAAAATGTGCGCGAAATAACGAAATTTGGATATGTTTTCGGCATAAAACCATTTACTACACTCAAGATTTTTTTGCAAAACGCATATCCAAAATTTGTTATATTCTGCGCATTTTTCAAAATGAAAAAAAAATGAAAATCAGAATAAAGAAAAAAATCTGAAAAAATTCGTAGGCATTCAAATAAATTATCATATCATTTTCATTAGAAAAAAAGTTGGGTTGACTGATTGTTTGTTGAACAATTGTTTTTTTCACCGATTTGTTAATAACATTTTGGGATTATTATTATGCGAAATCAATCTCTTCAGCACGTTTTATATGCATTATTTTTTTCCGATTTTTATCCCATCGGGAAGTGATCGAAATTGCTTTTGAAACTCACTTTTGACGGGACTGTACGTATCGTAAATCCTTAAAATCGAACTGGTCAATGAGTTTTTGTAGTATATTATAACAAAGTGTCCTTGTGAATACATAAGTCTGCCCAATTGTGATGGCAGTGTACGAATTTCGAAGCGGTATTACCGTTTCGATTTAATCCACATTCAAAGTTCAATTATTGAGCGGATATTATGCGACCCGTACCGTGAAATCTATACGATTAATTTTACTGCGACATATCGTCAACACTTCGTTGACTCTGTTACATGATGATTAGTCGTCTCACCGCTTGGCGAGTGGCTTATTTTTTTCTCTGGAATCGACTGTGCTCAATGCGATACCCAATTGCGCCGCGTAATACGTCAACATGATAGTCACCTGAAAATTAAAAAACAAAAACAAAATACATGATAATTTACAACAACTTCACAGAGTTTTGATTGAATCTCGTTTAGGAAAGTTGGCGTTTTAAGGAGGTTCGTTAGTGAAATTAAAAATGCACAGAAAAATCTGTAATAATTACTGCGTTCTAAATAATTCATAACAAACTAACATGAATTTTTTGGGAATTTTCGTCTACATCGTTTACACAAAATTAATTTTTTTATGCATGCATTTTATCATGGGCTCTTATGGCATATTTACGGATTAAGAAAAATGATTGAAAAGATTTTTTACATCGTTGAATTTTCAAGTATTTGGTGGAATTAATTCTTTTTTTTTTAAGGAAAAATTTTTGGAATTTTTTTTTTTTTTTTATTCGTAAATATGCCATAAGAGCCCATGTTAAAATGTATGCATCAAAAAATTAATTTTGTGTAAACGATGTGGACAGAAATTCCCAAAAAATTCATGTGAGTTTGTCATGAATTATTAAAAACGCGGTAATTATTTTAGAGTTACTCGGCTCGAGTTACTCAAATTATGAGTAACAAATTGCTTGTGGTTCTTTATAAATGACGAATTATGTCAACTTACCGTGGCGTAAGGTATCGGACTATGAAAATGATGAAATCCTAATAAAGTATCTGATATCGCGAAACAAACACTTCCCATTCCACTGCAAAGTTTCGTCCAAGTCCACGGCACCTAAATTGTAAAGAAGAGACGGAACTTGTCAGGCCATTATCTCCGCAAGTTAAATGTGACAATTTACAATAATATGAATATTGAACAACGGAGATTGTCGACATAGAAAAATAACTCATTTTTGTATGTGCTGATAAACGGTATCGTACAAATAACATATTGGATCTCATTATAAAAACGACGATAGAAAATCAATTTTTTACTGAATACACTTAACGCAACTACAATTTCTCTTTTTCTTCATGAGGAGGAAAAATAAGAAATAAAGTGCTTTTCCTGCATAGCGCTGAAATAAAGTCATGAATGAAGGACTGAAATGACTGTAGAATTGGGAACAATCTTTTTTTATTTTTACGAAAATAATATTTTAGGTTTATATAATCAATGTGAGGGATTCTTAGTCTATTCAGCCACTTTTTTTTAACTTTTATTAATCCCATAATTGGACAGATTTTAGTACCACTTAAAAGTACTTTCTCCCAATTTTTTCAGATTTTTAAAAGCAATAATACGGGAAATCGGGAATTTCTTTAAAGTGACTATATATTGAAAAATTAAAGTCGTAGAAAAAAAATTGTTTCAACATAAAAGTTTTAGTTTCATGTGAACTTTTCAATGAAATTTTTCAAACAATTTTGCGACCCTATAACATTCCTTTTTTTCAAAAAAATATGAAGATTATTTATTTAACCAAAAAAGGCCACTTTTTTTTCTGAATAAATTACAGAATTTCTGCGCTATGTATTGATAACATAAAAAAATTGGCAAAACTAGGACCGATCAAAGTTCCCAAGAAAATAAATAATTCGTTCAAAATTTAAAACATTTGTCGAGAAAAAAGAAGGAAAATGTCAATATCGTTTTTATTAAAAATTTTTAGTTCATGCGATGATAAATCAAAAAAATAATTCGTCCATGATAGACTTTTTCTAAATGTTATCAAGTGTTATAAAAAAATATCATATTAGCTAAAATAACGAAGCGCAGCAAAATGTTGTATTTTTTTGAGAAATTAATCTGAGAAATCAAATGATTAAGAATTATCGTTTGCAAAAAAAATCTGTTCTTCAGTCGCAAAAAAAAAATACGCTAAAAAGCTTGCTAAATTACGGATAATTTTGATTAAAAAACTTACCCCTTCAGATTGCACTCTAGAAACAGCGCGCCAAGTCATGGAAGTCACCAAAAAAGTGTAAACAGGAACTCCGACAGCGAGAACGCCATTCAGACCGGGCATGAGTACATAGATAACTAAAATATTTAATTCCCAGTGTTAAGAAGCCATAAACGAGGAAAATAATGGGGAAAATTGGATTATTATACGTACCTATTGCGCATAACGCGTAGAGCGCTGCTCCGAGCGACGCGTTAAGAGGAACGAAACCAAATGCAGTGATGTACATTATTTGAGCTATTGCGAACATTCCCATTCCTGCGATGAAGAGACTCGGCCAAACTATTAGAGCATCGCCGAAGCAACTGAACACCAGTCCAGCTAATATTCTTCTTGAGAATGTGTACCTTTAATTAATAATTAATTTTTTATGATAAAGCCTTCGAAAAATGCCGAAGCAAATCAACATCGGGTCAGCTAATTTTTTTTTTAGAGGGTGTACCTTTATTTAATATAAGGTAGGTTCATTTTTATTGGTTATTGGCGACTATTAAAAAGAAATCTTCTTTTTTTCCTTAAGGATGTATGATACGTACAGTCCCGTCAAAAGTGAGTTTCAGAGAGAATTTCGATTACTTTCCGATGGGATAAAAAGCGGAAAAGAATAATGCATATAAAACGTGCTGAAAAGATTGATTTCGGATAATAATAATCACAAGATTGTTATTAACAAATTGGTAAAAAAGACAATTGTTCAACAAACAATCAGTCAATTTAACTTTTTTTCTAATGAAAATGATATGTTAATTTATTTGAATGCATAAGAATTTTTTCAGATTTTTTTCTCTATTTTAATTTTGATTTTTTTTATTTTGAAAAATGCGCAGAATATAACAAATTTTGGATATTTTGGATAAAAAACAGCCTAATAAATTTATTAGGCTGTTTTTTTCTTCCGTCGTGATAGACGTCAATGCGATTAACGCAGTAATCTTATCGGTATCAATTGTCTTGATTCACATCTTGAAATTTTTCGGACTGGAACCAATTGATATATTTATCCGCAATCGCCCACAACGAAAAAACTGATTTTTATACGCTCGGGGATTTATTTGTTTTCGTTAATATCATTATCTTTATCCGTTGCATTAAGCATAAAAATTTATCGTGCAGCAAGAATCAATGCTTGAGAGAATTGATGGACAATATATCAATTTTAAATCTGAACTCACATGCCAAAAATATAAAGCATTATCAGTCAATTCAGCCACTTTTTTTTTTATCCTTTCAGATCTGCATTATAATTGGTCATATCAAAATACCAAAAGGCAATTTATGCGGATTCTTAAAGAATTTTTAATCCAATATTTTAGAAAATGCCTGTTTCGACTTTGCAAGTAAACTTGTGAAGTTAAATTGTGTGACAAAAAATTTCTTCAAAACCTTTTTCTACTGCATAATTACAGTCCTCTACAACAACAAAAATATCGGGTGAAATAAAAAATTATTTCCCCGTTGTTTAAAAAAAAATGAGTATGACAGAAACGTAAAAATGAATTCAAATGTCACATTCGAAAGTTAACAAAAAACTACTTTCATGTACAAACTTTGTTTCAGTACCTTAAATTTTCCAAGATATATACGTGTGAAAAAAAAACTGCATTTTCGAAAATATTGTATTAAAAAATATGAAAAACATTCACATTAAGTTCCTTTTAGTGGTACTTTAATATACGCAGTTATGGGACAGACCTGAAATCGTCGAAAAAATATAATTCTATTTACAGAGAATGCTTCATGTATGACAAACAAATTATTACTATATTGTAACTATATTTATTCATTTGTTCACGATAAACGAGATATGCTACAGTGAGATGAGAAATAATTAATCAATTATTTTAGTAGCAATACGAGCTGGCAAAAAAATATATATTTAATTAATATGATATACTATATGATATATCGTGTTACGCAAACCCAAACAATAAATGGATGCGGAAATAAATTGAATATAAAATAAAAGAGTCTTACTCTTTGGAGAGGCTCATAAATTAAAATAATTAATCAATTATTTTAGTAGCAATACGAGCTGGCAAAAAAATATATATTTAATTAATATGATATACTATATGATATACTATATGATATATCGTGTTACGCAAGCTCAAACAATAAATGAATGCGGAAATAAATTGAATATAAAATAAAAGAGTCTTATTCTTTGGAAAGGCTTATCAATTGAATATAAAATAATAGAGTCTTGCTCTTTGGAGAGGCTCATAAATTAAAATAATTAATCAATTACTTTAGTAGCAATACGAGCTGGCAAAAAAATATATATTTAATTAATATGATGTACTATATGATATATCGTGTTACGCAAACCCAAACAATAAATGGATGCGGAAATAAATTGAATATAAAATAAAAGAGTCTTACTCTTTGGAGAGGCTCATAAATTGAAATAATTATTCAATTATTTTAGTAGCAATACGAGATGGCAAAAAAATTATATTTAAATAATATGATATACTATATGATATATCGTGTTACGCAAGCTCAAACAATAAATGAATGCGGAAATAAATTGAATATAAAATAAAAGAGTCTTATTCTTTGGAAAGGCTTATCAATTGAATATAAAATAATAGAGTCTTACTCTTTGGAGAGGCTCATAAATTGAAATAATTAATCAATCACTTTAGTAGCAATACGAGCTGGCAAAAAAATATATATTTAATTAATATGATATACTATATGATATATCGTGTTACGCAAGCTCAAACAATAATTGAATAAGTAAATAAATTGAATATAAAATAATAGAGTCTTACTCTTTGGAGAGGGTCATAAATTGAAATAATTAATCAATTATTTTAGTAGCAATACGAGCTGGCAAACAAATTATATTTAAATAATATGATATACTATATGATATACTATATGATATACAATATGATATATCGTGTTACGCAAGCTCAAACAATAAATGAATGCAGAAATAAATTGAATATAAAATAAAAGAGTCTTACTCTTTGGAGAGGCTCATCCCATGAAGTAGTACAAAGAATATGAGACTTATTATGGGCAAGCATTTGATGCATGCCGTCAGCAGTGATGGCTGTTCGGCGAGTAGAACAAAATATACGGAGACGCTCTTGAAAAAAGGAACCAATTTGGGCCCCACGCTCTTCAACTGAAATATTTTAAAAACCACAAGAGATCCTTGAAATAAATGTCGTTCAAGTTTAAGCGCTACATTCGAATGAACGAATAATTTTACTAATTTAGTAGTTCATTAACGAGGCCGGTTATCTAATCGTTCTACAGTTAAACACATCTACATATATTTTCATTATCATTAATTGCAACTTCCTCTGTTTATAAATTAGCGTAATAAGCAAAATAGACACAGACTGAATTTTTATTTATTCATAATTCAGTTTATCAGTTCTATTTTTAATAACGAATTAAGAAATCTTTATGATTTAAAAAAAAACAAAATTGTTCTGTGATAAAGTGCTAAAAATGTCGCAAATCGTCAGAAACACACGTGATTGCTTTGCGTGTCAAGCTTCTAAGTGAGTCAAATAATTTTTTATATCTGCGGATCAAAGTTTTTTTGTATTTAATTCGATGATAAGCGTACAACTGCTTATATTTTATGGGATTTCGATTTTGGTGAAAACGAGATATAATTGCATCTATTTTCGCAAAAATTAAAGGGACGAGCAAAAAGGCACAAAAATTATAATCATGCATTTTTTTTTAACGTTGCTACTTTTTTGCAAAAATTTTTCATACTAAATTCCTGTAGTAATGCTTGTACAGCACCAATATTCAAATGAAATGAGATTTTCTGAACGCAATTTGAATAATAACCGCAACTTTAACATTTAAAAAAGTAAAAAAATACACTCATAAAAATGTTGAATTATTTTTGGTCTTGTTAGTTGGTTTTTTTTATATTCAGATCTGACAAATTTAAACATAAATTTAAACTTTTCCTTTACAACCTGATGGTCAAGATAAAATGAAACTTTATGAAATTGCAATTGTATAAATAAAAATGTTCTATTAACATGCAGAACTCCAAACTGAAATAAAAATGTTAATACCACAATCTTTGTGCAAAAATATACAATCCTAAAGACAATTTAATTTATCTGTGTGTAAGTTAAATTTTACATTATTTAAAATGAAAAAAATGCAATAATAAAATAATGTATCATTCACGATTTAATTTATGAAAACTTTATTTTCTTTGCCCTCAACTTATAATTTTTGTTATCGAACATAGAAATCTTTGGAACATCTTACACAGAAGAAGAACAAAATTCTGTGGAGAAATGAATTTGTAAAAAAAACTTTCTCATAGAAGCAAATATATCTTCTGCTCCAAAACTTAAAATAGAAATTCCTGTGCTCAGACTTAACCGCTTGTTTGTAGAAGAAAAAAAAACTTGCAAGGGCAGTTATGTTCATGGGAAAAACCTGTTTTTTATGATACTAAAAATTCAAAAACATCTATATCTTCAATTCTTACCGTAAAAAACTTGTGTCAATTTTGGTTCTTTTCCACGTTTAGTTATACTTTCAAAATGTAAATGAATTAAAATTTCAATACAAAAATACAAAAATTGTTACTTTTACAATTAAAATGATACTAAACAGCTTTTTCATAAAACAGAATAAAAATATTCAAAGCCAATTTCATCTACGGCTAAAATCTGATTTCTATGATCCTGAAAAATAATAATCAATACTCACAAAATTTATTGTTACAAAAAATGAACTTATACAAAAAAAAAAAAAATTCCAATGTGAGTCATACTTTTAAACTAAAAATATATCAAAATTAAAAAAAAATGGAAAATGGTATTTATAAAATTGCAATTGGACTAAACAGTTTGTTTTTAAAAGAGAATAAAAATTTGAAAAGCCAAATTTATCCATGACTGAAACCTGATTTCTGTGATGCTGAATAAAAACATCTATATTTTCAATTGTTACAAAAAAATCGCTTCTATAAATGTTGCTCCTCATTCCTATATTAGTAATACTTTAAATCCCAAAATATATCAAAATATTGAATCACAAAACAGAAAATTTGCTGAATAAAAACATCTATATCTTCAATTGTTACAAAAAAATAGCTTCTATAAATATTGGTTCTCATTTCTATGTTACTAATACTTTAAATCCAAAAAAATATCAAAAATATTGATACACAAAACAAAAAAACCCTGATTCACACATTTGCAACAAAAATAAATTGTCATAATTAGCAGGAACCGCAAATAATTGAATAAACTCAATTAATTCAAACTTCAAAGTCGCGCGCACAATTTGTGCATATGCGTTTTTAAAATGGACTGGTCTAAAAATTCCTTGTTGACGCGCAATTATTTATTTCGACCCTCCAAAATTACGTAAATATTTACGTTTAACTATTCAAAAAGATAATTTCCAATAATTTATTGGGATAAGTGACTAAACGGAGCACCAAATGTTTCGTGTACAAATTTTCGTTGTTGTTATTGTCCGAGTCTAAATACGATGAGATTGGAGTGTTTTATTGTTAGCGATATTGGGGACGCGGTTTGGCTACCATATTTAACGGTGAAACTCATCGTTTGCTTGAACAAAATTGGATCTCACCACTTGCGTTGTCGTCGACATTTTCGGCTTGAATTTCTTCGACGAGTGTAACACACGTTTGACTTTGACACTTCAAGAGACTCGGAGAACAACTTTGTCCTGTCAATAATACGTCAACGTGTTTCGTCTGCTAAGGTTGACATGCGTGCGCCGCCGCGTCCATAAGTACACTGAGCGCTCGTGAGCGTTGAGCCCAGTGCGTCTTTCTCGTCGTGGACTCTGTTTCTTTTTTTTTTTCCCCGACTGTCTGTCTGCTCAGGGGCTAATTTACCAACACTGTAAAAAAATCTACTTTAAATTTACTGTACTTTTTTACTGGAAGTTTTGATTCATAAACTAGTATATGAAAATTAGTATACAAGTGCAATGTAAAATTGACGTATGGTACAGCATATTCAATAATTTACATTAATTTTACGGTAAAAGTACTTAATATAATTATAAAGTGGTTTTTATAATTATATAATTTTCCATTAAAAGAAATATAATAATATGCGTCAATTTTACTGGAAAAGTACATTAATTCTATACCACAATTGTTTATTAAGTTTCGATGACGAGTTTATAAATAAAAACTTTCAATCTTTTCTGACAGTGAATGCGTCTTTCTCGTCGTGGACTCTGTTTCTTTTTTTTTTTTCCCCTACTGTCTGTCTGCTCAGGGGCTAATTTACCAACACTGTAAAAAAATCTTCTTTAAATTTACTGTACTTTTACTGGAAGTTTTGATTCATAAACTAGTATATGAAATTTAGTATACAAGTGCAATGTAAAATTGATGTATAGCATTTTCAATAATTTACATTAATTTTCCAGTAAAAGTACTTTATATAATTATAAAGTAGTTTATATAATTATACAGTACTTTATATAATTGTAAAGTAGTTTTTATAATTATATAATTTTCCATAAAAGAAATATGATAATTTGCTTCAATTTTACTGGAAAAGTAAAAGGAAAACTGGAAAAAAGAAAGGAACGACTTAATTGACCTTTTTACGTACTCAGCAAACTGACATTTTTTTTTATCAAACTCAACATTTAATAAACGTAACGTATGTAATAATTTAAGTTACCTTATCGAATATAACGTTTAACGTACTTTACACTCTCAACCAACTTAACTATACGTTCTCAACTAAGTAAAGGTAGTTTACGTCCTCAACAAACTGAACCGAGTTTACGTTCTCAACTAACTTAACTGCACTCAGTTAGATCAACTCACCTTCACGAACTTAAATCAGCGAACTCAACTTCACGAACTTCAATCAAGGAACTTATAATTTCACGAACTTAAATCAGAGAACTTAACTTTACAAACTTATATCAGATAACTCAACTGCACGAACTTAAATCAGATAAATCAACTTTACGATCTTAAATCAGAGAACTCAACTTTGCGATCTTAAGACAGAAAACTTAACTTCACGATCTTGAATCAGAAAACTCAATTTCACGATCTTGAAAAAAACCCTCCGTTCTCGCACCGGGTGGATTAAAATTTTTTTTATATTATCGACCGACGGTAAATGTAAGCTGATAAATTGCCGGTAACTCGATGGTAACTTGACGAATAATGACCGGTCACAAATGAAGCGCATATCAATGACTCCCACTCAGCGACAACTCGATCTAACATTCAAGTACTTACGACCCACTGTTTTTTGTGGATCGGAGAGTTATTCCGACTGCGACATGCGATTCATGGCAACGGTTAATTTATTTATTTCCGAATCGCGCTACATATACAACGATTACCAGAAATTAGCAGAATAATCGAAGCTTCGAATAATCAAAATGAATTCCGTAAACTCTGCATTAGAACCGTACTTGCAGACGTACAAACAGTGGATATTGACGAAGCCTCAGCTGATAGCAGATATCGAAAGCACTGTTCGATGTTTATCGTACTTCACAGCCGGTTCGTTTTATTCTCCAAAAATCTACGCTTTATGTTAACAATAAATAAAACATTAATCATGTGGAAAATTCACCACGCTATTATATTTTCCAGGGCGATTTACAAATTCTTCCTTGGCCTCGGAACTCATTTATTCTATGCCCAATCTTCTCATCTTACTCAACGACAGACTCATTTACACCAGCAAATATGCACACCTTAAATTACCTCAGTTTCAGTCAAAGATCAAAGTTTGGCTCACTGTCCTCGAGTACACGGAAGCATTGATCGAAGTGTCCGCTAAAAACTTGTGGGGCGACAGAGCTCGATGGCTTGTTATCGCAATCGTACAAACTTTCAAGTGAGTTCTGCAATTGTTTGCTTTTTTTTAATGCAAAGAACGCTCGCTGTTTATGAAGAAACTTTTAGGAAGTATTTTTTTTAATGTAAAACATCGATGAGGATTTTTCATAATTAATTTTCTATAATATTTGCAATTTTTATAAGAATTGAAAATTATGTTACATATGTAATGCTTCAATGTTTTCATAGAAGTATTTTTAAATAAGAAAAATAACAGAATTTATCATTCTGGAGTTTATTCTTCCTTATGCTTACCAAACTCCATTTTAAGAGCCCACTAATATTGTTTATTGTTTAAAACTTTTTAAAGTATTTTTTTAAATGTACAACATCGATAAAAATTTTTCATAATTAATTTTCCATAACATTTGCAAGTTTTATAAGAATTGTAAGTTATGTTACATATGTAATATTCAATGTTTTCATAGAGGAAGTATTCTTAAACTTACTTAATAAATGAACTTAGAAAATAACGGAATTTATCATTCTAGAGTCTTTGGTCTTATGTTTACCGAACTCCATTTTAAGAGCCCACAAATATTGCTTAATCTTTGTAATAATTTTCTAAGTGACAACGTAGTGAAAATTCAACTTCAATCACGACTCTTTTTGAGCCTAATTTTTCATATCGAAGGTCCATCTTACGATTGATATTGATCCATCGTAACAAGGAGCGCATTATTCAGAATCCAGCGATTCCGCCGCTAAATCGCGAGAAACTCGGAGACTGTTTCAACGTTCAACCGGCGAAGGGAGGATTTGCTTTGAAACGTTCGGGAACTGTAGTGAGAAGCGTTTCCAGCAGTGTACCTCTTCAATCCAGAATATGGTCACCCTTAACGCCAGTAGAAGTGGCCAATCCTGACGGACCATTGACTTCCGCATCTAAGAAACGAATCATTCTTGCGGAGGTATTTTCTATTTTTCACAAGACTTTTTTAAAAAATCAAGAGGCAAAGAAAAAAATCCAAGAAGATACAGAAGAACGAACTAACTTCCTCATTCCGCCTTGCGAAAGATAAAAATGAATGAGCAAACTTCGACTTTGCATCCTTTTTTTTAGAAGTCTGTCGGTAACCGCTGCATAATTATATTTTTCCAGACGCTGTACATAATAAAGCCTTTGGTGCATCTGAGTTGTCTGACAGTAAGAGGCCAAAAGCATTGGATTCCGTGGTCGATATCCTTCATAATGGATATCGTAAGTCTCCGACTCTTCAGCCAAGAGGCGAAGAACATTTGCTTCACGAAAGAGGAAAGAGAAGAGATATTCCGTCGTCGAATGAGTCTTCTTCTTTATATACTCCGATCGCCGTTCTACGACAAATGCAGCAGAAAAAGGATCTTGTCGTTGCTCAGCGGACTCTCGAAAAACGTGCCACTCGCACGATTCGTCGCTGAACCTGTTGCCAAATATCTACCGCACTGGCAAAATACGTACTTTTACATGTGGTCGAGTTAATTAATTGGACCGAAATTATTTAGAATAAATAATGAACAAGGGGCTCGTCGATCGAGAGATTAAGCAACATTCCACGCTAGTCTATGAACAAAATAAAGCAAAAATGCACCGCGTCATTTACTAACAATGATTAACACATAAATTTCCTATCGAACGTTTGTGATTTGATCATATTTTGATAATTTTGAGACGAGAAAGTCTCTAACACTAAAATAACGTTATCTGGCTGCAAAGGATATCGATTTTGAATCGTATTATTAGTGTCATAATTACACAGAATATCCGGTAATTATGATTAATATTCTTGTCCAGAAAAATTGGTAAATCTTCTAGATAAAAAAAACGATTTTCTTGAAAGTTTGTTGAATTATTGGGTTATTTGCTTGATTTTTGACGTTATTATTTCGATGAACATAATTTTTCGCGTTTTAATGATTGGGAATTTTCTTGTTAGATTCTCTTGCTTCCAAGTATTCAAGTTGAAATCTGATAAAACTATTTGGAAAAGTGTATTTTAAAATGATTGTAAGATAATGAAGTATTTAATAACAGCATTGAAGAAAATGAATTACTTGAAAATTGTGCCTTTTGGACCGTGAATTTATATCAGTAAGTTATTAACGTGACAATTTTTTACTTTTACATTTGTAAATCAGGATCCAACTCGAAAGTTATGAACTTTTGTTGAAATTAATTACGAGGTGAAGAGTAATTGGCATTTTTTATCAAACAGCATTAACAAACAATTTTTCATGTGGAAAATGTTTAATTTCCTGTCTGTTCAGATACATTTTCACAATTGTTTCTCAAAGCAAAAATCATCAACATGATTTTTAGGTTTTTTTTTATGTTCGAGAAGATAACTGAATTTCTGTCTACAAAATTTGATGCAACTTATAAAATTCAACAATAAAAAATGCTTGTATGTTGCACAAAAATTGAGGAATTGTTATAAATTTGTTAATGAACGTTACTTTCGAGTAAGACTCAAGATTCAACAATAAAAGTAAGAATATTGACACCGTACGTATTACATAGAGAATTTAAAAAGATGTACAGTAGAACTTCTCATAGCTTACATCGGTAAATAAAGGCGCACGACTCAACGTTTTGATTGGAGAAATCCATGAAAACTGTAACATTTCGCATGTTTTATTGTTTTTCTTCCCTGTAAAGCAAACTTTGTTTCGGTTCAAAATGTTTTTTTCAAAGATTTTTATCTTAGGTTACTCAAAATACTGTAAAACGTCGAGAAAAGTGATTTTCATGAAATGTCTGTATTTTTGTATTACGGTGGTTCATTTTAAACTTTGATTTTATTCTAAGGTTCATCAAACTACACACAAAAAGCAATAAGAAATATTTTTAAAAAAACACCCGTAAATCATGAGGACGTACAATAAAAAATTAGAGGTCACTACCGATTTTTTTTAACAAAGAAAACTCTATTTTTTATGTTTCTTTTTAAATATTCAATTTAGATTTCTTGTTTGTCTACGACCTTAAAAACGGTGACAAATACTCAACATAAAATTCTCCTAAAACATCAATACATTAAAAATATATTTTAGTCGTTAGAAAGTTTAAAAAGAAAAAAAGGATAAAGAGAATCATTCTTGTCGTAATTACGTAAAGCTTAACAAATCACACAACAAAGTTAACTTTATGGGGAAGCCAAGATAACAATAAAAAATAAGAATAACAGAATTTTCAGGAAAGCCAGAAATTAAGGGAGAAGCAACGTGACAATTTCAATTGTCACCTTTTTTTACACGTGTTTAAGTAAGCTGAAAATTGTTTCTTAATGTATTCACTGTATTGGGAAATTTTTACATCAGTTTGCTGTTAATTTTCTGTAATTTAGATTTAAATTTTTGGCGTTTCAACGTTTTATCAATGTTGTAAAAAAAGTATTGTACGCTCGTGAAGCTGGATTAATAGAATGTCGATTTTAAAAAAAAAGAGCAGTAAAGGTTTTTGTGGGACAAAAATACAAGGTTTTTTTCGATGCATGGCGTGATCGTAATTAAAGGCGCTTTTAATCGATTTTTTAATTTAAATAAAATACTTATCTTTATCCTTGGAATGGAAAAAGTCGTCGCTCAACTTGCGATTCATCGGACATGCGCAATGTAGTCCGACATAAAATCGCGGATCGTTCGCGAGAAGACATCACAATAGATTGTAATAATTTACAAATATATTACATTCTTAATTCGGAGTAGGTGATGGAATATTACATTATTTTTTTTTAGCAGAAAATACAAATATGGCATTCGCAGGGTTAGATATGAATCTCTCATACTTTTCCGTGTTATTTATCATTTTGCGAAGCGAGCGGTTGAATTATTCGACCATCTGAAGTAACGAATTGATTGTCACGTCCTTTTTTCCGTGATTCGCGTCGTACACTGACTTTATCACCTCTTTGTCGATGTTCGGGAACATTTCAGCAATCTGCAAATAATGTGTTATCTATTTATTATGAGACTGAGAATAAAGGGCTTTGGAAGACCAAAAGATTTAAATCCTCTTTTGAGGACGTTGAAATGCTCCGCTTTAGTCAAATGCTAATTTTTTTCTATCATGTTTACAACATTTTATGCATTAATTGACTATAATTAATAGTCCTTCGTATTTAAATAGATATTCTCGAGTTGGAAAAACATTAATTTCAATGGATTTACAAAAATATTCACTGCTTTATGCAAATTTTCAAAAAGGTATATATTCACGTAGTTTTTTCAAACAATAATCCGGATTTTTTGCTCGATTGTTACGGTTCACGCCTCATTTTCGAATTTTGGATATGTGTTCGGCATAAAATTATCTACTCCACTCAAGATTTTTTCGCAAAACGCATATCCAAAATTTGTTATTGTTCTGCGCATTAAAAAAATAATAATCCAAATCAAAATAAAGAAAAAATTCGTACGCATTCAAATAAATTAACATTCCTAATACACGGATTCCTTTTGGACGTAACACTTCTATTTCCGATCCACTTTTGAAGGCGGGGAATTAAAATAAAATCTGTAATATCCATTAATGAATACCTCCACTTATTTGGATGCTAAAATTATAAACTGAGATTTTTTTTTCGGTGCGTTTACGGAACATTTTGTTTTTTTTCAAGCAATTTTAGGCCGCGACTTTCCAAATAATTTGAGAATACAGTGATGCGAAAGAAAAATAACCATCGAGGCAAGTTGATAAAATCGTTTCATGTTTACCTGCTTGAGTTCTACTTCAGCGTGCGGCAACGAACTCGGAATAACTGTAACCGGAGGCACTGCGGCAACCGGAGGCTCCGTATATACGTTTACAGGTGCGTAAGGTGGTGCGTAACGTCCAAACATTGTAGCCGAGGGCACCATCATTACTGGCGCTGAGCCTGGATACGGATTGCATTTTGCCTGTTGAACACGTAAAAACATTAGCGACGGGCCTTTACGATTTATGCTGTGCGCATGTAACTTTATCCTTTATCTTTATCCCAATTATTGACAAGCGGTTTTGTACTTCACCGCGCCGATTTCTCTCTGACTTTGGTAATGTTTAATACAACGTGCAAGATAGTTTCTCGATTTTTAAAACGATTTTTCTGGTAGCGCTTTTACGATTTTCTGACGATATTAGATGGTGACTACTGGTCAGGAAAAAATCAGAGAATAAACAAAAGTTCAGAGCAATCAGAGAAAAGTAAGGAAGTTTTTTTAATAACTTAGGAAAAAATACCAGTGAAGTGAATGAAAAAAGAAGCTCAGCTCCGCGGCTTCATTCTTTATCAAAGTTTAATTCCTGAAAAAATTTGAACTACATAACAAATTATGACGATGAATTTTTTCTTAAAATTGAAATCCTGAGAAATTTGAACCACATTCGATTTATTCCGATGGAATAAAAATCGGAAAAAAATAATCCATATATAACGTGCTGAAAAAATTGATTTCGCATAAAACAAATGTTCAACAAACAATCAGTCAACCTAACTTTTTTTCTGATAAAAATTAGCAATATTTGCGAAGTTAATTAAAGGCCATAATTACCGTGTAGCTTAAAACCAAGTTAATCATTCCCTCGAGATTTTCTCCTTGCTTGCCGCTCAGCACGTACCAATCCTCGTGTGTCTCACCGCGCTGTATTACTTGCGGTGGTATTTCTATGTGACCCCATGCAATCAGGTCGTCCATTGTGAAGGAACACTCGTCATATATCTCGACGTATATTTTCGTAACTCCAAGTGGCAAAAAACTACCATGAAAGTTTATCGTAATCAATTTATCTCTCTATCATCACAATAATCAACGATGCTTTGCATTTAAATGTACTGTACCATTGTATAACTTTGTTCCAATGTGGATTTTTTCCTCCATTTGTGTCCGTTTGTGTTTCGTAAACTGCGTGGCCAACACGCAATCTCACGTACGGATCCATTCTGGTCATGCCATAATTTTTTACTAATTTTGCCTGGAACAAATAAATTCGTTATAAAAAATTTCCACAAGCATGCAAAATATTTTCTAAGAACTTGAGTCTATTTTCATATACACAATTAGCGTCTTGATTATTGTTTTTACAACTTTTTCAGTGGTGTACATTTTTTCAGGAAATAATTGAAGCGAAAAAAATAATTTGTCAGGATCATAACGCAAAAAATTCAAGTACTGATATGTAAAAATGCATTCTTTGTTGGTTGTATTAATTTTTTTAGTTAATTTGATACTCTTTATTTCTTGAATATTTCAAAGAATCTTGGTGGTTTGTCTTAGTATGCAATTTACTATAAATCAGGACTATTTTGCTATAAGACATCATTATTTAAATATAAATGAGAGCAATCCAGAATTGAAATCATTCCAGTTTGTTGTAGATTTTGATTAAATTAAATTTTATGAGTTTTCAAAAACCTAGTTTTTGATTGTGTTTCTAAGACATATTTTATAAAATACTTTGTCAAATATCTTCCATGTGTAATAGAGAACATTTCTACAAAGATATCTCCAAAAATGTTGACTTTGCAACCAGGTATTAAAATTTAAAAAAAAGAACTATTTTAAAAAAATATAAAAAATCTCTGAACACTCAACTGCTTAAATTATCTAATTTGATTAAATTTTATGATTTTTTGAAAACCCAATTTTTCATATTTCTAATTATTTCTTCATAAAATACCTTAATAAACAAAACTAAAACATTCCCTATGTAATAGAGAACTTTTCTATAAAAACAACTCAAAAAATTATGACTTTGCATCAAAGTATATAAATTGAAGGCAAAAGTACTATTTAAATTTTTTTAAAAATTCCTTCACTAATCAACTAATTGAAAGATACTCAGATTAAATATGAATGAAACATAATTCTGAAAGGTTGTGCATGTATTTTTTGAATGATAAATTAATCATTTTTCTGCGTTATTATCCATCAAAACCAAAGTACTGATTATTTTTTATATTTTTTTTCTTTTGTTACGTAATTTCTCTACTTCTTGGGAAATACTTTGTAATCCCAATGCAATTGAAATTGTCACAGGTGATGTGAAATATCCTTGAGGGATTTGAAATACAATTGTGATTAATTTGTCAACATACAATAAGCGAAGACTCTTCAAAATTGTCTTACTTGCGCAATAGTGACGCTAAGCCTTCCAACTCTGGGATCATGCATCTGAGGTGTTCCTTGTAATTGTTGCAGTGCCATTGCAGCCTGTTGATCAGCAGCTTCCTGTTGCTGCTGCGGTGAATATTCCTCAAGCCTCAAAAAGCCGTGAGGAAGAGGACCCAAAAAAGCCTGATAGAAATACCAAAATTCACCCTCAAAAAAACTCTACGATAATTCGTGACCATGTCTACGATCCTAATTGAGCTTCGACTCATGTAACTTTATAAATAAATATATTCTTCTATTATCATTAAATGTAAGTTGGATGAAATTAAATGAATTGTTTATCCATTTTTATATAACTTTTTAAGCAGAAACTTGATATATCGACAAGGACATACAAAATTTCAATTGAAATTGTAACTAAGAAAATACAAAACTAACAAAGGAGTTTAAAAAAACGTTTAGACCCATAATAGTTTTTTTTTAAGAGATAAAACAAAGAAATTCAAAAATTCATAACAAAATATATGTATCAAAAAAGAAATGTATTTTAATGTACAAATGCGCATGAAAATTGTAACTAATCAAATATGAAATTAACAAATGAGTTTGAAAAAAATTCTCTCCAATCTGCAATGATTTGGTTTTAATAGATAAAACAAAAAAAAAAGTCTTTCAGCGCAATGCACATAGTTGCATATTATTGCATATACATTGAAACATTGTGATATCTTTTTTTTTTTTCGTTTTTGTTTATCTCGTTTCTTTGTTTGTTGCGCAGTGAAAAACCTGAGCGAATAATTGTGAAAATGAGGGATGATTCATCATTTGAGTGCACAATTCCGATAGATAACTTGACACCTGTGTGACGTTTGCTAAAAGTAGGTAAATTTACGAATGCATACCCTTTTCCTCCATTCTTCGTATTGCTCGGACCGTCCGGCAGCCTCCATGACTTTTTTCCCTTTGTACAATAATCCAGGCTCTGCCAAGTCGCACTCGATAAACTTTGTTCGCGAAAAAGTCTCGGGATAAATATTGTATTACCGATCGCGTTTCTATTACGGAGAAACCTCTCAAGACGTCTTGTTTACGCACAACGCCGCGGATAACACGACGGCGGAGGTTTCAACTACTTTTTGGTCTGGTTTCCATCGAGCGACAGAGCTCATTGGTCCGTTAGTGCTTCATGGAAACTGAACTTTAGTCGCTAAGTCTAGCTCTGTGAAATTAACCGGCCGATTTGGACTTTTTAATTATTTTTTTGTTCTAGCAATGGTTTGCGAATCGTTTGTAGATGGTTGTCACATTGATTAACACGTTTGTCGGTACAGCAGTTTTTTAGAAAAGCCACAAACAAAATTTACCGTTTACTTGGTTTGAATTTTTTAATTTCAAGTCAGTTTGTGTTTGTCCAGTGGCCAATTGATGCGTAATCGGTTGGCGGTACCGAATAGACTTATCTTAACGCTTGTCGGTGCTTTATTTCTCGAAAAACATGGTATTTTTTATAAGGGACGGTCATATGACCGTGGTAAATTAGCCGCAGGAATTTGACTTTTTTAATTTCTTTTTTTGCAGATCGTTTGTTGGTCGTTTGTAGGTGATTTTTAGATTAATTAAAACGTTTGTCGGATAATAATTAGTCTTAATGATCAAAAATTAAAATTTACGTTCAGTTAGCCGATTTGTTTTTTCACTTCTCAGCAAATCCAAGGTGGCAAATCGATGCGGGATCGTTTGTAGGTCATAAATAATCCAATTATTGTATTTGTCGGATCGTTATTCGATCGAAATAGCGGAAAAACATATTTGGGTTATTTTTACGCGCCGGTCATATGACCGTGGCAAATTAGTTTTTTTTTTCGAAGATTTAAAAATGTTACTGCCGGTAAATAAATCTGAAAAAAATTCCGAGGCCTTTATAGGTCAGAAATAACATCATAGTAAAAAATGAACAAAATCGATAATTAAGAACAAGAAAGAAATAATCGTCTCACTGATACGTACCATAAAGTAGAGAAACAGTTCCATTTTATTCAAACAGGTAATCCATCAATGTTTCATGCGGTCAGGGGAAATAATGACTAGTTTTTTTTTTTTTCCAGTAAAACGATGTGTCATCGTTCTAATTCTAGCGAAAATCGTGTAACATAATTATTTTAATTGTTCATTGGATAATTTGTCGTGGTAACAAGAACGCGAGACTGATAAGAGCGACGATTAGTCTGTCGGTGCGCAACGTTCTATCGGCGGCAGATCCAACTCCTGGTACGATATAAACAGTTGTTGATGACGAATTCTCCATCTTTATCTTAAAATCGTCAATTCCGTCACCGGTGTTGCAAAGATCGCTGTCACAGGCGCGATAATATGACCGATGATTTGGCGTCTGTATAACTGCGTTCAAATAGGTCGGCGCGTCCTCGCAGCTACGGTAGAAATGTTGAATTTTTCCAGCTGGGTCAAGGTACTCCTGACGATATATTGTGCAATACTTTTTGTCACACTCGTTCGGAATTCCACCGTCCAAAATACAATGACTCGAGGCCGAAACGCTTCTGCACTCGTAACACGAAATACCTACGGTAAAGGGTTTAACAATTAAAGATCCTTCCCGCCATAAAAAAAAAAGTATGCTAATAAAGTAGAGAAGTGCGGGGCAAAGTGGGCCACCTAAGAAAAAAATTACTTTATCATAAAAATTGAAGTGTATTGTTGCTGCTTTTGACCCAAAAACTCTATTCCAATAATCGATTTTGAGCGTTGGGAAAAATAAAAAAATTGTGGGCAAAGTCGGCCACTTTCCCAAATTCGGAAATGTATGATTTGATTCGAAAAGTGAGTTTTAGAGACAATTTCGATCACTTCTCGATGGGATGAAAATTGGAATAAAATAATGCATACAAAACGTGCTGAAAAGATTGATTTCGCATAATTGGAATACCAAAATGTTATTAAGAAATTGGTGAAAAAAACTATTGTTCAACAAACAATCAGTCAACCTAACTTTTTTTCTAATGAAAGTGATATGTTAATTTATTTGAATGCATACGAATTTTTTCCGATTTTTTTCTTTATTTGGATTTTGATTTTTTTTATTATGAATTTTCGCGTGATTCATAAATCTCACGCATTGCAATAAATGCGATTGAAATGAGAAATGTTGAATAGAGAAATTGATCAGTCACTTAACAGCATGTAGAATTTTCAAAAATGTCCACAAGTCGCCGATTTCTCTAAAATTGAGAATTTTTCAAAATTTAACTGATTCGAAAAAGTTTGTAAATTATTTAAATTCCACTTATAATATGAAAATTTTCTAAATTTTTGCAGCCTCTTTCAAATTTGTAAATGCTTTTTGAAAACTGAAATAAATGAAGACAAGTATTTGATATCCCGATTATTAGAAGAATAATGAAATTAGCGTGTCGCATATTTAAACTATTATAATCGGTGCGTCAAAAAGAGAATTGGTCACTTTTTGTCAGATGGTCACTTTTTCTATCTCGAGGATGGCCACACTTTCACCCAGAATTATTAAATAATCTCTCGCAAAATTATATTTTCATATCAAATTCACTGAATCGATTGTCATATCGGTAAATCAGTACAAAGTATTAAATACGCTTTCAAAACACTAAAAAAACCTACCATTCGCGAAAAAACCACGTTGGGAAAAAAGTATGAAAAGAAAAATGAGCAGATGTTGTATATACATTTTGAATTGATGGCAGAACGTGTAAAGTACGACTCAAGTGAAATTCATAGCAAGCAGAAAGGATGTAAACTTCGGTTTTTAGCTATCAGTTTCTTATCG
This sequence comes from Tromatobia lineatoria, assembly GCA_949699805.1. NCBI lineage: Eukaryota > Metazoa > Arthropoda > Insecta > Hymenoptera > Ichneumonidae > Tromatobia > Tromatobia lineatoria. The sequence continues at coordinate 6,865,460 of OX453054.1, forward strand.
CATTATCGATGAGTCAGTCTTACGCTATCGATGTTATCACAGCGGATTCTATATCAAACCACAATGATATTATTTACGTCATGCAAAGGTCGCCTTTACAACGCATTTGTCGACGCTCTGAGCGTAACTCATGTTTTGCTGTAATTAAATTTCTATCCTTTTTTTTACTTCCTTATAGAGGAAACTATATTTTCATAACATTTTTTTTTTCAATACTTATTTTTCAAAAACTGAAAATGGGCTAAATCTCCGAGAAAAGGGGTTTAACAACTTACTATCAAGAATGAAAAGTAACGTATAACGTCGAAACGTATGTATAATAAAAAAATGTATTATAATGGAATAACATCGTCCAATTTGGCCGCAAATAGCCGATTATTCTTTCTCATCCGGTACAAATTATAGTTTAAAAAGATGCAAAATAAAAAATTAAAATTTCCACACACCCTCGTGTACAATATAGCGTTTATCCGAGGTGTGCACTGAGAGAAAAATATGGTAATTTTGAAAATAATATCGTTGGACTGACGATAATCTAACTATAAACTATAATTCCCAGGAGGAACGTCTATATTTTATAGTTATAGCAAATATAAGAAAATAGTTGGATTAATATAAATTCCCAGGAGGAACGTCTATATTTTATGGTTATAGCAAATATAAAAAAATAGTTGGATTAATATAATTCCCAGGAGGAACGTCTATATTTTATGGTTATAACAAATATAATTATGGTAGCAATTATTAAAATGATAATAGTTTCAAAAACTATTCTAATAGTCTCAAAAAGTATTCTAATAGTTTCAAAAACTATTCTAATAGTTTCAAAAACTATTCTAATAGTTTCAAAAACTATTCTAATAGTTTCAAAAACTATTCTAATAGTTTCAAAAACTATTCTAATAGTTTCAAAAACTATTCTAATAGTTTCAAAAACTATTCTAATAGTTTCAAAAACTATTCTAATAGTTTCAAAAACTATTCTAATAGTTTCAAAAACTATTCTAATAGTTTCAAAAACTATTCTAATAGTTTCAAATATCCCGTTTTGTTGCACATATGATTTCAATGTTTGTTTCCAATAACCTTGCAAATATCGTTTATCGAACCATATTATCATCGCTTCAACCATAAAACATTGCAAGCCTTCCTATATTCGTTCATCCATATGAAATCGTTAAATAAACGATATGCTTTTCTCTCAGTGTACACATTATAGTTTAAAAAGATGCAAAATTAAAAATTAAAATTTTCGACACACCCTCGTGTACAATATAGCGTTTATCCGAGGTGTGCACTGAGAGAAAAATATGGTAATTTTGAAAATAATATAGTTGGACTGATGATAATCTAACTATAAACTATAATTCCCAGGAGGAACGTCTATATTTTATGGTTATAGCAAATATAATTATGGTAGCAATTATTAAAATGATAATAGTTTCAAAAACTATTCTAATAGTTTCAAAAACTATACTAATAGTTTCAAAAACTATTAGAATAGTTTCAAAAACTATTAGAATAGTTTCAAAAACTATTAGAATAGTTTCAAAAACTATTCTAATAGTTTCAAAAACTATTCTAATAGTTTCAAAAACTATTCTAATAGTTTCAAATATCCCGTTTTGTTGCATATACGATTTCAACGTTTGTTTCCAATAACCTTGCAAATATCGTTTATCGAACCATATTATCATCGCTTCAACCATAAAACATTCTAAGCCTTCCTATATTCTTTCATTCTTATAAAATCGTTAAATAAACGATATGCTTTTCTCTCAGTGTACAAATTATAGTTTAAAAAGATGCAAAATAAAAAATTAAAATTTTCGACACACCCTCGTGTACAATATAGCGTTTATCCGAGATTCTAATAGTTTCAAAAACTATTCTAATAGTTTCAAATATCCCGTTTTGTTGCATATACGATTTCAACGTTTGTTTCCAATAACCTTGCAAGTATCGTTTATCGAACCATATTATCATCGCTTCAACCATAAAACATTGCAAGCCTTCCTATATTCGTTCAACCATATGAAATCGTTAAATAAACGATATGCTTTTCTCTCAGTGTACAAATTATAGTTTAAAAAAATGCAAAATAAAAAATAAAAATTTTCGACACACCCTCATGTACAATATAGCGTTTATCCAAGGTGTGAGGAAGCTGTGGTAGTCGCTCGCACCTGCAACACGTAAACTCGAATACAAATGACACAAATTATTATAGGAAGTGATTTTCCATTTGGCTGTGTGCGCGATTCGTTCGCGGGGTTTTACGTACGTATAATAATCGTATTGTTCCAGGGAAACGTGATCGGGGAAGGCCGACTCATTATTCATCGCTGCGGATGGATGTCCGAGTTAATATATCTGCTATTCTATGGTTGTAAGCATATAAAAAAAGTTTAACAATATCGCACTTTTCTCGGTATTTACCTGGAAAGCCGGTGACTTATATAAGCCTGCAGGTCCTCCAATAACTCAATTTTTATTCTCGACGTCAGTCCAACTGTATCATTTCACTGTGCGACGTTTGTGTTTCGTGATCATGTCGTTTTACATCGCATTCACATTTTTACTGTTTTCTGTTTGCATTTTCGCGCAAACTATCACTTTCGAAGGCTCTACAACTAGTAAGAACATTTCTTATCATAATAATTAGGATATTTTTTAAGTGTTCTCCGTATTAAAATAAATTTTACAACATCAAAATATTCCTGTTAATAGAAATTATTCAAGACCACGGAAATAATGTGCGTACACTGAGAGAAAAATATAATTAAATACAGCAGGCTAATAATTATTAAACGATCAATACTATGAAATATCGTGGCGGTCAATTAATAGAGTATCTATTGAAAAAGAGAATAAGCCGTCACTAATTTGAATCGATAAAGAATTACTGATTATACTTGGAAAAAACGAAACGAAAATGTATCCCATTTCAAATAAATGTTAATCAGTTAATCTTAATGCAAATTCGTCACTATTGATCTTGCACTGGATTAATTATAGATGCTTCAATACAAATCAACCTTCACTATTGGTTTTTAATGCATTAAAATTCAAATAATCAATTACGAAAAATTAGCACTGATTTTACTTCAATAGTCGTCACTGAACAAGAGTCTTTAAAAATAGTAGCCGGGATAAATGAACTTGCATTTTGCTGGTATCGATTACGCATTAGATAATTATCTCTAATAATTATGTCTATTTAATAGCGACGACAGCCAGGATCATGCCAACCGGATGTCGTTGCGTGGCAACTGGAACGTGCAGTTCTAATCCCAATAGCGGATTTGACGTCAGGATTGTTAACCAGGTCAGTTACACTTGTCGCCTATTTCATGAAAAATTAAACAGCCTGGAAAATTTTGCAATGCTTCCCCTTTATTTTCTAATGTCCACAAAATTCGTTTGGTTAAAAAATATGATAATTTATTTTATTTTTTTCTCTTCGTAAAAATTATTTGAAAAATATGTGAAGCCCTTTTAACGTTAAATTATTTGGATCCACTTCTTAATGCACTCAAAAATCGGGTTATAATTGTACTTTTGAAACTACTAATACATTTTAAAAAATTCTACGAGATCGATAGTATGAATAAATACCTTAAGGAGGTTCAGTGATTTTGATAATAGTAAATTTTTACATTCTAATTTGGATCCACTTTTTAATGCACCCAAAAATCTGGTTATAATTGTACTTTTGAAACTAATAATACATTAAAAAAAATTCTACGAGATCGATTCTATGAACAAATACCTTAAGGAGGTTCAGTGATTTTTATAATGGTAAATTTTTACATCGAAAAAAAAAAGAATTAATTCCACCAAATACTTAAAATGTAACGATGTAAAAAAAAATTTCAAATATATATATATTTTTAAATTCGTAAATATGCCGTAAGAGCACTTGTTAAAATGCATGCATAAAAAAATTAATTTTGTGTAAACGACGTAGACGAAAATTCCCGAAAAATTCATGTGAGTTTGTTATGAATTATTTAAAACGCGGTAATAATTTAAGATTTTTCTGTATGCATTTTCAATTTTACTGACGAACCTCCTTAAGCGACTAAGGTCATTTAAGCCGACAAGAGCCTTTTTTTACAACTGACTTTAATCTCTTTTCATTCGGTTACTTAACTTGCAAAATAATTCGAAACAGCATAACACTATATCTTTAAGGTTGCTCTTTTTGATAGTGCTGATAACAAAATAACGGAAAAAAATTTTTAATCACCAAAAAATGGTTTTTCTAAAAGTAATATGATTTCTTAAATATTTTTTTTCACGCTAAGTGACTTTTCAGGACCTTTTAGCTTTGCTATGGAGGTTTAAACCATTTAGACCGTGACCGACCATTGACCAATTGTGACCGTCACAGGCCAATCGCTATACTTTACACGACTGAAATTTAACTATATTTTTAAAAAATAGATCATAATTTATTTTGTCTTTAATTTGAATTTTGTTGTTTCTTAGACCGTTTTATCACTAATTAAACTATGAACTTTTCTGAACATAATGATATATTTATTTAGTGGTAATTATAAAGTTAATACACGATGTTGAGGTGATACAAAGAATTCTGTGTCTCCTGTTTTTCACATTAATAAATAATAACAAAAGACATATCGATACATCATGGTAACAAGAAGAAAAAGAACGATAGCATGAGTGCACGTATTGATTTTAAATATTAATTCAACAAATTTTAGGGAGGAAACAATGGAAATAATTGTGGGACGGGACAAGTTTGGTGTTGCGATGGAAATGGAAACCTGATGGATGGAACATGTGGTATAAGAAAAATCACAAACTCACCTGCTCAGCCAACTGGTACTGCGCGTTATGGATCATATCCGTGGCAAGCAGCTCTTCTTACTTCGACCAATGAATACATCGGATCTGGTGTATTAGTCAATAATAACTACGTCGTAACAGCGGCTCACAAGGTTTTGCCATATCCGTAAGTTACAATATTGTTATTCAAATATATGTGAGCGATTCTACCAAAAATCAGCCACCAATTTTTTTTTTTTTTTTTTTTAAATGACAGAAAGTCGGATTTTATTATTATAAAAACTCCACTAAATCTTAAGGATGTATGATAAGTACAGTCCCGATTGATTTCGCATAATAATAATCCCAAAATGTTATTAATAAATTGATGAAAAAAAAACGAGTGTTCAACAAATAAACAGTCAACCTAAATTTCTTTCAATGGAAATGATATGTTAATTTTTTTAAATGCGTATGAATTTTTTCAGATTTTTCTCTTTATTTTGACTTTGATTTTTTGACCTGGGTTCGTTTCGCAAATTCTCGGATATGCTTACTGATTTTTTATGTTGTTGTTTCAACTCTGAAATAACAGCAGCTTTCATAAGGATTTTTCAAGCCTATCCTTAAAAAAGTTTTGGCAGTAATTATGAAATTTGAAAAAAAATTTGAAAATTCTTCGACACATTTCAAAATTGCACATTTCTCTATGTATTTTCAAGGGCATGTTTCGTCCACTGTTCAATAAATAAAATCTTCGAGTCTAGTACATAGATTAATTAAATAAAAAACATATTTTGCAGGAACCGCAACTTCAAAGTGAGACTCGGCGAGTGGAATGGCCAACAGAATGTAGAGACTTATCCTTATCAGGAATTTAACCCAGCTCAAGTAATAACGCATCCAAGCTTCACGAATAGTAATCTACAAAACGACGTTGCTGTTATAAGATTGGACAAATCTGTGCCAATTACCTCGAGTCCGAATATTAATTGCGCACCTCTTGCTACTGCTGTACCTGCTGTCGGGACTAGGTAATTATTAAATTACGTATATTATTTATGTTTTCCTCTTTTTACCGAAAAAAATTAATATATTAGTCACCCAAAAGAAAATATAAATATTGCAAGTAGACAAAAATAAATACTACATGCAAAAAGCTTCTCTTCTCTTGTATAAAAATACAATTATTATGTGCAATTACATTACAAAACTGTTCTATAGTTTTTTTTTAATTATTATAAAATGCCGGTTTCCGTCCGTATTTCCAACGATTTCAAGTAAGATAAGCAAGAGATTTTTTCGGAAAGCAACTCTCGAATATTATTGGGAACACTATCTTGTATTTCAAGTTAACTGATGAATCTAATTTTTTTATTTTACATTGTTTCCTTTTTTTGGTTCCGAAGATTACAATAAATTATAATAATTCTCTTTGGAAGATTAATAATTTATTTGGAGAAAAGTCGAGAAGCAATTTGAAAAAAATTTGTGGCACACAATTGTCTGGAAAATAAGAGAAGCGATAGCCGCGACGGGCATTTTTCAAATTGAAAATTTTTGCATTTTAAGGATTTATGATATGTACAGTCCCGCCAAAAGTGAGTTTCAAAGAAAATTTCGGTCACTTCCCGATGGGATAAAAATCGGAAAAAAATAATGCATATAAAACGTGCTGAAAATATTGGTTTCGCATAATAATAATCTCAAAAAGTTATTAACAAATTGGTGAAAAAAACAATTGTTCAACAAACAATCAGTTAAATTATTTTTTTTTCCAATGAAAATTATATGTTAGTTTATTTGAATGCGTTCAAATTTTTTCAGATTTTTTTCTTTATTTTGATTTTGATTTTTTTAATTTTGAAAAATGCGCAGAATATAACAAATTTTGGATATGCGTTTTGCAAAAAAATCTTGAGTGTAGTAGATCATTTTATGCCGATCACATATCCAAAATTCGTTATTTCGCGCACATTTTTAAATAAAGAAAATCAAAATCAGAATATAGAAAAAAATCTAAAAAAATTCGTACGTATTCAAATATAATTAACGTATAAATTTCATTAGGAAAAAGTTAGGTTGACTGATTGTTTGTTGAACAATTGTTTTTTTTCACCAATTTGTTGATGACATTTTGGGATTATTATTATGCGAAATCAATCTTTTCACCACGCTTTGTAGGCATTATTTTTTTCCGACTTTAATCCCATCAGGAAGTGATCGAAATTGTCTCTGAAACTCACTTTTGGCGAGACTGTACGTATCATACATCCTTAATATTTGGCGTCGTGACGCTACCGCGTCCCTCGATTCAACATGGATATATTACAAGTGAAAGTGCATTATTTTCTATGTGACTCATGGTATATTAAAATTGGAAAGGTGCTGGGTGGCCGGATGGGGAAAAAATGCTTTCGACGGAAGTTATCAGGGTTTGATGAAAGAAGTGGACGTTCCGATAGTCGATCAAGGAAATTGCGAAACGCGAATGCGAACTACAAGACTTGGACAATTTTTCAACCTCGACAAGATGAGCTTCATGTGCGCAGGCGGAGAAACCGGAAAGGATGCTTGCACGGTAATTTTGCTTCCTCATAGTGAAAGCTTTGCTTTCATTAAAAAAAAAATTTCCGTGATTTTCATATCAGGACACTCGGAATACTCCAAAATTTATTACTCTACTTGTATGCAAAATTTACGCCTGATACGTCATGCTTTTAATGTTGTTCGGTGCTGCAATCATTACCAAAATATCGCCATTTTAACAAAAGCAAGAGCGCACACGTTTTTTAAAAAAGAAATTCAAAAACCTATAAAATAACAATTTCTGCATATATTTTTTTCAAAATTGGATCAGTCAAAGATGGAATGCCGCATCACTTGTGTACCAAATTTCAGCTTAATCAGTCAAACGGTTCTCGAGTCACACACACACGAACATTTTCTCTAAACCACTTATTTTAATTTTTTTTTATTTAAAAAATTTGCGCGGAACAACGAATTTTGGATATATGTTCGGCGGATTTTTCAAAATAAAAAAAATCAAAATCAAAATAAAGAAAAAAACCTGAAGAAATTTGTACGAATTAAAAAAAATTAACATATCATTTTCATAAAAAAAAAAGTTAGGTTGACTGTTTACTTGTTAAAAAATTGTTTTTTCACCAATTTGTTAATAACGTTTTGGGATTATTATAATGCGAAATCAATCTTTTCAGCACGTTTTATATGCATTATTTTTTTCCGATTTTTATCCCATTGGAAAGTGATCGAAATTGTCTCTGAAACTCACTTTTGGCGGGATTGTACCTATCATACATCCTTAAGGTTTTTTCAAAGCATTTTCTATAGGGTAGCCAAAATCGATTATCAATCTTTTTTATAGTTGCAGCTTTGTAAAAAGTTTAGAATAATGAACAAGCAATGTGCAAGGTTTTACTTTGCATTTTTTTTTTTCACAAAAATTAAATTAAATTAAATTATAAATTCGTGTTGCATGCATTGACCACCTGCGTCACAACATTATTGTATGGTCGACAACCTCTTCCTTGCGTCTGAACGCTCTTCGACATCCGAAAACTGCAGAGGACCCTTTTTAAGGTGATGTGAAACATATTATCAGCGTTTTTCTCTCACGCCGCTGTGAACATCATTAAAATCATTTCGCTGTTTCACATCACCAAGGGTCGGCGAAAACTGGTTAATCGGCAACAAAAGCTGTATCCAGTTTGTCCAGAATGTTTCTGGGCCAAAAAAACAAGGCTTACATCAATCGTCTGTTAATTATGCATCATATAAGACTTTTTGTTTTTACGAAAACACGTTAAAAACACTACAAAAATCAAAAGGTTTTTTCCCATTTTGTCATTTCCTGTGACAGAAATATTCATGCGCAATTGCAGGAAAAATCCTGCAATGTTTCATCGATTATCAAGTACGAATGAAAAAAAAAAAAATTGAAATTTTTTTTACATCGTTGAATTTTTAATCATTTGGTGGAATTAATTCTTTTTTTTTTCAATGTAAACATTTTTTTCAATTCAAACGATGTAAAAAAAATTTTCAAATATATATATTTTTTTAAATTCGTGAATATCCCATAAGAGCCCATGTTAAAATGTATGCATAAAAAATTTAATTTGGCTAAACGATGTAGACGAAAATTCTCAAAAAATGCATGTGACTTTTTTATGAATTATTAAAAACGCTGTAATTATTTTAGATTTTTCTGTGCGTTTTAAACTTTACTGACGAACCTTCTTAAAACCCTTTAAAATTTTTGCAGATCGTTTAGAATGTTTCAATCTAAAATGTATATTAATTTTGTACTCCAATCTTCCAAATCGATATACGAAGATGCCTCCTTAAATTGGCTTATTCCCGTTCAATCTGTACTGTAAACGTTTTGTTAAACCATTTTTTTAAATTAATTTTCACAGGGTGACGGTGGAGCGCCTCTCGTCTGTCAATCGAGCAATGGTCAATGGCAAGTGGTTGGTTTAGTTGCCTGGGGAATCGGATGCGCAACATCAGCCGTTCCCGGAGTCTACGTTAACATCCCAAACTACCGCAATTGGATAAACCAGCAAATGGGAGTATCCGGATAAAATACTCGCTGAAATGACTGCAAAAAACAACCGTACATCAAGACTGCAATAACCGTTCACTAATTTCCCTATTCCAATGAATAAGGAAGATTGATTATTCTCCAAGACTCGACGATAAATTTCGTCACCATTTTTACGCTGTTAATCTCTAAGAATGATAAGTCGAAAAATCGCAGGAAATAAAGAAAAATCCAAAAAACATATCTGATGGATAAAATTTATATTTCTCCACATATTTGTAACATTGGCTTATAAATATTTGTTTTTTTCTTTTTTTTTTCGTATCTTAAATTTTTATTTACACGTGGTTTTGTATTTAACGCATCGAAGAAAGAGTCATTTCTTAACTACAAAATAAAAAAAAAAAGATAGAGAGATAGACACGCAGACGATCCGTGAATCAACACGATCTATTATTTCCTGTCCGCTTTAGCGGTACGACGCAAACTGTACAAATATAGAATTCACTATTTGTCACTATTATTCATAATGTGTCTTCTTCTCACAAACTTCTTTTTCTTTCAACCTCCCATTTTGTTTGATCAAATTTTCTATCAATACAAATCATCCGGTTGCCGAAATGGAGCTTCTTAAGGTAGTCGTTCGGCTACGCGATAATCAAATCAGTGCTAGATTTTTAATTGCGTTTCTACAAATTTTTAAGACAAAATCATTTCTTTTTATATATTTTTTTGCCAACCCTCACTATATTTAAGTTGAATTGATTCCCTCGAATTATGTATATGAATAACGTATATTAAGAACGATTTATGTCATGGGATTACAAATCGTTGCAAAAATATAGCCATTGTCCTCGGTAAAATCATTGAAAATCTACCATATTATCATGAACCAATTAGAATACTTTAGCCATTGCAAAAATTTCTTGAACATTCGTTATTTATATACATAACAATTAGAGGAATTCAATTCGACTCAATTATAGAGAGGTTTTCGCAAAAATAAGAAAAAGCAACTCCAAATTCTATTTTTTCTAAATCCTAAAAACTCGTTTTTAATATACGGAACGTAAAAAAATGCATTCGGCCAGAAAATTTTGATAAAAATGAAAATATTATTGATGCGTTTTTCGGGAAATTCGAGTTAATCAGACCTGAATGTTCCATATAAATCTGTATTAATTTTCTTCTTATAGGCGATAAAATAGTTTTCACAACAATAACATCCGATTTTCCGGAATTTCTTGAAGAAAACATAATTTTGGTAGCTGGATTTCGGTGGAATCGCTAATTTATACATCAAAAACTCATGCAGATGCATAAATTACTCTTTGAAAACGCCGATCAAACCACCAAAATTGTTAAGAAAATGTTTCTGAAAGATTCTCACTGATTTGACTAGCAAGTAGCAGAGCGATTACCTGAAGTGACGCACTCGCAGTTCATTGCCGATTTTTACAATCTTTGTCATTCTAAAAGGATTTCTTTTTTCTTTTTTGGCAGTATTACTAATCGAGTTTACGACAGGAGGTAGAAGTTATCATAAACGCATTATTTGTAATTCGCGTTTTATAAAAAAATGTTTCTTCACTGCGTTTTATGTATCTTATAAATAATACGGTTCTTGTGACACCTTAAAAATCGTACAAAATATTATACATATTCGTGCGGCGACGACGAGTCGCAACACACGCCTTTTTTTTCTCTATATACCTCAAACTTTCGGTTAATGAGCTATGTGTGGTTTGCTCGTAAATGGCCGAAATATAATTCACCAATTGCTTTAAAAAGATTGCAGTCTTTACGCTAGACGGAAAAGTTATTTGATTTTGTCATTCGGTGCAAGAAAAAAATATGAGAAGTAATCAAAGTCGTGAAAAATGTTTTCTTTTCTTTTTACAGAAGCAATTGGTTAATTACTTTTTGTCCATTTGAGATTTTTACTTGTCGCTCTTATGCGGGATGTGTATAATACGTCTTAAGTGCCACCTGATATACGCTGGAAATTGCTGACTAAAGGCAGTTCAAAAGAGGCATCGAAATGCTCTTCAAAGGAACGAAGACAAACTGTTTCGTCTTCCAGCGAAAATTACGCGCCATTTTTTTGTTTTTTTGTTTTTTTTTATGAAACACATTTCGAGAGGTGTTAAGCGGTTTGAAAAAACCTCAGGCACACATAAAAGAAAACACAAGCAAAATCGTAAAACTAGTTTATAATGGTATCATTTTTTGTAGCGCAAACTTGACAATCAATAAATGGTTTTGTCTTCCTCTTAAAGAAAGGTTATCGCTACGAAAACGTAAAAAACGTCAGTAAAATATAGCGTTAAAGAATTTTCGTGAATTCAATAAGCTTAAAGATGCAACACGAGTAAGTTTCCAACCAAAAAGTAAGATACCAACAGAATATGAGTAATTCGTAACATACAAAAATGCGCCACAATCAATGTAGAATAATTACTCGTGAATGAATGTAAAAAAAGTTTTACAAAATTTTGTAGAACTTATGAAATGAATTCATAATATTTTTTCACAAAGTCTTGAATATGTTTCGAAGAGGTTTCGAAATTTCAAGTTTTAATGCAACATTCGAAAAAAGATCAATGCATTATATTCATGAGATAAAAATCAATGATCCTGGAAGTTAGTTAAATCATATCTAAAACTATTTAATGAATAACTGTTTTTCACTGTTATTATTCAAAATTAATGTTCTCCATATCCTAAAAAATGTTCATTACATTCCTGTCATGAAGAATGCTAATCGAACCCAAAATTTAATTGAAAATGTGTAAGTGAAGCACATTCAAGTATAAAATACGTTAAAAAATTATCAAAAATAAATACAGAATGGTATTATTTTCGGACTTTCCATTTACTACGAATCTCGGCTACAAATACAATCTTCCTTATGGAAATATCGTATGAAATACTAAAACAACACTTTTAAGAAATTAAAAGTTTGTTTTATTCACTCCTATATCAAATCAATTTTTTTTTACTTTAAAAAACTGATTTTTTCACTTGTTAAAAATCACTAAATCTGTCACAACGATTTAATGAGAACGTTAATTGATTGACGAGTTTGCGCAACGATTTGTTTATCAGCGTTTCGTCGTCGACTAAGTCGCTCACTTAATTGCAAATACTGGACATTGATATCTTAGAAATAATCCGTAGAGTTTCTGTGTGCTTCTTAATTTATAGTCACGCAGTATTTTCTACCTGTGAAACTAGTAAAATCACTTTCTCGTCGTGGAGAGAAGCGCCAGGATTTTCTCCATTTTCTTCATTGTTAATTACAATTGTGTCGAAAATTCCGCAGCGATTCAGTCGATTCTTAGACAGAATCGTTTGTCGTTCTACAAAATTACGACGATTAATCGTGAGTCGCAAAGTGAAAACATTACGATGCTACAATGATTTTTTTTTTCTAGTGTTTGTGTGTGCGAAGATACAAAAAGAGCGATTAAAAATGAGATAGAAATTACGCGATCCTCCGTAAATAGTCACGAGAATCTTACAATACAATACCATAAGTGTTAGAAAAAAAAACTTCTTCGGAGTCCAGGATTTTATCGATGTGTATAAGTTCCGTCCTTTTTTTTTCTTCAAAAATTAAATGCCACTTTCGATAAATCGAGCTAAATATCAATCGAAAGATAAAGCAATTGAAAAAGTCTACAAAGTCGAAAGTGGCGACGATTTTGAGACAATATAATGATGTAGTTGCTATTTAAAAACGTTCCATTTGGTATCCATGTCGCCTTTGGCAATTTTAAACAATTATCCGGTTAAGGATGCAACGCACAAAAATTTTCAACTAAAAGTTTTAATTACTTAGAATTTAAGCATTTGGTCAAAAGAGGAAAATCGAAAAAAAAGGAACGTTAATGAAGATCGAAAAATATGAGTATCTCAACTATTTTTCTAGTCAACATTTATGGTAATATCAACATTATTTCCATTTAATAAACATAATCATAATATAAAGTGCTGAAGGAAAAGATAAACATTTCAATGAGAGTAATAAAAATTAATGAAAAATATTTAACGAGTAAATGGAAGCAATAAATTCGCTTCGAATCACACTTTCTAAGAAAACCTCTTTCTTTCTTCATACTAAATAAGAATAAAGGAATGAAAAGTTGGATTTTCTCTTGTAAAACAATGAACATATTAATTAAGAGAATTGAGTAATGACTATTTTTCATAATTATCATCTAAAATCATTATTCCGAAGATCTTCAGACGTTGCTTTTTCTTTCGTCAAATTTTCCTCTCATTTCAAACTATAAACTAGGAAAAATCGAGTTACCTTTTGATGAAAAGGTGCGAAGCATCCTCGCTTGTTAAAAACAATTATGAAAGACCTATATTTCAGTCGAAAGACTGAGAAATACAATCGATATTTCTCGTAATACAGTCTGTCTGTACAGATAATTAACTAACGTACACATCGGTACGGTAAAATTTCTAGTTATCTTTCTCGTTCTAATCACAATAAGGCTAACACCTCGTACTACAGATACCTCTGCCATCTCCGCAGGAGTTAATGAGATGAGTGCTCGATTACGTTAATTTATTGCGTTTGTACAACAGTGTCTCGTTATATGTGTGTGTCGCGTTATATTCGGCTATGGAGGTAGGCATTTTTTTCTTTCTTCTCTCGTATCTATTCGTTCTATCGTTATTTTGTATTATTTAGATTTTTCGTCCTTTCAGGCTGTGGGCGTGTCGACGTGAGGATGAGGCAGAACGGAAAGATGAAAACCTGGCGGCGACAACAAATGACCACGTTCCATCTCGTTCACTTCTTGTTGATCCGCTTCCACCATGGAACCCGTTGAACGAGCGAGACTATTACGTTGTCGGCACATGTATGGTGTCTCACCGGGAGAAGGAGTTTCACGACCCTGTTGTTTTTTTTTTATCAGTTATTTTTCACCTTCAATCGAAGCTTTTTTACCGTTACATTTAACTTAGAAAAAACGAGTTAAAAAAAGAACCTTTTTTAGAGTAAATTGCTCGTTGAGATTTTAGTTACAAAAAGGAGATCGAGTTGAGCAAAGATTCTGTAAAAAAACTACTGTCTTTCAGAGGTTGGCATTTTTTAATGCTGAAAAATGTTGGAGTTATTTTGTGGATTTTTATCTCAGCGAAATGTATTCGAAATTCCGTATGAATCGCGCGTTTAAACCGGATTGGCAATCTCACGTTTGGTCGGACTACCAACTACCTTAAGGAGATGGTGGAGTGATTTTTTTACCGACTTTGGTCGGTAAAAATGGGCGATTTTGTAGTATACACTATTCGTCGAAAATAAGCGACAAATTTTGCAGGGATGTTATAAAAACATTCATGCTTGGATGTACGGTCGAATTACGGTTAAAAACATACAGAAAATGTAAAAATGGGATATTACTGAACCTCTCAAGAACCAATATGGCACCTCAAAATGTCAACAGGTCCTTTGAGGTAAAATATAAACGTTTCTGGAACTCAGATGTGTTAAATTAGACCGGACACCAATTCTTTGATTATTTCTGAACCTTTCAAAATCGACTTAATTTCGATTACACAAATCAAATTCACGAATATTGTAAACGGCGTTCGCGTAGAAAATGCTCTGAACCTTGGTCAAAAGCACACAAAACTACGCGAACGTAGTTTACACTGTGCGTGAATTTGGTTTGTGTAATCGACATTCCGACGGTTTTGAAAGGTTCAGGAATAATCAAAGAATGGGTGTCCGGTCTGATTTAAGGATGTACGATACGTACAGTCCTGCCAAAAGTGAGTTTCAGAGATAATTATGATCACTTCCCGATGGGATAAAAATCGGAAAAAAATAATGCATATAAAACATGCTAGAAAGATTGATTTCGCATAATATTAATCCCAAAATGTAATTGATTTTGATTTTTTTGTTATTTTCAAAAATGTGCGCTAAATAACGAATTTTGTATATGTGTTCGGCATAAAACCATCTACTACAATCAAGATTTTCTTGCAAAACGCATATCCAAAATTTCTTATATTCTGCACATTTTTCAAAATCAAAAAAATCAAAATCAAAATAAAGAAAAAAAAATCTGAAAAAATTCGTAGGCTTTCAAATAAATTAATATATTATTTTCATTAGAAAAAAAAATAGTTCGACTGATTGTTTGTTAAACAATTGTTTTTTTCACCAATTTATTAATAACATTTTGGGATTATTATTATGCGAAATCAAACTTTTCAGCACGTTTTATATGCATTATTTTTTTCCGATTTTTATCCCATCGGGAAGTGATCGAAATTGTCTCTTAAACTCACTTTTGGCGGGACTGTACATATCATACATCCTTAATATTTTGAGGTTGTCAGTGCCTCGTCACGAGCAATTGCTGTTCGGTCATCCGAATTTCCGATTAGCTTTGCGGCAGTCGTTCCGAATTAGTTCGAAAAATCGACGTTCTGCCGAACCGAGCGTAGGGAAAAGTTTTACGAATTTACCTATAATCGTATTAGATTCCGACTGAACGCCTTCGAGGCAACGTCCAAGACATCGAGGTTTCGGAGACGAAGAGGGACTATTCGCCGATCTCTTCAAATAATACTGTGTCTCGGGAATATAATAGAACTGAAGCTCGTAGGGATGAAAAATGATCAAGGGGAAAGCTAGTTAATTAATAAACCACTCACCTGTTTCGAAGGCCCACAGCATGTCGCTTGATTACAAGGTTTGTCGGTTTTTGGACAGTCGAGAACGCAATCCTCCGTCGGAGTTTCCTTCACTTCGCTGTTCGAGTGATACTAAAAATGATAAACGGTCGTATTTTCAATTAATTTTCCGTGTTTCCATCGTGAATAGTTTATCGGAGATTCCGCGCATACACAAATGTCTTTTACTCAGAATTGTAAATGTCTCAGAATTGTCAATGTCAGAATTGTAAAAAAATTGTAAATATAGGAATGAATATGACGATGCGATTCACTTTATTGAACTATTCACTGAAACTATTCATTTCCGATAAAATTTCACGGGTCATCGATGCGAGTATAAATTAATGACCCGCTTCGTTAAAAAAGATGTTCGATTTCTACTAAAATACCATTTTTTAATTGTTCAGTCAATACCTTGAAAATCAGAACTTCTTCCAGTTAAAAAAAATGAAAATTCGATGTTTAACAACATTTTAGTGGTAATGCAGTAAAAAATAAAGTGAAGTTGCTATTCAATGTGGAGTGCAATTAACTTTGAAGTATTTTAATTACAGTTATTATCAATAAGTGGAATCATGCTTACTTCTATAAATTCTGGTTGTATCGTAGTCGAGTGAATGCCCTCGTTGTGGAAGAACTCTTTAACCTGCTCAGCAATCTTCATGTATTCCGATAAATTGCGACAGCGAATGTGCGCCGACGCAATAATACGATCGCCGGCCAATTGCCATACGTGAAACTCGTGCACGGCCAAAACACCGTCAACGTTCTCCAATAATCGCTGCTGAATTGCATCAACCTAAAAAAAAAAAATATTCGAAATACGAATATTTACAACACATCAAGGAGCAGCAGAGTAGAAAAAATACGATGATTATTTTGAATTGTTATTAGAATTTACCAGTAATTTGCTCAACAATTGAAAATTCTATGTTTAAGGATTTCGCGGTCACAATTTTTATTATAACTGGTTGTAAAATGTCGATGTAATGCTGAACATAGACGCAGAAACTATTCGGAAGGCTTGAGTATGTATGATACGTACAGTCCCACCAAAAGTGAGTTTTAGGGCCAATTTCGATCACTTCACGATGGGATAAAAGTCGGAAAAAAATAATGCATATAAACCATGCTGAAATTATTGATTTCGCATAATAATAATCCCAAAATGTTGTTGACGGATTGGTGAGAAAAAAAAACAATTGTTCAACTAACAATCTGTCAACCTAACTTTTTTTCTAATGAAAATGATATGTTAATTTATTTGAAAAAAAAATCTGAAAAAATTCGTATGCATTCAAATAAATTAACATATCATTTTATATATATAATTGTATACAATTATACATATACAATTGTTTTTTTACTAATTTGTTAAAAACATTTTGGAATTATTATTATGCGAAATGAATCTTTTCAGCACGTTTTATATGCATAATTTTTTTCCGATCTTTATCCGATCGGGAAGCGATCGAAATTGTCTCTGAATCTCATTTTTGGCGGGACTGTACGCACACATCCTTAATTTCTAATATCAATTTTGACCGCGAAAGCCACACGCATAAAATTTGCAATTATTAATTAAAAGATAAATTATCGGTAAAATCGATTTATACTCCTGTATTTGGTATTTTTTCCTCGTTAAGGAGGTCATCTCGTGGTTTGAAGTATTAGATTGAATTACAAACGAAAAATATGTAACAGGTTGAGAGCTGAACTTTACGATGGCTTAATGCTGGGACTCATTACCGAAATTATTTGGAAGCAATCCAATAGTAAAATCCTAAAATTTCACCCAGATTCTTATCGGTCGGTCACTTAATGAGGAATTCATACCATTTTCTACAGTATTTGGCGATCACATAGCTTCGATAATGAGGTTTTCACTTGTACAGCATGGTTCAAAATTTACAACGGTATCTTAAAAAGGGACTTTAACCGTTCTTCGCACACAGAATTATTCAGTCAAATATGACAAAATCTGGACAGTTAGACGCTTGGCAACATTTTGCAAGAAATCAAGCTTTTTTTTTTAATAGTGCAGCATTTATGCAAAATTTAATTTAGAAGAAAACCTCTACGTACTTTTATAGCCAATTGTACAAAGATTACAAATCGATTTAGTTTAGTTTAGTTTAGTTTAGTGAGGTTTTGAAAAAAAAAAAAAATTTATTTCAAAATGACCTCTTTCACCGCTATTTTTCATTAAAATTATAATAAAAACGTATTCCTCATAACTTCTACATGTATTATATGAACTTTCGGAAAAAAACATCTGATTCCTTTTTTCATACGGCCAAAATAAATCTTCAAAGTTAGGTCTCTTTTTCTGCGGCAAGAGCAGTGTTACCCCTAAATATATATTTTATGATGCTTTGTACTTTAATCTAGTTTCACTCTATGTGATGCATTCCTGTAGAGGAGAATTTTAGTATTATAAACTGAATAACAAACCTGTATGTGCGTTGGCACCGTTTGCAAGAGAATCAATGCGGATTCTTGCAACAACGGCCACACTGATCGCAGAATAAGTAACACCAATAAGAGTGACAGTGCTGGATCAATGTAGAACCTGAAGCAAAAAAATTTAGAGATATGTAAGTATGTGTACGGTTCTGTAACTAAGGTATTTATCATCACTACAGCCATTTTTGTGTTTTTTTTGCTTCATTGCGGAGTGGCAAGGGAGGATTTTCCGGGCGCGGTGCGCGGAAAAATAACTTTTCACACCGACCGCACCATAAAAATTACGGACATCATGGTTCATGTTTCTCGAACATTCCATACCAGTTTCTGTCATATAAACGTCAGAAAAACCGTAGATATATACATATATATATATAAATTTTGAAAATTTCAAAAGATGTGGAAATTTCGAAAATTTTGAAAATTTCGAATATTTTGAAAATTTCACATATTTTGAAAATTTCGAATATTTTGAAAATTTCGAATATTTTGAAAATTTCGAATATTTTAAAAATTTCGAATATTTTGAAAATTTCGAATATTTTGAAAATTTCGAATATTTTGAAAATTTCGAATATTTTAAGAATTTCGAATATTTTGAAAATTTCGAATATTTTAAGAATTTCGAATATTTTGAAAATTTCGAATATTTTGAAAATTTCGAATATTTTAAAAATTTCGAATATTTTAAGCCACTAAAGTCATTAAACCCACAAAGCCTGTTTTTACAACTGTGCTCTTTTCATTCGGTTACTTAATGTGCAAAATAATTCGAAACAGCTTAACATCATGTCTTAAGAGTTGCTCTTTTTGATAGTGCCAATAATAAATTTATTGTTTTTTTCAAATGTCTCTTTCAACAGTTCATATCTCACCTGTATTCCCAAGTGGTAAGCCAGACGATGAGAGCCGAGACAATTACGATGACGGATCCCAACGCATCGGATAAAACGTGAAGAAAGACACCGCGCATGTTCATTTGACTGGCATCGTGACTATGACCATGCGAAGCCCTTTTCTTAACCGGTGGCGGCGATGGACGATATGCCTCGTCGTTTTCGTTGTCATCTGTTCCCACCAACGTACTCAATCGGTTGTGACTTCGCGATATTCCATGTGAATGACCGTGAGCGCTCCCGTGTTCTGCAATCATTACACGGTGAGTCATACAACAATCCTTAAGTGGATGCTGGAGTAGATTTCCACAAACTACCTTGTTAATATGTTACAAATATGTTTTATATTTCATAGGATTATAATATCAACATCAGGTTGTGTCTAAAAAATAATCTTTTTCTTTATACCTCGGTCGAAAGTACGTACTTTCGGCATCAATTTCGATGCAGAAAGTCCAAGATTCGTGCATTGGTAAAACTACAGGCACGCGCGCCATATCAGAGGGAGCAAAAGTACTTTCGGCATCAATTTCGATGCAGAAAGTCCAAGATTCGTGCATTGGTAAAACTACACGCACGCCCTCTGTATCAGAGGGAGCAAAAGTACTTTCGGCATCAATTTCGATGCAGAAAGTCCAAGATTCGTGCATTGGTAAAACTACAGGCACGCACTCCATATCAGAGGGAGCAAAAGTACTTTCGGCATCAATTTCGATGCAGAAAGTCCAAGATTCGTGCATTGGTAAAACTACAGGCACGCACTCCATATCGGAGGGAGCAAAAGTACTTTCGGCATCAATTTCGATGCAGAAAGTCCAAGATTCGTGCATTGGTGAAACTACAGGCACGCCCTCTATATCAGCGGGAGCAAAAGTACTTTCGGCATCAATTTCGATGCAGAAAGTCCAAGATTCGTGCATTGGTAAAACTACAGGCACGCACTTCATATCAGAGGGAGCAAAAGTACTTTCGGCATCAATTTCGATGCAGAAAGTCCAAGATTCGTGCATTGGTAAAACTACACGCACGTCCTCTGTATCAGAGGGAGCAAAAGTACTTTCGGCATCAATTTCGATGCAGAAAGTCCAAGATTCGTGCATTGGTAAAACTACACGCACGTCCTCTGTATCAGAGGGAGCAAAAGTACTTTCGGCATGAATTTCGGTGCATTCCAAAGGGTTAAGCATTTAATAAACCTAAACAAATGTTTTTAGGTCGAAAATTATGAAGCTTCCACAGTTTAAAAAGAAATTACCAACATGTGACTCGTCCGTACATTTGATACTAGTCCGTACAATTATTTAAAAAAAAAAAAAATTTTCAATTAAAAAATGTCGGTTCAGATTTGCTGACCTCCATAGGAAGTCGTGGGAAGGTTGCAAGGACAGGATGACGTTACAGGTTCGATTTCCTCTAATCTTGGAGTTATTGGTCTTCTTTTGTGACCTGGATATTCACGAAAATGTTAACAGTGCAATCGCATGCAGACCTAAGAGGTTTAACACGCTCAATGTGCATTGTCGAACGACTTTTTAATTACCGTGAAACAGGCAGAGTCCAATGAGGTTGACGAGCAATCCAAGAGCCCCGACGATAACCAGCAAGTCAGGATCGTGAATTTTTTCAACTTCGATAAATCTCTTGCAAGCCTCGACCGTTATGCTGAAGCAAAGTGCAACGAGAAAAACTGCATTCACCAACGCGCCCAAAACTTCGGCTCTCGCCCAACCAAACGTATTTTTCGACCACTTTTTCGGTGACATCTGAAACAAAATGGTCATTCGTTCGTATTTTATAATACAGTAGAACCTCGATTTTCCGAACCATTATCCAATTAGGACCGAAATTAGTTCGGATAATCGAAATGATAGTTTTTCCGGGGCTCGAATCACAAATAACGTTTTTAAAAATGAAAACAGTTCGTATATATTGAACTTCTACATTCATATTAACGATTGCACGGAAATTCGACTACCAACTTTTTTTTTCCCTAAACAAAATGACAAATAATCTGTTTTCGGCGATTTAAAAACTTTACTGAATTTTATTACGATGAAATAGAAATTTGATAAGATATTTAAATTTTTTGATTTATTTATTTAATGGCTGTATTTTAGGACAGTTTCTTCGTTTATTCATTTATAAAAAATGAAAATGTGTATTGCCTTTTCACCAAGTTTCATAGAAATAACTTTGCAAATATGAAAAAACTATTTTTTCGAATATTCGACAATCAAAGCAACTCTGCAACTTCCATCGGATTTTCAATATTTCGTAAATCTTTTAAATTTAATTGCATTTCGTTGTAAGTTACGTAAATTAAATAAAAAAAGTCGTGTTCGGAATTTACCTAATTTTTCTTATCATATATTTTTTTGTATCAGTTTCTGAATTGAATAATTAACAAATTGAGTCACAATGGATAATAAAACTAATTCAGCGATAAAGAATAATCCTGAAGATGCTGATTATACTCAACTTATCGTTGATCGCATCTAAGATCGTGAGGTAATAGTTTTTATTCCTTTTTTGTATCATATACTCGTCAAGATATAAAAATCTCTCACTCACACAAAGTTGTACCAAATCTGAAGTATCGACGAGATAATAACGATAGTTTAGCCGAACAGCGACCTAGAAAACTCACCTTAACTGACAAAAAGGCGACTACCAGAGCCGCCACATCGGACAACATGTGAAAACTGTCCGCTATAAGTGCCATAGAGTTCGTTATGTAACCGACTATTATTTCTACGAGGAAGAAAAAAGCCGTCAGCCATAACATCGTCATTAGGCGGCATTTTTTCCCTGTGAATCTGCCCATCGTACCGAATTATATCTGGAAAAAAAACCATTAATTATTTCACAATTTCTGATTTTATGTTATAACTTAATCCTATAAACTGAATGAGCGGATTTTTTTTTCTGTTCGTTTTTAATACGAATTTTTCTATTCCAATTATAAAATATTATTGAGTAGCCAAATCTAAAAAGAATTTTAAATTCATTTACCGTGTATTCTTTAGCCTATTTACACATTATACGAAATTATATCTACACAGAAATAAATCTGTTACCAATTTCTTTTTATTAGATTTCATTTTGGCTAAAGCCTATACATTATAAGAACATTTTTTCAGTCCTTTTTTACGGGCTTTTTTCCCATTCTATTTACCCATTGTACTGAATTATATCTACACATAAAAAACTGTTACTGATTTCTTGTTATTAGATTTCATTTTGGCTGAAATCTATACATAACAAGAAAAAATTTTCAGTCCTTGTTTTACGGGCTTTTTTTTGCTAAGTATTACGAACTAATATTGAATATCTAAATCGAAAAATAAACTTTTAGTGCATTGAAAAAATGATCGAACTTTGTATTCCTTATCTCAGATTGTTTGATACTTCTTATCCAATCGAATATGAATGCAGACTGCAATCTTTTTGTTACAGGCTCAATTAATGTAATACAAAAAAACAATGCATATTAAATTGAGCAAATTGGGAGAATCTCAAAAAGATAGTGCAATTGATTTACTATTATCGGGAGCAACGATCCGCTTTCTTAAGTATCTTCTTATCTTTTTACTGATTAGGAAAACGTATCGTACTTGAGTATCGATTCTTACAATGTTGAACAACGGTTCAAAATGGTAAAAATCATCGATATTCGCGCAACGTTATATCCTCAGAAAAATAAATCATATTTTGAGAACTGTTTCTAGTTATTATATTATATAAATGAGGCGTAAAAACGATCGAAAATTTTAATGTGCTGCTATAACAAGGCATTCATTATCGATTGTTTCACTTTCCCTGATGGAAATTCATTTCTAGTTATTGTTTACCGTATCAATAACAGACCATATAAATAGTTTAGTGGAAAAAAAAGTTTCCTCGATTTTTTTTTTACAACATATCGCATAATGGATCCGGTAATTAAAATAATGTATAAACTTATTAAGGGGATTAATATTCCCTTCTTACAGTAAGTAGACCTTGCTATATATTGTATAAGCGCTATGCTAATCGCACTTTTGCAATCGCTTCACGAGTGTTGAGTGCGACAGGAATGTTTTTCATTTTAGTTTTTAAAATAAGAATTTATACGGAATGTTATCAAATTAGGAGATGTAATAAGATATGAATGTATTTCTGTTGTGAAATGCTCAATAAATTATATATTATATATTATAAATTATCAAAACTTTAGTTTGATTAATTGACTATGCTTCGCAGGTTGCATGAGAAGAAAAAAGCTGCAATGTTGACTATTGTGGTTGATGATGTGGTCGTTTGTATGTAAAGTGGCTAATGGCAATTAGCCATTAGCCACTCTGCAAAGTTGACCTTTGCCTCCCCATTATTTTTGGTTTTTCACACAAAGTTACATCTACGAGGAAATATGTTAATCGATTTTAACATACTTCCTCTATCTTGTTTATTTATTTATTTATTTATTTCAATCAATCAGGAAAAAAACCCAATTTCAAAACTTAACATACTTCCTCTATCTTATTTATTTATTTATTTATTTATTTCAATCAATCAGGAAAAAAACCCAATTTCAAAACTTAACATACTTCCTCTATCTTATTTATTTATTTATTTATTTATTTATTTATTTATTTCAATCAATCAGGAAAAAAACCCAATTCCAAAACTTGAAATTCTGACCATTCTGAACCATATTGCACATAATGAAGAAACTATGTAATAATCATCGCTAGATAGTACCGATTTCATGTATGAAATTAAGAAATATGATTTTAAAAAAATTTTGAAACTCTATAAAATCTGTACTGAAAATGAAGTACGGTACCAAGCAACAAAATACCATTAGCCAACCTTCAAAGGGCATCAACGGCCACAAAGTTTATTTGTCGTCTTGAACAATTCACTAGAAATTTTTTTTTTTAAATGCTTATCGAACTCTACTTTGAATTATATAGCTTGTTATGTATTGAATGAGGTTTTAATGTAAGATTTTTTAGAAGAAATTTGGAATTTAGAGATTTTTTTTTCCTATTAGTTTCTGCTTTTTCATACCAAATGCTTTGTTTTAATGAAATTTTTTTTTTTTTACATTTTAATGTCGGAACACTTGGAGTGATATAAATTATCAAGAAAAGTGGTTTAGATAAATCATCCAAATGTATCAATGTGTGAGTGTGTAATAAAAGTAAAAAATATATACAACTGTAACTTGTAAAATATTTGACCGTATCAGATCAAATTCAAACAACATATACAGTATTGACTAAGATTCAGTTCTAATTTTTATAAGAATTTTGAAATTTACAAAATATTGCGTACATGTTCTAGCATGAATGAAATTCCAGCTATTTCGTTTTAAAATTAAACAAAGTGATGTGATATTTGGTATTCAATTTGGATCGAACCAGTAAAGCGATTTGTTTAACATGAAATTCCAAATAAATAAATGAATCGTTTTGCTCTAATTTAGGTAAAGTTTCAACAAATTTACTGAAACTTTCCACTAAGGAAAAATAACATCCAGCGCTGCTTATAACTATTATTTATTTTTCGCATCATACATAATGAAACAATGTAATAACTTTTGAATTTTCTTTTGCTTTGTAATGATTTTACATCAAATTTCATTCCTTGATAAACCAAACGTGTAATTCTCGTAATTTTCAATTTATTCTCAACAGAAATAACTGCAAATTTGAAATTTTCAAATAAATTCACACATGGTGTCCAACAAAAGTCCCTAAAAAATGTCCATGCTATTTCCATCATTTTTCCATGATTACTATAGACGCATGTGAGAGGCAAAAGTAGTCAAAAATTAACATGAAAAAAAAACATCTTTATTATGTATTTTTAATTACATTATGAAAATGTTTTGGTAAAAGAGATAAACGCGTACATGACTGTTATAAATAAAATTTGTCAGACTGGAAAAACTAAGAACCTTCTTATCAACGAACATTATAAAAATTTCCATAATTGACCAAAAATTCCATGCTATTTCCATGATTGTTCCATAAACATAAAATTCCATGATATTTCCATGACGTCCACGATTTCAATGATCGCTGGACACCATTTCATAATAAGGATGCAAGATAGAACTTTGCACATTGCTTTGTCAATAATTTAAATCTTTCGCAAAGCATCTTCTACGAGAAAGCCAAAAATAAAACGAATAATCTATCCCATAGAGTCAACAATGCGAAAAAATAAAAATCAATAAGGAAGAAACCTGCAAATTTCCACCTCTCATAATTATTATATTTAGGCGACTGAGTCCTCTTAATGCGAGACTGTCTAGCCTGCGCATTCAAATCTCCAGCCAAAAATGAAGTAGCGTACCAAGCAACAAAGTACCATTGGCGAAGCTTCAAAGCCCATCAACCGCCACAAAAGTTAATTCATCGTCCCAAACGATTCACTAGAAATTTCTTTTCATCAAACACTCATAGGCGACTGATGAAAGAACAAAATCCTTTTACATGACCGAAGCGTATTATCGAATTAACTAATCATCGGTGCTGACCGCAGAGGCCGCGCTTGGAAACACATACATAACGAGAGAAAGAGAGAGAGAGAGAGAGAGAGAGAGAAAAATAGAGGTTTGCCTTCAAAACTGGCAATTCCAGTGAATCTCGCACGTGGAATGACATCGTTCCGCGTGAATCACAGCCAAAAGCATAAATACATCAGCGCTAAATCCTCGAGTCTAAACTAAGCGGAATTCCCAAGCGCGTCGAAAAAAAAAAAAAAAAGAAAATAAATGTATGCATCTTTCTGTCATCGTAAAATCATAGTTTTCGTTTGGACTTACCCCTCGACTTTCGTTCGCCTTTCCGTCACTTTTTCTCGGGTTCTAAAATAAAAAGCTTCCAACTTTTCTATCGAAGGTTTTCGTCGGTTCGTAAGATATCGGATTCCAAAATAACAAGAAGCATGTCACCACTCACAATTTAGCCTATCTATTTGTGTATTTACACAGAATATTAAGTATTTCTTTCATGTGGAATGAAAGAGATAAAATAAAATGTATATGAGTGACGCTCGCTTAGCCGAGCGATTTAAGAGTCACACGCGAGCGTTCGTTGCACTGGGGTTATATAGGCGAGAGAAATCCGAGCTTTAAAGACACACGCTCACTATTGAAGGACGAAGAGACGTTTCTTGTTTTGTTGCTGTTTTTTTAGGAGGAAGAACAAAAGTTAGTATGACGTTAGAAAGATCATTGATAGGCAGTGGCGCGAAGTGTACGTACTCGCGGTTCGTCGGCTTGAAGCACACTGGTTTTTATCTCTTTTCTCTGCTTCTTCTTGATGTTAGTCGTTCGACTGCCTCTTACGAGCCAATTTGGTACTTGAAAGCGTCTGCTTGTATGATAAGTTAGTACTGAGGAATAGAGACCTAGCTTATCGACTGTTGAACACTTTTGTCAGCGCAACGAGTCGGTACATCGTTAAAGGGATGCTGTAGTAGATTTTTTACCGGCTTTGGTCGGTAAAAAGGTTCGGTTTCGTACTTTACAAAATTCGGTTTTAATATATTAGAAATATGTTCGAAATTTATCCTTCCTGCGATAAATTTTCGAAATTTATGCTTCTCTCAAAAAATCTTCAAACATTCATTCTTCTTGCGATAGATCTTCTAAATTTATCCTTCTTGTGATAATCTTTCGAAAATAATTATTTTCGCGATAATTTTTCATAATTCATTTTTCCCGCGATAAATTTTCGAAATTCATCCTTCTTAAGTTGAATTCTTTAAATTCCTCCTAGCGTTAAATGATCAAAATTCTCCGTTCTTGCGATAAATTTCACAAAAAAATGTTAAAATTCTACACGCGTATTTTCCACAAAAAAGCTCATCAGATTACAGCATCTTTTGTAACTGCGTCAGCATTGCCGGTATTTTGACGTATATAATCACGCGGTGAGCGCAATGTAGACGAAGATAGTAGAGTTGGATGAAGTAATAGAGTAGACAAAGATAGTGTACGATAGTAGATATAGATGTGCGAGTTATTCCGTTTGATGAGACGAAGAGTCTCGTTGTCGTTGTCTTCACGGGAGGCGCTTTATTTTAAGACAACTTTCAATGATCCGCGATTCAATAGTGACTGTGGTATCATTGAAAGGTAAACAAGAAGGCGGTTGCGTTCGAGAATGAAAATCAGCACGTTTTATGTGCGATAATATGTCAGTTGAAAGTCGCGAGTATGTTTAACAAACTGGCGCTCAAGGTTTTGAGCGCTGTAGGTACCGTTGTACAATACGGTTGTATGACTCACTGCGCACTCGAGTATATCGGCGATTTTGTCGTGGTAAGCAATTATTATTTATCATTTTACTACATCGACAACCATACGCACTTTTGTCATTTCTATCACCTTTGAGGTTACGTCAACTATACAAACTCTGTTTTTGTCTGACGTACTCGACTTGACGCACAACGCCATCTGTTTCTTGATTTTTTTACCATCGAACATTTGTCGGTAATCTAGTTTTTTTAAATATTTTAATATCTTAAATAATAATATAAATAAATTTAATATCTTAAATAATAATAATAAATAATTAAATTATTTAAAATTCTTATCGAATCTACGAGTTTTGGTTAATAATATATCAGTTATTTGACTTGAAGTTTCAATACAATATTTGTAATATTTTAATCGACATTTGAACGTAATATTGTATTGTCTCGAATTATTTTATTGGCTTTTAAAAGTCGCAATTTTTTTCGGCATATTTGAGTTATTTGACTTAAATTTTTTTTAATGGTATATTAAAATTATTTGGCTTAAGATTTTAATGCTGCATGAAACTTTTATGTTGTCTTTGAATTTTTGTTAATTAAAAATATCAATTATCTGACTTGAAATTTCAATACAATATTCGTAATATTTGAATCGGCATTTGAACGTAATATTGTATTGATTCAAATTTTTTTTTTTTGCATTTTCAATACTCAAAATTTTTTAATGCAATATTTAAATTATTTTACTCGAAATGCATTTGAAATTTAAATAATATTCTTATTGACTTGTAATTATCTTGCAGTGCACAGGGCCTTCAATGGAACCAACAATATTTAGCAACGATATACTATTTACCGAACATATATCGCCAAGGTTTCAAACTCTGAGCAAAGGTGATATAATTATCGCGAAATGTCCCTCGAATCCTCGACAACACATATGTAAAAGAATAACAGCACTGCCCGGTGACAAAGTCCGTTACGGCTTCACAACATACGTCGTGAGTTGTTTTTTTATGTAGCGAAAGACATTAACATCGAATTTATACAAACTTCGAGATTTAAGGATGTATGATACGTACAGTCTCGCCAAAAGTGAGTTTCAGAGACAATTTCAATCACTTCCCAATGAGATTAAATTCGGCAAAAAATAATGCGTATAAAAGGTGCTGAAAAGATTGATTTCGCATAATAATAATCCCGAAATGTTATTAACAAATTGGTGAAAAAAACAATTGTTACTATGCGAAATCAATCTTTTCAACACGTTCTATGTGCATTATTTTTTTTCGATTTTTATCCCATCGGGAAGTGATCGAAATCGTGTCTGAAACTCACTTTTGGCGGGACTGTACGTATCATACATCCTTAAGAAAGTTTGTCAGTAAAATTGAAAATGCACAAAAAATCTGAAATAATTACCGCGTTTCAAATAATTCATAACAAACTCGCATGAATTTTTTGGGAATTTTCGTCTACATCGTTTACACAAAATTAATTTTTTTATGCATGCATTTTAACATGGGCTCTTATGGCATATTTACAAATAAATAAATAAAAATAATAATTAAAAAAAATTTTACCTCGTTGAATTTTTAAGTATTTGGTGGAATTAATTCTTTTTTTTTTCGATGTAAAAAATTTTTTCAATCTTTTTCAATTCGTAAATATGCCATAAGAGCCCATGTTAAAATGTATGCATAAAAAAATTAATTTTGTGTAAACGATGTAGACGAAAATTTTCAAAAAATTCATGTGAGTTTGTTATGAATTATTAAAAACGCGGTAATTGTTTTAGATTCTTCTGTGCATTTTCAATTTTACTGACGAACCTTCTTAAATACATAAAACGAGGAATGAATATACAATCGATTGGATTTCGAATATGATAGATTCTTACGATCTGAATGATTTAACAGGTGCCTCCTGGTCACGTTTGGCTGGAAGGCGACAATAGTAGCAATTCCGCCGACTCCCGGATCTACGGAGCAGTACCACAAGGTCTTTTGCGTGGTCGCGCCTTGTGCAAAGTGTGGCCACCGACCGATATATCGCTACTAACTCCAAAACACATCGAGCACGACTAATTTCCTTACAACTCTATATTATATTTATTTCTATTAAATAGATTGAATCTGTCTGAATTTTTTCACTACGTTTGTCCTTTATTATCTCGTTTAGCACTTTAGTTAGTCGTACCGAAGAATTCATAGCGCGAAAAAAAAAATATATATATATGAAAACAAAAATCGTATAGAAGTACCGTTTGTGGCCACTTTAGTACCGTTTGTGGCCATCAACTTGATCCATTTGTGGCCATCAACTTGATCCATTTGTGGATCTATCGCATGCAAATTAATGACTATGCTGGCCACAAATGGTGTAAACGGCTTTCAACATAATTTATTAAACAATAAGGCATTTTAAGCACTGAATATTTAATGTAAAATTTGTTCTGATTATTGTAGAATAAATTCATTCAGTTATTTCTATAGATTAAAGTAATGGTGAATCGATCTATACATTTTTTCTGTGGCCACTAATGGTACAGTGGCCACAAATGGTACATTTACCCTATCCTTTTTTGCTTCACAGCCTCTTTCATATCCATGCATTTTGTGCTCATGAAGAAAGCTTTTTTTTTTCTATCAAGATTTCAAGCTAAGATTTTTCTTACAGTGAAGATAGCACATATGATGGAATGGGTCCATTACAAGAGTAGAGTGATAATTATGATTCACCGAATTTCAAAAATGGTTTCGGAAATTTTTAGGAACTTTTTTTGTAGTCCTAAAAAATACCCTCACAATAAAAATATGCGGTATTCTTTAAAGGCTTTCTTTTTTAATTAAAAAGATTTCAGTCAAAGAATCTATCACAACGTACCACACAAAATAGATGAGCGAAAAATATATTTATGTAATTATCCATTTACTCGAACATCTTTTTCTATTTATTGTAATTCAATCAAAAATTCGGTAAAGTAGAACGCAGTAATTATTTTAGATTTTTGTGTGCATTTTTTATTTTACTGACGAACCTCCTCAAAACGACTTGCTCAAAATTCCAAGGCCAACTTAAAAACTTATAAATTTTTAAAACGAAAGGACTCGCTCAAGATTTCATGGCCAACTTGTAACGACTCATCGAAAATTCCATGGCCAACTTAAAAACTTATAAATTTATTGAAATTTTAGAATTGTTATAAATCTTAGAAGTTCTAGAAAAATTAAAATTTGTAACATACAGACACACAAACGTTTTCGGCCACTTTCTTTCATAACAAGTATAGATGATGTGAGAGAAACATTGGGGTTTCCCCATTGAAGCAAAATTGAAAAAAATACCGAGCGGCAACCTCCGCAAACACTGCTTGATGGCGCTGTGTAGGGACTTTGACCATCAGCAACATACAGACACACAAACGTTTTCGGCTACTTCCTTTCATAATAACGATAGATGATTTGAGAGAAACATTGGGGTTTCCCCATTGAAGCAAAATTGAAAAAAATACCGAGCGGCAACCCCCGCAAACACCGCTTGATGGCGCTGTGTAAGGACTTTGACCATCAGCGCCAGAAACCGCGGGTGACGAGTCCCGAAAGCTCCATCGTTAGCACGGGTGCCGAAGAGAGAGAGAGAGAGAGAGAAGGCGCCAGAGTCTCTCGTAGCAATCGGAGGCGTTTTCCTCCGATAAACGTGAGAGACAAATAAACGAAATTTCTAAACAAATGAACTCAAAATCGTTTCAAAATCAAGCCGACGATAAAGCAGAAAAATCGTAACAGTTTTTACCGACCGTTAGTCGACAATTAAGAATCTCCGAACGTCGCGTGCTAGTGATGATTGTTTGGAGATCAAGATAAGCATCGTAACCATCGTAACCGGACGGAAAATCAAAAAGGTACACAAATCTCTCCCCACTTACGTCTTTTTTTTTTTTTTTTTCTACAGTTCATTTTCACTTGCGAATACACATTATTCAATTCAACTAGTGATATTTACGTAATGCATTTCGCGCACGCGGCCTTGACAAACTGTCACACCGAGTTTCGCACTTGAACCTTTTTTTGTAACTTGCACTTTGTTTCTCTTTGACGAATGTAACATTCATTGACACGATAAGTGCTCGAGTTTTATCGCGCGTCGAGTATTTGGGAATTCAAAAGGATCCGAATGACCTAGTGTTGATTCTAATTTTGTATGGTGCACTTTTGGGCGTGTGTATGTATATATATGTATGTATATATGTATTATGTGTAAATTGAGATGAGAATGAATGGAATTCCAAGGGTTAATTCTATTCCACGGGTCATTTCTGTAAAGGATAAGATTTTTTTTTTAGTTTTGTGTATTATTGCTTAAGGTTCTTTTTTACATGAATTAGTACAGAAATGTACTGCGATAGGATGACTTTTTTATCTGTGTTTATTTTGCAGATCTGATTTTTTTCAAGTTTGCGTATTATTGCAAAAGGTTTTTTTTTTTTCACATGAATAAGTACGGAAATGTACTGCGATAGGATGACTTTTTTATCTGTGTTTATTTTGCAGATCTGATTTTTTTCAAGTTTGCGTATTATTGCAAAAGGTTTTTTTTTTCACATGAATAAGTACGGAAATGTACTGCGATAGAATGACTATTTTATCTGTGTTTGTTTTGCAGATCTGATTTTTTTCAAGTTTGCGTATTATTGCAAAAGGTTTTTTTTTTCGCATGAATAAGTACAGAAATTTACTGCGATAGGATGACTATTTTATCTGCGTTTATTTTGCAGATCTGATTTTTTTCAAGTTTGCGTATTATTGCAAAAGGTTTTTTTTTTTACATGAATAAGTACAGAAATTTACTGCGATAGAATGACTATTTTATCTGTGTTTATTTTGCAGATCTGATTTTTTTCAAGTTTGCGTATTATTGCAAAAGGGTTTTTTTTTTTACATGAATAAGTACGGGAATGTACTGCGATAGGATGACTTTTTTATCTGTGTTTGTTTTGCAGATCTGATTTTTTTCAAGTTTGCGTATTATTGCAAAAGGTTTTTTTTTTTACATGAATAAGTACAGAAATTTACTGCGATGGGACGACTATTTTATCTGTGTTTATTTTGCAGATCTGATTTTTTTCAAGTTTGCGTATTATTGCGAAAGGTTTTTTTTTTTTTGAATGAATAAGTACGGAAATGTACTGCGACAGGATGACTTTTTTATCTGTGTTTATTTTGCAGATCTGATTTTTTTCAAGTTTGCGTATTATTGCAAAAGGTTTTTTTTTTTACATGAATAAGTACAGAAATTTACTGCGATAGGATGACTTTTTTATCTGTGTTTATTTTGCATATCTGATTAAACGAGTTGTGTGGGATTTATAAAAATTGTTATAAAATCTGAGCCATTTACTTTTGTTATTTAATTCAGCTTTGAAAATTTGGCATATCTTTTAACGAAGTTGAAAGAAGAATGAAAGCAGTCTTTTCTAACACTGTTAAAAAAGAATGGAAGTTTTTATGCATAAAATTGCAAATTTAATTTAATCACAATCGTGATACAAAATTTATGTAAATTTTCGATGCAATTACGGCAGATTATGAAAAGTAATGTATTTTTATATCAAATTTAATCTAAATTATTGAAATTACTATACCATATTTGAATTGTATATTTGACTTGTATAGAAAATTTATTATACCAGTTTGTGCATAAAAATTTCCTGTACCGACACATTATATTTCAAGTAGATTTTTTTTACAATATATGTTGAATAGCGGTTTTGGTAATTTGCAAAAATTAAACAAAATAAGATAAAAATGAAAACCTAATGAATATTGAAAATAATTTAATGTAACAGTTGAGTTATTTAAAAAAGGTACTTACAAAATTTAATTCAGTGATAATATAAAACTTGGAAGCATATGTCGTATATTAATTTTTAAATGCACTTGTCATTAACAGATACTCAATCTCACCATATACCAAACCAAATACGATACCAAATCTCACTGTGATCTCCGCGTTAATTAGTTAATTTTTATAATAAAAATATATTTTATATTTTCAGGAATAATGCTAAGCAGTATAGCAAAACACATTCTCCACTGCTGTCTGCTAGCGATCGTAGTACTGATATTCGAGTACGCAGGTGGAGTATTTCGATGGGATTCGGAGCCAAAGAAAGATTTCGATCCATGGACAAAATACGGTTTTATCGGTGCGGCAACGCTCTACGTATTGAGGTTGCTAACTTTTCTCTCCTTTCCACAAGTTCTCTTCAACTTCGTTGGTCTCACGATATACAACGCATTTCCCGACAAAGTTGAGCTTAAGGGTTCGCCTCTTTTGGCGCCCTTTATATGCATTCGCGTCGTCACTCGAGGCGATTATCCGCAATTAGTTAAAACAAACGTAACGAGAAATTTAAACAAATGTACGGAGGCCGGATTGGAAAACTTCCAGATCGAAGTTGTGAGCGACAAACCCATCGGTTTGATGTCCCATCGACGAATTCGCGAGGTCGTCGTACCAGCGAATTACCGAACAAGCAGCGGAGCTCTTTTTAAAGCTCGCGCACTTCAGTATTGTTTGGAGTATTCGGTTAACGAGCTCGCCGATCACGATTGGATTGTTCATCTCGACGAGGAAACTTTACTTACGGAAAATTCCATTCGTGGAATAATCAATTTTGTACTCGATGGTAAACACCAGTTTGGTCAAGGCCTCATCACATACGCCAACGAAGACGTCGTCAATTGGATTACCACTCTCGCGGATAGCTTTCGCGTTTCCGATGATATGGGAAAACTCAGATTACAATTTACCATGTTTCACAAACCGTTGTTCAGTATGAAGGGTTCATACGTCGTCACTCAGGTACAGATTACTTTCCATCTTCAGCAGAATGCTCATTTATCTACTTTTAAGGTAGTTCTTGCGTCTGGTTTTAATGTAGCGGGTGGGAGTCGAAATAGCGAATGGCTAAAAGAGCGAATTTAAAAATGAAGAACGTCTAAATGTAGAATCTTCTTTAGGGTGGGTAAAAAAAATTAATTAATTTTTTTTTTCAACTCTGACACACGAAAACTAGTTGCTGAGTATCTCTAGAAAGTACTCATCAAGTATGAGCTCTTGATATTAATGGAAAGATTATGCTCATCATCGATTTGCATTTTCAATTTGGTCTCATATGAAAATGGTTATATCTTATCACCAACAGACTATAAAAGCAGTACCATCGTTTCTATTTATAGAGAATTGAACGCTCTACAAAAATGGTGTCTTATACTTTTTTAGAAAATCTAACCATTCAAAAGATATTCAAGGTCAACCGTTGAAGAATTTGAAGAAAAATAAATTTTTGTTTTGAATTTTGTAACTTACTGAAAAATAATTATTGGCAATTGAGGTTTTATTCGTTCTATAGGAAATTACACGCTCTATTAAAAAAGTCTGTAGTGGTTTATCGATTACTCTAACCGTTTAGAAGATATTCGCATTGGAATAGCAATGCATTCTGCTATTCATAGTTTTTTAACGATTATTTTCAATTAACGCCATTTTTATCATTTGCTATTTCGATTGCATTTTAATAAGATTGAGTTCAAAATAACGAATGACTGAAATAGCGAATTCCATGATGATAACCATTCCAGATTCAGACGTTCCTAATTTCGAAATTCGCTATTTTAACCATTCACTGTTTTTATCATTCGCTTTTTTAATCCCCACTTTGCTATTGTAAAAAAGGTTGGATGTCAAAAAAGCGAATTTGGAAGTAATTAACGTCGCAATCTAGAATCGCCATCATAATAAAATTCGTCATTCTACCCATTCGTTATTTTTATTCGATAGAATTCTAGATTCGGACGTTCATAATTTTGGAAATCGCTATTTTAGCCGATCGCTATTCTGATGATTCGTTATTTCAACCACCATCCGTTAAAAATTTAGCGCTCTAATTTCATGTAAAAATGTCTTACAATTTAGAGGAATGCAGTCTAGAAAAAAAATTCTGTGATAGGCTTTCAAAATTGAAACCCTTATCAATTGACCTGAAATTCTACACCAAAGTAGAACAGTTATGCTCCTTTATTTGTGATGAGTACTTTTATCAAATTATCATTAACTCAAGAATTTTTGCGATGCTCTGAGAAAGCGTCCTGCTCCAGATCTCAAGTGTTACACTTTCTCAGAGTCTGACAGTATCTTTCCCAGATTAGAGCAACTCTTTTCTTGTCTCTCGCGCAACTTCTTCCGAGATTCATTCTACGCAGCGATTGTGACAATTATGTTGATTGCTTTATCAAAAATAAATCTCGAAACGCATAAAATTGCAACATCAGACGTTCAAGTGAAAAGACGTCATTCATATTAGTAAACATCAGCAATTTTTTCTGATTCACGTTCCAAAGATTCACTATAATTATTGCAAAATTTAAACAATCCCACGACACGTAATATTCTGAATCCTTTGAATTGCACGATGTATAAAAAATTCTCCAACATTTACATACTATTAGCACATTATTATTGAAAATATATTCACTACCACATTTACACTTGCACATAAACTGTAGCACTTTTTGAAATCACTTATTCCACGGCTATTAAAACGTAGAACACGAATCAGTGATAATCTCACGAAAAATGTTTACACTTGGAATTTGATGCACTAATCAATAAAGTAGGAGAACTGTCGATTTAGTGCGCGACGTTCGCCGCACTGTTATAAGTAAAGACATTCCGATATTTTGTGATTTAACTAGAAACCCCGATTTTCGAGTTGTCCCCTTCTATTCATTGCGTTAATAGATATTGATAACGCGTTCCAATTTCATACTGGTCATCGTTGCGAACTGTAGCATCTGCAAACATGTTTAGATAAGTTCATAGTCCGTACAGTAATAATCGATTGTGCATTACCGGAGATAAGATAACGTTATTGATATTATACCTCATAATATTTGATTTTCTTATCTTATTTACTTATCGAGGGAGCAACGAGCCAATAATACTATTTAATCGACGCGCGTAGAACGTGCATCATTAAAAATTAATCAAGTTTCGTTGTTTTCTTGTCTGAATTTCCATGAAAGATTATAGAAATTGGAAAACATTCAATTCTACCAAAAGTGGCTGAATGAAGAACAAATTCTTATAGTTCTCAAATGACTCGAAATGGAGCATTACAATCTCAGAGATAAGCAGTAATTTTGATTTAAAACATCTTATTTATCTTATGACATTCGACGTGACACTTTAATAAAAAAAAATATTTTCGCACAGAAAAAAAATCCATGCATACAAACACTTTTCTGAACCATTTTTCTCGACGTTTCAGACCATTTTAAGTGTCCTGACATAAAAATCTGGAATTCCAACAAAAAAATCTTATTAAAACAAAGTTTTTCCTACGAGAAAGGAAAAAGCGAGGAAGGATAAATAATGATAATCCTGTTGTTTTGCTTAGATGGTAGCCGAGCGCCAAGTATCTTTTGACAACGGATTGGACGGTTCCGTTGCGGAGGATTGTTTTTTCGCGATGAAAGCCTTCACCGAGGGTTACACTTTCAACTTCATCGAGGGCGAAATGTGGGAAAAGTCGCCGTTCACTCTGTGGGATTTTGTGCAGCAGCGAAAGCGTTGGCTTCAAGGAATTCTTCTGGTTGTACATTCGAAGGCGATACCACTGAAGAAAAAATTGTTGCTCGGTATTTCGTGTTATTCGTGGGTGACTTTGCCACTCTCGACGTCCAACATTGTCCTCGCTGGGCTTTGTCCCATCACTTGTCCTCCAGTTATAGACTTTCTGTGCGCCTTCATCGGCGCAGTTAGCATCTACATGTACATATTTGGTGTCGTTAAATCTTTCTCGCTCTATCGTTTCGGTTTCGGAAGATATATGCTCTGTATTTGTGGCGCACTCGCCACGATACCATTTAATTTAATTATCGAAAATGTCGCTGTTATTTGGGGCCTTTTTGGCAAGAAACACAAATTTTACGTTGTCAGCAAGGAGTACAAAACACCGATCACAGTTTAAACCCCAAGAGTATTCAACCTTTGAAATTACGGCGTCAAAGTCGTTATCTGTGCACTGTAAAAAATGTTCGGAAAATCAATATATCCGTTTTTTTCGCAGTTTTTACGTATAAAGTTGTATATTTTATTTAATGTGCAGCCACGTAGTAACATTTCAGTACTTTTGTATTAAACATTATTTTCCTAAAGTGTTTAATATACCGTATATTAATTTTACATCATATTTTTTAAATATATTATACCGCTTTATGCATAAAAACTTTGGAGAAAATGTTACGTTCATTTTCATAATTAAATTTGTTTGCAGTGTGAGCGATAACTCGAGTTTACAATCGACTTGTGCACTTGAATAGTACCTTCAATTACAAAAGTGTAACGCTTACAATCGAACAAAATTTTCTGATCGTTAGTCGATCTATTAATCATCGGAACTGTTGAGAGAATATTTGGAAAATTAATATAAATGTAACGGAAGATTTTGCCAAAAAAAATTGTATATGACGATTAATATACAAAGTATATTAAGCAGAACTTTTAAACGTATTTGTTTGACTGTACATCAATATTACATACTTTCTATTGAATTTAGTGTACGTATCTTTGGCATCCAAACTTACTATACAAATATATTGATTTTTATAGAAACATTTTTTACAGTGATGAGGATATTTTCTGCCAATTCAGATATTTTTCATCTGTCTAAAATAATTTATGTCATCGAAGAAATATCTCAGAGGTTCAAAACTGAATTCACAGAGGATATCTCATCTATTAAAGTAAATTATTGATTAACTCATTATCATTATTCTCCGAATTAAAGGGCCCTTTTTGAGCTTAAGCTGTTGTAGTTTATGTAGTTTTTACGTTAACCGGACGAAATGAATCTGAGAATTTAAGAACTAGCTTATTGATATTTTAAGAAAAAAATACAATCGGGAAAAAATAATGACCTTGCGTCCATGTAAAAAATCGAATTTCCTTAAAAAATTTCTACAAAGAACCGAAAATCTTCAACCAATGTGATTTTATGGTTAAAAATTTTAAAAAGTTCCTGCATAAAAATAACATACTAGTCTGATGCACCGAAAATTAATTTTAAAAAATGAAATTTTCTCAAATATGTTGACAAAGTAGTACTAAAATCTTCAACCTATTTGGTTTTATTGTTTTAAAATTTCAAAAAAGTTCCTGAATAAAAGTAACACGCTTGATCACGGAAAAGGGTTCTTTAAATCGATTGACCGCCACGAAAAATTGTTACGTCCGTAATCGAAATTTTTTTTGGAAATAATTGATAAATTGATTACTTAATGAAATACGGAAAATGTAGCATGCGCGGAAATATCAAATTTCGTTTCAAGATTTTTATATTTTTCTTTTATGGTGAGAAATTTGAGAATATATTATTGAGAACCGTTGCGATTGAAAGAATATTTAACAGAAAAAAACATGAGATGTAATTACGATTTCTAGACGTAAGTGCAACAAATCAAATGGACGCAATCTCCGTAGATACAATATTTTAGGATATTTGGCGGAGCCGGTCACCTAAAAAAAGGCATAAGAAAAAAATTCTGTGGACGGTATCCTACTTTCAAAAAATCTTACATCTAAACTTCATCGAGCATAATAATCCTGCAATTTTGTAGAAACATAAATCTGAATTATGTAAGATAAAAAGTGAAATTTTTATCTCGTCACTTTCAGATCGATTTAGCCCATAATTTTATCTAGGCTTAGTCAAGTACGCAAAAAAATGTTGTTTTTTTTATTGCATTTTTTTTTAAATATATTTTTAAAGTGACATATCGAATGCCATAATTTAAAAATCTGAGAAAATTCTGAAAAATATTTTGTTTAATAACAGAATTATCTAGCTTATAGCCAAAGTGGGAAAGATTTTTCTTCTAACAATTTTTAAGCTTTTTTTTTTGTTTAAAAAATTATTGAAAAATATAAAAAATAATGAATTTACTACAGGCGATTGTTTAAGTTTTTATTTATGTAAAACCGCATTTTTTCTAGTGTGGAGCGCTATAACCTCCTTAAATAAGTAGATAAATCTTTTTCTATTAAAAAATAATTAAATCATCGTTTGCCTACTAGAATGCCCGCTTAAACGAATAAAATGAAACATCGAACACTAAAATGTGTTGACTGTTTTGCTCTGAAAACTCCGACAAGTTAGAAATTTTACTTTTTACTTTAAAATATTCTGGCGCACTGCCTTTAAAAACTGCAGAATTATGATGGTTGACATCTATTTAATGAGGTGTAAATGTAAGATTTTTTTAACGAAGAATTAGTACATTTCTTCTCTAATGATTTTTATTAGGTGACTGATTTCACTTAACAATCATTAAATAGATCCTCGTGCAGTTTATCGAGCGATCTGTCGAAGAATCTCGTTCACTCGAACAGCGCAAAGCAATAAAATGAGCGGATGCTCGTTTAGCTGCGCTTGCGAACTTGGTAATAAGAAAAAAACGCCTTCTGGTACGATTACAAGGTCTCTAGTCACGAGATAATGGAGAGAAATGTCGATAAAAATTTCGGTCAGATTTTTCCCAGCAATTTTAGAACAATAAGCTTTTTTTCGAACAATCCATCAATTTTCGTTCTTCCGTATGATCGTTTTATTTTTTTTAGTTCCTATACGTTTTTTTGGATGTCTTTTACTTTATGGCAACCAAAAAAGTAAAATCGATTTTTCTGGTTATTGAATTGAAAAGGAAAACAGTTTTCTTATGTGACCTTTTTGAGCTATTTTAGGTGATTAGAAAAATAGATTTTTACTGATTTTGGATGCAACACTTTTCGATATTCAAGCATCGACACTTTTTTTTGTACCATGCGAGGTTTTTTTTGTACTTTAAGCATTATCTTTACCAAAGCTCTAGTGTACATATGTATTTTACATATTATGTTCTGTAAAAATGCATCGAACGATGCAATTTAACTGTTTTTATTTGCGGCACAAATTTAACGCGCGACTCTCGAATTCCCTAGAGAATTTAGAGACACCACAACAAAATAATGTCTTTTTTATACATGCGAGAGGCTTTTTTTTGTAACGAAGATACAGCAGATAAAAAAATAAGAGCTGCGTTTCCAGCTCATTTATACATCAACCAACGTTCGTACGAATCTCGTAACTTTTTGTACAATTTATTTAACTTTTATATATCGGATTATCCAGCGTTTCCAGTCGTGATTGTCAGCACACATGTGAGAAAATTCTTCACGATTCGCGCAGGCTCTCGATGTTTTGCGGTACATTTGTCCACCGGAAGAAGAATGAAACGCGTGTATCCGGTTTCTCATGGTGGCCACTGAAAAACTGAAAAAAAAACCTGGAATTCCTGATTTATACTTTAGCTTTTTAACTAAAATGAAATGTACACCATTGATATGACTAACCAATATGTAACCAAAACATAATCATGATAGTTAAAAACTTGCAGTCGAAAAAAAATTGATGAAGCTTAAAGATTAAACGCTCATAAAATACGTTTCCAATATTCTCCAAACTTTTTCAGAATTCCGCGTTGAAAGTTAAAGAGTTCCTTCAATCATCTTTGGAATTCGTAATTTTTATTTAATAATGGTAGAAGTACTTGGATTTTTTCAAAAATTATTATAGCATTTTAATTTTATTTGAAAAATGTACTGAACTTCAAAATGTATATGTTTTTGTATCATTTTTCAACTATTTTAATACAGAAAAGTGTCCAGCACTTGTGATCAACTTCAAATTTATACGTTTTTTTTCCAGTGAGCGAAAAAATAATTGTTATCGGAGTTTCGGTTTTTCGCGAAGAATTTTTCTCTAAATCACCATTAATTTTTTTGTACAATAGAAAATTCCTGATTTCACTTTTTGCTTGATGGTGGCCACCATGTTTTTCGTTCGCGATGTACATTGAAAGTATTAAGCTGACAAGGCTGTGGCTAGAATATTTTAGCGGAGATCCTTTAGATTAATATTAATCGTAAAAACCGCACCAATAGGTATCGCTACTTAAAAGAATTTTCTGATAGTACGTAACAATTTTTAAATTACACGACTAAAGTGCTAATGACGAAGATGACGTAGACGGCCAGACGATGATTGTCTAAATTCCAAGTCCCGCTTGCCCGAATATTTTTCGGATTGCGAAAAGTGTGTTAATAAAAAAAACAATATATATATATATATATATATATATATATATATATATATCA
Organism: Tromatobia lineatoria; assembly: GCA_949699805.1. NCBI lineage: Eukaryota > Metazoa > Arthropoda > Insecta > Hymenoptera > Ichneumonidae > Tromatobia > Tromatobia lineatoria. The sequence continues at coordinate 6,907,412 of OX453054.1, forward strand.
AAACGATGAGTTAAACCACCTGAAACTTTTGAACATCACTTTTATTCATCTCTCCTTGTGAACCCAAATTCCATACAGCTAATGCAGCAGTCGAAGATTATTTTTCGATATTTTTCGATCGTACGGAATTCTATTCATATCTTTTTTTTTATTTTGACAAGCATCAGAAAAAGTCACAGATTAATAACCATTCTTTGCTGTTACTTGTTCGCAAGAATTCGTACTTTTATAATACAGCGATTTAAATAAAAATGAATAAATAAAAATAATAAAAATAAATTTGTGGTATAAAAATTAAGAATTTGTGATCTGGGTTTGCAATAATTGAGTCCGTTGGGAAATCTTTCCAAAATATATTTTCGTTTCATCATCGTCCTTAGAGTAAATACGCTTTACACTGATTTGTACAAATGAAAATTCCATTCATTTCAAAAAGTGATATTTACTCCTTAATGAAATCAGAAGATTAACAAAAATTTAATATACATCACAGATGATATTATTCTATCGACAAGTAATTCTTTACTTTCGAGGTAAATTAACAAGCAGGTAATTCCACAGGAACATAAACATTAACAAAGTGTACCTTTCAATATGATCATAGTTAGAAAACTATTATTTTTGTTTCGGTCTTTTCGAAGACCGATTTGTTCGGAATTTCGGCATCGCATTGGCAATTTGTTTTTTTTTTGTTTTCAGACAAGTTGTAAGAATCTTGTTGAAGAATTGAAAAGCCCCTTTTCATTGTATTTATTATCAAAGTCGATTAAAACAAGGATTTTTATATTGTTAATAAAAATCGTAATAATTCCCATTTTCGGAAGACAAAAAAACGGCTTAAGCTCATAAAATATATCTGAAATTGAGGCATTGTTAACCAGTCTGCTATTGATTGGATTTCAATAAGAACGTCAATAAAATCGTCATTGAAAATATCAAAATTCGGTAAAGAAATTCTGTCTACTTAAGTTTGTCCTCATTTTAAGTATTCCATAAAGAAAAATGGTTTTAAACATAGTTCCAAAAATAAAACTATTTCCTCACAATAATAACATTGCATGACATTAATCGTCGCCGCGATTAAGTGCATTTCACTTTAAAATAATACATTCTTTTTCATCATTGGCTCATGAAATATGGTTTTCAGTTAGAGAAATGATTTTGCTTTAGAAGATCACAAAAAGCTTTGTTTCGAGGATTTTTTTTGGAAGAAAAAAAAATCCGCTTAGCCTATTAGATTTTGGGTGATATTTCCTTACGTATTTGAAATGTAAAAATCATTTTTTTAAAGTAGATACAATTTACAATTACGATTTAGTTTACAATTAGCGGGAAAGTTGCAATTCGTCTGAATGGCAATTCTTATCTGAAACAAAAAAAAAACAGAGAATTTCCAATACTAAAATCACATATATTTTTATTGGGTGAACTAAGCAAATTGCTAGAAAGTATTTTTTAAATAACTTTTACTCCATGTTAAAGTGATTTTTGATGTTAAAAACACTTTTTTTTTACTCGAAAAGAGTTATAATGTTATAATTATTTCCACTTTGTCTTGATTTATCCAGAAAAAAGTATATAATATTTGGAAACTCTTTCACTATTTTTGTTTCAGACAAGAATTAAGAACTGCATTTCTCATTGCTCTGCAGTTTATTATTGTATCTACTTTTTAAAAAAAGCATGTACAGTTAAAATACATAAAAAATGTAAACCCCAAAATACGCTAAGTTGTTTGTTTCCCTTGAAAAAAAAGACTCGGAAAAAAAAGGTTTTTGGGTCTTTTAAAGAACGATCCCGCCTCAATTTTGGTTGAATAAATTTCTTTTTACAAGCCATAAAAAGTGTCTCGTTGTATATACATTTTGATTGGCATTCGAATAACAAATGCAAAAAATTGGAAATACCCTCTAAAAAAAAGAAATATTTGAAATTAGTCATGATGTTCAACATATTATAACAGACCATCATTTCAGCAACAGAAATTCTTTCAACAGCCAAGAAGAATCTTCCTCAAGGCTAAAATAACTTTTTAAGTTTTGGAGGAATTAACTTTGTTCGGAAGAGAAGCGCTATCTTTGCTGTTGAAGTAACTTTCGGATTCTTCGTGAGGATCATCGTCGTCTTCAACATCCGTACATTCATCGAGAATCACGTCGTCGTCGTATTCCTCCTCCTCCTCCTCTTTGCAATATTCCAAATCTTCTTCGTCGTCATACTCGTCACTGTCTGAGAATTGTATGATTTCCCGTTCCTCGGTATTCACGACAGCTTTTAACATCTGAAGTTCTTCCAAATTCTGAATTTTACAGAAAATAGCATTATTCTTTGGTATAACATAACTCTAGATTTTTTTAGAAATCGTTTTACTGGCTTAAAAAATACTTTAGCTTCATGAAAACGAAGCTAAATGCTTCGCTGCATTTTTCTCGAAACTACTTTTTTCAAACTGAGAAGACGGATTACTTAACCACCGTTGCATGGATCGGTTCGAAATTTCAGCATTAGCTTTAAAACTCTATTGTCTATGAAAGTACGTAGCTTTTTTAAAAAATTAAGTGTAATCTTTTTTTATTAACAATTTACTGCTTTTTTGTTGCAGAAAATCGATTTTTTTCTGTTCAAAAGTGCATCTATCTACAAAACTGGGTTAAAAAAAACCTTTCCGTACTTCTATAGGCGATTGTATATGGATCATGAGTTTTTTTTGGTTTTTATATCCATAACACCTTACAAATATAATGATAACATAACAAATTATGACGATACTGATTTCATGTCTTAAGTTTGACTTTGCTATCTTATGGTTTGTTAAGGTTAATACAAGAACATCATTTTTGGAGAAGTTCAAATTCTGACGAATTTTAACCATATTAAAAAATAGAGCTGCAAAGTGAAATTTTGCACATTACGTCCCCATTGATTTAAAATTTTTTACAAAGCTTTCTCTATGACGAAGCCAAAATTGATCAACATACGTCCTCATATTAGCTTTGTAAAAAAAAAAAACCAAATATAATAAGGAAGTACTTTGCAAAGTTAAACTTTATATGCGTCGATTCTGTTGAAATAATAAAAATAAATTACCTCGAGTGTCGTTGAAGAGTTTCTAGATATCGTTGGATGATGCTTCAAGGATTTCCGAATTCTCGCTTCCTTGGGACTGTAGAAATAGTCTGGATACCTTTCCTTGTGATCCTCATCGGCTTTTTTCGCTAATTTGTAGTAAGTCTCTTTCGATTTGATGCTCAGGCCCTTCCACATAATACCGAGCCGCACGGAAATCTTTTTGTTCGTTTCTTCTGTAAATATAATTTATCGATTTGATTAACTTACGTAATTAGCTTCGTTATGAAGGATTCTGAATAATTGAATAAATGGATAATTTGGTTTAGTAAAATCATTCAATTTCCTTATAATGAATATAATCCTTATCGTAAAACATATAGAAAAACTCTAACTTGTTTTTTTAAACTTCTGTGCTTGAATATTCAAAATGATCCAGAACGTTAAACAATATACATTCGAAAAAAAGTACATGTAAATGAGAGATATTTACTTGGATATTCGATTGCGAGTTTTCTTCTCCATTCATTAGCGAATATCATGAAAGCGTTTGGAGGCCTTGGAATTTTCCGTAAATTCTTCTCGTTTTCCTTTATCAGCAGTGATTCTTGAGGATTTTTTGTCTGTATTTTTACCCTCATCTTTTTCACCTGTAAGATTAACGATTCGTCGTTCGAACGATCATTAAATTTAAATCAATCTTAATCACTAAGATTATTTATGCGGGCAAACATTGTTTTTTTCGTACCGTGATTTCTTCGACCTCTGTGGAAGTTTCTGTATTTTCAGTCCGTGTGCTTGATGAATTTCTCGTTTTCATTCGGCTTTTCACGACGGCATTATCGGGTTCCAATAAAACTGTTCCGTTACTCGCGAAAACTGTTTCTTTCGCCAATTCGTTCTGGCAAACAAAAAAAAAATCGATTTATTGGAATAACATTCTTATAGATGTGTTTCCTCGAAAGCGGCTCTGTGTTTAGCCGAAATCCAGATTCAAAAGATAATCCGACAAATACCCCTCGACCTCCAAAATTAATCTTATTGTTACTCTAGTTTCCCTGCTCAATAATGATCGGGATAAGTTTCGCACAAAAAATTTCTCATGCTGCGCATTCGGGATTTTTATTTGCGAAGCTTTCCCCTCTCGTTACACGATATACAACTATGAGAATCACCATCCATAATAATCAATAGATGCAAAAAACATTGTCTAAATTAAATAATAAATTTAGCACTCTTTTGATTAGTGTGCAAGCGAGATATCTGTAATTTGACGAACACTATCAGTACAAAGCTATTGTTATTTAGGATTATTTATTCAGCATTATTTATTTATTTATTTATTTAACATTATTTATTTATTCATTTATTTAGCATTACGTCACCGGACGGGGAATTAAATTGCGCTTGCGGTGACATATTAATTTGTTCTAAATGTTTCGGATTTCTCCATACTATTGTTTACAGTATTTATTATCGGTTGAGTGGTTTTCACCTCGACTGAATACAAAGCTAGTCAAAAAATTATTTAAATATATAAATTATCAGTAAAAAAATTTTTTTGAATACAAAGAATTATTAGTAAAAAAAACTCTTACATACCACAATATGTGACGTCTTCCGTCGTTTCCGGGTTTTCGGTAGTTGAGTCTCCTTTCCAGCTTTGCTCTCGATGGTCGTTGTTCCGCCGGTGCTAACAGCGTTAGAATAAATCGCCGGTGACCGAAATTCTTCACCGGCAGTTGAAGAATCGGTAGCGGATACGACAAAATCATTGTCAGCATTTTGACTTTCACTAGGATCGACAAAGTTGCCGGTGACGCAAGTGATAATGGGAGTATCGTGTGAAGGTGTCGTAGAAGTTGAGGAAATTAAGGAGGCGCCGTTTGAAGAATCTTTGGCAACCGTAAAGTTTGCCGTGGAATTGGTTGCGGAGAAATTTAAAGAAGTTGACGCACCGGTTGAAGTGCAGCGAATCCAATTGCCAGCCTGATTAACTGGAATTAAGGTATTGTTGGGCAGGAGAGTTGCGATCGCTATAGTCGGCGCCATATTCGTCGCTGTTCGAGTGCCGATTTTTGTTGCGTGAAAAGTAGACGGTATTCGAGTTAATGTACCGGTAGGAGTCAGTGGAATTGCCGTTATTGTGTCTTTCGCCGACAGCGAACGATTTCCGGTTGCGGGGGCCGAAGAAGTGAGAGCCAAAGCAGTAGAAACTGTATTTTGGGATCGGGTTGTCGTTCCCGTTGGCGCAAATAGCGCGACTGTCGCTTTTATAGGGTGCACAGGCGATTCTTTCTTTGACGCCGCTGATTCTGCGGTCTTAACGGCCACTGGCTTTGGGGCTGGGTTTAAGGAAGTTATTTCACCTCTCTCGTATTTGCTCCTCACGTTGCTCAGACCTTTCACCTATTACGGAGAAATTTACGATTATTTTCGCTCGCTGCGCTGAAATTTTTTATTTATAACTTCTCTCAAACAGAAATAAATACCACCGGATACCAGAAATATACATTAGAGTGGACGAAATTTTTAATATTTTTTTTTGACTTCGCAGATCATAAATCGGCCGGTATGTAAAATGTTAAACGTAATATGTTGCACATCGTCACGCGTCTACTTATTCTTTAATTTGCCATGGATCGTTTTCTGTATTCTCTTTGAATAACAAACCTGGAGCGTTTCCGCTGCAGCCAGAAGATCATCCAGTTGAGCTTCCTGCACTTTGATCTCTCCATTGTACATGAACTTGATCATTGACTGTAGATCTTCATATCTTATGCCTTTCAGAATTATCACAGGGTGTTTGTCTGTGTGATTCGCAAAGACTTCCTTTGAACAAGTAATAACAACTTGTAATTATTATTTTTTATTTATTTATTTATCAATTTATGAGATCCTGAGATTTAAATTCCCTAAGGACTTGAGCAGTAAACATACAAAAAGAAGAAAAATTGAGACAGAGAATAAGTTAGAGCAGATGAAAAGATAAAAAAGTACAGAAAATGGTTTTATGCTAAATGAAGCGAAACAGGCTAAAAGAGATGATGAAAGGTGACTTTAAACCAGGACAAAACAACTGCCAAATTAACCCAAATCGATAGCATCGATAGAACGCCGTTCAAGCTAATTATAAGAGATATGCATCCAAGTGTGGACTCAAACGTAGGAGGAAGGTTGAAAAAATCATCCAAATTTGAAGCATTACCATAATTTCCACAAACAGATTTTTTCGTTATTTTACTTACAAAGAAACTGTATTTTTAACGTTTTTTTCCACAAATATAGTTTCTATAAAACCAACCACCCTTTTCAACTTTTTAAATGCAATAATTCATTCTTAATTATGAAGATTGAGTAATTTTTTTTTGTGGGCAAAACAATTAAATCCATTTAGTTTTTAGACCAATATCTTTCACGTTACATAAAATTTTACCAAATTTCGAGCAATGTGTATAAGAACTTTTGAAAATCAATAGAATACTCATCAAGTTAATAAACAAAGATATGAATTCTAAAAATACATTCTAACTATAAAACATGTTATGACTTTCGAAATTGTTATAAAACCAGATTTTTTGACTGAAGAAATATTTAATGTATCACAGTTAATTTTTCAATAAATTCATGCAAAAAAAGAGTAAGAAAAAATGGACTAAACCTGATAACATAATTGATTGTTTGAGTGCAATCATAAAAACTGTAGTTTACATAGAATTTTACTACATTTTGGAGAATATAGAAACGTTTAAAAATCAACAGAATGCTCATCAAATGATTGGGTGAAGAAATGAAATTCTTAATATGTGTTAACTTTCAAAACTATGATAAAATCAACTTTTTTTTACTGCTAAGATATTCAACGTATCACAGCTAATTTTGCAATAAATCCATGCAAAAAAAAAAATAAGTAGAAAAATGTATATATACCTGGAAGTAAGAACTACAAGCGGATAATATAATCTTGTGCGCTTTAATAAACCGTCCTTGGCACGATAATGTAACATCTACCAATGATTCTGATGCAAGGTGCTCCGAAAAAACCTGAAACACACAAACCTGTTCAACGCATCTGCTAAAATTCTTTTGGCACAATATTCCCTGACTTGGATAAAGGGAAAGCACATAAATGTGTTCAAAATTACCTGAAGAATATTGCTTGTATAATTGTTCCATCGCAAATTAAACTGCTGCAACCCGACCATGATTCTCAATGGAAATCCTTAAAAAATGGATAAATTATTAAATATAATCACTCAAAATTGCTTATTTTCACAGTGAAAAACCATTGGAAAATTTGAAAAAAAAATCAAATAGCGCCGCTGTGAAGTAAACGTACCAACTTACGGATCGGAGCGAGTTGCAATGTTGTATTGTTGTGAAAAACGCGCGATGAGTCGCAATTGACGCATCAACGTCAAACTTCGAAGGCAACGAATATTTCCTCACTAAAGGAAGACGAGAAAACCGGCGTTATTTTTGTATGTTTGTTGCGAGGATTCAAACGGTGAGAGGCCGTATTTTCATCAGTTATTCAATTCCGAATGTCTGCAAGACTCTTTTTACTTTGCGCGTCTGAGCAGTAACAATGGAGCGCTCAAAGTACGCCCTCTGGATTAAGCCGGGAAACTTTAATTACGGAAGTGCACGCAGCGTGTTTCGTTACCGATTTTGTATCACGTAGTCTTCTCAACATGCGCAACAAAAATGTTATCCGCACTCAATTTTCTTTTTTTTTGTTTCTATATCAAAGGCAGTAATTTTTATTGATTCCTCACAGCGGATCGTTTGTTTTCGTGAAATTTCTTTTTCTCAGAATCGTCCCAAACTAGAGATGTGCAGGAAATTTGAGACCGGTCATTTTTAGATCTTGTGACGGTCAGATGATCAGCCAAAAATTACAATGGTGTTGAGACCACCATGAATTTGAATTTGCCGCGTTGCGAGCGCTGATCCGCATGCGCACGAGAAGAAGCCTACAAACGGGCGACCGTCGGCGACCTCGTCGGTTTTGATCACCTATGCTATGAAAAAAAATCATCGATGAATTGCGGTGCGGAAAAATGTAGAAACCACGTGTGGTTTTTTCGGTCGTTTTGCGGTGAAGAAATTCACTAGATGCCTTGTTTCTGTTATTTTCTCTTTTTTTCGCCGCGATCTGCAATGGCGCTGTCTTATTCGCACTCATTTCAACTTTTCAGAATAACAAGGAGATTTATCAGCACTTCCTTTGACTCTCGTTGTGATTTAAGCGCGCGTGCTACATTTAAACAAGATTGCGTACTACATTTAATCACAATTGTGATATAAAATTCATGTAAAATTGTAGTAAAATTACAGCGGATTACGGAAAGTAATGTACTTTTGCATTAAATTGAATGTAAATCATTAAAATCACTGTAGCATACTTTAATTTTACATCCGACTTGTATGGGAAATTTATTACACCAGTTTATCCATAAAAACTTCCTGTACCGATAAATTAAATTTCAAGTAAATTTCTTTTTCAGCGTAGCCTGTTCTCTTGTATTCAATCTTTTTTTGGCGGTCGATAAAACAGTTTTGAAAGATTTATCGACGGAGAGACGAGCAATCGTGTTGCTCCCATTGTTGACGTTTCGACTGCATTTGAATCGGAGTTTTCATTACAAATTGTCAGGGACAATAACCTCTCGCACAAATTACTCTCGACAATTGCAATTTTGTTTTTTTCTTTCATTCACATTGTTGAATACAGTTCAAAGTTATTTTTTAAAAACAGCTGATGACTGGTTCGCGATTTGTGTAAAAAATAATCGGTACTAAGTGTCGGTGAAACTTTTACGCTTCTATAACCTCAAAAATATGTTCGAAGCGTCAAAAGGTTGATTTTTGGAAAATATTCGTGGATTAATATTTAAACAATGAGCGAATTCAAGCTGCATCATCTTATCGTCGAGCTCATCGAATTGCTCGAGTAAGTATTATGTTTTAGTTACCTAATAATCGTAAGTAGATGCTTAATCAACTAATAAACCATGATTAATGATGTTTATTGATTTTATAATTATTTATATTGGAACTATTCACAGTGAATAGCTAATATTGTTATGCTTAAATTTCCGGCAATTTTATGGTGTAATTTTAAACCATGATTCTTAAAATTTTTATATTAAATAAATAAATAAGCATTTTTATTTTGCTATTTTTTACACACTTGTTTGAATATAGAGATTTTGGAAGCAATGGAAATTGAAATTTCTATAACCAATTGTTTATTGAGATTTCAAAAAACAAAGATTTATTTACACATTTTAAATCACAGTTTTGGCAAAAATGCCTGAATAAAATTCTTATGGTCAGATCAGAATATAATCTTCAATAGGAAAGATAGAACATCAAACAATGAAATTTGTTAACTGGTTTAGTCGGAAAGCTGCAAGTGGAAAAATTTACTTTTGACCTCACACAATTTTGGTACACTTTATGTCTTCTCAAATTTGTAGATTTATGATGCTTCTGATGTAGTTTATGAGGTTTAAATATAAGATTCTCTAAAAGAAGTATATGATTCACAGAACTTTACTACTTATTTTCAATTTGCTTCACTTTAAAATCCCGAAATTGTATTTCTATATATCAATGTTTTTGGAATGTACTAGAATTTATGCTATTTCTATTGAATCTAGTAATGTCAATAACACACCACATTGATTATTTATTTAGTTATTATTGATCATTAAGCCTGTTTTTTACTAAACTTGTCGTGTTATAATTATTTTCCAGGTCGAGCGCTCTGCCAGAAAAACTTGTGGAAAAACTGCAAAAAGGTATTGGAGCACAAGACAATGTTCCGACGCACAGTTGCCTCAGATATCTAGTTAAAAATGCTCCAAATCCAGAGTTGTTTCTGCAAAAATATGAGGAACTCAAGTCCAAGAAGTATGAATTTTACTTTATTTTTTTTTTGCTCTCCGGATATTTGCTTTCTTAATATGCTTTTGATTTATGTTATAGAATTGATGGGTTGGGCTCCTATATGCAATTACTTTATCACATATCGATGGACAAGCCACTCAAGGATTATCTGGCAAATAATCATGCGGCTGGAAGTAGCAACAATGCTGTTAAAAGTGCTACTATCACGAAGGAGGATTTGCCTCTGGTTAGATTTATATAATAATTCTTTCTCAATATGCAATATGCTGCCTTATTATTAGATAGATCGATAGATAGATATGTTTTATTGCGTGCTCTGGGGCAGAAAGCACCGTGCAGATATTATTATCTATTACATCTATAAAGTAGAAACTTTGCATCCTTGATAATGTCTGTAATGTAATGATTTTTTTTACAGATTCGCAAAAACATAATCAAAGCTGCCGTAGAGGGTGAAAGGAAGTTGAACAAGCAAGTAGGAATCAGCGGTAAACGTAATGATCCAAGTATTATGAAGCATAGTTGGGTCGTCGAGAGGCCTCGAATATCGTGGGATTTTCACACAGACACCAGCGTAGCGTTATATCAAAGTAAGTATGTAAATGGCTAAAAAATTCGTAACTTCACCGCCAAATTTTGGATATTGTACACTTTTTGCGTGTCTGAATAATCGATCGTGTCCGATTAAGAAAAACTGGTATTTCTTATTTAAACATTAACCAATAGGAGTTACTATTTTAATAATTTATAGTCTACTTGTATGTACTTTTTAGTTGTCTTCGTTGCAGAAAGAGAAGCGGTCTATTTTTTTCAAAATTACATTACTTATATTTGCCGAAGTAGTAAAAAAGGATCTGATAAAGTTCGTGGAGTCTCATTTGCAAGACATCGCGAAACGATAGATTTTTCCCTTCAACGTGACGAACGATCGCGGTTTAAAAGTTTCAAGGGACGAAAACTAATTTTCGTTTTTACACTTGAAAAAAAACGGCCATTTTCAAACATCAGATAGAATTCTGAAAAAATTCACACGTATTCGGAAAAATAAACAAATCATGTTCATAACAGAAAAAAAGTTAGGTGGCCGCGCAATTTGTTGCACAATTATTTTTATATTCAATAAAAATATAAATATAAATAAAAATATTTGAGGTAAAATTACTATACAGTGCAGGAAGCTCTTTTACAAAAACGGGTATAGGAAATTATTACTCGAGTATAATGTAAAATTTATGTACAATTCTCCTAAATTCGTTATAGAAAGCGTAGGACATTAATATTAATACAAATATTTTAAGGAACAAATCAAATGAATATATTCTTTTGTAATGAATAAACTCTTTTCTCATTGTACCAAATTTTGAGAATAGACACAATTTCGGTAATTTAATCTAGGTAAAAAAGTGAATAGACAATCCGTTATCCGTTTACAGAAGTCGTACCGCTTGTTTCCCAAGAAACTATTCTTCTTTGGGATCTTCTGCACTGCTTGAAAGGCACAGATGGATCTTACATAGTTTCGGAGCCACTAACTGGCCCATATGAGACTAAAACGTTCAGCATATCGCCAGACGTTGGAACCTCTTTGAAGCAATTGGCACAACAAATTTTACCTCTGGCTTCTTATTACTCTATGACCGTCAGATTCGTTGAAGAAAAGGTCTTGCCGGACGATGGACAAGTGAATCACGCTTTGCGCGGTGCGCTGAGCTGCTTACTCAAAGACTATTTGGTTTGTTTCTCACAATTTCAATTATTTGTGAACAAAATGGGTGGGAGTCAAAATAGCGAATGACCAAAATAGCGAATGACTAGAATAGCAAATTAAGAAATAAGGAAAGGCTAAATGTAGAATGTCCATAATTATGGAATTCGCTTTTTCAGCCATTCACCATTTTTATCATTCGCTATTTTGAATGCATTTTAATAAGATGGAGGTAAAAATAGCGACTGGTTGAAATAGCGAATTTTATAATGATGTAAGCTAAAGTTTGGGTTTGGTATAGATTAAAAAATTGTTTTTAAAGGGTCTAGTTAAGTACCTTAGAAGTTTTATAATTATCTATTCAATTGTATCGTTGAGAAAAATCGGATATGTATTTTATATTGTGTTTAACGAGGAGAAGAAAATGTCAACTCAATTTAGAACAATGCTTCGAAATTCCGTCTTTGCAGTTGTTTGTCGTACAATTGGAAATGGAGCACATACGTGGAAAACTCAATTTACAAAAGCTATGGTTCTACATTCAACCAACGATGGCAACAATGTCTATACTATCGCAAATCACTTCGACTATTTGCAAGGTGCGTTTATGTTTTCACAAAATACTCGAGAAGTGGATTAATTCTCTCAGCATAAAAATGTCATATTTTCACATCGTTATTCATTAAAGGTGTATATATATGTATTTTTTATGCAGGCAAACGCTAGAGGCGGTAAAGTTTTGAGTCTCCTTCACGATCAAGTGAACAACATGAGCGGCGATGCCAAATGCAAAGAGCTTGGCCTTTTTCTTATACAGGCAGCAAGCGTTCCGTACATGCAGACTCTTGAGAAGTGGGTTTACAAAGGTGTAATCTGCGATCCGTATCAAGAGGTAATTTAAGCAGTTTTTATGCCACTCGGTATGAGAAGTGTCTACTTTTCGCACGCGAAACGAAGCAGCACTTTCCGCACCTTTGAAATAAAGTTTCGTACAAATTTCGTGTGAGAAACTTTTTTTCATTCCGTGTGATTGCAATATTCACCTTTAGCTCGTGCTGCAAACTTATCCTCGCCGGAAAAAATTTGTTCGCACTCGTATCGTAATGAACTATTTTTTAATCCATTTAAGGATGCATTTCTTTTTTTCTAATGAAAATGATATGTTAATTTATTTGAATGCATACCATTTTTTTCAGATTTTTTTCTTTATTTTGATTTGGATTTTTTTTTATTTGTTAATAACATTTCGGGATTATTATTATGCGAAATCAATCTTTTCAGCACGTTTTATATGCTTTTTTCGATTTTTATCCTATCGGAAAAAGAATCAATTTTTGAAATGAAACGCTTTAATACAAACACACACACACGGACATTTTTTCTAGACGTTTTGAATTATTCTGTATTCTGACATAAATATCTCGAAATGTTTTTCACGAAAACTTCTCTATTTAATATTTAATTACGCGTTTCTAAATTCGGTTCTCTTCAGTTTCTCGTCGAGGATAACGAATTAATACAGAGAGAAGAATTGCCTATGGATTACTCAGCGGACTATTGGGAAAAGCGATACACCATGAGAACCGAAAGAATTCCTGTTTTCCTAAACGAGCACGCACAAACAATACTCAGGACTGGAAAGTACTTCAACGTTATTCGACAATGCGGTAAATATTTTTTTTTGTTTCCACTTGAGAAAATATCATCAATTTTTCATTAAATTTCTCGAATATTTTCGTACAGGAAGAACGGTTCAGTGGGGAAAACAAGAGCCGTTGGTTTATCAACACAGGGAACAAAAATACATCGCTGCCATTGACAGAGCTTATTCCGAAGCAGCGAGAACTTTGCTCGAAGTTCTCATAAACGAAAACGATCTCATGGGTCGTTTGCGAAGCGTCAAGAATTATTTCCTGCTTGCTCAAGGAGATTTTGTGGTATTTACTGAGTTATCAAAAATTCATCACGCTTTTTGCATTCTCGCGTCTTTTTATTCAATGAAAATATATAATTATACTCCTTTAACTTTGTCAAACGTTGAGAAAAAATATCTAAAATTATTTGATTGAATAATAACAAAGTTTGGTATCTTTATTTCGAAGATTTTGTCGTTTGCCGGAAAACTGATTGTTTACCGGTCAATTAAGTTGCGATATTTTTTTCCAGGTCCAATTCATGAATCTCTGCGAATCGGAATTGAGCAAAAATATGTACGACATCGTGATTCATCGGCTGGCGTCTCTTCTCGAAGTAGCTCTGCGTACTTCCACAGCGGATTCTGATCCTTATAAGGACGATTTAAAACCCGAACTTTTACCTTACGATCTGCAGTTTCAGATGTTCCGGATTCTTTCCATTCAGACGCGGGACGAAAAAGGTCGGTTCTTATACGATTAAAAGCAATTTCCATGACTTTTACGCAGCGATTCACGCAAAATTCATGAAAATTAAACATTGCTGTAATTGGAAATATGAAACCCTTTAGCTTGATACAAAAAAATCATAATAAGGTTCTGTCTGATCGAAACATATGAGTTTCCATTTCAAAATTTCCTAATCTCTCTCCCGAAAAATCGAATAATTAATCATTGTTTTACGAATAACTTGCCTACTACACACTCCATTGTTTAATGAGAATATATCAGCAATACTAAAGAAGTTTTGGTTAAATTTTAGAGTACTGCTTCCAAACGGAAAAACCGTTGACCGGCCTCGAGGCTTTTGTGTTCAATTACGATGTAAAGTGGCCAGTATCTCTGGTTATAAATAGAAAGGTCATAGCTTGTTACCAGATGCTCTTCAGACATTTGTTCTCCTGCAAATACGTTGAAAGGCTTCTGTGCAGGTAGGTTAAGCAGCCAGCCAAATTAATAAATTAATTATTTATTTATCTTTTAGCAGATTGTTATAGTTGTCTATAAACCAATTATTTTTTACTTATTTTTCTTCATTTTGTTCATCTTGACTGCGAAATTCAGAGGCATAGAGCATCAATGGTTGCTTACTCTGTAATTACCCTTATTCCGATTACCTGCACGATTACTTATTGTTAAATCCATAACAGATTGTAATTTGTCAATGTGAGAGAAAAAAAAATTGGTTAATCTCCGACGTATTTGTAGCTTATATAGTTTTTCGTTTTTCTGATAGATTCTTCTATTTTTTTGTTTACCATATGATAGTCTGTTCTAAAAATTCCATTTTCTGCTCTCTGCATTTTAAACTATATTTCGTTTTCCCTCTTGAATTCATTCCTTTTTTGCATGCATTTTATTAATGTAGCATAGATGATAAATCGATTGATTAAATTTATCATTTTTAGAGTATGGATAAGCAATAAAATAGCAAAGACTTTTACACACGAAGCTGCAATGGCGTACAGACAAGCATTTTCGGTGAGACAACGCATGCTCGATTGCATACAACACTTGGAGTATTACATGATGGTCGAAGTCATTGAACCTAATTGGCTGACGTTTATCAACAAAATGGGCAAGGTAATTCTCCAGTATTTTGTCATTTACATCTGTTTTTTAATATTATTAAAGGCCTATACAACAAAATCTTTTACAACCTGCTATCGCAATAAGTAGGCTTAAAAAAAAATTCATAACTTAATATTCATAGGAAGTAGATAAAGAATTTATTTAGTTTATTAGGTTTTCATAGGCGCTTCGTTGTTTCCTTCTCTCTTAGAAATTTATTTTTTACCAAATCGACTTTTTTCGGCCTTTTAGATGATTCTGGGTATCTTAACATGAAAATCTCGAAAGGAAAAAAAAATTCACGAAAACAAATTGCTAAATTGAGCTAAAATTAATGAAATAATATTTATTTGTAAGGTAGGTTCATTTTCATTGGCTATTGGCGACCAATAAATCGTTAAAATGTATTTGTTTCTAGGTAAGCAACGTGGATGACGTGTTGAGTGTACATCAAGACCTGCAGAACAGTTACTTAAAAGAGTGTATGCTGACAGATCCAGATTTGCTTGGTTGTATCACAGGTCTTTGCGCAGTTTGCGTCGAATTTTGTGACTTCATGCAAGTAAGTTGATTATTTGATTAACGTTTTATAAAAATATTCAGATTCTGGCACATGAGTCTTATCTGAAAACAAGCGAAGCGTTTACGAGAAACGATAACTAACTCAAGTGCATAGAGATATTCTGACAATAAACAAATTGAATATGTGTGTTTGCTACTTAACTTACTATCTTGGCAATGTTAAAAGCATATGAGCCGCTACTTCGTCGATGCCGAATTGACTTCCATGATCGGCGCCTGCCAAGACGATGGCTTTGAGCCTGAGGTATATTCTTGAACCAAAAAAACCAACTAAATCATCATTTTTTTCTAACTTTATGCATCTTTCGATAGTAATTCTTATCCGGAGATTATGGCTTGAAAAAATCTTTAGATGGACGTCAGACGTTCATTCATTGTTGCATCGTTGCTTGAGTCACGACTCGGTAGTTTTTATTTTTATTTTTTTAATTAACAACTCTTTGAAGCGTACTTTCATCTAAACCGTATAGTTTTCATTTTATGCATTTTTCTTAACTTCTCAAAAGGTTAAGGCAATAAATTCTGCTAAAACTGAAAGTTTTTCGTGCGAATTTTATGTCCTTTGCTCTAATTTCGCGCAAGGAAAGAAATTTTTACAATCAGCAATTTTGTGATTAATATTAAAAATACTTAAAAGTTTTTATGCATGAAGTGAATGGTGCCATTTTTTCTGAACAGTAAATTATAACCGAATTAACCCTTCGCGGTCACACATTTTGCCTGTAACACGGTAGTGTGGGTTGCAATGACTCCAGTTATGTCTAAGTAATTGTCGCATGGACAATTGTTGTTCCGAATGACTTATAAGAATTCACGTTATCAGTTTAACCGTCCTAGAATGTTATATTATCAGTATTATATTTTAATTGCATTTAAAAATGGCGAAACAAAATCGGCAAGTGATCGATACGTAAAAAAGCGATTTTTAACTTTACAAAATCATAACTCTTGCAATTTGTATTTATTTTCCATGAAATTTTAGCGTGACGCTCTTGAGATATAATAGTTTAAGAAAAAAATTACTTCATAGTAAGCGTTTCAAAAAAGGCATTTATTCTTACATCTGAAGACGCTCCATTTTGGAGCAAAGAAAAGAACGATGATCATGAAAAATGCGCGATTTGTTATAAAAATTAGTTATAAAAATTGCTAAATTATTGTTTACCTGGAATATAAATATTATTTATTGCGTTATTTCGTAATTTTTTTGTAACTTGATTTACTTCGATTTTATCATATTCGAAATTTCGGAGTAATTGACCATTTGAACTTAATACAAATTTTTTTTCGATTGTTATAGTTATACTTTCGTCACGTGAATTAATCCCACGCAAAAAAAAATTTCTTTTTACTTAATTTTGCCTTCAATTTGTGCATGGGGTCATTCTGACCCTTGATGACCGAAGAAGGTTAAAATTTCGATCAGTGATATTGATGTGAACATCCATAATTGTTATCTAAGCATGCATATTTCGAGGATGTCGAGTCTCGTGAAAAAACAAAAGTATTTCAATAGTTTTATTTGACTTGTCAGAATGTTTCGACTTGAAATTGATATGAACGAAGAAGGTAAGTTTATGCGCAACAAAAAGTACATGGAACATTTCATTTATCGTGCCTGGACAGAGCTGAATGCTCGTAGCTGTAGAAATTTCTGATTATTTCATCATCAGAGCCTGGAATTCATTTTTTTCTCACCATTCTATCAATATTCGTTTTCTTTGTTTCTTCGAAAAACAGCAGGAAGGTAATGCACAACTCAAGACGAGTGGCACGAGTTTCGAAGCCACGATCGAGTCATTGGACAATCGATTTACCGATGTTCTGGTTCGTCTTTTGGACCGGATTTGCGATTTGGGCTGCGACAACAATAACGAAAAATTACTCAATGTATTATGCAGGTTGGTTCCATTTAAACGTCGATTGAAAAATCGTCTTTACAGTAATCGAGAATTTATTTGTTCCGAACCGGTTATTACATTCGTCGTAACAATGATTATCATTTAAAGTTTCGAGTTTGCAAATCATAAAATTTTGTCTTCTCATAAATTTGCTCTGATAAAAAATCTTGAAATGGTCATAAAATATATAATTCAGAAAAGCCGTCGTATAGTTTACCATTAAAATAGCAGATGTGATTTCAAAAAAGTTACAAAGAGATACGATATATTGCTATTTTAATTAACATATTTTATTTTCCATCGTAACAAATGTAAACATTTACATATTTTAACATTTTGAACGTTTTAAACGGGGATGGGAAATATTCGAATGAAAATGTATTCGAATTTTTTTATTTATTTAAGTAACTGTCAATGTCTTAATTAAGACCAAAAAGACGATTTTTGATAATTCATTATTTAAATTTACTTTTTGTTATTGAAATAGATATAATATTTACTGAATGTTCTTACGATTACTCGTAGTGATTCAGACGGAAATCTATCGTGAATACAATTTTATTCGAATGTTATAACCAACCTCGATTATATATATTTAGGAAAAATTAAAATAAAAAAGCTATAATGAGTTTTTCATCCCTTTTTTACAATTAGGAAAGTCCTTCTCTGAAAATATAAAAAACTATATAACGGCAGCCACATTTAAATGTTTATGTCGACATTAAAATAGTAATTTAGTAATAATAGTATTAATTATTCGATATAAAATAACAAGAAAAATACATACTTTTTAGAATTCTTACATTATAATGGAATTCAACACTTAAATATAATTCCCTTGTTTAATAGGTTGGACTTCAATCTATTTTATACGGATATGCTGAGACGTCGAGGTAGAGAAAGGTCAACATTACAGCAGGATGTGTCGGGATGAAATAATTAAGCATCGAAAAGTGCAAAAAAAAAGACGAACGAGGAAAAAAATCGCGTTGATTCCGTGCCATTATCGCAAGTGAATAATTAATTAATTAAATATTATTTACAGCCGCTCTCTCTATCTTTTATTTTCTTGAGATTAAATCGCGTGCACTTAAAACTTGTACGTAATGACGTAAAAAAATCAAGTGATAACGTTATATTTATATAAGCGCATGTATAAAACGAACCTACTACTCAATCATCTCCATAGGTATTTTTCTGTACGAAATATGAAATGTAATTTCTACTCAATCTTACAAAACAATGTATTAATAATATTAAAAGTCGTACGACGCTTGTTGCTTATTATTATTATACGTTAAATAATTCAGTCTTCAGCGCAGAGATGCCAAAGTCGACACGAATCGAGCCCCTTTTAATAAAAAATATGTAAAGTGGGTTTTTTCTTAAATAAATTTTTTGTTATATCTTACTTTTACTTTTCAGCGTTATATGATTCAAACCATCTCTTTAATTTACATGAATTGCTTTCTATTGACAAAAATTGTTGCTTTCTTATAACAAAAAGATCTACCGATGTTTTCAGAAAAATCGATACTTCGAGTTCACAACATCACTAAATAAATTTTTTTTTTTTAAATTTGCTTCATCAAACGATGGCTAAATGTGTGTGAAGTAAAATGTTCTTGCGTTTTTGTTTAAGGATCAATAGGAATGTTCAAATCGCGCGCATCAACAACTCTGGATCATCTCGCATCAAGGAAGTCGTATTTTTAGGAGAAAATTATTTTTTAAATTCTTTTCCGCTAATTCTAGTAATTAGCGGAATGACCCAAATAAAAAAATTAAGAATTATTATTTTCTAGCGCAAGTCTCATCCCATCCATGACAATCTCGAGTCTCTCCAATTTATGTTTAATAGCATCTAATTCAGCGATCATTTTCTCATTTTCGGTGATCTCTCCGCGTCGGCACAAAACTTCGCGAGCTCGGCTAACGATCCAAGGATCCATCGACCAATTGTTGCAGCTTCTTGTTTTTTTCGATCTCCCATAAAGCCTGATTTTGTTGCACTTATACGGCTTGACGCCGAGTTTTCCTTGTGGAAGATATCCAGGAAACAGGAGAATTCTCTTGGACAAAAATCCTACGGGATTAAGCTTTGAACGTCGAACCGATCTTTCGGAGCAGCAGTGACCGGTCAATTTAATCAAACCAGAACCAACAGCAACGCATTCGGCATAGGAAACCAATTTCGTTCTTGAAATCAAGCCGACCAATTCGGATTTGTTCAAAATTTCTGCAGTATCGCTTACAGCAAGACCGTTCAAAAGATTGAAGAGGACAATTGCAATGAGAAAGACAAAAAGCGCGAAAATAAAGCGACTGAGAACCGGATGTGAGACAAATGGAATGTCGTTGGCGTCAAATTCGCCGGTGAGCATAATAATCGTTTTGAAAACTGAATGTCCAGCATCCGGAAAGTTTTCGTCGTCCTTCGAGTTTTTGAAGAGCGTGAAAAACGCCAGAGCGAACGCGAGAATCAAAAAGGCATACAAGAAGAGGAATCTCATGAAATTTATCGAAACAGTCTTGAACATTTCGATTCCCGTGGACATTCGAGGATGCTGACCGATGAGCATTACGAATTCCCAAGCTGAGAGTAAAATAACGACGGCTCCGACTTGCGGATTAGCAGAAACAATTACCCAAGCGCCGAGAACAATCAGAGCTATTTCCAGGATATTTTCAAAGCTCGAAACGTAGTGCAAAGGCGAAGAGAGAAGTTGAATGGTTTCCCGAATCGCCAGAAGAATCAGAGCGATCGCTGCGAGACTTCTGAGCCCGTGAAGCTCTTGAAAACTCGTCAAAACGGTCATTGAAGTATAGTCGGAAGAATTTTCTGGTTTTTCGGAAGAATCATTTGAGTTGTTCATCGAGAGGATGTAGCAAGTCATTAAAGCGTGAAAGAGTGCGTAAAAAATGAAATTTGCATAGAGAATGTGACGAATTCGATGCCATTTAAGGTAGAGAAAGGAAGAAAGCAAAGGATGCTTCAAGAGAGGCTTAAGAGCGCGATTTGTGGCCATAAAAGCCAGAGCATCCATTTCGGAAGATGCTGTCTTCGTTTTTAAGGATTCTGAGGCTCGAAATTCTTCTTCGTTGGATTGGGCGGCTCCTCGAATGTAAATGTTATCGACGCTGTGAGGCATTAAGCAACGATAGTCAAATTCAATCTCAAACTCATCGGTTCGCTCGTTTTCGGTGCGAAGACAGTCGTCAAAAAAGTCTGATAACGCTCCTGGTGACATGTGAGCTAAAGGAGGCACTCCGAGGACGTTTTTGTGACCGATGTAGCTTCCTGAACGCAGAATCATTCCCACCGCTTCGCTCGACTCTGCTCGAGCAGCGTAATGCAGAGGAGTGTTGCCCTTATCTGGAATTTTTTTTACATTTTCATAATGATCATAGCTTTTGTCGTCCTTGGACGAAATTTGGCTTTTATATCGTGATAGCAAGTTAATTAAAATTGTTGGAAATGATTGAAGCTAAAATGTGTATATTCTACGTGCGTAACATTTTTTAGGGCAGTCGTTTCTTTCGGTAAAACGGTGCTTGTTAAGATTGCTAGGGATGTTTCCACAAATGGGCTTTTGCCGTCCAACCCACCATCAGATTTGTTACTTACACCATGGTTCTACCGTCGCTAGAAGGTGGGATTTTTTTCCGCATCTCGCGTGTTTCTCGTTCGCTTGTGAGAAAAGCTTTAGCCGTTTGCCATCTAGCGGCATTATGCGAAACACCGATGCACAGTGCGAGTGACTACGCATTAGTGTTTCGCAGAATTCTCAACAACTATCACCCACTGGTAATGTTTCTTGGTGATAATCTATGTTTTTATTTGGTGAGAAGAAAAAAACCAGTGAATTGATGTTTCTCTTATCCCCAAATCGTGCCCTACGATGAAATAGTGGGGCAATTGCAAATAAACGTTTAAAAAATATTGGGAATGTTCGGGTTTTCGAGCGTTCTGAATTTTATGAATTGCCTCATTTACAATATTTTCAGATGTTAAACCATTACATGAAACAAAAAATTAAAATAATGTCTCGACTCGTTTAACGTTCTCAAATACTTTTCAAATAATGATGATCCACTTTTCCTTTTTCTCGGATTATCGTTACCTTATTTCGAGTACCTCATTTACTAAAAATCAGAAAAGTACAAAACTCACCGTCTTCGCATCGCACATTGACATCCGGTTGCTGCAATATGAGTCTCAAACACTTGATACGATCGTCCTCATGTCCTTGCAAAGTAGAAGTCGGTACTCCAAGCTCACTGCAAGCCGGAAGCAGTAATTCATTAGCCAATTTCGGATCAGCCAACAGAATTTCTTCCAAAACTCGATGATGTCCAAGTTCAACAGCAATATTCGCAGCTTCGGATATTTTCGAAGGTCCACTGGTAAGTCCTCTCCTCATCAACTCTCTAACAGCTTCCGAAAAATTTCTCTTCGCCGCTATTTTAATTAATTCATCGACATCATGTAACCGAGAGTCTTCAATCTTTTTCAGGTTCTCCAAAAATTCCCTTTCATCACTTCCGTCCAAACAAGATTGCCGGATGTCCTCGATGTCAATTTTAGTTTCATCTACCGACGGAAGTTCAAGATCCGGCATTTTGAGCTGTAAAATTTCGCGAGTCGTTCGTTTTCTGAAGTCTCGAAAATCGTCGATATTCGGAGGCATTTTTGAAGAATTCAGGATCAACTGGACAATTTCCCGCTGTCCATTCGTCGCAGCGATGTGAATGGGCGTGAGACCTTTGGAATTTACCACATTTGGATTGGCCCCATTTTCCAGAAGGACTTTGACGCATTCTGGATGTTGATTACGGACTGCAATGTGAAGAGCACTTTGTTGGCCGGCTTCGAGGTCGGGATTGCAGCGTTCGTCTTTCAAAAGTATCGCGAGGACTTCTGCGTTTCCAGCCTCGGCAGCAAAATGTATTGGACCACGATTATGCTCCTCGTTTATTCGATTTACGTTTGCGCCGTGTTTTAAAAGGATTTCGGCGGAGGCTGCGCGGCCTTCGCAAGAAGCGACGTCGAGTAATGTCTTGTTTACTGGGTGAGGATAAATGTAATCTACTTCCACATTCGATTTGGCCAGAGCTAAACGAGCGCGGTACTCAAAATCTTCGTTTTGGCTCGAACGCAGATTTTCCAGGAGAAGACCCTGATCGCGAGAGAGATTCATTGGTTCGAGCTCTCGAGGCTCCATCCTGGAAAATATAAGATAGTCATAGTATTTAATCAGATCCTGGAATTTCAATTCCCTAAGGACCAAAGCATAAATCAAAATACATAAACGGAAAAGGCAATTGAGTACACAAGTAAATCTTAAACTAAATGAGGCGAGACAAAATTGCAGATGACAGGTGACCCGAAACTCAATATCTATTGAGAAATAGAAAAAAGCCAAACTTACAGGCTCAGCAGCCTGTTACTCAAGCAAGATATAGAGAGGGTGAGATTTGTGGGTTTGTGAATATACATTTTTTGCTTTCTTATAGAGAAAGCGTTGTTTTCGTGTAATTTTTTTTTCGAGATTTTCATGTCAGGATACTTAAAATGGTGTAAAACATTGAGAAAAGTGGTTTTTACGAAATGTCTGTATGTGTGTGTATGTGCAGATTTCCTTGTACGCACGATAACTGTCGTAATTTTCTACGGATTTTCTTCTAATTTGGCAGGCAAGTAGGTTATCATATAACAAAGTTTGGGATTGTATTTGACTCGAATCGGGTGACAATTTTTTTTCTAACAGCATTTTAAAATTTTTGGAAAAATCATTTTTACGCTAGAACGTACGCAATTGAAGAGGCGAATTTCAGAAAGCCAAAATTGATCACCATACTTCCTCATAGAAGTAGCTTTGTAGAAAGCAAAAAATAATGAGGAAGCAATTTGCAAGTTTCTACTTTTCTTTTCAGTAACTCCAACGAAATCGTATTCCAATCAAAGCAGAACAACAATTTTGAATAAAGGCATCCTAAAATATTTTCTTGTCTACCAAGAAATTTTTAAGGAAGTACAATCAGCATAATTTCTTCTTCCTTTTCAAGATCATAGGACCCAAAGTTGTGGCTATGATATAGCGAATGACACGTTGATGAGCGCGTGGGTATTGGGGCCGGCCGGATTTGGCATTGACAGTGATGTCATGCTACTACGTCACGTTTTAATGTGGGTGGTGCGGAAGACTAAGAGTTGGACCAGCGTGTAAATATCCAGACCTTCCGCACGAGATGAGCCGAGGACCAATAAATACCAGCCGCACAAAACCAATTAATCTTCTTTTTTTCAACGCGCCCAAAGTCTTCCCAAAAAAGAACAGGACATTCTACATCTAGATATCCACGTATGTATATATATATTTAACCATATATTTAGTAATAACTGCGCCACAACGACCTGATTAAGGTTTACCGTAATTATTTTTTCCTCTCGACTAACGAACGCCAGTCGATCTGTCGCACCTTACGCGACAATAATTACTTACAGATCTGATGAGGCGATCGCTTGGACAATAAGAACAAAACTTCACGGGCTCTGAACATTCACGCATCAATTGCATTAATGAATAACGCTGTGACAGAAGACTCGGAAATACACTTCCTGTCGCAATAAACAGAGACTCTCGTCGACCGCCGATGCAATTATGAAGAAAAATGTTTTACGGAATTTACTGATTATCTTCTGAAGCGATAATTAAGATATTAATCCAATACGGTTTATCTGATGTTCAAAAAATTGTCGCAATTTTATTGTTTATATCTACAGTTATTTATGTATTTTTTTTAAATATGTTTTTAAGGAAAAACTTACTCGAGATTAGTGGAGAAGAAACTTGACAACACCTGTGATGCTTTATTGGTAATCGAGAGATGAAGAAGAGAGGATTCTTGTATTAGTTGCTATCGGACTGACCAGACCGAGCCACTAAACTGGACATTCGCTGTCCCTACTCTCTCTTGCACGCATCGTGCTACGCCGTCAGCATAACTTGGAGAGAGGGGCACATTGTTAAATACAAGTGGTCGAGCTGCTGCTGCTGCTGCTGCTGCTGCTGCTCGTGTGACCGCTCACGCTGCAGCGGTATACACTTCTCTCCTCTTGAATTCTCTGCGCGGTTGCACTGAGAAAAAAATCTGGTAATTTAAAAAATAATATAGTTGGACTGACGATAATCTAACTATCAACTATAATTCCCAGGAGGAACGTGTATATTTTATGGTTATAGCAAATATAAGAAAATAGTTGGATCAACCACGAATATAATTCCCAGGAGGAATGTTTATATTTTATGGCTATAGCGAATATAAGAAAATAGTTGGATCAGCCACTAATATAATTTCCAGGAGAAATATCTATATTTTATGGCTATAGCAATTATAAGAAAATAGTTAGATCAACCACTAATATAATTCCCAGGATGAACGTCTATATTTTATGGTCATAGCAAATATAAGAAAATAGTTGGATCAACCACTAATAAAATTCCCAGGAGGAACGTCTATATTTTATGGTCATAGTAAATATAAGAAAATAGTTGGATCAACCACTAATATAATTCCCAGGATGAACGTCTATATTTTATGGTCATAGCGAAATTTCGATGATTAGAATAAACTCTAAAAAAATTCGTACGTATTCAGAAAAATTAATGAATCCCTTTCATTCGAAAAAAAGTTAGGTTGACGGATAATTAGCCGAACAATTTTTTTTGCACCTATTTATTAATAACATTATACAATTATTAATATGCAAAATTAATCTCTGCTGCACCTTTTGAATGCTTTATTTTTTAAAGATTCTTCTTCACATTTTTTTGCTCTTCAAACAATCAACAACAAATAATTTGTCCAATCTAAAAATTCGACAAAAATGTCTAAATTAGGAAGAGGAAAACTAGCCGGATATTTGATTAAGCTTATATAGTTAATAATAACAATTTATGCAGTATGAGTTCACATCTTAAACGGAGAATCGTGCGCCAGAAGTGGAAACGATATCGCGCCTGCGTTTTGCTCAGACAGTCACGGCGAAGGTAAAAGAGGGGATTTTGAAGTTCCGAAGGTACGAGAGAGAGAGGGAGAGAGAGAGAGGCGAAGAGGTACACGCGGATCGTCGAGGAATCTCCTGGCAGTGGTTACTCGACGTTCCTGGTCAGACGACACGAATCATTCGACTCGAGATCGCAGTAGCAGCGTGCACAGTGTGTCAGGTGTCTCTATAGATAAGAATCGAACGCTTATTATCATCTCCTGTGACAAACAATCGGATCATCGACGATTCAACCGCTTAACGTTACGTTATCGTCTCGCGTTTATCTCCAGTGCATCCTACGTACACATTTTTTCCACCGTAAGTTGATACTTAATTCTACTACTTACTAAAAACTCGACTTAAATAACGTTTATCCATGCAAAGGAATTAATTAGAACACGACGCGGATTTTCCTTGTCACATTAATGGATAATAAGTACAATCATACAATTATTGTATGATTGTATTCTCTTGGAATAACGAACCATTTTTCGTTGATTGTAATTAATAATATTTTTGTTGAAATGGGTTGATAATTTTTTTTTAATAATTAGCATTACCTGATCATCGATGTTTTCCGAGATTTTTTTAAAAATAGCTATTGGAGCAGGTTTAAACACTTATTTATTAAATTCATCGACGCTACCAGAATTTTTGTGACCATTGCCTCAATTTTGGAAGTTTTGATTCAATATTCTTCATACACCATTATTAGATATTTATTTTGAAGACAAAAGTCATTGAATTAATGAAAATATTTTTTTGAATAGTTTTTTTTTTTGGAGGATACAAAAAGTTGGGTGTTGTCAGTCAAATAACTTGAATTCAATGCACGTTTGTTTACTTCACCTTGCTTTAAGGCCACGTAGTGACCTTATTTCTCTCACCAGGAAATTTCACAATAACTCTGATCGAATATACACATGTTTATTATAAATTACGATTTTGTAGTAATCAGCAAAATCAATCGAAAGACGAATGTGCTAAAAAATTATTACAAACCGCATGAAAACTGCGCTTATCAAAGATTTTTGTACCTGACAACTTATATTTTAATGAAGTTTATCAAAGGAATGGACAGTATGCTACTAAGACATTGGATTTTTTTACTGCAAATATATTAATAAAATGTTTCGTTCGTGTCGAAACTACATTGTTACTTCGTTCTCTTGAAACCCTTCGAAAATTGTCCATATTTACGATAATGGAAACAAAATCAACGTTGTAACAAGTTCCTTTTTTTTCAGTTAACAAAAAAAATCCATTGAACCTGATTCGCAAATAAAGTTATTCTGCTTTCACAATATTTTTCATGACGTGGAACAGAAATACCTTTTGCTTGCAGCAAAGTGTGCAATCACTTTGCACTTGAAAATATAATTTGGAAACAATTTAACTATCAAATCAACATTGCCCATGCAGATAGCAATATATATGCATACATTCAACGTCCGAAAAATAAAAATAAAATTCGGGGACAGAATTTCATTTGGATGTAACTTCATTTATTTATTTACTTATTCATTTTACGATAGTTTATTAATAATGGTTTTGATTTGATTAATTTTTTTCATTATCAAGTAAATGCGACTAAATAGTCTATAATATTTATTTGTAAACAGTACTGTTATTCATCATAGTTATAGTGGATAAACTATGAATAATTCCAAGGCGTATTGTAACGATAACGACCGAGAAACGGTTATGTCAACATTTTTATTATACGCGCTCTCGTCATTGCCATATTCCGAGTAATAACAGGTTTTCTCGGACATACACAAATACTTTTCTGCACGTCCGAAGATACATCTTTGAATCGTCATCATTATCTTTTCTTTCTTACAATGTGACGATTGCTTCAAAACCAATTTCGCCAAATTCCATTAATGAAGTAAATTCAAGATCAATATATTACATCACTATGACTGCAAAAAAATGTTCGCCAGCTTTTACGTCCACTTGATTATGGCGGAAATTGAGCATTTGTTGTCCAACTAATTTTTTTTCGTCGTTGATTAGCTGGGAATTTCCGCCTACACTCAATAATGGCCTAAGAATGAAAAAGGCGGAATCAAATTCGTATAGATTACGCTGTTCTCATTATACTATTAGTTGAAGATGTATTTTATACTTTATGTAGGCTCAATACAACTCTATATTATCCGGGATAATTTTTGGCTAAGCCAATTTTAAGCCTGAGTTGAATTTAAAAAAATGGATTGAAAAAAAAAATTAAAAAGGCTTTCATTTTCATTGAATGAAGTCTTATTTTTATTGACGTCGCATTTTTTGTAATTAATGAAAACTATAGCGTGCATATCAATTTAGCTGCACCATTGAGAAAATTAATTTTTACCTGCAATAATTTACAAAATTTTTTGCTTAAAAAAATGAGGGTATAACGAACGAATTTGTGACAAGAATTCTTCGACTTTAATTTGGGTCATATTTTCGGGAAATCTAAAAACCTTGTGAATGTTTTCTTTATCTTGCTGAAAAAAACATACAAAATACCGCACAATAATTATATTAAATGAACAACAATTTTTGTTGTTATTTAATTTGTATCACAGTAGCATAAACGTTATTTGAGCGTGGAACTTTCGGGTAAGCGTTTTTTTTGCAACAAGGATTAAAAACGTCGATGAGCATTAAAAAAAGCATTTCAGAAACGAATAGCCGATAAATGTAATTTCCACTTGCAAAAATACTAGATCATTTTTTGCAACAAGGATAAAAAATGGACTCTATCTAATTAAGTTGTCTTAGGCTGCGAAGGAATCCTGCAAATTTGCTCATTCGCCTTTGAGATGCGTTGAAAAATAGCGAGCTTTTCACCGAGACAACATCTCAAGTGCTGCACTCCTTATTCTTATTCTGTATGCAACAGAGAACTGCCGGATATTTCTTTCGCGAGTTCTCGAGCCCGGCTATTGCTTAATAACATGAGAGCGTTTTAACCGGCCCGCGCGTTTTTTCTTCTTTTGGCAAGTGAAGTAGTCATACATACTGTCACTTAAATCGCGCCTCTGTGCGATTTCCGATGACGGTGATCTCTGTGGATATTGCGAGCTTTCATCTCCTTTCCTGGATAATGACATTCTGCGGGTTTCAGGAGACGTACTTAGACCTGGAGTGATACAGGTCGATGATACACATAACGGAGTACAGTAGAACTCTTCAAATATTTCCTGAAAATAGAGTGAATTCAGAAATACGCTTTAATTCAGATAGAAAAACGTGCGTTTTTCATTTAACATGCCAGCAAAGTGGTTCACATACCATATGCGCTATAAAGTGAGTTTGGAGGGTTTGGAGAGGGTGCATCAGTGGTCGCCATCTTACGATATTTCGATATATTCGAATAGACTATTTGCAAATGCATATTTGTGCATAGGCACATCAACAATTTATCAGGTCAATTTATGGAAAATCACATTGGGTGCTACTTGTAGAATTAGGGTACGAAATTTGTTTGAGTAATTTTTTACCGTTTTCGAGAACATATATCTAAATATATCTAAATTTACTCCAAATATTCTGAATTTACTCCAAATATTCTGAATTTACTCCGAATATTCCAAATTTACTTGAAATATTCCAAATATTCCAAATTTACTCCAAATATTCTAAATTTACTCTAAATATTCCAAATTTACTCCAAATATTTCAAATTTACTCCAAATATTCCAAATATTCCAAATTTACTCCAAATATTCCAAATTTACTCCAAATATTCCTAATTTACTCCAAATATTTCAAATTTACTCCGAATAATCCAATTTTACTCCAAATAATCCAAACTTACACCGAAATTCTTCAACTTACTCCTAATTTTTTAAATTTTTACTTCAAACTTTTTAAGTTTTTTTTTTTCTTCATATAAAATTCTTCGCTTTCCCGATATTCTAATTCTACATCATAACCGATTTTTTTTTTTCATTGAAATAAAAACTGGCCTAACTTTACCTACATATTTCTATATAAATATCTTTCTGCCTGACATTTCCAGGATCTCTAGATCGTTACAAATCGGTAATGACCATGTTGCCATAGTATTTTTTTTTGAGCCGCCGCGACATGCGTTAGAAACAATAAAACTTTTCTGAAGAGGCCCTTGAACCTTGAAGAAACGTAAAAAACATTTACACAACATTATTAACAAGTCGTCATTCGCCGAAGCATCTTATAAAATAAAAAAAAACTTTTCTAACAGTGTTATGCGGATTCGTACTGTACACGGACACGTATAGAAACGTCGTTTGTGCTCTTACCGTTCGCTTTTATATTATGTATTATGTGCTCGATCTGTGCATATATGTATTTATCGTTAGTCTCACCCGCAGCAGCGCGTGTCCGCGTCTCGTGATCTTTGCCTTTTTCGGCACAGCCAGCAGCTACTATAGCGTCAGATGATTGAATTGTGCTTTGCTCGACTCTCCCTTGTACCTTGAAGCTAAGCCTCGTCCACAACCGGCGACACAGCCGATGTAATTCGGTATTATTAGTCATCATTATATTCGTTTTAGCTCCAAGTGAGATTTATAAATTATTGAGCATTATGTCATTCTTAAATGTTAATTTTCACCACCTTAACTGATTCGGCCACTTGTCATTTGGTGCATTAAAAGCTCATAGAATTTTTCATTTTACGAAAATATATTTACATTTCCATTTTTTTCAATTAATTCACAGCAAGATTTGTTTTATGGGGTAAATTAACGTGCTAAAGACTGCACATGGCTTCCTCATTATTTTTCGCTTTTTGCAAAGATATTTTTGTGAGAAAGCATGTTTATAAATTTTTGCTTTCTTGGACAGGAAGCTTTGTGCGAAAAACCGGAAATAATGAGGAAGTTATTTGCAAAGTTCGAATTTGCAGCTTTTTCTTTTGTCGAGGTGATTCGGCATTATTAGTCATAATTTATTCATTATCCATTAAATGGGACGTGCTATTAGATAGAATATAAAATATTGAGCACTGTATGTAATTTGAAAAATGAAATTCTTAATCGGTTAATTTAGCGATCTTGTAATTTAAAACATTGAAGTTTCTATCGTCGATTCACCTATGGATATTATTGCTAATAGGTATTGACACTAGGGTCAATCACATATGCATTTTTTATTGAGAATTTCGAGCATTGACGTTTCTGCATGAAGAGTTTCAGTTGCGTAGCCTGTTGACTTTGAAGTCGCCCACGATTATCCTTCGTTTCTATATAGAACACATGCAATGTAATACTTGCGAAGGTAGAGAGCAGTTTAAGGGACTCTTCGAGATTGGAGCATAACTACCAAGGCCATCGAGCACGCGAGATTTATTACTACGAATCTGGGTGTTCTACTTGCCGACATCGCACTCACTGCTTTGCTCGTATATCACTCACTTTATCGCGGATATTAATTTTTTGAAAGGTAGCTGCGTGTCAATGTCGCTGTATGTTAATCGTTTTCGATAAATTAATAATTTCGTCGATATTCGAGACGTATTAAACTTTAGTAATATGAATATTATTTTCATAATAATTTCGTGAACGTTCGAGATTTTTTCTTTTTTTTTTCAACATTTTTGAATTAAATTTACTTTTTTAAAATCTTTAAATTTAATGTTTTAAAATTGTTTTATACCGGAAATGCTTGCATTTGGAATCTTTGTAACTGTTGAAAACATGTCTGACTTGTGATTCTTTAATTACTTAAAAATTGAGCTCTCGAAATTTTTTGGACTGTACAATATTTGTATAGTTATCTTTCTTGGATTTAATTTGATTTCAGTAAATTTTGTTCTTAAATAACTTTATGTTTCAGACTTGTGCGCGAAATAACGAATTTTGGATATGTGTTCAGCATAAAACCATCTACTACACTCAAGATTTTTTTGCAACCCGCATATCCAAAAATTGTTACATTCTGTGCATTTAAAAAAAAAAAATCGAAATCAAAATAAAGCGAAAAATCTGAAAAAATTCGTATGCATTGAGATAAATTAACATATTATTTTCATGAGAAAAAAAGTTAGGTTGACTGATTGTTTGTTGAACAATTGTTTTTTTCACCAATTTGTTAATGACATTTTGGGATTATTATTATGCAAAATCAATCTTTTCAGCACGTCTTATATGCATAATTATTTTCCGATTTTTATTCCATCGGGCAGTGATCGAAATTGTCTCGGAAACTCAATTTTGGCCGGACTGTACGTTTCATACATCCTTAATTTCCGTGTTTGACGACTCAAGTAGTGACCGCTGACTTTGGTCAGCCGCGCACTGCAAAGAAATGTCAGTAGTTATATCGTATATCAAGATCGCGAATTGCGGGAATGAGAACGATTTGCAGCGGGAGCGATGACTGGTCGAGAGCTCGTGCATCGCTAGTATTTCCACACGCTTTTTATGTAAATATATATCCGCTTTCACGTGAACCACGTGCAGTACGTTCAGTAGCACAAAAACGACCACGTTCGCCTTCCTGCACTTTCATTGAGTTTGCACAGCTCGTCATTGTCGCAATGCAGATTTTATTACCTTTGGTCTCTTTAATTCTGCTCATTCATTGATAAACCCGTTTCCGCCCGGACGGCACGTAATTATTTATTCGAATAGCAATGTGCGCAAAAAAAATGAGAGCTTTTACTTTCAAGAAAATGGTATTGAATTAAAACTTTTTTTTAATTACGCAAAAGCGCATAAAATTTGATTTGTTTTTTAAAAAAATTCAACAATATTGCGAAAAATTTGAGAATAATATTTTTTTCAATACATTATTTTTAGAAAAATATGGATATTTAGGAAAATGTCAGTTTCCCAAAAAAAAATTTAATTTTTTAAACTATTTTCCAGGAAAAGTAAAAAAATTATTTACAGGAAATTAAGAAATATTTGTTCCGCCACCCGCAACCGTAGATTCGGTTGGTATTACCAATTCTTTCTATCGGTGTACTTATCGGTAATATAGATTCTATATATTAGCAATTTTCTTGTGAGATATTTTTTTAATTTTTTAACTTTCCCTGAAAAATCGTTTTTGGTTTCCTATAGAGGAAGCTTTGTTTTCAAGAAAAAATTTGCTTTAAGTGGTGGGACGTTGGGAGGGATTTCTAGTTATTAAAAATAATGGTATAAGAAATCTGCATAATTCCGCAGATTCGATTGGCATTACCAATTCTTTTTTCGGTGTACCTTACCGAAGTGTACTTACCGAAAAACAAAAATTGTTCACCAAGGGAACATTTGGTTATTTTGCATGATTGCGAATAGGGATTGAACCTTCATGTGCTCGGTAGTCCTTCGTTCGCTTGTTGTCCGGGTCCGAGGCTAGCCAGTGATCGTTAAGCGTACGGTGAAACTCTTAAGAAGTCTGGTGGAGACACTGTCTCGTGTAATCGTCTCTTAGCGGGCGTCGCAGATGACTCAGAGACGTCGCGTTGTATGTACGAGTAAAAGTTATTTGGACGAGATTCGTAAATACAGGGAGATCTGCAAACGGGTGGAGGAATCGAGTGGTGGGCGATGCGAAATCCCGTCATGGGCATGCTCTTATATGGACCGTCATGACTCGGTATCTTAACCGTGCGTGCTCGTGAGGTCCGCGGTTTTCCACAGATTCGAGGCCATCCCAGTCGCCGATCTGCCGTCTATTTCATTACACAATCCACGTGAGACACATTGCTACCAACAGTCAACAAGCGAACTCGTTGTTCTCCACCAATATTCATTATAAAACGTGCCAATGACATTACTATTCACGCAGC
Source organism: Tromatobia lineatoria (assembly GCA_949699805.1). Taxonomy (NCBI): domain Eukaryota; kingdom Metazoa; phylum Arthropoda; class Insecta; order Hymenoptera; family Ichneumonidae; genus Tromatobia; species Tromatobia lineatoria. Next base: position 6,940,878 of record OX453054.1, read on the forward strand.
TTCACTTCAGCCTCGAAATTTCCACGCTAAATCTATTAGCATTTTTAACACAGCATGGAAAGACAAATTTTGTTCGAATGTCACACTGTAAAAAAAAATCTGCTCAAAATTTAGTGTACTTTTATTGGAAGCTTTTATTCATAAACTAGTATATGAAATTTAGTATACAAGTGTAATGTAATTATGTATGGTACATGATATTCAATAATTTACTTCTATTTTGCAGTAAAAGTATTTGGATTTTAATAATTTGCTTTAATTCTACTGAAAAAGTACGTTAATTCTATACCACAATTGTTTATTAAATTACGATGACGAGTTTATAAATAAAAACTTCCAATCTTTTCTAACAGTGTAATTTAAAAAACATTAGAATCCCTCGAAAATATTTAAATATTTACCCCAACTTTTAACAGCTGACTTTTTCAGAAAAAAAACTTTTTCTTCTGGCAAAGACGTACGATAAATACTTTGAGGTACAATGTGACCAAGAAAAATATTTAAGAGTCAGACTATAAGTGACAGGTTTGACGGGGAATGCCTTATATATACAACACCAATACACGTGTCGATGGTGATGAGGATGTAGCAGGAAAGGTTGTGAGCACCATCGCCGCGAGTTGACTCTTTACCGGTGCAATGATCATGACCCATTTCCATATTCGATGCATCGTGACTGCTCCGAAGTAACGCAACTCGCCCCTGATTTCTTCCTTTATTTCTTTTTTTCAGTTACTTTACGATCGTATCGCTCGCTGTTGTTGGTGCAACAGGACGATTCGTCGGAGGGTTGTCGACGTTCGAGGATCACTGACGGTATATAATCACTATGGGCGGCATGACCCAGAGACCTTGGACCCCAACGAAAAGACGGGGCCCCATTGCCGCCGAGTACAGCAGTCCAGGACCAGCCTGTGTCACTTTACCACCTCTAATTGGTAATTTATTGATTTAGGGATGAATGATACGTACAATCCCGCCAATCCTCAGTTTCAGAGAAAATTTCGATCACTTCCCGATGGGATAAAAACTGGAAAAAAAAACGCATATAAAACGAGCTGGAAAGATTGATTTTGCATAATAATAATACCAAAATGCTATCAACGAATTGGTGAAAAAAACAATTTTTCAACAAGCAATCAGTCAACCCAACTTTTTTTTAAATGAAAATGATATGTTACCTTATTTGAATGCATACGAATTATTTCAAATTTTTTTCTTTATTTTGATTATGATTTTTTTATTTTGAAATATGCGCAGAATATAAGAAATTTTGGATATGCGCTTTGCAAAAAAATTTTGAGTGTAGTAGATGGTTTTACGCCGAATACATATCCAAAATTCGTTACTTCGCGCACATTTTTACAAATAAAAAAATCAAAATCAAAATGAAGATAAAAATCTGAATAACAAAGTCCGATTTTTTTTGTCCGAGACATTTTCTAAAAACTAAACAATGGAAAATAAATTTTTGCTCATTTAGAACGGTAAAAATAATAATAATAGCCAAGACGTGACGTAGAGAAAAATTTCAAGGAGACTTTTTGTAGAATTGATGGATGTTTGAAAAAAAAAACTTAATTTTTATCAAAATTTTTAGTTTAATAAATTCATAACTTATAAACATAGCACCCAATTTTGAAAAACCCGACGACACTAACATTATAAAGAGCACGTGATAAATTTTAACAAAACTGGTTCAGTTCTTGAATAAGTATAAACAATTTTTTTTTTTTTTAGCCGGTAATGAATAATGACTATAATGTGCTATTTTCTGCAGGAAAAACTGTTCCAGACTCGAAGCGGGGACGAGCTCCGGCATTCTCGTTCGGAAGCAGGTGATACACTTTAATTTTTTGAGCTTTTTTTCATATCATTACGGAAATTCGATGATGAACGGCTTTTGCAATAAGTATTTTCTTTTTATTATTTATATGTACAACAACTGATCTTTTCCGCGTCGATTTCTGTACGTAAAATAGAATGCGACGCCTTCCCCAAAATATTAATTATCGAAGTTCCCTGTTTTTTCAGATAAGCGTGAAAAAAAAAAATTAATAAAAAAATCAAGAAAATTCAATAAAATAATTCAAAACATCTATTAACGAATCTATTATATTTACCATAGTATTTTATTATGAACTGTTCGTTTTTTTGCTGCCATCGATCGAGTTTTAGAGACTATGAATTAAAAAATGGATTATTATTCAGTAAATTTTCTGAACAAAAAAAATATTCGATAACAATTTTTTCCGACTGTCGAGGTCGACAAATAATTTATTATACTTTGCGCTTACGTCTCTTAGACTTGAACGAAGCCTACATTAATAGCATTGGAGTTTATTTTCATATATATAATATTGTATCGTGTCAACTTTCCAGACACTCGAGTAAGAACGACAGTCCAGGACCTGGACCTGGCCAATATAATGTTTCAGGTCTCAGTTCGAAAGGTAAACAATAATCTTTGTTATCTATTTATTTAAATTAGATATAGATCTGACAAAAATTATTTAAAAAGTGTCCACGAGATGCACATTATCAATTGTGACACTTTTACATTAATACATTTAATTTTTTTAATTAACTGTACAACTACTAAATATTTTGATCCATCATTTGGCATAATGAATATATTATCAAATTATGATATAAAATCACAGAAGTTTTAAAGTAGACATAATTTTTTTTAAATGATTTTCTAAACCTTACTAATTGTACTTTCCTAAATAATACATTTTTTTAATACAAAGTTATTTTATAGGCACTCGATAATTTTATTCGTGAATACCATTCGTTCCTGATTCAAAACTGAGTTTGTAAAAAAAAACCGAGTAATTTAAAAAAATTAAAAAATTAGAAAAATACGGAGGCCGAAGCTTTTGTAGGAGGTTTCAATTTATTTCGGCAGTATTTCCTCCGAAATTATTCACGACTTGTTCGCCGAGTCAATACATGTATAGGATTTCGTTTTATTGCCGTGCGTGCTCGTGGCAAAGGAGAATATCGATCAAACATAACTACACTGTAAACATATCTGTGCTTTGTGAATGCGCAAGAATTTCGGGTATCCATAAAGCTCACGAAAATTATTAGTCGCTGAAGCGTCAAGTAGTAATGTGGAGATGTTTACACATTTGACATTTCCTAAAGATTTATTATTTTTTAAAACAATTTTAGTGGGAAATTTTTTCAATGATATATATTTTTTCAATCTAATTGACGAGCTAATTGAGTAAAATTTATAATTGACACGATTGTTCCAAATAAATATTTTTTCAAAATTTAGAAACACAATGATTACATTGAAAAAAAAAACATACATTTAATAGATCAAATAATAATTTTATCTCGGTGTTTAAGTACATGCAAAATTACACTGTAAAAAATAATTTGAAAATTCATATATTGTGTAATTTATTTTTTTGTATTATACTGTAGTGCCACCCAGGCGATTTTTGTAAGATTTATTTTTTTGAAAACTTGAAGCATTCGAATTATTTAAAAAAAAAAATCCATTACTTATGGAGAATCAGCATCTGATAATATTTTCAGTATGGAATGAGTGACGAAAAAAAATATGACGACTTCCCAATCAATGTAGGCGTCCGGAAGTGAATAAAATAAAAATTCAATTGAAAAAAAAAGAACCACAATCGCAGATGTTGACTTTTCTCTTCGACAATTTTTTTCCACATTCAAAATAACATTTAAAAAAAGATTACGTTTGGGATTTGCGATATACTGAAAGAAAAAATTAATTTTGATTTTTGAATTCTTAAAAAAAAAATGTTGACTTCATATTCTTATTTAAGATGAAAAGTTGAACGATGAAAAAATGTAGATTATATACTTAATATTCTATAAAATCTACTACCATACAATTTCTGTATCCATAGAATATACAGCATATATTTTCCACATTGGCGACATGAAATGGATATACATCAAAGATCTGATGTTATATACGAAGTAAATGAGCCACTGTCGTCGACTGTTTACAATTGACAATGTTTCTTCACGATTTATTGATCCTTTACTAAAGCTATTTTACCGGCAATGCCTATGCACAATGTGAGTTTACAGGAAAGTCCCTCAGTTGGTTCTGGCAGTTTGCAAGAGACTGAGTCTCAACTTCGCTTCGAAATTTCATAAAAATAATTCTAGAGATTTCGTAAAAAGTAAAAATAAGAAATAAAGTAAAAAAAATCTACGAATTATTTTGCAGGAAAGGATAAGGCTCCAGCTTTGTCTCTTCACGGTCGAACGAAATCTGGAAAATTGGAGTACACTCCAGCGCCTGGTGATTACGATCCGCAAAAAGCTGAAAAAATAATTCAGGACAGTTCGCCCAAATATTCATTCGGTATTAAACCACATACTGAGAAAATCAGCACAACACCTGGTAATTTTTACAATCTTCAATTTGATAGCAATTGTTTTCTTAATCTGCAAATAATTGGAAAATTGAGACAAATGATAATTGCGAAAAATCATAAACACTTTATCACTTTTCGACTACAAAAATCTTTTTATTTCAATTCTAACTTCACTTTGTGGTCAAAACTAAGTTCCTGCTTTAGAGGAAAATAATTACTTAGGATTGTCAGTATTTAAAAAATGATCTGTTCATCATATTGGTTTGACGTTGATTTTCTGATCAACAAAATTCTACATGTCAATTTTTTATAGTGTATATAATTATCGTTTATATTTTTCAAGTGAAAAAAGTATGTAAAATTTTTAAATTTCACACTTGGTAAGGCTAATATTCGTACATTTAATAATAATCATTATCTTTGTCTGTAAATAACTCAGAATTCAAGAAAATTGATAAATTAAAAAAGTTCATTGATAGTTTATCACTTTTCGATGAGAACAAAATCTTTTCATTCTAATTCTAACTTCACATTACGATAAAAATTTATTTTATGCTTCAATGGAAGATAATTACCTCAATATTGTCAGCATAAAAAAGTTCTTTTATCCAGTTTGTGTGATATTGATTTTTCTTATTAATATAAATTGTAAGCATCAATTTTTTATTGATGTCTGTACTTATTATTTACATTTATTTGAAGTGAAAAAGAAACTATAAGGAAATTTTCAATATGGTCATTTTCAATCCAATGAAATAATGAGAATCGGCTTCCATGATTATCAATCACCATGTAAATCACCTTATAAATCATGTATAGCGCCCGGTGACTATATCCCGGAAACCGTCAATCTCGACAAATCCCCGCAATACAGTTTCGGCATAAAACACGTGCCCGAAAAGCCGAACGATAGTCCTGGTAAATGAACACACACATTGTTGCATTTCTGAACGAGCCGAATAATCCTTAATAGCTGTTGCTCGCGCATAACGTGATGTCACGATAATCTTTTATTACAGCCGCAAAATAATCATTGCAGTAAATGCATTAACGATGAGAGACTGATAAATAAATTGTCATAAACTCGAACAATGTGCCACGATTTTATGACAGAAATTAATAACTAGTGATTCATAAATCTCGAATGAAAAAAAAATGGACGTAAAAGATCTACTAAATTAATTTTATGATGCTTCGACGATAACAGCCAATTTAATAGATACTTAGCCAAAGTCAAAGAATAATAATAAAACTTCTACGTTCTCTTCATCATATTTTTCAAGTTTTATGAGTAACTGAAACCAAATTGACTTCGTTCTTGTATCCTAGAGAATTTTTGGAATTCTAGTATTATTTACGATGTTTTTTCGTTTCAATTAATGTAATCGCAATACCGAAAAATGTTAATTATTCGAAAATCACCTCGACGGATGATACGATTTTTATCGGACATTTTTTTTAATAATCAATATAGAGATAATTTTGAATAATTACCAGAATACCTGCATATAAAATTTGACAAAGGAGAACGAGGCAGAACTCAAAAATAATAAAAAGCTCCTATTATGAATTTCTAATATTTGAAAAAAAAATGATTTGATTGTTTACAAAAGTGTCTTAGATTGCAAAAACTGAAGCGTATCCTAATAGATTAACCGTAATTCGATTCGGCAATTCTCTTAATTCACTCCAAATGAATAATATCGGCTATTTCCGGAAGTCCTAATTGTTGCAAGACTACTGAACGAGTGGTAACTAATTTAGTAGTCTATCAAAGTATTTAAGCTCACCGAAGGATCTAAATTTAAACTCGCAACGAAATCCCATTCGCTCACCATAGAAACGCTATTCTAGAAATCCGCATGTTGATTGCCGAGAATCAGAAGCGCAACTCAAGGATGGGGGCTATAATACACGCCAGAGATCGATGCTAATCAAGGTTTTGGTCTTCTTAACGCTAAAAGTAGTTGAGCTTGTCCGTTTACGCGCTTATTAGAAAAATTCTTAAACTCGCCATCGACATTATGCTTTTAATCCGCACAAGCAACATCAGCATACAGAGAAAAAAATGTAATTAAATATATGAAATCATTTGTTCGAAAAAAAAATTATGAACCAAAATTGTTTTTCAAAGGATCGTTATATTTAATTCAATATACTTTATATTGTATGATTTAAATCATTAAAAGCAATTTACATGATTATTTTGAATACCCTTTTACAAGTTAGCAACGCAAAGATTTCATTAAATTGATCAGAAAAGTCACAATTATATTTCTTTCTCAGTGCAGCACAATTAAGTATAAATGCAGCTACTTATTTTGTAGAGAGTTTTCATCGTAGTAAGGAAATTAATTCGGATCATAAGAACAATGGTTTTTATTTTAGCTCCTGGTCATTACTGCCCGGAGAGATTTAATTCGGACAAAACACCGCAGTATAGCTTTGGTCGTAGAACTTCATTGGACAGGGTGGATTACACTCCTGGTAAAAAATCTTAATTTATTTTCTTATGTTTCTTGTATGGGCCTTTTTTTTATAAGTTGAAATGACCGGAAATAATATGTATCTGCAGCACCTGGCGCGTATTGTCCTGAAAAAGTGAATCTCCATAAAATGCCACAATACAGTTTTGGCTTGAGGCCACAGCCCGATAAACCAAGCGACACACCTGGTAACATTCAATTTCATATTGCTCTAAGGATTGTGCTCTCCATTTTTATTTAATTTACAAATATTGGTTAATTATTTTGTTATTTAGCACCTGGCACTTACAGTCCCGAGAAATCAAATCAGCATAAAGGTCCAGAATATAGTTTGTACGGAAAGGGCCTGGAACAAAAACCCAACGACAATCCAGCTCCAGGGTCTTATAGTCCTGAAAAAACAAATCTCCACAAAGGTCCTGAATACAGTTTGTACGGAAAGGGCCTGGAACAAAAACCCAACGACAATCCAGCTCCAGGGTCTTATAGTCCTGAAAAAACAAATCTCCACAAAGGTCCTGAATACAGTTTGTACGGGAAGGGCCTGGAACAAAGACCCAACGACAATCCAGCTCCAGGGACTTATAGTCCTGAAAAAACAAATCTCCACAGAGGTCCTGAATACAGTTTGTACGGAAAGGGCCTGGAACAAAGACCCAACGACAATCCAGCTCCAGGGTCTTACAGTCCTGAAAAAACAAATCTCCACAAAGGTCCTGAATACAGTTTGTACGGTAAGGGCCTGGAAGAAAAACCCAACGATAATCCAGCTCCAGGGACTTATAGTCCTGAAAAAACAAATCTTCACAAAGGTCCTGAATACAGTTTGTACGGAAAGGGCCTGGAACAAAAACCCAACGACAATCCAGCTCCAGGGTCTTACAGTCCGGAAAAAACAAATCTCCACAAAGGTCCTGAATACAGTTTGTACGGAAAGGGCCTGGAAGAAAAACCCAACGATAATCCAGCTCCAGGGACTTATAGTCCTGAAAAAACAAATCTTCACAAAGGTCCTGAATACAGTTTGTACGGAAAGGGCCTGGAACAAAAACCCAACGACAATCCAGCTCCAGGTACTTATAGTCCTGAAAAAACAAATCTACACAAAGGTCCTGAATACAGTTTGTACGGAAAGGGCCTGGAAGAAAAACCCAACGATAATCCAGCTCCAGGGACTTATAGTCCTGAAAAAACAAATCTTCACAAAGGTCCTGAATACAGTTTGTACGGAAAGGGCCTGGAACAAAAACCCAACGACAATCCAGCTCCAGGTACTTATAGTCCTGAAAAAACAAATCTACACAAAGGTCCTGAATACAGTTTGTACGGAAAGGGCCTGGAAGAAAAACCCAACGATAATCCAGCTCCAGGGTCTTACAGTCCTGAAAAAACAAATCTCCACAAAGGTCCAGAATACAGTTTATACGGAAAGGGCCTAGAACAAAAACCCAACGATAATCCAGCTCCAGGAACTTATAGTCCTGAAAAAACAAATCTCCACAAAGGTCCGGAATACAGTCTCTATGGCAAAGGTTTGGAAGCAAAACCGAATGATAATCCAGCTCCAGGCTCTTACAGCCCGGAAAAAACGAACTTACACAAAGGTCCTGAGTACAGTCTATACGGCAAAGGACTGGAACAGAGACCAGACGACAATCCAGCTCCTGGAACTTACAGTCCGGAAAAGACAAATCTCCATAAAGGTCCTGAATACAGTTTGTATGGCAAAGGTTTGGAAGCAAAACCGAATGATAATCCAGCTCCAGGAACTTACAGTCCCGAAAAAACAAATCTCCATAAAGGTCCAGAATACAGCTTGTATGGAAAAGGTTTGGAAGCAAAGCCCAATGATAATCCAGCTCCAGGATCTTACAGCCCTGAAAAAACAAACTTACACAAAGGTCCCGAGTACAGTTTGTCTGGAAAAGGTTTGGAAGCAAAACCGAATGATAATCCAGCTCCCGGAACTTACAGTCCCGAAAAAACAAATCTTCACAAAGGTCCCGAATATAGTCTGTATGGAAAAGGTTTGGAGGCCAGACCGAACGATAATCCAGCTCCAGGAACTTACAGTCCTGAAAAACTGAATCTTCACAAAGGACCTGAGTACAGTTTATATGGCAAAGGATTGGAAACAAAACCCAACGACAACCCAGGTTGGACTATTTTCAATAAACTATATTAACAGTAACCAACAAAACTGGATGGATGACTAATTGGATTAATGACTCGGTAGGACCGGGACGATACCATCCCGAGAAAGTAGAAAATTTGGAGCATAAACCTTATTACAGCTTTGGTACTAGAACGCCATTGGTGAAGCCTAGCGATACTCCAGGTAATGGTGTAGACTAACCACTCGTGGCTAACTTCAACCTTTATTTCAAACAAGGCCATTACTACTCCATTAACCTAATTCTACTAATGGACATATATTCGAAATCCGGTTTGTACCGTATCTCAAATAAGCTTTGAACAAACATGCTAATGCATCGATCAATTGCATCATCTTTCGTATATTCTTTCACAAACTGTATTGAAAAATCTCTTTCAGCGCCTGGCACATATTCCCCGGAAAAAGTACATCTCGATAATTCGCCTCAGTACAGTTTTGGTATTAAACATTCCCCTGAGAAATCCAGTGACATTCCTGGTGAGAAAATATGACTTTTGCTCCCTCATCTCTGGCGGACAACAGTACGGTTTAAATGTGCGCATGTTTGGCGGAAAATGTATTGTGCAATATACCGTGAAAATTGTTACAGTACATATCTATATCTGTTGTATATCTGATCTATAAATTTTTTGTGTGGCCACTAATGATACAGTCATCATAAATGGTACATCTACCCTATATCCGTGAAAAGTGTATACAGTTCCACCGCGTTTTAACAGTACATCGTACAGACGGTGAACCGTATATTTGGAGGAAAGATATACGGTTATCCATCACACTTGAATCATTTAAATTTCAGTCTATGAACTCTACTTGTAACATTATTTTACTCGTTCCAATATTATATGGGAAATTGAATACTCCAACTAGAGTATATTTCATATAAAAAATTCAAGCACCACAATAAATATTGCCTCCCCGATATAACTATCTGAAAAAAATCAAGTAACATACCATCTTTACTCCTCATGCTCTTTATGAATATTGAAGGTTGCTAACACTAATTAGTTTGTACGTCAACGAACCCTCGTATGTAGATGAACTCAGAAGAGCTTTGCAGTCTTATATACCATTCACCATCTAGTAGAGCATTGTGGTTTCGCATAATCCTACTAGATGGCGAACAGCGGGAGCGTTTCTCGCAAGTATTTTGAGGCTTCGGTGTATATAAGAATGCAAAGCTTTCTCAGTGATAAGACATGGGTAAATTATGGCACCATGGAGATATGGTCTGAACTTTTAACTCGCTATGCTGTGGCATAGCTGAATTAGCATTGCTATTAGTAATGTAATATACTGTAATAAATTATGCGGTATGTTGCACGCTATTATGAACCGTACTGTAGACTGTCCTGGTTAGAGGAAGCTTTGTTTTTTTTAATCATCCGATATAAAGTCAAATAGATTGAACATTTGAAGACATTTAATCGTTTGATTAATTTTAATGAATTATTTTGCTTCAGCACCCGGCACTTATAGCCCTGAGAAATTTAACAACGATAAAGCCCCCCAATATACTTTTGGCCAAAGAACGCAACTGGAAAAGTTGAGCGACACGCCAGGTGGGAAAAGAAAAAGTTGTTTTATTATTTGGCTTGATTTTTGCGAGTTTTTTCACGCCTTTGCACATTTTACAGCACCAGGAGATTATAGCCCGGAAAAAGTCAATTTGAAAAATGGACCTGCATACAGTCTCAGCGGAAAAGCACACGACATTAAGCCAAGCAACATTCCAGGTACGTTGTGCACTCAGTAATACTTCGAAGCTTTTGAAACCGCACATGTGTAATACTTGAGAATAAATTTAAAGGACCTGGAGAGTACAGACCGGAAAACGCGATGATGATTTGGCAAAAGGCTCTGCAGTTCACATTTGGTCTGAGACCGCCAATGGACAGAGCCAATGATGTACCAGGTAAAATTTGATGAAGAAAAATATTTATCATGTTTATGGAAGCCGATTTTCTAAAGGGTTTACATCAAAATCTACGAAAGCAATGTGTTGCTTAATTATTCATTCGTGTGGCATTTTTGCCAGTACAAATGAACTCCGTATTAGAGGCAATGAATTGAAACCAAAGATAGATAGTATCTTTACATTTTTATGCATCATTACTTGAGAGACTATATTTACCTAGAGGCTCGAGAAAACGTCAAAAGTGGTTTTATTAAATTTTATTATTTAAGTTTCAGTTGAAAAAAAAAAACAATGACGATCTCAGTTTTATCCACGTCAACGTGCTTGATTTTCTTTCAGTTTAAAGTTCTTTCTGAATCTCATGTTTAACTGGACTTTACCGACAGAACTACCGCAATACAACAGTAATACTTGAAGTAAAAACGAAAACAGTACATAAGCGATTTTAATAATATATATTTGATCTTTTGAAAATGTTTTTAAGCCCCGAACGTGTACACCATCCCCTCGGTTCTCTGTGGAACAAAGGAGGGCAATAAGAAAACCGCCCCAGCGTATTCAATGTCCGGGAGGCAAAAAGTTTTCACAGACGACAGAGTTCTTGTTCCCGGACCCGGAGCATACGAAGCCGTGAAGACCGATATTCTCCGAGTGAAAAGTGCAGCTTACAGCATGAGCGCCCGCTACTCATTACCCAACGATCATGCTAAGATTCCAGGACCTGGAGCGCACTGTCCCGAAAAAGTGAGTGCACACAGAAAAAAGAATCTTTCTTGAAATGAATACCCTTGTATTGGAAGTAACATATTCATGAACTTTCTATAAAAATTCATAAACGTACCTATTTATTGAATTCTCATATTTTTGTTATTGGTAAAAATGTATAATAAATTTCAAATTGGGTAGGGTACAATAAGGGAATCCCATACCTTCAGTATTGAATGAAAGGTCCATTCAAAAACCTAGGCGGGTCCTTTAGATTTTTTTATCTTGCATTCAAAAATGTTGGATATTTTTTTAAAGCCGGTAGAACATATTATTACTAAGAATTTAATGATTTGAATCGCCGTCAACTCCAAAACTATTAGAGATATTGACAAATTTCCTAATAATAAATTGATCATTTTTTCAAGATGAACAAAAAATGTCGTTACGTTTTTTCCGTATTTGCACGACTTTTCGAGTAATTGTAGAGTATCCAACGTTAAGGGGAAACGAGGCTGTTTCTGCGCCGATAGCCGTATACGCTCGGGTTTCAGGGACTGTAGCATCGTTACTATTTGACGTAGCGACATTCATAGTAGTGTGCATAATATCATGTGCAAAAGAAGGTTATATGTTTTGTTTATGCAACTCCGTGCGAGAAGTGCTTACTTCTCACACGCGCCGCTTCCCTTCGCGTGCGAGAAATCGCACTTTTCGCACTAGTGAAATAAAATTGTATACGAAACTTGTACGAGAAACTTTTTCCCAATTCTCGTGGTTGGATTGACAGACAATACTTTATCTTGTTGTGTGTCTTGTCTCGTCCACTGGATTAATAAATAATTGTTTATGATTACAGGTGCTTCTTGATATCCCTCCGGCGCACACCTTCGGAATCAGACACTCGCCTTACATATGTAATCTCAAAGACACCGTTTACTAACTCGAAATCATCGAAAAACTTCTTCCATTACCTCGCTTCGTGAAAGCGGAACGAAAAATAAGCTTAAACGTTACAACAAACCCACAATAACAAATTTTTCCGTGCTCAATAACTTCATTTAATAAGCTCACGGTATCAGGGTTTCGTTTTCTCAAGCGTCGCAATTTAATATATTATCGTAGTTGTAGAACTTCACACACATAAAACGCATTACTTTCACAAATAAATAATATAATATTTTGCAAATGGTGTGTTGAGTTTTATTTCTCCAAGTTTGTTTAAAATATAGTAAATACACGTAGCACATTAATTATAATTCAGCCACGTGTTTGGCAGTCATTTGTATTAGTAATTACGTATAATTATGTTTTTAGAAAAATATGGATTTCTATAAAATAATATTTATGTCATTATCGAGATTGTAAAATGCATGTTGGCCCGGCAATATTCACAGCCAAAAGTTCCATCGAACTTTGGTGAAATGCAGAAGTCCGAAAGTTCGTGCACATCAAGCCGATCTATTTTCTTTAGTACATTTTTATATTCACCGTATTTGGATACTTTAAAAATTCATGTGAAACGTTTGTAAAAAAAAGTTTTCAAAACCCATATCTCACAATTTTTAAATTGATTGCGAAAACTTTGAGTACTTGATTGATTTGTGTACAAATATACAAAAACAATATAACTGTAAATCAAAGTACAATTTCCATTTCATTTTTGTAGCATCTGAATGCAAAAACGTTTTTCTTTGCAATTGTTCAAAAAAATTCAATCATGTGGATTATTATTATGAAAATGTATGAAAAATTATGGGCACTTACAGAAATCCAAATAATCTCCGGTCAAACCTATTACTCAACGTATCTTCGAGTATCCAATTGAAATACGAAAATGAACTTGACGATGAACGAAGATTTTCCTTCTTCATGCGGGGGCGGAATACACGCGTTGTCCAGCTATCCAAGTAGATAAGACGTTTAAATCATCGTTGAGCATAACGAGATCAGCATCGGCACCAAAATCTAAGACACCTTTGCTGGATTCGATTTCAAGAGCTCGCGCTGGATGAAGAGTCGCCGCTTCGAGAGCTTCAACCGTCGAGCATCCTGCGTTTGGAATTTAAGCAATATTAGCAATCAATTAGCTAAGTTTTTATCTGAAGATACATGTATTTGCAAGTTCTTTGAGAAAATATCTGCGAGAAAATGAATTTTTATGAACCTGTGGCTTCCTTGAAGTGGCGAACGCACTTGGCCATGTCGGCAGTACTTCCGCATAAAGTGTTTGTCCCGGCAATGTAAGCATGCTGTTTTTCCACTTGTATGTCTAATTGACCCAGTCTGTATATTCCGTCTTTCAGACCGAGAGCTGCGATCGCATCCGTGACCAGCACGAGACCTGAATGTCACGAGGTTTGTATTTATATTTGAGTTTATTCAGATAGACAGTCTTATCAAGAGACGCGGTAGCGTCGCGACGCCAAGGACTACGACTTTAGGACGAAATGGTCCGTCTGGCTTACAATCCACATTACACATAAGAATAATAAGGAATGACAAAAGGTTTTGTTATTTTGAAAATGATTTTTTTTTCATTAAAAATGTTGAGAAATTTCGTAAAAACATGAAGTGCATATAAATAGTGAGAGGTACAAAGTGAAATCCTTAACTTGTAGCTTTCAGGCCAAATGGGTGAACAAATTTTAGTGTTTGATGTCAAATTTTATTTGTCGAAAGTCGTAATTTTCGGTATGAACTTAATGACGTTCAAATGCACGATTTGTTTAAAAAAGGTTCAATCCAAAGAATTTTCTTTATTTTTTTTTTTAGGTGACTTGGCTCCCTGAACGTGAAATCGAATAGAAATCTTAGCAAGGGAATGTCTACTTTTTGAATAGCCCTGAGACATGTATAATAATGCTTCCCTATCAAAATTCGAAAAAGAAAAAAGCAAGTTTTGGCGTATGTTACTATTTACCTTTCGGATGTGTTCTGTGAGCGATTCGCAGTGCCGCTGGATGTGTGTGAACGCCATCAGCTATGATTCCATAATGAACTATTTTGCCTTCAGGAATTTGATCGGATGTTAATAAACCAACTAATCCAGGATCTCTATGATGAAACTACAGGGACAAAATTACAAATCGCAGTCAAATGAAAAAAAAAAATCATGCCTAGTTAAAATCGTGAGTATATTTTACACAATTTTCGGCAACGATCTAAAGTTTCGATAGTTATTCGAAAAAAAATGAGTGTTGGAAAATAATAAAATTTTATTGTATAGCAAAGAAACAAGTTTTCTATCGGATTTATTGAAACATTTTTTAATAAAATTGCTTGCTGGCATTATCAATATATAATAATCAATGTTCTTAGTATCATTAACATCGTCGATATTTTTGAAAAATTTCTATTGTCACGAAGTATGTAAATTTTACGTACGGGAAGCATGGCATTGAAAAGATGAGTGATGAAAGAAGCTCCACTTTTAACCGCTGCTTCGCCCTCCTTCAAATTCGCTATCGAATGCCCTAAAAATTTGTACTTTTAATTTAAAATGTGTCTCGTTTATTATTAAAAATTTAAAAATAAAATAAACGTTTTTATCATACCTACTGAAACTTTTATATTCCTTTTGCAGAGTTCCTCTATAACTGAGCATGCATTCGGAATCTCAGGAGCCAGCGTAACGTAACATATATTTTCCAAACTGCCGTACATCTCAGTCACAGAGTCAAAACCCTGAAAAAAATCGCCTCAACATTTTTTATCAGAATTTTCGACATTATCATTGCTGAGTTTTCATCTGTGTGTTATAGCCTACTTTGTCGAAATTCCTAATGCATTTTTCCTGATGCGCTCCCTTTTTAGTCGGACTTATAAATGGACCTTCTACATGAACCCCCAAAACTGTAGCTCCGTTTTCGTCGCCTTTTCTCTTCTTTATTTTTGGCAGTACGTGGCGATATGTTTCAGACAAAGATGTGACGACCGTGGGACAAAAAGACGTCACGCCGTAAGTCAGGAGACCCTTTGCTACGGTATTTATGCCATTTTCAACGTCTTTGGAATTTTCAGAAAAATCTAAACCAAATCCACCTGAAAATAATTGATTATTGAAAGTTTATGAAGAAAGTGTCTACGAGATTTTTGTTGACTATAAAAACATAGTAAATATTTTTTAGTGGGAATTCACAACATTACGTTGCAAATAATCAGTGTGTGCTAAAAAAAACTTTCGTTCTTTCTCTTACTTGCCACATTAAATATGCTGGATCCTAATATTGGTTAAAGAAAATTTTTTTACGAATTTTTTTAGAGGTGATTTAATGACCTTTCGTAATACAATATGATTTACATGTACAATATCCTCTCCCACTATTCCCGAAAAAGCCAACGGCAAATTCGTAAATAGTAGTGTCAAAAACTGCAATCATGTATGGGCTGTTTTTTTTAGCATGAATTTTAAGCGCTTCATGACACACACACAGACATACATACATACATACATACGTCCGAACAATTTTTCGAAATCACACTCTTCCCGACGTTGCAGATCATTTTGAGTGTAGTGACACTCGTAAAATTTCGAAACATCTGGTTTCACGAAAGAAAACGTCCTCTATGAGATAACAAAAATGAGCAAATGTGACTATAACATAACGATTTCTGAAAAACTCAAAATTGCAAACAAATCTTTTTAAAAAATAGCTTTAACTGCAAACATTATTAAACACAAACATTCTAAATCCCATCGATATTTTTACGACATTTTCTTTAATTCATTTTAGTTTACAAAACTGCCATCATTATTTTTATTATCAATATTATCATAATTATTTGATAGAAAAAAAATTATGACTATGAATAAAGAGAGTGACAAAATTATGTATAAACCTACATAAAAATAACATAAACTTTTAAAATTAAACTCACTCTATACCTTTACTAATTTGTCTACACTCAACGAATGTTATTATTCGTGATAAATAACATATTTTCAATAATTATTTAAATGAACAAAATGTTTCCAATAATATTTTACCATTGATCTGTAGGTCAATAAATCCGGGCGATATAATAGCACCTCCGCAGTCGATATCGGCACTGGCCTCGATCTTTTCATCGTAAAAAATTTTCTCCGGATCGACGATTTTTCCTGAACGCACCCACAGATCTTCTTTGATGATTTTTCCGGCTCTGAGTATCCGACAGTTGCGGAATTGCACTAAACGATCTTCCAGCTTCGACATATTATTGTCGTTTTCACTCGGAGAATACACTTTAGACACTGATTTTTTATACGCCCAATTGATAACAGCATATAACTCTTTCTTTATAGCGCAACTCGATATGCTTTCATTTGGATACGCCACTTGTTTGCACGTTATCGGGAAGCGCTTTGCACTTTATCGGACGTTCGAGAGACAGAAACTCGCCGGAACATCTCGTGACCACGTCCGCGGGATGTTGATCCTTGTCTGACGAGTTTCTGTCGCGCCAGTGAACTTTGAACTCTCGTACATATGGACACGACACGCAAAGGCCTTTAATTTTGGGTGACAAACGTCTAACATATGATTTGGACACACGTGATCGCTGTTGTTGCCATACGAATATCAATAACCGCGACCGGATAAGTAGAAAACCTTTTTACCCTCTGTTAACAAAGCGTTTTGAAGCCTTATATGCGCGAAATATTTTTATAAGAAAAACTAAAAATAATGAGGAAGCAATTTGCAAAATTAAACCTTACAGAATTGAAAAATTCCATAAATTGTTTGAGTTACAGCATTTAGAGCGTAAAAAGTTTTATTTTCTTTCTTCTTTTTCTCTTCTTCTATTTTCCTCTCAATCTGCAAAGGCATCAAAGGAAGCAAGGATTGTCGCCACAAACGACTAAAAAACATGTTGGAGACGTTTTAGATGTCGAGGAAGGCTTCACATATAGCGCAAAATACTATTAAAAAGGTAAGATTGCATTTATTTACAATTCTTTTTTGAACATATTAATATAGATAGAAATTTTTGCAACATATTCTTGGTATTATCACCTATCGTGTGAACCACAGAATAAAAAATTTCGATGCCACAAAAAATATTAAAAATTAAATACCGACAGAAAATTGAGTAACAAAAATGTTAAGTTTCGAATTCTTATTATAATAATTTTTAAAAAACAATTTTGTTGATTCACACTAAAGTTATATTCGATACCGAGAACTTTCACAATCAACGCGCGCGCGAAAAAAATTTCATTGATTTATCATGTAATATCTTCATTATTTTTAATATTTTGGATTTTTTGTTTACATATACTCAACCATGTGCATCAGTGATCTGTCAAAATAATATTGTGAATATAAGCGTAATTTTTTTTTAACTCGTCTAGAAAAATAGCTTCGAAAATCGGCGAAATCGCGTATAAAAGGCCTCAAGCGTTTTGAGCTGCATATTAAGAGCGGAGTGACGAAAAAAGTAGAACTTTGCAAATTACTTCCTCATCATTTTCTCTGAAACTGAAAGTTCTGAGAAATTTGAACTACATTGCGGATTAGGAAGAATCTACGTACTAATTATTGCTAAATAGGACCGATTTGGTGCATAAAATTTGAGTTCATCGTCTCCTGTTTTGCAAAAATTAAGGCAACTTCGATCAAAACAATTTCTCTCATGTAATAAGACAAACTACTTTAGGAAGATCGTTTTCGTAAAGTAGTTTGAAAAAATGATCTTTTTCAACTACTTCATTGACCCAATGAGGACCTCAAGTCCGAAACAAAAATTGGCGCAGTTGGTAGAAATTTTGTTCTTCAGGATTAAGACAGAAGAATTGACGACCTAAAGCCACATTATAAAGTTGCGTGTATTTAAATGAAAATAAAGTAGTACAGACGAGCGGTACAATAGGAAGTCAGTGCATCGTCTACTTGCCATGTAGTAGATAAATCAGGCGAAGCGGTAAAGCGCACCTGCTCGACCTGCGGGCATTCGTATTCTAACGGTATCGCCATTTTGACTCTTTCGTTGCTCTGTGGCGGCGCTCGCGCGATCCAAACCCAACCTAACCTCACCACACATTGCGACTGCTGCTTATGTACTTTGCTACATGCAGTGTGTACAAAACACGATCTTCTACAGTCTTCTACTCGGCTCTGGAAACTCGTCCGATTTCATGGTAGTGCGGGAGTCCCGCATAACGAAGAGCTTTTTATAGTTCATTTTGTTACCACCCGAGTCGTTGCGATCTAGGGATCGACGACGCGCCTGCGTTCTTCTTCGCGCGGGTTTAATTAAGCTACTCCGAGCGTAACGCGATATTAAGTTTTCGTCTATACTGTAGTTTTATTACGTAGAATCGTGTTAAAAAAATCTCGGGTACGGTAGCCGCCCATTTGATGATTTTTGCTTTCTCATAGAGGAAGCTTTGTTTTCGTGAACATTTTTTTTTCGAGATTTTCATGTCAGTACACTCAGAATGGTCCAAAACGTCGAGAAAAGAGGTTTGTCGATATTGAAACCCTTAAGCAGAAATAGAATCACGTTAGATCGCAAATCGTATAAACATGCATATCATTTTTAGCCATAAGAAGAGACAAATAAAAAAGTAAAAGAGTGCGAGCGAAGCGAGCACCTCAAGTAGCAAAAATACATCTGGCATGAAAAAGTCCAAAAGTTGACTTTCGGACATGGGACGTTCACGTTGTTGCTTGTAATATAAAAAGTTCCATCTCGGACGTCACGAACTCGCGCCATATTCCGCGACATTCAAAAACAGCGATCCCTGTCAACATGCGCCTCTTCCGGACGATTCACGAACCGCGCGGTGAATCCTCAAAAAGCGGGACTTCCCCACCACGAGAGTTATCAGTGAGCTGACCGCAGTCTTCCCTGTGGTAGACAATAGGTACTAATATACTATATAGGCAGTGGCGACACCGCTGCTGTTGCTGTGGTGCTGCTGTGCACAGTTTATAGGAGTCAGTAGTGAGGCCTCGTCTGGCCTGGTCAGGCTCGAAGGGACACACGAGCAAGTGCGCGCCTACGACCACCACGACGATCGCAAAAAGGCCCTCCCCCTTTTTAAAAACGGGAGATTACCACTCTCTCCCTCGTTATCTTTCCTCGTGATCGCGTTTCTCGTCTCCATCGTCATCCGTGTGTGTGTGTGTGTGTGTTTAGTGCGGTAAAGAAGCTGCACGCCCCGAAAAAAAAAAAAAAAAAAAAAAAAACCGTGGCATGACAGTGGCGTGAAAATGGCGGTGTGAAATGGCAGGACGACGGTCAGTATTGACGAATCCCGAGTCCCTGACAGGATCCGGTGGAGCTACCGATCCTCTGAGGGAACTCTTCGAAGCTTGTAAAACTGGCGATTTGGCCCGTGTCAAAAAATTGGTCACACCGAAAACTGTTAATGCAAGAGACACCGCGGGACGGAAGTCAACCCCCCTGCATTTCGCAGCTGGTGAGCGTTTTTTTTTCTATTTCTTTTTTCTTTTCGTCCTTTTGGTCCTTGCCTCTTTCTCTGTTTTTCTTCTTCTGTCTTTAAGCACCACTTTTTTACCGTCTATATTTGCGCTTTGTGTGCACAAACGTTCGAAACGTCGCGTGATGTTTTTTTGTTGTCGATTTTATTTAAATACCTTGTCTCTTTGTTTTGCTGTGCGTCGTGGATTTTTATTTTTTTTTGCTTTATGCTTTCAGCGTAAATGTTGCGAATCTTGTTCGTTTTTCTCTAGGGAAATGTCGAGACTCTTGTGGATTTGTGAAACTGCTACGTTTGCAGAATGTGTTCGTTTGTGTGTGTGTGTGGCTCGCTTTTCTTTTTTTTCTTGATGCAACACTTTCTACTCAGCTGAGCATTTAATGCGATAATCGCAATTTCCCTTTCTTTGTGTGGACGGCTACGCGAGATTCGATGCTGTGCGATTTTCAGAGAGACGATTGTTAAAGCATTGTTTACAATACGATTGGTTGTTGCTTGATGATTGTGTGGAGGAAATTATCGACTTCGGGAGATTTAATATATCGGTTATTTCATCAAATATCGGACGAAAAATTGGCCTTCAAATTTTTGGTGCACAAGTTAAAAGTGGATTTTGTTGGACAAATTTTCTGAATTGATAAAAAAAAATTTTTTGCGAAATAAAGTAAGCATTTCAAAAGACGTTTCAAATGTTTTTCCAACTTTTTGTCCTTCAAATTGTCATCAAGGATGGAATAGTAACTTTGTATTTTTCAGATTCGTGTCCGATATATATAACCAATATAGTCGATACGATTTTTCATTCTGGCGTCAATACCGTCATAATTTGTTCACATGTGTACAAAAAAAATATTGATAAAGACAACAAAGGGATTTATAAAATTTTGCTTTTTCTTGTTGTACTTTTGTTTCAGATATATATTGAAAACTATTTGGCTAATATTTTGGAAGAAAAATTGATCAAAATTAAAAGGATTTGTTATGTTTTTATGATATAATAATATAGGTTTAAATAAATTTAAATGATTTTTTTATCAGACTTCTCATGCATATCCAAGTAAAGACAATTAATGACACAGATAATTAAGCATTTACATCAGAAGTATTTGCGATATGACAAACTAATACTGTTTTGTATTATATATGGTATACAAAATTTTATCCATGTTTTCATAATATTTACTTGGCAATAATTTTGAGATTGCATATGTGAACTGCAATGTTGAAAATTCAAGAGAATTTAATGAACAAGAATATATCAAATGTGCCAATCGGCTGTATGAATTTCAAATTTTTTTTTTTAACTTGCCGTCAAGACAGTAATGCGACTCTTGATAATATGAGAATTCAATGATTCCGATATTTTCAAATTACAGTACATGAATTTTGTAATCTTCATTTTATTATACCAATATGGTATTTGTTCATTACAAATGGAAAAAATGGTAAAAAACAAAATTTTTATTACACAATTTTTTTTAGATGGATGGTTTTATACTTATTATTATTGAATTTTGGTGTGTAAACTGTGATAATACGACTTTAATAAGATAAAATTTAAATAGTTCAGTAGTTGAATATATGTGGCCATTTTGGAGTTTTACTTTTGGAAGACAATTTTTGTTTCGATAATTTAAAATTGCATTTTTAGGATATGGCAGAAGAGAAGTTGTAGAGTTTCTTTTGGCTGGAGGAGCTTCTATTCAAGCCAGAGATGACGGTGGCCTTCATGCACTGCACAATGCCAGTTCTTTTGGACATTCCGACGTTGTACGACTTCTTCTAGAGGCTGGAGCTAATCCGAATACTCGTGACAATTGGAACTACACTCCTCTTCATGAAGCGACAATAAAGGTTCCATTTCTCAATCTTATCTCGTATCTGCTAAGCCGAATGCAAAATAAATAATTTATTCAATTGGGCAACAAATACGAGACAAAAAAATTTGTTTAAAATGTTTAAAAAAATAATGCTCCGGGTGAGGATCGAACTCACGACCTTAAGATTATGAGACTTACGCGCTGCCGGCTGCGCCACCGAAGCTAATGGCATTTCAAAAATATTTCCAACTTTTCTAATGCAATACAGAAAAAACTTCTAATTCACATAGCATGAAACCTGTAGAATGCAACATAAAATAATCTACAAGCTTTTGCTTTGCAACTTTTTCATCAACAATTTTTTCCAGTTTCAAAATAATTTTTTAAAAAATTCTAAAACATATAAAACAAACAAAATAAAAGCGGTGTCATATTTTGTGAAATGTCCCAATTAAATTCCAGTCCAGTCATTTTCAAGATGAATCTTGCTGACACTGAGGGAAAAACACAGCTGCAATTTGATTGCTTTTGTATATTTGATTATATTAATAACATAAATGAATAATGTTCTTGAAATGATTTTTGTGGTAAAAAGGGAAAGATAGACGTGTGCATCGCTTTTTTATTCGATTATATTAATAACATAAATGAATAATGTTGTTGAAATGATTTTTGTGGTAAAAAGGGAAAGATAGACGTGTGCATCGCCCTTCTTCAGCATGGGGCGGACCCGAACATCCGTAATACAGAGGGAAAGACTGCGCTGGAACTCGCGGACGCTGCAACGAAACCCGTGTTGACCGGCGAATACAGAAAAGACGAACTGCTCGAAGCCGCAAGATCGGGAAACGAGGAGAGGCTTTTGCAACTGCTCAATCCGCTAAACGTAAACTGCCACGCGAGCGACGGACGGAGATCGACTCCTTTGCATTTAGCTGCGGGATACAATCGTTCTAGGGTAGTGCAAATATTGTTGCAGAACGGGGCGGACGTCCACGCCAAAGACAAGGGGTAAAAAAATTCATCAAAACAATTAAAGCGGTGGTGGAATAGATTTTGCTTCTTCATAAAGAAAGCTTTGCTTTCATGAACATTTTTTTTCGAGATTTTCATGTCAGGTCACTTAGAATGCTTAAAAACACCGAAAAAGTGGGTTAGAAAAAATTGTTTGTGTGGCTTCGAAATTTCAATCACCTGTAACTCGTGAACCATTCAACCGATTGAGTTAACATTCAGTACACAATCAAAACAGCAGTCCATCTTTGACTGATGCGCAAAGCATTGTTTATCGCGTACAAACATAATTATATCCGTTCAAACGAAAGATTCGGTTTTCTCCACGTGTTAATCAAATGGGAAATATGAAAGGTCGTTGAGCCACCTAAAAAAAAATCGTACGAGATTTCCTCTCAACGAGGATCAATATTAAGATGCAGACTATAGTTTTTTAATGTGGCAAGTGAAGAAAGAGTTTTTTTCGACACACCCTAATGCATTAAGCCTCTGCATGACAATCGTGTTGTTTTGAATTTGTGTTCTTTGTTATAAAATAAAGGGTTTCTCTTGGTTTATAAACACAGAGGTCTCGTACCCCTCCACAACGCCTGTTCGTACGGTCACTTCGAAGTTACTGAGGCACTGCTTAAGCACGGTGCGGCAGTGAACGCCAGCGATCTTTGGGCTTTCACGCCTCTTCACGAGGGTGCCAGTAAAGCCCGAGCCGAGGTTTGCTCGTTGCTTTTGAGTGAGGGAGCCGATCCGACCCAATTAAACTGCCATAGCAAAAGCGCTATCGACGTTGCGCCTACTCTCGAGCTTCAAGAAAGGCTTGCCTGTAAGTAAAAATCGAATTTGATAAAGATATCTTTATTTTAGCATCGACTTTAATGATATTCGCTCGCCGCCTTTAACACATTTCGGTGAAGAAAGATATTATGTTATGATAATTTATGCCAATCGCTTCAGAAGTGAAATTTATAGACGAACCTTCTTAATCGTGAAATTCAATCGATGATTAAAAAGGTTTGCTTATAATTCGTGATGAAGAATGTAACTGAAAAAAATGTCGATGCTATCATGAATTATATGGAATATTAGTAGAGTAGAACTTCGATTAATCGGGATGCGTGAGAACGAAGAAAGAAAAAATAACTCGATAACTTTATTTTATCCTATTATATACTATTTTAAAAATCATTATTATTATCATAATAATGTTTAATGTAAATGAACAGAGGGCGAAGTAATGCATCAATTAAGACTGTGGTCACGATTGTACTGATTTGACGGAGAAATAGTCACAGATAAACGTTTTCTTTTTATAAAAAAAAATGTAGTAAATTGAGGTTTGCATAAAATTAAAGAGAATAAAATGATAGATCGGCTATGGCGTTGCTTGTAAACGCTGCATTTCGTTAATTCGAAATGTATTGTCGCGCGTTTGCAGACGAATACAAAGGACACTGCCTATTAGACGCCTGCAGGCAGGCGGATCCAGCCAAATTGAAGAAATACTTGTCCCAGGAGGTTGTGAATTTCAAGCATCCGTACACGGGTGATACACCACTTCATTGTGCAGTCGCGTCGCCTTATCCCAAAAGGAAGCAAATCGTCGAGGCGTTAATTCGCAAAAACGCCGCTCTCAACGAGAAGAACAAAGACTTTCTCACGCCACTTCACGTCGCAACCGATCATTCCTATTACGACGCGATGGACGTTTTGCTCAGACACAATGCTAAGGTTAATGCACTCGATGGACTGGGACAAACAGCGCTGCACAGGTACTAATATTTTTCCCCTAAATTACCCAATAACATATGAGAAATACTAACTCATTTCAACCTGAGCCTCAACCCTTCTGATCAGATCCGCAATTTTTTAAATGGTTCACGTAACTTCAAAAAGCACAAGTCAGTTTTTCATTTTTTTCATTTTTCTTTTAAGTTTTACATTTTGATTCATTCATGGTTTGCAAATTATTAAGGACACATTTCAAAAAAAGGGAAGAAAATTCTAAAACACTTTTTTTTTGATAAAAACATTTATGGTATCAAGGCGAAGTGGATCGACGATTCTATCTGATTTTTTTTACCCTTCTAAAATAAAACTGGAAACTGATCACTTTCTCGAAGGCTCTGTGTCAATCATATTAAAAATTGTTGACTCAATCAAAAAGATCAAGAGTCCGATCCGGAACAAAATCAGGTTGAATGTCTTATATATCAATTCATATGCAATAACTTTTGATTAATGATTCAATTTCAGATGTGCCAGAGAGGATAACGTTCAGGCGTGCAGGATATTACTTTCGTACAATGTAGACCCCACGATAGTTTCTCTGCAAGGATACACAGCTGCGCAAGTAGCAACGGAGAACGTGCTCAAAATTTTGCAAGGTAATTTTGCAATTTACATTGTAATTACATTGCAATTGACAAATTGGCGCTTTAGAGATTGTAATTGATACTTAACGGATCACCAAGTGTAAATGATCGATGCCTTACCGTTTACCAAGTACAAATAATCGATTGGATAATAATCGAAATTTATTAATCGCCATTATTTGTGAAAAATTAATCGCATCAGAATTTCACAAGGCTATGTTTAAATTGTTCAATTTGTTTATCTTAGATCCTCCGGGCGGTACAGAGGACGCTGAAGTGCAGCTCCTCGAAGCCAGTAAATCTGGCGATCTCACCGCTGTCGAGAGAATTCTTCAAGCTAATCCACACGCGGTCAATTGTCGCGATTTGGATGGCAGGCACTCAACGCCGCTGCACTTTGCAGCGGGTTACAATCGTGTGCTTGTCGTCGAATATCTCTTGGCTCACGGAGCGGACGTCCATGCCAAGGACAAAGGGTAAATTACCATTCTTATTGTTAATTTATTCATATAAGATTTCACGGTATTCCATTCGCACAGCCGAAAATCCAACAGACTCCAATTTTTTTTCACAATTGATCGTAGCGAATTAAGTATCTGTGCACTTTTTTTACAATTTTATTCATAGATTTGTTCGATTAATTGTTATATTATTATTTATTTATTGTTTCCGATAGTTATCAATTCGTTTGTTCGTATATCCGATAGTTATTAATTATGGCAGACTATCGCCCGTGTGCCCTCGGCAAAAACAGTTTTACATTCTTATTCATTGTTATACCATGAACAAAATAATTTTTCTTAAAAATCTAACGTCAACTGCAAAAATCAAATTGATAAAAATAAACAGGGCAATATTTTCGGGATTCAACATAGTTTACGATACAAATATGTGATTTAAAAAAAATTATATACTTTGTTACACTTTTAATCTAAACAATTATTCATATCCAAATTTTGATACAGAGATCTTGAAAATACTACATTGCATTGCCAACGTTTCAAACTGTTCTAATTTGTTCTTTCCTTTTTTTCGTTTAAGTTTTCATTTTATCGATATTTCTTTTATTTGTTATTTATACGATTTCTGCAGAGAAAATAAGTATATTTTCAAAAAATTTTATATGAAATAGCAAAAACTTTCAATTTTAGAAATTCAAAAGAAACTGAATGTAAGTTTCTATTGCATTTTTTTAATTTAAAAAAAATTGAAAATTAATTCTTTGAAACCTAGAGAAATACGTATTTACTGGATATTGTTTTATCAAAGTGGTTTGGTGCCTCTTCACAATGCGTGTTCCTACGGTCACTACGAAGTGACCGAACTTCTGGTGAAGCACGGTGCCTCGGTTAACGTGGCCGACCTTTGGAAGTTCACGCCTCTTCATGAGGCAGCGGCCAAGGGAAAGTGCGAGATAGTGAGGCTGTTGCTGAGACACGGGGCGGATGCGACCAAGAAAAATCGCGACGGAGCGACACCCTTGGATCTCGTTAGAGAAGGTGATCAAGATGTCGCTGACCTTCTTCGCGGCAATAGCGCGTTACTCGATGCCGCGAAAAAGGGAAATTTGGCGAGGGTCCAGAGGCTCATAACACAGGACAACATCAACTGCAGAGACGCTCAGGGTCGAAACAGCACACCATTGCATTTAGCTGGTACGTTTATGCATTTTTTCCTAAATCTAAGCGATCCCACCGAAATTCAGCCACCAAATTTTTAATAAAAAAAAATTCCAATGACCAGGTTTCATTATTGTAAAAACTTCACCAAATTTCAATACATTACAATAGCAATTCGATGAGATATTAGAATTTTTTAATATCCCATTTAAACGGCTCCATCTAGGGCCAGTTTCATCGTACATACATTTCTTAAAAAATGGAAGTGTGGAATTTTATGGCCTGCAAAAAAAAAAGTACAGATATATACAGGATATTTTAGCTCAAATTGACTAATATTTCCTGAAAAAATGTTTGTTAATTTTTTTGTATCTGGACCGCTCCTTTTTAACCTAATAAATTATGCTAATATGAATAACGAATGTTTACAATGATTTTTGTAATGGGATTAAAAATCGTCAAGAAAATATAGCCGTTTTTCACAGTAGAATCATTGAAAATCAACTATGTCGTCATGGCCGAATTAGAATCCTTTAGCCAATGCAAATTGTTCGTAACATTCGTTATACATATACATAATTCGAGGAAATCAATTCGGTTTAAATATAGCGAGATTTTCGCAACAAAGAAAAAAAAAGAGGTTTTGAAAAATGATTTCGCCTTAAAAGTGGTCAACAACTCCGATCTGAGACAACCCCGAGTTACGATTTGCCAAACTTCTATTAAAAAAATATCACATACTGTAATCGTCGACAAGTTGACAATTGCGGCTAACTGATAGAATTTGTGCAGCGGGTTACAACAATCTAGAAGTGGCAGAGTTCCTTTTGGAGCGAGGTGCGGACGTAAATGCGCAAGATAAGGGTGGACTTATACCGCTCCACAATGCCTCGAGTTACGGTCATCTCGACATCGCCGCCCTGCTCATAAAATACAACACAGTGGTAAATGCCACTGACAAATGGGGATTTACGCCATTGCACGAAGCTGCCCAAAAAGGGCGGACGCAACTTTGCGCTCTCCTTCTCGCACATGGCGCCGATCCTTTCCTCAAGAATCAGGAGGGACAGAGTCCTGTCGATCTTGCCAGTGCCGACGACGTCAGGTGTTTGCTGCAGGATGCTATGGCCTCGCAACAAGTCGTGCCGTCGGTTCCACCAGGAGCCAGTGGCCTTGTCACCGGTAGTGCAGCAAGCGGAGCTGGAACTCGACCACCTAGTATAGTTTCAGGTACATTTAACCTTTCTTAAGGGGGCAGAGTCACCTTAAAAAATCATTAAAAAATAGATTCTGTAGTTGGATACCCTTTTTACAAAATCTTACATTTTAACCTCATGGGGTATATAATTCATGGTGTCCAGCGATCATGAAAATCATTGAATTCTATGTTTCTGGAAAAATCATGGAAATAGCATGGAATTTTTGGTCGATCATGGAAATTTTCATAATGCTCGCTGTTAAGAAGGATGTGAGTTCCTTGGGTCCTCAGTTTTTTCCAGTCTGACAAATTTTATTTCTAACCATCATACGACTTTCGTATTGTGGAACTGAAATTTTGTCCAACCAGTGACAGAAGTTACTACTATAATCGGACAATCAAGGACAAACTAAAACCAATTTTACTTCACTGGTTTCATTTCCAAATAATTATAAAAAATATTAATTGAAAGCTACAAAAATGTAAAAAAAATAATAATGATTAAAAAAATAAAACAACTAGAATTAAATTATGCTAAACGATAAATTGCTTCTTTGACGTAGTTCCGGTGACACCACCACCGTCATTGACGCAAGAGACGGTAATTATGCCGTCCGGTGCAGCGATGACGTTGTGCGTTCCTCTTGCGCGTCCGACGACGTGTTTGAGTCCCATGCCCGCGATGGAGCCTTGTTCGGACCGCGAAACAAAGGATGGTTGCGAAGATCGAAATTGTTCCAACATTACAAACGTCGCGACTTTCCTTCAGAGTCTCGGACTCGAGCATCTTCTCGAGCTATTCGAGCGCGAACAAATAACGCTCGACATACTCGCGGAGATGGGCCACGAGGATCTCAAACAAGTCGGCGTGTCGGCTTATGGATATCGGCACAAACTCATCAAAGGAATGGATAAATTATTGAGCTCAGCCGCCGGATCGATTTGGCAACCCTCCATAAATCCGGGAACGCTACTCGTCGATCTTCTCACCGAGGACAAGGAATTTTTGGCTGTGGAGGAAGAAATGCAAAGTACTATCCGCGAACACCGCGACAACGGACACTCGGGTGGCATTTTTGCACGTTACAACATCGTCAGGGTGAGAAAAATATCTGTTTTATAATATGTATAAGTACACGTGGATATTTTTCTAGACCATCTTTTGGGGCGTCTTAGAACTTTCTGAGTGTCTTGACTTTAAAATGATATCTCGATTTGTTTTTTTCATGCAAACAAAGCTCTCTTTATGAGAAACTGATTTATATCCGTTTTCAGATACAAAAGGTGCAGAATCGTAAATTATGGGAACGGTACGCGCACAGAAGACAAGAAGTCGCGGAGGAAGTGAGCGCCGCTGGGCCAGCGTCGCCGAGCAGCGTTCCGCGAACGAATCCTAGTCCGACATCGCCCCAGGCGAACGAGAGAATGCTTTTCCACGGCAGTTCATTTATAAACGCGATTGTGCAAAAGGGCTTCGACGAAAGGCATGCCTACATAGGCGGCATGTTTGGCGCGGGAATTTATTTCGCGGAGCACAGCAGCAAGAGCAATCAGTATGTTTACGGCATTTGCGGTGGTACGGGATGTCCAGCTCACAAGGATCGCAGTTGTTATATTTGTCACAGGTACGTGCCAAAATAAATAATATAAGTTTCTAATTATAATGTAAAAGTACTGGAAAATTTTTTCAGATTTTTTAAATTTCAATTATTTTTTTGCGATTTATCGTGAGCCTAAAATTAAAAATCTAAAAAAATTCTCAAAAATTCTGCATGAAATAATAAAATTTTTGAGCCTAAGAACAAAGTGCGCCGGGTTTCACTTCTATTTTTTTTCTATGAAAAACTAATAAAAAAATTAGAAACAAAAAAAAAGTTATCACATGTTTCTAAAATATTGCTTTCTCCTGCAAGTTTTTTTTTCGTCAGAGAAAAAATGCGATTCATAGAAAATATGTTCAGAATGTTACACTGAAAAAGCGAAAACATTGGACGACTTTTATTTTAAGCCCAATTCA
This sequence comes from Tromatobia lineatoria, assembly GCA_949699805.1. Taxonomy (NCBI): domain Eukaryota; kingdom Metazoa; phylum Arthropoda; class Insecta; order Hymenoptera; family Ichneumonidae; genus Tromatobia; species Tromatobia lineatoria. The sequence goes on from OX453054.1 coordinate 6,971,010, forward strand.
ATTTTCGGAGTCTTGATTGTAGGTTCGGGATTTTTGTAGTTTCGTATAAGAAATCATTTCGCGGGTTGTGTAAGGAGTTGTTCGGACGCCGGATTTTTGTTATTTTTCTCAATGCTGTGCGTTCTGCTATTTCTAGATTTTTCATTGTTCCTTGTTTAGCGTTGATGAAGAGAAGGTGGCAATACAATATTCTAGTATTGGACGAATGATCATTTTGTATATTTTTGTTTGAGTATTTAGTGAGTCGTAAAAAAAAGATTTTATTCCGTTTTTCTTGCAGGCATCTTTTGCTCTGTCGTGTGACACTGGGAAAGTCATTTCTTCAATTTTCGGCGATGAAGATGGCGCACGCACCACCAGGTCATCATAGCGTAATGGGAAGGCCGTCGCAGGGCGGCCTCGCCTTTCCCGAGTACGTGGTTTATCGTGGCGAGCAGGCCTATCCGGAGTACCTTATCACCTATCAAATAGTGAGGCCGCAACAGGAACCTGGTGGCGGTGGCGAGGGTGGCGAAGAACGGTGATCGGAAGAGCCGGGCCCTGCGGCTAGATTGTGTCGTCTATGCTGTTGTCAGAGGCCGAGAGCCTGCAGCGCTCTCTCCTAGGTCACAGTACGATCTCATTCCATTTTTTAATTCCCTTCTCACTCATTTACGAGGGTCGGTCCAAACCGCTGTTTCTTTCAAATTATTTACTCTAGCACATTTTTTCTTCTTCAATATTCATCGATAAGTATAAACTATTTATTAGTGCACACTATTCATTAATATTACGCTAATTATATGCTCTATATTTGACAGAGATGTAACAAGAACATGAACGCTTTTCAGCGTTCGATCAAATTGTGATCGGAAACTTGACCAGAAGAGAAAGAATTGCATATTACTGAATACATTTAATACAACGATTTGCCAATACACCTTCGCTGTAAGATATTTTCCGTTTTGGTAGTTGGATACGGCAAATCAGATTGGACGTTTTTTCTTGAGGGTTTTTCGTATATTCGAAAAGCATAAAAATATCCACATTCGTAAGTAAACAGCGGTAGGGTAAAAAAGGTTCGGAACCTTTGCCGCAAGCACACAAACTACGCAAATGCAGTATTCGCTTTTTCCGTTAAGAACACTAGCGCCATTTGCTCGAAACTTTGCACAGATAAAAGCATTAGCCTTATAATTATATTCGGCAACTGGTTTTGTCGATCCAAAGCTTCGAGCAAGTGGCGCTGGTGTTCTTAACGTGCAACCCACTATTCCTAGATTTTTATTGCGTAATCGAGATTCTAATGGTTTTACATTCATTTGATATGTCGAAGTTCCGAAATGGGCGTTTTTTTTCTGTTTCGTCTAAGTTTCTGACCACGATTGGACTCTACACCGAAGCGTTCATGTTTATATTAGATTCTTGTCATATATAAAGCGAATACGTAGCATAATAATGATGAATAATGTATACTAAGAAATATCCTATATTTACCGAGCAATATCGGTAAAAAAATCTACTCCAGCATCCGCTTAAGGGGACAAAGTCACCTCAAAGAGTCATTAGAAAAAACATTCTGTAGATGATGCCCTTCTTTTGAATTTTGGCGACATACATGCACCAAAATAGTACGTATAAGGTAAAAAGAAAGCCGTAATACATCAAAATCAAGCGAAAAATACGGATTATTCTTCTAAAAAGCTTAACGAATATTTCTTTTTTTTAATTTAGTATAAAACCGTTAATATTTGTGGAAATCGACTGCAATTTAATTTTTTCTGAGTACACATATGCAGTTTTAAGAATCAGCATCCATTATAATCAATAGATGTTTTAATAAACTAATAAATTTGACACTTTTTTACTAGTGTGGAACGCTCACGTCTCTTTAAAATAGATGTACAATCTTCTAAATTAACTTCAATAGCACCACAAGGGCATTGAATTTTCATTTTCTCACGTATATTAGATTGAATATCCTACACCGGTTTAGTAAAAATACAATACATTCAATTACTATGTGGTACATGAATTTGCCAAATTTTTTTTACAGTCTGTACTTCATGAGGTTTGAGTATGACTTTTTGAAAGAAAGGTATCATCTACAGGGTCAAATTTTTAATGGCTTTTTTGTTGGGGTCACTCGGCTTCCTTATCTAGACTTTTCTTAAACTCAAAGTCATGCCAACTCATGAGATTTGGTCGGCACATTCATGTCTTTTCATTAAAGTGCAAATTTGTATTCGGATCGTCTTTACAATCCGAAAGTTATCCATTCGCAAATATAGGATAGTAAAAATTGGGCTCGTGCAAAATAGAGCATTTTTCGATCATGTAAGGAATTAGAAAGAATTTTCAACTGTTGAAAATTTGTACCGTTTAAAAAATCGTGCTTTCGAGAATCACGTCTTCTGAATTTTTCGAAATATTCGTTTGTAACGTTATCGTTGGAATTTCCAATGAACGTATAACTCTGGCGGGAATTAAAGAAGAAAAAATACCAACGAAAATTTATATTCTTAATAATGTTTTTGTTTCAACGAACTTTGTAACAAAGATGACTAATATTTTCTTTGGCATATATTATCATGGATTTAAACAGAAAAGAAGGCAATTTTTTCTAGATTTTTTTGAGTTTATTCATTTTAGGTACTGTTATATTGTTTCGAAATTCTTCAAGGAAGTTAAGAGTTCACGTGGAAAAAAGTATGTGCGAAAATATATCTTTACGTATATTAAATACTCCTATAGAAAACGAAACTTCATACATGCTATTTTTTTGTTCAATATATCCAGAAAAATATATTTTCGCGTAAATTGAATAATGTATGGAAAATATACAGCATGTATACAGAATGTACTTTTGCACGAGAAAGAATAAATATCTTCCTGTGCAATTTTAATATTATTTTCGAACATACTCATTTTTCAAAAATATGAGATATTTGTATTTAAAAAACGCATTCAAATTAATTTTTTCTTCGTATAAATGAGATTAAGTTGTTACTCCAAGCGATAAGATTTTTGAAAGTCATTTTTTAGATAATGATTTTTCTTCGTTAAAAAAAAAGAATAACCAATATTTTTCAATAGTCAGGTCGATATTTCAATTATTCGGTATTTCGAATACCTGCATATTCATGTTTTAACTATACCTGGGTTTATATTTCGCTTTAACATAAATGTATTGCAAAAATGTGCGAATTTCCTTCAACGTGCCTATTTCAAGTAACTCAACGTCGTAGAACCGCCAGCATATTTGAAACCGAACGCCGAAAATGCACGAAATATATCGCCCACTAAACTTTGATTATTGGTTGAAATCGATGATTGAATCTTTTTTATTTACTTGGCTTTCAACATCGTCGAAGTTGAACTTTTAGAAAAGTTCTGTAACATCGAAAGCTTTTCGGGATTCGGTGCATTTTGATCTGGGTTAGATACGAGATCATTTGCGAAATCATAAACAGTTCCCGCATTTATTTCTTATCATAAAGTATGCAAATTCTGAGCTAATGAAACGGTTGTTATGGAATGTACGATAAACTGTGTGTTTAAATAATGTCATCGAATTCATTGATCTTAAATTTTTCTCAAATATCCGTAAATAGTGAAGTTCAATTTACGTGACCTAGATAATTATATTTCCACGAATGGCAATCTGTTCTCAGCAGCGAACGTACGTTATATTTCTCTGGATCTTTCAATTTACTTGAAGTAAAAATCAATTGACAACTGTCAATCATCTTCGTTTTAATCTAACGACCGACCCTCGACAACAACAAAAATGTCTACAAATAAGGACAATCTAAGCGAGCGGAAGGAAAAAAAAGAGCCTTTATTTATACGAATTTACAACGGTCTTTACTTTCTTTTAATTTTCGATATTTTTGAGATTAATCGCGTAACGAAACATCCGAAAAATGAGTAAAAACGTCTCTTACGACCTTTTGGCATTAGCTAGACAATATTTCACTGGAATGCAGCACGGAATATGATTTAGGGTTGAAAGGGAAAAAAATTCAGCGTATCGAGAAGAGACCGTTTTTCGATGCTGTTGAATGACAAAACAAACGATAAATACGACACGATTCGCGTATATTTGGTATTAATCGAACGCGTATTCGAACGACTACGAATCGATCGAGATCCTTTGGGTTAAGAGGAAAAACAGCTTAGCTTGATTGGATCAAAACGGACCGATATACATATAAATATAGACGCAAACGAATAAACGAGAAATATGCGCAAAAAGTTAGGTAAAGAAAGAAAAACGAAACGATAAAAGCACGAACGCAACGACGAGAAAAGGCGCTGCTAAATAAGCAGTGCGTTTGACGACAAACTCTCGCACCGTTTAGTATCTACTTTATAGGTGACGGTGGTTTATATTTATATTTGGTATTAAGCTTAAATAAGTGTATTGTGAAACGTCAAGAAGAAACTGTAGAGATATGTCTGAAGGTTTTACATTCGTTCAGCTATTTTCACGCAAACTGTTGTTTGCATTTCGTCCAAGTTGCAGAAATTGCGGAGAATTTTGAAATGATTAAAAATGTAATTAATGGATTTAAAAATCTCTGACGAATTATCTCGCAAACTTGAGAAGTTGGAGATGTTTCAAAGGTGAAATAAAATTCTAATCTACAAATTGTATTAACGTATTTCCAATGTTTTCTCTATAAATATATTCTTTTTCGTACTATTACGTAAATTAATAGTTTTGGGCAAATTATTCGTTTTTTATCGCACCTACCTTTTTTTATTTTCAGAATTGAATTTAAGTATTCCGAGACTACAAATCGATAGATGTTGAATTCGTAAATATCTGGGCAATGTTATTTTACTAATATGGAAGCTGATGCACTCGGAATTCCAACTATTCAACGTTCAAGAGGTTAAACAATCGCCATGTGTTTCGTAGAAGTTTTGACCATCTCAAATGCAATTTCGAGTGAGGCTCAAAAAATTTTCTTTTTTTTTTTGTTAATGATGAAATCCTCTCCCAGATCAAGGGTCATTTAGTTTTACCTCCTTGGCACCACAATTTTTCATTGTTGTTTAACTTTTCATCCAAAAAACAATATAAAGTTGTTCTTGCGTATAGTAAATAGGCAAGAAAATTCGCATACCAAAAAAAATTGAAATTTGCGAATGTGGTTTTTTTATTTAGATCTTTTTGTCAATTTGTTTACTTCCTGTCGTCTGCAATGGTCCGAAAATTGTCGTATTATTTTTCCGTGACTTATTATTTATTTTGCTAATTTTTTTTTAATAATAAAAAATCATTAATTTTCGCCTTCGGCTCGGGTTGTAATTTTACACGCGGTTGGACATAGTTTACTTTCGCTGCCTAGTGGCGTAATATACTATTCATTTACTTTCAGATCACAATATTTTATTAACTCCGTGAAATAATTTTGATAACATATTATGTTTATTTTTCGAAAATGTTTGGAATAATCCTGGTATTGTTTTCGGCTCAAACAGAAAATATGTGAAGTATAAATTGTCTGAAAAACAAAACACCCTCAAGATTAACGATTTTTTCACGAAAGGGATCAAATCTGTCGACCATTTAAGTTGGACCCGAAACCCAAAGTCGTTGACAACGCAATATGCAACGTTAGCATAACAGATAAACTACGAGATATTCGACGACAAACTAAAATGAATGCAGTGATTATATATATATATACATTCATGAGAAACATCATCTGAAATAGAATTAACTGACAACGTGGTTGCTTAATCAGACACGATGTGCCCTCGAAACTCCTTTAAAATAACGTCGACGAAACGATTAATTGTAGCACGAATGGAAAATTTTCACGTCATTGTCGCGTGTTTGCTTTAAAAACCCAAGAGCAAAGATAAATGTCACAATAATCTTATTTTCTCGTGAGTCGTACGGAGCAGTAATGCCACACGAGGATTTCTCTTCTTTGAGCTGTGATATTAGGCACCAAAGTCGAGCTTCCACGGTTATTTGCGCCACTTACTACCAGAAAAGATGCGCCTCATCTGCTCCGCTCGCTCGACATAAATTTATTTTCGATGGAAAATTTCGTGACTCGCGATGTGTGTTGAAAAAGCATGAGCGCACTCGGCCACTTCGTGTCTGATCCAAGGATCGAAATGTATTGATCGATCTCACAGCGAATAACAGTGGCGCTATATTATGGTTGACGACGAGGAACGTTGTGCGTGGTGCCATGATAACCCGGACGGCCGAGGTGACGAGGCGCCTGTGATAACTCCGCAAACGGCCACAAGAATTAGCCTCATCCTTTAAGGATGAGGCTATTTCTAAGGAAATGCTTGCAATTTAAGGGGATGCGGGAGTAGATTTTATTACCGACCTTGGTCGGTAAAAACGCGCCGTTACCATTATTCTCAATTAATACGCTACATACATGCACCAAATTGTACACGATTGTAATATCAGTGTATACGAATGGGCGCATATTCGAATATTGGTTGATAACCGACGATAAATGGAAAGAAACGTATATTTTCTAAACATCCCAAAATCAAAATGGCCGCCAGGGTTTGACAGCATCACGTGTTTGGTAAGATACAAAAGTTCTGGAACTTACATACGTTGAACTCGAATGCACGTCCGTTCTTTAGCGTTTTTTATCTAGCGGAGCATTGTGCACCACTGTTTCACATGACACCACTAGATGGCGAACGAGCGAATACTTTTCGATGGGATAGAAATCTGAAAACAATCAACCATGTAGAAGGTACCGTAAAAATTTCTTTTCCATAATAATTATTTCGGAATGTTCTTAACCAATTCATGAAAAAAAAAAACTTCTTAAAAAAATTCATGAGAAGAAAATGAAAATGATTTCCTAATTCATTAAAAACGTACACACCTTTTCAGGATTGTTTGTTATTTTCTTAAATCAAGTTTTAAACGTATATTTGCTTGCTTCTGAATATAAATCGCTTGCAAGATGAACGGTAGAGTTCTACTTAATAGAAAGAGGACTGTCTGAAAGGTGTTTAGCGACCACGACAATAGGTCTGTATCCTGTAGTAGTAGCTCGCGAGCTCTCAATGCCAAAGTCTACGGGAGTATCATGTTGCAGACCGGTATGACTTTGCGTCTCCTCTCAGCGAAGAAAACGTCCCTAGCTTCACGCACAGACGTCTTCTAGTTTTTTTTTTGCAACGTGTTCTTACACCGAAGAATATAGTACACGGGAAGAAAGAGAGAGAGAGAGAAATCAAAGGGCAACTGGGACATGGGAAAGATGCCCATGTCAAAGAAGTTAGACGTACATAGAAGCACAGGCCCATGGTTGGATTGAAGTTAAGGTCTACACGCCTAAAAAAATGTTTGGGAAATTCATAGGCTGTATAGTAATTTATACTAAACTCGTGTAACCGGCGCCGGTGGTTGTGCGGTCAGTGTACGGCTTTGGCGATCCCCCGAGTTAAGCGGTATTGTTTGCGGCCATAAGTTGGATGGGTGACCGCTTAGCCGTGCACTAAGCTGGCTCATTAACCAGTGAGCGGGAGGTCAGTTTTTCCGAGGCCTCGGTATACATACTTAAGTACGCATCGGGAGTTAGGTTAGCTTGGCGAAGTGCGGCTAGGGAGTGATAGAAAAAAAGGGAAAGGTGGTAAAAGTCGATAAAAGCAGTACCTTGGAAAGAATAATAATCATTTTTTTAAATAATACCAAACTCGTGTAATGTGTTTTTACTAAACACCTGTATGAAATTGGCTTTCACGTACGAAGGAAAATGAAAATTCAATGTACATGCGGTAAAATTGAAGTTTACTCATATTAAAAACACGACTCGTATGGTGTATTTATACAGTGCATTAACTAATACGTCTTCGATAACGAATTTAGCAGACTGTACATAATTAATACCATTTCCGTAACGGATTTGGAAGAATGGTGCATCAACGTTATACTCATGATGTACATTTTTTACACCCGTTCTCTAGCGAAGTCTGGCAAGTTCGCAGAGACGAGTGGTGCCTCGCTGTTTTACGAACCGACTAGCGGTTTTACTAACTAGCAAAACACCCCCAACGGAGGAATCTAAAGGCGCGCCACTACTGTGCAGAAAATTGGCGGTCGGTTGACCAGGGGACTAAAAAGTCATTATCAGTTAGAGAGAAATACCGAGGTACTTCCTTCAATGCATAGTTTGTAGAGCACTTTAGGGGCAAAGGGAGGTAGGAGGTAATAGTATAAAAAGCATCTGCAATTTTGAGCTACGGAGAGTCTCATCCAGCTCGTGGCCCCAGAGCAGTCAACGGTCAATTACGTGTCATAGGTTTTCACGTTGAGAGTTCGAGAGTCAGAGACGACGACCGCCGAACCGTTGACTATCTGGTGAGTTTTCCATTTTCAATTCCGGGCTGTAAGACATTTCGCGAGTTGACAAAATGAGAATTAAAACTAGCCACGTTTTGATTGCAGGCATGCTGTTAAGTTGTTTTGCAACTAAATCATTTCTATTTTGAGCAAATACATGAAACACTCAGTGTTGAGTCATGAAGACTTGAGACTTGGGTGAAACTCCCATAAATGGCTTATTAAGCCGATTTATTTATTAAACATCTGGTTATAAATGTGTTGTTGGGTTTACTAGGGGGCGAAATGTCGTCTTTTAGAAATTATCATTTATAATCATCACTTATGTTCTTTTATCGAGAGTAATGCTGTTTTTAGCATGCACCACGAGTTGTTGCGGACGCTCAATCGATCTCGAGGGTCGCGTCAGGTCGTAGAGTGCCATGTGTCTAGAGCGTGCATGTCTCAAGAAACGTGGCGACATTTATCTCACTTTTTCCAAATCGATCCGCACGATCGATTCGCCATGAAACATCCGCCACCAACTAATCAGTTGCATTATCTGGGACTAATTAACCTTTCGTGCCCTAATGGTATATATATAACAGTCTGGGATCGGTCAACCGATTTCTAAATAAGACTCACATGAAATCTAAAGTGTTGCTATGCTATACATAATCGATTTATTGATTCTCCGATCATTATCAATAACATACCTTTTTCTAGCAGGAGTATTGAGCGTTGATTTGTCGGTAACTCGACTACTGACGTGCATGCACTGAAAAAAATCATAAGTATTGAATATTTATTTAATTCAACGAAATCAGTCAGTCTTAATCCTGACGGCATGGAGAAAAATTATTTTATTTAATTAATTCTACGGCTTACTTTCTGTATTCACTTAAGTGAAGAAAATATTTGTTTCATCCATCGAAATATTTTATCGACCGAGATAAGTTATTCACTTGAATCGATCTAATGTATAATTGTTAAGTATATAATTGTAAGTATGAAATATTTAATAGATTATATGATTGGATCATTTTTTTCATAGCAATCAGAAAAATGATTTTATTTAATCAATTCTACGGTTGACTTTCTGTATTCGCTTAGAGAAATGAAATATTTGTTTCATCCAACACAGTATTCCATCGGGCGAGATAAATTATTATCTCAAATCAATCAAATATCCCGCCTGGGCATAGGCTATTTTTGCGGCATCGAATTAGTCCTACAATTGAGTTGAGTGAATATTTCGTTGAAACTATAGCTTAGTCACTTCATAAAATTCATAGTTCAAAATATAACATATTCAATTCTACGATATAGATTATTTAAATCAATGAAAGTATAGATTTTGTGACACAATTATTCAATACAAAATTAGTGTATTTAATGGAATATTTGGTTTCATTCAATATGTGTTATAGTTGTTCCAATTTTTTTTCTCTGTGTATGAATTTTCATTAATTAATTTTACGCAAGAGTGGATTTGGTTTCAGATTCGATGAAGGAAAAAAAGCAGGTTTTTCGTGTTTGTTACATAAATATACGATAACTCAAAACCGTATATGTCACCGTCCTATCGAAATCACGTGCTTATATCGAGCAAACCATTCAAAGTATCATTATTTCGTAATACCTCGCGAGATCTTTACGTCAATGCCAATAATTGAAGCGGCAATGTACAGGTGCAATCTTCGAATAATACTCAAGGTCAGATTCGTCTGGCGCCATATCAATTTCACTCTGTAAATATACCTCTTTAACGGGTGGGAGTAAAAAAAGCGTATTGCCAAAAGTAGCCAATAGCTAAAATAGCGTACGTCAAAATAATAAACAACTAAATCTAAAATGGTCATCATTATAAAATTCGCTTTTTTAACAATTCACTATCTTGATCTTTCGTTTTATTGACCTCCATCTTGTTAGAATAATACGACCACACACTGTAAAAAGTGTTTGCGGTTTTTCGATAAAAACCCATAGTAATTTTGTACAACTTGGTATAGAAAGTGAAGTAAATCAATGCATTTAGATAATTCGTTGATTGAAAATTACAACGCATGATTATTAAATCAATAATTACTAGATTAGTACATAAAACATCAACGAGATTTCACGAATTTTAGTGCCCAATTGAAATTCAATCCAAATTATCGCATTAAATGTAAGATTAAAATTGTCCAAATTTAAGTTGGTAATATTGTAAAATACCCAGTAAAGTATTTGCCATAATCTCCACATGGGTGTATTTCTTTTTGAAAAATGTTTGCGTCCTTGTATAAGAAATTTAGAAAACTCTTTGTAAGAAGTAAACATTGATAAAGTTGCATAGTAAATTCAATATGCGATTATGAATTTTACCAATCTGGTGATATATCTCCATATAATCCCGGACGCCGAATTGTTTGTTGGTGGGCTCCGGCCACCATTTTTAATTCAGATTCACTTTGGCGTGCGCACACAAACACAAACACACACACACACACACACACACACACACACACACACACACACACACACACACACACACACACACACACACACACACACACACACACACACACACACACACACACACACACACACACACACACACACACACACACACACACACACACACACACACACACACACACACACACACACACACACACACACACACACACACACACACACACACACACACACACACACACACACACACACACACACACACACACACACACACACACACACACACACACACACACACACACACACACACACACACACACACACACACACACACACACACACACACACACACACACACACACACACACACACACACACACACACACACACACACACACACACACACACACACACACACACACACACACAAACCACTTTTCTCGACATTGCCGATCATTGAGTCTCCTGATATGAAATTCTCGGAAAAGAAAATTCCACGAAAACAAAGCTTCCTCTAGGACGAAGCAAAAATGATGTTATTGCATTAACTTCAGCGAAACATAAGATGGCGGACTTGAATTTTATCATGACACCAGTAGTATTCAGCACTAATAGCTGCACAGTTTCGTCATGATTTGTTACGTAGTTTACATTTTTCAGAAATTAAACTTTGATAACGAATAAAGCTGCAAAGCTGAACTTTGCAAATTGCTTTCTCATTATTATTCTCAGTTTGTTTACAAAGCTCCTTCTATGAGAAAGCCAAAATCGATTCCGTACTTTCTCATAGAGGTCGCTTTGTAAAAGAAACCAAAAATAATGAGGAAGCAATTCGCAAAGTTCAGCTATGCAGCTGTTATTTTACAGTGTACGTACGAAAAAATACAGAAAAAAAAGATTTGGCGTCGTGAAGTTAGCGCGTCTCTTGATTTTCTAAAAATTTGCGATGTTTGTGTATAGAATTCCAAAGGATTTCAAGGAGACTTCATTATTGTCGGACACTTTATTATCTTCACAAAAATCCAGTCACAGTTGTAAAGGGTGTGTAAATAGACCCGAAAATCGGTGGCCGATTCGTTGAGTCATCGAGCTTAACGTCTTTTATCGTCTTAACAACTCGAGTGACGTATACGTAATGTGTGTTCACGTGATGTTCCAGAAACCTAGTTGATGACATCGGTCAGGGCGTCGTGCCAAATCTTCTTTTCCGTTACTTTTTGTTTTTTGTACATCATTGATATAATACTGTAACATCGAAGGAATTGCGCAGTGTGATGTAATCCGTTAAAACGATTACTTGATAAATAAGTGCATCGAGTGAATGTGGATGACATAGAAGAATATGGATATTGGGCATTTCATGGGAAATGGGCTGCCCCAAATTCGCGTGGTAACTAAACGCTTTGACAATTTTTTTAAGGTTGATTAGAGTATGAACCCTTCACGAATGATCTCTGGTAAATGTGCTTCAGCATATTACTAATTATTCCAGATCACGTAATTCGGCTTATACAAGAAATTTTTTTTTATGAATTTTTTTTTTTTTTTTTTTTTTAGTGAGCAACCCAAATCTAAAAAACCTTGAAAATCAAGTACCAGATAATTAACATTTTAAGCCTAATTAAAAAGTAAAGGCTCATTTTTCTGGCACCCTTAACATTATTACATCTTTCATTATTGATGCACTGACATTGATAATGATAATCAAAAATTGTTTAAGGAAATCGAATTGCTTATTAATTTTTTTATGAGAGCCAAATTTCAGATTTCGCAAAAAAAAATTAAACATTTTTTTTTTAATTTCAATACAGTTGAGTGCTTTTTTGAGGAAATACAATAACAAATAAATAAAGACTCAGATTGGAAGGGGTCGGCTTAAAATATTTACTGAATTGGCTTGAAATGCCTCATGTATTTTCATCATCCACATTTTAATATTGTTTCACCGCGTATTGAATAAAAAAAATTATAACTGCACCTAATACGACTATCACAAATTATGGTGATACACTTCTTCAAAACACATCTAAAAAATATTTCCATACAAAACGAGACAATACAATTGCAGGCACGTCACAGTTGTAATTGTTGAATAAATGAAATCTATCCCGAATATCACTAGATGAGTTGTTTTCTGTGAAGCAATGTTTGTTTGTCGCACAAGTTGCTGTCCGACAAGGTCACGCAATTCTTATTTTTCCAGACTGTACACATTAGCTATTTTTGGTGTTTTTATTCAACGTAATAACAGCTACGTATCGGGGATTATGTGACACTGGGATTATGTGCTCTTGCACTATTGACATACACGTTCTCATAACCAGAATAATATGTCGATCTATATCGTAGACCAAACAGGATAGAATATTGCTATCTCAGTCTATTACTTCGTTCTATTTTGTTATAGACACGTGTGATTGTTTTGCTATTACACAGGCCTCAGTGATTGTTAACCCTCTGTTTCAAAATGGTAGCCGCTCTTTAAGGAATTCAGGGAAATCGAGGAAAATTCAGAGAATTCTTCAATTAGTCAAGGAAAAAATAACGGGTTCGAATAAAAAATCAATAATTACACAAAATTTATTCTGATTATTTTCCGGGCCTAGATTTCTAACCAATCATAGCGCGGTATTCTCGGTAATCGAGTTTGTTCGTTAAAAATTTTATCGGAAATATTGCACAGTAGCTCTTCACTTGTTTTTAACCATTGTAACATCCGGTTCGCCGATTCCGGAGAATTCATTTGAGTGTCAAAATGTCAATGTTGGCGCTTGGTATAGATGCTCTCTGACTTACCAGCGGCCGGATATCGCCCGTGTCGAAATAGGTCTGTGTCGCGATGGCAAGTGTCGAACTCGGACAATGTACACATGGTTCGTGTTGAAGTTTGCCGTGACAAACTTTGCGGTGTCGAACTACGCGCGGTACAATTATTTCGTGGCAAATTAGTCCTGTGCGAAGTTTCGTAATGCACAACGTTGAAACATGTCACTGTTTCATGTTTCGACGTGAGTATTGCTACACTATGGACTATTAATGTTTGTTGAGTTCATTATTGGTGGAATTTCTACATAACTATACGTTACTCGTGTACAATTTCCTAGTGTGCAAAAAGTTCGTAGCGCCAAATCACATGTTGCGTTCAATGGGAAATGTTTTTGTGAACCTCCAAGATAATGCGATTTTTCAGTACAGTTTTATCGTAAAAAATATTTCGCAAATTCAATTCTGAAAAAAACAAAATTCAAGAATTTCGGCGCTCTTACCTACAATCCTTATTTAAATATCAATGAAGTAAGTAATGGGCATGTCGCGATCTATACGACAATATTGATTGCCGCCTCTTCTTTGAATCATTATGCAAACTCTTTAGTGCTGCATCGAGATTTACCGTTTCGATTTAGTGCTGCAAACTGATTTGTAGTGTTCAAGTTGTGCCGTGCAAAATTTCGTCGTAAAAACTACCGTCGTGATAATTTTTTCTGTGTGGAATTAAATGGCCGCATGCATCCGTGATATCGAAGGTAATCCGTTTTTATTTTCGCTCTTGCAACTGTGCGTTCTGTACAATTTCGTCGTGCTTAGTTAACCGCAGGTAAAGAAAATGGTACACACATTCTCGTATAGAGATGGATTCTGTAGAACTAGGGTTAGATCAACCGCGTTAATGTTTGACCAACCAAGTTAGTGTTTGACCAACCCAGTTAATGTTCGTCCAACCAAATGATTGTTTAACCAACTAAATAAACTTGGTTGTTCTAACCAAACCTTTGCTCGGTAATACAACACCAAAAAAAAATTTTTTTTTAACTGCTTTCCCATTAGAGTTGGAGCTAGAACATAAAAAATCGCCAACCAGGTGAAATTGGTGTGGACTGGCCCATATATTTAGTAAAGTTTGGTATATAGCGATTGGCAGGGGTTGGTCCATCTAATTATGATAATTATTTAAGAAGGACTAGGCGCCGGGCACAACGCCACGGGAGGTTCAGTGTCTGGCATCGCAAACAATCACAAACAGCGACGACGGGACCTCGATGTCATGCGCTCGTGCGATGTCTGGCTCACGCGACCTTATATGCCTCCGGTGAGACTGGTGGGGTAGGTCTTTACCGGAGAAACTCGATTTCACCGTTCGTCTTTTACTTGGGACTTCGTTAAAATATATATATGATTTATATATATATATATATATAAAAGGAAAAACATATGTATGCTTTTTGAAAAGTTTTAGTATCGGTGAACTTAGCATTGGCGTTCAAAAGTGAAAAATATTTTCTCACGATATAACGAATGGTAATTATACCGTTAACGCTGGGATCGCTCCCAAGTAAAAGTTATCTCCCTTTGCTACTGTCGTCCGCATGTTTGTATTAGAAATTTTAAAAACCCTGAAAATTTAAATTTTCACATCGCTACCTATTTTTTTATCATATTTCCATAAAAAACGCGGAAGTTTTTTTTTCGAAAACAAAGCTCCGCTACAAAAAAGCAATATCCTAAAAGCAGTCGATCTTTTTTTAAATTGTCTTCCTAAATTTTTTCATTTAAAAAATTTTTACAGTGTATCAAAACAATTTTCTGGATTAGCGAAACAATTTGATAGGCTAGCAAATAACGCAATGTTTGTTACTATTTCAGCACAAGATTTGTTGTCGGAGCAAAATCGTTTGTATCGAAATTGCCACTGATTTGTCGCAGACATAGTACAAACTGTAGAACCATGTTGTCCAACGCCCTCATGCTCAAATTTTGATGTACCATAATTCAAACAACAATAACACATAAATTCGTATCGAAGAGACACCAGGCATTAAGTGCTATAAATACTTGAGTATAAGGGACGATTTATGAAAGGGGAGTCGCCTCTTTTTCTACTCATCCGGAGTGTCATCGATTAATCAAAATTGCTGCCGAAGTAAATTAATTTATGGCTCTCTCGTGACACCGTATTACACTTTCACTCTATACATCTCCTATTCTCTACTTTGGATCCTATGCGCGTGCTAAGCTTATGTGGATATAAAAAATTCCTCACGATATTGGAGGATCAAACCGACATGTACAATTCTATCCATCTAGTGATATTCTAGTTATATTTTGATGCTATGCTAGTCCTATTTCTTACAAATTTTTTTACTTTCACTAAAACAAAGCTTCCTCTATGAGGAAGTAAAAAAAGCTGACCGCGTCTGCTAGGTAGTAAAAATACAAAGCACATCTTTCAATTATTCGCTATAATTTCCTGGTAATTCAAGAAGGTCTCCTCAAGGTTCTCATGTTGCGCGTGGAGTACCTCAAGCGTGCAAAGACAACACATACTCCAGCACAGGCCAGTGTATACGAAGATGTAACACTCGCAAATGCAGAATGCAGACTGCAGACACTAACTTACAAGAAACAGAAGGATATTAATATATTACGGGCTGTAACTTTTGTTTATCATTCGCGCGTGTGCGTGTATGCAGGGCTTTTAAATTTCAATTACCTGTAAGTCGAGAACCGTTAAATCGTTATGTGGTTTGAATTTTTCACAAATTTGACTTTGATAAAAAAAATAAAGCTGCAAAGTAAAACTTTGCCAATTTTTTCCAAATCATTTTCGTTTTTATTTTGTCACAAATCTTCCTCTATGAGTAAGCCAAAACTGATTGACACACTTCCTCACCGAAGTGGCTTCGTAAAAAAACGAATGAGGAAGCAATTTGCAAAATTCAACTTCACATTATTCTCCAATCCTTGCCTTTCAACACAAACTCACATTAAATTTCAATCACCTAGAATCTTTGTGTCACAAATGCGTAATGAATGATGGACCAAATATGGGAATTCTGTGTCACATTAGTTGGAGATAAAGGGACAGGAAATTTCCATGTATCCGAAGGAGAAATCGAAGAACGTTGGGCAAAAATGGAAATACTTAAGTAGCGAAGCGCTCGAGAAAGAAAGAGATTGTGCGGTGCACTGGTTCGGTTGTGCAGCATCCCCCGTCGCGTGTTGCACGTCGCAGGCACACCCCTTAAGCGGTCGCCCGTTCGGAGATCTCCTCGCACGTGGTGCGGTGGCTTCGTCCATTGGCCGCTCGACGTCGATCACGTGAAACTCACGAGGAGCCTTCTGCGCATGCCTCAAAGTTGGAACCCACCGCGGAACGGGCAACGGGGAACGGGGAACGGGATTAAGGGGGGTAGCCGGCGTGAGAGCCGCCGTCGCGCTCTGCGACAGAAGCTCGCGCTGCTACTGACGATCTCGCGGCCCGAGGAACTTAAGGACAGACGCGTTCGCGCGACACAACGAAGTGGAGGTCGAGGAACGCGCGCGGCCCTTAGCCAACATCTTTAACTACCACCAGCAGCGACGAATCCTTTCACGTAAAACGTCTCCGACAAAATCGAACGCCGGTTTCTCGCTATTTAACCGCAGGAAATCGTAACGTCCGCAACAGTCGAGATAACTGCAACCCTCGACCGTCCACTTCCTGTTTTTTTTAACATCACACCTTTTACAATCCCTACACGTGCTCATTGTTTTTTTTATTTCCTCTCGTCAAAACTTAAGACGATGTACCTAAGAAAAAAAGGTGAATTAAGAAAAAATTAAACTGGACCTTACAGAAGCTTAATACGATCCTTGAAGAATGCATTGAAGGTCAATGAGGCTGTGAAAATTTCTCTAGTGGTATCCTATTTTTTTTTTTTCGTCGGATAAGTGCGTGATCTTTTGATGTTTAGTGGTGATTGGAAAAAAATTATTATTACGAGAGATTGTGATTTATCGAAGTGAACGACGAAATTTAAGTTTTCGACGAGTTTTTTTTTCAACGGCGAACATTTTAAAGGAAAGTTTCAATGAGCAAGGGCGATTTGTGCAACGGAGAGGAGAAATCATAATAGAAAATAGTTTCGTTGTTATTTTCGAGCGTTTTCGAAGAGATACGAGAAAATATTGAGGAAGGGTTGATCACAACTTCCTGAAAGAATACGTCAACACAAAACGTGAGTATAAATACGATTTTCTATGAACGATTGATTATTTTTTTTTGGTACCTTAAGAAAGAGAGAAAGAGAGTTATGCATGTCCGTACGAAGGTAATTACTTAGTAGTGCTAGAAGCTAAACGAAAGCGTATGTTTTACGCCGGTTGACACTGTTAGTGTATATAGTGTGTATATATAAGAAAGCATTCACCTCTAGACTGTTGGGTAATCGTTTCCGACGCTACTAGAGACTCGAAACACGAGCCGATCAAACATTTCGACCTGTCGTCACAGGGAAGCAATAGAATTACGCCGATTTATGACGGAGCATTCATAGGGAAATTAATATGGAATACTTTGACACGTACAATACGCCACATACAATTTTCATGTACCAAATTTTGAGTATAGAACGTTTGATTTTGCTATTAATCGGTAATGCACTAAATATATTGACTATATGTGTGTATAATTTATGTTTTACACCTCAAAATGGTATATACTCCATATACATATTTTACTGCCTATTGCATCTTGATAAATTTTTGTGAACTCAATTCTGTATGTATGGTTTTTCACGTATGTACACATTTGTGATCAAATGTTTTATTGAGTTGGAATTCAATTTTTTTTGTGAGGAATTCGTGACGAACCACTCATAAGAAAATTTATACGAAATATTTTGACAGATGCAATACGTTACATACATTTTTCATGTTCCAAATATTAAATATAGTACACCTGAAAATCGTATATTTTCCTTTTCAACAAAACGACCATAATTGCCGAACGGACATACTCATAGAAATTTCCTTGTTAAACGCTTCGGGGACAACATGTCTAAAGAATGAAGAAGAAATGCGGGAGATGAAACATTCAAATTTCCGCAATAAGAAATTAATCAGATTTTTTATTGACTTTTTTTAAAAGGACGCTATAAAAATTTCTTTGGAGGCAATTTAAAAAAATGAGGCGAAATCGGATTTCCATAAAAACGAGGGAAACTAATTTGAGCGAGCTTCTTTAAGACGTACACGCGGAAGTTAAGAGTCACTCGCCTCGTTGTCCTCGATTAATTACTTATCGACTAGTAATTATACAAACTTGTATGTTTTTTTTCCTCTCGAAATGATCACGTGACGAGCGATCGCGCAGACACACTCGTGAACAGTGCACACGAGTGAAAGATAGCCATGGAAAATTCCTCAACTGTCGATAGACTTTCCGGCGTATGGCGTTTTATCGGGGTTGCTACGAGTGCTCGAAGACAAAAGGGAAAAACTGCTGTGATTAATCGACTTGTTCGCTTCTGATGCGCTCTGATCTTCGCGCAGAGTTATTACAGTACAACTTCATTTTTTATAACACTTTTCATTACGGTTTATTCCATCGATGTTCGATAAAATATAATGAAAAATCTATATTGGTATATCAAGGGCGAAAATAATTGTTACAGTCAATTAGTTTTTGAGATATTTACAAAAATTTCATGACTACGGCATTTATCAATTTTTTCTATCATATTGTGAGGATTAAAATATTTATTACCCACACTCACTCAAATAAAATGATGCTGAGCATTGATTTATTGAAATTGCGATAATATTTATAATCATCCATATCTTTAATTTCTTGAGGGTTAAGCTTGTCACATATAGTTTTTAGGATATTAAAATATATACAGCTCATTAAAAGGGATCATTCCTTATTACTTCGTGCTTAATTAAACATTTGTGTAATCTTATATATGTGTACATTTATGTTTAAAAATAGCGATATTTTGCTAAATAATTCTATGTACGTACAGATACCGTTAATGTTGTTTGGTATTAAATTTGACCGAAATCGGAAAAGCGGTTTGGATTTTATGGAGTTTCGAAATTTTCGAAAAAAATTACATTTTTCTCCAACTTTGGCAAAACATAAGAGAACGAACTCGAATTCCATCCATGAAATCAGTACCATCCAGCGATAATCAATACATAGTTTCGTCATGATATTCAAATTTTTCAGAATTTTAAGTTTTGGAAAAATGATCTTATTCTACGATGATAATGATCCAAGCCACTTTTCTCGATCTGATGGAGCATTCTGAGTGCAGTGATATGAAAGACTCAGAGTTTTTTTAATGATAACAAGCATAATGTTGAGAAAGCAATTTGCAAAGTTTTTTTTTCCTTTTATTTTCTCACTTGGGTTTAGATTTTTTTTTATCTCGGTACTTATTATCACGGCAGATTGTGAGGTTGGAAAAGTAAACACATATATACGGGCATTGTGTATATATGTGCATATCCATATATACATACATATAGTGTGTAATGTGACTGGGATGAAAAGACAGAGCGATCAGGCGACTGCCTGTCTGGCGCCTGACCCCGAAACCACCAACGAAAACGTAAATAAGCGGGAGAACAGGACCGAGAGAAAGAGAGAAAGAGAGAAAGAGAGAAAGAGAGAAAGAGAGAAAGATTCGTGTAGCGTGAGAGCACTTGGTGAATTTAAATGTGTTGAAAAAGGCACAGTAGTAGCTGAAAGCGAACGTCAGCAACATTAGCAAAGTTGGCACCGGAATATCAATCTCGAATTTTCTGCCTTATCGTATCTCTCAGCACAAAGAAATACCCGTTTATAAATTATTGTCAAGGACTGCGAAACAGAAATGCAACTTTTTTTTTATGACAATTAAATTCTGGTTTTATTCTGGGTCGGATCAATTTGCATGAATGGCGCAGCATCAAGTTTGCCGTTCTAATTTGAGATATTTTTTACGTCCAAGATGCATATAATTTAATTGACATGTCAATTTTAAATAAATATGTAATGAAACATTTATTGCATAGTATATCAGCGAATGATAATATTGAGAGGAATAATATTGCACAAAAATCTGAATTGAAATATGAAAAATAAATAAAAATTTGGAAATGTAGTCTAAATTGGAGAAAAAATATACTGTTTGTTCTATGAATTTCTTTTATACTTAGTAACTAAATAAGTTTTTTTAGTAAATTGAAGTCGATGTCATTCCGCTAATCCAATAATTTTTGCAAGGTCATTCCATTATTTTGCGTCGTATTTCGATACTTTTCTAGAAATGTATGCTGACTATCTGACCTACAAGATGCATCTGAATGTTTCAATGCTATCTAATCAAAGTATAATATCGAATTTCGTAATGCGTTGTTGATTCAAGATCAGTTAAGTATGACACAATGGTAAACGTTGCATATACTGCATGTCGTATATTTGTTTTTTTTTCTCGGTCAGATTAGCATCAGCATGAAGGTGATGGATGAATTATGTTATTGCGGAATTTGCCAAGACATTCGATCTATCCAATAAAATATGCAAAAGAATTGTTTAGTTTTTTTTCAGGTTTTTAAATTATGGCATACGTCATCCACTTTTAAAAAATATTTAGAAAAAAAGTTTACATCCAAAAAATCAAAATCTCATACACTTAAGGGTCTAAAACAATCCTACGAAAAATTACGCGCCAAATCGGGGATGTCGAGGGTCAGACTTGGGTCAAGTCAGAATGAAATGCCCCATAAACATTCAATATAATTGATCGTGTTCATTTACAATTATATTGAATGTATACAATGATTCAATGCCGTGATTAAAAAAAATGTCATATCACGTCTATGATATGAATTAAGCCAATTAAACTGGATTCTGTGCCTCGATTATAAAATACATAATTAGTGTATTCACTGAAATATTTTGTTACTCTTACTAAATATTTTACTCTTTCAAAAACTATTTAGTTGCATAAATTGTACCGAATTAAACTGAATCATATCGTTCTTCCAATTTTTTTTCTGTGTGGTATTTGTAGTTTTAGTATACGGAAATATAAGTCAAATATATATTGAATATAATTTTCCTAATTTGCTTCTCAATCACTCAAGACATTGATTACCCGGATCTGAATAATAATTTATTTCGAAAATTTAAAGACCACCATAAAAAATTTGGATTTGACGCGTCATAAAAAAAAAAAAAAATTCCCGTTTAAGAAATCAGGAAATTGATGCTATTTTTATTTAAACGTTAAAAATGCTGAGTTATTATAATCATAACTTCTGACTTGAAGTCCGAAAGACTAAAAGTCAACTGCTAATTATGCTAATTCCTTTGACGACTCAAGTCAATGTTTGCTGCGGAATTGGTTTATAAGCGTAATTTGTACATTTTCGAATACTCGAATTATTGTCAGCTCTGGGAAAAATACTATAGTTACGCTTCACGAAAAAGAAAAAAAATAAAATAAAAATAGTGGCACTTAAAAATAAATGAAAATGTATCGCCCTCGATTCGAAAAAATGTATCGCCCACAATTTTTAATATTCCAACCTGCCAATTTTTTCCCGTGCTTTGCATACTATCCGCAACAATCAAGCGTGGTCCATTTTTAAATATGATTCTTTTTGGCTATTCCCAGAAATCAACAGTGCTAGAAAATCAATGTTATTTTCTCGGTATAAAATATATTATGAAGAGTAAGAAAAGGCATCTAGATGAATTTTCTCGAATTTTTTATATAATTATTTTCAATAACTAACTCTGACAGCAGAGTCCCCCCCTCCCCCCTCCCCCCAGAGCCGAAAAGTTTGGTTGGATATACACACAGATGTGGATGCGCATGCATTTGCCTCACGAAAAGCCACGAAGACTGTTTAGCATAAATTACCATAAGTCCCGAAGTAGCGGCTTTTCAGCTGTCTGTCTGTTGCTTCGTATATTCGGCAAATATATATGTTAATCGATTTCGAGTTTGGGCCGTTCAGCTTCTGAGCTACGACAGACTTTCTTTTCTATTTCTTTTCAATTCAACACGCGTCGTAGAATCCAACGTGATATCGTCTTGTAAGTGTGTGAGTGAATTTTTTTATATCTTCTTACGGCCCGTGCATCAAAAGGTAAAGGTTGAGCCTTTTCCTTATCTAAAATCGAGGCTTAGAGTCCCGGATTTAGTATTTATCGGGGTTACCGAACTCTTGTAATAAATTAATGGATCAAATGATATCAAACTTCCAAATTTATCAATTATCTGGGTGAAAGTAGGTTCTGTCTAAAAAAATCTAGTAATATTTTTTTTAAATAGAAATAATGATATGAAAATTTAATCACAGCTCAATTCACGCTTCAAAGTTCGGGGCCTATAGAAGGTTTTTTCGATACCAATATCCGAGTTCCTTTTCGCAAAAAAAAAAAAAAAACAATTCCGTTGATTTCCCTGTAAAAGAATGGATTAAATTACAAAATGGATTACGAATTAATTTTTTTCTTGTGGCCCATGGAAATACGGGAATTTTAATTTTTTTACGGATGTTCATACGATTAATCGTTCCCGAGATATTACAGGTGAAATGAAAAATAATTTCCATAGCATATTTCGCCGGAAAGGATTTCAAAAAAATTAAAATCTGTTCTATTATTATAAACATTGAATCGGATTTTTAGACTTCTCTTGGAAATACTTGTTTTTCGTTGGCTGAATTCATATGGAATGCTTCATATACCGAAAAATGCGAGGGATGCTTACCGGGTGGTTTGTGTTGTAATACGATAAATGGTGTGCGGTAATAATATAGTATGCACGATACGATTTCATAATACAGTCGAGAAGTGAGTAAATAACGTAAGTGAAACTACGACACAACGAGAGCTTGAAGTATATTGAAAGAATGAAGAGAAGTAAAATGGCAGACACGAGGCTAAGGAGTCTCTTGGGGTCACACCCCGAGAGTTGACTCCAGAGATTACCGCCCATTACTCCCAATCGAGTCTAATGTCAAGCTCCGCGAGGAACACCACTCTGTACCATTTATAAATTTCACATTTATTGCTCTTGTTTCTACAGTAATATCGTCTATAGTAAACTCGTGTGTACTATGAATGATTACCTTATCGAGTGGCACTTGTGAACGTTGTATTTATCGATCTATATATAAACCACGAGTCACAATTGGCGAATCAAGTTGACGCAGCTAATTGACAACGACAATACGCCATAAATGCGAGGATGTGGAGAGAAAGTATAAGCACATCTCGTAAAGGACTTTTCACACGTACGTTCTTCAGTAAAAGTTACATCCGATCTGAATATGCGCCTGAAAAAAAAAGCTGGAGAAATTTTGTCATTGAAAATATTTTAACACATCATTTTGTGTAATAATTAGGCTGGAAAATTATTAATGAATTTTAAAAAAGTCACAAAATCCATGGAAAGGTTTTTATTTTTATATGAAATTATTTTTCTCATTTTTCCGAATACATATGATCGTTTTGGAGAATGTATTTGAAAAATGCACCATTCGTTTGTTAGAACTTTTCAAGGTTCTTTTCATGACATTGTTCGTTAAACATTCTGCAAATTTTAAGTACACATTTTTTTCTCGATTTTACAGAAATGAATTCCGATAATATAAATCATATATATTATATTCAATGAAATATTTTAACATTTCAACAATATATTTCTAGTGAGCAATCACATTTTCTTCAGCAGAATTGATTTTGTCCTAATTATGATTAATAATTATCAATAAAAAGTACATAATAGAAAAATCGTTTACTCGACTCGGAAAGTCTCATAAATCATCTTATATATCATATATCAGATTATACGTTGCACGTGATGATTCTGTTGAAAATAATTTCCAGTCAATGCTGTGGAATTGATGGCAGTGTGGGTCGATTTACGATCCTCGAGAAATGTTGTAGAACAAATGTTGGACCTCTAACGCTTGAAGAAGTACATGCATTTTCTTCGGCCGGACCGGAATGATTGACAGACGATGCGCGAGGCTTTCGAGTCCAAGTGCAGTTCGAGACGAGTCCAAGCCTCGGATTACCATCACAGACAGTCACATCGGTGACCGTTGCTCGGCCCCGTTAAAACCTCTCCAACATTTTCCATATACGACTTCTCCTGGCAAAGTCAAGGACGTCCTGCAGGATCTCTAAAATATTCTCTATCGTATTTGCTTCCCGACATCAATTTTAACGACTCATCGAATATTTCGAAAGTGAAAGGAGCAATAATTTTTGAAAACCTCTTCAAGTTCCTCACTTTGTGAAAGGAATATTAAGAAAACTCACCTATTTTCATGCTGCAATCGAAATTAAAGATTCAGTTACTATTTACATGTAAATACAAAATAATCCGCTGACAGGACATATTAAAATATATTACCTGGGACATTGTTTATCTGTTGAGCTTTTAGGCACTTTTTATCTAAAGTAATAATCACGATAATCATTCGACTTTCACCAATTTTGGAATTTAGTTGGTTTCGGTCGATAGACGCTAAAGCTATGATAAAATTGTGGCTTACTGAAAACTCTGTACTGAGCTTCACGATATCAACAAGATGTATGTCATGAAATTGTCGGAAAAATCGGATGGAAAATTTTAGAACTCTTTTTTATGTTTGAATGTTGCAATACAGTAAAAAATTGCCATTATTCAATACCGTCGAGGCGCCAGCCATCGAATGTGTTACGACTTTAATGTCAATAACTCGAAAAAAAAACTGTAGTATCAGCAACAAGTGCGATAAGGATTACATTCAACTTTAACCTTGTATAGTGCAGTACAGTATACGTCTATGTTGAGCTTGACTGCGTATTTTAAATTGTACGCTGTAATAATGAAGAGTGATAATGACAGAAACAAAAATAATACGTCTGAAAATCTCGCGAAGGAAGTGAGTCAATTCTACGAGTATGAAATTTTTTACCGAAGCGAAACAAGGTTAAAACTTGGCTCATTGCTTCTCCATTATTTTTGGTTTTTCTTACAAAGCTTATAAGTAAATATGTTAATCGATTTTGGCTTTCTCATAGCGGAAGCTCTGTAAGAAAAATCAAGAATAATGAGGAAGCAATGTGTAAAGTTCAACTTTCGTGACAATTTTTTTTCATATGAACATTCACTTTTCTTTGTTTTCTTCTTATGACATTTTGTTCTGAAAAGTTTTTCGTCAGGTATAATTTTGTAACTATTTTAAACATTTTTTAAAAATATGACTTTATAACTATTACACGGAAAAAAATATCATTGATTCAATAAAACCTCGATTTGTGGGCTGCCAAAAACAATGTTTTTAATTAACTCCAGTTGTTGTTGTCACAATCCGATTTAACATTGAAACAATAAAATATTTTTTTGCCTGTATTGAAGTTATCGTTTCAATATCATATGAAATTGTAGGAATTGGAAGTGAAATTGAATTGAAAACGCTTGTTTTTGGCAGCCCGCAATTTTTTTATTTTTTTTTATTGAATCAATGATTTTTTTCCGTGCAGACATTTTAGCAACAATAGCATAAAATATGAAATTTTTTTTCTCATAAAAACAAAACTTTGCAAGATCAAAACGAACAGTTTGGAAAGATACTACTTGCCTTTTCGAAACATCACAAAAATAAATGTACCGAGATATATAATGTAACATCTAGTCGTCGGTTGAAGACATTCTGTACTTAATTCCATTTAGTCAAAGGCTCGTAAAGGCGAAGCGCGAAGGATGCAGCGTACAGCATCCTTCCTGTGTCGTTGCTTCGTCGGTAGCCCTAAAAAAGAATTTTCAAAACCGGCTTCGCGAGTACGTGCCCCCCTCTCTCTCCCCCTCTCATTCTCAAGCATACCCGTCGAAGAATGCGTGTGACTGGATGATCGTCCATCGAAGTACCATCCGTCCAAGTGTGTGTTCACTCTCTCTCTCTCCATATCTCTTCGCTTCGCCCCCGCCCCTTGACATTTTCCTTTTCTTTTGTGCTCAAGCCGATGCATATTATTTAATACTCTTTTACGACGCCGCCTCCTCCCAACTCTACGTGAAAATTAAGAGATTACTAAATGTCAACGCAATTCAAAAAAATATTAATAGTCTGGCTTATATAGCGATTTTATCGAAATTCAGCGAGCAACATTTTTTTTTTCTTATAAAAATTGAAAAAAAAATCGGCTGGTGTTATTGTAAAAACTTCGGCAAAATTCAATACGATAAAAAAAAATCTGATGATGCATGAGAATTTTTTCATTTTTCGTTTAAACATCTCTATGTTGGGACAGTTTCATTGTACATACATTTCTGATAAATGAAGTCGTGTGAAATGTTATGGCTGAATTAAAACCCGATTTTTGAACATAGTTTGAAGAAAATATGAAGGGAATTCTTTGCAAAAACATAATGAATACAATATTATTTTTTTACTCAATAAGAAAATGAAATTATTTAAAAAATAATGGCCTTTTTAACACTTTACTCGACTGTACAAATTTACTACTAGATTTTACGTGCAGCTGTAGTAAATAAATCAAGGGAGAAAGATAGCAAAGCATTTATTTAAATTGCACCTATTAACGACCCGCAACTCATCACGTATTGGATTAACGGGGTTTTCGCGAAGCGACTGAAGGATTTGTAAGTTTATTTGTGAGTATGTTACGCCAATAATTATACGTCTGAGTGGCACTTACAGTTACATGCATATACAAGTGTTTATTACCTCGGATTTTTCTTTTTAAAGCTATAAACTGTGAGTGAGTTCTAGGGTGTTGTAAGGAGTTTCCTGTTTCATACGAGGATGTTGAAGCATCAAATTATACTATTCTCATTTGATTAATAATTTTGAAACAGAATATGAGATATGTCGTGAGGCTTTTTTGTAATAGAATATCAAATGATGGAGATTCTTTTTATTAAATACTACTCGAATTTATTTTGCTCTGCAGAGGAATCATTGTAACGGGAGAAACTGTTTCATTAAACTACATGAGGTTTAATATTTCAACAACTACAATTGCTCAAATATTTTAATTCGTAGGTAATTTTCAATAACCAAAGGAGAAGACTCCACGTATACTCAAGATATTATTTTCCGTCAATTATAGCGAAGTAGTAAAATATTCCAAAAATAATATTTGCAAATAATTTTTATTAGAAGAAAATTGTATACGAAACTCGTGCGAGAAACTTTATTTGCAATGAAACGAGTTGAGAAGGCTTGTGTTGCAAACTCACCCTCGTCAGAAAAATTTTATCGCACTCGTATCGTAATATACTATTTCATAAAATTTCCTTGTACCTATTGGCAAAGATTTTCAAATAAAAATGACCCAAGATTGGGCAATGTCTTCTTACAAATACATTTAGAATTAAAAAAAAAAAATTTGGTCCAGCGGTACAAGTTGGAAATTGTACTTATTGCCACACACCATTTTGGTGCACTGTCTGTCCTTACAAAATTCCAGAATTATAATACTTGATATTAACTTAATAAGGTTTAAAGATAAGATTCTTCGACAAAAGGATATCATCTATAGAATTTTTTCAATGATTTTTCTTGGGTGACTCTTTCCTCTTAAGACTGCGAAAAGAAAGAGAAAAAGGCGGAGAATGGTGATTAAAGGGAAGAAAGGCCGCTGTTGGCGTTGTCGACTTTCTTTTTCGGTATGTTTAGCTCGGGTGTAAATGCCATGCTGCTCGGGCTCCGGTCTTTTCTCTTCCTTCGAAGGTGGACGCGTGTTCTTCTTGCCGATTTATTGTTAGACGCACGTATCTGCATACGTATAACGAAGTAGACGAGAAACGAGAATTTTTTCGTCGCTGAGACGCAGTCGAGGGACACGCACTGCTCGCCATTCTCAAAGGGAAACCGGAGCCGCGCCGTTACGCATTTCGTTTCGTCTCGTGGAAAACGACGAGTGAAGCTGTAAGTAGCTCTTCCTTGTGCTGCAGTGGCAGACGGATGCACAGGGTGCGACGACGAGACGGGAGCGTTAATGCGTCGTCTATGTCCGCTCTCCGCCGTCTCACCTTAATAAAACACTTAAGTATGCACGTCCTGCCACAACTTAGCCAACGCGTCTGCTATAATTTTTCCAGTGTACGTTTTTTTTTATTTTTAAATATCAACGCTGTGAAAATTATTAAATTAAATTTTCCATGACGGAACAAGGAAGTTGCTTTACATAGAATGGTGAATTATATTTGATATGCAAATGAAATATACAAAACTTTCTACTAGGTCCAATGAAAATTAGGAAATTTATTATGAAAAGTTGCAATGTTAAACTCTGAAATTGTTTCCTCATTATTTTTGGTTTTTCACAAAGCTACCTCAATGAAAAAGTATGTTAATTTTTTGAAAAATTGTAATGAGGAAGCAATTTGCAATGTTCAACTTTTTAGTTTTATTTATTGTCAAAGGTGATTTTTTTAAAAAATCGAAAAATTGAAAAATCTATTAGATAAGGAATTCTAAATCAATTTTAAAAAATTGCATCGTAAATTTTCCGGATATTAAAAAAAAATGGCCAATGAAAAAAAGGTCCATGAAAAGAAAATGGTCTAAGAGCTCACGCCTTTTCACTGGTATTTACTCCTTAGGCTATTCTTTCTGAGGCAGTTTTTTCCTGATATCGGTTCAAATGTACACCAACGTATGCTATATTTACACGGCTGCGTGCATCTTATTGGTTCTAGAATTATCGAGCACTCGTTGAAATTATCACCGACACGAGAACGGCGAGAGTTCGGTGTGCACTGCTATCTCTTGTGCGGCTTATACGTCGCGTGTGTGATACTTGACTCTAGCATATGTCATACACCTATTTATATACCGATAAATACCCGTTACCAATGCACATATATTTTCATTAGCATTTTTTTCAAAATATATGTCCCGATCCCCAACGCCATAAGAACGAATGAAATTTCACTGTAAATCTAAGTGAATTTCCGGATTAAAGCATCAACCTCTGCACTCGACTGCATATCCAAATAAGTAACGCAAAAAAGCGTGGAAGTAATTCGAAAGGTCGAGGGTCAGACCCAGGTCGAAATAAGGTTGAATGTTTTCTAATCGTTCATTTATTTTACTTTGAAATATTTATTACATTTGCCGAGTTTATTTTAAGTATTCGGTTTATTCCAGTGAGATGTTCTGAAAATTTTCTTCCCGCAGGTAAATTTCATTGCTTCTCTAGAAAGATACATAAAACTCATAGAGATACGTATTCTTGTAGAGAATAAAGATCGTCCGAGTTCTCGTTAGGATCAGGCAGTCGGTCATGGCTAACGTGAATAAACTATGCTCGGTTTCGAGCCCGCGAGCTACCGGAACTATTCATGTCTCTTGTAACTTCTTGAAAGAACAGAGAAATGTCCTTCAAGAAGATCACCTTCAATGATTTGGCATGAAATTAATTTTATTATGATTCACAGTTAATTCTCTTCATGAATCTATTATGCAGACACGGAGTGGGAATGTTTGACAATGGCCCACTTAACGCTAAATCTCTGCTATGATTATTTAGGATCGTTTGCCAACATTATTGCCAACATTTGCTTTGAATATCCGCGAACGGATATTCTCATTTTGATATAATACATTTTTGCTTTGAATGAAAATTGTTTCAAACGGAAATATTATTTAGATGCTGACATTTTTTCATTCAATTTTTTTATTTCTTAAAAATATTGCAAAAATGGTTATTAAGAAGTTAAATATTGCGAATTGCGTCATCGTCATTTTCGGTTCTTCTTACAGAGCGATGAGCTTTGTAAGAAGCTTTGTAAGATGAGCTATAAGGAAAAAAAAATTTCTTATAGGTAACCTAATTTTTTTTAATCATTTTTTTTTGCTGATAAGAACTCTTAAGCGTGTGACGTACGAAGTAATATCGTAATTAGTGACAACCACTGCACAGAATATGTTTATCTGAAATGAAAGTTATTTCAAACAAAAATCACTTTAAGGCCGACATTTTTAATTTTTTGTTTATTTCTTGAAAAATCCTGTAGGTTACTTGATTTTTTTCAATCATTGTTTTCGTTTTTGCCGATAAGGACTCTTAATCGTATTACGCACGTAGTATTGTGATTAATAATATCCACCCCACAAAAAATATCTACGTTGTTGATTCACTCAAACATTACAATATCATATCAAATGTAAGTTCTTTTTTATTCGATTTATTGAAATCTCTCTGACACTTTTAAATTCTTTTTAGTCTCTCGCTCCCAATCTTAAGAACAGGCCACAGAGTCACCGCATGATATACTTAACAAGCAATAATAAATAAAATACGTGATTACAGAGTGACTTTATTTTTGTTCTATCAGCACATACAATACATTATCAAATCGACGCGTAAATGTAATGAAAGCATTGAATGCCAACATTTTATCCACTGAATAATTAGTCACGTGTTTTTTTTTCTCACTTTTGCGCTTCCACATTAACCCCTTCGCTCACTCTTACTTGTTTTCTCTTTTTTCGCATGTACATGGAGCATTCTACGTCAATTCTACCAACTTGTTTTTCGAATCTCACACTATGTTTCTTATAATTAACAAAATATTTATTACTACTTACAAATATCTTATATTAATATATATATTTTTTTATCTTACAAATTTAGAACCAGCATTTTTTCATCATTAATAATTTGGATGACAATTTCAATAGATTTTCGCGCATGTAACAATTATTATATTCATTCTTACATTGTCTCTCATGAGCGAATTTATAAAACTAATTTTAAATGAGTAAATACTTTTTTTCACGATATTAGCGGTTGTCAAAAATGATTCTTAAGAAAACTGTCGGAAAAAAGTAGCTGCACCGACGAAAAATAATGAGGTCACGCATTTCTTGCCGAGAGGTTGAAAATATTCGGAACGTAAATTATTTTATAGCGGACAATTTTTCATTTATGTTTTGTATTTCTGAAGATATTTACGAAAATATTTATTTAAAAACATTTCGCAGGTGACTTAATTTCATTTTTTATAACTCTCAAGTGTGTTACGTAGAAAGTAATATTGTCGCGTGTCTCTCCGTCTTCTCGCTTACTCTCTTATCGCAGCTGCTTTTCCTGATTACATTGAATTCATTTTTGAGCGAAAATAAACCCGAACCTACAAGTTTTGGATATATGGATCACCACATTACATATGTAGACACAAAAAAAAATCAACTAGTTACATTTTATAGTTCGTTGTTGTCACAAAATAATGTTACAATGTCTTAAATTAATTACAGTAGCTTCGGCGATCAAACGCAAAGGTCGATGACCGATATTAAATCATATTTAGAGATGGCACATACATTCCCAGCCAAAAGTTTTATTGACTTAGAATTTAAAACGACTGCGAAAGCGAGTACGGAAAAAATGGCATTGAAGATACTAAGAACATTTGTATTACATGGTAATAATTTGGAGGAAATACTTAATTTGTTTTTCTTTCGTGAAAAGCTTAAAATATTTCAAAGTTTTTATATAGAGCATTCACTGTCAACTCGACCACACATTTTTTCAACCATCTCAGATCTGCCTCATAATTGGTCATATCAAAGTATTATTTAAAAAATGTATATGTGATTTTTTTCGGATTTTTAAATTCAACATTTTAAATAACGCCGATTTTTTTTCTAATATCTGGGAAACTTGAAGTTACTAAAAAAAATTTCTCCACATAAAAGTTGTAGCTTTTTTATAACCACTTAATGGGACATTTAAAGTAATATTCACGTTTTGCGAAAAATGTTCAAGTAACACTCATTTATTAACAAAGAAGGGAGAATTTTTTGAAATTGAAAACGGATCTTTTTTTCTGGCTGAACAAATTAAATAGTATTTCAGCATGACTTTCGTTATCGAAAAAAAAAAATCATCAGAGTGGCACGGATTTTAACGGAGGTTCCGGTAAAAAAAATATATTTTCGTGTAAAAGATCCGAAAAACGGGCTTATTATTTTTCTGAAAGCAAACCTCGATTCGTTGGAGAGAATGTTTTGTATATATGGAAAAATAGGAAAATGTCATCTTGATTTTGGAATGGATCCAAGGGCGAGGTGAGGGGCGAGCTACTGACGTGGGGGTTGAACGCAGATATTCCGAAGTTCGTCAAAATTAGAACACACCAATCTCCAAATAGTTTCACGACTGCGCAACTTATCCACGCGACGTCACGACTCGTCGACGATGCTTCGTTATTTATACACACAGCCCTCATATATTTTCACGTATATTCGCAACCAACACTTACCGTTCAATTACTGCACACTTGATTCACTTAAGAAAATAAAAACAAATAATGCACAAATTTTAAGTAATTTTCCATTACTATTTTCATATGTTTAGTTTCCATTGACATTTAACCATGTAACTGGCATTATAGCATTTTTGCTACAGTGGCAAAAAACCTATTTTTTAAAACACATTCTTAAATATTCATTTTAAATATCTGGAAACATTTGATGTATGACAATGCATCCAAATGGTAGTCTTTCGACCCGAGTTTCAATTAAAAATGTTTTTATTTAAGTGCTATAGAGTTGAAAAAAAGAATCTGACGAAATTGACATTTTTGTCATATTTTTGTACGGAAATGTCTAACAGTTGAAAAAACGATTTTTTTTTCTTAGAAGGTTACATTTCCACGGAAAATATATTTAATTTAAAAAAAATTTTAAATCAATTCCTTTTGTTAAATACAATAAATTTATTTTATTATTTAAACTATTATCTTTGGATTTTCTCAATTCTTATAAATGAAAAAAAAAACGTAAATAATTCTCCATTCTTTTTTAGTTTAATAAATTTTTCCGAATAACGTATATAATTTTTCAAAAATCGAAAGCAAATGAAATCCTTTTTCAAAAATGATTTCATTTAATTCTCTAAATTATTTTTATTGTTGGTTTGTTTTGACTTTAGTTCAATTGAAAAGTAGAAAGTGCATGAATTGAAGCTATGAATTTTTCTTATGGGTTTAAAATTTCTTTTGAATATCAGTTCAAATATCTCCAAATCTGAAAAACATTGTCCCTTAAGACGGATGTACAATCTACACTAAAATCATTATATCTTTTCACTCGGGGACTCCCATCGTACATCAAATAAAGCAAAAAGGTTTTCTTATCGCGTAAAGACCAAAATAGCGAGTCAGACTTTCTCAGTGCGTGCAAACTATTTCAACGACACACCAAAGTGAATCACAGTAAACATATATATTTTTTTTTCTTATTTTGAATTCACATTATCTTTCATTTTGGTGAAAGTATTCACAACTCATAGCGAGTTATGAATGCGAGTGCGCCGATAACACCATAAAAACAGACCAATGGGCTAACTGTATCGGAGCAGTAAAAAATCTCACTTTTTACCCACATCACGTTTTCTTAACGATGCTTTACACTTACATTATTAATACATAATTTAATTCAATTGAAATTTCACTCTGTCATTAAAAAAATGAATTCTTAAAAATTCTTTAGTTATTAAATCGAATAAAAACGGGAAAAAAATATTATAATATTCATTAGAAAAAAAATTAGGTTTACTGATTGTTTGTTGAAGAATTGTTTTTTTTTCCCCAATTTGTTAATAACATTTTGGGATTATTATTATGCGAAATCGATCTTTTCAGCACCTCTTATACGCATTATTTTTTGCCGATTTTTATCCCATCGGGAAGTGATCGAAATTGTCTCTGAAACTCACTTTTGGCGGGACTGTACGTATCATACATCTTCAAAACTGATAAGTTATGAATACATCTGTTTTCGTTTAAATCATATATGCGATTCTTCATTGGTTTAATTGATAAATGCACTGCTTTTTTTCAAAATACCGATCGATGAAAAAAAAAAGGTGTTTCGGCTTTCACGTGGGCGCATAAAGAAGATCACTCGTGCATTGCGTGATCACGGTTCATCGGACCAGTTGATTGGGCGAGGTATTGGTCCCAGGAAGCGAGATTTGTGCGCTGTGTTGCGTCGTATGCCGCTGATATGTGATTCGTCGCAAAAACGATAAAGAATGTCTGGCGTGAGATCTGGCTCGTGTGGTTATATCGTGATCGGAACTTTTTCTTCCAAAATCCGATAAAGACGGAAATTAAATAAAAAAAACCTCGTTCTATATTCGACCCAAAAAACATGCCTTTGTATATAAGTAGAGATTAAGATAATACAGTAACTGACAATGTGATTTTTATTTTTATCTGACATACAAACTTTTACCCTGAGAAAAAAATATATACACCGTAGAACATTTTTTATTGAAATTTATATCTGTGTCGGAAGAACAATATGCATGAACTCTATATTAACTTTCATAAATATTCATATCGAATTCATAGAAGTTACTCTTGATATGTTATTATACCTTGTATATTGAATTTCAATTAATGACTGATTTTAAATAATAACTAAAACAATCTAAAAATATATACATAACTTCATATGGTACTACATGAAATATTTGCATGGTAGAAAATACATGAAGTTCAAGGATTAAAAAGAGTTCACATTAATTGCAAGTTGAACTTACAGATGTAGATTAAGAACTTAAAAATTAAGAAAAACAAATGTAATTCACAACTTAGCGTTAATGTGTCTGATAACGCGTGAAGAAAGTATAATTTGCGCGATAAATGTAAGAGTTTCCGTTAGATAGACACATTGCTCACTACATTGTTCGCTGAATGTAAACAATAGAGAGCGGCAATTAGTGTTGGTGAGAAAAGATCAAATGAAATGTGTCTACAGCGTCAGCTAAACTGTAGACTTAGATTAACGTCGAAAGAGACATATACGTATGAGTATGCGTTTAGCGTTCGATAATGATACTATATAAACAGTAGTAAAGACAGAGATTAGTGCGACCTGTTCAGCAAGCAAGACAGAGAACCGAGAACGACGCCGTATTACGCGATACGTAGATACTATGGAGCGATGACTGTTCACGCCGAGCACGTGGCTCTCCTCCGATTATGCAAACATTACACAAACATTGAAACGTTTAAATAACCTTTGCCCACGAGATTTGACAGACCATTCGTTTCTCTCTTCTCCCTCTTCCTTCTATACTTTTTCTCCCCTCTCGTCCTTATCCACCTTCGCCTCTTTCCTTTCTCTTTCTCTTCCTACTCCTCCTCTTCTACTTCGTCTTGTTTTTCTCCTTCTCCTCTTCTATTCTTCTTCTGGTTCTGTTTGTTCTTGTTCTCGTTCATTGTTTTCTTGCTTTTCTACGTCTCCTTCATTTTTCGTCTCCGCCTTATACTTTTCATTCATTTCAGTCTTCTCCTCCTACTTTTTCTTCCTCTTCTTCGTCATCTTTGGTTCTCTTCCCCTTTCATTTGGCACAAAAAAGGATTTGGCACATCGAAAGCCAATTATATCGAAACACTGAAGCCGAAATAGTCACGAAAAATGACCAATGGTATAATCTTGCGAATATCATGTTTACCCATAAAAAGAAACAAACGAAAGTGAAATAGTGTCGTTAGTGTTTACATAATATGAAACAGTTCGTGTTGACCGGTAAAAAGTCTGCACCAGCATCTCCTCAAGGTGGCTAAAAATCACGTAAAAAAAGTCATAAGAACATTTTTTTTCAACGATACGCTTCTTTAAGAAATCAAAAGAATACTTGATGAGATTAAAATGTAAGATTTTTTTTAAGAAGTGTATCTTTTACACAATTTCTTCGTTATGACTTTTTTTTAAGTAACACGACTATTCATAATCATGCTCATGGTGAGTTATTAAATAGACAAAGTTTGCGAGCCAGACGTTGATGATTCCTTGGAGATGTTGTTTGGCAATGTTGTAGGACGTTGCGGAGGTCTCGATGCAGGACCTTGACTCGGATACGTCGTCTGCAATTTGCGAACTCACGCGACGCATACGGTTGTTGATGCATCGAACAACGAGAATCTAGGCCGAGAAACGAGATTCATTTGCTCTCCTTCGAATTATCATCTTGTTCTGTATGCATTCTGTATGTTTATATATGGCGAGCATATTAATCATCGAATCAGTCAGTTTCTCGCTGACCTTTCTATGCGATACTATCCGTGACACGTTCGTTAAACTAAGTGGCGTTGCTTGTAGTCATTTGGCAATAATGGCCGATTAGACAGTACTAGTTGTCTACCTTGAAATTGACAGGAGGTTATTATTTATCATTTTTCATAATAAAGGGACAATGTCATGGCAAAATTCAAAAAAATCATTCACGCCCTTGCACACTCGACAATTGAGAATTGACACACGTACAAAATGGCGGAATTTTCTATTATCATACTTCTTTCTTCCAAGTGAATTAACAAATTTGATAAAAAGTATTTTACAAATAACTATTACTGCACTTTATTTGAAAATTACACACGAAAAAATCTATAATTTCACAATTATTTCTACTTTCTCTCAATTCACTCAGTAGAAAAATATATAATAATTGAAAATTCTCTTTTTTTTCTAAAGCAAGATCTTTCCTTAATAAATATTTCTATGGAAATGTCGTTTAAAATGTAATTAGTTTCGAACATGCGAGAGATTATTTTTTCCATAAAATTACGGTACAAACCGAAAAGCATAATGTCCATCTTGACCTGTCGATATTCATATTGTTTGATTCTTAGCCGTCAGCTTATATATAGTAAATATTGTGAGGTATAAGATAACGGAACTTAGTCTACGTCATATTATCGTGACTAAACTTCTTTTTCAAAATTTACCTGAGTTATTTTGAGAATATCAAGAGTCGCGGTAACGACTCGACCCCAAGTAATAGTATATATTGTGAGGTATAAGGTAACGGAACCTAGTCTACGTCATATTATTGTGACTAACACCTTTTTGAAAATTTACCTGAGTTACTTTGTAAATAAGGTAATTGGAACTATTGTAAACATTGACTAATAAATGATATTCTATCGAACAAACAACGATTGTGCCTAAAGTTGTATTGCTCCGTGTCCCGAGGAACATGCATTACACCGATAAAGAACCCGGACAATTGATCAAGTACATTTGCAAATACAGCTCAAAAATGATTTTAAAAAACACCATTTTGAAAAAATTAAATACAATCCTGCAAAAATGTATATGAGCGATTCCACTGAACTTTAGCCAGAAAATTTTTTTTCATGATAAATTTTTTTTAAATTGGTACTTTGTTGTTGTTGTTGCAAAAACTTCACAAAATTTCGATACAATAAAATAGAAATCTGATGAGATATTAGAATTTTTTGTTTTTTCACCCAAACCTGTTTATGTTCGATAGTTAATGACGCTCTGTTTTAATTTTTTTAATTTAGCAAGAAAAATATTATTACATATTGAAGAAAACATCAAGAAGCAAGGATTGGCTCCATTTGGCTCTAAGCTCAAAAACTTTTATATCCGATAGGGGATTTTTGAGAATTTTTCCAAATTTTTAAATTGTGACGAACCATATTTTCATTCTAAAAAATGATCACAAATTTATATTTGAAAAACAAATTCTAAAAACAATTTCAACCTCTTTTGAGAGTCAAGACAATACCACAAAAACTTGTAGTCGAAATCCGAGAGGTCAAGGGTCAAACCCAGGTCGAAACCGTCTGGAAACCCTCTTATTTGAATAACTACAGAGATTGGCCGCCCCCCAACGTCATAATAATTTAGGCGTAAAGCTCGAAATCTTACTCCTCCCAGATGCATCCTAAAAAAGTGGGGTAGTTGTAGCCCCAGCTACATGAAATATAAAGGGCCCTAGTTCCAGTCCTAAAGTCAGTCCCTTGGTCGTTGACGACTGCCGCTAGTCGAAGTAATTTTCTGTGACGATAAAGAAGGAACAAGTCCTTATCTATAAGGTATATATATAGTATATATATACATATATAAGTATATACTTTTCCATTAGCAACCCATCGAATAACGAGAATCGAGGACATTTACATTATCGCCCCGTTGTAGTCTTGACTACAAATTTTCTGCTACATTGTTTAGCCCAAGGTTCTAAATATCGCATTAGCTTTTAAATAATTCTTTCAATTTACGCGATTTAAAAATAATTTAATATTAATTATCCATTTGATATATCCTTAATACCTGATATAAGAGAAAATGTATAAATATTTGATCGGAAAGATACGGACATTTTTTCTAGATCACTTTTCTCGACTTTTTAGACCATTCTGAGTGTCCTGACATAAGAAGCTCAAAAAAAAAAAAAAAGTTTCATGGACTCTTCCTCTACAAGGAAGCGAAATATATATTTTGATTTTGCACAACATACTTACAGAATATTCATGTAACTCTCAATCAGATATGAAGCACTTTCGTGTTTTTTTTGTGTAATAATTTTATGTATTATAATAGCTACGAGAGTAAAATGTCATGAAAATATTCTTATTTTTGTTGGTTGTTTCTGTTTCCAGTTCTAAATGTGTTCGATAGCGATGCCAGCGGAATTGATCCTGGGACACAGTCCACCGGTATACGGTCATCACCTTCTGTACCGTCCCCGGGTGGTGAACCCGTCGCCGATAGCCACGAGATCGGTTCCACCTAGAATACGGCCTTGTCTTTCCAGTGGATCATTGACCATCGATAGTATTCGTAATACCACCGACAATGACACCAATAACAATAACAAGCAGAAGAAGAGGGTTGTCTTTGCGGATGATCGCGGTCGACCACTCACGCAGGTACTCTCATTTTTTTTTTACTGATTTTCATACTTGTACTCAACGATAGAAAATTGCAATTTCATTCCTTAAATGCCATTTACTAGTTTTTGTCAAAATGAACACGGACCAATGACGATACTTTTACGAAATCATTAGCATCATTTGAGTCATCAGAAACGTCGAAAATATTAGAATCATCAGAATCATTGGAATGATAAAAATCATTAAAATTATTGGAATAATCGGAATCATTACATTAATAAAAATCACTAGAATAATGAAAGGATGAAAATGATGAAAATGATGAAAAACGTGGAAAATGATTAGTTGATAAAAAAAGAGGTTATAAGGTTTGTTTGAATTGAATTGTTGTAGGTACGCGTGATGTCGGAGCCGAGCAACGTGCCGCCGCTATGGACGAGCGCATTTCTCGCCGGTGTAACAAGGGGTGTTCAAGCGGAGGCGGCATCGTCACCATGGGAAACGACCTTTGCCCAGCCAGCGAGCGACTACTTGGCCTTCCGACGAAAGCTGGACCAGGAGGCTGTGAGTCTGGAGAACGTTATAGTGCGGGAGGCCGAGCAGTGTCTCGTTGGCACCGTCAAGGTCAAGAATCTCGCTTACGACAAGGAGGTCGTCGTCAGGGCAAGCAGCGACGGATGGACGACCCACGAGGACGTTCACTGTACATACGTCGAACAACCCTGCGCGGCACAAGCCGCTCTCGTCCTATACGACACCTTCCGTTTTCGTCTAACGCTACCCGTTAAATTCGACTGGATCGAATTTTGCGTTCGCTACAAAGTTGACGACACCGAATATTGGGACAACAACAACGCCAAGAATTACATCGTTCGAAAGAAGCAGGAGGTGAGCTCATCAACTTTACCGAAAGATGATTTATCCGACTTTAACAACAACGACAGCACATTTTCTTCCCGACAACGAAAAACCCTCCTCATGCTCAAACACTTGCATCTACCATCTTCTTACTATTAATTTTTTATTTTCAACCTTGCACATTATTACTATTGTTATCATTATTTTTATTATTGTTGTTGTACATACTTGAAAGTAAAAAATTTACCTGACTTAGATTTACCAGCGAATCTTTAAATATACAATGTGATGTCTTTTTTTATAACTTCGTGATATTAATTGTAGGCTGTTACAATTTAATTGTAAATTATGTGTGGAGGGATAATAAAACGTGATTTTGTGATTTTTTTAAATACCTGGAATAACTATTTTTGAGACCCTGAAGCGAATCGTCTGATGAGAATTTGTATACATAGCGAATCCCGACTTTATCTTAAAAAACAACTCAAAACTGTACTGACATTTCACGCGGAAAATAGTCCGCTTGCTTTTAAAGCTATTCATCATCGAGGTTTCTAGTTCGGACCTCGGTACTGTAGTCTGACTGGCGATAAAATATTTGGAGTGACGTACGTCCAGGCATTTATATCCAATCTCGATATATATATATTTATATATATATGCCTGTACTCGAGGAAAAAAGAACAGAAAGTGGGCACGTATTATCGGGCTTATCTATTGATATTCAGCCACTTGAAGCTCATCGTCGTCTTGACGGTCGTCCCGAAGGTGATGAATGATAAATTTTAATAAGCTCTCGGTATCGCTCGGGGAGAACGCGTCGTTCGTGAGGGTTATCCGCAATATATATCATGCCAACACGGATGATAATATTTGAGGTATTCTTACTTTTTATTTATCTATATCATTTTTCGTGTTGTTTTGTATTATTCTCTCAATTCGCAAAGAATCATTTTCATTTTTGGTTATATATTTCCGAGTCTGGATAAATCACTGCATTTGTCGAGACACTGCATCGCCAGAGCCAAAGAGCAATTGCTAAACTTCTGCACATAGATTACTTTATTCGTTTTTGAGACTCTAACAGATCGGACGACCGTGAAAACCCCGAAAAAAGATACTTTCAACCCGGTCGGAAAGAACCATAGAACCAACTGATATTCATGTCGAATAGATTAAAAAACCAATCGAGCTTTTAAACGGTCGCAACTTACGAATAAGTTAGGCCGCGAATTATTGAAACACATATTTCACTGCTAGGAATTTTTCTGTAGCGTATCTTCTACGCTAGGGTACATAAAACATAGGGTATAAGCGACAGGGATAATTATCTATGCCGATACATGTATCGGCGTGTAATGCTCATGAGCATACCACGTCTTATTTAGCTTGTCACTTGCGAGAAACGTTTTAGCTCATTCGCCATCTAGCGGGCTAACCTTAGACCTACGCGCGATGACCATGATAAAAAGGTGGACCCCCTTCCTTTTATCACGCGGAAACTCGGCTTAGCCCCGCTAGGTGGTGAATGATCCGACACGTTTCTCGGAAGTGATTGCCATTCGTCGTTCCATGTATGAGTATAAAATGTCGAAAGATGCCGTACGTCCGTGTACCGACGTGGCTCGTTTTTACTATCGATTATGCCCTATATTTTTACCCTAGCGTAAATCGTACGCTCATGATTACTTTTTGAAGTTCAGTTGGTTTTTTGAGCTAAATGCTAAGAATTATGGGTTGGTTTGGTGGCTCATTTCGACTCGGTGGGAAATACGGCTTCTTTTTTGGGTTGGCCGGATATACACGTCTACATTTGGTTCTAAAACTAGGGGGAAGGGATGGAATTTCTGATATAATATCGTAAGGAGAACGTTTGAAACCTTTTTTTAAATTCATGCTACCATAATTGAAACAAAACCATACGGTACAACCATACAGTTTAACTTCAGTGTTTTGAATTATTTCGAACTGATTTGAATTTATTTAAACTGGTTTGAATTAGTTTTGAATTGGCTTGGACTTGTCTCGATTAGCTTGAATTGGTTTGGACTGATTTGAACCTCTTTTGAATTGGCTTGCGCTAATTTGAACCGGTTTTGAAATGGTTTGGACTAATTTGAGCCGGTTTTAAATTGTTTTGGACTAGCTCGAACTCTCTTGGATCGGTTTGGACTTCTTTAGCCTGGTTGGAATTTAGATTTCTTTAAATCCGTTGGAATAGGTTTGGACTCGTTTCAACTGGTTTGAATGGATTTGGACTAGCTTAAACTAATTTGCATTGCTTTGAACCAGTTTAGATAGGATCAATGTGACAGAAAAGACTTTTAGAATACATTTGGACATCACAAACGTTGTTTCTACGAGTGAGACATGTTATTGAATTTATTTCGTTGATTTTTCAGCCACGTTCGCCGAGCATGGAGATCACGACGCCAAACGTAAACGGCCAGGCAATAAATACCACCGTGACGAGTCCTAGAGAGTCAAACGGAGTAACAAGATTCTCGGATGCGACGAGAGTGAACATGAGAACGTGGAGCGAATTCGCGTCCTGGCAACATTTGAACAACGACGCGCCATACTGGTGACGAGCCAGGAGTCAAGAATTCCTGCAGCCGTCGTCGTCGCCGTCGTCGTCGTGCTAAACACAAAAATAGGGTTGCAAGTGTACGTACAGCCTGCGTATTTCAGTCGCAGCGAAAGTTTTCACTCTGAGAAACGAAAAATTGTGTAAATTAACCAAACCCGGAAATCGAGAAATCGCAATGCGACTGTGAAAACTAGGAGAAAAGACGAATCAAGTTTCGAAAAAGGTGTGCGCGTAAATTTCACGAACATTTTGAACGGTCAAACTATCGAAGTTCGTCATGAGTTATTTTTAACATATTTATTTTATTTTATCGCGACGGAAATACTTGAACTTCCTGCGGAAATGAATCCAGTGTGACGCGACATTCTTCGATCGAGAATTAGTGTAAGGAACGAATAAATATCAAGTTAAAAGTAATGTCGCTTAAAAAAGAGAGAATAATCCAATTTAAAAAAAAAAAAGAGAACAAGCAAACTCAACTAAAGAAAAAGTGGAGAAGACCTCGTATCCTGCATAAGAAGAAAACCACCGCCAAGAAATTCCCCATATGTAACTGAAAAAGCATTCATGGGGATTGTCAACAAAATCATCGTGGAAGCGCGAAGATTGTCACCAGAAGCCAACGAGAAAAATAAATGTGAGTAGCTACACTTCATTTCTGCATTATCCACATTTTGGAAAATTATATATCTTTTCAATTGCCGCTTGAAAATAAATTTGGAATTATTTATGTTACATGATTTGAACTATTATATATAAAAACTGAACTATTCACTAGTTTGCTGAAAAAATCCACTTTTTAACAATTATATATCTTTCAAATTGACTCTTGAAACTGAATTCGAAATCATTTATTCCACCAAATATCGGACAAAAATCTCTCTAAAATGATGCCCTTGGTGTTGTTTTCTCATCAGATCAGTATTACATTTTCGTTTTTATAGTCGATTTTTGGTGGAAAAACCTTATTTCTGAATTCAGTATTTCGAATTGTACTTATAATCGATTCACAGACCACGTTCTCTTGAACGAAATAAGACTGCGTAAACTAAAATCCATTTTCTAATTCGCTTTAAAAAAAATTATAAAATAACAAATGTTGTACCTGTTGTGAAAGGTAATTTTTAATTCGAAGGTGTGATTTGTTCGCAAACTAGTGACAAGCAGAATGAAAAATGTCCGGCGCCTAACATTTTTCGAGTGCGAACTAACGGAAGGCAAATCGAATAGTAAATATAGTAAGAGGTTAGTATAGTTTGTTAAACTCGTTTAGAAAGTTGAAATTTCGCTGTATAGTGTTGCCGTAAAAGTGGATGTAAGATTCGCAGACACCTAAACGTTCTGCGAACTCACGATTCTTGTCTAGTTATCGCACGTTGTATATGTGTGCTAAATTTATTTATATCGCTCGAAGCAGCGGTCATCCAGGACATCGCTTCCTAACATTCCATATATATATATATATACGAGGAAAAAAATATACTATTGAATCGTGACCGTCTAGCAATGTAATCATCTCCGCTGAATGTCTGCGTGTGTTAAATTTCAACTGTGCGAATTTCGTGCAGTCCAAATAAACGAATGTGACCTTTACGATAGTATCGCGTTACTCAAGTGTGTCGTCTAATATTCATTGATATCGGCACTAGGTATAATATATGACATCGTTATATCGCTCAATTACCGGGACCTTTATCAAGAGACGCGGTAGCGTTGCGCCGTCAACTACGGTGGTACAAAAAAACACTACACCAATTATTAGATTTTTAGGCATTGTTTTCATCACATTAATAAAAAAAGATAAATATTGTGATACGATGCTAACATTTTAAAAAAATTCACACTAAATTATTCGGAGAATTTTCCGAATTTTAGATTGATTGTTAAAGCCATGAAACACATACAGCCATCTAGCCCATTTTTGCAAATAAGTTTTCTCAAAGTTTTACGTTATTTCAATTATATTTTGGACGCACTACGTTCGGAAACTGAACATTTGAGCTCCGCAAAACCCTCCAGGAAACGCTCACTTTTCGAGCGGCTATTGCAAAAAAATTGTATACGATACTCTTGCCAGAAACTTTTCCTTAACTCGGTTGATTGCAACACTCGCCATCGACTCGTGCTGCAAACTCACCCTAGTCAGAAACATTTTCATCGCACTTGTATCGTAATCTATT
This sequence comes from Tromatobia lineatoria, assembly GCA_949699805.1. Lineage (NCBI taxonomy): Eukaryota > Metazoa > Arthropoda > Insecta > Hymenoptera > Ichneumonidae > Tromatobia > Tromatobia lineatoria. The sequence continues at coordinate 7,015,857 of OX453054.1, forward strand.
ATGCCACCCGGTGCGAGAAGTGCCTACTTCTCACACGATTTGCTCCCGAGTAGTCGCAGGTTCTGTATACAACTCGTGCGAGACAATTTCTCACTCGTGTAATTTTCTCACACTCGTCGTCAGATCAAGTTTTGTCGCACTTGTATCGTAATATTATATTGCGATGCGCGTGCGTAAAAGGAAACATTTTTAAAAGGCTGTACAGTGGGCAACACGAGCGACCGAGTACCACCGAGAACATGATCCTAACCGCACGAGTACCACAAAAAGCACGAGCCAAAGTCGAGTGCTTCTTGTGGTACGGGTAATTATATGTTATATGTGGACTATTCCCACAAAGGTCTAGAGCAACTCGGGGATATTAGCGGTGGCGTCTCTCATCTTTCGTCGCGACACGGAGGGAATGCATTTTCGTTGCGCAGACACGAGTCAGCGTCCTGCCGGGATATATTTAGATTACGGTGTGCGCGTCTATTTCTCGGCGACTATAGCCTCTGTGCTATAAATAAATCAACTCGATCCATAGTGCTCAGTCTGCGACTGTTTATCTGTTTTTCCTTTTATAATCAATAAAATATTGTTCAGTATATACGATAATAAAACCATTTTAAGCTCGAGATTTCGTTTACAGAACTTCTGATTAGCGCCAGGTTAGTGAGTAGTTTAAACATTTTAATCCATCTTCAATGACAGTTTTAAAAAGTTTCGGATTTCAAAGTATACATTGCATAGAAATAACATTCCTATCTCGCATCTGAAATGTTAGACACGTTTAAAAAGCTTTCATCTCCGAACGTGTTTAATATACAGCTGAAAAATGGTCGAATAAAGATTTTAGCTCCAACAATAAGCACCCTTACAATTTTTCTTCCACGTAAATGTAATATTATAAAACTTTAAATTGATAATCGATGATCCCTCATTAAGACGATGAAAATGTATTTATCGCAATACATTAAAATGCATTGCGATACACAAGGGAATTTAATCGATCAACAGACAGCTAATATTTCATAACGATTGGCACAATTCACTAAAGTGACAACGAATTTAAAGAATTCTTAGGTCACGCCGCACGCTCTTGTTTACTTGCCATTTCCCCTTCGGCCCTATCAACGTTTTTATACATTAGTTTGCCTCGCACGCGCGCGTTATTTACCACGTCTCGTGTCACATAGTCACGAGTGCATTTTGCGGTGCATCAATCGAGCTCCACGAGTGAGTCTCGTGCGTACTCGTGATTGCGTGTCTACTGGATTGAATTCTCTACAAATAGATGATATGCTTATATATATATAAGCATAGAGCGTACGCGTTTGAATACACGTGAGTAATTTGAAGTCGATTGAGTCAAGCATGAGTCGTCGGCGGCGTCGTCATTGACGTTGTCGTCGCGCTGCAAAAACGTCATAGCCTCGTGTTCTTCCCTCTACAATTCACTGCCACTAACCTATCTTTATCTGTGTCTTGGCCAATGCCGCAAGCACTTATTCACCAGGCACAGCGTCACCACGTTTGTAAGCCTTTAATACAGTCGATGGTTTCCTAAATTTCAGCTTCTCTCCGTCTTGAAAAGTCACGTACATAATAACCCCGATTTTTGCACTTTTTTTTCACTCTTTTTCGATTCATTTTTTAAATTCAGACAGCGTAAGATTCCAGATATCAAATGATCAAGACAGCAAATGACTAAAATAGCAAATTTCATTATAATAGGCACTTTAGAGCCAGTATCAGGGAATAATGGCTTTTAAAAAAATTGCCAGGGAAAAAATGACCGATGGACAAAAAGTTTGTGTACACATATACTTTTTTATATTACGACGGACGATCAATGGAACCATAATAATAAGTTGGAAAGGGATATATTTTTTTGGGAGTTCTTGTTCGATTAAGAGTTGACACTCAAATTCCGAATTATCACAAGCGTATATTTTTTATTCGAAGAAACAAATTTAACACTATTAATTAACTAATTCAAAAGGGTAGAACTTCTTATTCATTGCCGTTTACCATAATTGCTCAAATTCACATTCAAGATTCAAATCAAATGAATTAAAAAATTATCCGCAGATCCCTAGTACTTACGATAAACCGACAATTGTTGAAATTGCTAGGGAAGTGTTCCACCGGTACTTACTAAAAAATCTACAAAAACCGTCTTCAATTTTCGGAATTACAAAGTATTCCCCGTTCAGGTATCGACGGTTGTATTTTGTATCGGTGGTTTTATTTTGTACACCGAGGCTCTATAGAGTAGATATGAATCTTGTTCATAAATATGCAGATTATTGTAGAGAATCATATTTATATGCAAACGTAGCCGGTAAAGCTCGAGTGTACTCCATTTATACGCCTATTGGATATCAGCTGCAGCGATCGCCACGCCATTCAAACTAGCGGTCACCGGGCTCGTTACGAGCCGTAACGCACATAACCAATAAAGATATACAAACCGATTCGACGTGTTCGTAAGTGCTGCTATACCGATTGAAAAAAAACCGCTGAAAAAAAGCGCAATGTCACCGGAATTATCCGACAGAAATATACTACGGTGCGTAAAGGGTGATACAGATCGTGTAGGTCGTTGCGTAGGAAGTCTGTATCGAGCTCAGGGCGTCCAGACAGGAAATCGTTTTGAATAAGAGCGAACAGTGAAAGATTTCTGAGCTCTATATACATACTTCCTATCTATATGCATACCTTTATGTATATATATGACAGCAGGAAAGCTGCAGGAGATATAGACGGCAGGGGGGGTGCACACCTATGACTCTTATAGGTTATTTTATAGATGTCGGGAGAGGTTAACGGTGCGTGCACCGTTTCTTTATGGCTGTATAAAATCTAATCCGCCTTCCCTACACCAGTGGGCGTTGTGCGTGCCTATCTTTTTGCCGGTGGGTATGCAGGGGTGGAATGAGTTCGCCCATAGGTGGGAATGAATATACATCGGGCATTCTATGTCAACTCAACCGATTTTCTCGTGACAATTTTTTTTCCTCTCTGGAATATCACCATGATGAGTTTTACAATTACGGTTTTAAAACAATTCATAGAGTAATTTGATTTCGTTTTTTTGGGAGGTTTTTATTTGGACTTTTAGTCGTTTCTGGGGTTGTAAAGTCAATATTTTTTTATTAATTTTTAAATATTATATGTAATGACCAAGAGAAGAGTTTGGGGAGGTGTAGATATTGATATTGTGGATCGATTGACCGAGTATCGAAGAGAGAAAATTTATGATGATTACGGGAATCGAACCCGGATTTTTCAGGTACTGGGCAAGAGCGCCAACCACTGCGTTAATGGACTGGAATCGTCTTGCTATATGCAACGTCTGGCCGTCGCAATATTGAGAAATATTTTTGGCTATTTTTGCAACAAACTGTGTTATATAATATGTGCGGTGGGAAAAAACAAAAAAATTTTGAAGCGCAGAATTTCTATTAAAAAACGTGTTACTAAAATAAAAATTGGATTTGATATTATTAAATGGCCTATACGTAGCATTACTCTGCAGTACATTTACGAATGTGTGAGAGAATGTCTGTCCATCGTTCTGTCGAACCTTTCAAACTTTCTCTCTATAAATAATCATTAGCCGGGCTTCAACGTCGCCCGACGCAACGTCCAGACGATAAACGGCGACGAGCAGACCCACCCGAGAATGAAGACTGATGTTTGAATCGAAAGGGTAGTGGCCTTCTCCTGCCTACTCTTTTAATAATCTTTTAATTGTCGCACTAATCATTCTTTCATTGAGCTTATTATTTAATCTGTCTATTTGTTATTTAATCATTTTTAAATTACGCCCATACCGTTCATTCTCATTAAAAACCTTAATTACAGTTCTATTAGGCGCCTGATGACGGCTAAACTATATGGGCGTACATTGGAACGCCACGGCTCATCTTTTTAACCAATGTGTATTTGTATGTAATTATCTATTTGTCAGCTACCACTCATTATTTTAATGTTTTATTAAACAGTATATTGGCTATGATTACTTTCATTTTATTCTATTTAATGAAATTCACTATTTCGAATTTTTTTTACTTTTTTTTTTTCACTTTCAGAACTTTCAAAAATATTCGTGCTCAATGTAAAAGACATGTAGTATTATTAGTCGTTCGATCCTCGCGACATTTGATGAATGGCAATGTGTGCGCGAACTTGGCAATTGTTCTTCGAGAACTTCGTGAGTCATCCGATGTCTATTGATAGATCCTTGAACCGATTTGTCGAAGCAACAATTTCTGTCTCCCAAATGACCACTACTTTTGACTTCGGACATTGATTCAATAAAACCACGATTTGCGGGCTGCCAAAAACAATATTTTCACATTAACTCCAGTTGTTGTTGTCACAACCCGATTTAACATTGGAACCATAAAATATTTGTTTGCCTGTATTGAAGTTATCGTTTCAATATCATATGAAATTGTAGGAATTGGAAGTGAAATTGAATTGAAAACGCTTGTTTTTGGTAGCCCGCAAACCAAGCTTTTATTGAAACAACGATTTTTTTTTCCATGCAAGTAACCATAAAATTCAATATACGAGACTTGTAATTATTTTTTTTATTCTCGTTTTTCATTCAAGTATTAAGGCGAACCGGTAAATTTAAGGGTTTTGTATCGGCAACAATCGCGGCCTCGTTCATATTGTCTCGCCGTGGAAAATATCGTTGAATAGCAGTGTATTTTATGTGATACGCTCGTCGTGCGTTAATTGCGTGGGAGGGCATGTCGGGAGATAGGTCTGGCCGAAGAGAGAAGCAAAGCGGCACACGGCGTGTGCCCGCGCGCCGCGCTAACATCGTTAAGCGAATTTTTTAAGTCGCCCGCGACACGCGTTCTATATGCGTCGACCGCGCAGCGGGCGCACGCACCACGCTGACCACGCGGTGCCAACGTGAAGAATAAATTCTTCTCCTTCCGCCCCGGCTACTCGCGACTCACGCCAGCTTATCCTCGAGAATCCTGTCGGTCCGGTGCCTGTATTTAATCTTTTTTCCTCCTCCTCCTCCTGAGTCTCGCTTCAATCGCTCGTAATCACCGCTTTGAATATTTACGAGAGCAAGAGTCCCTCTGATCTTGTATTTTATTCCGGTTCTACTTACCACTGACCACTCTCGAGGAAACTTTTTTTCCTCGCTCGCAGATGAGTTTTAAATGATAATAAAAAATACAAATATTCGAATTTACATCGAAAACATATCTTTAAATCCTTAATCATATTCTCTTATGGAAAATTGTGAAATTCATGAAATTTTATGAAATCGATGTACTTGAATTGAATTTTTTTTTTAAATCTACACAAATTTTTAGGAAACCTAATAACATTCATTATTCGAAAAACTGTTTCAATAGGAATAAAGTGGTATTAGAACGCTTTGTATCAGTACACTTCAGATTCCAATACATATATATAGACATATTTACGTTAAAACAATATAGGTTCAAATAGGAATATTACGATAAGCAGTAAGACAAACGATTACAATCACTCTCGTAATCGCTCGAGACTCGCGCGATTTTGATGGCGTGTGACGTACGTACGTGTAGCAAGTAACGCTGATCGGCTTTTTAACGCGAGAGACGACGACTTTTCTCATGTAAGAAGAGCTCTCGAGGATTTATCCGACGATGAATCGAGAGCCTATCGGATTATACTGGAATGCATCTCGATCGGTTTATCTAGACCTTTTAATACCCTTTTGCTTCCATTGATAAATCCAATATGGCGCATATACCTGTACATTTGACACGTCTGCGTGCACCGTTGCAGGTACTTATTATATACATATGCAAGTTGTACAATGTAGAAAAGCTGCGATCTTATCGATACGATCCATCACTCATCCGACAGCTTTATCGACGTCCACTAGATATACCAATTGATATATGCTGCTAAATTGCCATGCATATATATCTCTCTCTCTCTCCTCGTTCTGGATCACCCTGAAGGCAAAGCTTCATAAATTTCTCCCGTAACTCATGCGCTGCAACGAAATAAATCATAATGCTTCCAACACTTTTTATAGTTCATCGATGTATTTTTCATTTGCGATCCATTTTACCAATTTTCCATCCTCAAGTTAATTCTGTGGCTTGGTGTTCATTTCGCCAAAGTTTAAGAAACACCAGTCATGCAAAAATACTCGGTGATTTTTCCAACCAAAAAAAATATCCGTTCCTCAATAAGAAAAACAATTCATCCGTTTTTCAGTAAAAAAAAAAAAAGCATACTCGCACGAATGTGATAATTATTTCACACATTCCGCTCGAAAGCTGACAGAAAAAGACAACTTTCGTGTGGAGACACTTTTTTTTTCAGTGCCTTCAATTTTCGAGATTTTTGCACTTGGAAAAATGGCATTTTCTGAGATCGGGTTTTCAAAAATCTAAAGAAATTCAAACACAGCAAATTACTTCCTTAATATTTGCTCAATATTAGAGTAAATGAGATTTACACAGAGGTAGAGTAAACTCTTATATAAATATTAGGAGTTTCTACTGTAGAGTGGTACGTGTGTGCAAGTATGGTCCCGATGCAAGTTTCATGACTGGAGAATGCTTCGCTTGTCGCCCACCCTCCGTTATGCTACCTTCTCGGCTGGAATTTGAAACGGGACACGACACTTGCAACTCTTGAAATGTGCCCAACGGTTTTAGTCCCGGAGTTTTCGCACAATGCACCGAGCAAGGCGATTGCGTAATTTTCACTTTTTCATTACATACGAAGTATGTGAAAAGGGAAAGTATTGTAATCCAAAAATAACATTCACTTATTTTTGTCTGTCGTCTGGCATTTGTACGTCCAAAAGTGCAATAACTTTTGTAAAAATCTATAAAACGCATTTACATTTGGTTCGTGCCTTCTGCACTCAAATCCTGGTTTTGGTATTGAGATTTAATCCAAAATCTTCCCGGAAGCCAAACATAATAATGACAAATAAGAAAAAACAGAATTTTCATGAATGCGAGAAATTAACGGGGAAGCAACGTGACAATTCGAATTGGCATTTTTTGTTTTATTCACTGTAGGACCCAATGCATATTTTTTTTATGAACCTAAAGTATTTTTCAAGGCAAAAAAATGACTTCCCTTTAAATTGTAGAGTGGCCTTACTCTTTAAATTTTCTCTGTCGATTTTACTACTCTAACAATTCTTTTTTCCTCGTTACAGATTAACCAGAACAGCGAGAAGCCGTTTCAGCCTTGAAAACCGATCAACACTCAACAGCTCGAATATAAAACGAATGGTAGGTCCTTCGTTTTCGTCTCGTTCTTTGAAGGGGCGTTTCGAGTTGCGTCGCCCTGTTGGGAAGGCGTCGATGACTTCCGGGATCTTCAGGGCCGCGCCCACAGTTGAACGTTCTTCGTTCGTCGTCTCTTGGACCTTCTTCTGTCTCTTTTCGCTTCCCGATCGAGCCTCGCACCGTTTCATCGGTCGCATTGGAAACAAAAGCTACATTTTCACACAATCATTAGCAACAAGGCTTTTTAATGTAAAGAAAACAACAAAAATGTCGCTTATCATTTTGAGCAAATAATTGTATAAATTTATCTTCATCAGTTTTCGACTCGAAAAAATACAAGTAGAAAGCCAAAGCTTTCCCGATTATTTTATCATTACCTGCATAATAGAAAGGAGATAAATCAAAATCGTTGACATTTTGTTTTAATAACACACCATTCTGGAAAAAGAATAGAAATTTACGGAGAAGTGGAGTAAAAAAAGAACGTGGTTAAATTAATTGAAATGTTTCATTGCTACTGTTCTTAAAAAAATAGAAGCCTCATTTTTTACTTGCAACTGATTATGATGTTATTTCTCGGCCATATTCTCAATGGAAATAATAATATATGTGAATTATCAGTTCCCGACATAAAATTATGCGGGAAAAACATGAATGATCTTCGTCAGAATGTATAAAAAAAGTATATTTATATTATTAAATGTATTGTACAAATTCTCTGACAATAGTATTTGCAAATCAATGAGAAATATGTTATTTCTACTGGGAGAAACACCGAAATGTAAAACATTAATCATTTAGCATTGCTGCTATACGATGAAAGTGATGGTTTGAACAACGTAATAATTTTTGATGACTATTCGATACATTCATGTGACAATCACCTGATATTCGAACAAGTTTCTGATCAATACTCAATCATTATACAAAAGAAAAAAAAACAGAACAGTGGCATCTTTTTATCTGTGAAAAACTGGCATAAAAAATGTAATGTCTGCAATTGTTTATGATTCAATGCGAAAAATCTCTGGTCCTATAAAGAATTGCAGGATTTTTATTTTTGAACTGCAAAACATTTAAAAAGTGACATTGGAAATCATGAAAATTCTGCAATTTTAGGTATTTACACCTGATTTTTGAATATGATTCTTTTTGAGGACAAAAAATAATAAGACATGATTAGTCATCACCGAAAGTCGCAATTTTTCAACTGCATTTCTTGCCCGGTTTGATATCTTCTAATTTGGAGTGTCAATTCTATGTCCAGTGCTTTACGGAATGATCGAATAAAACGAAACACTTGCAATCATTGGAGCCTTCAGTTAAGCCTGTAAACATTTTTCTTTTTTTCAATCGTATAAACTGATTTTTTTAAACGGTGCTATAACGTTCCTTTCGATGTTAAAAAACCGTTATTTCGCTTTATTGTCACTTGTAGATAAATCGAAATCTCATTTTTTGTTAACTCTATAGTTCCTCGAATGGTGCTATCTCGATGCATACCAAAAATTCTTCTCTCGATCGTTTAGTCACGGCTCCAAAGATTTTTTTCTTTTTTTTTTTTAATTACGGCGCACCGCTCGTCGTCTTTAGCTTTGAGAATAAATATTGTGCAGCAGTGGTTGTGTTTTTCTACATTGGAAAGTTTTGCGGCTTCAGTGTTTACCCTTGACATTCAAATGCCGAACCACCGCAATTGGCAATCAATCGGAATCCCGAATTTGGCACCAGTTTCTTAATCAATCACCTTGCAACGAAGCGCCCGATCGTCTTACCCTTAAGACAGTTTCACACATACGATGATAATGAACAACTTGCAAATTCATAAAAATTGAAGTTCATTGAATTAGACGTTTCTGAAGATACAAGATGGTTATTATTGAAAATCAAAATTGACCGAATATCGAATGACGTTCGTTTTTTGGAGATTTTTCTCGCCACTCCGAGCTTTGCTAATTATGTATGTATGATGTATCCTTAAGTCGTTCCTCACGCGATGAAATTGCAATTGCGTGGAAATGCTGTATGGTACGTCCATGATAACCCGCCCGTGTTGATTATTCGTTAAACACGAGCTTGCATATCACGAGAGTCGAGGTCATTCGATTCACATGACTGATCGATCAGTCACTTCTTCTTTTATCGCAAACTTCTTTTTTTCTTCTTTCTTTTTTAACTTTATGCACCATTTTTCTGACATGCAATTGCTGATAGAGTTTAAAGTTTATAAAAACGCATTATTGCGACGTTTGGTAAAGTTGAAAGTTTATAAAAACGCGTTATTGCCACGGACTGATATTCTAACGTGATTCTATGAAAACCTCGCAAAGTTTTCCAAAAGTTGTCAATCATTTGGTAAGATTCTTATTGAATTCTTATCGAATTACCGGAATTCTTCAATTTTATAATGAAGCATTGAAGCGGTAAAAAGGTATGATTTTTTCTGTATACAAATTTTCGTAATAATCTTTTGCCTTAATTTGTGCATCGTCATTGCGAAAATAATAATAAGTTGCAACTTCCTACACGCCCAATTATGTAAGTTGAAGGAGGATATTTTTTTTGTAATGCATAATTTTAAGAAAAATTGTAAAATGTTTGCGTAATGCGAGAAAAAGAAAACTTTGTATAATTATGGGAAGCTGTAACTATTCTCTGTTTCATTACCACGGTTGCTATTCTTTTTCTATGACAATTATTCGTGAGCAAAAGTAGCAATGCGATTTTCCCAGGGCGAGTAACTTGCAATATTATTAGAATGTTATTAGTGTTCAGAGAGCATTAGTGATGCGACATAATCAAAGTTTTCCTTGTTCGTTATATTTAGGACGCCAAATTTGCACGAGTCGAAAACATCAAGAATATCCTTCGATGCTTTCGTAGATTTTAATAATGTGACAGAAAAAGCGATGATATTGAGCGTGAGCGTTTTGTAAATTTTGCAAGCCAAAAAATGTGATTGAAATCAACGCTATCGAAGATGATGAGAACATTGTTTTTCTAATGATAAGTGATTTATGATTTATATTAGAAATTGTTTAGAAAGCGTTCGAATTTCCGAATGGGATTTTTTTTAATTTCGAAATTTTAGTTTCGACGCTTTTTTAAAGTTTCCTTTTATGAATGTATAGACAAATATTGAACGATTTTCTCTCACAATTGATAAATTGCATGTGTTCAGAAAGTTCAACGAATTAAGTTCTTCCGAAAAAGACTTGAAAAGAAAAAAATTTCTATTAATTTATTACAAACTTTCTACATTCTAAAAGAGGAATTTATTACTTAAATCAATGTTATCATAATTTAAAAAATCTTCAATAACGTTGGAATTTCTTCTATTTTCCTGGGATTTTAAATCGTCAATGGGTGTGTCGTCAAATTGTAAGTGCCTCGACTTTTATGATGTGGTAAGTGGCAAACGCAAATGCTGTTTGACATTAATTCTGTTCCTTTTTTTTTTGGAGCGTTGCTAGATCGTGAAAGAAATTGACGTCAAATAGATTGCGCATATCCGGGAAATCTCAAGCTGTAATTACATTACTAACGGTTGACAGTGTTAGAATTAAAAAATTGTTTGTAGTTTAATTCTCTCGACGTCTTCCACTGTAATTATACCAACCGATATTCAGCTGTTGTAACTTTTACTTGAAAATCTGTATCAGTTACAAGAATTCAATAACCTTAAATTATTATGAAAATTATGAAAAAACGTAAGTATTGAAATTTGTGATAATTAAATTCTTGAAAATCTGTAACGATTACAGAAATTCAAGTAAAAAAAAACAAAAATCACGATCTACCGTTAAAATATTTACTGCGACAATTATTGGTACATTTAATTTTATGGATGCATTACGAATTAACGTACGCGTTTTTTTTGCAAGTGAAGTAAGATATGCGTTTTTTGGAGATTCTTCAAGTGTTTTGTATAGTATGTGGAAACGTAAGGGAAAAATGCTCTGGTAACTTGTCTCCGGACTAAACATTTTTTTAAATTCATATACAATTTGAGTATTTTGCGACAAGATAAATAAGTATCAACGTGGATGTACAAAAACAAAATCCTTATTTCAAATATTAGTGATTCCAAAAAATAGTTTATAGATTAGAAAGATAGTCTTTAAAAAACGTTTTAATTATAAAAATTTCAAAGTTCCAAATCGTAAAAAGTTTAGCGAAATCGTTTCGTGAACAAAAATGATTGATTGTCTTTAAAAATGTATTAATAGCGTTCTTTGATTATTGTCATTGTCTTTTTTTATATCGATGTTCTTGTTATAATTAATTAGAGATTTATTTTCTTGCCACGAAATACTACAATTATGATGTAAAAAAAACTTATTTAAGAGTGTTTGTGTGCAGCATTCTTAAGAGAAAAAGAATCGAAAAAAGGCTCGTGCTCTTTTTGCCAAGAGGATTTGGCTCACGCGTTTATAAGACGGAATACATACACACTAATAAATAATGAAGGAGACTGATTATATACTGACAATTGTCTCGATTTTGGCAGCTTCGCAAGCTTGAAAAATCCAACGACCTCGAAGAAAACAAACGTCGCAATTTCACAAACCTACCTTATAATTTTATGTCTTCCAATATATAAATTCGAGACTCGAAAAAGCTCGCGACATTTATGAAGTCCCGGTCATTGAAGTGATATTTTAAGAAATCTTGATTTTCAAAGAGCAATCCATAGAAAAGCAAGCACGGATTTAACATTCTCTAAATTTCTGTACGATTTTAACGTAACTGTGTTGACTTGTTGAGGTGCGATTTTGCTTTAGAAGACCCAAAAAAAGGCTTTTGCGAGGATTTTTTTTGCAACGAAAAAAAACATCTTATCCCGGCAAACTTTTAGGTATATTTTCTCATGTATTTGAAATGTTAAAATAATTTTTTTAAAGTCGATACCATAATAAACGAGCGATGAGCGCTTTCCTCGAGCAACTTGCCACTGTAATTTCCAATTGGTGGGAAATACTTTTGTCTGAAACCAAAAAACCGAAAGACATTCTAATTATCATAAATTTTTTTCTGGGTGGCCCAAGAAAAGTAGAAAAATAATTGTGAAATTATAACCTTTTTCGGTCTTGAAAGAAAAAGTGTTTTTTTTTTCAAACAACAACAATCAATTTGACATGCAGTAAAAGTTATTCGAAAAATACTTTTTAACAATTTTCTTAGTTCACCCAGAAAAAGAATATACGATAATTGGAAGTTCTTTCGGCTTTTTAGTTCTCGATAAAAATTATAAACAGCGTCTTTCCCGCCAATTAGAATCTACAGGAAAGTACTGTACAAATAATCTACTTGAAATTTAATCTAAATGCACTAGACATTTTTATGCATAAACCGGCAATCTAAATTTACTATTTATATGCACTGTCAAAAACTTAAATTTTAACAATGTGCTTCAATTTTACTTTAAAAGTATTATAAATTTTTATTATTTTGCTATAATTTCATTGAAAGTATCTCAATTTTAAATCATAAATGTATATTGAATGTGATTGTCGAGTTTATACGTAAAAGCTTGCAACCTTACGGAAAGGACTCATTATTCCGTAGTTTATTATGGCCTCTATTCAATTTTATTTATCTTTACACTCCAAGATCATAAAAGAATATGACCCAAAGTTTACAGTTATCCTTTTATAAGTTATCCTTTTTCATTTTAGAGACATCCTTACAAAATAAGCTTGTTTTGGGCCTTCTAAAGCAAGATCTCTCTTCAACATGACTCAGCGTGACGTTTTCTTTATAAAATAACGATGAATAAATCGGAAAAAAAATTGTATAATCACGTTGCAGCTTTGATTCTATAACTACTCTAAATATGCAGCAATATTGTTACGCTATAAAAAAATAGAAGCTCCTCGGTTTTCTTTGTTAGTTATCTCCTCTCAATTCTCGTTCGCTTGTATAATAGTTGTATTAGATTTTTGAATGAAAACGCGAGACAGTCGAAAGCTCGCGATAAATACTTCCCTTCAGAGAGCCGTAAGACTGATAAACTTACTCCACGTGACATATATTTCTCCACTCGAACGATCAAAACGTACATGTCTCTTTAATTATTATTTTTAGCTCATTAATTCTGTAAATATTCGATTGTTATGTACTATATATGCAGTCAGACTCGTAATTTTTGGCTGATTATTCCTATTATATTAAATTTATCCCAACTATTATTATCATAATTATTATTATAAAACGTTATATATTTATCATTTTATCCTCATACTATATTCGCCTCAAGTCTTCCACTAAATGCGGCATATCTCGGTTACGATTAATCATATATGATATAATATTACGCCTGAAATATCGCCTCTAGTGCCTTAAGCGGTGTATTATTCCTCTGTTTTGCTCGAATTTATATCGGCTCGTATCACCGTTAACATTTTTCAGATAATTAATATACACGTATGAGGTATTCTTCGTCAGTTCAGTCATCTTTTTTTAATTACGATTTTTTTTCTCACTTTGAAAAAGTATTTCTGTTTTTCCTAATCGAAATATGATTCGGTATATTCATATTTGGAGGTATAGGAAAATATTTTCACACGTTATAGTGGCTGACGTAAGTGCTTCTTGTGGAAAAGTATTGTGCAGAAATTCGTTTGTTAAATTTAATATCCGGGGCAATATCAAAGTGCATCGAACGCAAATTTTTGAGGGTATATTCATTTTTTATTAGGGACATTAAATTTAATTTATGTGACTTCTGCAAATATTTTTTTAAACAGTATAGTAATTATCGCAAAGAAGATGTTTGAATGTGTAATTTCGCCTATACTGCGTTAATCGGAGTAGTTAAGCGTGCGCAAGTGTCGTGTCAACGTGTAGAGATATTGAGAGGTCGAAAAGATTGTTCGTAAATTATTAAACAGCAGCTTATGTTATTGTTCTTATTGCGATTATTATATGTTTACATTATTATAAATATATATATATATATACATTATGCCGATAGTAGAGTATGTTATACCGACTTTACGTCAATTTATTTAGAAACGTCGACATGCAGTCATACGACACAAATGGAAAGGGAGAAACGTTGTACTGAAATTAAAATCCTTTTTATCATATTGTTTCGTATATTATACAAAGTTTGTTTACCTTCGATGCCCAACTGCTGCTAATAAAGTGCGTTTGATAAATCATACACATTGTTGGCCTTATTTATTTTATTGTTTTTTTTTTTCATACCACCGGAAACTTACATACGTTTGTTGAAATTAGTAAGAATATACGAACCCTAACATAGCGAGCCCCGTAAAATAAGCTATCACTACATCGCCGAGAATTTTTTACTATTGGAAGTTCTACATTGATTTTAGATCGAATCATTTAATGGAAATGCAATATTTAGTCAATGTTTTTGCGATTATAATTTCATTGACAACAAAAACCCCATAAATTATATTATAAATAATTGTTTCTGATTGACAATTTACACAGACTGAATATAAAAAGGTATTACTTGTTAATCAACAATCAGTTTTCAAAATAAACTCACTTTAGATTATTTTTCTATTTTAGTTTCTTCATTAATCCTCTTACACAAAATGATCCCAATCGTAAAATGGAGACTTTGATAAAAATATTTCAGGGCCAAACGATGCTTTCTATCCAGTCCAGATAAGATTTCACTCTCGTGTAGACAGCCGGTGATCCTTTGTAACCGCAGAATTTGCCAAAACTCGTAATGCCGACTATACTGTAGGTACAATAAGGATCCTTTAGAACACGCTGAAGCGGACCACCGCTATCACCCTGTCCACAATTATTAATAAAATAATCATTAATAAAATTCCAAAATCCCATTATTTTTGTGAATGAAAAATGAAAAATATGTTGGTGGCTGAATTTCGGAATCGCTCATATATATGGGGCAATCCACGCCATCTCGACCAGGTTTTCACCTCGACCCCAACATACCTCTATGAAGAAGTATGTTGTATGACACGCGCTATAGCCGTTTACCTACTGAATCCAAAACCATTTTTTTTTTTCAGATCATCCATTCCAGAGATTTTATCAACAGCGCAAACCCTTTTTTTGGACCTGTCTTTAGGCCTAACACTTTTCATATTCATATTTATAATTTGTACCGGTCAAGAAAATTCGTGAAAATAGCCTTTTTTGCCCATCTAATTAGGGTAGACCCCTTAAGCAGTGAGAACCGTTTAGAAACTCGTTTTTTAAGTTATTAATCTTTTCTTATTACCCTGCTACTTTCTACGTACTTATTACTTACTTTCTACTTATAAGGAAATTGAAAAAATCGCAATAATTTGATACCCTTAGGAAACCTGAAACCTTTAAAAATCCAAACATCTATCTTTCACGGCATATTCGATTTTTTGTCCGTGCGTAAAAAAATGCATGCCTACCTGACAAGTGTCTTTACCGCCTTCGTGAGAACCAGCGCACATCATCTCCGATGTTAAGCCTTGGGGCATTAGCCTTCCTTCTAGTTCTTTGCCATGAAGCTTTTTGCACTCTTCAGAGTCTACATATTCCAATGAAACTTTCATAAGATGATTACTGCCTTCATGGACTTCTGTAAAGATATATTAACATTCTTCATTACACCCAGAAAAATCGGTCTGAGTTGTTTACTTACATCGAATATAGAATACAATAGAATAGAACATAGAGGACAATATTTTTTTCTCAAGAAATCATATTAGAAAACAGTATACAGTCCGCGAAATATTTCAGGTGCAACCACTGTTGAAAATATTTGCAAATCTAAAATATCAGACTTTTTTTTTTATCAACTGATATATGAGATTTTTCATTTGAATTCAGGTTCAGTGATTATAATAAATACATCGTATACCCGTCATCTGATCTAGATCTTGTAGAGTAAATAGGAAAACTTGTCGTTTTCTAGCCGTATTTGAATTTTTTTTTTGGGTCGCTGAATTCATATGGAATGCCTGATATATGGTCTCATACACGATTGTGCTGAAAATATAATTTTTCATCAAATTCAAGATAATTGTTTCTTTGAAAAAGCTTCGGTATACTGTTGCTGTTGGGATTCCGAAAAAATTGGTGCGCCTGAAATCACTCAATCCGCCAGACACCGATGCGCGCAAAGTAGAGACTTACAGAGCGATAAGTACCTAATGGAAATCGGCGTAGCTTGTTACAAATGGTCCGGCAGTAACGTTCGAAAAAGACGCATTCAAAATACTTTCCGCTGTACGCAACTAAATAATTCTTAACAAATTAATTAGATAAACAAAAATCTCAACCAGCACTAATAGCATGTGTACAAACATGAACATAAGGTCTACCTTGAATTATGTATGACTTGTGAGTTAAAAAAAAAAAAATTATAAAAAATTAAGCTTTGCGAATTTCTTCCTCATTATTCTGCGTTTTATTTTACAAAGCTCCTTCTATGAGGAAGCTAAAATGTTTTACCATACATTTTCATAGCATTAGCTTTGTAAAAAAAAGCAAAAATAATGAGGGAGTAATTCGCAAATTCAAACTCAATCGGTTGAACAGTTCTCGAGTTACAGGTGATTGAAATTTCAAAGTCCTGCACACATATATGAACACACACACAGTCACATGCGAGCGATTTTTCTTATCCACTTTTCTGGATATTTTGGAACATTCTGAGACACGCATGAAAATCTCGAAAAAAATGTCGATGAAAAGAAAGCGTCCACTATAAGAAGGTAGCAACACAATTTAATATAAAATGTGTATACCGTAAACGGTTCTTCCAAAGCCACAGGCAATTGCAGTCTTTTCCGGTGGCTTTTCTAGAACGTCTAGACAAGCTGGTCTCACAGCCGGACCCAGTTCCAGAGGCTTTTCAAGTTTCAGCAACGCTATGTCGTGATATCTTAGCGGCATGGCGTATTTCGGATGCTGTAGCCTTTCAGCTATCTTCCTCTCCTGCATCTCGGGTTCAGGTGTTTTCAAATTTAGCAAGCCGACTCGCACCTTCAATGGTGGGCCCCTAAAATTGTCACGGAGAGAAATGGATCCGCGAATAGAGCTTTCACTCGCGGAAAATATAGTGTTGAGATGACACATGGCTTTACGAAAATACCTTATATAAACGTTTTAAAAAAATTTAATAAAGCTCATGTGTCACCCGGCTATGTGAGTTATAGTAATTAAGAACAGAAACCCTCGTAGCTATTCTAAGACTTTTCTTTCGGTGATGGTAAAAAAATTTAAGTTATTAAATCGGTCATTACAAAAGAAATGTTTGCGATTTTTTCGCTTGAGAAAAAAAATTCAATGTGCAAACCTCTCTTTGTCATCCAGGCAGTGAGCAGCGGTGAGAATATAATTCTCTGATATAATAGTACCTCCGCACTGCCAAAGTATCGGATTTCCGTAGCCGATCACGGCCTACAAAAAAAAATGAATTTTTAAAATGTTTTATCGATTTTCCTAAATTTCGATACAAATCATCAGAAGTAATACGGTAATATAATTAACTCCGGCAAATGGACTGTTTTCAAATTAAATTTTTACTTATTAATTGTTGGTGTCGCGACGCCACCGCGAACCGTGATCGATCAATTATAAACTCATAAGCAACATTAACTCCCAGTGTATCTCATCAAGATTTCTAAAGACGTATTTTATACTTTTGACACTTTACCTGTTGGGGAGTATACAAGATTTCATATCCTCATGAGAGAAACGAGGAAGACTGATTGAGAAAACAAGTTTATAAATAACGACTTCCGATTTTACCATGTGAGGAAATTCCAGCCGTTCTGCTTTAGTTCCACCGATTATAAGAGTCGATCCAACGATTCCGCATTTGGTGACGTTATTTTTACCGGCGCCAATTCTCAACACCGGAGCATCCTCATTTACGTAGACCAGCTGTCCGTATTCATTGCATTCTGAAATTTATTTATTCAACTAAAGAGCTTAACTGGTTTCTACCATTAAGATATGTTTATCAATTGATGCATCATGATATTTTAAAAACGAAATGCTGAGCAAAAATGTAATTTTGTTATAGAATCAAAATTACATTCTGATAATTTTTATCATAACAATCTGAGCAGCAACCTTTTTTTAATAAAAAAAACCTGCATTCAAACTTTACTTTATATAATAACCTAATGGGTATTTTGATTTTGTTAGAGAAAAAAAATCGCATTCTGAATTTCGCTATTTAAAAAAAGCTGGCAGTCGAACAAATTTCCAAAAGAAAAAAAAATTGTGCTCAAGAACATTTATGAAAATAGAAAACCGAACATCAAAATGAATGTTTACGGAACAAAAATTGACTTTTACTGATCGTGTGGCTGACGAAAAAATACATTGCAACTTTTTTTTTTTTAATTACAATGAAAAGCACTAATTTAATAACAAAATGATGACCAAAATTAATTTCGATTCACAAGGATAAAAATAGATGGAAAATTTAGTTGTATCAATAAATAACACAGTTCTCACTTTTTTCACATTTTCTTTCCGCGTTAATTTTTGTGTTAAACAATCCTAAAAGTACCGTAACGATAATTGACTCGACTAAAAGACACTGAGATTTCATGTCGCTTCAATAAGACCGTCACTTGAGAAGTAGTTATTGAAATGATTCACGAGCAACTGAGAACCCCGAGAACAAACCCACGAGATTTTTAGCCCATTAACGCGAACCATGCAGAATTATCAATTATGACTCTATCTCGAGATGCTTGCGGAATTACCTCGACACATCGCTTCTCGGTTAATAGCGCCGAGGAAGTGTTTAGACGATGCATTTGTCAATTATACAAGAGCTATAACTCATGTGACGATAACTCATTAAAATGCAACCGATGTGAGGAAGTATTAGAGAGAGAGGCGTCATCGTCCAAGCTTTATCTTAAGTGGATCACTTCTCTCGATAAGTATTCACACTTTTTTTCCGTTGTCGGTGGATTGATTGACCAGTTTTTTTTTTCAACAAATTTGTAGCATAATTTCTGCTTTGGGCGATTAGTTACGATAGTTCTCGCGGTAAAATAAGAACAAGAATAGTAATTTGAAGAACCATGTGATTCAGTTGTATTGTATACGATTGGTTCAACTAAATCGTTTTTGGAAGAGTTACATAACTATTAAAAGGAACCAAATATTTCATTGAATACACTGATTACCCTGTTAAAAAAAAAGGTGAAATTACTACTCTTGTGTAGGAAGCTCTTTTACAGAAACGAGTATAGAAAATTTTATACATGAAATCGGTACTATTTAGCGTACTATTTAGTATATATTTTCTTCACATCTGCAATGTGGTTAGATTTTTTCAGGATTTTGAAGACTTCCTCCATTTTGATGCACTTGAGAACTGTGAGAAAGGAAAAAAATTACAAGTACTGCAATACTAGGAACTAATAAATGAATAAAAATTATTAATTCATGATGTGTTTTGACCTTTTGGCCTCGCATGCACCGAGCGCGCATCATGCTATTCGCGTGAAATAAAGACGCGGTAGTAAATGTGTGTGTGAGGGACTGGCTACAAATTGTAGAGAGTCCAGCGCTCGATTCATAGGAGTCAAAGTTAAACGCAAACTTTTCCTTGTACGATAAAATATGTGATCGTAGCGAGCGGAGTCATCTTCAACTAAGCTGTTCTTGAAATATATTATGAGAGAATATGATACTCTATCAGAATTCTCAAGTTCACGTTCCATGCCGCTTAGTTTGATCGCGGTGAATCTAATTCCGTAACAGGAAATACTAACTGGTAAGGTCAATTTCATTACAAACTTTGAGAGTAAATACGCGAAGACACTTCTCTTCGTCGAGATCGCGCCTGAGTAAATATTTTACACCTTTGCTTCAATTTTGCGAAAACTTTGTTTCCATGAAGATATGTTTCAATTTATTATATATATATACATATATCGAATAAATTGATAAAATATTAAGCACGTATTTCCAAATCCATGTTGTATTTCCGAGATCTTGAGTAATAAGAATCTAATTACTATCACATGACTGCTTAATTACAGTACGTATAGCAAATTCAACAATTATGAAATATTAATGATATTGTGCGAATCGTGCTTATGGAATATTAACGATTTTTGATAGGTAAAATTCGCACGATGCACAACGATATATTTATTTTGCAATTTCCTTTTCAACTAGAAGCTAAATACCGCTTTTGCTTCTTCAATTTATTACCACTGTTTGGGTCGCATTCATCCTGAAATAGGATTATTTCCTTCGCATTAGCTTTGTCAGATGCTAGAATAATATAGTAAAACTTAATTTCCTATAGACATATAGAATAATTACGGAATTGTAGGAAAAAGATAAAAGGAAAGGAAAAGTTTTATAGCT
This sequence comes from Tromatobia lineatoria, assembly GCA_949699805.1. Classification (NCBI taxonomy): domain Eukaryota; kingdom Metazoa; phylum Arthropoda; class Insecta; order Hymenoptera; family Ichneumonidae; genus Tromatobia; species Tromatobia lineatoria. The sequence goes on from OX453054.1 coordinate 7,036,469, forward strand.
GCCATAAAAGTTCTGAGGTAGAATTTGGTGCCGTCGAAGCATGAAATGTCAGTAGCACAATACGGACAACGTGCGAGCTTGCACCGGCACGGCGTTGAGGTAGATCAGTCATGAGCGACGTTATTAAGGTAGTCGCTCTGCTAGGTGCTATGTAAATCCTCGAAAAACAAAGAAACTCAGCCTGGCAGAACTCGGCAACGCAAAACTCTAGCTACCTGCGCCGACAACAGAATTCCCTGTGTCGAGTCGAACCCGGCTGACTTTTGCTGGACTGAATTATACCGGATCCAGTTGTTACGAATCGAGTTCTGCTTATTTATAATTGTAGATTGTCCAGTTTTATCGGACCAAGTTGTTGTCGCGGTCAGTTTTGTTTTTCCGAGCAGCGCTGGCTCGAGTTTTGGGCGATTCAATTGCGGCGTACCAAGTTTTATCATGTACCGAGTTTTGCATTGGCGAGTTGTACCAGGCTGAGTTTCCTTGGTGTCGAATTATTACTGTCCCGAGTTATTTTGCATTATGTATTAATTATTAACAACACGACGTGCTTAACCTCACGAATGCCGCTACTTTGTGGAAATTTTTGTTAGGCCAAGTGGGATCCAAGGCGGGATTTCCGTCTGTGGCTTCCACGAATAACCTTATAATTAGCCCGTATTTATTCGCGGACGCCCGTATTAATTCCTACACACGGGTACACGGCAATTGATTGTCATTTTAGTAACTAATAACAGTGTAAATGTGGCGTCATTTTAGGTGCACTTTAATCTTATCAAAAAGATGCCATTCTGTCACATCGCAGTTACCTTTTTGATAGACATAAGTGGCACTTTTTTTTTGTACCCAAAATGTTATGCGATTATACTGAGAAAAAAAGTTATCCGAAACCTTGGACGGTCATTGTTTCGATGTCTTTCGGACAACTTAATGATACTTGGTTATAGAGGTCAAATGTGCGTGAAAGATCTCACGAGTATAAACATCGCTTGGCGATATAAGCATGTAACAGGCAGGCATAGATCGTAATCTCGTTTACGTATACGGAATTCTCGTATTCCGCGGAATTCTTCTCTAATTCTGTGGAATATGCGAAACGGCAATTGAAAGGATAATATATACGGGAGGTATTGACGTTATCGGACACCGGCTCGACTGGAAATCCCAATCTCCTACTCATGTTCACGCTTCTGTCGAGCGCGACGCACTCCACCTTCGGTAAAAAAAAAATGGTATCCTCTAAGAGACTCACTCGCGAGACACATGAGAAAGGCTACACGCACTATGAATGCTACGTCGTGACTTTGCGCGCACGAGTATCCTTAAAAGTGGGGATATTAAGTTGACGATGCGGCAAGCCCAATCACACCCGAGAGTCGTCAGCGCGAGGCGAAACGATACGATCGCGTTAAAAGTGTGTTCCGCTCCGCTTTATCACAAAAATAGTAAACTCTTTTGTGAATCGAAATGACGCGGTTTGTTATTGTTAATGTGATCGGCGTGTTAGTGATCAGTGCTGCTGTCAATGCTCAACAGGAAGAAGGTAAGTTCATTTCCAATTTCATCGATTTTATTCTTCTTTTTGCTTTCTTGATAGAGGAAACTTTGTGATCGTTATATTTCGAGTTCTGAGAACTAAACGTCCGAAAATCCTATTGTGAAACAATTTTCGAATGTGTGAGTTGTCCAACAAACTTACAGTGTACTGTGTAACTTAAGTCGAAAACGAGTTGATCTACGGTGCTAAAATTTTTTCGCCAGTTAAGGTAGTTAAAATGAGAGAAAATTTTAGATACGTCTCGATGGTATAAAAATCTGATAAAAATCATGCATCTTAAAGGTACCGATAAGAATCATTTCGCAGAATAATAATCCCAAAATCTTATTGTAATCCGCGATTATACTCTGCTCCCTCTATAAGGTCTCAAAACGTTCGCTTGTCGTTAATGTCGGTCTTATTGATTTTCACTTCTACCTGGATCTTTATCATTGACCCAAGTTTGCCTTATTTTTACAAGTATTACTATACGGCATGTTTAGCAGCGCAATTAGGAGAAATGACGTTTGAAAATGCACCATGACATAGCGAATAACATTCTCGTATTGTCGATCTTGTTAATTGTAATTTTTTTTTTTTTTTTACGGACGGTGATCTCATTATTTTACTATATGTTCCAGAATTAAATCTACAAGAAACTAGTTTTTTCTTCCAATCGAATAGAAAATAAAAGGAAAACGACAACACTTTTCCTTGTTTCGAGTCATGTCGATTTTTCCATGTAAAAAACGTGACTTTGAACACACATTACTGGTAACTGATACGCTTGAGGGAAATATATATTTTTTTTTAATTTGGGTGACATTAGTTTCATCAACAAACGAAATTGTTATGTCATCGGACAGAAACCGGCTTCTTTCGGTAGACTCGAATATCCCGAAGTTGGTTAGCATTACTTGATGGGTAACCGATTTTTAGGTAACGGAGAAATCTTTTAGAGAAGATTTTTACGGATTCTAGTTACGTTATTCCTTGTTTGCTATCGTTGATTGCGATCATTGATGCCCTTGTTCGGCATCCCTAAGAATATATTGACGGGCCTCATTAAGGCTCCCTTGATAGAGCCCTAATGCCCTAAAATTGCTCGACGAACAGGTAGAATTATTTTGCAGCTGTGCACACCTTAAGAGTCACTTTTGTGTATTTTTTTTTAAAGATTCTTAAGCCTCTTGGGAAAACCAATTCCATATGATAAATCACGATAACCGGGAAGGCGTCGAGAAATGAATGAATATGACACCAGCCGACGCCCTCTGCATTGAATACACGTGATTATCGCATGCTTCCTAGTATTCGATTACTTGCATGCTTTGACTTTTCAATTGTAACAGCCTCACAATGAAAAAAGTGGAAGAATAAAAAGAACCGCGCTCACAATCACGGGGACTGGGGCCAGGGTTAATTACCTGGATTCGATTTTTTCGAACAACCAAAAAAATCATATAAAAAATCTGCCACGCTTGATTGTTGAAAACAGTATGCACAGCACGAAAAAAAATTGGTAGGTTGGAATATTGGAAATTTTAGGACGAGATACATTTTTTTCGAATCTAGGGTGATACATATATATATAATTTTTTTTTTTTTTGAAATACAATACATTTTCCTTCCAAAAATAGATCTTCTTTTCCTTCTCTTATTTTTCTTCGTAAAAACAAGACATGGCACATCGAAGGTCAATTCTATGGAGAATGACGAATGATGTAAACATATGAATATCATGTTTAGCCATAAAAAGAGACGAATGAAAGAAAAAAAGTGCGAGCATTTAATTTACTTTAAGATTTAATTACGATTTAATACAATTAAATTTACGAGCACGTTGTGGTAGTAAATTTAACGAGATGAATCAGCCATAACAAGAACAGAAAATTAAAAGTGGAGATGAAGGGAATTGGGCGTCGCGGAATTTTTATATTTCGATTGCCGGTTAGAAACCATTGAGACTTAACGATGTACCGTCGCGTCTCGTGAACGTCACGACTTACCTCGACGGCCTTGTTGCATTACTGATGAGATCGTTAAGTCCCCTCAAAGTTGATTCATGTCTCTACGCCACACAACCAATCATCGTTCAATTCTTTCGAAATTTTCTGTGAAACATCACCGTCGTTTTACTATTGCCAGAACTCATTGCAGTCGAAGGCTGCTGTATGATAAGACCCGTATATGAGAATCAAATTAGATAAGCTGGCAGTAATAAACCACTTTTCCACCAATTACTAGGAGCGAGTGTTTCATTTCTTACTTTCTTTTCTCCTCGTGTGATAAAAATGTGCAATACATGTCCGAGAAAAACGGCTACGGGTACATAAAACGAGTTAATGTTGTATAATGTGATGATGAGTTGACGATCTTGTTATAAGAATATATTATTTCATTGCTCTTTTCACCCCGCACAGCTTCCGATCAATCACAATGCCATATTTGTTTTTGTTGCCTCAGATACTTGTAGCCTTTCGTTATATAAACTATATATTCTGTTTCCCTATATCTTCACTCACGCTTCGTACTAATCAATTTACTAATAATATTGTATAATGAGGCGTGTGCGCAGATGTTATGCTGAATGATTGAAGGAGTCTCTGTAGCGAATACGATTTATCTCATTTTTAATTATGACGAGCACGGTTATCATTTGATAACACGAAAAATATGCTCCCGTGTATAATTTTCCTCGTATAATGTTTTGCCGTGGACATACTTTCACTTGTGTAAAGATCTGCCGTGTGCTGTGTGTACACTCATGTAGAGTTGTATTTTGCTTGATCGTGGTCTTGTAGAGTTTAGCTGTGCACGGTTTTACTTGTGCGTTATTTCAGTGGGACCATATTTACTCCTGTACAGTTTTCCTCGTGCCAATTTGTTTTTTGCAGTTGTGTACGGGACGTCCTGTAGAGTTGGCGATGTAAAAGTATCTAAACAGAGTAGTGCCACGCAATTGGGCAAAAAAAAAAAAAGATTCTTTCTGAGTTTGGAAAACGTTAATTTTTCCTTAATATGGTTAGCACGTTTCCGTTTATTTTCAGGAGACCAGTGTAGCATGACCTATGGCGAATCAGGCGTGTGCAAACTTCCCGAAAATTGCCCATCGGTTTATGAGGCCTTGATGCACGGAGAGCCGCCAGACAGCCTCTGTGGTTTTGACGGATTCGAACCGATTATCTGCTGTCCAGATGCGAGCAACACGCGAAAACCAACATCTACGGAGATCCCTATAACTACCGAAGAATGGAGGCCTCCACTGCCGGTAGAGGAGATGGCTATCGAAAACCGATATCCCGGCGATATCGCTAGGCAAAGTGAGGATTCCTCTAAAAAAAAAATAAGAATGCAATGTATAACTGTGCGCTTTAATTTGTGTACTTTTACGATGCGAAGTTTGACTTTTTTTTTTATTGAAGAACCAGTTCGAAAACTGCAAGAACAATGTACGCTTTCTTTTACTTGAAAAGAAGCGTGCATGATTTTTAAATTTGAAAAAAAAACGGAAATGTCTCAATTATTAATTCATCAATTTCCATACGCAGAATGCGCAGAGTACGCAAAGTCTGTTTTCGTACAGGAGTACCCACCGATCTTATCGGGTGATCGTGCTCCGGTAAACAGGTCTACGTGCGTTGTTACCTCGCAGAAGCTCATTGTTGGCGGCAAAAAGGCTGGAGCAAAAGAATTCCCGCACATGGCAGCCGTCGGTTTTAATTCGAGAAACGGTATCGTATGGAATTGCGGTGGCACTCTCGTTTCTGAAAGATTCGTCCTTACTGCTGCACACTGCACTCACTCTATAGAATTGTACGTAAAAATCGAAATTACACTTTCTTTGTTGTCTTTCATTTTTTAAGTTCTTAAGTTACTAAGTTTCTGGATTCCTTAATTCTTACATTTTTAATCTACTAAAATCCTAAGTTTCTAACTTCACATTTTTCTAAATCCTCAAGTGCTTAAATTCTTATGTTCCTAAATTCTTAAGTCCTTAATCTTCTGAATGCTTAAACTGGCAACGACTTAAATCCTGTTATAATAACAGCAAAAGCGCAGCTTGGGTGCGAGTGGGTGATTTGAACCTCGTGTTAAATACCGACGATGCAAGACCACAGGATCGTCGTATAATTGAGAGAATTCGTCACCCGGGATATAAAAAACCGTCAACATATCACGACATAGCATTATTGAAGATGGACAGACCCGTAACGTTCAACGACTACGTGAGGCCCGCTTGTCTGCCAGCAACGAGAGATCCAGATAGTAACGAGACAGTAGCGACGGGTTGGGGCAGAGTCGACTGGAGTAAGTCCATGTAAACCTATTATTTATAAAGAAGAAAGCCGTTAAAAAAAAAACTAAAATGTGACACTTATTCCAAGTTGCTTGACATTCTCAAGTCCGTTGCTTTTTATTACAGCCGACGAAAAGGGCTCAAACGATCTGCTCAAAGTCACCCTCCCCATGGTCTCCTTCAGTCGTTGCAATGCCAGTTTTGGTGGCGATGATGACTTCAGGCTCAAACGCGGTATTGTCGATGACTGGCAAATATGCGCGGGACAGGAAGGCAGTGACACTTGCCAGGTAATATGTGTAATAAATAAGCTTCTTATATGTTTGAGGTAGTTCTATTACTTGGGTTGTTATTATTATGTATTTATTTAACAGTGGACGGGACATGCCCTTGAGAATACATAGAAAAAAAGAATTATGTTTGATATTTTAGCACAGCATGGCATTAAAATATCGGTTCAAGTGGAGGTGAAATATCTTTTCATGAATTCCGATTGTCCGTTTTTTTTCCGGAAAGTGATGTATCTGTTTTTGGAATCGGTCAACTGTCCACCGATTATAAAAACGTAATAAGCTGTAACAATCTCCATAACACAAGTATTATTACACAATTATACTGATTTAAATATTTTTATCATCGTTCATTACATTCGAAAAATCGCGTCAACGGGGTAATGGGAGGGCAGAATACGCCCTCTGGGCGGAGCTTCTCCGTCGCTACAAATCGGTCGAAGGCAGCGCTGCAAAGCAGTCGTTTTCGGCCGAAACTTTGTTAAAATAGAAGAGAGTGGCACAGGTCTTCACGGACGAGCCAATCACAGGCAGAAAAAAAAAACTTCGTTGACTGTAGCTTCCCCCCCTTACTCCGATCCCCTCTTCTATTTGCTCCCTCTTCTCGGATTGTGGCCAAGGTGTGGGTAAGAGTGGGGAGTGGGAGCGTGGTGCATTCATAGTTTACCTATTCGTTTATTTTTATTTATTTATTTAGTTTTTGATCTATTAATTTTTTATTTTTTATTACAATTATTAAAAATATATGTACATTTTTTACAAGAATCATGGCCAAAAATAGTACCGCGTTCCCGAACGTGTGCACACATTTTTTTATGTTCATTTATTTATTTATTTAACTTTTTATTTTTGTTTTTTACATTTATTAAGAATATATGTAAATTTTTTTTCATCGTCAGATTGAATTTAAGATCATTGATACATTTGTTACTTACTACTCAGCGCCTGTCTGCAGCTAAATACCCTAATGTATAACCACATTGTGGTTATACATTAGGAGAAGTGTGTGTGTGTGTGTGTGTGTGTGTGTGTGAGTGCGCGTGTGTGTGTATGTCGATAATATTAAATTAAAACTGACGATGAAAACAATATACATATATTTTGAATAAATGTAGAAAAAAACAAAAAAAAATTTAAAAATAAATGAATAAATAAAAAATAAAAGAATAGGTAGACTATGACGGCACTATGGTCGCACTCTCACTCTTACCCCCACTCTCAGCCAGCCCCACCTCGGCCACAATCCGAGAAGAGGGAGAAAAAAGAAGAGAGGGATAGGAGTGGGGAGGGGGGCACAGTGCGCGTATGTATATGTACTACTAGTACTTGCTCCGTGTTTCATTACTGTTTTTACCAAGTTTCCGTAAGGGCACTTTCACATAATTTTTGTCAGATTGTGCGTTTTGAAGTGAGTTTACGGTGCATCGATCCTCCCGCGCGTTTATCGTTTGGTGTCTCTTTTTGTGAAGTTGGGCTCCGGACAGTTTGCTCGTTGATTTGTGTGGCGGGTGTGAGTGTGTGGGCCGGCTTTTGACTTTACGAGTTTTTGACTTTGACTCCGCGTGTCTTGTGTGTTACTTTGTGTGTTTCGCTTCTTGTAGTGCTGCTCCGGTGAAGTTTGTTTACGTCTACCGGCTCTCTATTGGGTACTCGTGCGTGTTATTGTGCTTTACTGAGACTCGCTATGCCTGTGTCGGAGAAATGTTTTTCTTGTGGCGCTCCGTGTCAGAGCTCCAGTAGCTATCGGTGCTGCGGGCCTTGTGGAAGGCTATTCCACGCCAGATGTCTGCTAAACACCGGGCTACCTACGCTACCGGAAGATCGCAGTTTTCGGTGCACTTCTTGCATCTTCATAACTGCTTCCTCATCGCCACTGTTCAAGCGTGGTGGTGCAACAGGAGTTGCTTCTGTTAAACCTTTATTCAGCGGCTCCACTCCCGCTGCCCCCTCGCCGTCGCTATCAAACGTTTCATCTGGACCAGCTCCTCTTGATGCAGCCGTTTTTCAGGCAGGAATGCAACAAATTTCTTCGCTTATTGCTACACTTTCAGCTAAAGTGGAGGTCGGTATTGATCGGCAGGCATACGCTGAGGCCTCAATAAACGAACTTCAGCAGGAACATACTGCGCTCAACGCCAAGATTGAACGCTATATGGCCGCAGTTATCGCTCGCATTGATGCGATTTCGTTCGATGACATCGCCCCTAATGCTACCATGGCCAGCGTTGTCTCTGTACCATCGGAACTAGTGCAACACGAGAAACGCAAACGGAACTGCATTGTTTTTGGGCTTCCTGAGGGTAACTCGGCGGCTGCGGATTCGTGCATCGTGCGTCGCTTGCTCCACATCGTTTGCCTCTATATTTCTACTCATCGTGTTGTTGGTGTACGGTTTGGTGCATCAGCACGCGGTGCTTCCGGTGCTGCTCAACGGCACCCACGCCCCGTAAGGATTACCTTGCCCACGCCCGAAGCTGTTTTTCAAGTTTTTCGGGCCGTGCGGCTCATCCGACAACATCCTGAATGTTCCCGTGTGATTATTCGGCCTGATCAGACACAAGCTCAGCAAGCAACCTTTCGTCAACTGCGTGATGAGCTTACTGCTCGTGTCAGCACGGGTGAAAAAGGACTTAGAATCGTAACGCGCAATGGTGTGCAGTGCATCGTCGTTGATCGACGTGGTCGGACTCCTCAAGTTGTCACAACTGCCTCCGTCTTAGCTACATCGACAGGTGCCACTCTCGATGATTCTCCTGCGACTACCTCGCATCGTGACGATCTATTTCGCCTCGACGATGAACTGGAGGACTCCACCGACGAATGGCACGACGCGCGCTAACACCTCGGTGCACCGCTGCGAGGCTTCCTATATGTCATGTAAATGCTCAATCACTACTGGTTCACATTAACGAGTTTTGCGACTATTTCGCTCTCGTTTTCTGTTCTTCGCGCTTCGCTGCAACCGTATTTGGCTAAAAAAATTTTCCCCTCACTGACTCTTTGTCGCTTCTCAAAGCTGACGTTGGGCGGCCAATCCACGGCTGGGCGGTGGCTAATTCTATGTCGCTCAATGCTTCGAAGATCTTACGGTTTACGACATTTTATGGCTCAGGTCTTAAGGGGATTTAAATCCCAGGGCCTAATAAACGCACCTATAAACCTATTGTGAATACTACTGATTTCATGTATAAGATTTAAGTTCCCTCTTTTATGGTTTGCTAAAGTTAATACAATAACATAAGTTTTTCTGAGAGTTTAAATTCCGAAAAAGATTTATCACATTATCACAAGATTAGGACAAAAATCGTGAATTTTTCATAAATTTCAAGACTCCATAAAATCCGAACCGCTATTCCGATTTCGGTCAAATTTAATACCAAACAACATTAATAGTACTTGTACTTATAAAGATTTTTTCCAGCAAAAAATTGCCACTTTATGAAAGCTAGAGCACCCAAGTCCTTTTTTTAAAAATTTTTAAAAGTTATAAAATAAAAATTTGTGAATACATTTCGGAATAAATTGCATCAGTGAATAATTGATTGCTGCTCCACTTTTTTACAAAATTCGATCGCAATCGGTTAAACGGTTTTCGAGTTATAGGTGATTAAAATTTCGGTGTCCCGCCCGCACACACACACCCACACACACACACACGCGCGCGCGTACACATACACACACATCCACGGACATTTTCCTAAACCACTTTTCTCGATGTCTTAGTGAGCATTCTGGGTGTACTGACATGAAAATCTCAACAACACCAAAATTTTCATGAAAACAAAGCTTCCTCTATGAAAAAGCAAAATGATACAATTGTTTCAGTCAGATTATTATTAGGATTTTGAAATTTCTAAATTTCTTACATAAATAATTAATTGTATATTTTTATTGTCATTTAGGGTGATAGCGGCGGACCTCTCGTGGTATTTACACCAACACAGTATTGCATGTACGACATCGTCGGGGTGACTAGCCTTGGCAGGCTCTGCGGCAGCATAATTCCGGGTGTCTACACGCGAGTTTACAATTACGTTCCATGGATTGAGAGCGTTATATGGGGACCACAATAAAGAAGAAACTTATCCCCGAATTGTATTTATAAATAATCAGAGTTGCATTTATGTTTCAACAAAGTGTCAATATGTGATATGACTGTTTGGAGCTACATCCTTTTATAGTTTGACAATAAATAAATTATATGTTTTTAATGAAAATTCTCGTCTGCGTTTCAATATCACTCATCTATTTTTAATTCCTCACCACAGTTATGCTCTATTTTCGATTTACTGAATTGTGATATTTCGAACGTATCATCATTTTCGTACTCTTAAGACTATAGTCACCGCGCCAGTGCTCCCAAATAATTCCTCTGAATGGTTCTCGATACTGATTCCTCTCGTAGTAGTCACCATTAAGATTCGCCTCGAAACAACTGAAGAAGAAATAAGATGCATTAGCTATAGTATATTAAAAAGCCCGTATATAGAGGTAATACCACTCTAGAATTTTGGAAGAAGCGTTTTTTTTCAAACTGAAACAATACTTAAAGTTTATGAAAATTATATGCAGTCGGTCCTACAGTGAATAAAAATATTCAAAACTTTCAAGCTTCAAAAACGTGTACTTGAAATACTTGTACTCAGAGTACTTTTTAAAAGCGAGTACTTTAAGTACTCCGTCTAGCTATGGTAGAAACGCTTCTCGAAGTTTGGGCACTCATTTGACTAGCACGTACCGAGGCGGCTACCTTAAGAAGTTAGGCAGCAAGAACTTTTTTTCGACAGTAACCGTTACCACTCACCCACTAATACTGGCAATGTCTCAATAAATAATTCTCATAACGGAAAATGTTTATTTTTATTCTTAATTCCATAATACATGTACCATATTGTTTGGTAATAATCATTGTGCAGTTAGAATGTTGGTTTACTTCAAAATTGCACGACTTTTGTTTCATGCCCGATTTAGTCAACAAATCATTTTTTTTGTATTTTAAACAAATTTTCACATTCTCCAAAGAATTATTTAGTTGAAAGACATGATCTTCATCGCTCTGAAGAACAAGATTACTCCAAAACTTTACTTAAGCAACAAATTGTTACTTAATTCAAATAAATATATATGTGAAATTGACAAAATGGTAGATTATTATAAGCCGAATTTAATTTAAACAACTCAATATCATATTGTAAGTACGCGAATTTCATTTTGCACAAGCAACAAAATATTTTATTCGCGGTACATAATATTCATTTAGACCTATAAGCCCATGAAATTTTGTTGAAGCCAACAAAATATCGTTGATTCAACTGAATTCCTTTTTTCATTGCATAGAAATCAAGTTTAAATCCCATAATAACCTGTAGTACCACCATCCTCCGCCGTAGTCTGCTGTGCAGGGACAGCATCGCGGTGCTAGATCATTTCGTCGATCAAAAGTCGAGAAAGGTGTGGAATCGTGAGCACTCAAAGAATCCGTAGCGTTCCCATGGTAGCTAGACACTCTGATTCGGTAACCATCCGACCTCGTGCCAAGTCTGCGAGTCGAAAGACAATAAGTATGTACACATTTTGAACAATCAATAGTTAATTCGAATAACGATCACCGACTCAAAGTCAGAATATTGGGCCCACGCTGTCTGTCCATCCCAGTCCTCGAGTTCGATCCTCAACTCATATTGACCATCATAAGACGTCATCCTTAAACGAAGCGGCGTTGATAACTATTTTTTATATCAACTTATCAAAGTAATAGCTTTGTTATTAATTGTTATTAGTCAATCGACCTTTTGATTGAATGCTTTTTGTATAAAACTGTTGATGAATCATTCATGCGAATCGAAAACTACACAACCCATCAACTGATGCACCAAACTAACTCTTATCCAAGATTTCTCATGGACACTGATCCTTTTTCTGACAATTTATTTTTAGTATTGCGTCATATTACTGATTGCAAATTCATGGTCAAAATTATTTAAATTTAAGCTTACTGCGTTTAGATGTAAAATCTATGCAAATTAGTGCTTCAACATTTTTGGTTTTTTTACAAAGCTACTTGATGAGGAAGTATGTTAATTAATTTTGGTTTCTCATAATGAAAGCTTTATAAACAAAAACCAAAAGTCATAAGGAAACAAAAATAATAATATCGTTCCAAACAGAAAACTCGATTTTCTACATGTTAATGAAATGAGAAATGCGAAAAGTCCATTTCACAGCTACCTCTACAAAAATTCGTACGATGCTTTCTTTCAACGAAGACACTGTAACAGGAATTTCGCCCAACGCAGGAAAACCCAGCTACAACCTTAAATTTTCCTATTGCTTCTCTTCCTTATTTTTCGTTCGTAAAGAACAGGGCACCAGGCGCTTTCGCGCCGAAAGAAAGCAATGCTTTAACAACGAAAATTATCAGCCCAGGCTTGGCATCAGTTGCAATAGATAGAGTGCTGGGGTAAGACCTCAGGGAGTTCGTGTCGACAAATAAATAAATAAAATCGATAAAACAATTAATTACGGGACTCACAAAATTTATATTTATCCAAGACCAATATATTTAAAAAAAAAACAATCAATAATTAATCAAATTTGTCCACGTAAAAATCTTTAGAATCGCATAATGCATTAATAAAAATAATATTCACTATCAATAGCACTTCTTTTAATTGAAAAGTCATCGAAATCGAATAAATTTGATTATCTGTGTTTGTTTATATCACAAATTGCGAAATCAATGTGAGTACTTATCTTAATTGAAAAGTCATTGAAATGGAATCAGCCGAATTAATTTGGTTACCTGTGAATCACGTCATTTCCGAGCCAGAAATCACCCTTAAGATTTCCAAATCCATTGGCATAATCATTCCAGCTTCTGGTGAAATTGACTCTTACTGTTTCTCTCATTTCATGAGTCATTCCGCGTCTCTGAATAATCGTCCAACCACCACCATCAGTATTTAGATCGCAGTATATCTTTGACGTATTTCCCCAAATCATTCTCGTCGCTTTTAGTGTTTTATCTACTAAATAGATGCCGGAAGGAAGTCCAGAATTTGTTAAACTTTCGCAGCCTTGTGAGACTTTGCCGTTTGCAGTAGCACTTGAATCGCTCGACAATGATTCGTAATCCTCGTCATAAGTTCCTTCAACATCCGTCAACGATTCATCCTCTTCGGCAATTCCTTTTTCCTTGTCTTCGTCATTTTCCGTCTTGGATTCTTCCAATAAAAAGCTATCGAGTTTGTCATCGATTGAAATTAGGTGATTTACCACTTGTTGCTGATAAAAAGTCAACTTGGAATCTTTATTGTCTTCATTAGAGTTTTTAACTACATTATGCAAATTCTCGAGACGATTAAAGCTCTCCTCTAAATTCGTTAATGAAGCCATTTGAACGCTTATAATTCTGGAATTTCGCTCTTGAGTTTGCGCGATTCGCTCTAATTTTTCCTGCAGTAATGCCATGTTTAGGAAGCTCGTCGAGTTTCGTTGGTCCAATCTGGAGAAATTATCAATTGGTTAAGAATAATCGATTAATAATTGATAAAGTCAAGATATAAATATAATGATGCGTCATCTCGTTTGAGTTATGAATTGGTAAAGACAATTATTTTAAAATTTAACTTTTTTTTTTGCATATAAGGCATTCTCTGCCAATTCAGACACTCTTTTCTACTATCTCAAATCTTAAATACACTCTATGTGCATTTTGTCTGATCTTTCTATTTAAATTTTTTTTTATAAGCTAACATATATTGAAAACTTAAAGTTGCTGAAAAAATATGTGCGAATACAAGTTGTCATTTTTTGTTAACTTTCGAACGAAATATAAAAAATAATTTTTCCGTTCCGATGTTGCGTACTTTGTACCATAGAACTTTCACTCACTGCATACCAAGTGCGAGAATGAAAAAGAAACTACTTATCATATAATTTACGACATAAGTAAATACATAAAATCATTTTTTGAATAATGGATTTTTGTAGCTTAAATTTACAATATTAAATGTGCCTTACTGTTTTTCGTCGAGATTATGAGACCAACGCATTTCAAGTGTTTCCAATCCTTCGGCTATTCTGTTTATTGATCGTTCCATTTTTAATATATCATCTCTTAGATTTTCGAAAATACTAGAAATCCAGACTATCCTTTTTTTACCGGTGAATGTTTCTAATTTTGATTCACGGGACTCCAGACTTGCATATACTGACCAAGTGCACGTCAAAAAGACTAGAAGCGATTGTACCTTTGCAGAAAAAAGAATCGATTAGTGACAAAAGTTCGACTATTGAAAAAAAAATCAGTTTCTCACGGACATTACACGAGTTCGCTAGTCCGTGTTTCCGCTACACTGTAACTGTCTATACCTATTTCGGATAAACGTACGAGTTCATTGTCTCCCAAAATGTGCGCTTTTATTGTTTGGTACAACGCTAGTAAAAAAAAATGCCTTGCACAGAATATAAACCAGTGTCATTAAATAAAGGTAAACTATGGAAAAACATTACTCAACATCTAATGAACATGAAGTTTTTATGCATAAACTGCTATACTGAATTTACTATACAAGTGCGATGCCCAATTAATTTTTCGTACAGTAATTTTTCTAATTTGCTCCAATTTCATCACATCAAGTCATTGAATAAACATTTTCAGTCTCTTCCGACAGTGTCATCATAATGAGAGAACAAAAGCTACAAAATTATAAGAAAAAATTATTTATGCAATCAAAGTATTGTTATTATTGAATTCAGCAGCAACAGTTCAAGATCAAAATTTGAATTTCGTATTTATGATTCCTTGTATTTCATCACAATAGAATTACTTGAGTTCAAAATTGGTTCTAATACGAGATTATTCTTTTTACAGTAAAATTGTTCCTTTGCAATTGAGTTATTAAACTTTTAAAAAAATTCCTTTATGATAGGATTTGACGTGAGTTTGAAAAACGACTTTAAAAATCGATTATTATTTTCTCGAAAAAATTATTTCTTTAGAATCGTGTTATATTTACACTCTGAAAAATGTTCGCCGTATTCCGATACAAACATGTAGGAATTGCTCAACTTGGTATAGGAAATCGAAATTGATATGTTTTCACAGTAACTTTAATACAAATTGATGAATTTCGATAATTTAGTGATTGAAAACTACATCACATGATTATTGAATCGATAATTACTAGATCAGTATATGGAAATCAACGTGCATTTTACGTAAATTTTAATGCTCGATTGGAAATTTAATCCGAATGTCGCATTAAATGTAAGATAACAATTATCCAAATTGGAGTTATGGCAATATTGTAGAATACCGAGTAAAATATTTGCAATACTCTCCACAATGGTGTATTTCTTTTTGAAAAATATTTGCGTTTACATAAACGTGTTAGAAATTTAGAAAACTCGCTGAAATAAACATTATTATAGTTGCATAGTAAATTTAATATGCATCTCTGAACTTTACTAATCCAGTCACATACAATTATAACACGTAGTTACATAATCAATTATTACTAAATTAATACATAAAAATCTAGATGAATTTCTTTAATCTTAGTGCCTGATTCGAAATTTGACACGTTTTCTAATAACAAAAAAATCCCGCACTAAATGAGTAACACTTATCTCACAAATTATTGCGCTCAATTTAAAATTAATCATAACATAGTTTGCAAAAAAATTGTGCCGTAAAATTACCGAACCCTACATTTTTTCCAATACATTTCATATAAAAATTTGATATAAATGCTTATGGAATTTAATACACAGTTGATGCACATGACAATATAGGTATATTAATTCCAAGAAAGATTTTTTTACAATGCTATTTGACTTCAGAATTTTTTCTACGTTTTGCGAGTTACTTGTTTGGATAAAATAGGAAGTTTACGGTAATTGCTCCAAACGAAACCGTAATGAAATCGGTTCTATGTTACATTCCAATGCAAGTATTTTAATTTTAAGAAAGATTTTTTTACGGTGATATTTGACTTGAGATATTTTTTTTTGCAATTTGCGAGTTACTTGCTTGGATAACATAAGAAGTTGCTCGGAACAAAACTGTAATAAAATCGGTAACATTTAAAAAAATTCGAATAAGATATAATCAGGAGTCGGAATCGGTAAATACCAGAAAGGTTCGTTCACTTACTTGGAGTCCTTGGAGCAGATGCATTATTGCTAGAGATCGGTATAAAGTCGACGGAAAATTGATGAGCGTGGTAACTGTTCCGGCCCACGCAAGTGTCGACCGTCAACTGTGATCCATTGACAATTTTGTAAGCGGATAGCTTGGGAACACGGAGGTAGGAGGTGCATCTGCGTGTAAAGTAAAGTTAACCCTCCGTGGTTAAATTTCTGGATTCCATTAAAGTGGTTAAAAAATTCAGGGAACATGCTTTGAACATCTTAGATTACGTACGATAATTTCATTCGAGCAAAATCAAATCGCAACATGTTTAAGAAAATTCATGAGATGAAAACCGTCAAAAAGGCATTTTTTCGCTAAATAAATAATACTTTTGTAAATTTACAATATTTTTACCTAAAATTTGATCGTGATACTTCTTAGATATCCTACTTTCGAGACAAAATAGTAGCATAGTGGACGTTCCAAAAAAGGTATTTATTCCGACATGTAAAGAGGATCGATTTTCGGGTCGGAAAAAGTCTCAAATTATACAACACTTGGTTTTTATTTGTAAACAAAAGTGCACTGTTGCTATTGCTATTATTTAAAAACTAGAAACTACTTTAATTATTCAAAAAAAAAATCAACAAATACAAAAAAAATGAAAAAGAAAAAGAAATGGCGAGAAACAAAATCCGATTACTTGGTTAAAAAAAATATGGGGGCCAGTTGCAAATTCGGTGCAACACCGTTTCCGAAATTAAACAAAAAAACTAGTAAAAATTACGAAACCTCAAATACGCAAGATAATTAAAACAGGGGCATTAGCTGTCGGGTAGGGCTGAGACAAAGGTCAGGGGCAAAATGGCCTAACGGTCGGCTCTCACAATGATTATACCCGTTGTGGTCTCAACTATAATTTACAATAATGAGGGTGGCACAAAAAAAGGGTTTTGGGGTCGAAAAATAATAAGGGTAATTGGTTAAAGGGAAATAAAAGGGGGGGGGGGGGGGGGGGAAGAAGTTATATTGAAAATTCGTAAAAAGTCCGACGATTCACGAATTTTTTACGGTAAAATAATAATGACAAAAAAAACAAATTATCGAGGGAACAATTAATAGAAAAAATTCCCAAATTGTCTGAAGGACAATCATTACTATGATTGTATTGCTCATTCATTTATCATTTATTGTTTTTGAGGATAAGCTAAAATCGGTCGGAAATAAATTTTGGAAGTGAAACCTCGGTTATAAACAAAGTTGTTGTAAATTCGTTTTTATTATTATCTGGCAAATAAAAAGTCGGATAATTTGTAAAAATACATAATATACAAGAATTTGTTTATTTTATACATTTCGTCATAATTCATGTTCATAAAACAGAGAAATCGTTCCCCTGACATTGACGTTTGGCAACTTCGAACAGTGATAACAAATAATTACGATCCTCCGTCCGAACGTAGAATGTTAACGTATTTTCGGGATGCGATTCGGGAACTTCGAATGTTTCCGAATGCACGTAGCTCGTTGCAGATAAACTCGCGCAGCCGGTGCTGCTATCACGAACGAAGCGTTCTACTCTTGCCCTCCTCGCTCGACCCATCTGAAAAAAAATGTTTTGCTTTTTTTTCACATACTACAGAATATAATTTCTTCCTCGAAATCAAAATGTGGATTATCCCGCGAAATATTGGGCGAAAATCTGGCCTTCAAATTTGTGGTGCTGTTTATTTTTTTCGTGATTCGATGCACTATACGGAAAATATGATTATAAATGAGGAAGGTTCGGGAGAATCCCATACAAATTTGAGTGATGCAAATTGTGTTAAATGCGATTGTCCAATGTTTTGGAATATGTCGCTCACCTCAGGATATTCAATGGGTGATGAACTTCGCATTGGTTGGCTCTTCTTCTCGAAACAATACAGGCAAAACAACGTCGGATCCGAAGTGTGCTCTGCATAACTCAAATCTTTCAGAAAATAAACTTTTTCCACAATGTCTTCGGTAACGTCGATAAGTAGCAACGCTTCTCGTGTCAGGATCAACGTCACGGCTCGATCAGCTCCTTCGCATGTACGGAAGTCTGCGTTAGCAACGTGTAAGATGTAGTCGCCATTTTCTGTCAACATTGGCAGTAATCGCCAAGCGTATTGCGGCGATGAATCACTCGCGTCTTCTAGACACTCGAAAGCCGGTCTCTGCCGTGGCTGCAAGTGACAAAAGTTAAAAGTCCCGATAATTATTATTTATTAAATTATGAATTTCAGAGGTAATACCACTCCAGATTTGCTAAAAATCGATTTATTTTATGCAAAAATTTTCATTTTATAGCTTTTTAAAATAAAAATAAAATGAAAACGCATAGGCTCGTGCAGCCTATGCGGAACGACCACTTTTCCGTACTAGTGTCACAATGTACTATTGTGGTAAAAAATTGTCTTTCATGCACTGACCGCAGGCAAGGGATTCCACCCGGTGCCTTCTAAAAGTCCTTGTCCAGTGAGTGCGACTAATTCTGCTGCACCGCTCAACGGTTTTGTAACTGCTCCGACTATACCAAGACCGACTCCTGTCACCAATCCTCGGGGCGTCGCTTCTCCCGACAACACTTGTTGCAACGGATGATGCGCCAATCCCGCGACAGCAGCTATTAAATTATTTTTTGTTACTTTCTTAACAACACGATACTATTTTCATTACATAACACTATACCTAAAATTGCGCCATATTGACAACTGTTATTAGTTACCAAAATGACGAACAATTGCCGTATAATGGACAGGATAAAAAGCCACCATTTACATGACTAAACTAAACCGCCAGGAAATTCATAGAATCAACTTAAAGATAACTGTTTGATAACTTGCAACGGCTATCTAAATGATAACCGTTTGGAAACGATTATTCAAGCTAATGGACATCTAAGCGGTGACTTATAGACAACCGTTAAGGGTTAACCACACGGCATTTAATAAGTGAGGTTCGATAGACGGCCTAAAGATAGACCTGCGAAATAAAGTTCGATAGAATGTGATAGAAGACAGAGGATTTGAGAATCAAAGTCGAGATAACTATCATGATTAGTTTAATATATTAGTTAAATATAGGATTGCTAAGATATATTATTTATTTACCAAGAAGACTCATCCCAAAACCAGTGAGCCCCTGGTAAAGACCTTGCGCCATGCCCTGCGGTCGTGTTCTTCGCGATTCTTCCTGACGTTGAAGATGCTCCTCGTCTAGCGTGAGCCGATCCAAATTCCGCGCGACACTCGATGCCAATTTTGTAACGGAATTAACCGTACCTGAACCGTTTAATTAACAAAACACATAAAAAAATTTGAAATTACATATATATGATTTTTCTTGAGACTTTTCACCCTTTTTTTGTTCGGTTTTTTATTTTCCTTCCGTTTTTCTTGAAAAACTCTTTAACAATTTTCTATAATCTGCTAGATTTTATTGCTACTTGATCACGCCAAGTGCATCGTAAAAATATATATTTTAATGAACATACTGATATTGATAAACCACTTTTTGAGAATTGTATTTTCAGCAAAATTAACATCCGCTTCTTCTCATTCGTATATTTCCGTGGGAATTATACAAATGCGGATCAAGTTTACAAAAGAACGGAATTGCGTATATTATGGAACGAATATTTACGTAGTAAAATATTTATTTCTCCAAAGTTTCGTGAAAAAGTAATTTTTTTCTACTGTTTATAAATCAGGGTCCTTCCTCATATTGTTAACAAGCGACGGCCATTTTACCTGCTGTAAGATGTTTCATGAGGCTGGCAGACCCGTGTGTAATTCCAGTTATGAAACCCCAAGGACCATTCAGTAATCCTCGAATCGGCAGTGCGATAAAGTCTCTCAGACCGTAGCCCAAAGCTTGCGCAAAACCTCCCGGTGAACCGAGAATTTCTAACGAACCAACTACCCAGCCTAAACAATAACTATTATTGTTAATATATTATCTACATTAGTAAGTATCATTATAGTATCACATTAAATCAACTGTAATTCAATAATTTAACGTTCATGTGGGCGGTCGATATAAAATAAGGCGATATTTTGGTATCAAAACGAAAGTCTCTAGACTCAAGTTTAGAGACTTGAGAATCGAACCGATAACTCAACGGAGAAGAGAAGGAGGACAAGGAAATTAGGAGCCCGTAACCCATAGGGGATCGGTGTACAACAAATACCGTACGTAGGCATTGTTCAACGGATCGTGGCTAGTGTCCCGTTATTACCTGAACCTTATATTTCCAAACTTCTTTTAGGGCAAGGAAACTTCTCTGTAAATACATTTAAGTCTTCATTCATAGAAATTGAAAAACGGATAAATGCCCCCGTAATTATGGTGAAGCAATTTTATGAAACCTTTGCTTAAGCGAAAGAGACTCGATACCTTCGCTAACCCCATTAAAGGCCGTGAAAATAAAAACAGAAAAATACTATTTTACAATTTATAATTGTTCTCTCGCAATACGGTCCGATGTTTTTTAACGTCTGCACATTTTAGAAAGCATCATTGGCAAATAAACATGTTTTTATAATATTGCGTGTACGTTTCGTCAATGAGTCAACAGTACGGGGTGTTTAGCCTTTTAAAAAGAGTGATCTAAGTCGATCTCTATTTTAGATAAAATCTTATGATAGTGCCTTAATAGGATGAATAAGCATCTCTTACCTGCTCCAAAAATTGCGCCCGAAAGGTAGTGCATAGTCAGTGCATTTCCAAGTCTGTAGGGCGTAGTCTGAAGGTGTTCTCTCTCAAAAGTACCAAAATACAACGGCGAATGATCGAGCGCCACATAAAGTCGCACTGAAGTATGAACACTCAACAGCAGCGATATAGGTTCTATGGTAAACTTCTGTAGACGTAGAGGTGATCGAAGATTCACGGCATCGATCATAATGTATTCGGGGATGGAGACAGAATTTTCTGGGATTTCCGTTACGGTGGTTTTTGCATTGTCGACCGGTAAAATCAAACAAGGCGGCACTGTCGACGTTGTATACTCCAATAATTGGCTTATAAATGTGTCTTCGATGTAAGCGCTTACTGGTCCAATTCTAATTCGCACGTGTTTACACGCTGATAAACAAAAAAATATTAGAAAAAGTCTTAAAAAATGTAAACAACTCTGTTCAACGTTATATTCGACAGTAGCGAAGAAGTTACAATCAAATTAACGCGATAAGATACGAACTTTGATAAATAATTGGCGAAACCACCGAAATGGATGAAAACGGAATTTGTAATAAGTGAATACCAACCATAATTCGTATTATCCACTTCCCAGGCGCAATCGACAACGATTAACGATTCTCCTTCAATTTCATCGATTACACTTTTCGAGCGAGTATACATGGAGAAACGAGGCCCGGCGGACGTATGCGGATGTTGACTTATGAGTACAACAGGAAAGTCGAAGCCACCGTAAGGGAACATTTGATTGTCGAGCTGGAAATCTCCGACGAAGGCACGAAGGGTTAAGCATCTCGGATTGGCGATCGTCATTACGATCAAATCGCTGAGACACATGCTTGCAACTTCGACTCGTTGTCCCCGTTCATTAAGATCTTGCATGATAATCACGTTGATTCCACGAATGTAAACGGTCAATGATCCCATCCGTGGTTTCGCAGCCGTAGAAACGTCTACTATCTCAGATTGGCTGATCGATTCTGAATTTTCTTTTCTATGATCTTCCTTGTCATATTCTCGAGAGTGAAATACGTTGGTGGCAGAATTTAGAGGACTCTGGGGATTTCAAATATAACGACAATCCTTCAAAATCAATCGTATACTTTATCGTTTGATACTCTGTTAATAATCATAGATTTTCAAATAGACATAACTGCTTAATTAATACGCTGAGTAATCCGTTTTGCAAATAGTGATTGTCGATTAATGCACTCTTCATTTTATATTTTTTTAAGAGAAAATAATTCGTGGATATTCAAACTAATTAACCCTTCAAACCATACATTTTGTCTTACATATGATTCAGTTGAAATTCTGTACCCGGCAATTTTTGAGTTCAGTGATTACGAATCCGAATACAAAAAGCAAAAATTGAGTATGGCGGACTTAATAAGGCGGACGAAAATGTTAAAAGTTACGTAATTTCGATGAACTCTGCACTCGGAGGTTTTGGAGGTCACTTATTGCGAATCCATTTTAACACGAATTTGTTTTAACACTACGCATCATCATTATCATGAAAGAATAATTATAAAGGTAATCAAGTACATATGTGTAATGATATTGAAACTCACACGTAAGTTAGCGAGTGCATCAGCAGGAGGCTCGTTTTCCTTGAAAATCAACCTGGTCCTGATGTCACGAGCTGAAATATCCACCTAAAGAAACAACGAAAAAATAAAATAATCAAATAACATACGAAGGTTACAAAATGAAGAAAAGATATAACAATTAGTTTTTCGTTATTTACTTGGGACATGCAAACTACGTGAAGTCGTATCGTATGGCATCGTTTCTCCATTGAAAGTTTTATGTCTCCGTAAACCGGAAGTCGAACGTATTGTTCTACACGACCAGTAGCCACTTGTGACGTAATTATAGGTCGGGACCACAAAACGCTCCTTTTGTCTGATAAATTGGAAAAAAAGCATTTTATTATAATTTTGTTTAAATCTTCTTCTCCTAAAATGTTGATGGCTCGAAAGTCTCGAAGTCATTGTCATCGTTTGATTCGTGTTGCGATTCGCCGACGGTCATACATTGAAACTTTATGTTTATGTCCAATATCAAAATGCACAGAAAGGGACAAATGTCACTTGCGCTGCGGCGCTCATGTCCGCCTAATTCTTTATACAGCTTCATATGTGTATAAAATAAACTATTATATTATATTTTTTGTGAAAAATTTTAATGTGGCTCTAATTCTTTACTGCGTTTTTGTAAAAGAGCCGTTCTGACGATGACAAATAATAGTAATATTGATAATAGTTACCGAATAAGGGACCTCAGAAGTAATCGTAGCATAAAATACTGACCTGTTGCTTTTTGTTTATCGTCATTGTGCGGTAAAGCTGATAACACTAGTTTCGACTGTTGAACCGATGTCTGACCGTCTGGCAGTCTATTACCGATGCTAGGAGTCGTATAATAAGACGCTGCGCCACTATCGACTTCGCATATCCATAAGAAGTGCGACGACTCCCGACAGATACCATCTGCGCAATTGTTTATGTGCATGAGAATACGACACGTTTATGAAAAAATATTCACGTGTTTTTATTTACTAACCAGTCACACCGTTTGCTTCGGCTACGAGTATACCGAACGGGCACGAGTTCTCGATGTATAATTGAGGGTGGTCGTCGAGGTGAATTGAAATGTATATTGTGCCTTTATCCTCTTGTGTAGTTACGACGATCGGGACTGCTCCAACATCGTCCTTTGATTAAATCAATTATTAATCAATTGTTAGTCGGCCAATTGTCAATCAATTGTTAGTCGGCCAATTGTGATTGACGGCCAATGAAAATTTCATCTAATATGCAAAATGGCATCTAGGCCAGATAACGAAATTATTCAGTATTTTACTGTTTATTACTCACCGTTATTGAAATGCAGCGTCGAGCAACATTCTGATCTACTTGCACAGGACAAGACCATCGATACCCAAGACTGAGGCATATATACAGTGCCACATTTTCCGTGGTGTTCTCAGTATCCACAGTGCACCATTGGACTATAGGGACTCCTTGTCTAAAATAGTCACTCAGGAGTCAATAACTGCTACCGGACCAATCGAAATTTGCTCGAGTGATATTAAATACAATTGAACTCACGTTCTGTCGTTACACGGCGAAACGCTAAAGCTGTAAATCGAATCTTCCTCCGGGAGATCGATGCCCACACGAGTCTCATCGACGGCCAAACTGGCAACGCGTATTTCGCGAGCAGTTAAGTTGCATATCACGTGACTCGTCATTATTCGCACAACACGCATATCTTCGTGCATTTTTGAATTGGTACTAACTATACAAATCTGCAAAGATTGTTTGCAATCACGTGGAGTTTAATCGATAATTACTTTTTTATAAAATACAGTGTGGACCTTAACGTGGAAACGTTTCGACGATAGTTTGAAGAAAAATTAAGGGAATGCGATTTAAGGAATGACAAAATAAACTTACATTTGGTCCACAATCTATTGATGTTCTTACATTGCCTTCCACTGGAATAAGACCTCTGATCTTCGGCATATAAAAACCTTGACTCCAATCAGGACGAGCCAGTTGAAGAGCCGGCGAAGCATGCCAAGTACCATCAATATCGACTCTAAGATGAAAAGTTCCCTAAGAATACGAAGATTTAACATGAAATATACATCCGACAAACGGAAACGGATGTAAAGTACAAGGTTGCACATAATTCTCGTTGTGATAAAAGAAAATTGACAAATTTTCGCTTCGTCATAGAGAATCCCGTGTAAAAAAATCTAGCACATCACAGATCTATCCGGGATACGAGAGAAGAAGAAATGACTGTTATGCGTGTAAAATTGATGCCGTCAAGTATAAACTGAAAGTACATGAGAAGTTAAGGATCCTCCCACTAGCGTTACTTTTTTATGTACTTTTCGCCGATCCCCGATGGATCCCTGTTGTACTAGATTTTTCTAAACGGGATGCAGTGATAAACAAGGAAAATAATTTTGAAAAAGTATTGTCAGTTCATTTCGCATCGTTGTTGATTTCCTAACGTTAAAATTTTGGCAAAGATATTTTCATGTGAATAAAACATCATAAACATAGTAGTAGTCTATAAACTAGCGAAAACTGATAAACGGAGTTTGAAAATTATTTGATAATTGTAGGAAGTATTTGTCTACGGTATGATGAAAAAATCTAAAAATCGACATTTTTTAATACCTTTTCTTGTTACATTGTTCGAAAAGAGAGAGAGAGAGAGAGAGTAATAATTATCCTTACTTCAAGTTTTGGTGGCGTAATAACTCCGCGATGCGGTATTTGGCACAGTTCGATATCTTCCGCGATAAGTGAAATTTGGCAGCCCAACGAATTCAATATAAAACACCATGGCTGGAGCTCCAATAATAATGTGCTTGAAACCAACCCAGCATCTTGATATTTCACCTAATAGTGTCGTTGGAAAAAAGAAGAATGAAAAATCATGACGATCCGTTGAAAACTTGTAAGCTACGCATTTAAAGAAACACAGTGTATATAACATCTCCGAATATCATTAATTGTCGAGGAAAATTTCGGCACGCTATACCAAGTTTTGTGAATATTAATACGAGACCGTAATATCTTTTGAACAATGGAAAACTGGAAAATAGTGTGGAAACTAAGCCTTCGGTATGAGGTAGTAAAGCGAGGGTTGGATACCTGGACATGAGTATGGGGCTGTTCAGCTGGTACCCAGATGTCGGAATCGTCCGTTTGGAAGGGCCAGTGAAAAACTTCCACCTGGTTCTCCAATTCCGTTAGAATAGCGTCGATGTCTTCGTTCTCCGGTCTCTTGAAAAACTTTCGCTGCTCAACAGAACTGTACGATAGTGGAACGTAGGGATTGGAAGCGGAAACACCTGTCCTACGATTTTAAATATGATGATCGATAATTATTCATGACAATAATCTTGAGAAAATCTTAAAGATATAAACGTACTCGAATTGAAACGTTAACTGATGAGAATGTTCGAAAGTCCCTGGACAGTATAGTTGTTGACGTTCCCCTCGTCCGTTTATCGTTGTATTCAGAGTCGTTTCCAACGAAGGCGTTTTTATTTGAACGGTAACGGGAACTGGCAAGTATGATTTTATCATGTATAGAGGACTCAGGATAGCCTGAAAGATCAACGATAATTAGAGTGAACCGTTCGGCTTCTCGTATCGAAATATACTATTTTACACATCCTAATACGAATATTCTATTATTTTTTTATACTTACGAGAACTCTGGTATATCCGTTAATTGTTTCCGTCACAATCCGCGCCCAGATACTCATGAATTGGCCTCTTTCCTGCAAAGGAACTGCAAAAACACAGAGAGATATTCATTTGAACACGTCAATTGCGTCAATTGCGAAATAGACAAAAACATCGTTTCACGTTAAATAAAATAATCACCTTTAACGAGCCACGGCTGTCCCCATTTTGAGTTTGGTTTAAGAGGTATATCCCCTGTCCACGAGAGATTCGTCGGTTCAGCAAATCGCAATCGCATCGCCATATTCGCGTTACTCTCCGATACAATCGACGGGGATCGTTCATTTCCGCTAACGGAGTGTAACTCGCCGGAAACGATCTTCGATCCTTTATATTTCTTGACAGAGCGTACATTTCCGTGGAAGACTGTTTCCTCACTCGGTTCCTCCGTGTATTTAACAAGTTTCATTTCGAAACTTTGCAGTAACCGGTTGGTCAAAACCAGCAAACCCGTAAAAGTAACGAGCTTCTGAGTAGCCGAGAGATCAACAACTCTGACACATATCACTTGATGAGCCGACGAATTTCCAAAAGTCACAAATTGCCTTCCATTTTTCTTCACCGAAAACGGTTGGCTCCAAGTCCAACCCATGTTTTCGATAGCTATGCGCATCGACCGATTTCCGGTGTTTCGCCAATGGTAGAAATAGCATTGCCGGCTGTGCAGCGAAATGTTGTCAGCAGTTCCACTTTGACCAAAACGAATTTCTATATTACTGTCGTTGGCAACAACGGTCCTAGTCAAAATCACTGGCGATTTGTTCTCTTGCTTATTGAGCATAGACAACCAAAGATTCGTCGAAATCGCGAGAGTGTGAGCGACAGACGGCGCGATTTTTACCGTAAACGGATTGCATTCCATGGAAACGTTAGTTTCCTCCGACAGCGAAATTTGTATCTTCGCCTCAAAGCGATCTAACAATTCTTGCATACGCAAAAAGCTGTAATCCAAAGCTTTGAGGCTCAAAGTTCCGCTTAAGTCGATTAACGAAGAACCTGAAGCCCATTTGTTGAAAACTATCGAGCTGGCGCGTTGTTCGAGCCTCGCGAAACATTGTTCCTGAGGAATGAGGCCGCGGAGGTGGAAATTTTTCAGCGGATGTTGAAGATTTGTGTGAACCGCGGATTTTAAATGATTGAGGAAGGACACGTGAATGACATCGACGCTGAGAGCCGCCTGGAAATTTGGGATTATCAATGGGTTAAAGTACGAATCGATTCGAAGACATGCTGCGAGAACTTGGGGCGATATGAACATCGCGTGGTGAGTTTTTCCCGCGGCAGGCAGAACTACACGCCATACTGATGCTACAGCCTGCGCCGGTGGAGTTGATGGCAATTCTGGATGGTAATTTTCCGTTTCCGAGAGGTGGAAATCTACGTAACGCTGCCAGGATGTGTGACTCTCGCTCCAATACTCGAGAACGCAGCACACTGAATCTTCATCTAGATCGACGTCCTCTGAGATCTTCAAGAAAATTCGAGTGTCAATTATATTTCATTAATTTTGCTTCCTTATAGAGGAAGAATCATCCAAACGACCAGAAAAGCAAGAACTCGTTACAGTGCGATTTTTTTGAACAACCGAACAAGCAACCGCTTACAACCAGTCACGGTGCGAATACCATGGTTGCTATTAGAAAAATGATAATAATAATAATAATGGATAAATAGTTACTTCGAATGGTATAGGCGCGACCTGAAGTCCCGTTATGACCCTCGGCTGTGGATATCGCCACACCATTGTCTTCGCAGGTTTCGTGTGAAATACAACCTGCGGGAAAAAGGATAGTTATAATATTCAATAGCGATTCAAAACTCGCGTGTGCAAAAATAATACATTGTTATACTATTACATTGTAAAAATAAAAAAGGCGTTAACGAACCTGATAAGGTAAAGGCAGTTCATCGACATATCCTTCAACAAACTGAAATGCCCCAGCCTTGAGATCGTCCTTGTAATGTTGCTCCGCAGTTGCTGCATTCATTATTCCCGAATCGTCCGGTAACGGCAAATTGAGCCCCAAATAATCGACTAAATGACAATAATCCTCCATAACACCCTCGAGAATCATCAACTGGCGGGGCCCAAATTCGAAATGCAGGCTCTCGCAGTCCGCTTGAATTTGAACTTGCGGATCGGCGTCATTGTCTTGCCACGTTTCCCATAAAAGATATGCAGTGACGCTGCAGTAACACGGATTCAGGAGAACTTTAATCTCGGCCCCCTCTTCCGCGGATATCACGAGCGAATTTAATGACAGATTTCCAACAATTCTCTCCGGTTTTGTGGTCCTCGAAGAGGCGCCAGACGCAGACGCAATGCTCGTCAGTAATATCGAGCCGGAATTTGTTGTCAAAGAAACCACGATTTGCTTTGTCGTGAAACTCAGATCGGGCATTTCGTATCTACTGTTTTTTCTTAGAACATCAGTTCGTGTCGGTGTTGGGTTCACTTGAGGAAGCTTTCTTTGGTTAATTTCCGGGACACTGTTATCTCTAAAACAAGCTGCTATCTGAAAGAAAAATAATATGCATTATGAGTAAAAAGTATACAATACAGTTGCGATTTAACGAGACCAGGGCAAAGTACTGGAGAGTACATCAGGTACCAAGTACAAAGTACCGCAAGTACTCCCAGCAGATGAGTACTTTTTGTCTCAAGTACTTTTGGGTACTACAAGTATTCGTCCTTCTTATCTGAAGTACTTTTCGGTACCCCAAGTATTCGTATTTATTGACCTCGTATTGACCGTATTTTTTTTAAGTCCTCTTTATGAATCACCTAGTTATATCGTGAGGTTATGCGGGTAAGGATTGCATATGTGACTTATCAATTCGTAGAAGAATTGATCTATTGATATTGTAAGATCTTTCGATACCTTGATCCACTTATCCACGGATTTTGAAATTCATTGTCCTATTGATCTTTACATCCACCGATCTATTGCTTTTGGGATCTATTGATTCATTGGTACAGTTTATTTGCAAATTTACCTCATTTCTGACGACTTCGATTTGTTTGAGAGCAGGAAACGAACAATTGATTTTGGTGGGTCGTCCAATATCGACGAACAATTGCATACTCGTATTTAAAGTCTTTTCGCACTTGACAACGAGAAACGACGGCGGCACGCCCGTCACTGAATGAGGATTTCCGCTTTTCGTTTCAATCAGCCACGACTTACTCTCCTTTTCATTCGCAACTGCCGAAGCTTCAATTTTCTTTATATTGCCGAGTGACACGCCAAAATCGAAGCACGATATCTACAAATTCGATTACAAAGAGTAAAATTAACATATCAGATATTAAAACGAATTCGATATTTTTAAGTAATCTTCTCGAACCTGCATTTTCTCTGTCCCATGCAAATCAGAAATATAGATATTTGGTTCATTCAGCATTACGTGGAGAATCAGAGATTTAGAGTAACTTTTGTCGTCTTCAGCTCGTTCATCTTTGCCCTTCAATTGAAATGTGTTTATTACATTATTAAGACAATTTCTTTATTATTTTTTCTCGTTGAAGATTGCGAATTCAACTAGTGATTGTTATTGTAATATTATTTTGGCAACTGACCGTTTGTACTTCCGCCAGCGGAGAAGCTTTCGCCACTGAATACAAAGAAATTGTGACTGTTCCACAGTTGACAAGAATCTCCGATGGCAGAGGCGTGGTTTTTCCATGCCACGGAACTTTTCTCTGTAACATATTGAAAGCAATAAGCAAATGAAATGAAATGTATGTTTGTTAATTTTGGTGTTCTCAATTTGACTTCAAGAATGACACCACTCTAGAATTTGAAAAAAAAAAACAAAACAAAAACGATTTTTCTTGGTGTCTTAAACAATATATTTTAGTGTCATAAAAACAATATACAAGTGGTTCTACAGTGAATATTGTTTTTAACTTTCACTTATCAATTTTGATGCACCATTTCAGAGTGCACATTCAACCGAATTTAGATAATGGCAAAACTTTAAACGCGTTTTTCTCAACATTACTTTTTTAAAACTGAGAGGACGGGTTAGTCGAATTCCACACACATCCATTCTTCAGAAATGCATGTACGATGAAGCTGTTCTAAGAGCCCTTTGAATGAAAAGTTTAAAAATTCTAATATCTCATCAGATCCCAACGTGATTGTATTGCAACTTGTTACAAAATTGATCTTTCATACTTCAATATTTGTTGAATAAATTCTGAAAAGAAATCTTATTCCATTTGTAATACTCTTAAACTAAATCGTCATAGTTAGGCCGTTTTTTTGCTATCAGAGTGGTGTTATCCTTTAAGGTAGTTGAGCAGGAGTCGGTCAAAGTGGCAAGATATAATTTTTAGTATTCTAACGTAAAATATAAATCAATGGGAGTATTAATAATCCAATAGTTTTTATTCATAATAATAAATAATACATTTTTATATGAAAATACTTTGTAATGTGTATTTACCGTAAGCATTAAATTGACGCTCGAAGATTCGAAATCCACTCCACTGTCCGCAGTGTAATCTCGTTCGTGATCCTTCGAAGTAATACCTTGGGTTTGATGCAATGGCGTCGACTTTTGATCTACATTAATCACACAAATGCTTCCCGCTCTTTCCCAGTAATCGGATAATAAAGCGTTACTTTCACTGTACATCGCCCACAATAATTTTATTTGATCCAAATTGATCGACACATCGATGTCCGTCAGACAAGTAACTTCAAAAGCACTGCCACAGACGACTTTCGATGGATTCAATACTACGGCGGGTGCGATTATCAACCTGACGTCGAACCTAAACGGAAATTATCAAGGGGATAATCCACTTTTTTCTGTATCCAATGTTTTTATTATTTTTTGAAAAGATTGTATTTTTTACCTCGACATGAGTGGAGAAGTGGAGAACTGGGGTTCCAAATTGCTATCACTTGCCAAATTATTCCACTCCAATGCCGGATTTTCGTTCATCGTATATAAATACGACTGTGACATTCGCTGTTATAAAAAAAATCACAAATCAACAATTTATTCTCATTTTTAATTAGTAGAGATAATACAAGAGCCAATGAAAAATTTAGCAAGTTTCTCACTCTGCGACATTCTACGTCGATTCTTTATTTGTTTGTCATAAATATCTCAGCAACCGTTAATGTTAAGAACATCTAGTAGTTAGTAAACAGAAAATTCTTGTTTCGTTTCTTTACAATAATAATCACAACGAAATTTCATTTTGTGTAATGCTACAAAATAGCGCCGTAGAATAGTTGATAAAAATAACTACCTTAGTGACATTTCGTTGATAGTTTTTCCACGTCGTAGTGCAGGCAGAAATGCCCTTGATATTTACTTGATACTGTCTATCCTCAACCGCCGAACCTGGGATATTTAAAATATTCGACTGTGCCGCAAGTTGATAAATATCCGACCGAAGAATTGTGCGGCATATTGGATTTTCTGCATTAGGTGTGATGCTGATTCCATCCAACTGATAAATTCATCACCGAATTTTCGTGTAAATGCTTGTTACAAAAATTCTAATAGGTGAGATAAAAAAATGAGAGAAATACCTGGACTATCAACAAATCATGCTGGAGTCCGTGATCAAGGCCACCGGAAGTTGGAACCATGAGATTCATTCCCTTGAATTCCAGGTAAATCAACGGTAGCTGTGTTTTCTCAAATTTTTCGCGATCTACCAATGATGGCGTTGCGCTTACATCGTCGTGCGTACAATTATTATCAACAGCATCATCCCTTTGCACGAACGGCTTTACGAGCTGCACAAATTTATTGAGTATGCTCAGAGGAAGTATTACGTCCACCATTTGAAGATTAACGTCTATTTCTGTAATGTGTCCTTCTATCAACAACGGGCGATCTCGTTTCGCGTGCGTCTGAAAATTGAGAGATGAATAATCTTTTGTTATTTCTGAAACATTTTAATGGGAATTTCTGGTATTGTCCGAATTAGTAAGATACTTCTGTTCGGATGTATGTTTGTGTGTGGAAGAAAAAACTTTTTCTAGCACACGTGACTTTGCAGCACGAGCCGGAGCCGGGTTTTGCAATCAGACGAGTCGGATAAAGTTTTCACAACGAGTTTTGCATAAAATTAAACTTCACAAGGCATGAAAATATGCGTTATATACGAAACGCCCGAAGAACGTCCATTATCATTAATGAAGTGAATAAGTAAAATTTATATAACTCATTAATGAATAAATATCTCCCTCAAGTATAAAAAACATTCAATGCAATAATTTCTACAAAAAAGTTCCCGAATATCATCCCGATTTCGAGTATTTACACTGGTATAGTAAAGCCTAAAGCACTTGACTGGATGAACGGAAACAAAGATGGAATGAGAAGCAGGAAAGCGTAACGTAGACGTTAGAAGAAAATTAAACTGCATACAGACAATATATGACAAAATACCTTCTGTGATTTTTGGTGCCTCTGAGCGCCCCATCTTGTGTGTACGTTTCCAGATTGCGCCGTAGTTAGTGTAACACTCAAAAAGCCTGTATCCTCTATCTGTTCTGGACTGCTCTCCCTTCCACACATTATTAACCCAGCATAATCACCCAATTCCCAGTGTCGATCGTGAGGCGTTCTGTTGTCATAAGTTCATGAAAACGAGAAAATCATTTAGTCTTATTTATGATGAATTTCGTCGTTCATTCTATTGATCCGGTTTAGAACATTTTCAAAAGTACCTTATATAATGACAAATGGTGGCGGTTGTTATTTTATTCTTTAATTTAAGATAAATAGGCTGCCAATCTAAAGTGGTTATAATGTCTTCCAGTTCCAGAACCAATTTCGTGGAAACGTCACTAATCTGATCCGTCACATACAATTTTAATGCTATTTTTGTAATGGTCCATTGTATCATTGCTGTAATTACAAAACTTTCGTTTTCTGAAAAAAATAAAAATAAAAATAAAATAAAATCACAAGCGAATATAAAATTAAAATAATATTTCTTGTTGTTATTATATGTATATTGTTTTTTTTTTCGTTTTCATTTATAGAATAACTGGAATTTTTTTTTTTTTTACCTTTATCCTGTTCGTCCTTCGCTGTTGATATAGTGGACGGTGTGCTAGTATTTTCAGCATATAAAACTTGTGTATAGCTCGACGGAGATTTTGGAATATCGGAAAATAGATCTTCCACTTCCATTTGGGTTCGGGATGGTGGATTTTGTTCAGGCGTATATATAAGATTCATTAATCTTGTCATGTCTGACGCAAGACTGTTCAGCAAAGGAACCTGTACGTTAAAAAATTATATCAAGTACAAAATGTACTCAGACTGTTATCTGTAAACTATACATTTTTGAGAAGTTCCACGGGTCGTTTGTTAGTTGTTATACTTTAATTTAAAATAAAAACTGAAACGTTATAACATCTTGTACTAATTGCGCGTAAAAACTTGATCTTGACCGTCTTATGGCCGCGTAAAAAAAAATAAAACATCAAATTGTATTAGGGAGTAAATTCTTCTGATAGTGTTCCTCATTAAATATGGACTTACCTGTTCCTCGGAAATGGAAATAATTACAGGTGACGTGTCGATATACACGCACAAGCCCAATCCAGCGAGAGAAAAATCCGTCAAGTCTGACACTCCGTGTTTTGTAGCAATATCGATCGTAGCCGTCAAATCAACTTTACCAATAAAATTTCTTTGAATCTCCTTCCTTAGAGTGTAGCAATGAAAATTGTTCAGACTGAATGTCCACGGGAAACTGTGATAATCTGAAAGAACCGGAACTCGTTCTTAAGAATTGACGGTTTTTTTTTCCAAAACTATAGGCGTCGCCCTAGTAGGTTTTTGTCAACCAGTTATTTTTCCCCGAAAACCGTACAAAATAACCGTTAAAACCAGGTTAATTTTTCCTCGAAACGGACGGTTATTCGTGGTTGGGAACATTCACTTTGTGGATTTTGTAACTGTTTAATCACACCGAAGAACTATTTCCAGAACCGTCCAACGAACATGCGGCCTCTGGTGGTTTTAAGAGTTAACTGTGCCGAATAACCGCTTCGATAACTACGGGCACAATTGAAAAAAATTATTACTTTATACGTTTGATTTAACGGATATTTTCCCCATTTATTGACTTTAAAAACAACCGGGGGCCGAATGTGCATTGGACGATTATCGAAGTTGTAATTCAATGCGGTTAAACAGTTACAAAATTCACAAGGCGGTTATTCTGATCCGTGAACAACCGTTGTTTTTGCGCAAAAATGAACCTGGTTGTTCTTACGGTCATTTTGTACGGTCATCAGAGTTGCAAACAAGTAATGCTTTTGTCATTCAGCTTTTCATAATATACAATAGACATTGCAATGTATAAAAATGAGAGTAACTTAAGATCTATCTACTTTTTGATTGCTGTGACTCACCCTGCGTCCAAATTGTTGGTAGATGAGTCGGCAATTGCTCGAGATATTGGGACAATTGTTCAAACTGAACGTTCACAGAATGAATAAGCACAGTTGGCGATTTTAAAGCAAAAATGTGCAAATTTGGATCTCTATCCAAAGCTCTGTCCTTTGCCATTTCAATACCTATATTATAAGTCGACAAAAAATGATAAAAAATGCACAAGTCCAACAGGCCAACGGGAATAGAATTATTTTTTAAATTTACCAGCAGCTCCAATTCCGTCCATCGTTGTAGTTGGTACATAGATTACGAAATGACCAAAGTATCCGGATAATACGAGTTTGCGCCATACTGGATACAACTCTGTTATTTTAGCGAAAATACCAGTTTTTTCCAAGTCCTAAAATGCGATTAAAAACACTAAACCCTTATAATGATGTGAGGGGCTCCATCAAATCGAGATCGATATTGATTAACCAATGAATCACAAATTATGACTGCTATTATCTGTTTCAGTTAATTTACCATGGAGCGAAACGCAAATACAAACAAACAAAAAACAGTACCAAACTGATTCGAGTTACAAATGGATTAAAAAAATGAAGCGACATACCGCTAATTCCACTTCTTCGTTTGTCGGTAAAGTTTTTTGCACCTCTTCGCCGCCGGAAACGCCCTTCGACCACTCGGTTCTTGAGCCTGATTTTTTTTTCTCCTTATCGGAAAGACTGTGAACACTGTCGTGTAAACTTCGGAATTTCTTTTTTCTCGTGCCCGTATCCGAAAAAGTTTCCGCGACCGGTTGTTCAGTCTCTGGAGGAGCAGTATTAGCACTGGTTGGTTTGTGACGAACGATTTCATACTGCAACCACTGACGCAAAAGCGGATCAATGGAACAACGCATTTCCGACACTCTGAACGACAAAATTGGAGGCTCTTTTTGATCCGACATCGTTTCGCAGTATTGGAGGATGAACGACAACAGAATTGTATCTTCCGCTTCCCTGAAAACTCAGCTAGAACTTATCTTCCAATTTATCTTTTCTATCTAAATTGATCTTGCCGTTTTTTTTTAAATATAAAACGTTTCATGACATTTTGGTAAGTTATCGTGCTTAGCCATTTCTATAAATAAAGGATTCTCAAGAATAATCTTCCGATTGGGACTCAACCACTTAGAAATGTACAACTGTATCACAGCTATGTTCAATACTTCTTTGCGAGGTGAATAAGATTTTGGAAAAAAATTTTAATTTGGTTTCGAAATGCTTCTAACTGAACATAAAAACTTTCTAACAACATTCGTTGTGTATTAGAGAAGTTAGAAATCAAAAGGTTAAATGAACTAATCGGTGTATCCGCAGCGCGGAAGCAATTGACGCCGGTATATTCTAGAAGGTTCAAAGCATTTTTCAAACAAAAAACGTCGATTTTCGGATATAGTTACAGTAGTGTTATCCCTTGAAAGATCGAGCGGCAGATCAACGTCAAATTGTCCTAGTCTAAAAAAACGTGGTTTATATTTGGAAATACAAAAATGTAGGTACGCACCTGGTGCCGTTGATTTCCGGTCCCGACAGAATAAACGCCTGTTCCGTGTCATTGAGAGCGAAAGCTTTAACACAATCGATATTTGTCTTTATCGAAACGGTTGACAATGATTTTATTCGCTTGCACTGGATATTTTCCAACGACAACTCCAAGTAAACAGAATCTACGAAAAAAGAAGAAAACCATTTTAACTGGAATTGAAACGACTTGGGATTTTATAACGTCAATAAGGAATGTCATATGGCAACAAATCGGATGTAAAGGGAGATTCATTTTCGTGAAATGTTATATAAATCGTTAAAAAAAAACATTCAAGCATAAGGACCTTTTTCGTTAGAAGCATCGTTGAACAGGGAAGAGCAAAAAAGTGGATTAGAAACGTCAGTCGGATCAGTAATGGACATCGCAATTGCCATTGCAGCCATCAGCTTCGGTTTCGTTCCGGTAAATGTAATTGCGTCGATTTCGCAGTCCATCAGATCGTGGATTAAACTCTCACTGCGCCAATATTGTGGATACACTAACGACTTCTTTCCGCACTTGGCGTTGCACGGCATGACAATCAGAATTCGGCTGTCCTTAGTCAAGTACAATTGACTCTGAATTCCAGAAAGCTGAAAGGTTTTTTCGAGAACGAATTTATTCGTAATGCGTTGCTATAGCGACATATTTTGTAGTTTTTTAAAATAGGATTCAGCAATAGGTAAAAACTATCTGAATAGCTCCTAACTAAATCGATTGAAATGCAGATTATATCATATTCTATTTATATTATAATGAGATAATATTGTGTTTATATTATTTTCTACTTGAACCGGTGCGGTGGTCTAGTGGTTAGAGTAGTGGCTTCTAAAACAGAGGATCGGTAGGTCGCGGGTTCGATTCCCGGTGGAGTCGAACATTTTCGTTGAAAAATAAAAACATGGACGCGATGAAGCTCCAGATGTATACGTGAGACACACACACGAGTAGGTGTGGGGGTCACATGAATACAGCTGTATACATGGGGGGACCCCATGTGATTTTTTTTGGAGAATTAGCTTGGGCAATTTTTATGATGTACGGCTCAAATTTGCTCCGCAAGTAAGGTTGGGGCAACAAAGGATGAGTTAGAAATTGGTGCGAATCCGTCAACGAAGCTGCAAAGTAGGTATTATGCGCCAGCTCTAAAAAAATGTTAGTCCTAAAATTCTATAACAAATGAAATCAATCAAAACAGATATGAAACGCATAATTACCTTGACATTTATAATACGGTAGCAATCGTTTAGCATGTCTGTGTCGATATCCTCCTGTCTTGATGCGCACGACGCAAGTCTGAATGCATACATCGGTTCAATGATACTTGCTACAATTTCGTCGGCTTCGATGCTCAAATGAGGATCATCGGACAACGCGGCTTCCAGTGTTGATGTCTGCTGAAATCACAATTTCCGTTCACTGTTGGATTATTTCTTGTGTACTTATTAATTTATGTATATAATTATTCACGTTGGCTGGCTCACTTTTAAGCTATCAAAATAGTATCTTTCAACTTATCAAGCAACTCTTAAAAAAGAGTTAAAAAATAACTAAAAATAAAAATAAGAAAAAAATCTAAAAGTACTCATTAAGTTCAACTCTTACTCTGGTTTCCGCTGATGTTTGGTGAGTGGGTAATTTAGCGATACCGTGGTCACTCAATTGAAATTGTATCGCGAGTTTATTAAGGTTGAAATACGTTTCGACGACCGAAACATTCTCGCGCAGGGCCTCGTATTCCTCGACAGTAACAGGAGGCAATTCATCGACGTTTGGTTCTGAAACGGAGGTATTTAGATATATTTATATATTTATTTGGTGTTGCTCACGCATCATTGTGGCGTTACTTTCTAACGGACTTGATCGTTTTATGTATTCTAAAAAAGAGATACTCTCCTTTACTTCGAAACAGTAATCTCATTATATGTAATTGAAAAATCAATTTTTTTTGTCATGGCGGATTTCAAATAAATATGGCAATTTTAACTATGAGGTTCACACATTTTTTACAGTATGGTAGAATATTCTAAGAACAAATGATGATTTATGTCAATAAAGGATTAAATTAAGTAAATTCTTAAGTAATTGAATGATTATAAAAGCTTTCATCCAGTGAATATTCTTACCGTGTTTTTTACCCGTATCTAGATTATAATCGTATTTTGCAGCTCGTTTTACAGCGTCTATACGGTGCATCAAGCCGGAGCAGAGCCTGATTTTCAAGTTTCCAACGACGTACCGTATTACCTTGTGTTCAGGAAAATTACTACAGAAAACACACAATTTCACAACTGCTAATATAAAAACCGGATCGGTAGAGCACATATTTTTCATCATTAAAAAATATGTAAATCAATTATTTGTGATTTCTTTCAATTTCTGTTACCTGTACTCAAAATTGGATCCGAATTCGGCCAATTTCTCCAACGAAGTGTCATCCGGAACCTCGATGGAACGTACGATGTCCATCGCAAACGCCGGACACCTTTCAAGCATCGATGGGACTGTAAAGTGAAGAATTTAATGTGATTCGGGCTCTTTAATGAATTATCATGTTGCCGCTCGCTTATGGCGAGCTTTCGGGAATTCTCTGAAATAACGAAAGAGAAACAGTAGATTACGTTACAAGTGAGGGAAAAGCTTTTTGGTAACGCACAAGATTGTTCGGCAAGAAGAGCAAATAATCTAGAGGCGAGTATAGTGTAGGACTGTAGTCTTTCTGCGCATGCGCTGGATATTATTTCACACCTTACCACAAAAGGCGTTTTTCCACACATTGTTGAAGCACGGAATAGGGCATTTTTTGGGCATGTGTTAAAAAATATATATCAAATCATACCATTAATTGTAGCCAGATGATGATCCATGTTGTACTCCCGATAGTAGTTTCTCAAGTCCGCATCTTCCACCGAACTTTTATCGAACAACGAATCCTTCAAATAATCATTGCCGTCGGTCCCAGCTATCATGTATAACGGTGGCTATAATTCAGACAACTTTCTGCGTTATTTACGCTTATACGGGGTATTTTCCCTCAGTCTTAATAATAATTGTTATTCGGAATTGTCGTTCCAAGTTTTGACGTGACAGAATCGACAAGGAAAAAATCTCGGTTAAAAGATCGGTAGAAGTCACCGATAAAAAATGATTTCAACATAAAAAAGATCAAATAAAACGTCGGTTCAAGTCGGTTGAATTCACCACGAAATTTTTTTTTTAATCGGTGAAAAACTCAGTTAAAATAACAGAAACGGAGGCTAATCGAGATTCACTTTCTTTTTCGGTTGAAGACTCGGTTGATTTTAGTGGTTTTCGGTTAAGATGACGGTGACAGAGTTTGCCATGGATACTTTCCGTAACGTTCACTCCTGCGAATCGTTCCGACCAATAAATCCGTCCCATTCCACTCATCCATTTATTTTAATCAACATTCGAGCGTACAATCGCGCAAGATATTTACGCTTGTCACAAGTGCTTAGAACAGCTCGAAAAAGTTTGGTCTAGCGATGA
Organism: Tromatobia lineatoria; assembly: GCA_949699805.1. NCBI lineage: Eukaryota > Metazoa > Arthropoda > Insecta > Hymenoptera > Ichneumonidae > Tromatobia > Tromatobia lineatoria. The sequence continues at coordinate 7,076,208 of OX453054.1, forward strand.
AATTTTTGTACCTGCATTCCATCGACGACCTCGTGATGTCCACAGCTGCAGGATCCTCGCGGATAGAGACGAATACTTCCAAGACCAAATCGCGCGTTGCTCATACTTATGCCTTTGATAAGCATTGACATCACAGCACCGGTTACTCGTAACGTTAGAAATGAGTTGTATCGGATTTTTCGAGATTTGTAAAATAACTGTTCTTGAAGACTTTCCACAGTCTGAGAAAAAAAAAATAATAATTCAGCAGCATAAATAAACGAGGCTTAGACCCATGTCGGAGCTCTTATTTTTTCGTGCGTTACTGTTGTGCGTATTAACCATATCACGTTTTTCGGAAGAATTTAACAACTATTTTGAGATTAAATGAAGAAATTAATTAAACTGGTTTATTCGAGGTCAAGTACTCGGTTATACGGGTTGTGCTCAAGTCATTCACGCGATTCAATACCAAAACATCGATGAATGCCACTCTGGCGATTATTATGATATATCAACAGTGATGCAGGAATAATCTGTAATTTTCTCAGTCCAAAAAAAATATCCGTTATTTTCAATACAAAAATAATTGCTCCGTTTCTCGGTAAAGACTCAGTCCGACTGGAACGTGAAAATTATTCGAAATATACCGCTCGAAGGCTAACAGAAAACAACAACTTTTATGTAGAGATATTTTTTTTCGTTACTTCAAGTTTCCGTGATATTTGCATACGGATAAAACGACATTTTCTCAAATATTTTTATATTTGTGCTTTTATAAAATGTGAAGGACTCATACCTTAAAAGTCAATGCGGCATCGTCGATATACACACCAACATGAACTATGTAACCGGTAGAAGCTATTTGTTGCTCATTCGACCAGTCAGAATCCCAATCCACTGGTAACAATGAAGTTACAGTGTTCCAGGCCCAACCACCCCAACTTGGGCCTTCCGGAGACGCACCGTGCACTTGATCGTCATCGTCTGTTATAAAGTAAATCCCCAATAATAATGAAGTTTTCACGTCAAGAGGTAACACCACTCTAGAATTTCTTAAACAATAATTAAATGGTTCATGAAAATAATATGCTATTGCGGCTGGACTGAAAAAAAAAATCTTTTAAATGTTGAATTATCGATTTTGCTCCGTATGTGGGAGCACGTGCTCAACGTGGTCGTAAAACTTTAGGTGTTTTTTCTTTCGAAACCACGTTCTTTAAGCTGAGAGAAGGGATTACTCGAACACCGTGGCACCATATCGGTATGAAATTTTTACATTCTGTATAGAAGTACGTAGCTGTTTTTTATTTCGTGCAAACACAAAATTTACAAAATTTAATTTTAAAAAACTCCCTACGTACTTTTATCGTGTACGCAACGCCGGAATATTAGAAAATGTTTACTTCGAAATAGGCCTTTTTTTCTGCCGCTAGAGTGGTGTTGGAAAACATTATAAATATTTGACGTATAAAATAATTATCAGAAATTTTATACGTAAATTAACCTTGCACAATTTCTCCTCGTTCGTCGGATGAAACCATTGATTTCTCTTTGCGAACAACCAACTGTTTTGCCTGAAGCTCAGTAATCAGCGCGACCAATCGTAAAAGCATTGGTAGTTGTTGCTCTGTCATACTAAATTCCATTTTTTCGCAATGAAGATCAAATCTTGTGAGTGTCGCGTAATTAGCAAGGTTGCTGTGATAATTCATCATCAGGCGAATCATCATTGAACAACGGTAGAGGACAGGATCCTAGAATTATGATAATTATAGAGGAATTACAAAAGTTTTTATTTATTATTCGAATAATGTTGTGGACGGATGAATTCGACTCACTTGATATATTTCTATTTTCCCAGCTGTATCCATTTTGTCTAAGCACAATGTCAGATCTTCCACTGTTATAATTTTCCTAAGCGTGACTTCGTAACTCGACACATCTGAGAATGTTTAAAAAACACAATTAATTTCTGAATCTTCGTTGTGATATGTTTGAAAAAAACGTACCTATGAATGCAGGCTCCCAATTTTGGTTAACCGTTTGCATACTTAGAAATCGGACGTTAACGCTTAATACGATGTCCTCCTCCACCAACTTTAAAATCAAATTATTGCAATTGATCGTGATGTTGTTTATGACTTTTGTGACTATGCTTTTTATGTATCCCGGTGGCGCTTCTTCTCTGCACAAATTTAACACAATTTTGTTTGAAACATTTATAAATATAAATAGTTTCGTTTGAATGGTATTAACACCGGGAGAAAAATATTTTCAAACGGGTATTGTAATTGAAGTTTAGGCTTGAAAAAAAAAACAGTTTTTTCTTTCTGCAACCGATTCCTTAGCTCTCATAATAATTTACAAAATGAAATTCGGTGACGAACGCACGTACTGAATGGATTTCTGTCCCGAACCGCGATTTATCGTTGCAGAGCTCTCCGCTTGTCCTTGTTCCTTTAGATTCAAGATACATTCTGAAATGGAATATCGCATTGGCGTTATCGACGATGCAATATCATAGGATTATTTGCATTCATGTTTTTCTAAAACATACATATTCGAGAAGTAAATTCAACTTCTTTGAAATTGGCATTTATGCTGCGAATGGAATTTTTGAAAATGTGGTATTTTTGGAAATACAAAATTTAAATTGTAAAATTTTTTATAATAATTTAAAAATATTGTATATTTTTTATCTTCACCGTCATTGGAATTCGCATTCATTCTGTAAATAGAATTTACAACCATAGAGAATTTTTCAAAATATGTATAAGGCCTTCGAAAATATAACATTTTGTAAAATAAAGAATTTGAAAAAATATCGAATTTTCTAAAATGAAGAATTAAAAAAAATATTAAATCTTTGAAAATATGGAATTTTGATAAATCCAGATTTAAAAAAAAAATCAAATCTTCTCAAATATATATTTTTTAAAACTATAGGATATTAAAAAATGTGCATTATTTTAAATATAGAATTTTTCAAAAATACAGTTTTAAGGACTATAGAATTTTTAAAGATATAGAATTTATAGTAATATATATTTTTTTGTAAATATATAATGTGTATATTTAACATGCCTATAGTGTTAATCGTCACGACTATTGGTTCCGATGTTATTTTCACCCAAGGCACATGGATGAGCAACTCGTGAATATGTCCGCTGACAAATGTAAACGGAAGATTGAGCTGCTCTTCCAGAACTTCGAGCCGCAAGTCGAGATTCTGAAACGACGCGTCTCCACCCCATAGCGACACCTGCAGAGTAATAAAACGTCTACTTTACGCCTATTCATAGACATTTTGGCGCGAGAACCAATAGCTTACTTACCTGCGATTGCTCTGGTTTGAAGTTTTTGACATATTTCTCGACATAGCTGAGAATTACCGGTGTTATGTAAGACTCCAATTTGAACATCGCGATTCTTTGGAAATCTTCCCACACATAGTTTGACTATCGAGCTTTACTCAAATCGCACGTTTTGCCGCTTCTATTTACGATTTTTTACGACTGTTATCTTTCCAAAGAAACCACCTTTGATTCTTATTATTCATTCACGTTGATTCTGAAAAACGAATAATTCGAAAAAATGCATCATATCCAGAACCACTGCTCAATATACTTTCCTTATTCTGAATATTAACACGAAAACTCTTTCCGTACAAAATTAATTGGAAGACTCAATTCATATGAAAACTTTTGTCCAAATAAAAATTGCTCATTGGCATCTCTTAAAGTTAAACATATGCAAAACAAATGTTTTTTTGTTAAATCTCTAAATTCATTGGTGCAAATATTTTTGCTATCCTGCACTTATCATAGAGTTTGGATTGTAGCGCTGGATTTACTTGGATTTACAAGAGCTAACTTTCCCGAGATAAGCTTCTTGATTTGAAAAAAAATTCTAGTTATGCCCTGTGAACTAAGTTTATAGTAGATTTTATTCCATTAAGTAACATCTATGGTAACTTTTTTATGTGAAATAATTATTTCAGTATATTTTTCACTCAGGAAATAACATTTACCATTTTTCACCTGCAACATATTTTTCACAGAAAATTATTCCACACAAAGTAGCTTTTGTAGAAAATTATTTGATATAAAGTGACCTAGTCATAAATGTGTCCTATAAAAAGTACAGTTTTTCAGAAAGTATTATATCTAAAGTAACTTGAATGGGACAATATTAAATTCAAAGATACTGTTGTAGTAAATTATTATGTGCAAAGTAATTCTTGCAGTCAATTTTTGCATGTGAAGTTACAATTTTTTCGTAGCAAAATAACTTTTGACATAGTTTGCTATGCGCTGCAACTTTTATACTATTTCTTTCATCCACAATGCTGGATGTGGAATTGGTATGTGACTTTGGAACCTAAATTTGTGCAGTAGGTATGATGAAAAAAAAAATTCAGGAAAGAGATTTTTTTTTCAAACTTCTATTTTTAAAAATATCTCGAAGATTTTTAAGTGACTCGGTCCTGCCGATCTTGGCATAAATTATTATTAGAATTCCACACTTGCTTAATTATCGAATAACCCAGTATCTAATTTAAAGTACATAAGCAAAATAATATTTTCAGTAAAAAAAAAGATCCGATCTCTAGAAATATAATCAACGCGTGATTTTTTCTTATCGATATGACACATTCGGAATTGAACATAACCTCAAACAGTTGTAATTTTTACCGGTCAATCGCAAGACGTGTTGTCACTTGGCGGAGTTCGCTTGAAATGCTGAATCCATTTTGCATATGCAATTACACGATCGCATACGCAATCAACTGTTTCACCTTTACAAAAGTTTGCAGTTTTTGTTGATTATTTACAATTCGACAGACGATGTATATGCCACAACGAATTTTTTTTTACCCTTTTCTTATTACATATTTTTTATCTCGGTGCATCAATCGATTTTCGAGAATCGATAACCACTGCCGTCAACTTCAAGTTGCCCTGTAAAACTTTTGTTACCGACTAAGTCACGAAACGAGCAAGGTTAAATCCGCCTTGTATTGCATTCTGGTGAATTGAGATTTTTCAACTATCAATAGTATTATATTTGGTTTTTAATAAAATCTATTATTGACGTATTTCTATTCAATAGTCATTAATACTCCCGCAAAATGGTGGACGAAACTCAGAAAAAACTTCAAACGGAAATTGATCTCTACAAGCAGATTCAGAAAGGTTAGTTTTCACCCACGATTGGTTTTTCAATTTATCCGGAAATTTCAGAGAAATATGATTACAATAAATTAGTTGTTTATTATTATCATTATCTACTAAGATACTCACGAAACCGACAAAGTTGAAGTGATTTTCCGGAATTGAAGCTTCAGTTTTGACGAATATGTATGCGATTCCATGTAGATGTCCATATATGGAGACAAATGGATCAACAGTTCACTAAATTTGAATAAAAAACGCACCAAACTTTAACTCATCAAAAACGCTACAGAACTACGAGAAATTATTTTTTTATAATGTTTGGCAGTTTCTCAAACTAAATATTCAATAAGTGGAAAAATTATATTTATAAATTATTTTTAACTATGTGATATTATCATTATTTTATATCAACACATGTAGCACCAATGATTTTGTTGATCTTCTTTCAGGATTATTTTCTGAGAAAAGTTTGCATTTTTGTTGTTGCGTTATATCTTCAAACTTTATTTGTTATAATTGGATATAATTGGATATCACGATTTATAGCAAATTTTGAAGATTGTTATTGACGCTTGCAATTTGTCAACCGCATTTCAACTACAGTAATATATGCAGTTTTGACTGATTTTACAGAATCAATAGCACATCTCTAACTTTTTTTTTTTAATCTGCAAATTTTTTTTCACAAATCGCATTGCTATTCTATGTATTTTAATGAAAAGTGTGCTTCATTCCAATTGAAAAGAGCTGATCAAATTTTATTTTTACTTTATCAATGACTTATATATAACTCAATTAAAGACACTGACAATACCGTAAATACAAATACAGTAAATTTTTTGCAAACAAAAAAAGTAGACCCTTAGGACGGAAGAAACATTAAAACTAGTTTTCTCCAGTTTTCTGGCTGAACTTTTATATATACTTTATTGGAAAGAGCTCTTCTTTTTGGTTAAGGAGGTTGGAGCACTCCACATTGGTCAAACAAGTGCTAAATTTATTATTATTCAATTTAGAAAAACTTTTGGGCATCTATTAATTATAATGGACAGTGATTTACATAACTGCATATGTCTTTTACTTGGAAAAAATCTAATTGCACTCAATTTCCACAAATATTAATGGGTTAACGCTAAATCTCAAAATGGTCGTGGAGGTAAAGAAGTTCACTTCAAACAAAAATCTGTACTTTTCACTCAATTTTTATGTATTACAGCTCATTCTTTTTGGTGAAAGATGCTTTATGCATTAACCTTATAGACTTTTGATTGTATTCTCAATTCAAAAATTACAGCTGTTCGTTTACGCAATTTTTTTTTGATGCGCAAACAAAAGGCTGCCATCTTTAAAAATACAATACTATCAAATATCTAGATGACGAATTTGTAGAGCATCTTTCAAGGAAGAGAATTAGCCATGATACATAGGGAACAAGCAAAAAATACAAACTATTATTTTTTTAAACGGAGCATGTTGTTCTAAGTCAAGTATATCTATTTCGATACAAAGCACCATTAGCTATAGTCAATTGATGCCTACAACCTTGGAATACACAATTCATAAGAATTAGCACTTATTTTACTAGTGCAGAGCGCTCCGACCTCCTTAAATATAACTGGTCACATTTTTTTTTACTTTGTTTACACCGGAAATATACGGAATTGAAGATTGAGGAAATTTTGTTTTTTCAATATTATTCAACTATGTTTAGGGAAAATCTGTCGCTACCGGTGGAATACCCCTAATACACATTGTGTAACTAAATGTACCTAAATTCTCTATGCTTTGAATTTTCCAGACTATCACAAGGCACTCGTCAAACGTCAGCAACTCGATGGACAGCTCAATGAAAATGCTGCAGTAAAAGAGGAACTGGATCTCTTGAAATCAGGAAACGAAGTGTTTAAATTAATAGGCCCAGTTTTGATCAAGCAGGACTTGGTCGAAGCTAAACAGAATGTGGCCAAACGCATGGAGTACATTTCTAATGAATTGTAAGTTTTTTAATAATCTACTCGTGAATATAACATGACAATAATTTCTGCTTAATCACTTTCAAGAGATGGGGAATTTTTTTAATTATAAAGGTAACTTTTTAAGGAACACATATAGGATATAATGCACAATTGATTTTGTCAGAAAGAACTTTCTTCTCTTTTATCCAAATTCTAGTTAAAAAATAACTAATGCAGAAAGTGGTAGACAAAATAATTTCTGCTGCCTCGTCAGTATCAAAGTGGCGGAAATTCTACGGAAATTTCTGAGCCTAAGTAAGAGATACGAATATCAATTTAACATAGATTTGATTAACATAAAGATATGAGGCTGAAGGACTTCGGTTTTGTATTGTCAATAAACTCATCTGTACTACTATTATAGAAATATTAATATCAAAATTTCACTATTCAGTGTCGGATTTTTCGATTATCATATTCTTAGATATATGAAGTCAAATTGGAAAAATTGCTAAGATTGAACTAAAAAGCAATTTTTTTAAGGTTGCATTACGAACTTAATATTAAAATATACAATTTTTATCACAGAATAACTTTACCGTAGAATATAGAATTTTAAATTTGCTCTCGTACATCGATTTATGAAAAGCTAAATGATAATTATTTTGCAGGAAACGAACAGAAGATCTCATTTCGGACTTGGACAAAAAGCAGGAAACGCATCGCGAAAATCTGGACAAATTGCAGCAGATGTTTCAGCAAGCGCAGCTAAAAGCGTCGAAGAAACCTTGAATCATGTAATATTCCAGATAATTATTGATACGGATGGATTAAAAAAAGCAAACGCTGTCGAAAAAAAAGAAAAAAAGAAAAATAAATAAATAAATTCTTAACGCCAGTAACTGTTGTTTTCGTGTTCAATTTCCTTTAGTTAACTCACAGATTCATTCGCTCCATTTAAACAATAATCACGTTGTAAAATTTTATTTATAAATATACAATTGATATATCTAAGATAATTCACCGCAAGCGGTAATGACAATTTTTTGCGATGGTGTCCCGGACTTGCTTCCACATTTTTCCATTTTTTTGAGGACATCTAATCCACTGATCACGTGACCAAATACGACGTGTTTACCATCGAGCCAATCGGTCCGAGCTGTGCAGAGAAAAAATTGCGAACTATTGGTATTAGGGCCGGAATTTGCCATCGAAACGGTTCCGGCTCCTGTGTGTTTTAATTCGAAATTTTCGTCCTCAAATTTGTTTCCGTAAATCGACTTTCCACCGGTTCCGTTGTGATTCGTAAAATCTCCACCTTGGCACATCTGTTTATCGCTTATTAAGGAAAACGTTTAAACCGATCTTTTTTGCTTTCTCATAGGAATAAGTTTGTTTTTGTGAAAGGAAATTTCGAATTTTCTTTGCAGATCACTCAGAATAGACTGAAACATCGAAAAAAAAGTGCGTGCGTACGCGCGCGGAAACAGACAATTGAAACGTCAAAATAGTACCCGAATATGCATCCAACCGCAAATAAGGAACTTATTAATGCATGCGGTAGAAAAAAATTTCTAACGAATGCATAATAAGTACCGGTTTAGCCATTTTTAGCATTTGACTTTTTAGACATTCGGTATGTTTCAATTCAATATTTCGCTCACTATTTTGACCGTTCGAGATTTTTCTCTCTTGCATCAATAAATTCGAAACTGTAAACGTTATAAATACTCGGTATTCTCAAATTTAAGGACTAACATTCTAAAGTTTGGGACTTTCATTCATTCGAGACATCACGATTCCCAATTTGACATATTATTTTTGTTCTCAATATAAATTGAAATAAAATCGTTTTCATTTTGTCTATATTTAGTGTTTCGATATTTTTACCTTACCATAAGAAGGGACAAATGAAAGGAAATAAAGTGCTAGCGAAGCGAGCTCGTTGTTGCTAGTGACCATAGAAAATGCAACTAGTTTGTTCTAAAGAGTGCTCTTACATGGTGAAATTTGTGATGAATTTTCTACAATAAATATTAGCAAAGGATACAAAGTCTGGAATAATTCGATGAAAGACGCTTCCTTGATATCCAAAGCCCTTTTCGTGGGTACAAAGGCAGCGGAAGTTTTCTGCTGTTTTTGGTACGATATCCGCCCGAAGCATTATTATCATGCGTCCCAACTCTTGTTTGCCTATACTAACGTCGAGGTACACTTGAGGATTTTGTTTTGTCTTTTTGGGAGGCGGTTCATCGGCCGTCGTTGTGGAGTCGTCTGTCTTAAGGGTTTCGCCCGCGTGTTCCTGCAACCACGTATCGTCCGCCCAAACTGGCTTCGATGATCCCTCTTTGATTTTCTGTGGCTTGGCGATGTTTACTCTTATTGTGCGACCGAAAAGTTCAGAGTCATTCTATAGGGGAAAAAAAACCGTCTCAAATGATCACGATTAGGGATTTATTTTTATTGCAATTAGGGTAAGCCGAGCAGTGAATAGGACACGGCTGCACCCAATTTAATCCTTATAACTATGTCCTGGACAAAAATATCCTCGGCAAAAAATATCCCCGATAAAGTGTACAAGAAAACACTAAAAACATTCGCACAATATATGCTTATGCTTGCAAAAATATTAGTTATTCAAATAGCAATAATAATAATAATAAATTTGTACTAAACAAAGAATCTTCGGATAATAAATATTAGAAAAAAAATTCTTTCGATATTCCAAATAATGTCGTACCATATTATCTATAGCCGCTGCTGCATCTTCTGCCATTTCAAACTCAATAAAAGCAAATCCTCGGTGCTTTTCCGACTCGTAATCCAATGGGATTTGCACGTCAACTATTTCTCCAAATGGAATAAATGCCGCGTGCAATACTTTTTCGTCTACTTCCTCCGCAAGACCACCTGAAATTGAAGGGCGAGTTGATATATGTTCTTAAAAAATGCAGTATAAAGGATAAATGGTAAATCGCTTATGATGTCATGGGATTTTATCCGGAATTATAAAAAAATAGTAGTAGTAGTACAAGTATTTCATTGAACAGTGCATACAATGGTCATGAGAGTCGCGTACATAAGTAATTAAATTTTGGTTCGAGCATCGCTCAACGGGCCATCGACCTGAGTGCTTTGGCCCGTAAATCTCGCAGAGAAATGTAGCCTGTTGACTCAGGATAGGGATAAAAACCTTTATTTTTATTTTGTGTTTAATTTTTGTTTTTTCTTCATTATGCTGGTTTTCTTTCATAGTTTTAGGTTTACTAACTGCATTAGAAAATTATGTGTGTAGTTTATATTTCGAGTAAAGATGATGGAATTTCTATTATCGTGTTATTCGGCGCTTTGTGTCTGGGAATATAGAAAAATATTATGTTAAATTCCATCAATTTTTTTTGGTAAAATTCTGATATCTAATAAATAAAATGGACAAAGAAAAGTTTACTTCCTTCTTATATGGATGTCAGTAAAATATCTTTTTCACGATTGAGATTCTTTGTTTATCACGATAAGGAAACACTTGTATAAACAACAATGGTATAAAAAATTAATCCAGAGAGCCCTAATAAATGTTGTTCTCAGCGCTTTTATTTTTAAATGTCGACTGCACGTTATCAGATAAACATCTTATTTGAACATCAATCGAAATTCCGTGTTTCTTCCGAAAATTATGAAGAAACAGTTCTTGCTCGATATAATTAAGAGATACTGTAATGTTTATTTATGAAAAACCCTTATCGGAATGTGACAATATCTTATCATTATGGATTATCATTTAGAGCGATATTTTACAAAAAAATGGTGTTATATTGAGATGAAAAAAAATGATAATCGTTACTGTGAAATCGAATTGTAATTCATATCGATAAGCAAATTCGGCTTCGAAAAAACGCGATCATATTGAGGAAATTAAAAACTTTTTTTGTTTTTTGTTTTTTAACGAAATATTTCCGCTGTCAGTATTTACGAAAGTTTTAATGCTAATAGTGTTTTGTTTTCAATCATATAGACCCGAAATGCCGGCGATTTGGAGGTTATAACTTACAGTAGTTCCGTGATAGTATTCTTAATACATACCCACGTATATTGTTCGTTTCGTATTGTTCATCGTGTACCGACGATTTTATCACAAATTGTCGTTAAAAAATATTACTCGGTGACAGACACGCGCGCGCGCGATCCTTCTGATAAAAGATTACACAGTTTGTTGCCGTTGTTGACAAATAGACGCCGGTCGCGGTCGAGGCTCGTCTTAAGCGTTTGCCACTGTTACTTGCGCAGCGCATGCCTCTCCTCGAGTACAGTCAACCTAAAAAAAACTCTAACCTTCGTAAACACGTGGGAAATTTACCAACAAGTTAAGCGATAACACTACTGTAGAATTTTAAAAAAATCGATTTTTTTTTGTTTTGGCATAAACAATACTTTCGGTTCATAAAAACTAACCCTCGTAAGAATAGATGATAAAAAACAACAGACTATGGTTCGCAAATTTACAAAGTACTATTATAAATTTACGATCGAAATCCTAAATGTTACCTTCATATCCTATATTTTTGTTATACCTAATATAATTTTCGTATCAAATTTATTAATAGAAAAATGTGTAAAGTTAAACTTGGCAAACTGCTTCTTTATTATTTTTACTTTTTCTTTTTTAAAGCTGCCTCTATGGAAAAGCTCGTTAATCAATTTTGGCTTCCTCATATAGGATATCCTCATAGCTTTGTAAAAAAGGAACTGAAAATAATGAGGAAGCAGTTCGCAAAGTTCAAGATTGCAGCTTTATTTTATAAAAGTTAAAGTTGTGAAAAATTCGAACCGTATAACAAATTATCAGGAATCTGTATACTTTTCATAGCTAAACACTACTGATTTCATATATACAATTTAAATTCGCTATCTTAGGTTTTTCTGAGGTTAATCGAATAACATCATTTGTTCTGAAAGTAAAAGTTCTGAGAAATTTGAACCACATTGCAGATTATGACGAAACTATGTACTAATTGTCGTTAAATAGTACTGATTTTTACGAAAGCTAGAGCGCGCAGATAGTTTTTTAAACAAATTCAAGAAGCTATAAAATGAAAATTTCTGCATACATTTTGAAACGACTCTTTTTCCAAAATCACTTTTCTCAATGTTTTGGACAATTCTGAATTCCTGAAAAAAATCTACTTAATTATTAACCATATTGAAAATGCTAATAAAAGCATTGTCTTCGGATAATTAGAGTTCTAAGAATTTATGAAAAAATCAGTTTCAAAAAAAGGTTGTTAATATATACGATTAAATCCCATCCAAATTCTATCGATCTGTGTCAGTCTCTGTAATGTGTTTTTACCAGGACTGTGATGTGTAGGGTAAACTGACCAATGAATAGACAGTTGTGCAGAGAAAAAACCCAGTGAATAAAGTATAATGCCTGGAAATAACTTTTGAGCCCGAGTGTACTATCACTAGCCAGTTCGGCTGAGGTATTCTCCCCATTTTACATAACGATACAGGCTCCGCCGTTTATCCTCATTTATAATTTAGTCGCAGTCGAGTGATAGACGTCATTCCTGTTTGAGCTTTTGAGGGACTTCGTAAAGCACCGGCAAAGCTACATTGTTACTTTTTATTATTTCGTCATTAAGTGCATCGCTGTTGTGCATTCAATCAGTTTTACTGTACGAGGTGAGTGTGTAGTTGATTGATCATTTTTATTCCGCTCGTACACGTAAATAATTGAAAACACTATTATTCATTAGTTATGAATTTGACATTGAATCAATCAGAAGCGAGCTGTATTGTGTGCAAGCAATCGTTTTAGCTTTAAAAATAGTAGCACGCATTAACCTATAACAACATACTGACAATCGATAATTTTCATATGGTGGGACTTGTAAAATCACCAATCACATAAAACAAAACAAAAGTATCTGTCATTGATCGTTAATAACCAAACTGTTGGTGCGACCTTAAACGCTAATTTTAAAAAAAGTATCTATCGAAAAATCTGTAGATATGTCCGCTACTCATATTCTCATGGTTTTTCAACTTTTTTTTATTTGAAAATTATTTAGACAATTGAATGAAAATCAATCTACTATAGACGACTTTGTCGAACATTTCTGTATATATGCAGAAACAGTTTTGAAACATTTGCTAGTGCTAGAATGTGGCTTCTATGGTGCTGAAATAGTTTTATTTATAAATTTTACCGTGCGAAGCGTCTAATCAAATTAGTGGGAATACCGGAGAACATGATTGGCAACGAAGTAGGGGTCATACGGAGTGGGTGAATTCTGATTATTTTGTCAGTCTTATTAATATTTTCCAATGTGACGGCCCTACATTCCATATAAGAAGACGATTCGAATAAGAGAAATATATAGGTGACATTAGCGCAGTGGTTAGCGCTCTTACCCCCAGTACCTGAATAATTCGATACTTGGTCAGTCCATCCGTAATCCCAATATCTACACTTTCCCAAACTCTCCGCTTGGTCATTACACTAACTAACGTTCATCCGTCTCGTTAGTGCGCCATGATTAATCAATTTTGTACAATCGTGAGACGAGTTGGAATTAATTTCTTTCCCGCGTTCGCTGGAACGCGCTCGTATATCCAGATTTTTAAATACATACAGTTTATCGAAATAACACATGTTACAAGATATAATCTGAAGATAGCATAATTGTTGTTTCAGGATTAGCACTTCATCAAAGATGATACACATTAGAGGGTTATTCGCGCGGCAATCAGCGACTTCTCAAATAAATTCTCGGTCCCTGAGTCTCTTACGAGACCGCGGTTACATTGATGGAAATTGGGTGAACGCTGGCAATGGCGAAACCTTCCAAGTCCTCAATCCCGTAGATGAAAGTATAATTGGTCATGTCCCAAACATGGATTGTGGAGACACGCAATTAGCGATAAACGCTGCAACAAAAGCTTTCGATACCTTTCGTAATACGACTGCTAAACAGCGCAGCGATTGGTTAAGGAATTGGTACAACCTGATGGTGAAGCATTCCGAAGAGTTAGCCTCTATACTAACGAGAGAAAATGGTAAGGCGCTTGCTGAATCAAGAGCGGAGATAAAATATGGCAACTCCTTCGTCGAGTGGTTCTCCGAAGAGGCTCGTCGTATTAATGGTAATATTTTGCAAAGTCCTGTCCCAAATAGAGAATTGATGCTCTTGAAGCAACCAGTCGGTGTTGCGGCTTTGATAACGCCGTGGAATTTTCCTCATGCAATGATAACCCGGAAAGCCGGTGCAGCGCTTGCAGCGGGATGTACTTGCGTTATCAAACCGTCGGAAGACACGCCGTTAACGGCCCTCGCATTAGCGAGTCTCGCTGAAGAAGCTGGATTTCCCGCGGGGGTTATAAACGTCCTCACGACAAGCGTTAAGAATTCGGCTTCGGTCGGGAAGGAACTTTGCGCAGATCCGCGAATCCGTGCTCTTTCCTTCACCGGTTCAACGACAGTCGGCAAAATATTGTACCAACAATGCGCCGCGACAATGAAACGCTTGAGTCTTGAATTAGGCGGGAACGCGCCTTACATCGTTTTCAATACAGCGGACGTAGATCTGGCGGTCAATGGAGCAATGGCCTCGAAATTCCGGAACACCGGACAAACTTGCGTCTCGGCAAATCGCTTTTTCGTTCAAGACAAGGTTTTTGACGCGTTCGTTGACAAATTCCTGACCAAGATCAAAAATGAAATTCGAATGGGCGATGGAAGCAAAGATAATGTGACGAATGGACCGCTTATCAAGAAGAGCCAGTTGGATATCGTTAAAAGTCTCGTTGATGAGGCGAAATCAAAGGGCGCTAAGATTCACTGCGGTGGAAAAAGCCGCGAGGATCTAGGGCCGCTTTTTTACGAGCCAACGTTGATGACGCATGTGACGAAAGATATGGCCATCTATGGTCGCGAAATTTTTGGACCGGTCGCGGTTATTCACAAATTTACGAATGAAGAAGATGTGCTTAAAGCCGCTAATGACGTACCTGTTGGTCTGGCTGGTTACTTCTACTCGCAAGATATCTCGCAGATATTCCGCGTCGCGAAGAAAATAGAAGTCGGCATGGTCGGCGTTAACGAGGGCTTAATTTCCTGCACGGAAGCCGCGTTCGGTGGGGTCAAGGAATCTGGACTGGGAAGAGAAGGCTCGAGCCATGGAATCGATGACTTCGTTGATATTAAATACGTTTGCATAGGAAACCTTAAGGAAACTTAGGTGTTGAGCTCTTATCTTATAGACAACCGTATGACACGGCTATGAATTAAATGTCGCAGAATGCTGGCTATTATAGCACTATCCGTTATTATTAGTTTACAAGCAAATACACGATTAGAAAATGCAGACACAAATTTCCGACCTAATCGACTAGCGCTAAAAGATATCAAGCTTTGTCTTTTTAGGTCTCTCCTAAACTCCGCCGTAAAAGTTTAAAATTAATCGTATAATTTGTTTTTGAATTAGCGCTGTAGTAAATAAGAATTACCTCGCGTTTTTTATTTGCAAGAAGCTGTTCTTCAGAAGGCTTTCACTCTCAAAATACTTGAAGCTAGACCTTGAAATTTTTATCTGATATTCTAGAAGGTGTAAAATTTTGATCGGAAAGAAAACTTTTGATTTTATAAAACTTTACACTGGTATAGCCTCTAAATACTCTATTTAAGTATTTCCGCGCGACAAACATCCAACGCGTTTGTAAATGAAAGCCGACAGTTCGTCTAAGATAAGAGATTTGATAAACAAATTTTGGTCAAATAAACTGCTTACTTTGGTACAGTTTAGCCATGTTCTGCGAGAACGACTGAATGCAAATGGGACAATAGCAGAAATATATCCAACGATCTAGAGATTAACATTCCGAACATTTTATTGGTTGCTATGTATATATATCTTGACAGTGGTTGAAAGAGTAAACTGAAGTGACAAATTAACGACGTCATTTATGTAATAGCGAATGTAACAAAAAGCGAATGAATATTTCGAACCAATGGTAATGTATGGATGTAAATGTTGTTGGTACAGCAGGTCTTGCTAACACATAAGCTACACTATTTCCATCATCTTCGAATCCTTAGGAATTTATGGAAAAATGTAAAAGTGATATTACGTCTTCCAACGGTTAATTGGCCGTCATATGCGAGGTTTTTAATATCAAAGACTGTATAATTGTTGTAGTGATTCTCGATAGAGGTCATAATTTTGTTAAAGATTGTCTGCACGTGTAAGCTATTGTTAATAGTGGCGAAAGAATTGCGAACGTTGATTTATTTATACATTTCGTACATATCGTTAAATAATTTGTATGATTTATTTGTTTGTCTATCCAACCAAGTATTGAAAATTGCGAGTGCCATATTTTTAGATTATTTGATAATAAAGCATATGATCCGTATTTTGCGAGTGTTCGTTCCATTTTAATGATTTGTGTAGAACGAGAATCATGATCATGACGTTGGTTTTTAAATCGTTTGTCCTCCATAATATAATTTATTTATTTCATCGGGAAGAACCTTTTTGTAAAAGAACACAGTCAACACAGAATGTAGCAGTCACATAACTTTCGAATTGTAAAAAAACGCAACGTTGTTATATAATATCAACATAAGTATCATGTTTTCTTTTATCAACAACAGTATCTATAGTTGTAACACAAATCTCTGTTTGGATAATATGCGCGATTCAAGCGAAAATCGCGACAATTTTTTTTTTCAAAAAACTCAAAACCGCGTGTTATTGTAACAATTTCAGCAAATTTCAAAACGATAAATCAAAATTCTGATGAGACATTAGAATTTAAAAATGTTCCATTCAAACCATTTTATCGCGGGACAGTTTTATCGTACATCCATTTCTGAAAAATGGAATGTATGCAGAAATTTTCATAAAAATGAGAAAACCAAAAACGATTAACATTAAACTTTCTCTATAATAATACGAAAGCAATTAGCAAAGTTCAACTTTACAGCTTTTTATTGAATTGCAGTGAAAGCTGTTGGCATTTGTAATATTGTGTGGATAGGATATTTAAATCTGGATAGATTATTGTCGGGACAACTGTTGCACAACGCGGACATAGATATTCCTTTTATTAATTTAACGTTTTGGTATTATTATTCAGCAAAATCAATCTTTTGAGCACCGTCCATATGATTGATTATTTTCAGTGTTTTTTATGCAACTGATGAACTGATGAAATGCTCGTCTTCTGCTCGTGCTGCAAAGTCGTATCGTAATATACTATTACAGTCTCACGGAGATTTGTGGAAAAACTCTCTCTGAATTGGACATTTGAGCGGAGTGTACCGTTAGAGAAGCAATGGATAAACTAAACTTGGTACACATTTCGGAACAGCTATACCTAGTTTATCACCGAGAGAAATTGATTCGCCATGCCATAATCATATAGTGTCGCCAATGAAAGGACGTCTTATTCGTCCGAGTGCCCGAGGCTTTTTTCTCCGATCAGTTGGTACGATTCTCCAGTTTGACTGCGGCAACTCTAAACTCTAAGCTTTACTCGATACCGGTTCATCACTCGATCTACTCAGCGCATTGTCATATCTGTCAGAAGAAATTGCTGACAAAGAAACGTACAATAAGTTTGCGCGAAAAAAACCAACGAACAAGCAAATCGAAATAATTAACGCGATTAGATTTAACGACATTTTTGTATTACGCTTTGCTTCGCACGAGAAACAAAAAATTACAACATCGTAACGTCGTCAGAGATTAATCAGAGAACAAAGAGGCGAACCACATACGCGACGAAATGTAAGTAAACATACAAGTCGAGAGATCCAACATTTTTTCCGCCATCCCCCATAGAGCTCTCCTTCAATTTTCTTATATTATTCCTAAATCCGTGAATTGACTTGTGTACTAGTATCGTTATAGGCGCGTAAAAGAAGACTTCACAGGCAAAGAGAATAAGTCGTTCGTACCCGCAGATAGATGAAGGGCGTATTCAAATTGCGCAGTTCAACTTTTTTTAATCAATAATAATAGTAATCTTCTTTTTTAATAAGCAGGCTTTTGTTTTGTTTTCTTTTTTTTTAATTTACAAATCGTTTTCCAATAAAAACTAATGTGCCACATTAGTTTTTGGGTTTTTTAAGCACTCAAGTATTTGCTTATAAAAAGAATTATGCAATCCACACTAATAAGGCAATTTCCGCTTTGTTCTTGATTTGTTTCCATATATTTGATGATTCTGGTGATTTTATTAATTATTTATTTCTACAGCAGTATAGTTTCTTAATTTAGAAAATGGTTTATCTAGTTATTCAACTTTTTAAAATTCATAATAATAATCTTATTTCAATTGATAGTTTTTTATTTTCACATTGGATTAAAAATTTTTATTACAAGTTATTTAAGAACAAAAATCGATTTGGCTGATTGTTTTAAAGCCAAAAGTTTTCTTACATAAAGTTATGAAATTCAAACTAGGCAAGTAATTTGTGCTGTATTCTCAAATTGTATCTGTATATTTTTCTGGTTTCATTGACTTCTTCAATTGCTCAGTTTGGCAGCAATGTGTCTTCTCAATCTGGTAGAAAAAAATTTTTTATATGAGCAATTCCTTGTCAGTTTAAACAAATATTTTTCATCCTGCTTAAATTGCTCTATAGCTCCACACATGTATCTAATTTTGTTCAGACGAACAAAAGGTTAAAGTTTTGCAAATGTATTTGCATTTGAAATTATTAAGACTTAACTAAAATATAATGATAATTTATTAACTTATTATGATTTTCTTGTCTAAAATAGAAAAATTGTGGAAAAAAAATGCAATGTCCAAATTCCTGATTCGAGAGTATACATACAAAGTACATTGCGCTTAAATATTATTTCCCTGTATGAATGCACAATTCAAATAATATGTATTTTTTTTTTCCTCTTAAAAGTCTGCATACATAAAGTAACGATAAATCTATTAAAAAATCTAAATAAATATCATTAGTATTTTACAGTATTTATTTGATGTAAGAATTGAAAACAAATTCATTGAGTATTTCATATATGATTTATAATAATCTGTAAGAAGTATTTAAAAAAACTAAAAAGATTTAATAAGTACAATTATTGTTAGTATTTTACAGTAATATTTATCTCGTTCAACAGTTGAGAAATTTAGCCTTATATAAATAATCTCTGACAGTCTGTAAAGAATGTTGAGTTTCCAATGATGAAAAAAAAAAAAAAAAAAAAAAAACTTATATTGAATACAAAGAGGTTGAGAAATAATTGGTATTTATGTATAGGAATCGTGCGGAGAGTGTGACGATCGACGATGCGCTGGCCAAGTTGCTGGATGCGACGGATTCCTTTCACGTGGAGGACGAATTCTCCTCCAAGTTCAAAGCGCCCCCTGCAGAGTACCCAAAGTTTACGCCGACAAATTTGATAAAGAAGATAGCATCGATAGAGCCAAACAGTTCGATGTGCGCGCGAGAAGTTCGCTTTCTTATTAAATTCTATCTCCACTCAACTTCGAATTGCCGTTTCGACGTCACATCTGAAGGTTACGAGGAGTGCCAAAAATTGATGAAAAAATATCGAGTCGATCGAAAAGTCAAGGGCGACAATATAACGTTGCACCGAATCGCCGCGTCATTTCCAATAGTCTCGGTGAATCTTTTGCGGCAATTTAAAATAGACAGAAGATTTTCGACGGCAATGTTGATAACGAAAAACGCCGGGGATTTTCCCTGGTGCATGCGAACCCAAATGTGCCTCAGCCTCGTACCTAATGGCGCCCCTTACATAAACGATCCCGATAATCACAACATTATTTTGGGAATTGTCGCTTACATGTACTACGAAAATAAAGTCGTAAACGAGGGCAAAAAAGTCGCACCGCCGACAGCAGTTTTTGAAACAGTTCTCAATATCGCTTACACTGTCTATAAAGATTCGGCCGTCGCTGAAGAAAAGAAAAAACACGCGTGGAATCACGTAGTCTTTGATTACACAGCCAATAAAGCGGCTGTTAACGCTCTGTTAAGCCATTTCCGTTCCGAAATTCCGGATGCCGAAGCTGTGCTTAAAAATCGTTTTGGATTTTCCCCGCAATATTATTTTAAGGGGCCTGGCAAAGTCAAGGCCAAAAATTCTCAACAGTTCCCGAGACGATTTGCCAATTGATGCGTGAATATTGAGATCGGCCTTTTGCTCCGATTGGTTAAGATTTACAAAGTCGTCGTTGCCGATTTAAAATAGAGATTAAATATATTCTCGCAAGTTTTCAAACTTCAAATACGTTCCTTTAGGCTTAAGAATGCTTTATAAATAATGCAAAATAATGCACGATTTAAATAATGTCGTCAAAGACAAAAAAAGCTTCCAAAAACGAGACGAATTGATACTTTTCTCAATGCAAAAATTGGTCTATGTGATAGTTTTATTTCTTATGGTTAATTAATCCATCGTTAAATGATACTGATGATTTCAAAATTAACCAAATAATCGCGATTTTCTATTAATCGTACAGTTATCGTAATAATTGACATGAAAATAATGTGAGCAAGATTTTTTTAAACTGGTCAAGGAAAAAAAAATCTTGTTTTCTAAACAATAAAGAGTTACTATGTAAATTTGCGAAGTATTAAGAAAGAAAATAGCTACTATCGATCCTAATATCGATTCAAGAGAAGAAAAATTCTCAAGCGATTTGAAAAAAAAAAACGTAATCTTTCATGTATTTTCCATTGAAGATATACCACAAAAAAAGTTGACTTTAATTTAAGATTTTAATACATGATTGAGCTATTATTTCTTACATATAACACACAATATATAAGATTTATGCTAAAAGATTTGTTGAACATATGATGCGTTACCGGAATATCCACAAATTTTAATGTCGGATGCAGCATACTTGAAAGTAAATTTGTTTAGTGCAAATGTTAAATATGTGATTTATTTTCTTTGTGAAGAATATTCTTCTCTCCAGATATCCTTGTCCCCGCAAAAGTTTTTAATATAATACGATTGAATTACAAACGTTCGGTGATTCGCAGTAAAACTAAGTGAAAAGTTTGATTAAGGAATTACACAACCTTAGCGCTCGGCAAAATAGGTAGGAACATAAACATTTTTCTTCAAGCAGCTATTAAGTATATAAAATAATTTCATTTACACATACACATAGTAGTTTTATAAATAATGATTAATAAAAAAAATAACAAAAATGAAGGAGATATGACCCAACAAGTAGGACTCTCTGTTGAAAATCTTCGCTGATGGCGTGTACTTCTCTGTCCGACATTTTCCGAGAAAAAAAAAGGAATGTCTTATTTATCTAACGATCGATATCATCGTTGAATAATAACAAAACTGATTTCGGTGGATAATGTATGAGCGATGCCACCGAAATTCAGTCACCGACTTCCTTTTGTGCTTCAAAATTTTTTCAAAAATCCGGGTTTTGTTATCGTAAAAACTTCACCAAATTTGAATACGATAAAATCGAAATCTGGTACGTTATTAGAATTTTTCGATTTTTCAATCGAACGGCTCTATCTTGAGACAGTGGAATTTTATGGCTTAAAACAAAAAAATTAATACACATTCATCAGGGACATTTTGGGTTAAATTAACTCACATTTTCCGAAAAAATTATCAATAATTTTTTTTTTTCACCGACAGTGACGTTACTTTTCAGTCGACCTAATTTTCCCAAATTCTGTATACGAAAATCAGTTTTTCAAGATCTTATTTGAAATAGGATTTGAAACTACTAAAATTCTTAAGCCCAAACCATTTTCCAAATAAAAAAAAAATGAAAACCTCGCCATATTTGAACCTAAATGATTTTCTAGAAATACGTATATGGATAATGAATGTTGAGAACGTCTTTTGTCACTAGATGACAAATCGTCGAAAAGGTAGTCATTTTTCGCAGTAAAATGCAAAAAGAAGAATTGGAAAACAAAAGATTTTTGTTCAACAATGGCCAGTAACTCCGAATCCTTTAAAAAAAAAAATAATAAGAAAATAATCTTTCAACTTCCTTATTTATAGATAGAACTTGAGAAAATTCATTCGGTTAAAAACTTCGGTACCGCCGGTGATAAAAAAAAGTATTGATTGACGGTTGGAAATGCACATACAAGTACACATTTATGCAGACATTTTGCTTAAAACACTTTCCACCATATTTTACACCATTTTGAGTATCCTAAAAAAAATATCTCGACTCAATATTGTTTTTTTAAACGGAAACAATAATAATTTTTTTTTATTATATAAAAGGTTTTCAGCGAAATAATTATTTGAGATTAATGTGGTCATTTTCATAAATACATGTTCGAATATGATTTTGTTTTTACAAATTCGAGTACTCGAATATGATCTGTGAGGAAAATTGAGTTTTAGCATATTTCGTTACATTGCATTGCGAATTCAATTTAGACCATCACCATTGTTACATATAAAAGTTAAATTATATTACATCACTGAAAGGTTTGTTATCATTTGGTCGAAATGAAGGGATAAAAATATTATTTTTTAATATCAATCTTTAATGGTTTCCATCAGACATTTATGTAGCTTAAATAATATAAAATAAAATAGAAAGGTATGTGAAAAATCGAAAATAAATACAAATTATATAAGATACGAGGGATAATCATATTACACGCCTCAATGAAACGGTAAATTAATTGTAAATGAATTGCTACCTTACGCTTTAAAAAAACGTTAGATACCTAAATCAATTGAGCTACAGAATATTACGACAAAAAACGTTATAAGTGAAACTATTATATTAAATACCAATGAATCCCTGAATCAAATAAGTCACCGTTCTTACAAACGAACGATTTCGACTTTATACTCGTTCTCGTGTTTATCACAATTTTAACAAACGTCTTTTTTTGTTCTTTCTTTCTTTTATCAATGAAAAAAAAATAGATCTGTTTATCATCATTACGGTAATGAAACATAGTTTATCCTACGATTTCAAGTGCTTCGTGTACTGCGAATTTTCGGTTAAATTTCATGTTGTATTGGTCATCATTCGATTTTTCGAAAATATTAAACAAGTAATCGAAAAAGTGTTAATGACCAGTTTATCCCAAAAATCGGATGCCAATTGCAAATATATTCATTCACAAATATAGAGAATTTCTGTTAGTGTTTTAATTTTAATATAGTAGTTAATGTTTCAATAATTTGTAATTATGAATTGAATCTACGTTAGATTTTACGTAGTATTCTAGAAACGATATTGCTTTTGCAGATCCTGTGACCTGCAAAAAAAAAAAAAAAAAACATTGATAGCAATAACCATGTAGAAGATTCGCCTCTTCTAAATTGTCCGTCAGTTTGATTTGTTTTGTAAGTTCTATTCAATGGAGCGTTGAAGTGTGATATTTTGTTGTTATTAGAAGAAAATTAAGTGAGATAGTCTTTCGCAGTGCGATCAAGAGATACACTGGAAATAGCGACTCTATGTACAAGAGGCAAGGTTTTCTTTTTAAATGTGTCACTGCGTCCTTAAAATGTACACAGGAGTTGAGATGAAGCAGCGAGTCCGAAGTACGTCCCTCGCGTATGCTCGTGATTGAAAGCGTTGAACTTTTGAGTGTCTTTCTCGAAGTCACGAGTCAGAGCTCGAGCGATGTGTCGGAGCCACGGTGATGAGGTTCCTCGTCTAACAGGGGTTCCTGCTCCACCACCATGCGAACTGCGAACAAAACTCGTCATGCATTCCAACGAATAAATGAGGGGAGAAACAAAAAACATGTGAAACGATCATCAAAATCTTTTGTAACACCGATTTCACCGAAATCCACCCACCAACATTTTTCAATCCTTCGAAAAAACTTCGAATCAACCGGGTTTTCTTATTATAAAAACTTCATCAAATTTCAATACGAATAAAATAGAAATCT
Organism: Tromatobia lineatoria; assembly: GCA_949699805.1. Taxonomy (NCBI): domain Eukaryota; kingdom Metazoa; phylum Arthropoda; class Insecta; order Hymenoptera; family Ichneumonidae; genus Tromatobia; species Tromatobia lineatoria. Next base: position 7,100,243 of record OX453054.1, read on the forward strand.
AATTTGATATCAGAATTTAATCATTTTTCTCATTTAAACGAATCGAATTTGGGACAGTTTTGTCGTACATCCCGCAAAAATGGAAATGTGTAAAATTTTATGACTTACGATGAAAAAGTTAATACAGATTTATGGGGGACATTTTAGCTCAAATTAACACGAATTTTCCGAAAATATTTTTTTCCACCAAAGATATTTTACTTTTTAGCCGAATGACTTTTCTTAAGTTCCGTATATGAGTAACGAATTTTCAAGATTTTTTTTCGTAATGAGTCTCTGAATTCCTGGCTATTTTAAAGGCAAAATCATTTTTTAAGCTGTTTTTTTTGTGCGAAAACCTCGCTATATTCGAGTCGAAGTGATTTACTCGAGACATGTATTTGTAAATAAACTATAAAACGTTGCAGAGAGGCAGTCATTTTTCACAGTAGAACATCTTAAAAATTTGCTATTCACATACAAAACTTAAGGAAATTTATTCGGCTAGAAAGTAGCGGGACTTTTGGCGAAAGAAAGTTATCGATAATTTTGTCGGAAAATTTAAGTTCATTTGAGTTAAAATGTCCCATTAAAATCTGTGTTAATTTGAGTTTGAAAATTCTAATATTTCATCAGATTTCAATTTGATCGTACTTAAATTTGGTAAAGTTTGTGCAATAACAGAACCCGATTAAAAAAAAAAAAATTTTGAAGAAATCAAAAATTCTGTGGCGGAATTTTGGTGAAATCGCTCATGTACGAGTTTTCCACAGTTAGTTGGTTCGTTAGGCAGTTCACACCAATTACATTTGAGTCTAACATTCTACCTCTCAGATCTGGTCGATGATTTTTCATGATTTTTTTCTCAACTTTATAAAGGACATTTTTAAAACGCTTTTGACTTATCCCTTGGTTCTAATTAAAAAATGACTGTGGAAAACTCGTAGTTAATTTGTTACAATTTTATGTTTTATATGAAAATGGTTGAGTGAATACTTTGGAAGATGAAAAAAAAAAAAAAATTGAGAATTTTTTTTGGGGTACACTTTCGAATGCATCCGAAATGTAAAAACAATTTTTTTGAAGAGTAGATACAATAATGAGGTGCATTAATTATTAGTGTTTGCTCATAATCCATTGAAACTACAGCTTAACCTTTTTTTGAAAAATATTTCTTTTCATTAAAGTTTTTTTTTTTCATAGAAGCAAACGCACGCCCACTTTGAGTTTAAGGCTGAAAATTTCGAAATCTAGCAAAGAATTTGAAAGAATTAAAAAAAAAAATTTACATGACAACACAACACATTTTTTTTTAAAAGAATGATGAGTCAAGAGAATCAAAAGAACATTCTGCTTTGCTTCTAGAGTTAAAACAACAAAATTGAAAATATCCGACAAGATCCGAGAGATCGAGGGTCATAATAAGATCGAATTGGTGTGGCTTTTTTCCGCTATTTGCTCATTATTCTGGAAACTTTAAGCCCCAATGGAAAAAAAAAAGAAACAAACGGAAAGCAATGCTGAGTATCGGAAACCTTAGGGATTGTTTTGTCACTTCGGATAAATGTTTTTTACACCATTCACGGATAAAAACGGCTATAAGATAGTTCAATAGTAAGATAAAATCCTCTAATATATTATTCATTGGAAATTTTTATCGCATTTTAGACCTTTCGAGCAAGTAATGTTGAAAATTCTGTAACACAAGTTTTCAGACATTATTAGTTACTTTTTAAGAGAAAATAAAACTTTCATTTGGAAAAACAGAGATTTCTATAATTTTATACTTTTTGAATAGGCAAAGGTTTCGAATCAATTAAAAAAACTTTTTGCAGCGGAAATTCTAGTACTAGTCAGTTCAAATTTAGCACGGAATGATTATAAGAAATGGGACTAGAAAAATAGAATAAATCAATAAATTTCGAAAATTTATGCTTGTCAGGGCCTGAAATGTGATTGCACCATATGGCTGTACAAAAATACATCTGCCAGAACTTAATGTGCAATTTAGGAAGTTCTTACGTTTGTAATCGATGCCCTTGAGAAGTATAGTTAACGAATAATATGAAAGATAATGAGGGATTCGATGCTTAACGGTGCATATGATGATCCATGCGATGCAAAAATCACATTTAAAAATAAACAAGAAGCACATAGAGAGAAAAAAAAATCTTTTGGGAAGTTTTTTTTTCTTGACAATAACTGAAAACACGATAAGCATTAACGATTCCATAATCAGAGGAGCATGCAGATCATAGAATATGGACCTACCTAGAATATATATTTCAATTGACTTCTTTCGAATTTGACGAATGGTAGATTCTTCAAGTGACTGCAATAGTTTTTATTTTCGCAGAGATAAAATATAAAAAATCGTATTCAATTAGAAGATTAATTAAAAGCATTTGTATTATTCTAGTACGCAATTTTTCTCGCTTCTCGACATACACAGTAAAAATTTTGCAGCATCGAGAAATCTATTCTGACAGTATTTTCTGAATCGTAAAAAAAATTCAGTACAACAATAATATTTGCATTTTCAAATATAATTTTACGGAATATGTTTGAATGAGCTATAATTTCAGTTTTCGGTAAATTCAAGAGAAAAACTTTTTTTCTCTCTAGTATTGAAATGTAGTAATTAATGTTGCGTAATGTACAAAATGAGGAATAATTGTTTTTTTTCTTAGCCTCTCTAATTTCTCGAAACATTAGGAAATAAAAAAATCATTCCTGTGTAATTTTTAAGGTAATTTTTCGGGCCTGGATTTCAACCAATCACAGGGCGTTATTCTCGGTTATCGAGTTGGTTTGTTAAAAATTTCATCGGAAATCTACCCGGATATTGCACAGTAGCTCTTGACTTATTTTTAACCAATGCAAGATTCTCATAGATGTCCTGTTCCCTCGAATACTGCTCTGTGCTTAGCCAAAATCCAGGCTCAAAAAAAAATCCGCCAAATACCCCTTGACCTCCAAAATTAATTGTAATATTTCCCTTCAGTTTCCCTGCTTAGCAATTACCGAGATTTTAATATGCGGAAATTCTCTCTCTCGTTTCTCAGCAGCGAAATAATCGAGAAATATTCCGATAATATTTGAGGTCTCGGCATATTACTACTGATAATTTTTAAATTGTAATCAAATAAAAAATTCTGTTGTTTATCGGTTTTTCGTTCATTGTATAAATCTGTAAGCGACGACGTTATTGGTAATTGCAACATCGAATCGAACGAATTATAGTCAAATTTGTAACTTCATTTTCTACTATGTCAATTTTTACACAATTTTTTTTAAATATTAGAAATTCGAGTGTTTACCGTCCACAATTTTTCGTGAATATGTGAGTAAATAACGAAGCAGTTGAGAGATGCTAGCGGTGGTAATTTGATAATAGGTTGGGTATCTCGACACAAACGTGAGTGAAAGAAAATTTAAGAAACATTAAGATATTAAAGTGTAGAAAAAAGCTAAAAGGTTGTTAAGCATGGATATAAATGAATTTCGTAATTTTAAAGCATAACCGATTTATTCCAAAACCAGAAAAATAACACATCGTTGACGGTGCAATTACTTGACGCGTGTAAAGCATCATATACACTTTCGCAGTTATTGCAAAAAGCAATTCAACAGCACGTTTCTAAATCACTGGAAGAACGGAGAAGATTGAGAGGAAAAACAAGATTGTACAGAAATGTGATCCGTTTTTTTACTTCCATGAAAATGTTAACCTTTTAACTGCCGACGTAACATATCTTCCACAATAGAAAATTTCTGTTTTTCGCAGTATCTTTTTTTATTTGAATAAAGGAATTTTGGGGATTCTCAATACGTAACTGACTTCTATTAGGATTGCATACTACATCTAAAGTTCATCAAAAATAAAATAGATCTGCATGTAAAAAAAATTCGAAACGCTAGTTTTCTATTATTTTGATTCACACAATTGCTCAGAATTTTTTTAAATCTATGGAAAACGGGCTCGGCATTAAGAGGTGAACGGAGCGCTTCGAAGATTTATGCTAAAAGTTTTTCTTTTCATATTAGTGTTAACCGAGAAATTGGAGCTATTCTTCCGTTATAGTTTTCTAAAGATTTTTAGAATGGATATGAAATCTGAATAGCATGATAAAAGAAATAGATAAAGATTCGATAGACAAACAGGGATACAGAAAAAAAGAATATAAAAGTGCAGTGCAGCAGTAAATTTCATTTCGCAGAAAGTGCAACGGAACGAGAGCAATTTCCAAGGTTCGAATTATTTTTTTGCGTTTCTACAGCTCTCTATCATTTTCCTCTCTGATTACGTGAAAATAATTTAGCAAGTCAAAAATATAACGCGACCGACCTCTTTTTACGATATGCGCATAATAAACGTCAAGGCAGCTCTGTCGCGAAGAAATTATGAACTCAAAAACTTGATTCTGCAGTATGTTTTAGTTTGAATATTGAAATATTTTTTTACCTTCCTGAAAAATCAGTGCGCCTCGCGGACCACTAGAAATAGTATCTGAATTCTAAAAGTCGACCTTTTTAGTATAGCGCACACCGGAAAAGTAGTTAAATTTATCTTCAACTCAAGAATTATCATACTTGGATGAAAGATACAAAAATGATAAATAGTGTGTTTGTCGGTAAAAAAATATAAAAAAACATGGCACACGAGGTGACTTACTGGGAGGAGAGTCGCTTGGCTGCCTTACATTTGGAGCACCGCTGCGCCTACGAGCGCTTACTATCCTCAACACTGCCTACCCACAGAACTACCTTAACGAAAAGTTTCATTCATTTTTTAGCTAACTAAAGCCTCTTTTTGCCAATTTTCTCCAATTTTTTACCTTCACAATTTTCTCACCTGCGGAAAACATAAAGAATAGTTAAAAAAAAAAAAGGAAATATAACGCGATCGAGTTTTTTTTTCAACGATATGCGCATGAAAAAATTTGAAGAAAAGTATCAATTTTTTTTTTAGATAGTGCATTTTTTTTGACAAATCTAAGATCTTTCTATACCAAGTTTTTCCACTTTCTGAATTTCCTCAGTGAAGGATTTTTCTGAGCGAAAAAAAACATCAACTCAAAATAATCTTCGGTTCGTTAGAGCCTCGAAAATGCTAAGGAAAAGATATCGGGCACGCATAACGTGTGAAATGGAAAACTTAACAGAGAGACAATAACGAGAGAAATCTGCGAATTTATTATCAACAAAACGTCGAACTTGTTTGCGAGGAAGTTAAATTTCGACGTATTGACGACGAATTTAATTCTGCAGCAACGATTCGCGTATACATACGCCCTGGTTGAGGGACGCAGAGTGCGAAAAAGCAGCACTGCATCGAAATCGCGCACATTCAAAGTATTTCCGTTGCAGTCCACGCGACTCGCGCGTTTTTGTAACTGACACTGCACACAGCACACACCCGCACGCACACACACACGCACACACACACCCCCCCAACACCCAACGAATACGCTTTAAGCTTTTGCGTTCGTTCCCTTCATATTTATTCCTACAATTTTTTCGATACTAAAGGTCGAATATATATACCCAAAGTTTGAACTTAACTCGAATTTTCAATTTCATTTTGTGTTCGTGTTTCATATTCTGATTTATTTTTCGTGCTTTAATTCGCCTTTTGCCTCTTTATTTGTACTTAAGTACGCATTTTGCATTTTATATCATATTCAAGTTCGAATTCGTCAATGCATCTCGTACTTATGTTCAAATTTTAACCCTCATTTTGTAGCTTATGATGAATTTTGCGTGTTAATTTGTACTTTATGTTCCAATTTTGCATGTTATTTCGCACTTAAGTTCAAACTTGAAACTTAAAATTCGACCAAAAGTTCGAAAAAAACACACTTGAAAAAAGGATGTATTCTTTCTTTCTTTTTTTCCATAATAATAATGTCGCAATTCCATGTGTACAATTACCGGAATTGTCTAGGAAAGCTTTTTTCCTTGTCTCTATACATACCACTATCATTATTGTTATTATCATTATTATCATTATTGTTGTAGTGTATCTATTACTAAATAACCAATTCCAATTGAATAGAGAAAGAAAGATAAAGAGAGAGAGAGAGAGAGAGAGAGAGAGAGATTAAATAAAACTGTGTGGAGGGGCATTTTGCGCAATGGCAGATAAACGTGTCAATAAATTAACTATGTATGGCTGACGTGATGTATTTACACAATATTTTGAAACGTGAGTTTCGCGACCCTTCGTGTCAATCAAGCTCCGATTATATCGCGCCATTTTAGCTTTACTCTTTTTTTCAATATTTATCTCGTTCTATTTTCTTCTTTCGATCTGTATCTGACAAGTACGAACATATTTGTAATATACCTGTAAGTTTGGCATTTTGCAAATAGCCATTTGCATTTCCAGATTTTTCGCAGCAAAGAATGCGTTAAAAAAAACGGAAGAAAGAAAAGAAAAAAAAAAAAAAAAAAAAAAAAAAGAGAGAATTGAGAAAGAAAGAAAAAATTCACTCGTACAGCACATTCATTATCACAGAAGGGCTCAGTGGTGGTGCTGTTGCTGCTTTTTATTCAACAATCTAGTACGCTGCGACCTGTTTGTAGTACCATTTTTCTCCGCTCCGCTTGAAACTCCGCGGTCTCCAACTGGCGGTATCCTGAACAGCATGATCTTCATGTGGTCGCAAATCTCGAGGCAAACCTGCGCGCTGTATCGCAAAAAGTCCAGGGTCACCCAGATCTGCGAATCAGACAAATGCTCTTCAGCATTAACAGTCTTATACTTGAAAATGTTTTGCTGTATCGTTCATTTCGGAAAGTGATATATCGACGATATACCAAGCCACCGAAAAAAAGTCATAAAAAAAAACTTTGGATGTCAAAAATGGAACAAATACTACAGATTACTGATATTTTAGTTTTATGAATTATGAATATTGCTCATTCTTAGGCAATGTTCGTTATTTTACGTGACTCCATTTCTGCTTCGGTATTCCGATATGATGGACTTTCCATGAATTCTATTTCATAACTGCGAAAAAAAAACAGCAATTCAAAAGGCGCGCCACGTTTAATCTTGCAGCGATTATAACAGCCTGAAGTTGGCTTTACGTCATAGCCACCGATGACCAATTAGAATGCTAGAAAGGTGTATTGGGTCTTCGAGATTTCGACCTTCGCTGTGATATGTATTTTTTAATTAAGGATAATATAAATTGCTTGCTACCGAGAGCCGTGGACGCGCGGTTCGTGTGTCGTTTCGGCGATCCCCAGAGTTAAGCAGCATTGTTTGCGGCCATAACTTGGATGGGTGATCGCTTAGCCGCGCGGTGGTTTGCGCGTTAATTGTTGAGTGGGAGGCAGTTTTTCTGACATTTCTAATGTATGCTAAGACAGTAGAACTGACTAAAGATAAAGCCGCCTGTGTCGGCAAGGTTTTCCACAGTTTTCCTGAGCCCTCGTGCAAATGCGATACAGTAGTGCACTAGACTAGAGTCGCTGCGGTCCAACACTCTAGTAGAGGGCTTCTCGAGGAATGAAATGGGAATAACGGGGAGGGCATAGTAAAAGTCAATTTGCGTATTTGACGAATAACCACCAATACAAAAAAATATATATATAAATTGCTTGGTATCGGCCCATATCAATACTTCTTGCCGCGATTATGTATAGATAATTTCATATTTTTTAAAATCGACCGTTAACTTATATATGGGGTATGAGAGCATTTTTTAAAATATTTTTATGATTGAGCTTGAGTGAAATATTGATTTTATTTCAATTTTTAAAGAATAACTCGTATTTCTTTCTCATTTCGGATTATTATTATTATCATGGGATATTGTTGAGCGAGGATATTCGGTGAGGGATTACATATCCACGGGTATTTTTGTGAAATATTATTTCGTGGAATCAGAAGTTTGGTTTTAAGATACTCTAACGTCAAATATAAAAACACTTACGAAACACAGCCACAGCACATAATATTCCTTAATGAAGAAATTGAAGTATTGGTTCAAAAAGAGCATGGCTGGTCCTATAAGGGCGCTGTCGAGATATTGCATCTCATTTTTCGTCATATGAGCCACCTGAAATTCAATTAACACAATATTCACCTATTTAATTATTAGAATTTTATGACTATTTAGAAAATTATTGCAAAGTATGTCATTTATTGAATCATCGATTGTATTTTCATTGTTTCGCGAATAAAAACATAGAATTCAATACTAAGAGAATTTTTAATGCAACTTTTACCTAAACCGACAAAGTATATTTATTATCTTGAGGTAATTCAGACACTTCTCGATCGGATTAATATTTTTTTAAATCAAGCGCGTTGAAGGTGCCGTAAAGATTGTCTTTGCATAATAATTGTCTTTTTTATGTTTTTAAAAAAATGGGTAAAAATGAAAAATTGTTCAACAAATCACCCGTCACTCACTTTTATTTTCCAATGGAAATAATTTGTTCACTTTTCTGTATACGTATACATTTATCTAGTATTTAAGGTAACTTTTTTAAATTGAGTTTTTTTAAAATATCTAAGATGTATTTGCAATTCAACCTGACCAATTTTCTGGATCGTTTGTGAGTGCATAGGGTCGTTTTATGACACGCGTATATCCGAAGTTCGTGACTTTCCACGGATTGGAAGAAGAAAAATATTAGAAATCACAATTTTCGAAAATTAAGTGAAATTCTTGAGGAAATGTATACCTTACCAGAAGAATGAACAAATAATTTTTATTCGAAAAAAAAAATAGGTTGACGGGTGATTTATTCAACAATTTTCTTGTTCATCAATTCGCTAATAATATTTTAGAATCACTATTACCAAAATTAATATTTTCAGTAGCTCCAACGTGCTTGTTTGTTCTCAAGATTTTTATCCTATCGAGAAGCATTTAAAACGTACAGACAAAACTTGCTAAAAGGGTGACACCTCTCTAGCAGCAGAAAATAAAACCCACCTTTGACAATTTTTTTTTTAATTATTTAAAAAGGCGCAGGCTTTCTTTACAAAGGGTTTTATAAAATACATGTTCAAGTATGAAAAACAAATTTTTAATTATCGTTTCACTACAAAATGGCGGCATTGGATGCCATCTTGAAATTCGTATTTTTTTTGCAACACCTTAACAGAAGGAATGTTTTCTCGTAAAGTATAAGACCTGCCACAAAAAATCAAACAAATTTATAATCTATATACGATTGACTATAGAAGAATGTAGGGTTTGTTTTCAGAAAGAAAAAACCAATTTTTTGGGGGAAAAAAAAAAGCAGAAATGGTTCAGAGAAACAGTTTAAATTTTGAAAAAAGGCTACGTACTTCTATAGAGAATGTAATTGTGGAGCTACTGTTAAAATTTCACACTAATCCATAGAACAGTGTTCTAGTAATCCATCCACCTAGTTTGAAAAAGTGGTTTCGAGAAAGGGGCGTTTATATTTTTACAATCGCATTGAGCGCTCTCCGAGAGGCGAGAAGGAAAATCGATAATTGACCGTTTTGAACCGTTTTTTTAACTGTAGGACCAACGGCAGATGGTTTTTATGAATTTAAAGTATTGCTTAAGGTAAGAAAAAAAAAATCTATTTCCCAAAATTCCAGAGCGGTGTTATCCCCAAAACTCATCATTATTTGTAGAATAAAAAATTTATCGAACTTACCACGAGACGATTAGTGACCTTTGCAGCAACCATCCCAAATGCAAGTATGTACAATGCGGGATGATTCTCGTAAACGTGCTCTGCACTTTTTCTATAAATAATGAATGCTGGCACAACGACAAAACTGAAGGGTATTATCGGCGACAGTACCGATGTTCCCTGAAACGTTAAAAAAATTATGGAGCAAATCGTGTTACTTGCGACGCGCAGATCATTAGTTCAAGGAATGACACGGAAAAATAAATAACAGATACTTCAAAAATTGTTCCAACATATACCAACACCAAAGCCACAATCCTAAAGTATTTTAACTCTGAATCCATCTTATAATTCGAAAGATTAAACTCAACTTTGGTTTATAATATTTCAATGAATTTCATTAGGAATTCTGTCATTCCGGTAACCATTTATTAATATAACAGAAGTAGAACATTGTCTTTTAAGTCACTTTTTCTTTTTGTACCAATGACTTCTTACATCTTTTTTATTTGTGAGTTTCAGTTTTGCAAATTCACAAATCATCTAATGAAGAATTATTCTTGTGGAATAAAAAATGTTTAAAACATTCTACTAATTAAATACAAATAATTCGATAATTCAACGAAATTTTTTTAAAAAATTCTACCGATTTGAATGAGCTTTTTTTCTCTTCTTCTAATTTTCTACGGAAATTTGGAGCTTTATTTTTTTTCAATATTTTAATATATGATATTATAACCATGAAAAGACGATTAAAGATGCTGCATGTCATACAATGTTTCACGTGAAATCACGAACGATGTGAGTTCCCTGAAAATAAATCGTGATACAGATATTTATAATAGTCATGAACATTGGAAAAAATAATAAAGTGTCTTTATTCTAAAGAAAAATGTAATTTGAAAGAGTAAGTGTTTAATGTTGAGTAATCAAATGAATTGGATGGATTCAGGGTCAACATACATTTGAATAGAATGCAATAAAAGGTGTTCAACACATGCAGATTCTGTACAAGTGAATAGCAGGAAAATACTCAAGCGTCGTGCATTTTTTTGTTGTAGAGAGGAAAAAAGATGCTTTTGGAAAGCAGCAAAATGCAGACAAAAGTTAACAATAAGACAAAGACTAATTGATAAATCAATAAACATGCAGATAGCCCCGCAAAATCATGCAGTTTTACAGACACTCATTTATGACGATTAGTATTGTAGTGACCTTCATCCTCTCATTCACTAACAGCCCAGAAAATGTTTTCGCCGAAGCCATAAAAGCTGCTAACTCTTAGCAAGCTCCGAGGAAGAAAATTTTCTCATTCACGCTATCGATTTTTTTTTTTTTTTTTTTTCGGTACGATTAAAATGGACCCGGCCGAAAGCGGGACTTGCAAGTTCTGAGGTCGATAGCGAGAAGGACATCATGGATAACGGATCCAAATCATTTTTTTTTTTTTTTTTTTTTTTTTGAATTAGAAGTAATTGAGAGATCGACGATGACACAGGTAATAGTCAGTTTGAAAATCATAAGTCGGAAAGCAGTATTATTCACGTGAGACAATGTGAGTCAACGTGTAAACGAGAATCAGCAAAAAAAATATTAAGAAATCAACGAACCAAAATATGAAAACCAAGTATGAGAAAAAAAAGGGGTGATAAGAAGGAAATTTTGGTGACTGACTCGATCGATTTCCATGCAAGATCTAGGCCCACTTTATTGCGACAGAGGATTTAGCTCCAGTTTAGCTAACCGTTCCCTAATTTTCTTTTAATTAAATCCTTTTTAATCTATCCTAATTATTGTTTGCTTCTTTTGCTTTATTTACGTTTTAATTATTTTTAAACGTTTATTTTATATTTTAACTCAAAGGTGTTTTCTTTACTCGTCGCCATTATTAGTCTTGAGTAATCGAACATCTCGGACTTTTTTTGCTTCATGAATGTCTTGTTGCATTTTTTTTATTAAAATTTTTTAACGATAAAACTAAATGGGGTTTAAAATATAGTTAAGAACCGACTTTCAGATAGACGCTGCGAATGCGAAAAAACTGCAGAGCACAGTGAAGTCACTAGGAAACGATCTTGAAGATTAATACTTAAACAAATTTCATATTTATGATTTTTTTCAATTCATTACGACCCCATTACTCTAGAGGACGAATTGTTTTAATCGATCTTAACAAGAGAAATATCTGAGAAAAATCAACATTATTGTCGAGCCTGAGAAAGTTTTGAACCAGTGGAAAAATTAGTTCTTCAAATGTTTTGTGGAATATATTTGAAAGATTTCGTGGAAAGATATTCCAAAGAATGTCATAGAATTCACGAGATATCATTGTAAATCCGTGAATAAAAAACAACGTGACTGTCGAATATTGAAGCAGTAAAACATGGACTTGTTATCAGAGATATTTTTTTTTGTATTGCGTAGATATTGGATTTCCCGAAAGTCAATTTTCCTATGCATTTTGCATACATATCCCTGAATTCTGTGAAATATCACTCGAAATCAAAGATACAATATTACGGTAATAGAGTAATTGAATCTCCCCTAACAACAAAATGATTTGTATAAAATTCAAACTTATGGGACCATCTCACCTCAAAAAAGTCATGAGGAGAAAAATTCTGAGAATGATACCCTTCTTTTGAAGAATCTTACATTCAAACCTCATGAAGTGCATAACAAGCATTGTTACTCTGCAGTTTTGTAACAACGTACAGTCCAGAAGAAAGATATGAGTGCAAATGTAGAATTTTTCACTTGTCATAGCTTTCAGACCAAACCGGTGAATCAATTTTAGTATTCGATATCTTAGAGCTTTGTCATGAAGACCTGAAATAAAAATTCCTATATTCAATCCAGAATGCACACTTTAACAGATAAAATAAGACATCAAACACTAAAATTTGATAACCAGTCTGGTCTGAAAGTTACGACGAGTAAAAAATTGTACTTTTCACCTGACAACATTTCGGTGCACTGTGTTTACAAAATTGCGGCATGATTATGCTTTCAATGGTCTTGATGAGGTTTAAATGTACGTTTTTTCAAGAGGGGCTATTTTCAAAGGGTATCATTTTTTAAATTTTTCTTCTTATGACTTTTTTCAGCCGACTGCATCCCCTCAATTCTGCTACGAAAATTTTATAAGAAATGTATATTAGTCACTTGGAGTTTTATGTGAGTCTTTTCCATTCTCCGATATGAGGAATTGAAAACAATTGAGGTTTCTCAATTTGCATAAAAATAAATTTGGAAAAGGTACGGGAAGCGATAAAATATGACTCATTATTTAAAAAATTAGAAATAAATTAGAATTCGATTACGGAAAAAAATGCGCTGATCCTCATCACTATTGAATTGGTATATATCATCAATTCAATTAATTATCCATCGCTGTCATTTATTGTATCCGACGGTTAATTTTATATCTCCTGGGGTTTTTTTTTAACCATTATTTCTTCTCCGTTTTTAACGATTCATTATGAAATTTGTTTAATATTTTGTATTTTTAGTAAAGCTGCTTTCGTAGATTTAGGGCCTAAATCGTAGTGGACGGTGGATTGTGCTTTTACATAACGAGCCTACGATCATCAATGACTGACTTACGGCCACGGTGGAGCCATTTTTTCCTACACCACCGGCGAGAATGACGGACATACTGCTCTGTGCGAGTAGAGCAGCAATGCCCACGGCTCCCCATAACGGAAACACCTTCACCTCGGTGCCAGTATAAGGCACCTATGTAAAATTCAAACGCCACAAAATCCTCTGTTAGTTACGTAGATAAGGGGTCAACAAATGACTTCGGTGAACGCTTATTTTTCCTGAGTGAAACATGAATCCCAAGAAAGCCCAAGTGAAAGGCACAAATTAAAAAAATGAAAAAAAAAAAAGATATCCCGCGACTGATTAATTTGTGACTGTTTCTGCGATTGTGAAAGTGGAAATGACAAGTGTAAGCGTTAATTCAATGCGTAAAAAATATTGTTATATTCTGTTGTTGTTTTTTTTTCCTTTTTGTCTGGATAAGTGGAAAAGAATTTTTTTTACTAAAAAGACGATTAACATTGCCTTTTATGATTAATAAAAGAAACTGTCAATTATAAGCAAAAACACAAAAATATAATTTGAGAGACGTTAGTTGGCCACCAAAACGTCACTTGTTTGTAAAACTGTCGATCGTTATAACAAAAAATCTTCGTAAAATTCATAGTTGGCGAACCGAATTTTCCGCAGAAAAAATCTTATGACTGAATAATAAATTAGTGCACGGCTAGTTAGTAATTGTAGACCCTTCCTGACCTGAGCTAAGCGTGGAGAAAGATTCAGCGAGAAGTTCCAAAAGATTCCTAAAACAAATCCGAGAGAGTTTTGAGATTCGAGGAATATTCAAAGATATCTCGACGTTTTATGTCTGCTGAACTGTTTTCGTATTAAGTATGCATTTTTTTTTGCTATTGCAATTTGAGAACCTTGAAAGTTAATTTTTAACTGTTATTTGCTGCAATATATGTCATAGCAATGATTATATTTTTTTAACGAATGTACATGCTATTCATCTATCCATGAACAAAATGTTGAATATATTTACCAGGATATATTTACAAGAAGAAGAAGAAGAAGAAGAAGAATAGTGAATTAACACAGGCACTGTATAAGATACGTAATAATAAATCTAACAAAAAATCCGAATTACTGAAATTCAAGCGGTGCATAAGAAAATTGCGATTACAATTGTTTTTAATGGTGATCGTTTTTGCCACTTTCATTTCAGATAGAGAGGTTTCCTTTTTCAATATTTCGCTAATACATGCAAGGAGATTCTCATTTTATTACAAATATAAATAACGCAATAATGTTCGACATTTAAAACAACAACAACTTTAATGTAAATAGATTGGAATTTTGTTGAAACTTGTTATTCACAGTTTTTCCAACTTATCCTCTCATGGCAATTGCTTTCTTAATTTCTCAGTACAATTTAGGCTGCAAAAATTGAAAATAAATACACAATTTCATCTATGAATATGTAAGTTTTTTTGTTTAAATTACTCAGAGTGCTGTTTTTGAACTGACCTTCTTCCCGTTTCAAAATGGACGATATAAGAAATATTTTTTATCTAGCATATTTTTATCTTCCATTTTCTAAGTAAAAATTCCAGCAAATGAACTGGAATTTATTTCCAATCGCAAACATGTAATTTTGTTGCAAAGAGTTCAACAGATATAAAAAATTAAAACAACCTCATATTATTCCCTGAATTGTAGTTAGTCACAAACCAGAATATCCTTGTAAAACTCGAGAAAATCTACCACCAAAGTCTAATCCAAAGAAATATCGATACAAGTATCAAGTAGTATAGTAAAAAAAAATACTTAAACGACCACGAATAATACGATACTATAATAAAAACCGACAAAGAAACTGACGTATATTCTTCCATTCTTAAAAACAAAACACTTTTTCGAAAGCGACATTATATGTTTCTTAATTACGCTTCCAAGAATTCCTAGAGCTTAAAGAGCTCCCAATGCATTTGGGAAAGAGAAATGCAGTCACGAGGCAAGCAAATATCGAATATTGAAAGACATTATTAATGAGAGTACAACAATAATAATGAAGATACAAATAAAGTAAAATTTTACATTACTTGTGTCGACATAGCGGAGAATTTTATTTTTTACAACTTTACATGCATTTTGTCGATTCATTCAAATCGCACAAAATTTCAGCACTTCTGTATTGCATTTTTCAAAACCTTTTTGTTTTCGTTTTTATTGAACTTACTGCAATCGTCGAACCATTCTTTCCGATTCCGCCGGACGCAAACGATTTACAGAATTCAAGGAACACGTGAACGAAGCCTGCGTAAAAAATCCCTGCAACGAAGTTAGAGTACGTGCCCATTCCCAACACGGGCATCTAAACAAATTTACACAAAATTCCTCGATGGTTAATAAAACTATCATATTGCAACGTGACAATTCATCTAATATATGTTGTTTTTTTCTTCTAGAGTCATTCAAAGAACTTTCTCATCACTTATGCTGTTGTATCTAAAAAAAATGTTTTAATATTTAGGATCCATATAAGATCGATTAGTGAAGCGACAAAAATCATCCTATTCAAATTTTTTGTTACAAACAATAAAAGTTCCTGTCATACGTATGCGGTTAAATATTTGTTGTAATTACGTTAGAAAATCATAAATATACAAATTAATAATTTTAGCAAACTTTAATAACTTACTAGTCTAACTATTTTCTAAAGGGACTGAGTCACCTAAAAATCATGAGAATCAAAAGACGCGCCTTCCAAATCGTTTACCTCTGATCAAAAATATCACAGTGAAAGATTTCCCCAATTATTATTAATGAAATATTTCATCTTTTTTCCTTGACTAGAGGTTATTTTTCTTTTAAGGTACAATTTGTCATACGGTCATATGGGGCATTCCATACCAACTCGAACAACGGCCGAACCTCAACTTCACAAATATGGTTCGCGTTTTGTTTATGTCATTTTTTTTACATAAAATAAGAGGCATGACATCTCTTCAGATTTTTTAATTTCGATTTTAAATTACAAGTAATCAAACCTAAACAAAAGTATTTATTAAAAAAAACATAAAATACAACAACAAAGAAGTGAAAAAAAGAATGATTTCTCCACTTTGCGTTTTTTGTTTAGCTTTGATTGTTAATAATACAAAACGACGATAAATAATAACACAGAAAATCGCGCGACCCATATTTGGGAAATTGAGGGTCGGCTGTTGGTGGGAATCGGTAAATTTGTGATTAGAAATTAAAATAATTTCATTACTCAATCAATCATGCATTTTTTTCCAATTAATTGACGACTATTAAATTAATGTCAACTTCCGATTGACGATTGATTCAGTAATCAATTATTTTTGACTACTGATTACTAATTATACGATTAATCAAGTACGTTATAATTTCGATTAAAGATTAATCGATTATTGGATAATTCTCAATTGGAGATATCGATTGATAAAGTAATTGAGAAGTGATGTATCTCGTTTGACAATTAACAAAAGTAATCGTTAATTTGAGTTAATAATATTAACAAAATAATGATTAATGCCAAACCTTGGTCGTTGGTCGAGTTGGCACGGAATGCCTCATATACTTTTCATGATTATTATTTTTTCAAACAAAAGTATAATCAAAACTTCGATTAAACTTTTATTCGGGAATGTATATGTGATACATCCATCATTATTCATTCTGATATCAATCGGAACAAAGTTTATTTGCTTCAATGCACAATTTCAGGCAAAATGCGAACAATGTTAATGAAGTAAGTTCGTCTCGTGCTCCTATGCGCGATTTCTTATACTACCCATGAAAAGATCTATAGAAAGTAAGTATCGAAATACACAATCGTATTTGTTTTCCTAAGAGCACCAAATCCTCAAACGTTTATTCCATTCCATTATAAACTAACGTAGCTAAAACTTTGTTGCCCTGCTGCAGAAATAAATTTAAAAAACCCTCAATAACAATATTGTAAAACAGAAAAAAAATACTATCTGCTTACAGTTTAATTATGAACTAAGTTATCTGCACATCAACTCTTAATTCCTGAAAAAATTACGCATCAAGGATTTTTCTTATTTGTCTAGCGATTTAATTATAATCGACGTTAATTAACGAGTCACGAATTGATTAAATTCTTAGTTGATTAAATACAAAATGTCGTCACTGAATGAATAAAATGTTGATTTATTATTGTCTTTATAAAAAAAAATTGTCCGTCCTTCAAATTTTTTAGGCACCAATTATTTTACGTAGGCTCGCTGTTAGAATTTTAAACGCACGAGTTTTTGAGCGAAATTCACAGATGGTTTTGTGATTTTATTAAACGAAAAATGAGAAAATACGAACGCGTCTTTAGGCGTTTTTGGATTTTGCTCTTTCTAAAAAAAATGTCAACAGTCAACAGAGAAAATAATAGTAGTTGAGGCGGTGGATACTCGGGACAAGGGACAGGACGAACTTGACGATAGAGATGCGAGAGTGTGTCATTTCCTTTAGGTTCTTTCCATCGGTTATTAGTGAACGAGTTGCAGCGATATTAATTGAGTTAAACAAAAAAGAGTGTTTTTGTCTTTGATTATTGTTGTAAAATTAGCACCGCTCTCCTGTTCATGCCATGCCAGTCCCATATTGTTTCAGCATATCTCCAAAAATCCGTTTTCAATATGTTTTAATCTATAAAAGTAGTAAAACTCTATATGACGACCAGTCACATATCACAAGTTCTTTGGAAACTTACAGCGACCGTCGAACCGTTCTTGCCAACTCCTCCGGCTATTATCACCGCGAACAAGGTATATAAGCTCATTGACGCACACATCACCGTCATTATAGCTATCAAATATTTAAACTCAAAACCCTCTATCAATGGTATCTGCAAGAAATTTAGTTTTTCGATTAACTTTCCAAAAACTCCGTGAATTTAACTAAGAAGAATTATATTTAAAACGCATTCGAATCAAATCCGACTTAATAACCAATATGTGAATTACGGTTATTTCATTAAATATCGGATGAAAATCTGACCATCCAAATTTTTGTCCTCTTTTTTTCATGATTCTTTTCACTATGGCGAAATTCAAAGAAGGCCCAAATTTCAGATTTTTCGCTCATTATTCCCAAACGGAGTCGTCTACGTTAGTTTAAACTTGCAATTTACACTTGAAATTTAAACTCGAAAGTTAAACTTGAAATTTTAACGCCTTACCGAATTCGATTAGAAACATTCCAAGTAGTAGTTTTCGTCGGAAATCTTCCGAATTTCCGGAAAAAACAAACTATTTATTTTTAATCTCGGCAACATTTCCAAGGTGACAGTTTGAAAAACAATTTTACAAGCCCTTTGCGATGCTTTACCCACTTTTTTTTTACAAAGTTTTTTTTCGATAAATTTGGAAGATTTGCCATAAAATACCCAAATTTAACGTTTCTCATTTAACGTTTTTCTGCTGCCAAAAGTTGAGTTTTGGAAAATACAAAATAAACATTCAGTATTCTCAAGCGAATCTTCTTAACTTTTTTTTAAAAAAGTGGAGTGAACATTAAAAAGGGCTTTTGAATTTTTTTTTTTTTTTTTTTTTTTACTTATTAACATACATATTTTTTTTCGGATATTCGAAAAATTCCCAACAAAAAAAAGTTCTTTGCATTTTCTTAATTCGGTAAGAAGTTAAAATGGAAAATAAAAATTTTCAATTATCATCATCATTCCCGTTGGAAATGATGAGATAAAAATTTGAAATTGGTATTTCAAAATTTTTATTGAGTATAGTGAATCGAATCATGAAAATAAAGCACCAAAAATTTGAAGGCCATATTTTTGTTCGATATTTGATGGAATAACCCATTAAATGTTAGTGAATAAAACGAAAAATTAACCATATCGTAATTATTAAAAATTTCTCATCACCGCGAGCAAGGTATAAAAGTTCATTGACCCGCACATCACCGTGATTATAGCTATCAAATATTCCAACTCAAAACCCTCTATGAATGGTATCTGCACCAAATTTTGTTTTCCGATTACATTTCCACAAAAATCTTTGCATTTAACAACTACGAAGGATCATGTAAAAAGCATTTGAATCAAAACCTATTCAATGGACAATGTTGAAGTTGAAATGTGAATTAAATGTTCATGGATTAAACGAAAATTTCGCGTTATCGTTATTATTGAAAAATTATCGAGAATTTCCTTTTGTGCAAATGAGTTACTTGTTATATGAGACTTTTTACGTTGCTTGTAATTGGTTACATTTTAAAACTTGTTTCGTAGACTTTTTCATATGATAGGCAATTTCTGCAATTGCTACCTTCATTCGAAAATAAATTTGTAAAATCTGACGTGTAACACAAAAAATCAATTACTTTCTTCACGCGGGAATTCAATTGATTCTCTTCTTAATTTTATATAATATTAGTACATTCATGTACGTTCTGCAAAATTTTAAAGGAATGGAAGGACTCATTACGTGAAAAGGAAACTATTTATATTCATTATGTAAATGGATAAACCGATTTCAAACTAAATACAAATTCCCGTGCATTTTCCTGAAGAGCTAATTGAATCTGGCCAATTATAAGTGATATTTGGGAAAACTAGAAAAAAAATTACTGGTCTGAATAAAAACTTTTTGTTTTATTTTTAATTGTCAAATGTAAATTTTACTACCAGTGGTTATGTTTTCTAAAATAGTTAATGATACTTTTTCAAATATTGGACAATGATTCTTTTTTGAATTCGCGATTACTGGATTATCTTCGTTTGTTTTTCTAAATTTGCAAATTGCAGTGTAATTTGAATTTATTGTCTTTTTTCGTAGTACAGGATGTGAAAAACTTGCCTTCAAAGGGTTAAAGGCCATGAAGAACAAAATTTTACTGCCCAAGTTTTTCTGGCGTTGCGCACGTGGAATCAGTGTTATTATCTCACAGGGTTCATTACGTATGCACCTACTTTATATTCAGAGGAACGCGGTGCATGCAAATTCACCGGTAGCAATTGTTCGTCTGATATATTTTACGTAACGGTAGGAAAAACGTTTTATTTCACAATTATTAGGTATATTTTAAAATGGTAAAAGTTCATCATGTTGTTATCGCGATGTACACACCGTGCAGTCAACGTTTCATAGAAATATTGTGGATATATACAAATGAAAGAAACAAACGACTATTATCATTATTAGTAATCTGATGAAAATTCCGATTGTATTTTTGAATAATTTTTATTTACACTTAACGAAACTTGACTAGAATAAATTTCTCCTCCACCTGATAAATCG
The DNA here is from genome assembly GCA_949699805.1 of Tromatobia lineatoria. Classification (NCBI taxonomy): domain Eukaryota; kingdom Metazoa; phylum Arthropoda; class Insecta; order Hymenoptera; family Ichneumonidae; genus Tromatobia; species Tromatobia lineatoria. Next base: position 7,120,708 of record OX453054.1, read on the forward strand.
GTAACAATTATAAATACATGCTGAATCTTAGGAACGATTTTGAACAATTTTTAGCTTTTGAGCAGACAAAATAAAATTCCAATGGATTTTTAGTTAAAAATTCCGAACTTTATAGATAAAGAATGATTTGGAATTTCAAACGTAAATGAAATAAAAAATGTACCAATAATTAACTCGAATCGAAGGAGAATTAACGAAAATAGTCCGCTCTCAGAAAACAGCTCGATGACAACAATTTTTCATGCCGAAAAAAGGCAAAACATTAAAAATTCTGATGTTGAAATGTGGACAAACACATCATTACACCCTTAAGGGGCTACATCTACCTAGAGGGCCGAAAACAGGTCGAAGTTGTTTATTTTTTCAAGTATTTTAAGTTTTTTTTTTTTCGAAAAAAAAAATCATAAATACTATGCAAGAAAAAAGATGTGATGATGTAATTTTTTTACAGGTGGTCATTATATTGCGTAAACCGCTAGATACATCATTTCCAAATTTGCACATAATCCGCTGAGAACTATGCATGATTCGCTGATTATCTTAGTTTTTTTATCGATCTTTATTTCCAAATAATTGCCTAAAATGAATATTTTGTCACATGAATATTCCACGTTTGATTTTTAATTCGTCACCATTTCAAAAACAAAAAAAAACAAAAAAAATAATTTTCAAAGATCGGCGATCGTCAACAACTAGTAATTATTATTGAATTCAATGAGCCGTTTAGTTTTTTTTATTTGAGATAAACCGTTTCAGCTGTAGAATGACCACGGAAAACGTCTCGAAAAAATTGTATCCTTTGTCGGCGACCATATCTTTTTTGTTTCATATATTTTCATGATCTTCATGATTTTTTTTTTTTTTTTTTTTTTTTTTTTTTTTTTTTTTCTTCTTCTATAAAAAAAACATCGCTTCGATTCTACAGATCAATTTGAAAAATGACTCAGATTGACCGATACTTTCTTAACAAACAAAAGAAAAAAACGAAATGAGACCGTTTTTTGGCGTTTAGGTAGATGCCCTTAAATAATTGTCTTACTCGGATTTTTCAAAATCCGAACATATCAAAATATAAATGGAAAAAAAAAGTCTATACAATTTCTTATTGTTTGTTAGACAAAAATCCCAAACGTGAAAAAATGTTGTTATCAAAACTGGTCGCGATATTATATAGTTACCGAAATATTCCACTCCCTGATCGATTAATTAAGCCAATTTTTAAGAAAGAAAGCATTCAAGATTCGTCCACTTGGTTTAACCGGGGATTTACGGAAGAGGGTCACCGTCGAGGCAGCAGCATTCAGCTGCGTACTCGTTGGAAAAAAATTATAATAATGTCGTCGAAGCATTTTAGAGTTACCACTGAATTCGTCGAAACATAAACGAAAAATAATGTTTTTTAGCGACGGCAGTGGAAAACAGTGTGTAAGTCATGCCAAGTGCTAAATTCACACAATTAAAGTGCGATAGTGCATTCCTCCTATGTATTGTCGTGTAACTTATGAAATAAAAGTATATGTGTATGTATTTCGTCATCGGTTGACGCGATAATCGATTATGCAACTCGATAAGTGCGTTATCTAAAAATATCGTTTGTTATATTCGAGCGCTAGTTTTTATTACTAATCCGGACTTTATCTCCTCCCAAGGGACAAAATATGATCGATGAACGACGATTAAATGACTATCGATTTTTTAGTAACGTTTCGGATCGATTATCGGGGTTCAAGGCAATATGAGGGTTTAATTTCGAAAATGAACAATATTCGAAGAACATTTTTTCAGCGAAATAAATACATCAAAATGCTATGAAATAAATGATAAATATAATTCTTCCAAATATCAGAAGTATAAAATGTCTTATTCTTCACATTAATCGATAATAAAAATATTATCATTGTTTTTTTGTAACATAGATTATTTAACGACGTGAAGAGATATTAATTTTTTGTTTGTTTTTTCGTTTCGAATATTGCCCATTCTTGTTTAGTAGGATTTGTAATAAGAATAAATACAACCTCCTTCATCCAGACTCCAGGCCCGAATATCGCTGATATCATGTGAATGGTTATTATTGTGAATTGAGCTTCCGTCACGTCGATTTTCCCAAACCTCAATGATCCTATTAATATCACAAGGTCCAATATTAATCATACATTTGTAATGATTAGACACTTTAAATATATTTAAAAAAAGTTTTTCGTGCGTATGCAAGTCTGCAAAGCAGAAACTTGCAAATTGCGTTACCATTATTTAACCAAATCGTGAAACAATCAGAAGGCAATTATCAAGGTTCTAATTAGCAGGCTTCTTCAAAACATTGAACAGTAAAATCGTACGATAAATAAAATGTTTTCTGCATGAGGAAGGAAAAGTGAAAATTTATGCCGTGGTTGGTTCTGCTTTGATGTTCCGATTCGATTTCTAGGACACAACTTGATAGTAATTTTATAAGTAAGCCGTCAAGGCGATCTTTGTGTTTCGACGATTTCGCCGATTCACCGACGTTCGTATCGTATTCACGTCGAGACTTCAATGTTAATGGAATGGTAATTAATTTTAAGAGTCTAATTTGCGATAAAAATTCTCACCTGAGACGTAACTCTGCCAATGGGCGCAATAGAAAAGCGTCATCGCACAGAAGCATTGGAAAAACATCCACGTTGGATAGTAGCCCAATTGTACTGCTATGCAAGCCGACAACGCGACGAAAACTAATGAGAAAAGATATGGGAAATTAATTAATTTTTCGATAAAAAACGGTTACGGTCTGTTTTATACCGATAGATCGTTAAAAAAATACTCAAATGGCGACGGAAAGTCACGAGGTATTTAAAATGTGAATATTGAAAGATCTTGAAGTACATAAATTCAAGGAAAAGAGGCATCGTCACGAATAGAATCAATTTACCGTCAGACTTCTACGACACGAGGTGCAAAGCAAGAACAATCGATTGTTCTCCATTAGCAACCTTTGTTTCAGCAATACGATATGACGATTACGGTCTTGGATGAAAGAGCAACCAGTAAAAGCATGCGTGCAATTCGACGTCGCGGATGACAATATGAATTTACTAAATTACTCTATATTCTTATAATTTATTTTTCTTCTATTCATAGACGCTAAAAAGAGGATGGAATTCCTCGTATTTTCAACATTATGTTTTTAACCGGGAAGCATACATAAAATTTTCGCCAATTTTCCGAGACTCTTCATTAAATATCTTGTGAAGACGATAAAAGTAGGATTTTTTTTTTTTTTTTTTTTACAAAATGTTGTCACTGCAAATTTCGAAATCTTCAGATAGATTTTTTGTCTTTTCTCATTATACAAGAAAAATAATAATTTGGGAATTAACCAAATTTACGAAATCTTCAAGAGTTGAATATAAATAAAAATAAACAAAAAGAAGTTAGACTTGAAGTTTCTTCTCGAAATTGAACAAAAAACAATTGTCAAATACAACAACGTAAATGGTTTGTGTAAATAGGAAAAAATTGTTGTAAGGTTTCGGTAATATGTTGAAAAAGTGTTGTATACCCGTTGAGATGGAATCGCATCCGTGATCAAAGAGCTCGCCTAACGGCGTTGAAGTCCCCGTTCTTCTCGCTTGTTTTCCATCTATGGAATCCAAGCTTTGGTATATGAAAAGTCCAAGGGCGCAGAGAAAACACGCCCATCTTGGTGGCTGTTGAGTAAGCAAAAAAAGATGCATTAAGGAAAAATTAAACATTGGATTTAAAAGAAGTAAGACAACACAATTTATCGATGATTATCGATGCATTTTCACGTCACTTTGTATCAATGCGGCAAGCATTTTTATTATTTCATAAATGACAAGTGTACGACTCATAAGGTTAATGGAGCATTGGGTGACTTGGAAATGACATCAATGCTTTCATTGGATTGTTGGCCGTAAATAAAAAATTTAATGTACCTTTACATATATCAAATGACTAATAATTTCTATGATAAACTTACAGTTGAATCATAACAAAAGAACATTTCCTAAATGGTTGCATTCACAATTGTTTTTTTTTTAATCAGAAGAGGATGATAGAATTTTCTCTCAAGTTGATATTATAAATTATTTTTCTTGAAATACATTAGAGAAGTTGACTAAAAAAATTGCTCCTTTGAGGAGATTTAATGGGAAAAAAAAATCAAATACCGCTGGTCGATGTTCCTGATAATACGAAGATTGTGGAAATAATTGCAAACAAAGTTCTATTACTACTCTATCTATTTGCTAATTTTTAGCTTACTCGATCTATGGGAAAAAAATGTTAGAATTTTATAATTCTGACATACATGCTTCTCATCCAAGCATTTGTATCTGTTATTTTTTAAGTAATTTTAAAAAATACTTGGTTAGAAAAATAGTGGATATGCAGAAAAAACTTTAACTATGAACTTAAAGAATGAATTAACATAATGATGCCAAACGCGTGTCATTAAAGTCATAGAAATGTTAAATATTGTAAGCCTGCCATAGCCATTATTTGATGAGTAATTTTCTATATTCCATTGGAAAAATCACTGTCATAAAAGAAAACGTGCTTTAAAACAGATAATTAAACAAACATAAAGACGACAAGAGTATTAATGGCATACTAAATATTACTTTTTTAAGTCTGACGCACACATTTTTAATCTAAGCTCTTAAATTTTTTTGATTTTCAAGTGACTTTGAATATTCTGTAGGAAAATTCGTGTATATAGAGAAAAACCTTCTGCTATGGGATAAAAAAAAAAGAATAAACATAGAGATGGAAAAAGCGTGAGATTGTGATTTTCGAGTGGTAAGGGGGGGGGGGGGGGAGTACTAATGGAAAAGCGAGGTTATGTTACCTCAGCTTTGGCGTCAGGACTATACCAAACGAGTATGAGTGTCGTGGCGATGTTGACTATGAGGCCGAGAATGGTGATGAGATTGGGAGCAAGCCATAGAGGTACTTTGCTGACGAGCCAGTCCCACCAGGGTTGCAAAAGGCTGTCCAAGAGGCTGGCGCTCGAACAGCTGTACTTGTGCTCCGAGAGTCGTTTTAATTGACCCGGTGACAATATCTTTTCCTTGTAAAACAGCATTTTTCCGACACCTTTATTTGTCAACCGTTTTTCTAAAGTTTCTCAAAATTTCTCCGATAACCGCACGCACAAGAGACACTAAAATACAGACACACTTGGAAAACGCGCTGCCAATTTTTATCCAAAATTATTGTTATCACTCATCGGACGAAATCTCACGAGTTTCTCGCGCTAAACATAACACGACATTGTCACACTTTTTTTTGTTGGCTATGCGTGTATTTCGTATAGAAGACTGTGCGGTGCTCTCCTCGGCTTCGCACACTACTCTCGACACTCGATCCAACTTAGAAGTGTGTTACTTTTTGGCGGGCACGCGCGCGCCACCTATGCCCTTATCGCCGCTACGATTCACAACGTGGAATAAAACTGACCTTCTCTCTCTCTCTGTCTTTTCTCGTATCTCCTTCTCGCCGCGGAGAGCGTGGGGAAAGTAGGGCTCTTCGCGATCATACGAAGACGAATACGATGACGAAGACTGGATAACGGTGCCGAAAGAGTTGCGTCATCGGTTTAGGTGGCGCTGTTTTTCTCTTGGTCTATATGGGCCATTCCACAGCAACTCGACTTGGCTCGCCCTTTGGCATTTCATCTCCGATTTCTTATGTTATTCTTCCATCTCTAAGAAGAAAACACAATGTCGATTGGTTTTTTTTTTTTTTCAAAACAATTTTATAAAATTATGATTATTTATAACTAAATAAAGTCCCGACCGAACCCAATAAACCTAAAGAACCCAACGGACCCGATGAAGCTCAAGCACCTCAAAAATCCAACGGACCTGATAAACCTCAAAAACCCGACGGACCTATAGACCTTAACGAATCCAAGTAACCCAATAAACCTACAGAATCTAAAAAACCGAAAGAACCAGACGAACCCGAAGAACCTAAAAAACCCTAAAGTACCCTAAGAACCTTAAGGACCGCTAAAGAGCTCGCGAACCCAAGGAAGCTCAAAAACTTAATGGACCTCGGGAACCTAAAGAATCTAACGAACTCGAAGAACCTAGGAAAACCCAACGAACCTGTTACGTTAGATCGAATGGAATAGGAATTCATCCTATTCCATTCATATTGTCAATATTGAAATATTGCTGAAAAAATGTCCTCTTGATATGTAGTCCATTGCAGCTGTCAAGAGGTGGCAAATAGAGGAATAGAAATATTCGGAATTTAGAACAATAATTCCGATCGAATCGAATTCCAATTTATCCATGCGAACAATCATTCATTTCGAGTAAATAATTGAGATATTTACATGAATGTTTTCTTGATATACAGGCATTTCTAGGTTGAGAGGTGACAAATGGAGAAATGGAAATATTTGAATAATCTCACTTGCAAAATATCCAACTATTCGAGCAATTTCGAGTTCCTTTTTAAATAAAAGTATCGATTTATTCAGAAAAATGCGAATTATGCCGGATCGATTAATTTTAGATGCATCAACTTGAAAAATCGTAACAAATTGACTGATAATCGCGTACAATAATGGAACAATTATCCTATTAAAGCTTAATTAATATTCATGGTGGGAGTGAATCCACATTCAAACATTAAATTTGAGACACAAAGCTATTACTGAAAAATAAACAAAAATTTCCCAAGTTTCGGAAATTCAGACCGAATTCGAATAATTCAAAAGATATTACGATTATTTTTCTATCCACGAACAACCGTACTTCTTTTTTAATAGAACGCATAATTAAGAACATTTGTGTGAAAAGATTGTTGGAAAATGTCAAATTGTTTGGTTGCGCGACTGGAATGCCCTGTACATGATCAATCATGGCCGCCATGTTCGGGTTTTCGAGGCTGCTCGGTCTTGCGAATAATTGTGTAAAACGCGTTACACCGGCTTTGTTGACGCAGCAACAACAATATGTTTCAAAATACGGTATGTTTGTCAATAATTTCCAAATCATTTCAACAATTCACCTTCTGCAGTTGAGTTTTATTGAAAATTTCTAACCTCACTTTTTTGTATTCTAACCTAAAAAACTGGAGTAAATACAGAGAAACCTTTCAATAAAATCGTGTATAATTTAAACGTTTTCCAACAAATTGTTGAATTCAACGGCGGATTCATTTGTTAATAGTTCGCAACTATTTCTAAGTACTGACATTTTCCAGATTAGTTTTAGTTGTTGATTTTAGAGCAAGATTTTTTTTGCCAACATCTTGACAAAAATTTTCAAACATCATTCAATGTTCTTTACTTCTGGAAACAAATGTAATAACTCACAGTGTAATTTTTAGTTCGAAGATTGCCACCGCGTTATCCTGACTATGTTATACATCATAAACTTCCATGGATACCAAGAACACCCGATCATCAAACAGAAGTCCCTGATACGACGATTGTCGATGACCAGTTGACCGACGGTGAGTTGAAAAAGTAATTCATAAATAATTAGAGAAAAAAAATTCAGTGCTCACTTTTTGTTAAGTTTCTAAAATGTCCAGCTTAATTTTATGTTGTTCGGTAATGCTGACCGGTGATGCGTAAACATGTAATTTTTAAGTAACTCGAGACAAAATTGAGCACAGGCTCTTTTTCATGTTTCAAATACACCAGGCTTAATTTTATGTAGTATCGTATGGTCGATGTACCGTTCAAGACTACTTTAGTGTCGATCGTGACAATCATATTCAAAGGAATGAAACAAAATTTTCAATCGAAAAAAAAAAAATCTGGTAGGTCATTCAGAGAAGTCATATTAATTGGCAATTTCTTTGATAATAAATTATCAAGTTTTTATGAACAACATTTTTCTCAACGTTCATACAACTGATTAACTACAATTTGCATAATTGATCTAAAAATGGTTGGGAATGGATCAAATAATTTTTTTAATTGAGAACAAATTACACGACCGCTCTTTCCGATGTTTAACATATGCCTGGCTCAATTTTTGTCATAATTAAAAAAAACTGAAAACAAAAAGCACTAAAAATACTTTTTTCATTATCAGAATTTTCTAGCTTTTAGCCAAAGTGGGTAAGATTTTTCTTCTTGTAGTTTTTATTTTACTGTACTTTGTTCCACCTGTTGAATTTTTTCGCCTTTCATCTACATTTATATCCGGCCTATGTTTTAGTTTTAGTTTACGATTTCACTTTCTGTACTCCATCGCTGTTTTTATTGTCTATGTATTTTTTTTGTATACCTTGGATCTTAAGGAATTTGATATTCCAAGACCATAATAAATACCAAATAGTTAAATACATATACAAAATAAGAGCAATAGAAATCTTTAACGAATTTTTCGTTCACTGCTCAATTACTGTTGTTTTGCAGACGTCTTAAAGGCGATCAACGAGCAAGTAACCACCGATACTACTAGTAGACTTTTTGCCGTCGTTCACATATGCGGAAAGCAGTTTAAAGTGACGGAAAACGATATCGTGGTGATTCAAGGTTACTGGCCTCCGAATCCTGGTGATGAACTAAAGCTCGAAAAAGTTTTGCTATGCGGTGGCACGGATTTCTCTCTAGTCGGAAGACCGACTCTCAACAGAGAATTGGTATCGGTCGACGCGACTGTCATAGAGAAAACTTTTTCGCACACGAAAACGAGATTTCGTTTGAGACCGAGAAAACAATACAGACGTACACACTGTAAGTACATGACAGTATTTCCTTTCTTTTTTCTAACCGAAATTTTATAAGATACCAAAGATATTTCCTTTTCTTTTCAGTCTACAGAATACAACACACTATGGTAAGAATTAATTCGATAAGAATCAACGGAAGGATCAACGAAAAAAAGGAAGTCGAGGGTTTGGATAGGATATACTAAAAAATTATTGTAAAACTTGCTAATAAACGGTTCAAGTTGAATTTACCTTTTATTTGATGAAATTCCAAAAACTAAAAAACTTATATTGCAAATTATAAAAATGTCTTGAAAGTGTAACATGTACCTCGCGATTTATAATTATTTTTGGAACATCATTTAGAGACTTACAAACAAATCTACACTACTGATCGTTTTCCGGCTGGTTTGAATATTTTTTGTACGAACGAAGTCATCTTTGGAAAATATTTTAGATTTTTCGAGCGCTTAGTATCAGAGCTATGAATTCGGCGGATAAAGGGTTACGACGACGATTCAATGGACCCGCCGTAATATTTCGACGGGTCCTAACGAAACGGGTTAAACTCGGTTTTTCCGACTAGAACTGACATATTTCGCAATTTAAATGTAAACAGTTCTATCTCAGTAGAACTGTCGTAATCCATGAGTTTTCCTTACCACGAACTGCTTCTACGTTGTTTATTGTAATAACCTTTGGCGATAGCGATTCTGCATCCGCTGGATACTTGCAAAAAATAAAGTCGATCGATCCACTGGCATCTCTAGAGAATTCGGAGCTCGAGGAGTTAAACAAATAAAAGTAAACGCTTACAGTAGCTTCGGACTAATTTTTTTAAACCCACTTGGCGACGAGACCCTATTGCTTCTTTTGATAAATGGATGATAATGATGGTAGCAAATTATATCAGTAATACAGCTGTGATGCTATGTGTTACATTGCCGTTACATGATGCGAAAACGCCTAAAGTAATAACTAAAAGTAACAGTTATATAACGATGTGTAACATATGTAACGTCCAGGCAATATCGGCTATTATATTCGGTTACCGGTCTCTTTTACATCTACAGTTTTTTCCGTTCGTAAGGAAATGTTGAGTTAATAAATTTGTGCGCCCAGATTCGGCGCATCGGATTATTGATACCTTTGTCTTTGGTCATCTCATAGATTATGATATTGGGGCTATTTTTGTTAGGAATGTTTGATATGGACTATGAATTATTCAGCAATTACTGCCGTTTTATATGACACAAGCTGACGACTAAAATGTTGGAACACAAGGAAGTCGAGCAAAGATTGCATCGTTATTTTGGGAAGGGCTTTGAATTTTTTTTAAACTATACGAGAGCAGCATCTTATCTCATCATGTCACTCGGATAATTTAGGTCCGAATATGTTAACGATAAAGATTCTATGTCTGTAAAAAATGCACAGAATTCGCTAACTCTCTAGAATCGTACTACACATGTCGTTAAGAAAAATTGCGATGTCAATTTATTGGATAAGGCAATATATACTCGATAATGGCTTCAATTTAAATGTCGGCATCATATATAATCAAAAAATTCGGAAACCCGCAATATTTCATGGCATTGTTGTCATCAAAATTATAATTACGTAGTAAAACTTCGCTTATAAGAGAAACGAATTTTTTAATGAAATCTTACATTCTATAAAACTGCACAATATATACATTATGCAAAATAGATTATTGGGGAAACAAAAACTTTGGCAAAACTAAAATAACGCAACAACAAGCAGAGTAAATAGGAAGATGGGTGTATTAGTTGTACAAGAAAACATCAAATCTCAATTTTTTCACTCGAGAATCGTATTTTTCTCACTCTTTCTTCATTTTTTTTCTTGTTGTTTCACATACACGTTACAATAGTAGTGATCACGGAGCATAAACTATGATAAAACTTTGAACGTTTGTACAGTCTTTTGATCAGCATTTGAAAATAACCTTTATTAATATAATTATGTATATTTATATATATATATATATATATATGTATATCACCGTCGTAAACCCCATTTTTGAGAGATCTCTTTAATCGTCCAAGTCGTAAAAGAAACACGAAGTACAGAGATTGCTGTAGTCTGAAATTTGCAATGGTTCTTGCAGTCGTGGATCGCATCGCGAACGAGACTCTCTGGCTGTGAAAACTCGTTCGCCATTCTCAATTCTTCTCACTGCTCGCAAGATTCATTTATTTAACTGGTTAAATAACATTAATAAATCCCATTAGCTGCATTCTCATTGACGCATTGATAGATGTTCCGTAATACGTCGAATTGATTTTCATCTTCAGCATCGGCAAAAATGTTGGCAATCCTGAATAACTCAGTTTTTATGGACTATTACAACTATTCGTGACACCATTTGAACGATCGAATAACTAAATTTTTCATAATTGATTGATAAATGTTTACGAATGCGTCAAATAACGTTTAACTTTTTGTATCAACAAAAATGTCGGTAACTTTCATAAGAACTTGATATCACGCCGTCAATGATTTTGTTTGAACAACATTGATAGTTCAGATAAAGCGTACATTTCGATAAAAACTTTGAATCCATAGATTATTGTCGGCAATTTTTTTTAAGCCACATTTTACGTCCAATTGATCCATAAATGTTTCCTGACGATGTTGCGCCTGCTTTCATTAATTTTGTTTAGCTTTCTGAGATGATATATGAGAACAGATTTTTGGTCATTTCGTGTTTTTTTTTTTTTTTTTTTTTTTTTTTTTTTTTTTCGTTTAAATGATCACAAAATGATTTTTTAAAGCGACCCACGACTCCAAGTTGTTGCGAAAAATTGATAACGACATTCTTCTCTTCATACACATTTTCTATCAGTCACACACTCGATATGTCGCATTGTTGGACTGTAGAAGAGTCGACAACAATGTTATCTTCCAAATATGCACATTTTGTCGGTCTCGCTTTCACAAAAATGTCTATTAATGAAAACATTACTTTTTTTTTACAAGAGCTTCACACTTCTAGAAAAAATCGCGAAACCGTCGAAATTCTTTCAGCGAATCTTGACCGGTTCGTTACAAAGTCCACATTTAGTCTGATCCTGCGAGTTTCGGTGAAAGAGCGAGTTCTTGTACTATTTCGTAAAGAGTGTCGACAGTGAAACCGCCTTCGACGGGCTGTCTAAATTCTCATTGCAAATTTCCACTCCTTTTTTCCCCTAGCCACATCAAGTCCTATTTACAATATCAAGCGTACGGAATCACGATACAATTTTTTTAAATAAGCGAATACTAACATTTTTCGTATCTTCCCCAAACAACGCAATATTTTGGATTCTTCGCAAAATTACGCGCGTTGAGCCGAGTTTTCGTCGATTTTTTTTACATCTGCTGAAGAATTTGGACTAATATTGCACTGGATATTTCATTATCATTTGTCTTCAAATTTCGGACCACTCCATTTATTATATTCTGGGATTTTTAGGTACGAAGACGTTAACAAAAAAATTGGATAATTAATTGCCGATTAATTTTCGAATAACTACGAAAAAAATCCATACACAAAAATATCGTATTCCAAGCCATCGGTTAATTACTCTAGGTCGAGTTTGATCTCGCTATATTTACAGCTCGTAAATATAAAAATAACTAACTGATTATTTCAGTTACAGCAAAAGATATTTGATTGAAGAAACATGGTGTCCAGTAAAGTGGTCGTACGAAATACAAGTTTTATCAATGACATTTTTAGAAAATTTAAAGAACTTTTTCAGAAAAGTTTCAACAATATTTTGAGAAAATTTCAAGAACATTTTCAGATAATTTTCATGACCCTTTTAGGTTGTTCCAAGTCAGTGGTAATAAAAGGAGAAAAATTGGTTGGTAAAGGAATAATAAAACATAAAATTTTAGCAAAACTCAGGTACATATTTTTTTAAATTTGTAGCTGGTAATATTTCAAAAAAGGATTGAATGGGGGAAGGTATAAAAACTTCAAGGACTAGACGGATAATATAAGGACGGACAATGATGTACGGACATTTTAAGGACCACAGGACACCACTATTTCAATGAATAATTTTTTTTTTCAGTATTTAACCAAGTTGGAATTTTGTCTCTTCACGTGAAAATAAAAATGTATTAAGATTTTTTATCGAAGGATAGTCGATACAATTAGAAGTAACAGAAATATTTTCCTCTGTAATTAAATATCTCAGCCAAAAATATACTTGGAATGCTCCAAAGTTCGCAAAATTTTTATGGAAAATGCAACAGATTGTTCGACAGATGTTAAAAGTTAAAATTAAAGCTTCTCCCACTTTTCCTTCCATTCACCCTTATTTGACACGCAGTGACCCGATTATCACGATCGAAGTTAAAAAATAATGAAGCGCCAAGAGAGATAATCTAATCTAATTAAAAATCTCCCAAAATCTTTAGATGGCAGTTAACGAGGTAAAATGGTAGACGAGGCTTCGAACACTTGATCGTGGGTAAAGAACAGAACAATAGTCGATCAATTATAAAACAAAATAATAATGTACAACGACGGATAAAATGAAAAAAAAAATAGAAAACAAGAGTTTCAATTCCAGTTGACATTTGATAAATTGCTAACTTCCTAGACGTGATGTTGACTTCGAGAGAATTAACGTCACAAAAATTCTTTCGACCAATCATTTTTCAAACAATTTTCATACACAACTGGAAAATTATTTTACCATTAATCTCTCTTGTCTAGTAATATCTCTCGGAAACTCTCTCCTTCTCACTCGGGCAAATTGATTTAGCGTCAATTTGTTTAATCACATTAATAACCGATCGACGAAAAACCTTATTTTTCCTGGGTAATCCCAAGTTTTTCTTAGTTGCCTTTTTTTCTACGTGATGCTTTCTCTTGTCACACTTTTGGCCACAGAACATGAAAATATCAATTGTACTACATATCTCTTGGCCTATACGATAATCGCGGTATCAGGAAAAAATCGCCGATGGAAAATATAGCCTGTGGGAAATAAAAGTTCGTATAAGGTTTTTTTGTTATTATAATGGAGATTCTTATAAGATAAAAGGTTAATAAAATCACTCGCTGTCCAAAAATCTTTCCTCGATTCTTTCAGTATAATTCGGATTAGAACAAAAATAGCCCTCTAAACCTTTTTATATGTGGCGTTTTTTAGAGGACTCTCAAAAAATCGTATTTTATATCCAAAGCGAAAATTTCGGGTTTCTAAAATAAAATCACACGAAGGAGTCATTCTATCCTAGAGACTAAATTATTTCGTGGCCTTCTGTCCGCAATTATTCATTCAAATTCGACAATAAACTATTTCACACCCGTTAAATTCTATTCTTGATTTCCGATTTCAACTTCAAATCTTCGTTGATATTTTTTTACTTAAGTCGTTATACCGACAAACATTTTCATTTATTTATCTCATATTTACATCAAGATTTATTATTTCATAATAATAATTTATCATGCGCGTAAATGTCATGTTGAACGTTTTCGTTAAACGGTGTTTTTTTTTTCTTTCTTTTCTCTGAAAAGTGGAGGAGTCAACTTATTATATTTTAATTTAAAGAAATTTAGAAAATTATAACGTTAAAGCGTTTTTAAAGAACCATTAGAATTCATAGTTTGTAAATTTTTCACATTTCGTTAAGAATTTTACTTTGTTACTCGACAAATGAAAGTCGGGTATAAATATTCTGCGTCACTTTGTGAAATAATTAATCTGGAATAAATAATGAGACAGCTAAATGAAAAACGCAAATTCGAAAGTACCATAAGTATTTCATCTCCGAACGTTACTCATTCGAATCATTGATTGAATTTATAATTCGCATTTTACATCAAGTTTCACAATTTTCGATCTTATTCACAACTCAATACACCGAATCAATGAAGAAAAATGTTTTTTTTTCTCTCAATTCGTAAAAATAATTGTTTTTTGAAGAACTCACCCCAAATATACAAAATTGTATTAGATGCATTTTCCGAAAACAGAACTTCTATCTTTTTTTAATTTACTACTTTGTTTAAAAAGTCCAAGAATACAGAATGTTTTATACCATTTTTTTTAAGGATGAAAAAAAATGAAAAAAATGGTTGGTTTATTGAATTCGAGGTTGCCCGTTTGACTTCTCTCCTCGTCACTGTAAAAAAAAACCCGAATTCTCCGATACAATTGTGAGGTAAGCACGCCCAAGACAAGTATCGTTTTCCACAATTTTTTCATGTTTTTTTGTTACGTACGCTGCGTTTAGCTAATATCTCCGCTGAAAGGAATAGCGAAAAATTTTCGTCGACGAAGCGCAACGATAAGCCGTGATCCAGCTCGTGAAACAACACGCGATCGATCCGATGAGAGATCGACTTGATCGTATTTAAGATTTGTTTGCGCTGCAGCAATTTGAACAGTCGAAACACCTGGTGTGCTATCTTTTGATAGACCACGACGCTCTGTTGCTATTTCCAGGCTCGGTGCTTCGCGTAATTTGATCTCGCAGATCGGTAACGGTTTCCTGAAGCACGCGTTTTTCCTTTAAAAGACCGGTAATGTCTTCCTGGGCGGCGCTCAGTCTCGATTTGAGCGATTCCGATTCTTCTTTAACTCGTCGCAATCGCGAATTTTCCTCGGACAATCTTTCCAACGTTGCGATGCGACGTCGTAGCTCCTCGTTGTCCGTCTTTAGCTGCTTACTTGATTGTCTCAATGCGGTTAACTCCAATTCACGCTCGCTATTTCGGGAACTCTGGCCATTTGAAAATGTTCCGTTTGACCTTCCTTCGCCCATTATATTCGCTGCAATTCAACGTTTTCTCGATATTCATTTTTATGCTTCCTTTATTTAGCCCTATAACCGCATAGGGCTTCAAGCTACTTTCTTTCGACCCTCTTCGATCTGCTCCATAATTAGTAGCAAAGTACCAGTAAAGGGCACTCTATGTGAATATTTTCAGATTCTTTAAAGGAATATTTCAGAAAATGCCTTCTTTCGAAAATGCAAATATCTCGAAAACTCGAAATTATACCAAAAAACAATTAGTTTTCGAGCGGTATATTTCAAATAATTTTCACGTTCCGGTGAGAATGATTTTTTACCGACAAACGGAGGAATTATTTTTTTGATTAAAAAAACGGATATTTTTTCGGACTGAACAAACTACGGAGTATTTCCTGGATGACTGTTAATATCTCACACAATTCGCCAGGTTGTCACCGATCGATGTTCTGGTATTAAAAAATGTATTTGTGTGAAACTTCCGAAAAACGGGGAATTCATTATTTTTTAAATTCGAAAACGGTTTTTTTGCTAACAAAATCGCAGAGTATTGCTGCATGTCTGATGAGCTTCGGATGACAGATATATCTATTGAAATTTTACTCACTCGTAGGTTCAATGTGAAAGACGCCGCAAACGTCTCTCGATATTCTGAGCCTGGATATAGCGAGATCAATGGGTATAGGACCGGGCGAAGTGATGTTATTAGGCGGTCGATCTTCGTTCAGTCGGAGCGATATGTTTTCTAGGAGTATCTATAAAAGATCGAATTTCATATAGCTGGAGCGAAGAATTATAGCTATATTTTATCGAATTTTAGTTCAAATGATTCCCTTTCGTACGATTTATTATTCACATACTATAATGAGAAAATCTCGGTTGAAATATAATCCACCATAAGTATCAATCCTGGCATCTTACGGGGCAAAGCCAATATTTTTCACGGAATAAATTGAATAAGAAAAAGCTATTGCCATAATCGAATTAAAACAAAGAAATTGAAAATCCTGTTGATTTATTAATAACAATACTTTCCAGCTGTAGTTTAACGATAATCGGTAATTATGCTTAAAATATAGTCTACCATAAGAAGAAAGAATGTAATGTGAAGATTTGATAAAACTCGCCTCCATCGGTATAGGTTTCGGTATTATTTCGTCCTCAGCGAGATCGGCTAGTCCTGTAACGGAGCTCATCGATAAAATCAACGGCACATCAGCGACTCTAACGTCAAGAGTATCTTCGAACATTGCCATAAGTGCGGCCTTGTCATGCAGATCGATATTGCAAGCAAGGTTTCCGGGATTGGTTGTTCTTCCCCGATCCTGAGAGGATCTTCTGCTGCTTTCTTCGCTTGTGCTTTGACTCGCTTGCGAGAGTCTCCGGGAGTCGTCCTTATTCTTCAGGCCGTGATCGAGACGCACTTTAATTCGGGAACGACAATCGGAGTCCGAAGGCAATTCGACCCAGCCTCTTGAACGCGAGCTAAACTTTGTCTGAATGATCGAACCGAAAGATCGAGAAAGAAACAGATAATAAAGCGTTAGCACATTTGGATGGATCGAATGTCGAACTAGCGAGATATTCACTTCAACTACGACTAATAATTATTTCCAAAACATGTTAATTACAGCAAATTTAAAGACACTCTTGCTCGTGCATGAAATTCAATGTCAATTCGTGCAATAGATAGGTATAAGTAATACTTTAATCATAATTGAATATTTCAAATAAATCATTCAACATACTTTCCATTAATTGTTCAATAAAAACAAGGATGCAAAGTTTAATTCTGCATATTATTTCTTTATGATGTGTCATTTTTTTTCTATAAATCCTTCTTTATAAGCGAAATATCCGTAATAAGAATGTTGATCAATTTGTACTTATTCATAGATAACATTTTTTCAAAGGTATAAAATAAGGAGCAAGTAATTGGCAAACTTCTACTCTGCAGACTTGTTTAAATTTTGTAATCTTAATTTTTCCGTTTTGCCTTTTCATCAACGAAATACTGTACAATAATTCTAATCGATTTTACAGTTTTATTCTATCTTTACTCATACGTATCAATGACATAATTGCCAACAATTCGCAATCTCATTGGTACAGCCATAGCTTTAACGTGATTAGCGAGATATTACGGCGTGGAAGACACTTTTCAATGTCTCGTGTAAGCTTGAGTTCGCAATCCCAATTTAATATCATGCAAATACTTGAGAAACTTTTTTCTCAGTGTAATCGAGAAATCCTTATTCATGCTGTTAAAAACGGATTAGTATACGAGGTATTCTTGATCAATTGCATCACTTTTGAACACATGTTTTTAATATCCAATGAAGTTAAAGCCATTATTTTCCACGCTTATGACAAGTCCATTTTTTTTTAAAAAGACAAAAAAAAAAAAACTTTTTAATTCTGACAAAAATCATTAAACTCCATGCTGTCGCCCAAAAAAGTGACCCTGTTGATAAAAAAAAGCCTCACACGCTACCAAAGAATTTCCGAAACTTTTCCGGAAAATGCCAATTTCGTGTAATAGGTGATGAAATCACCGAAAACACTTGTTTACACTGCTCGTGTAAATAATCTACTAAACTTAGATAGAACGTATATGATTTATGTCGCCAATACCTTTCTTTTGGCCTGCCACAAGTGCCACACAAAAACATTCACAAGAGAAGAGGAGAGGCGCGCGGGAGAAAGCATGCAAAAAAAGTTATAGACTATAAAAATCGTATCACACGTATGTTTTGGTTACTACGTATTAGCATATTATTTTCAGTAAGGTGAATGACTGAGAATATAATGCCGAATTGAGACCCAGTGACAAAAACATTGAATTTAATGAGACAAAAACTGCGTTAAATTCAATCACATTTATTGTGCATTAAAAAAATTAACTAATTCGTAATAATTATTTATCCGCTATAAGATCCATAACAATGATATATTCTTGATCTTTTTTTTTTTTCCAAACAAAATATATGTGATTGAATCGTAATGCTTGTTTAAGCCAAAAGCGACAATTTTTAAAAAATGCTTCCTCTAAATTGAATAATAAAATCACATAATTAGGTAAACATTGCGGTTAAATTGTTCACACAAATAACTAATTTATATGAAAAAAATTGATTGCTTCAGCGATGAAACGTTAAATTTGATCATACAATAGAATCGGGTTCTGGTGTTCGTGACTTTTCGTTCAATAAAATAAACGGTATTTTATCGCGAATTCTTTTTTGTAAATTGAATAGTATTAAGAGTGCATAATTAGAAGAAAATAATGCGATTGTATTGTGGTTTGAATGCACGAATCTGTATGAAACTTTTTGCTGTTTCAGCGATGAAACGAGAAATTTTGCATACAATAAAATTAGAGCTTTGGTTTTCGTTGTTACGCGAAAAGCGACAGAGATTAATAGAAAAAAAAAAAGGAAATTTCTGGCGAACGAAGCTCAAGTGTTTCGTGAGAATTGTAAAGATCAATTAAGAGGTTGAGAAATCCCTCGAGGGTGTCAGAATTGAGGAATCCCCATCGCACGTGAACGTAGAGCGTGATATAGTATAATGATAATGAATTGAATATTTTTCTTAGTATTGTTAAGGAGGACCCACCTGAAATTCGTCCCAGGGTATCGAGGAACACTCCTCGCTCGCCACATTTGATATCTGCACCTTTATCGACGATGAGAAACCGGAAGACTGCTGTATCATTTCTACTTTTGATAGTTTAAACGTCGTCATTGAAACCTGCGGATTATAACGTGAATTCAATAAATTATCCCTTGTTAAAATCCTAACCAACCCTTATTCATGTACTGCGTATACTCCAGTCTAGTAATGAAAAATTTGCGAGGCGCAAAAACTCACTTCCATGTATCTTTTATTCTCAACACGAATTTTCAAATTAGTGTACTCTAGTGTAAAAATTCCAAATTTTTCTTTGAAAATTACCAAAGCTTTTGAGTCCAGTGAACGACCGCGAATTATTTATTGACTGGCTAGGGCTTGATATTGATATTTTTTATAGCTTTGAGCGACCTCGAAATATCATCTGACACGACTGAGAAAAAAATGCAACTTTCAATATTGCCACCCTAATAGTAAGATAGGAATTCCGAGAGGAACAAAAAAACATTTTTCACGAAAACAAAGTTTTCTTTACGGGGAAGATAAAATAAAATGAAAACTTGTGTATGATAAAGTTTAATCTATCTCTGGAGGATTGTGCTACTTTGTATTTGTATTTTTCTCTGCAGTGGTTCTTAGGAGATTTATCCCAGGATCAAATGAAATGACATAGATAGATAAACGAAAATAGTGGGGAAAAAACTTACAAGATCCTGCCTCTTGCAAACGCTATCCATCGACTTTTCGCTCTGCGTATCGGGAGTTTCCTCGACAACTTCACAAGCCTCTTCAACAGTGGTAATTCCGGTGGGATTAAGATTACCAAAAACAGAGTCCATTTTCTCTTGTTCTTCGAGGGAAACAACGACATAATTTTCGCTATCGGAGCTGATATCGCTGCGCATAGAGACAGTATCGCTGCTTCCGTCTTCGGGCGAGGCTTTAAGGGCGGAGTCGATGGAAGTCATCAAATTGGCAAAGCCTTTTTTCATGGATGACAGTCCGACGTTAAAATTATTGGGTATAAAAGGAGGAGTGGCGGCGGCGGCGGCGGCGGCGGCGGCGTCTTGCTTTGAGCTTTGGTGTTTGAAAATCCAAGTTTTAGAAAATTCGCTCTCGCCATCGATGGATTGATTCCAGGGACGATCATCACGCGCTAAATTAACTCCGGAATGAGCTGAAAAAGTTTGATGCTGCGGCTCGACTTTGCCATTTCCATTTTGCTTAAAAGTCACGACAGGTTGCGTCGGATGTTGCGGCAACTCCATGGAAAGCGTCGAGGCAACTTCGCTTTCGGGAGTCGCAATATTATAACTGGTATTCAATCTTTTAGCGCCATATTCGGCCCTCGCGATTGCCGCTGTGCTTTGCCACGTTAAAGAAGGAGCCGCGAGATCGTCCGCGATGCTCGAAGAGTCCGGAACGACGGATTCCAAGTCACCACCTGAATTTTCCTTGCCAGGAGTTTGCGATGGCGTTATAAAGGTCACTTCTACTTGGGGAACGAGAGCTCCGATTGCCAGCGATCCGCCGGACTCAACTTTGAGAATTTTGTTGGAATCCACCACGAGATACGTTGCCATTTCCGATACGACTTCGGAGAGTCGAAGAAGGAAGAGATATTGGTAGTGATTTAACTGGACGCTCACGAGATTGCTAACGTAAGCGAGCCCGTGAATATCCGCCGCGAATTTTCGGCTATTCTCATGCATTCCTAAGGACTTTGCGTTCATGTGGAACCAGAGGGTTAGAGGAAACGCGTCAAGGAAGGGAACCGGACGGTTCGAACCTACCGCACGCGCCCCGAAGAAATCACCCCACACTGGCTCCAAATTGCAACACCAAACGTCCTTTGCTTCTGTCCAAAGGAGCTCGCGATTTACTTGACGGATTAATTCCGTCACTGTGTTGCACGTGAAGTTTGAAGGGTATAATCTCACGCTGTCACGCCCTGAAATTACGAATAACCACTTGTTATACCAGTGGTTAACATTCGAGACAATAATGCGTTCGAAATATCGAACAAAAAAGCCGCAAAACTTAAATTTCCAAATTGCTTCTTCATTATTTTTCGTTTTTTTGCCTTGTAAAATAGGCAATAATAATGAGGAAGCAATTTGCAAAGTTCAACTTTGCAGCTTTATTCGTTTTTAATTTCAAGTTTCTGAAAAATTCGAAGGCATATTCTTCTTGGTTCAATTTTATTTCCTCAGTGTAGAGAGAGAGAGAGCAGCACTATACCTGCACAATGATCGAGAAATTTGTCAGTGACGACGTGGAAATCCGTTGATTTGCTCGGAAATTCAGCGCCGAAGAACATCTGGGCCATTTGAAAAGCGTTGAGGCACTCGGCTAAATCAGCACGAGACGATCTCTCGGTCGAGCGCACATTCGTCACCGTCACCCTCGAAGTTTGCAGATTTAACGACTTGGGCCGGTCTCTCTGATTCGGATAATCTTGCCCTTCGAAAACTATCTGAAAACATATTATCCATTTGTAGGTTAATGTTTTTACTGAAAAAAAAAAGATTGTTTAATCCGTGAAATACGAGCAGGATAATAAGCCTTGATAATATCGAAAACGATAAAATTCTAGAATTCCACAATTTCAAAAATACCCTTTCTACAATTCTAGAATTTTTGAATTTGAATTTTGTAACATCATTTATAATAATCTTGATAAATTCCAAAATACAGATTGTGGAATTCTTAAATTCTAGACTTCTAAAATACACATTCTGAAGTTTTCGCATTTTATTATTCGGATTATTGATTTTTCAATCTCTTTATTGCGGTTTTGGATTTTTCAATTCTCAAATTGAGGCCTCAAGGTTCTTGAATTCTAGAATTCTAAAATTCGGGCTTCAAGATCCTAGAATTCTAAAATTCTGAAATTCTAGGGTCAGATTATTAATTCCCTGGAACACTATAGGGCCATGTAGTGACCAAAGTTAATTTTTACACCCATTTTTATCGTTAATATATTGGAGAGCATTTAAAAGAGCTATGAAAAAATCCACGACCAAAAAAATAAACCATGTTTTATCGGCTAAGACGAATGGAGAAAGAAAACAAGTGTAGAATTATTAGAGCCAAGGGCAACAATCACTACTTATAGAGCAATTGACTTACGTATAACAATAAAACTGATAAAATATAATAAATGAGAAAGAGGAAGAAAAGCTGCAAAAATATTACTACTATAAATTAACATAATTCCTGGATGACAAAAAAATCGTAAAATTATGTAATTCTCAAATAATGTATGTGGATAATGAAAAAGAAACAATTAAATTACAAACGTCTACCGAGTATCGAAGCAATAAGTGAGAAAAATACGTTTTTGTTTATGTTACGAAGAAGTCGTACAATAAATGTGAGAGCAGTCGATAGAGCTTCTAGAAGGAAGCCTGTGGAATGCACATGGTTACATCAACTAGTAGCGAAGAGCCTGACCAATGGGAATATGCGATAAAACTACCAAGAAGGACAACAAACAAGAGACGATGGAATATTCGAAACGACACAAATTCTCGAGACTTACCCTTGGTAATATCGCCTCGAGTTTCACGTCCAAGTACATGAGGTTTGAGGAAGCCGCTGTAGTTTTTTCAGCACCTAGTATCAGCGAGTGATAGAGATTCAATCCGAATGAATTGAACCACAGACACGAGCATAAGTCGTAGTTGACTTGCAGTGGATTTAGCTGAACGTAGAATTTTGGTGGTGGCACTAAAATACAAATAGAAAGACAACGCGTACGTGCATTTTATTCAGAAATTTTCACATCGCAAATGAAAAATATTCATATGTAAAAAATATATGATATCAATCGTAAAGGATCGATATTATTGGTATAAAAAAATACCAATTGCCCCTGTGGCTTTAATTTCCGGGAATTAAAAATGACTCTAATTGATATGCGAGATGCAACTAGTGATATTTGTTATGTCAAAAGGGCATACTTCCTTGTTGGCGCATAAGCACCATTTAGACATCCATTATTATTATTTTATGGTTTATATCACAAACTTACGTGGAAATGTGATATCCCCTGGATAATAATAGTATGTAAACTCTGCGTGAACTATCGTCACGTCCTCGGGAAGGCAAAATTTATCTCGATCGCCTGCAGGTAAATTGAATGAAAAAATCAATATCACGAATAATTCACAGCAACCAAAAATAAATGTAGCGTTTCATTGAATTAAACATTACATGCCGACACATAAACGTGTAAAATACACGATTTTAGGAGATACTACTAGATCTCTTTTGAATGATGATCGTGTATATATGAGGCATTCTATATTAGTTCGGAATAAACAAAATTTGCAATTAAAAAAACAGATCCTACAATTCCAACAGATACACCGAATTTCACTTCTTTAATATCGTTTGCTTGCACTTTTTAATAATTTTTCATTATAGCTAAATAATTAATATCTCGAAAATGGCGTTTGGCGTACAATGTGGAAAAATTAAAATATGCGTTGTTTCATAAACCTATAACATCAACACTTGCTCAAATTCAATTATGTAATTTTAAATGATATTAATAGCAAAGAATAAGCAGAGAAAAACATTTTTTAACGTAGGTACATGGCATATTTTATTTTACCGAAATCTTATATTGATGTTATGTTAGACAAAACAAAATTTTATGTCGACATTTTCTATGGGCCAGGAATATTAACAAAAGCGACAGCCATTAATGCTAATATTCAACGTTTTTTTACCTCAAACATATACATTGTTCTTATTCATCTGTTTAAGATTAAAAATGTTGGATATTGGCACCGACTTAATTTTTTTCGAATCTCATCAGACAAGAACAATTTTTTACATAATTGTTTCACAGAGTTCGAATTCGATCATAAGTGACAGCTGTTTTTGTTACTTGAAAACAATTGAATGCATGTCACTTTTATTCAAATTCCTGGCACATGAAATGATTTCGTTTTGAAAATCAAAACAAAGACAATACGAAAATGTAATTTTGTTATTATCAGAATATAAACATTTTTCGGTAAAATTAGTGTTGTTTATCTTTGAACACTTGTTATTTGTTTATCTTTGAACATTTATACTACGATAAATAACATCGTTCAGACTAACGTACTTGAATTTGAATTTCATCATTTTATAGGCTGTTTCCAGACATAGATTCTAATTTTTTTAAACTGCAAACAGCATAAAACATTTTCGAGATAATCTTAATCTTTAGTTCAATAATAAATGATCGAAAAGTGCAAACAATTTTTTATTTGCTTGAAATTTGCTGTTTCCGTTGGAATTATGAAATCCGATTTTAATAGAAATTCTCAGATTCTTTTTGTTTTGTGGGTAGCTAAATATGATATGGAATGCTTCGTATATCTGATCGTCTACCGATATACAATATACACGATGTACCATTTATGTTCTACAATGCGATATAATAATAATAATGATGATGATAATAATAATAAGAACGAGACACAAGGAGAATAGTCGGTTTATGCAGCGAAGACATCTAGGCAGGCAGACTACGTCTATTTTTTGTCTCATTTATTGTTATTTATTTGATACCTGGTGCGTGCTTCTTCCTCGTTTGAGCTGTGCAATTGTTTAACAGTCTCTGTCATTAACTTGTTATCGCGTTGAGTGGTCATTCCGCACCGACCGAAATAAGGTTGCCACGGAATCATATCGGAACTTGCTTATGTTTTTTTGTTTTCCAGTTGCCCACTCGATATTTCATTTTCCTTTCAAATATAGTGGACACGAACATTTTTGTTTGGAATATAGGGATACAAAATGTCATTCAACTTTTTCAAATATAGCCAAATAAATCTTAGATCTTTGTCGAAGTATGCACAAAAAGTCGATCGTTTAGCAATATTTTTGTGTAAAATTAAACAGACCATCTAATGAAATTGGGCAGTAGAAATATGATTTATTGCAATGTAAAAAAAATTGCACTCAAATAGTCATTCAGGGCATAAATGTCATTGAAAACGATGACAAAAAAAAAAGGTTTTTTCTTTTGTCTTAATACTTTTGCATTATTTATTCATCTATGTTTTCCGACTTTCTAAAATTTTGTGCTCTTCCATTGTTGATTTATTTATATTTTTTTACTCTTTCTCAAATTCTCTATTGTTCCATTTTGTTAAAATGATAAATGCATGTTAATAGTCGTAAGTCCAGTTCTTTTCAAACCCAAAATTCGATATGTAAATGGAATATATTATATGGGTATATGTATTTGTTGTTGTTGAAAACAAAGAAACATGAGCGAGTTTCAAGATGATGGCATAGCAACTTGATCGCAATTAGTGAAAAATGACGTTGAACGGAGAAAAAAAAATCGTAATTTCAAGTTTTTGGTTTTGTTACTGTGCAGTGACCGAAATAATTCGGCGATTGGTAAGAAATTGCATCACGTTTTCCACGTGGTTACCGCAAAATTATGGACAAATTCAAATTTTGATATTCGCTTAGAAAACAGAATAGGGATTTTGTTATAGCTAATTTTAACGAAACTCCGTTTAACGATTTTGTTGGTTGTGTTCGGAAAAGTTCGATATAGATGAAAATTCGCCGAGTAATTATTATGCTGATGCACAGAGAGAATATAGTAATTTTAAGAACATCATTCGATTTTGCCCATGTCAGCAGTTGTTACGTGAAAAAAACTTTTTCGCAAATTACCTGCTATAAATTCCTTGGTGGTAGGTTTTCTCGTCGAACTGGTGACCTTAAATATCGTGAAGTCATCGATCTTTATCACCATGCACGTCGTCATGAGTTTTGCGAGCTGCTCGAGAACGTAATTCTTAACGGGATTGCCGCTCCCGTGCTGCGATGATTTTTTTTGATCCAATGAACTTTGACTCTGCGCTTGCTGATGAGCGCCCCTCTCGAGATCCTCAGCTGTCGCTTTTGGGCTACCTTCTCCACGCGAATCATAAATATTTCATATTATCAAATATGTTATATTCCAAAATTATATAAAATTTTTATTTTCGATGGCACATAACAAATTTAAGTTGTGACAATTATTAAAAAAGCTCCAAAGTTTAACTTTGCAAATAGCTACCACATTTTTTTTTTTTTTAAATACAAAGTTTCCTGTATGAGAAAGCATGTTAATCGATTTTGGCTTCCCATAGAGGAAACTTTGGAAAAAAACAGAAACGAATGAGGAAGCAATTTGCAAAGTTCAACTTTGCAGCTATATTTTTTATCTCATTTAGATTTCATATCTAAAGTTTGACTTGGCTATCTTATGTTTTGTTAAGGTTAATGCAATAACATCATTTTTCCAATCCTAAAAATTCTGCCAAACTTGAACCATATTGCATATTATGTCGCTACTATGTACTAATCATCCCTATATAGTGCCGATTTCATGTATGAAATTTGAGTTTGTTTGTTTGTCTCATGTTTTGCTAAAGTTAGGGCAAAAACGTGATTTTTTCAAAAAGCTTTACCGATTTCACCCAAATTCAATACGGAACAACATTAAGAGAAGCTGTACTTAAAAAAAAATATTCAGGGAAGTATCATCAATTTTGAAAAAAAGCTATGGCCCGCACTTTTTTTTTTAATTTCAAAAAGCTATTTAAAAAAATTGTCTGCATACATTTCGTAAATAATTGCAACCATCAAAGACTAACTGCTGCTTCACTAGCGTAACCAATTTGAGCGCAATCGGTCGAACGGTTCTCGAGTTACAGGAGATTGACATTTCGAAGCCCTGCACACACACACACACACACTACATTTTTGGAGTAAAATGTAAATTTTTCAAAATTAACAAAAAATTCAAGTTTCAACAATTGCGGAAAAATGGAAACTGCGTTATTTTGAAAAAACACATATTTCGAATAATTTTCAGCAATTAGTGAAACTTTAAATATCAAAAAGTTAAAAAAAAAGAAATATTATTGGTAAACTTGATTTCCTCACCACCGAGATTTCCTTGCGTCTTAACCGGCGAATTTTGCGTCCGACCAATATCAATGAGATCCATAAACTGCCCGCGAAAAGAGTTCATTGACTGTTGAAGCCATTGGCTGTGAGGCGTAGCATTTTCTTTATATTTCGCCCAGTGTTTTCTGTCGGCAATCGCGAGATGATAGGGATAGTAATCGATTTGAAACTTGACTAATGATATCTGCAGGGCTCCTCCGTCCTTCAAGTCAGGATGAACAGATCTGCCGGCTATTTCCAATAAATATTACCAGAATACGAAATATCCAAAATTTTCATAAAATTAAATAAGCACATAAATAAGATTATTCGTGACATCAATATACCTCCAGGATCGTCGCAAAGATGCAGATCGATTCGCTGGGACAAAAAGTGATACGAAGTCTCTACGACGTCGTATTTCGTAAAAATTTTTGATAATAGTGTGTTTGGTTGAGCTTTCGATCTCGCTTGCTGCGATATTTGTGCTTGATATTCCGGTAGTACCTGCAAAATACAATAGAAAAAGAAAAGTTGAATAGTCAAGTAAAGAAGAAAAGATTTTCAAACAAATTATCTGGGAGCTTTACAACTTAGTTCTTATTCAAAGAAAACAATTGATCGAACCGAGTAGTCAAAGAAAAAAAAAGCTTGGATATTCGAAGAAATTATTTAACTGAAATATGGTGAAATTTGGTGGAATCGCTCGCGTAAATAGTTACGATATCGAAATTACGGTGTTAACTTTACCTCGAGTTTTCGTGCCGCTTTTGTTTTACGTTCTAAAATAGTGGCCCGCTCGACGAGACCGCCCAGCGAGTCTATAAAGTGTAGAGCGGCTTTGAGTTGAGAGTCGGTCAGTACCCAAAGAAGATCATCGAGAATAAGCAGCAGCCGCGAGCCCATTACAAAACAATCTGCGAAAATAAAGATCCAAGTTTATTTTTGCCAACAGCAAAAGTCTTCTTTCTTGGACATTGATCATTAAGGCTTCCATCAATCACAACACTCTAACGGTATACAAAATACCTAAATGTGACGATTTATTTTACGAGTATAAAATAGGATTTTTTTCAAAGGCTTTATTTGACACACGTTGAAGTATGAAAAATACATTTTCTATTATCACCTTAAAACAAAATGTGGGTACATTAACCGCAGAATCGTTTTCTTCTCAAGTATAAGGTATTACACAAAAAACCAAACAAATGTATGATCTGTAGAAGGCATGCAACTTCAACCACCCACATTTTTTCAATTACTCGGAAAATGACTAAGTTTGAAGTACTAACAGGGTAAAAAATTTCTTATTTTTCCAAACCCCCTCAAGCTTCCGTTTGAAAGAAAAAACTACTATTTCTGTTTTTATTTCCTTCGACAATATTAGATAAGCTTATTGCAGGCAAAAAAAAAACAAAAAAATCATATCTTAAGAAAAATTGAATTTGCCATCAGGTCGTTTGGCTCAACTTCACAAACGAAAAAACAAAATAAGGAAAAATATCGACTGGGTTTCGTTGTGTTCATGCACAAGAAATCGTAAAATAATTCTTTAAAAAAACGTATTTTAACGCCCGTAATTACCTCATGTCATATTTTTTTTTTTTTTTTTTCTAAAAGAAAATGAGAAAAACACACACACACACACACACACACACACAAAAGTTGGATTTAAAAAATGTTCTACGATCAATAGTCGCGAGAATATCGTAGAAAAAAAGTCCGGTTTTTGGTAAAACGAAAGCTTGAACATTTTCGAATTTCTTTTATCGTGTTAGTACTTCAAACTTACTATTTTTCGACGAATTTAAAAAACTGAGAATAATGTGGGTCGCTAAAGTACCGTAAAATGCCTTATGTACGATTGGTATTTTGTAGAAATGGAGCTTTGCAAGAAAAATGAGCGGTAAACTGTTAACAAAAACGAAAATTTGCACTGAATAATACAACGACTACGTACTTCTATAAAGAATTCAACTGTGTTAAGCTGCTGTTAATTTCAAACCGATGCAACGGTGTTTAAGTAATACGACCTCCAAGTTTGGAAAAATAGGTTTCGAGAAAGCGGCGTTTAAAATTTTACGATTACATTAAGCGCGCGCTCCGAGATGTGGAGCAAAATCGATAATTGATCGTTTTTAATTTTTTATATTTTTGTTACTGTAGGACCAAGTGTATATCGTTTTTATGAACGTGAAGTATTATTTAAGCGAAGAAAAAAAATCGGTTTTTCCGAAATTCTACAGTGGTGTTAGCCCTTAAAAAATTCTAATCAATAGCCAAATAGGAGAAAAACGTTGAGAATTGTCACTAGCAAAGCACGTTTATTTTTGTACAAACCTGATATTCTCTTCTTAATAGTAATGCGGCATCTCGCTTGATTGGTGAGGAGCCTCAGTGGCGTTAGGTCCTTGTCCTTTGTACTTTGAGCTTCTATCCTTACGGTTTGCCACTCGAGTTCTTTAAATATAAGTAACTGGCCTCGATCCGGATCCTTGACTCTCGTCATACGAAGATCGCATCGTTGCCAAGTGGGCGATTTGGATTCTACCATTATCCTTGAGATCTAGGAAAAATTAGGGGGAAAAAATGTCTTGTTTAATTCCTACGTATGTCTTTTTCCGGCTTTCCCTTGTTTCCCTCGCTTTTACTTCAAACCTAACTTTCTACTTCGCACTTGCAAATAAAATACTACCGCATTATTTAACCGCTTACCTGAACGGAAGCCACAAACGCTGGACTTTTGAAGGTGACGGAAACGGTGTTTACGGAGACGGTAATGCCGTCGATTACTTTGTGAATAAAGGAATATTTCGCGGAGCCTGGAAGAGTGGAAGCTCCTTGCGGGGAACACGGACTCCGAAGATCCTCGCATGTTTCCACTTCTATGTGCACCTCGTCCAATCGCTGAAATATTTTCGTACATTTGTTTTACTTTTCAATCAAATTTATTCATTATAATTACAATAATAAGAATACTCACTGAAAATAAAAAAAACCTTTTTAAATTTACCGGACAGTTTTCGTTTACAATTAGACTCGAACCTCATCTTGCCAAATATCTATCGCAATTTCTTATCTTATTCTTCCACATAAAAAATGCACGTAGAATTGATTTTACTTTTTTTAATGGTGTTTTTCAATTGTTAGAATTTCAAACTAAACAGAAAAGGCTTTTGAATATCTGGATTGTTTAAAAATCCTACGAAAGACAACGACACCTAAAGGTCCACAAGCCAAAGCGGTGAAATAATTTTCGTTAATTCGTTGTTTTTTTGTATTCTATAATTTTTTATTTATTTGTTTAACTTTCAGTGATGGTAATTAAAAAACGAAATGTAAAAAAATCTGAAACAAATTGTACATGCATTTATGCGGAAGAATGAGATAAAAAATGTGGAAGCATTAATGGCAAGGGGATCGAGCTAGCATGGAATGCACTATATATATTAATGTACAAGAATGTTTGAAAAATGTAATATTACGGGGAAATGACTCACCAGAAAAATCGGAACACTCTTGAGCTTCGTCCATTGTATACGAAAGGAGACTTTGTTGCACCAAGCGTGTGTTAGTCTCAGCCATGATGGCAACTCCAAAAGATCGGTGAGTACAATTTCGTCGAGCTCCAAATTAGTGAGTTCTCCCTCGCCCTTAAAAGTGCTTAGGTTGATCTTGTCTGCCGATAGATTCTTGCAAAACCTAAAAATTATTAAATTCAAGAGCACAATCATCAAATAGATTAAAACCTTGCACATTGCTTCCTCATAATTTTTCGATTTTTACAAAGCTACCTCTATGAGGAAGTATGTTAGATGATTTTGGCTTCCTCATAGAGGAAGCTTTGTAAAAATCGAAAAATTATGAGGAAGCAATGTGCAAGGTTCTACTTTGCATCTTTACTTCAATTTTATTCTCACTCTTCGATGATTCACGAAATCCAGAAAGTTGAAAGAAAAATACTCTCACATCGCATTTTGATCAAGTACAAATTTTTATCTTTAATGTTATATTTTTCGGCATACTGTAATGAGTCTACTGTTATTATCGTCTATTAATGTTACATTTCTTGGTATAATGCGATAAATAAATAAGTTGACATGACTCTTTCACCGCATGTTGGACAAGTTACACAGGTGATAAATACCGACAATTGTCGCTGTAGATAAGGGGCATGTAAATATCAACTGTACTGGTATTCTCACAAACGTATATTATCCCCTTATTCACTTTATATTCATTATAAGTACCTCATAACATTGGAAAAGTCGAAAAGACAATGTAAAATAAAGTGCACGGCATTAAAGTAAAAAAGTAACAAAGAAAAATATGGAAATTACAAAAAAAGTTTTCAGAGTGATGGCTTAAAAAGTTTCAACAGCTACGGAGCCTTAACAAGGCTACTTTTTTAAATACATCTGAGTAGGCTATGTAATAAAAAAATTCAAGAATTTAGTTATGACATAAATGTTCTTGGAAAATAAAAACACAATATAAAAATGCTATACATACAAGTATATTGGCTAGATAACAATTATTCGCACGTGTTGTTGTGTTTTATCTAGATACGTTTGCCGATAGCCTTACTCAAGATAGACTTTAGACCTTAGGATAGATTTCTGCAAATCAGTTCCGATCAAGAGCCTCTTAAGATTTAATTGATGTCGGAAAAAGTTTAAATTCAAGTTTATATATTGTCGTTATTTTCTTATCATTTGCGGAACCACCGGAGCGAAGGGAAAAGACGGCAGCCGACTCGAGACTTTGGCACAACGCCGTCTTATCACACTTTTTTTCCATTAACAGAAAAAGGAATTCTAAAATTCAGTGATGAAAAATTCTGCAGTATTTGCACCCAACCAACAGCTAATTACTTGTACCACCTCTTGGCAATCGGCCTCAAATTTAATGAATAAACAAACTATTTTACAAAGAAAACAAAATAAAATTTCTCTACCGGCGACTCGCTGGAAATTCTCCCTAAATTCTACCAAACCGATAGATATTTTGGTCCTTTGGGATTTCCGAAAAAAAAAAAACAACGAAAAAACGAAACTTACTTGAAAAAAAGCTCCGAAGAATTCTTCAAGAAGATATTTAAAAAGCTGCAAAGGTGAACTTTGCTAATTGCTCCCTTAGTATTTTTCATTTACATTCTTCTTCTATGAGGAAGTATCTTAATCGATTTTGGCTTCCTCATAGCGGAAACTTTGTAAGAAAAGCCAAAAATAATCAGGCAGCAATTTGCAAACTTCAACTTTACAGCTATTCTTACAAAGTTAAATTGAAAAAAAAAAACCGCAACCACATAACATACCTGTTAATTGTGACATAATTTTAGTGATACTTCGCTATATGCAATAATGGAGCAGACCGGAGAGGGTTGAAAAAAAAGGCTGAATCGACAATTCGAAAGATGCAGTTTAGTGAGACATTTGTAGACATTTTTTTATTTTTAAGCCCAAAGAACATCTCGTGGAATATATTGTGTTTCAATTATATTTTTGTTCAATACGATCCAAAATCTTAATTATATTTTTCAGTATCCCCCCTCCCTTCAAGGACCGCACGTGATTAATGGACGCCCCCTATAAGAGGACAAACGTTTATTTTCGAGAATTTAAAAACTCTATTAAATTCGAAGCGCTGCGCCGATTTCGGTGAAATTCAATACCAAACAACATTAAGAGTATCTCCATTTATGAGGAAATATTTAGGAAAATATCATCAATTTCACACGTTCTTTTATGAGGAAATTAAAAAAGTTAAAAAATAAAGTTTTCTGCATACATTTTGGAAAAAATTGCAACAACGAAAGAGGATCTGCTGTTGTACTGGTGAGTCAAATTTCAGGTCAATGAGTTAATCGCGCGCGCGCACACACACACAAGCAAACCACCGAGCAACTATGCTGTCGGTTGGTCGGTCGTTGGTTTCTCCAAATTTCGCGTTGTTTTCGTGTTGGTCAAACCGACCTGGTTGGTCTTGGGTCGATTTTCGATTGGACCAAACTGTTAGGGATTAAGTATGCCAGAGGACCTCATCCTTGATATCCTCAATTTCACTATACCTATATCCGCGCGCAAACACAAACATTATTGCGTCTGACTTTACTCAGACGCGAGAAAAATTAACAAACCCGGAGACCACGATATTCACACGAAATTTGTACGACATGACGATATTCAAAAGAAATAACGATATTTCAATGAAATAACGATATTCATCCGAAATTTGAAAATGTCCGATCAACCATAAAAACAGCACAATATTGAGCTCACTGATTTCCAAGAACAAAAAAATTCAACTACTTAAAACCGTAAAAACACATGAAATACAGTGAACATTGATTGGACCAAGTATCAAGTGTACAACCACCTCGATATTCTTAAGTTCACGATTTCTATATCCTTGCAAAATTTCAATGTTATTACGTCTCGTTTCACCGCCCCCCCCAATGGAAATGAAAACCCCCAGACGATGATATTCATACGAAATCTTTGAATATAAAAACAATGCAGCATTGAGTTGTCTGATTTTCCGAAAAAAGCTGAATTAATATCGCGCATATCACGGAAAGTTACGTTTTTCAAGTACGAACTGAACCGGCTTAAACTTAAAAAACTCATAAACAATAGGAAACATGGATTTGACGGTATATCGTAACAGTATCTGTCGATAAATTGAAATGTCATTAGGCGTAAGTCAACTCCCTTAATGAAAGTAAAAATTGATAAATATGATATTCATACGAAATCTAAGCAATAGGGCATCCGACTTTACTGATTTTCCCAAGAAAACGGCAGTAAGATCGCTCGTCACTGTGCAAGTTACTTCCTTGAGGTATGAACTAAACTATACCATAAAAGCCATAAAAAAGCCACATAAAGAACAGCATTAATTTGACCAGGTGTAGAGTGGCAGTACCTCCTTAATGTTCTCGAGTTCGTTATAACTCCGTCTGTCTATAAATTCCAATGTTATTACGTCTGACTTGACTCACTTGATGAAAAAAAAAAAAATTAAAAAACCCAGAACCCTGCTATTATATTCATAGGAAATCCTAAATTGTCTACTGAACCATAGAATAACAGCGCAAACTGCGCTATGTCACTGTCCTTGAAATATAAACTTAACCGCACCTTATACTGTAAAAATGGATAAACAATAGGAAGCATCGATTTGACCAGGTCCAAAGTGGCGGAATCTCCTTAATGTCCTCAAGTTCGCTATATCCGTCGATAAATTCGAATGTTGTCCGACGTCCGACTTAACCCGCTTAAGAAAATGAAAAACGTCAAGCCGTTGATGTCCATCGAAAATCGCGTAAATTTTGCGGTAAAATTTCAAGCGCATTTATAAATAGCGGAGAACAAAGGAGGGGAAAGAGAGAGAGAGAGAGAGAGAGATAAATCATACGAGAGAGTAAAGGAGCGGCAACGCAATAATAATAATCCGTATCGAAGGATCCCTCGTTAGCGCTGATGCGGCAATCACATGTCAAAAGAAAGTAAAAAAAAAATGAGCAGACGCTTTTTATTGTTATTCTTCTGAGAAGGATCGAAAAAAAAGTGTCAAGACGTACCTCGAGAGATGTTTGAGCAGCTGATTTTTAATAATCGAAACCATTTCGCTGATACGCCGTTGTCGTGTTCCCAAGTCCTTGCCCTGGCAATTTCGATAGTTGACCGCATCCGGTATTTCGTTTTATCGTTTCGGTCTACGCGTCAACGACGAGACACTCGAGTGCACCACCGAGAAGACATGATTATTATATATTACTTCCTCTTTCTCTCTTGGTTTTTGACACTCGCGCAACACACTACACGCTACGTCGTCGATTAGACGGATGGTGGGACACCTAATGTGCTGCTCTGCGCGCTCGACGACTACAGACGACCACAGACCAACACAGACCAACACAGACGAATACACCGGGTGTGCCAGCTCTACTGACCGCGGAATCGACGTCCTCTCCACAGCAGCAGACGACGAGGAGGACGGAAACGACGGAACACACGGAACGTATCAACTCATTGGCGGGAGATTTACGAACGTTTTATCAACTTTTAAATGAGTATCAAGTCCGTAAGTATTATCATACTTTTTTGTTAGACGTGGGGCATAATCTATCTGAAAAAAAAAATTCAATTTTATAATGCACGAATCGGCTCTTTTATTCCGGTTTAAATGCCAATATTTTTAACATTGACGCGTGTAACCCTGATTTTCGCGTCACTTTGTACGGATGTAGCAGTGATATTATGGTGTGCCAAAAAAAAGCGATATTTTTTTCTTTGCTCTCTGCCCAAAATATCGTAGAATACGTCTTAGCAAAGATCCTGGCTTTCTGTGGATAATTTCCAAATATCAGTGTGTGTGTCATTACCACCGGTTTTTCGCTCGATAAAACCGTCCAAAGATAGAGCCAAGTGAGTTTGAACGGAAAAATACAAAAAATTCTAACATCGATCCTAACAGATCTGTATTTTTTCGTATTGAAATTTGGTGAAGCTTTTACAATGATAAAATCTGATTCTCAAAGATTTTTTTGTAGAAGAAGAAAAGTTGGTGAGTGAATTTCGATGAAATCGCTTGTATGAATATTTCAATAGTTTATTGAAAAATTTAACCACGGAAGAGATAAAAATAATAGTGGCAAAAAAAGGATATCTCTATATACTCGCGGAATTCGTGTATAATTTCCGTTCGGCTTGTTCCGCTCGTTCGGAATTCGGCGGAATTCGGCGTTCCGCCAAAGAATGAGAAAAGCGTCGTCGTCGTCCACCAGAGGCAACGAGGGCAGCAGCAGTAGCAACTGCGGTTCTTGAGTTGACGTAGAGGGACCCCTAATCACTTTGATATCTATAGTGATAGCGATAGCGCAGGGCCACGATTTCACAAAACAAAAAACAAAAACTCGTGTGAATCGCAGAGCGAAGTAGCGAAGAGTCCAACAAATGCGGCTCAGCCTGTCAAGTTTTTCTCCGCGTAGTCGAATTTTTGTCGCGTGTCTTATCGACGAAATGTTTTATCATTCGTAAACTTACGATTGCGATTTCGCGTGAAATTCGGCCGACGGTTAATGAAATATAGACTCGAGAACAATGGAAATTCCAAATCGCCCGATTGTTAGTTAGTGAACGTCGTAAGTGCGTCGGGGACGTCGCGCTTTACCACCGCCGCATTTCATTCGTCAACATTAACTTGTTTCTCCCTAGAAACGAAAACTTGGTTTTTCAAAGTCGAAACGAAAACATAAACAACTTGCGTTCTACCCATGAATTTAACAATGAGACGAGCGGATTGCCACAACTCCTTTCGGAATCACGTACGGTAAGTACGTCTATTGTATTGTAATTAGGTAAGAGCGACGCAGAACCCCGCAAAACCGATTCTTCCATATTTTTAATATGCCACTTATTTTACTTTTCATTATCTCACTCGTTACACTTGTCGCACAACAAGACTCTTCGAGTTATTATATTTATAAGTTTCCACTAATTTTTTTCTTATATTTGCCGTGAATTTGTGACTATTTTTCAATCTCATCTTTTTCCAGTTTTTTCAGTGGTTTTAATTTAATTCTCAAAAATTGATAGTCACTCTACAAAATATATAGATAAATCGGTTTTCACGGTTGTCTACTAGTCGCTCGAGTAATAGCTATAATTCCCATGTCGAAAAATGATTCATTTTTGAAAAAAATAAATGTTTTTTTGCATAATTTTTTTAGGCTATTCTAAAAAAATCAACATCACTCAAAAATCGATTTTTTTTTTCGCTTTAAAATATGTTATATAGAGTAAGAAAAGATATCTATCTATCATCTAATTATTCCCAATAGCTAATCCCCCCCCCCCCCCCCCCCCCTAACATAGAAAAAAATCACACAAGGTGCCTGTTAGCGACTAAATTAACAGAGAATGCTTTATACAAGTGAGATGTAAAATTACAATACTTTTTACCTGAATAATAAAAATGCTTGGAAACATTTTTTGCAGTTGGTATGGGAAATAAAAAATATTCATGATTTTGGTTAAAAGAATCCACAAATTATTTGTTCTTTTATAAAATGTTACAGGATAAAATGAATGCTCGATTTCCGATAGGGATACTCTAATTACCGTGAGGGGGATATCAGAGCAACGGCATCAACATGCCACGTAGTCTAAAGTACGGCAATGAGAGCCTCGATGTCCTGAACAAGGGTTGCACCGATCGGTATGACCAAATTGCTTGTGGTCGTATAAGCATTCTCGTTCTCGTCAGTGCAATTACTTGCTGCTTCGTTTTATTCAAGATCATCAAGTATCACGCCTACAAGCATTCTCAAATGCACCACTATCTCATATTTTATGTGTCAGCTATACAATGTATAGTATGGTAAGTTTGACTATTTATATCACTGATAAACAGTTAAAATTGTCTACTTAAGGTAGTTCTAGCCATGGAATCCAAGGAAATGTGAGATTCCGAGAGAATTGTCGACTCTTCTCAATGAGATAAAAATCTGAATAAGATTAAGCGTGTTAAAGGTGGTGAAAAATTGATTCTGTATAATCAGACCGAGACGCCAATTCCCACAATACAGCACATTTCAAAAGCTACAACATACGTATAACAGAAATCATTAACACTCCACGCAAACCATGATTTTCACACCCAAGAGACAAAAAATCACGAAACTAAAGAAAATCTTTATAATTAATTATTAAATAAAATCATTGTCATTTGAAGAAAAAAAAATCATTTTATGGGTGGTTTGTCAATCAGTTTTGATTAGTCAATTTACCGTTGGGTTTTTGGAATTATTACTAAGGAAAATTAATTTTTTTGGTACCTTCAACAGGCTCGAATATTTTTTCAGATTCCTATCCCATTGATAGGTATTGTAAATTTGCTCTGAATCTCACGTTTGTCTGGACTGTACCGCTCCGACATCCAACAAATGGATTTAAAAATAAACATGAACTTATCTCAACGACGAAAAGCGAATTTAAATAAATTTACTTAGGTCAATAAAGTATCGGTATTATATATTAAAAAATGTTAAATTGCTTATTAAAGTGCGGCTGGATCGATATTCGGCAATCGTTACCCTCAACTGGACTTCACAACGGACTATCTTAAGTTAGTGCATTTCATTCTCATCTGCCACCTGTTCTGGTCGTCAGCAGCCCGAACTCGTCATCGTGACGACATAGTTCAGCATGTTGTGAATCCAGTTCTATGTCTATATACATTGTACCTCACTACGGTTGTACTCATGGGAATGGTTGACATCAGTGGTACATGGACCGAATGTCTTCGTAAGTTATTACATTTTGCCAAACCAAGGGCTTTTTTCATTTTTTCGTCCAAGCATGTTATGACAGATTCTCGCTAGATTCGAATTGATATTTGGTTTACCGACACTTAACTTGCATACCAAATTTAAGCCAGATATCTTGGAAATTGTAAAAGTTAAGGCATGCACGAAAATTTCAAAAAAATTTCCAAGATCCGATAAATAATTTAGAACCTCTCGACGGATTTTCTGCAAATTCAATCCCATACCTTGCGCAACTACAGTCTCCTTGTGTACAAAATTTCAGCCCCATATCTTCGAAGTTGCGGAACTTAGAAGACGAACAAACAATTTTAAATGCCATGAATTTTAAACCCCTTGACGGATTGACGCCAAATTCAATCCGAAACATTGATTGATAACAGTCGATTTCTGGTCCAAATTTCAACTGGATTTAGACGATTTTAAGTCTGAAAAAAATAAATAAAAATAAAATTAATGAAAACAAAGTTTGCTCTGTGAGGAAGCAAAAATAGTAGCCAAACATTTATACGATGGACATAATTATCAGAGCAATAGATCAATGTATGAATGTTAAAATTTTATTCCAAAGGTCCTTATTGGCTGATGCTTTCCGGGGCTGATTTCATAGCCGTTCAACTCTTCGCAATTGTCGCTCTCTACTTGACGCACAATACCGGACATTCTGCTATTTCGACTCTAATGCTGCCGACAATTCACTCTCAGGCTCGAGATCTTTGGCTCATAACAGCCGTCTTCGAAATCTCGGCAGTAGTTTCCGTTATATTCGACAGTCTCATGTCTTTTAGTAAGTTTTTTCTTTTTTTTCGTCATTTAATAAGTAACAAAAAATAT
This sequence comes from Tromatobia lineatoria, assembly GCA_949699805.1. Taxonomy (NCBI): domain Eukaryota; kingdom Metazoa; phylum Arthropoda; class Insecta; order Hymenoptera; family Ichneumonidae; genus Tromatobia; species Tromatobia lineatoria. The sequence goes on from OX453054.1 coordinate 7,159,937, forward strand.
GTTTATGATAAGAGTAGGAGTATTTCCGATAACGGAGGTTAAAAAATAAAACGGAAATTGTGATTTATTTTAGTTGGGAGGGAGGATACCGGCTGCAGCGGTATTTACAATCACGTGCAAGTGTACTATAGCTTGCTTATTACTGTGGTTACGTTACTTAAATACTTTCTGCCAACGTGGGCGCTCTTGTGCATTTTTCAACCGACGCGGGTCAAGTCACGACCCTCGGAAGTTGGACTCACCTCCCATTACAATATGGTAAGATCACTTTCTCCCCGGATATATAACCGAGAAAGTACAAGAGAATAAGTTCAAGAAGAAAAACCTAACCCTAGCAGCACGTTCCATGTTTTAATCTTCACCATAATATTTTGTGGTATATTTTGTACAGTTAGGTTTACGTTAAACATTTCCATTACTCAGCACTACGTAACTTATAGATCGTTTATATTTCTTCCAAGATTAGGTAAGTTCAATCGATTTCACCGCCATTTTCACCAGGAGCCCACAATGTTCGCTCGGAACGCTCAAGACCCAATGTTTTAGTAAATTTTCGCGTATCCGAGTGAGCACGAGTGAGTTTCGGAATGCAGCCGAGCTCCAACCGGGTTTACCAATCCGGTTCAATCCACGCTTCCAAAATTCGTCGTACCGTCATTTATTTCGGTAATCATGGTCACGGAAATCGCGGCTAAAATTGCACTCCCGCTGGCAACTTTTCTGTGCCCTATCGTATTGTTGTATGCCACAGTGCAAACATTGGGTATGAACGACAGTAAAACCGTTCCACGTCGGTACGCAGGCTCGCCGTTCCATGTATAACGGCCAATCCGGCCCATTCCGACCAAAATTCCACCTACACTTCTCCGATTTGGCTCGTAATTTTTCGTAGCCTTATTTCGACCCTCAAATCCACCATTTTTTTTCTATCGAACCCTATAATTTGAAAATCTAAAAAAATGTAGAAAAAGTTATTTCTAGCTTATAGCCAAAGTGGGGGCTATATTTTTCTTATTGTTTTTGAATTTTTTTATTCAAAAAATTATCGGAAAATCGAGGAAAAAAGCTTCACTGTGAAAAAAGACTTGAAAGCTTTTAGGTTTATGAAATTTACATATTTTGGACTTGAAGGAAAAACAGGAAAGGAAATAAGAATTTTTCACGAAAAAGAAAAGAAAAAAAAACTTGCTTTACGGGGAAGCGATAAATAGCCGAATTTCGGATAGTGATTATCTTTTTCATTTGTTTGACGTTTCAGGAAGGAAGTTGTCAGAATCAGTACCGAAGAATGTTTTTTTCGCAGAGCATCGGTTTGCCGGGTTCTTTGCAATATCCCGAAATAGCATGTTCCAGCGATTCTCCGATATACGGAAGTTTTGGCGATTTTTCATATACAGACAGTTCGTCGGATATTTCGCCGACGATAGCTCACTGTTGGAGCATGGACGATGAGGCATACGGTCTCGGTGAGAAGAATTTCATCGGCCTCGACCACGGCAAGGAGAATCTCGACGATTGTCGTTACAGAATAGAGCAAAATCGTCAGAATTACGAGAAAACTTTGAATATGGAAAGGAAAGACAAGGCCAAGGACGAGGCCAAGAACGCTCCTGCGAATGGCCCTCTCACGACAATCAACGAGGAGAGCTCCCACCTCGCCGAAACTCCCAACAAGTAACGTGCATTGCTCAATCAATTCTAAGTCACTGTGAACCTAGTCGAAAATAAGACAAATTTTACGCTCGATCAGAGTGCCTACCGAATACTCAGTGATTACAAACGACTCGGATTTTTAAACAATTTCCACGGGACACTAAATACTTTTTCACTTTGTTTACTACCTATTACTTAACATTATTTTTTTTCACGGAAAAAGTAACGTGGCCGGAATAGAGCTCGATTATGGTTGCTACGCATGTCCAATATAGCGAATTGTAGGAACGTCAACGAAATTATTTGAATTTTGTGGCCTCTAGGCGGAGGATAATGTCTCTTATATATATTTTGTGAATCATTTTGTTGATTCAACTACTTTTTTTTTTTTATTCTTCTCAGAAATTTATCATAGTCGGTCAGATTCTACAACTAATGAAAGTGTTTTTTGTCAACCCAAAAAGGTATACAATTTTCATATAGTTGTGACAGTCGTTGATTAACTGTTTATTAATAACAAATCATAAACAAAAGTGTTATATGCATATTATATTATTTCGGTTAATGGTGTGGAGGGAGTGAACATTACAAGTTGTGTGCTCAACGGCAGTATCGGCACAAGTCCGATCGGTGTAGAACAAGTTCCCAAGGCCCAAGTGTAATAATACGGCCGTCCATCGCGCTCACGCAGTTTCAACAGTAAAACGTATTCACGCGGTATTAAGGGGTTAGCCCCAGTTACACATCTTTGCATATTTAAAAATATCATCAACTCTATTTTTAGAATTTCTAGTTTGATTAAATCCGGCGATTCAAAGAAAATTATATCAAATCCAAAGTCTGTCAATTGAAACGTGCGATAGATGTTGCCTTTTTGCACAGACAAAAAAAAGTTTGTTCTTTTTGTGTATAACTTAAAATTATGGAAATAATTTTTGAAAATGTAGTTTTTGAAGCTGAAATAATAGTACAACTTTGTTGACAAGACATTTTTTCCTGTCGTCAATAGATTTTCAGATACGCTTGCTGAAAAAAGTTCACGGTTTTCTCAAATAATAGACATTGACACCCGAAAAAAAAAAAAAAAAAATCACAGAAATGAGTATCAAGTTTTCGTACAGACAAAAAAACGTTTGCTTTTTTTGTGCAGAACTTAAAGTTATATGATTAATATTATTTTTGGAAAAGTAGTATTTAGAGCTGATATGATCGTACAATTTTATTGACGAGATATTTTTTCCTGTGGTAAGTAAATTTGGGAATAACCTGGCGTGAAGAAACTGCACTATTTTTTTAGAAATATTATAATTGAATGCCTGAAAAAAAATGGAAATAAGTATAAATTTGTAGTAAAAACTTGTTGATTACGGAAATGATCAAAGTTTCAAAAAAGTCGCCGCATCCGCGAACAGTGCTTCATATATGTATTTTTATATATATTTATGATTTACAAAACAACAAAACTCAAAGGCTCACTTTTTTTTCTTTCATTTTGGTACACGCAACACTGCAAGCAAATTCGGATGGAGCTGCAAATTCGTTATTGTGATATGCCGTCTGCATTCTTACAAAAGTGACATTTTATCTCATTAACACCTTTTTCTTCTAGTGGTAAAATTTTGGAAAATCCAAAGAAAGCTCCGCTAAACATCCGTAGCGACCATATCGACGTATTTTCTAGTTGTAACGGAAATTTGCGCTCAAGTGCAGATTTGTGATATACTCAATTAATTTTTCGCCACTGAGTTTATACGAAATTTCATGAAACTCTCTTTAAAAATGATAATTTCTGTATTAGCTCCCCTCGTACGAATGTTCCATGAGCGGTTAACTTTATCCAAGTTGCAAGCCCGTCTCAAGAGGGAAGAATTTTACTTATCAATTATAATCCAGGCCGCGGAATAGCAAATTTTATTTTTATATTTTCGTTACAAATGATAAAAATTCTATACTTGATCCAATGGTCAAGTTGCTTAGGTAAATATTTTTATTTGCGGAATTTTCATGAAGCCTAACTAACTATGTATGTACTTGCATTGGAAAATCTACGCAGTGATTTCAAGAAAGTAATTGTAAATTTAGATTTCGCCCGTTTCGGGCTCGGACTAAATCGTTTAATGAAAAATCGTGATCTAGATAGTGTAAATCGAAGACTGAATGACGACGATTAATCCATCGATATTTTTATGAACCTGCATATTTTCGTCAAGAATCGAGTGATGAATTTGCTAATTTATTATTTTTCATAAAACTTTTTGTAATTCAGGCGAATACCAGATTTTTTGCCGGATATAACACCAGTAATTTTCTAAACAGGAAGATAATAGGTTGAATCGTGAATCATCGGAATGTTTTTATTGTTATCGTGATGAAATTTAAAAAAAAAATATTTTTTGTCTTGCCGTTGAAATTGGCCGTAGAAATTATACGAATACTTTCTCCACAAGGCATCAGGTAAAATACAGGTTAAAAAATGCAACAAGTTACGAATTTTTTAATAATCGCGAATCGATATTCAAGTTACGATTTGAAACTACGATCGTGTTTATCTCACCGACGTAGATTCCTAGAATCGTAAATCTGTGTCTACGTATACCCGGCCTGTGGCGATAACGGCATTCTTTGTCAAATAGACCTATTTTTTGGTCGACCTCTTGAATGTTTCGCAAAATTTTCAGATTTCAAATTTACGTGATCGCGAAGGTTTTTTTTTTTTTTTGTAATTTTTCACATCTTCTTCTAACATAATATTTGCCGAACCGTAGAAGTTTATAAGATTGTGCATTTATATTTTAATGGACCAACGTAAAAAATGTTTCGCTTCGCGCGGAACCTTTATTTCCAGCCATTTTGGACAACCAGCGTTTCAAGTGGCAAAATTGGTCAACAGTGTATCTAGGGTACGTCAATTATCGTTATCACTCATATTTTTCACACAGATCGTCATGATTGGTGCATCAAGACGGAAGACGTCGATACCGTTGTTTATGTCGCGCAGACGAATATTTACGTACACTTTTTACGGGATAAATTATACAAGTAAAATCTATTGCCATAATCAAAATAAAAAATTCGAATAATCCTTCATAACAATAATATTAACCTGTTTATTTATTGAATCAAAAATTATTTTCTAAATATATTCTACACTAAGAATCAAAGCTTTTTCTTGATACACTGTTTTGCCAAAGAGTGACGCGAGCGGCGCTGGCATCGTAACTCGCAAAGCCAATAAGTGGCTAGTAAATAAAACATTAAAACATTAATAAACATTTTGACTGATGAATATTTTGCAAGATAAACTAAGTTAAAAGGGAAACTATTTTCCCTCAAGAGATTGCCTTTGAAAATCATCGAAACTTATATAATAATTAAAGGAGGATAATGAACTGGTTAATTTTGGAAAATACTTAAGAGGTTGACTGAAGGTCAAAGAGGCCTGGTTAATGAAAAATGCTGTATATGGAATACTATTATAGGACGATCGAATTATACTCCAAAATAAAAGGGGGAAAAAAACCGATTTCTTTTATGCAGAAATTAGAAAGTGGAAAATTAGGCTCAAGACAAAAAGGTGGACAGTAATATCCAATTGTTAAGTACCCCTTTACAATTCCGTGAACGATCTTCTGAAACTCAAATATAATTAATTGATAGCTTTCTTCGCATAATTTTCTATCACTCTGGTGTTTTCTATAATATAGATAATAATAATAGCCGCAGGTGTAATCTATGGTGGCTGACATTTTTTTTTATCGGAAAAAGATCGATAGAGTATATTAAAATAAAACGGGAATTTCGTGTCGAATTGACTAAACGCAATTCGTCGCGATTATATAAGATCGTTTATAAGCGAATTATTGTGTTAATTTTACTTAATAATTTTCGTCGACCTATAAAACAGACAAAGTCTGGAGGTTATATAACGAAATCGACTTGATTTGTAAATACCACGAAATAAATAGATAAAAATTCAAAAATAAATGTTACAGATTTTTCAATATTTATTAAGTAAAGAAACTTTAATAAGAATAAGTCCGATCGTAACTAAAATGTGTCTGTCTTTCAGCCCATTTCTAAATGCCATAAAAAATGTAGTACTATTCAATTCCAAGCTTTATAATTTTTTTTAAATTTGACCATTTATATGAATAACAAAAAGGTTGCAAAGTACAACCTTGACCATTGCTTTCTTTTTTTGTTGCTTTTTCCAAAGCTTTTTTATCAGCAGGCAGAGTTTACTATGAATAAAGAATATTTTTTTTATAATATAAAATTAGAATATAGATAACATAAAAGAAAGATCAAGACACTTGGAGAATTTGCAATCAAATAACTCAAAAGCTCTACTAACGAATCAACTAATTTAATGGTTATTCCTTTAAGTAGGCCAATTGGCTTTGACCGTCTACCCTCCCCTTTATTCCCCATTTAATTCGTCGAGACCTCTCTAGAGTGTTGTCCGCAGCCACTTTTTCTAATGCACTACTGTATCGCATTTCCACGAGGGCTCAGGAAAACTGCGGAAAACCTGCTCGCCGATACAGGCGGCTTTATTTTTACTGAGCTCTACTGTATTATAGCATACAAGAGAAACTCTAAAAAACTGCCTCCCGCTCACGCAATTTACACGCGACTAAGCGATCACCCATCCAAGTTATGGCCGCAAACAATGCTGCTTAGCTCTGGGAACCGCCGAAGCCACACACCGACCTTATCATAGTATACATTTATACTTGATTCATTTTATTATGAATTTTTGATTGTTCTATTGTCGTGAATTGAAGTTCCTCGACAAGAGCTATTGAGCTAATGAAGGGAGAGCTCAAGTAAGAAATTGGGTTTTCTTGGGAAAATTTTCTGTACTTGTCGAATGAAAAAAAAGTTTCGAAAGAGGGTCACAGGGTGAGTATCAAAAGGGGCTTCTCGAATCTTTAAAAAAAAATTTTAACCTTGAAAATGTTACCAAGTGTGAACGTAATATTGTTTTTCGGAAAATTCCCGATGAAAAATAGTACTGTCGATTTTTCTAATCGATTTCGGTAAGACATTAAAATTTGAAGTTTAAGTTTTCGGTTGAAAACTAAAGTAACCGATTCCCCTTGGAAATAATGAGCGGAAAATCTTGAATTAAGGCTTTCTTTTATTTCAGTACAGTGAATCGAATCATGAAAAAAAAAAAAAAGATCACCAATAATATGAAGACCAAATTTTTGTCAGATATTTGGTGAAATAACCTACATAATTTTTCTGTAAACTAATTTTCTCGACGTCTCAAGTGATTCTGAGTATCTTGACTCGAAGATACAGATAATTTATTCGTCTTTTGACACAAGAAATATTACACAGATGTTATTTAAGATTAAAAAAAGAACATAGTTGTTCTTTCTTCGGATATAGAACGTTTTTCAGAAACCGAAAACAAGTATTCTTTACCCATAGTGTGAAATCTGACTAATGATGAAGAATTTCTAACGAACTAAGCCGATAATGTTGGCCAACTGTCGGAAAAGATGTCGCGAGTGAAAACGCAACGTTTCCTACTGTTGCATTTGCAATAGTGAGCTCAATAGGTCGCAATTTAATTGTAATAAATTGGTGAGGCGAACGGAAGGCCTTGGATTGACCTTCTGATTAAAATCTCGCTTTAAGTTACGTAAGCCATGAATTTTCGATGCGAATGAACGAGCGCGCGGTTCATTATCCCTCCGACTATAGAGACGATTCTCGCGACAGCGCCCAGTGTTTTCGTTGCCCAAGAGTTTATCCTTACGACCTCGTTGCTATACATTTTTCCACGCTACTTTTCTTATTTCCTTTCAAGAGCAGATAAATGGGAAAAAAAGGAAAGACAAGTCTCGGGTTGCTGATGCAAGTGGTAGACGCAGCTTACGACGAGCGGCGTGGACATTCTTTGTATTACGATAAAAATCCGTGACGCTTTGAAAAATAAAAGATCGGGTCAAGCCACCCGGAACGAAAACATCCAATTCGAATAAGATATAGAGCCGATTGAAACACCTGCGAAACGCAAATACCACTGATAACAACATTGTCGCGTGATGTACGCAAATTTTGTCGATTTATGGGGGTGGGATAAATGTGCGCTTCTCGATAAGCATCAGCAAAGCGCTACTCCGACTACTACCCACTTTTCCGAGGCGCCCGCCAATTTCTTTTTTTCCCCATCAACATACAATGCCGTTTATTTATCTGCTATGGAACTCAAGCCCATAATTATTTAACATTATTTTCCACAGGTAGATTCAGATCACTCTGAAGCCGATTGTTCGGCTATCGGGCCCAATAAAAATAATCTCATCCCAAGTTTTAAAACCTCTTCTCACTTAACAATTTTCATACAATTGATTTTATCGCTTTTTTTATTTTTCAAAGTATACATATCTAAGAGTATGATACTAACATTTTTTGAAGATCCGATGAGTCTAACTTATCTTTGTGTAACCTTCACTTTACTACCTGAGCACGTTTATCTCCTACGCAGAACTTTGAACGCGTTTTTCTCGAAACAACGTTTTTCGACAGCTTGTTGATGAAATCTTGGAAACTACTGAATTAATCTTTATTCTAACCACATATTCGCAACTATAGCTATAAAAATTTTTTTTTTTCCCCCGTCATTTTGTATTTCTGCATACGTAAAAAATTGTATGATATACGCCACTGTCATTAACATAGTGACTAAGTAGACCTAAAATTTTTTTAAGACGTCATCAATGACCTTTCTCGGGTATAAGTAATTCTAGTCTGCTTTTCTTTTTGTATTCTTTCTTAGTTCAGGTCCTTAGGGGATTTTAAATGTCAGGATATGTAAAAAAACTGTAAAATCGGAATCTAAAAAAATTACAATAGAGGAGAATTAAAAATAGTATTGTAAAAATTTCGTCGCGGCCTCTAAATATTTTCTTATCTTAGCGATAATTTACGAGGACTTGATTTTTCGTGATAGAGCACAGTTTTGGAGAGTACCGCGGAGAAAAAATATATCTTTGCAAAATGGACCGCTTTAATTAATATATATATTTTTGAAAAATTCTATTTGAGTGCATTTTATATGATATCGTTAATTTCAAGTGAGTAAAAATTATTTTTACGCAATATCGAAAAATTTCTATAATAGCTATATCAGATGAATGTGTGTTGTTTGTTGAAATTCATAAATAATCGAGAAGCTATTGTTAACGTATAAGAGGTATATAACGTTTAAGGGCGGACGTACTCTCGATACCGATCGAACAAATCAGGAATAAGCAACATTCGGGAAATTTTTCTTCCGCACTTGGAACGTAATATACTATTAAGACGATTTTTTAAGAAATCGGTCCTTATAAATTGCTTTTCTCACATATTGTACACATTGTTTGATATTTTCGAGTCTTTTGAGTCACCACGTTTTTTTCAGCAGATAATCCAAATTGAGCTCTACGGATTGCCATCGTATCGGATTCCGATGACGCGATTCGTTGGTTGTTATGCGGCAATAACCGACATTCGTCACTGCACATAACATTAGAGAATTCCTGGAAATTACTATACGCGCCTTCTGCTATTTTGTATGAGATAAAGATAAACTAAGGCGTTCGAGGAGAGATTCATTGGCTTAAGAGTCGTGAATACAAGTGGTGCAAGATATTTACTACGTTACACGTAGCATCGAATGGTCCGATGAGCTTATCGTGTTATCAGATGGAAAGTGTAGTGTCAATGACGCTTGACGACTACTTCCTTCGTCTTGACTCGCCATCAGCGTCGCGTATAATACGAACGCAATGCTTGCCAATACCGATACCAAAATATTTTTCACTCCTCCATCTCTGTAATAACAATAAGAGGGTCACTTATACAGAGGATGTTGTGTGTAGGAGAAAATCAAGTGTCACTGTAATTTTACACGTCACACGTCTTTGACGATTTAATATTTTTTTCTGTTTGTTTTGCTATTACAATCACGTCAGAGGATTCGGAAAACAATTTCTACGCGAATATATTTATTAAAAAATCGCAAACAATGACAACCAAAAAAAGTTGAACTTTGCAAATTGCTCCCTCATTATTTTTCGTCTTTGTTACAAAGTTACCTCTATGATAGAGTGCGTTAATCGATTTCGACTTCCTCATAGAGGAAGCTTTGTAAGAAAGACCAAAAATAATGAGGAAGCAATTTGCAAGCAGTTCGACTTTGCAGCTTTATTTTGCATCCAAGTTAAATTTGTGAAAAATTTTAACCACATAACAAATTATGACACAACGGTCTGCCTATTATTTTTAAATACTACTGATTTCATGTCTAAAGTTTGTCTTGGCTATCTTATGTTTTGTTAAGGTTAATGCAATAACATCATTTTTCAAAAACTAAAAATTCTGAAAAATTTAAACCATGTTGCATATTATGACGAAACTATGTACTAATTGTCGTTAAATGGTACCAATTTTATGTATGAAATTTGAATTCGTTGTCTCATTTTTTGACAATTTTACGGCAAAATCGTGATTTTTTCGAAAATTTCAAAACTCTATAAAATTGGAACGACTTCACCGATTCCGGACAAATTCAATAGCAAACAACATTAAGAGAACCTATGCTTATCAAGAATTATTTAGGGAAATATCATGAATTTTGCGAAAGCATGAGCAATTTTTTGAGAAATTTCGAAAAGCCATAAAATAAAAATTGCTGCATATGTTTCGTAAAGAATTTCGACAATAAAATACAAACTGTGGCTTCACTTGTGTGCAAAATTTTGGCTCAATCGGTTAAACACTTGTTAAATAACAGGTGATTGAGATTTCCAAGTCCTGCACGCCCACACACCTATATTTTTTTCTATACCACGTTTTTTCCATGTTTTGGACGATTCTGAGTGTACTGACGTGACAATCTCGGTAAGTTTGGAGTAAGCATAAATTTAAATTTACTCTCGTGATTCGATGTCGATAACGAAGTTGTAGTAACTTTGAAGTAGTCCATAACATTTGTTCTTTCACCGTTGGTATATTAAAAATTCACCCGCCGAAAACTATCCTTGTAACTGTACTAATTCTACCAACACGTTCTCCCCGGTAAATTATTCCTTAACGGGTATGGCCGCAGGTATCGGCTATGAAATGATATGCATATTCAAAGTTTTTTTCTCGTATTGAAAAGTTATATATCAATAAAACAAATAACAGATCTATTTGGTTCACATCTAAAGGTAATGGAACATTTTAAAAAAATTCATTTGTTGATGATTTTTTGGAGGCGCTTCGCGGCCTCCCAAATGAGACCCAAATTTTTCATTTGAAACAAAGGAAACAAATTCTCCTTATTTTTCATACGAATACCTAGAACATTGCGTACGGTATTTTTTAAATATCGATTTTTTCAAAAATGTTATAGCATTTCGAGTTACGGTGTGAATTTTCAGTGAAAAATTTCGTATAAAAGGGCTCAAATAAAAAATTAGTAGACGTTATTAGTAGACACACGAATTTGAAAAAAGTTGTCTTTTCAAGACAACGTTTAAAGTTTCACATGTAACTTTTTCGTCGTTAACGGACGGCGTCCTTTCAACGCGGTTATACTTGCATGAAATGGTGCTTTCCAGGTATATTTTCTCACAGATACAACAGACAACCCACTGGTGTCCTATCTACATCTTTGTAATTTTACCGGTAAATCGTTGGACATACCTGTCGGTATTGCAATCCGGAAATCCGAAAATCCGAAAATCCGAAAATCCGAAGGTGCGGCGGGACGCAGGTAGGCTCACGTTTTTTTTTCAATTTCTATTGGTTTATTCCTCAAGGACGCCGACTGACTTTTGCTATCCCCTCCCCTTTATTCCCGGCTGCGGGTCAAAATAGCCAATGACGAAAATGACGAAAATAGCGAATTCAAAAATAAGGATCGATTAAATGTAGAATGTCCATAATTATAGAATTCGCTTTTTTAGCCATTTTTACCATTTTTATCATTCGCGATTCTGCATCAACCAGCAAAGTTGAACATTGCAAATCGCTTCCTCGTTACTTTTGACAAAGCTTTCTTCTACGAGGAAGTCAAAATCGGTAGCTTTGCAAAAAAAAAACAAATATGCAAAAATGCAAAAATGATGAAGAAGAAATTTGCAAAGTTCAACTTTGTAGCTCTGTTTTAAATCACTATTCTCGATGGTTTGGACCATTCTGAATGTCCTTACGAGAAAATGGTTAAAAAAAAACGTCACGAGAACGAAACTTATTCCACGAGGAAGCAAAAAAATCGCCTTTTCACGATTGCAAAATGAGAAGACGTCTCGATTAAATGTAACTGTTACAAAACATGGCAATATCAACTGTTATAATCGGTTACGTTGCCGTTGCATGGAAGCAAAATAATTGTGTTTACAAAGCCTTGACTGAGACTCGAGATGCTTCTCTTCTGTTGTATACGCAAAACAACAAAAGAGTGAAAATAATAAATGAAAACACTCGCTTGAAGATTGTCGTTACTAATAAGGGAAAGCTGCGTGAAAAAAAAAATCTTAATAAACGTCTGCTACTTGAGATTGATAACCTTGAATGTGTAGTTGAGAGGATCGGTTACACCTGATTGGCAATTTTTCCATTTCTCCTATTGGAATATGAATATGAATATATCGATGTGGGCCGCATGTATGTAATATAAAGGGGCTGTTAAAAGAAGTAACTCGTACATTGGCGATAGGGTGGTGGTACGGTGCGGTGCGGTAGAGCTAAGAGGCGGGGAAGCTCTTATCGCTTTTGTCTTGTGTCGAGGGCTTCCCCTCCCCGTGACGACGTCCACTTCGCCGATCTTTCCTTCACCCTTTCGCAATGTTTCGATCCTCTCCGCGTATACACTTTCCGACGATAACTCATTTCGCATACGTCAACGTTGAATATACAAGCACCGAGTGTTGCGAGCGAGAAAAGCCATGGGGGGGAGGAGGAACGACGCTCGTCCCTTCTTCACCCAATCAAACACGCTCCCTCCATCTTTCTTTCTCTCTTTCTCCCCGTAAACGCGCGCTCTCTCTCTCTCTTTTTCTATTATATAGTACACATAACATACATATATACACATGTTTTTAACGCTATTGGCGTTCCCCCGCCTTACGCTCGCTGATAAATAAAATATTAGCCGATAGTTAATTCGAATTCATTATTCGAGAACGATCGGCCCGAGGAAATTGACACAAGTGGCCTGCTCGCATTCGACGAGCTCCAACAGTTGGACCTTACTTTTTACACCTCTTTGAGATTACTCGACGAAATTTCGTCAAACACTACAACATCGATATTTCGTTCTTTGATTTGAAAGAGCGCGTTATTAGTTTTTGTGTGGCTGGGCTTATCCGCTTGCCTAATCTCGGGGTCGCAGCTCCAAGACGAGTCTCCTCGAGGAAAAGAAAAATATCGTCAGTTGGTGAGGAACCGCCGCCGCCGCCGCCGCCTTCGTCGTCGTTGCGGCGTTACGCTCCTAGCCTCGTTCGGACTGAGCTGCTGCTGCTGGTGCTGCCTGGCTCTCTCCTTGCGCTTTCGTTCACTCGCCAAAAGCCCTTTTACAAAAGCGCCCGCGGATTTCTCACCGGAAGTAACACAAGACTCTTCAGACTCTTGCGCTTAAGCGTATAATGAGATTGGAATTTCGCCTCGCGATTATTACAGCTACAAGTGTGCGACGATAATACCTTTGACATTTCATCATGGTTCACATCAGGCCCAAGGTATGTTTGTTTATCAAGTTTATTTAATTAGCTTATTATTTTTCTAAATGTACCCAATCGAATTAGCGCCAGCGATGTGAAATTTTCATTAAATCGTAGAGATTTTCACAATCGATACTTCGCAAGAAAAATCATTTTTAAAGTCGATCTATCAAGGAAAAAGTGTCAAAAAGTATAAAGAAAATGCAGAATAACCTTTATTAAATTGCTATATTCATTAACATTCTCAAAAGTGTTGAATTATTATTTAACGTCAAAGCAGGAACAGGAGAGACGAAACATCTTGACGGTAAAAAAATGGTTTTATCAGGTTCGTTAGATCGATTGGCATCCTTCGTTTTGTTGAATCCGTCAAGTTCACTGGAGAATCCACTGGTTGATCGCGTTATCGTTAGGTTTTGAATTAAACAAATTTAGTGTGTTCTTAAAAATTTGATTGGATGTTATGTATTGAAGAATCGATTAAGAATCACGATTCTTCGGTGAAGAAAGATCAATCCTCAAAGAATGAAATAAAAATTTTACATCACCAATTGACGCGAATTCAATATGCGATTTCGTCGAAATTCGCATTTTTGAATTAATGGAAACATTTTTTTCCGAGCATATAAAATAAAAACAAGTCATATTTGTGATTTACCGATGTAAAAATGAAAACTATTAGCGCTATAATTCGTTGGAGGTTAATATTCAATTATATGTAAATGGAATATTATTCCGTTGAGCCTTCTGGATATCCCCTGTTATGATGTTTCATAAATCGCGCCAGAGGACTAGACAAAATTAAATTTTAAAAAGAAAGTGACACTTTGGTGTGTTCGGAAGAAATCTCGGTAATTTAACGGAAGCTGGTGCGTCGTCAATTTCATTCGCGATAAGAAGAATTGCAAACCCACGTGGATAAAGATCCGTTATTGCTTAGTCAAGCCCTGATATATCCCTTCTCCTAAAAAAAATGTACTCAATCAAATAGACGCGAATTTCACGTTAAAATTTCTTCCATTTTTATAAAATAGAATACCCGATACCTGACTTTTACAATTGCCAATGGAAGAAATAAAATTACTGGTAGCGCTAAAATTCGTTGAGGGTCAATATTTAAATATATATATATATAAGGGCAATAATATTTCACTGATCCTTTTAGATATATTTTCCGTAAGAATTTGTATAAATGGCGCCGAAAAATCGGTTTAAATAACAATAAATAAAAGAATGTGGCAGGTTTGTGTGTTTGAACGGAATCTCGGTAATTTTCCGCAAGCCACGTATAACATTATTCGTCATGTTACGATATTTACGAATATTCCGATTTACGGAATAGCGTAAATATCGAATATATGTTACGATTACGAATATTTCGAAGGTAGAACGCGTGTTGATTAAAAGAGGTGAAATGTTCACAGAACCTCAAAAACGTCACGGTTTAATATTGTTGTAAAAGTATATAAGAATAGTTTGCTTTTGACCGGATAGACTTTCCAGTGACATTTGTCCGAAAATAATTGGCATACCGCGTTGTCACGTGGCACGGCCGGTTTCACCTCATCTTAACCTCTACCATCGGTGCACCAATCCAAATGCAAATAGATAACTCTATCCGCGTAGTTTCCTACCGCGCCTATCGAGTCTGCCTTCCGAAGGACAATACAACCGCGTTTGCCGATCAACAATAACATCGGAATTATCCAAAATAGAACTTTGGAAAATGCTTCCTCAATATTTTTTGCTTCTTACAACCCGCATGGAAATTTGAGCATTTGAGGTATACCTTCTATACCTTTTTCACATTCAATTGACGGTTCTCTCAACTCGATTAGGCATCAGCGTCTCTTCTTGATATATAAATAAATTATATAATATGCTATATGCAAATGTTCAATAAGATGTTTCTCTCATCCAGTTGTATATTAGAAAAATAGTTAATATCAGTTCGATTATTATAATAGCTCAGCTTGTTCATTGAAAGTTGCTCTCGTGATTTAACCAAGAGATTTTTCACTAATATTATTCATACAAAAATGACAACCGCCTCTGTTTATCCAACTTAATCTAACATTAGACATAGAAATGGTTGTAACTTTTCAAGAAATAACAACACTGAAAAGTTCAACTTGGTTGAATCGTTGGAGCATCTTCCAATAAACAAAATGAGCTATTGCTCTTCATAATCGGACTAATATTGTCGTTTTTTTAAATATATAACTCGATGACGGAAACATATCATCCAACATTTGCTTATATCAGTGTATTTTTTATTTAAAACGTGGCTGCGCGTATTAAAAACACACGCTCAAATCGATTTTTAAAACTGTCACTTGAACCACAACAATCCAAGTTCAAGTTCTCTTAAAAAGTAAAACACCGATTTGAGTATAGCTCATTGAGTATACACCGGAGCCATAGACAGCGCAGTATCTCTATATGACATCGAAAATGTATTATATATTGCATTTTGACAGTGACAATGATAATATGAAAAAATAATCGAGAATTCGTCAACATTGTTGCCATCGCCTTGACACAAGGCGATTTGCAAGTAGGTATATTATTGTCTCACTCCGAAAATGACTGTGTTTTTACGACGACACTTGAAATTGGGATGTCAGCAGTTGGGTTAACGTTATCTGCCTCGGAATCGAGCACTTTAATATACGAGTTCACTTCGACAGATCTCTCTCTCTCTCTCTCGCTCGTGACCTCATTTATTTATGCTATCCAAAAATTCGTAAATAATTTTCGCATCCGCCGTACTTGTTATCTTTTCTCTATCTTTGATCCAAGTATGTTTATTCTCGATTAAAAGATTCATTTCACTGAGGAAACGTAACAATTATCTATTCAATTTACCCGTAAGAATCATTCAAGTGTTTTGCAGAAACAAGGCTCAAAACTTTTTATATTACAGGACCTCATTTGCATCAACTTAACTGCATATTACGAAAAAAATAGTGACACTCGAAAAAAAAAAACTTTGATTTGAAGAATGCATCTCCTCCTATAATTCTTAATATTCCGACCTGACAATTTCCTTCCGTGCTTTGCTTACTGTATTTATATGAATTTTTTTGGCTATTCTATAAAAATGGACCGTGCTAAAAAATCCATGTTATTTATTCGATTGAAAATATGTTGTAAAGAGTGATATAAGACATCTGGATAAATTTTTCAGACCATTTTATACGCAAATATACGACAAAAATATATTGCCAACCCTGTTAAAAAGGTCTGATAGAAACCGCGATAAAAATGGCCACATAGACCACATAGATCTAGATAGAATCTTATACAAGATTCTATTCTATTCTATTCTATCGAGAATCTTCTATAAGATCCTATCTGGATGTATCTGGATGTATGTGGTTTCTGTCCGTTTCTATCACTTTTTAGCGGTTTCCAGGAGACTTTTTCAACAGGGAATATGTCTGAAATATAAATTGCATATATTCCGGATGTATACCGTGCATTTTAAAAATACGGGAAATATATACCAACATTTTACCGCGGAAATAGATCGGGAATATATGCTTAAGAGAGCATATAAGCGGCATGAATATATATTATATGTAGAGCATTCAAACTTGATAGATGAAAAATATATTCCGAATAGATGTTTCATAGATAACACATATATATTGGGTTTTACACTTGACGATATATCCATTATATATTGAAAAACCACTAATTACACAATTTATTACAAAATATTTTTCGATGATATCTTCATGTGAATCGTACATATTCAAAGTAGTAAAATTGTAATTGAATCCGAAAATGGCGATGAAAATTGTGGCCGCACAGGATTAAGAAAAAAATGGAAAATTGTGGGGAATGCCGTGTTATATTTTATCAAAGTTGACACAGTTGACATAGTCGAGGGTTTTATCTACGTTTTTTTTGTGTCTCAATAGACAGTGAAACATCAATTGGACTAGCAGAAGTTAGGGAAAACTAACGCTTATGATAATAGAACCATGTTTCATGACTGCTGAGTCAGAACATCAAACAAGTTCGTCGCAAATTCTAAGCGTATTTCCGAGGCCACTGCCAAATATATGTTTATTCGCTTAAATTTACATGTATTACGAAAACTGTTGAATTGCTCGCTCATGTACGAAAGGTGCTTTTACTAAAAAAAACGGGGCAAAGCTTTGTATTAACAACCTATTGAGGTTTGCGAATGCTTCTTTTAAAGTTGAATCCAAATTTCTATCTGCCATGGAAATTTTTTTTTTTTTAATTTCTGGAAAAAATTTAATTTTTAACATTTACAAATATATTACTAACAAAAATTTTTATCCAATTGCTTATTCGAAAAACTTGTAACTTAAACTTAACTTAATGAAAATTAATTAATAATCCATAATGAAAATGAATCATTAATCAAGTGGGTAAAAATTATGCATGAATAAATTATTAAGCACTTTTTGATTGAATATAGAATCGTTTGATATTTGCATTGTCATTTCCATCAGTTATAATTTGTAAAGGATTTGAGAATTCTGATATTCTGGATACAGTAGCTAATTAATCATACTTAAGTGCGACGGAATTCGATATAGATATGGATACTTTTGTCACTAATCCTGAAAACCCCTTGTGACCATTTTTTTTCTCTTCTTTTAATAAGACATAAATTGATTTAGTTATAGCGACTATAAGACTATAAGCGCGTCGTCACGCGGTGGACATGAAGAAACAAATTCAATGCACGAAATTGGTCCTGATCACTACCAAGGCTAATCGGAGTACCCTTGTATTAATAAACGCTAACAATAAATTTTGCATTAATCATCCATCAACTTTTTAATATAGCAGATTTTTCACCGATTGCGAAATTTTGCTGCCAAGTCGAAAGATACTACGTGCTTAAGCTGCATTTTAGTTGATTTTTTATTTTTCTGGCTAAAGAATTGATATATTTTTCTTTTTCATTAATTCTGATAATTATGTAATTTGACCAAATGGTCGACTTACTAAAATAATAATAATAATAATAATGATGATAATTACTTTCGTTGTGGTGGCGGATCGAAAAATAGCACGTGCTCAGAGCATCGCGCAGACGCACTGCTGAGCCGTATAACGCGTGTACCGTAATTTCTGTAGCAGATTAAAAAAACGTAATATTTGGCTTCTCCTAATCACTCGGTAACTGTGATTACGACATACGATAAACACAGAGTTGTAAAAATACAGACGCCACGCGAATTATTCGGAAGCTCTATCGACTGTACTGTACTCTCATTTAAAGATTATCTTGTCGCTTTTTCGGCGCCGCCTTTCAACTTCATAGGAATTTATTATTTCGACAATGATCTTTAAGTGCATAGATTTTGAGTTTCAATATGAATCACAGAAAGGTACGTTCTAAGATTACGATTTAACGAAAGAAATGTGGACATGCGTAAAGAGTAATTCATTTTTTATACAATTATTCACATATTTACGTTTTTTATCATTTTTTTTTATATCAACATGTGTGTGTTTAAATATTAAGAAACAAGGAATAAAATTATCGCGCAAGATTGTTCGACTATATTGGTTGTCGATTGATTATCATCTGATTCTTTACAATAGTTTTTCAGTGTGCCTTAAGAGGTTAGAAAGTACGAGTCTACAGTGGATTCTTTTCAGAATTACATAATACTCTTTGGATAGTAGGTGTATATGAATGACACATTCATTGAATGAAGACAACAGTATTGCCGAAATTTCAAGAGGAAACTCTCAACATCTTAAATGTTAATTTCTCCATAAATTATTCAAATTGTCATGATTTATCTAATTTTTTTTATCACTTCAGTGTGTAATTATTATTTCTAAAGGTATTATTCTATATAGGCGGAAGAAATGTATTCTGGCATTCCACATAATTCCAAACAGCATAAAAACCGACCGATCTACTCCTCATTTTTTCATGTAATTTATTAGACCGATCAGACCATCTGGATGTTTATTACAATATTATCTCTATACTTATTATGAAGACCGATCAATCTGTGATTCTATGAGATTATTGTGTGCATTTTTGTTGCGTCTCAATAATTATATGCGATTACGTAGAATGGCGGTAAACGCATTTGCGCATTCGCTATTTCATAAGCGAAGCGCGAATTCTTCACTAAATTTTCTACTCATTTGCTTTGGTGATTTTCCTTCCGAATGACCAATTAAAAATGTTGGTAACAGATTCATTTATGACAATAGATAACGGTTTCCGAGTTTTTGCAAATTTTTAATTCATAAACAAATAAAAAAATTCGAATATCAGTTACAATACGACGAAACGAAGAAAAAACGTTACGTCGGGTTTTTTTTGTAGTCGCTGATTATCGCTATTCCTGAATTCTTTCCTACTGAAAAAAATATATTTTTAATAATAATAATGCGAATTTCGGAAAACTTATAAACGAGCGCCGAAAATAAATATTCCGTTTGGTTCGCCGGATAATTGCAGGTTTTGGCTCGAGGAGGATTGGTCAACCAATTGCAACAGTCAATAAGATTTACTTCTTCCCTGAAGATTCAAGACAAGGAAGTAATACAGCCAGAACGTTCGTTCAAGGTAAATTCCAATTAATGATGATATATTTATTAAATATAATAATTTGATTTATAAAAAATGTCAAGTACGCTTTCCGCTTATCCGGGTTTTTGATATTTTCATAGTATGCTGACTTGTCGGTGCGTTTCGCTCCGCCTGAACATCTTCAAGCCAAGCCAAGCGTCAGTGCTCTCTCTTTTGGAAAATATTTTACGGACCACATGCTCAAAATATTTTACCACGAGGCACTCGGTGGCTGGCAAACGCCCGAGATAACGCCCTTTGAAAATCTCGTACTTCATCCTGCAGCCAAAGTTCTTCACTATGCGATTGAGGTGAGCTTTTTTTTCCAATCATATTCAGATCGTGCGTAAAAATCCTAATTCCCCAAATCGGGGTCCTATTTTTTTTTTCTCAATCTGTCAATATTTTTTATCTTCAAACGCTGATTATAAAAGTTTAAAAATTCACTGAATCATTTGATACTTGTTATTAATTGTGTCACCGTCCAATCTTTCAAATAATATTATTATTGGTAACCAAAAAAATAGAAGCAAAAGATTTTTTTTTCCGCAACGCTCGAATCTTCTATACGGCATTCTAAAAAAAACACACACTCTGAGAAAATTATGGTATTGCTAACCATAAAGTGACAACTATTCATTTGTAGTTGGCACAACCATAGTTGTTAGCACTTGATTAGTCGTCACAACTATTTTTATAGTCACCGTAATTATAAAAGGAATAAAAACCAATAGTTGGCACTTTATAGTTAACTGTACTATGACGATTTTTCTCAGTGCAACTGTCAGTACAAAATCAGACAAAATAAAAATCTTTCACGTATCACGATGGTGTTGCGAATTATCTATTTAATCATGATTCCTGCCACTCTCTTCGAAATTGCAGCCGGATGTGATCACAACTTTTTTTTTTTTTTTTTTTTTTTTTTTTTTTTTTTTTTTTTTTTTTTTTTTTTTTTTTTTTACATAATAAATCTCTGTTGATACCAATTTTTTCCGTAAAATCACAGTATTCCATTATTTCTCCAACAAGGACATTTTTTTAACGCTTCTATTAATTATTGATTCTTCAACTGTCACAAATTTGGAGCTGTGAAGTTTGTTCATAGGGTATTTAAAAAAAAAAAAAAAAAGCATAAACGATATTCGACTTGAGAACGAAAGTGAAATTAAAAATGATAATATGTTGTTAAATTCGTTGGTCTTACCGACACAAAGTCGAATATGAAAACTTTCAAATCGTAAACGTCTGAAAGTCACTTTATACAAAATCACTCTAAAATACAAACCTATCTCTATGAAGAAATATGTTGATCGATTTCAGCTTCCTCATAAAGGATGTTTTGTAAAAATAACAAATATCGAGGAAGCAATTTGCAAGCATTATTCTTTTGGATTTTGCAAGGTTCTACTTTGCAAGCTTTAATTAAGCTTGCAAAGACGTTTTTCTTAAAATTCAAAGTGTCATAAAATTTGAAGCGCTCGACCGATGCGTCTCAAATTTGTACTCAAATTGTGTCCCACGTTCGTATGTGAATTAAATATGTATAAGTTTTCTTGTAATTTGCATAAGCAAACATGGGAACGGTATTTTAAAAAAATCCGAAATCGCATAAAATATGAATAGACTAATTTCTGTAAAATGTGTGTGTGTGTGTTTTTTTCTCTCTGCACTACATTCCATATCCTTTACAGCTAAATATTAGTTGATCCCTGTATGAAAACCAAGCTTGATTGATCCAAGTTAACGCAAATTATACCAACAACTCGATTTTTCGAAGGTTTCAAATTCTATAAATTTCGAACCTCCTTACTGATCTTCACCAAATTCGGATAGCTCCTGCAAATGAATATTAATTCATTCTTGTGAAAAATTTCAAGAGGTTTGGTCGAAATTAATTAATATTAGAACAAAAATATAAATTTTTAATATTAATATTAAATTCAATACCGACCATCATTTTTCATTACTCTATTTATCAAGAAATGTTTAACTCATTAGGTAAAAAATTGCAGGGGCTAGAGAACACACAGATATTTTTAGAAAAAATCAAGGCCCTATAAAATTTCAAACGATGTTGCTATTTTTTCGTACATATTTTTGTGCATAGGAAAGGGCGTTACTACTTTTTTATTTATTAAAAATATCCTTCAGTTTTACAAGAAACATAAAAATTTTTGTTGGATGCAAGTAAAATAAATTTCTCTCGTTGGATAATTTCTGATGAAAATTAAGAGAATGGTTAATCATCGTTGATAAATTTCGTTGACGTCGAAGATTTATTTCAATGGAAGAATCTTTTATAATTCTTTCATTAAACTCTTTAAACTTGTAACCAAATTTTATGACGAGGGATTCGATAAGGTGTAATTATTTGTAGTAATCGAATAGAGTAATTAGATTTTCACAACGCTAATACTGACTTGGATTTTCATACCTCTTAATGTATTTGAGCGATGAAAAGTAAATAACGTACAGTAAAAACAATAGGTAAATATTAACCGTTTCGTCGAGGAATTAATTTTCGATATTTCTGTTTAGTCTATCTCCAAACACATTTTTGGTTTTTCTTTTCAACTCTTCATTGTTTCCGTTAACATTGAATAATATAATTATGCAAGGAAGCACGAGATTGCCTCGCGCGCTCAGCAGTTTTATCTTGTGACATTTTTCGAGATAGCTCTTATCGCGAGGTTTAGTTCAAATTATGACAGCTCCTTATCTTCGATACTCGTCGATCTACAATTATCATCGGTCGCGAAACGTCGGTTAAAAAAAAAAGAACATGTACAATGCTAATGATCATAAGGCAAATTCTCACACAAATCTCTGTTGTTCACTTGAGAGGATAAAAAATGTTTACGTATGTGCGATTAATTCTCTCTCGCTCGATATGAGATAGAGAGAAGAAATCGAATGTTGACGATGCAGCTGCTTGAAAATATGCAGAGATTCATGGTAATCAGAGGCTTCGCGAGTCTTGACCTCCTGATTTCGCTCGTGATGTGTTTGTGATGTATTGTTGAGAATTGAGAACGTCTCGAGTTATCGACGATTGTTCTTTTTGTTGCAGCTATTTGAAGGAATGAAGGCGTACCGTGGCGTCGACGGTAAAATAAGGATATTCAGGCCGGAGTTAAATATGGAAAGAATGAATACATCGGCTCTGAGATCCGGTCTGCCGACTTTTAATGGCACTGAACTCATCAAGTGCCTCCAAAGGCTTGTTAGTATAGATCAAGAATGGGTACCACACTCGGAAGCTTCTAGTCTTTACATCCGTCCGACTCTCATAGGCATCGATGTGAGTATCAACTTTTTACCTATTATATTTACTATTTTTTTACTCACTAACAAACAAAAGCAGCCTTACTACTTATTCCAATTGTCACGTTGCTTCCCCGTTTATTTCGAGCTTTCATGAAAATTCTCTTTTTCTTATTCCTTATTATTATATTTGGTTTTCCCGTGAGAGGGAAGCTTTCTTCTCTTCTCAATTACCCTTATAATCGACGAAAAATTGGAGAGTGTATGAAGATAGGTTGGCAAACGATAATAGATCCACACATGTCAGACGCCTAATCATATTCCATTGTCGGATTGTTTGATCTTTACTAATCGACGACGGATATGGGATTATCTCGAGTTGCCGCTTCAACACTCGTGTCATTATCGTGATCAATAGTGCCCAGCTTTTCGCTTAAGCAATCAAAGAACATTCTAGCGTCACTCAAACGACCTTTCAATATACATATTTCATTTGTGCTCGATTACACAATAATTTGCTATAGAAAGTCACTTATTTTGCACGGTACTGCTTTGCTCGATTTTTCATTTGGTTCGTAGAGTAAAATGATTCCGGCTTTCTCTTGGAATAGCACGGTTTGCTTTTACATAATTAATAAAAGGACAAAACTGTTGGACAATGAATAGACTTTTCATTTGAATTTTCGGAATAGCTTCTAGTAGAATATTTCTATAAGATAACGCTAGTGCAAATTCCAAAGGCTGCAATTTTAGATCCTCATTAGAACGATCGGTATTCCGTCATTCACTCATAGTCATAGTTTCTATATTTACACTTTTAAATCTCAGCGTGTCGAGCTTGTCATCTTACATTCAGATTTAAAATATTAATTTCGTCACGTCATGGCTTTTATTTATTTCATTTTATTTTGAGATAAAGACACAACAAAATGAATTTATTTTATTTGTTCTTCTATTTTTTATCAAATTTTGCCGCCTCAGGATTTGGAGAAGTAATCTGTCCAGTGATGGAATAGTGTGAACGTCCAAGAGATCTTTTTAATAATAAACGATGAGTTTTATTTCATTGACTTATCATAGGTTGACGAGGCGTACTTTCACAATTTTTCGTTTTACAATGTTTCGAGTTTAAAAATGTATATATATTTTAACAATTGACGAATGAAAATGTCACAATTGCTGTTTTTGTAATGGTTTGCGGTTAAAGTGTTTTGATTTCCTGATGTGTGACCAAGGGTCACCACGCTCTTTTACTTGAGAGTTCTGAATTTTGGAAATATTTGGCGACTCGACCACGCTGGTTGCTTTAACGAGGTTGAAGCGCTCTACGCCTGTCAAATGAGTGCTAGTTTTTGTAAATCGTCTTGTATAACAAGTTTTATGCATCAATTCACCATAGTTGATGGTTATATTAAACATAGATATTCTCGACTTGGAAAATATTAATTTCAATGGATTTTACAGAAATATTAACAGGTTTATGCTAATTGTTTTTTGTTTTTAAAGAATAATCCATATTTTTTGCTCGATTGTTATTCATTATGGCTGATTGTCTTCCTTGAAAGATGATCTACGAATTTACCATCGAGATATTCGATAGTATTATCCATTTAAAAATTACAACCATTCGTTTACCAAATAAAATTTCTTCGTAAATAAACAGCTGTAATTTTGTAATGGGGAATACTTTCGAATATCAAGACGGCGAATGCGTGGAGTATGTTTCAAGGAAGGGAAATAACAGCCAAAATACATTAAAAAGTACGGATTATTCTTTGGAAACGCTGGACGAATATGTTTTTTAGCATAAGCCCGTCAATATTTGTGGAAATGGAGTGCAATCAAATATTTTCCAAGTGAAAGACATATGCAGCTATGAGAATCACCATCCATTAAAATCAGAATTGTGAATGCCTAATACTCATAGCAATAATAATAATTATACGATCTCCTCTCTAATAATCACGATTTCATAATAATATTATATAGCGATTTGAATACAATGACTAAACTTTGAATGGCTGCAAAAATGATTATTTTTCAATAAAAGTTCACGGCAATCCTTTTGAAAAATTTTAAAAATATTAATGCATCAAGAAAGCAATGCATTAATTATATTTATTCCACTATTTCTTGCAATGTTAAAGCGAAAATTACAATTTTTTTGGCTATTCAAATGTATACAATCTGTTTGATAATCACTACACACTATTATTATAAAATCATAATTACAAAACGAATTGTACTGTAAACTGTATCTCATAAATTAATGGGGACTTATAGTAACTCTGATTATAATCAATTGATGCATTAAAGTATGTCTAAATTCAATAATAAATTTAATTGATTAATAATAAACATCATCGATTTATCGATTCCAGTATTTATAACGGTTATAAAAATTCAATTTGATTTGTATGATTTCTCCATCGATTGTTTAATCACAACAATAGAAGCATGCCCGAGTGTAGCATCATCCGTGTTATTTTTTAAACCCAGGCAGGACCAACATACTGTCATTATTTTGTCTAACAGATAGTCCGCTTTAATAAATCACCAAAAGAATAACAATTTTTCATCAAATGTTCACGGCAACTTGGCTCTTAAATCTGATATAATAATTTCATTCACCTCTGTAATTTCGATTTCGGTATCGCTTTAAATTTACTAAACTTGAATAAAAGAATTTGTAATAAGAAAAAAATCAATGATTACAAAAATAATCAGCATTAGCATTTAATGGAATAATCTGAAATAATTTGCTGGCTAATTTTGTAAAGGAAAGTCCATCACACTCATGATACTTAGTAAATTACGATTAAAATCGATACTTTTTTTTTCGGCAAAACTTGTCAATTAAACTTCTAATAGCCTGTAATCGCTTATGAAATATTTATTATTGAGGGTCCTTGACTCGTTTAATCGACATCTTATTATCGACAAGTGATATAATGTACGTACGTATTGTAATAAACGGATTTGTTATTCAAGGTACTTGTTTTATTTTTAATTGTACAGCCAACTTTAGGAGTAGCTGCATCCGATTCGGCGCTGCTCTATGTAATTTTGTGCCCGGTGGGTGCCTACTTCAAGGACGACTCGGAGGATATCGGTGTTTCGTTGCTCGCTGATCCACGTTACACGAGAGCCTGGCCAGGCGGTTGCGGGGATCGAAAGATGGGCAGTAATTACGCGCCGACGATTCAAGTCCAACGAGAAGCCACGGAAAAGGGCTTGCAACAAGTGCTTTGGCTCTACGGAGATGACAATCAGGTCACCGAAGTCGGTACCATGAATATTTTCATGCTCTACATTAATGACAACGGAGGTGAGAGCCAATTTTTTTTTTTCGAAAATTTCACAATTATCATACGTATGTATGAGACATTTTTCATCAATTCAGCCACTTTTTTTTCCAACCTTTCCCGATAAGTCCTACAATTGCTCGCCACATTTTATTACTCCAAATACCATGGAACTCCTATTCCATTTATCATTCAACAACATTTTTCACATTTTATAACTACTTTAAAGTACTCTCTTCTAATTTATTCACATTTTCATATCCGATATTTCCTTAAAGACAATGAGGACCGACCGTTATAGTTCCGGAGTAAAAAAGTAATTTGTTCCGAGTGAAGAAAATTGATGTCCAGATAACACTTTTAGAGAGTCTTTGAGTCGTCAAAAAATCTTTTTAAATTTTCTTTATTTTGGAATTTTTATCGGTCCCGCTCAGGCAATTATTTTACGTCATCAATCAGAGCTGGGCAAAGTACTTAAAGTATACATTTTTCTAAAGTACTCAAGGTTCACGTTTTTGTTAAGTAAGTTTAAGTATTTCAAGCGGAGTTGGGAAAATGCATTATTCTTTAAATACATCACCCATCGTATTTAACCTATTATTTCGAAACTGAATAATGGAACTCAGATCCATTGACGATTCCTTTTACAATAAGTGACGGGGCAGAGATGCAACACCGATTTTCATAAGACGGCCACCCTCGCGGATCTCCGAGCCGTAACTTATCGTTATAATTTGGTAATTTTTTTCCATTACCGATCTGCTTACACCAACCGGTCAATCGGTCCATCGAACCACCCAAGCACTGATTATAATGACTCCCATCCATCCATTTTATAGGTTTTAAAAATTTTATAAATTTCACACATTTAATGAATTTCCGAAATTCTATATATATCCCATAAATACCATAAATTTCATTAAATGTATGGATAAAGTGGTTTTAACATTCTTGACGAATCATCTATCTAATGAAATTTTGTGTTTGTCGTATTCAGAAAAGGAATTGACCACACCGGATCTCAACGGCTTGATTTTACCTGGAGTAACGAGGAACTCGATTTTGGCGTTGGCTCGCGAATGGAATCAGTTCAAAGTCACGGAGAGAACAATTACTATGGACGAGATCTGTCGATTGAATTCCGAGAACAGAGTGAGTGAATGAAATCTCTCCATATCACAACTGATAACGCGATTACATCATTTCGACTACTTTCATTCAGTTTTCATAGTTTCCGTAAATAAAAGGATATCCGGACTATTCAACTATTCAACAATAACATAAAAATATTAGTAAAATCTCAACATGATTTTCTAGTCCGTCATAAAACGTAAGTTTTACGTTATAAGCAATAATATTCGAAAATATAAATCGAAGCGATATGATTTTCAAGTACTTTAATCTTTAACAAAAATGTATTATTAAAATTGAATGAAACTTAAGTTTAATTTGATTAATTTTATAAGAATCCAAATTGTATGAAAGTGAAGCTTACTATTCGATTAAATTACGTCTAACGCAAGCCGTTTTGGAGGAATACGGAAATATTAAGAACACAGAACAATAAAAGTTTTTACGACAATTAATAAATTGATTGGTTTCCTTGCAGCTTCTAGAATTATTCGGCGCAGGAACAGCGTGCGTTGTGAGCCCAATTTCTTATATCGACTTCTTGGGTCAGGAACTTCATATTCCAACGGTGAAGCAACCAAATCCATTGTACCGAACGATTCTAAAGCATTTGACCGGAATACAGTACGGTCATATTCCGGGCCACCCGTGGGCGGTTGAAATTGATTGAAATATCTTTACATTAGGGTGACAATATTTGGAGGACCGTTTTTTTCCCTTCGTCTTAGCCCTAAATTCTTCTGCTTGTACCCAAAAAACGATTCTCGAAAAACAACCACCGTTTCTTACTACTCCATGAAAATAAGTATACTTAAAAAGTATATTTTTTATATATCGACAGATATATATTTGTCATAAACTTTTGATATACTTAGCAATATCCGATATTCCGTTCAAATGTACATTTGGCGAATATACGTAAAAATATTTAATTGTATATTCGTAGGTATATCTGGCGAATATATGTAGAGTATATATTTTTTTTCTATATTAGTGGTATACGGAAGATACATCAACTCGTAAAATACAAAAAACACGACAACTTAGATTTCTTGTATCAAGAAAGAATCTGAATAATTTGACCAACTAGTTCTTTCAACTAATTCAAGTATTCAATATTTTCTTACATAAATGCATATATAAGTTCTATAGAAAAAAATATACATTTACATATATTTCCGAACACATGGAATATGCATTGGTAATTATATGAAAAATATCAAAAGTATATATTTGACTTACCAAAAACATTTTGTTGCACTACGTGGACCAAAGAAAATATTTTTACAGTGAAAAATGTAACAAACGAAAATTTTTTAATTTTTTTTTAGACAAATCACCAAAGCTTTTCAATCTAGTGAGTAATCTAGTCTCTAATTATTCTATGACGGGCTAGGGCATTCGCTGCTTTCATTTTCTTTTTCAATAATACGAATAATGTGCGAAGATGAGAATTCTCGGAAAAATATATCCAAAAATAGATATTTGGAAAATAGCGATATTTTTAATTGCTATGAGTGACCTCTAAATACTACTTTTCACAGGAGACAGCATTCACACGAATCATTTTTTGGTTACAAAGAAAAAACTCTTGTGGTGAAACTAAGAAAAAAATAGAGTTAAAAATATTGTCGTCCTACTTCACATATTCAATTAAGCGACGATAACAAATCATTGTTTGTTATAATGAGTTCGTGTAGGTAAACAAAAACAATGTACAGATCTGTTGAATTTATTGAACAATTTTTCTACGTGTAGTTGTTTCACAAGTTATCATTTGTACGTGACTTTTGGAGGATAATGATAATACAGTGAAAAAGTCACTTTTTCTACGCATTTACTCTTTTTATAAGATACAAACTCCATTAAAAAGAGGATTCTTTCGCGTTAATCGAAGTAAACAAACTCATCGCTCAACTGTTGTCGCTGCACTGTATTATTAGAAAAAACAGTTTTTACACCGGAACTCCATAAATCATCGAGTTTTTTTTTCTAACGTCTTTCCTCGAGCAATCAATACAAGCTCAGCGTTTGCATTATTGCAAAATAACTTATAAAAAAGGAAGGTGAGAATGCGTTTGTGTGTATTAGCGTGTGCCGTGTGTGTGTGTGTGTGTGTGTGTGTGTGCGTATGTGCGAGTTGGTGAAAGTGGGACACAATGCGCGTACGTACGGTTGTTTATTTAATTAAGACCAACAAAATGTATATATTAGCCTTAGAATTATGTTTTCCATACATTTATTTTGTAAATAAATAATTTAATTTTTTTTAATTCCTTTTTTATTGACATCTTGGAATTTACCAATTTGTTTTTCTTCATATCTCTCTCGTGTGAGACATTCTGTGCCAACTGAGCCAATATTCTTTTGGTCAATCTTATTTCCAAAATTTACTACTACTTGATAGCAATGTTTTGTTTTTCTTTTGTTCTGGCATCCAAACTTTTAGGATATGACGTTTCAATGTAATTCAACTCGATTCAGTGTAACGTAGAAATTACGAGACACACGATAATTTCTAGATAAATTCGTAAGTTA
Organism: Tromatobia lineatoria; assembly: GCA_949699805.1. Lineage (NCBI taxonomy): Eukaryota > Metazoa > Arthropoda > Insecta > Hymenoptera > Ichneumonidae > Tromatobia > Tromatobia lineatoria. The sequence continues at coordinate 7,190,131 of OX453054.1, forward strand.
ATTTTTGTACATCATTGTGTAAAAAATCTAACATTATTTTTACATCAATGGACTGTCCACTTTTATCGAGAAATAGCGGCAATCTTTCCATTTCTTACATAAAAAATGTACGGTTCTCTATGTACGTAACAGTATAATGGAGATAGCCATAAATAGTTTTCGAAATCAGACAATTCAAGATTCTTTAAAAATGAATAATGTATTGCGAAAAATAAAAAAATTTATTTCATATGACAATAAAGTTTCGTATCGAATCCGTTGCACAATCTTTAAACGATTTAAAATTTGAGGAATAGGTACCGTAAAAAAATTTGAATAATAAAAATGGATCAACGTGAAAATAAAAGATGTAAATTAATCATAAATTTAAAAAATCTTGAAAAATTCGCAGTAACAACAACCAAATGTAACAACCAAATTTAAAAATAAAAAAATTAAAGAGGTAAACAAAAAGAAACAAAACTATCAATAATTGCTTTACATTTAAATGCAATTACAAGTTACGGCATTTTTCAGATCATTGTTCAACATCCTGAAGTATGGAATACATTACCCAATCTTCTCTAGAGTATTAATGTATCCTCGTATAATTGATTCTTATTACATTCTGTATTTCAAAGAATATATTACATTCTGTATTTCAAAGTCCCGCAAAGGACTCAATCACCTAGAAAAAGTCATAACGAAGAAAATAGTGTAAATAACTTCTTTAGAAAGATCTTGAAAAAAATTACAAATAAAACTCGATAAAATACGTAAGAAGCATCATAATTTTGGAAATTTGTAAAGACATAGAGTGCACGAGAATGGTGTGAGCCTTTTTTGGTTCAAAAATAATCTTTATATTTTTTTCGCAAAAAAAGCAAAGTTATCGGGTCGACAAAATGACTTGAAGAAATTTCATTAAAAAGTTCACATGAAACTATAACTTTTGTGTTGAAACAATTTTTGCAAGATATATTGATGGCTTTGAAGAAAAATCTCATTTTCCGCAATATCGGATTTAAAAATGTAAATAAATTAGAAGAGAAGTACTTAAAAGTTGTATTAAAATGTGTCCAATTATAGGAGTTGGCAGAGAGCTTCGAAAAAGCCTGTGACTGAATTGCAGATAAAGGGCATTTATGTAGCCCTTTAGTTTCCGTCACAATTAAAAGAAACAATTAATGCGAAGCCGATCATGCGGTGGTGATGATAATACGCGAATGCGCTATCGATCGTACGATTTCTCGGGACCAATTAGATGACTTTCCCGTAATTAATGCGCTATTTCCGCGAGGAAAAAAAAAACAATTGATTTATTATCACGGGGAATTCATAGTTATGGGCAATCATTAAATTGGTGGGCAATCGTTGAATGGACTTGTCCGGAAATGCGGGACAAGAAAAATGCATCTAAAGATGAACGATAAGAAATGACCTTGCGGTAGAGGACGCGGAAGAGGTCACTCGGTTAATCGGCGCTGGATTGGCATTCTTTGCCATTTGCTCGTCCATCCGTTTGTCGACCATGGCGCAAATGATGAGATGCAGGTTCGGTCTTCGATCGTTAAGTTTTGAGAAAAATCGAGTGTCGCGTGCCTTTCTTCCTTCGAAATATCGTCGATCATGGATCCACACAAGTTGGATCATGAATGGTGAGTGACGTCATTCACAAATTTCACCAACAAATCATTGTTTTGACAAAAATTTAAGGTTACGTATCCCCAAAATCTCCAATTACCTATAAATACGCGGACCTGTTATCGTCCACATATTTTCGTCTGCTTACACTTGCCGCTTAACGACACCATCTCATTTTTGAGCAATTGAAAATTTATGTTTTCATCGACATAACCGAACTTTATTACGCTCTTTGATCGTCTATTTATCTCGATTATGCAATCAAGCGTTTAATTCCGTCGATTAACCAACTGTCAAACATTCAATATGAAACACAGTGAAGGGAAAGGAAGTTTTTATGCCTTCGCTTTCTCCGACAATGGAAACTGGAACAATTGTCAAGTGGATGAAAAAAGAGGGCGATGTCATTCAGGCTGGCGATGCTTTAGCCGATATTCAGACTGACAAAGCTGTTATGACCTTCGAAATGGATGACGAAGTTACTCTGGCTAAGATAATTGTAAGAATAATTCACGGATCAAGATTTTGGAAGACCAAAGTGCCGACTTTCTAGTGCGGTATTCATTTCAGGTCCCGGAAGGCACAAAAGACATCAAAGTCGGCACTTTGATAGCTCTAACCGTCGACACCGATGAAGATTGGACCAAAGTTGAAATGACATCCGGAGTGGCTTCTGCACCAGCAGCAGCAGCAGCAGCAGATGCACCTGCACCGGCAGCTCCTAGCCGTCCGTCACAGCCAATGCCAGATGGACAGTACTGTATTTGTTACTTTTCTATTCCGATAAACAGATTTAAGGGAGCGAGGCGCACAAAGAAACTCATGAAATAACATTCAAGGAGGCTGGAGCGCTCCACAGTAGTCAAACGATTGCTAATTTTTGTAATTCAATATAGTTAATGGTACTTTGTATGTAAAATAGATATCCTTGACTTAGAAGAACAGTAAATTCAATGGATTTACAGAAATAATAACTGGTTTATGCTCATTTTCAAAAAGGTACATATTCGCGCAGTTAAAAAAAAAATAATCTGCATTATTCGCTCGATTGTATGTATCACGGTGTGATAATTCTCTTCCTCGAAAGATGCTCTACAAATTCACCATCTAAATATTCCATAGTATTCTCCATTAAAAAAAAGCAGCCATTTGTTTACCCATCAATTAAATTTCTTCGTAAACACAGAGCTGTAATTTTTGTAATGGGGATTACTATCAGATTTTTAGACGGGGATCTGCCAAGAGAACGAGATGTAATACATTAAAATCAAGCAAAAAATACGGATTATACTTGGAAACAACTGAACGAATATGTGCCTTCTCGAACATATTCCGGCATAAACCCGTTAATATTTTTGAAAATCGAGTGCAATTTAATTTGAACTGTGTAAATAAATTCTTTGTTATTAAAAAGTCACTGAATAATTGGTTGCGGTAAATCGAATTTCTAGTGCATCCAGAATTGCTATTAAGCATAATGCTTAATATGCGCTCAATGTGGTGTAAATGTAAGATTTTTTATAAGTATGATTTAGAGAATTTTTTTTTCTTATGACTTTCTTCAGGTGACTCGGCCCCCTTAAAACAGTTGTGTCGTAAGTGATTACGAATTTTGAGCAAAAAGATCCGAAAAAAACTAGTTGAGAATTTTTTTTTAATGCAGCAACCATATTAATAAAATGTGTTGCTGTTAAGTTATGGATTATATATTCTTTGGTGGAAGAGGATGCAACTGAGTAAAATTGGTTCGTGTTGTTCCATTTTTGGGCCGATTTTACTGGCTGAGGAATTGAAAAAGAAATCTGGTGATTGAGTCTATCCAGTAGTGAGAAGCGTTATTGGGTTTTAGCAAGCAAAAATATTAAATTCACTTTATATTACAAGTTTACAAATAATGTTTAACAAATAAGCTTTTTTGTTTTATCTACAACAATTGATGAGATACACATACAGAGACGTAACAGACGCCGCTTCTGTAAAGTAGAGCAAAAATGTACTTCAATAGTCATTTGGGAAATTCATGAAACAAAGCAACAGGTGTGAACAAAAAGAAGAATAGCCCTTTCTATTAATTAATAAAACAAAGTGAAAGGTAACTTGAAAAAAAAAGATTTTACGTAGCAAAGTATTCACTGAAATGAAATATATCTAGATTCTGTACATGCTCGAAATTTGTAATCACTCGAAACTGTTGGTCTATATCAAATTAAAAGCTACGAATTGACTTTTTCGTTAGGGTTAACGTAAGTATGCCCGCACTCTCGCCGACCATGACCACGGGCACCATTGTCAAGTGGTTGAAGAAGGAAGGAGATGAAATATCGCCCGGTGACGCTCTTGCCGACATACAGACCGACAAAGCTGTTATGACTTTCGAAATGGATGAGGAAGCGATTCTGGCAAAGATTCTCGTAAGAAATTATCATATTTTGACATTCACTCATGTACTATTTTTAAGGATATAATATTTTTGCATTTAATTCCGATTCATAATGATAAAGACGTATTTTCGCGCCTTATTACTTGAAAGCACTGATTGATTATCGAAGTGCTATTATCGTTTTGTTATATTTTCAAGTTAAAAGAAGGATCTCAGGTCGAAGTAGGACAATTAATCGCTTTAACCATGGAGAAAGGAAGTGATTGGAAGACTGCCGTTGTTCCAACGATCGTTCCGGAAGCTGCGGCCGCACCGAGTCCAGCGAAACCAGGAGCTTCGCCAGCGGCTCCCTCGGCACCAGCGGATCTTTCTGCAGGATCGAAACCTCCCCCTCCAAGTGGACAGTAAGTTTTGAAAAAACCTTGCAAATTGCCTTTTCATTTTGCATCCTCATAGAGGAACTTTTATTTACATTTAAATATTTTTTGTAGTTGAGATTTTCATATCAGGACACTCAGAATCCTCTCCAAAATATCGTCAAATGGGCTTCGAAATTTCAATTATCGGTAACTCGAGAATCGTTTAACCGATTGAGCTAAAATTTGGTACACACAAGAGAAACAGCAGTCCATTTTGACTCAAGTATTTTTTTTCGAAATGTACCCGGAAATTTTCGTTTTATAGCTTTTTGAATTTTTTCCGAAAAAGTACTTGACCCGCGCTCTAGCTTTTGTAAAAATAGCGATATTTTGCCAAATCATTCTTCATACGTGAAGATACTGTTAATGTTGTTTTATATTAAATTTGACCGAAATCGGAAAAGCAGTTCGTTCGGGTTTGATGGAGCTTAGAACTTTTCACAAAAATTCACGTTTTTGTCTTAAGGAGCCTGAGACACTTAAAAAAAGTCATAAAAAAGGAAATTCTCCAAATAATAGCCTATTTAGCTATAATAGGTATTAAATTTTCTCATAATTTGTTATGGAGTTGACATTTTTCAGGATGTTTATGATACGTTGAATCATATTCAGTACATTTTTTTGTAAGAAAAGTAGACCCTAAAGACAGAACAAAAATAGAAACTGTTTTTTCTTCAGTTCATTGCTGTAGAATAACTATTCTATGTATTTTATTGGAAAGAGCGCTACTTTCTGGTTAAAAAAAACTGTTCAAATTTATTTCTGGTTTATTGACACCGAAGATATACACAAATAAAGATACGGACATTTTTTTCTTGATATTATTTGCTTACGGCTCAACAGAAACAAGATATTATTTGCGGTCCATAACTGTGTAGAAGTTTTTTTTTTCCTTACCCGGAGAAATTATTCCATTCTTTCTACTATAGTCATCAACATTCATTGAATTTTCATATACTTATAATTTTGACGTGACTGCAAATACTGCAATCACGTGAAATGTTTCGTTTCTCGAGCGCTTTGTAACTTATGGTACTAATGAATTGTTATAAAATTCAGTATAGTGATACAACTAGACAAGTAATTTTTTTTCACACTTTCGACAATAAAATTTCTTTCGTCTGGCAGAGTTTACGGTTTGGCGGTAAAGCGACTTCTTGAAGAGTACGGTTTAAGTTCAGGCTCGGTTAAAGGAACGGGACGACCGAATCGGCTTCTAAAAGGCGATGTTTTGGCGCATATACAGGCGAATAACGTACAAAAAGTCACTCTCAAAGCCGGTGAGTTAACATCTCGAGGAAAAAAAAACAATTTGGGCGGAGGTCAAAATAGCAAACGTCTGAATTTAGAATGGCGCCAGTAAGGTGACAATATTTCGAGCACTATGTTTCTTTTCTTAGATTCACCCCAAATTTTTCGGCGCTCCAAATACTGTCGCACTAATGGCCATAATTATAAAATTGGCTATTTGAGACATTCGCTATTTCGATCGTTCGCTATTTCAACGACCCATCTGATTGAAATGGAATAAAAATAGCGAATGGCTAGAATAGCGACGTTCATAATGACGGTCACTCTAGATTGAAACGTTGAATAATTTGAAATTCGCTATTTTAGCGATTTGCTATTTTAACCCAACCCAACTAATTGAAAATCGAATCAATTGGATTTTATCTTCGTAACGAGTAATGTAATTGTTTGTTAAGCAGCATCGCCATCCGCTGCAGCTGGTGCGGCTCCTACTCAGATCAGAGGCCCCACAATAATTAACAAAAAAGGACCCTCCACTTACAGAGATGTTGAAGTTTCAAATATTCGTGCTGTGATTGCTAAGCGACTTGGAGAATCGAAGGTACAAAGCATTCTTATCATTTATTTATTTTACACTATTTATGGAAATTACACTATTACACCTTTCATGTCATCAGAAAAAATTTGATGATCATTTTTCCTCTAAGTGTCTATGAATTGTCTTTGAGAAAAATTACGACTTGAAATTTATGTTTCGAACGCATATGAAATTTACAATACGTCGTGCGAACAAAAACTTGCTCCCAAGATTTTTTAATTTTATAGAAAATTTTTTTAGCAGTGCAGATCGATCAGTTGGTAACCAAAAAATTGCACCCATAGAAAAGATTCAGTGGATTTTAGTAAAATTCATTTGAAATAAGTAATTTTCTTTTTTGTCCAAGAGCCTATTAGAATGTTATTTTGAAATGAGTATATATCTGTTTATTCAAATGTCCAAATGCGCATTTATCAACTGATTTTTATACACTAACGGTATGTTTAATGAAGTATTATAAATATTAGTTTTTCAGCAATATCTACCTCGAATATAACTAAAATCATTTACTTTTAATGGGTATCTTAGCTGAGATTTAATTAATATTTTCGTCCCTCAAATGAAAATGTCTTTCATTCGAATAAACACAATTCTAATACTGTTTAGTTAGAGCTCGTGAATCATTTCTCTAGATGTGGGTGACGAAAACAAGTACATAGTTTTTTAGACGAACCGAAAAATTGGTCAACATAATTATTTCAGTCGCTTGGAGCGTAAAGTTTAGCAATGCAAGTTAGTTAGGACAACCAATTATTTCTTTCTATCTTGCTTTTCGGTCGGGTCCTCATATTTAGTCATGTGTTATTGACAATGTCCTTAATTTCAGTGGTTTTTTTTTTTTTTTATCAGACTAATTGAAACTAATGTAAATGGCTAATCGATCGATATTAACATATTTCGTTGAATAACTTCTTAATGATATGGTGAAATAAATTTTGAGTCTATGCTTTTCCTGTTTTAGAGCGTTATTCCGCATTCTTACGCAACTGTAGATATAAATATTGACAAATTAACGGAAGTGCGCAGCAAACTTAAAGCCGATGGAATTTCGGTATCGGTAAACGATTTCATTACCAAAGCTGTATCTCACGCACTTCTCGAGTGTCCGGACGTAAATGCATTATACAAGGACGGTCAGGTAAGTTTTTCTTCTTTTTCATTTGAAGATTTTTCTCACTTGAGAATTAATGCTTCATAAGATCGTCCGTTCGCGGTAACTAGTGAAAATCCGATCCCCTATAAGATTATTCAAAATGAAGGTATCACAGTATCACGATAAAAATAAAATAGTACCTAATAGTATTAGAGAAATAAAAGTTTTTACAGTGCATGTAGTTTTGTGATACGAGCCGATGGCGAAAAGTACAATCACTCGAGTTGAAATAGTATATTGCGTGCATCGTACAGTTCGTGAAGTAGGTCATTTTCGTACCATTTGCGCATACAATTTTCTCTTATACCTGTGCGTGAAGCGATTTTTTCTTTCCCAAAGGAGTGCCTAACTCACACGGAATCCGTGAAATGTCACTTTACGGACGACATCCGTAGAGTTACATTTCCCGCATGACCCGCATTCAGTGTACCCAGCAAGTTCGGAAAACGAGCACTTTACGCAACGTGTAAACCCCTCAAAAGACGATCTTTACTCAAGCCATTGCCAAATGTACATTAAGGAGGTTCGAGCGTTCCACAAAATAGTAAAATCAGTGCCGATTCTTGTAAATCGTCTATACAATGCACTATACAACTGACTATACTTAATGGTGCTTTGTATGAAAATCAATATCCTTAATAACACCAATTTCAATGGATTTACAACAACAAGAAAATAACTGGTTCGATAACTGGTAACTGGTTAATCTGTATTTTTGGCTCGATTGTTATTGTCACAGCTCATTCTCTTCCTTGAAAGACGCTCTACGAATTCACCATTTACATATTTGATACTATTCTCCATTGAAAAATGACAGTCATTTGTTTGCCAATCAATAGAATTTCTAGGCGGTGAATGTAGGTGGTAGAGAATGCGTAAAGCATTCCTCACCGAAGATAATAAGGCGCAATACATGACAAACAAACAAGAAACACGGATCACCAACCATTATAATAAATTGATGCATAAATTGTGTAAATTAAATAATAAATTTAGCACTCTTTTGACTAGTGTTGAGGGCTCCAACCTCCTTAAATGTTGGCGTGCATTTAATATGTACGTTCACCATTGAGCTACTTAACGATATGCTGGAGCACATCGTTATTAATAATCTGTTTGTTGCCTAGGAACTAGTAACGGAAATCGCTAATGTCCGTGGCAATGAACCACGATTTTAACGATTTTTTAATAATTGAAGGCAATTCGCATGCACAACGTCGACGTCTCTGTGGCGGTATCAACGCCAACCGGTCTTATTACACCAATAGTGTTCAGCAGTTCAACCAAGAGTCTCACGGAAATTTCAAAAAATATTCGGGAGCTCGCTGGGAAAGCGCGCGACGGAACTCTCAAACCTAATGAATTCCAGGGCGGCACATTTACGTAATCATTTCCGAAATTCATTTCTATCACTATCTCTATGAATTAATACTTTATTGCATTTTCACTTTTCGTTTTTTTTCCTTTTTTTCAGAATTTCAAACTTGGGAATGTTTGGCATTAAAGAATTTTCCGCCATTATTAATCCTCCACAAACGGCGATTCTGGCTGTAGGAGGAGGGCGGCAAGTCCTGGGTAAGCAACATTCCCACAACAATGTAAAGCGTCACACATTTTTAACTTGTAATTCTAACTCACTCTTTTTCTTCTCATTTCCACTTGTTTTTCCGCTTTCAATATCACATTTTTCCGAATTTTCACAACTCAAACTTGAGTCGATGATGACACAATAATCATATGATGTGTGCAAAAGATAGGCGTGTGGTAATTATCTTTAGAGGCGATCTGTATATAATCTGTACATTACACGGTACGTCAGTGAGCCAAATTTTCGAATTTTTCATCGAAATTAATCAATTTTTGCTTCTTCATGGAGCAAAAAGCCAAAGTCGAAGCTAATTTAAATTCATTGTCTCAAAATTCTATAAAATCCGAAGCGTTTTGTCGATCTCAGAAGTTTATAACTTTAAAACGTTATATAATGCACACACAACAACACGTTTCTAAACCAGTTTTCTCGATGTTTTCGACAATTCTGGGTATTCTGATATAAAAGTCACGAAAAAATTTTTATTCATGAAACACACAGCAAGGAAAGGAAAAATATTGTCTGGGTTTTGGTTTTCATTGTGCACAAAAAATTGTTGAATAATTAAAAAAATAATTTCTAATGCTCGCAATAACTGTGATTTTTTTCGAAATGAGAACGGAAAAAAAAAATTTTCTACCATCTATTCTCGCAGAAATATCGTCGAAAGAAGTATCGTGGAAGAATGCTTGAGATGCGGTAAACAGTGTCTGATAAATTTTTGCCGGTGCAAAAGAGATACTCTTTTGCAAGCTTAAACACATGTGAAGTGAAACAAAAAAAAGTTTCTTTATCGTGCACATGTCTTATTTAATTATGCAAAGACATCACTGAGTTATGATTGGTTTTTTTTTCAGACGCATCCCTGCAGAAGAGCACTCGACTGAGCGCAACTTTGTCTTACGACAGGCGGGCAATAGACGAAGATCAAGCGGCCGATTTTCTCGCCGTTTTACAGGCCATGCTGGAAGATCCAACTTTTCTCGCAGTTGGTCGAGCTCAAGCCCTTCGACACAGACGCGAATGAGCCTAGGTAACGAGTCTATTATTCACTTGATTTGGCATTCGCTTTTCGAAATTGAAAAAAAACACACACACATTTTAATGTCATCGACTACCATCAGAAACATATTTGTAACATATTAACAATTAACGGCCAAAGTCGGTAAGAAAATCCACTCCAGCATTTAGCATCCCTTAAAGTGATGTCTCACTGCTCGTTCGTCAAGAAAAACTGTAAATCGTTGTTCTTGGCCACAATAGATGTTTCAGGCAAAGAATGCGGCAAGTGCTGACTGCTTCTTATAGTACTCTGCAGTCCGTACTCGTCGACTTTCATTTGAAAAATCAACCGTGGCGACGAATAACACTTCGGGGAGCTCTTACACCTGTAGGCAATAGGTCGCACATCGTCTTAAGGCTGATGAAAAAAATGTGGGTTTCTGATTTTACCGTTGTATTGTTTTTTTTTTTTTTTTTTTTCAGTTAGCGCGCTTGCCGTAAATACATTCACCGCCAAGCAGTTTATTAGGAAGCTGTAAAGTGTTGGCAAAAAAAACGTCTCGTCCGAAGGTAACTCATAAACCGTATGATTATGAGATTATGCTCGTCGCACTTGGATTCTCTAGAAACATAAATGTCTGGAACGTCATGAAAGACAAGATATATCGGGACGTACTGAAAATCGATGTCCTGGAGATGAGCAATGTTTCATCAACATTTGCGAAATAGGCGAAAAATCATATAATCATTATTAATATGGTAATCGAGTGCGGCACTGAATGCAGAAGCATGACGAGGAGATGGTGACTCAACGATAAATGTATGTTAGCCACCAGCACTCTTGTTCATTTCAGTGACTTTTACCCCACGAAGCGGTACGATGTGTAGGTTCTATTGTACAGAGAAAATCCGAATGCTAGATGATGCAATTGATTTTCGTTAAAATTGTTAAAATATATCCATTAGGTCGATCTTGTAAATAAAATATTTATTCGAAAAATGCAAGTTCATTGACTAAATGAACCTAAATACTTGTCAATTTTATTTCCGATTCTCTTTTCTAGCGTTGGACAGTTCTTTTCACTGGGTAGAGGCAAAATAGGCCTCAGTCACACTCATAATAATACAAAATAAGGCTGTAGTACGGTATTCGTACTAAGAAAGATGGCTGTTTGTCTAACGTGACCGTTTTATTTGGAAAAGTAAAAAACATCTGTTTACGGAAAAATAGAATATCTTGGATACGATGCACAGAATTAAAGGTTATTGTTCGAGCTACCAAATGCTGCTACGCCGTACATTAGCGCTGTTGATCGTGTACAAAACAAAATGATATTACAACCAACCAAAAGACACATTGTTTACGTGTTGTTGACGGTTAAGCCCCTTCTGAAAAAAATCCTACAATGCTCTCCTTTCACAAGAGTTATTATTTTAGGTCTGGATGTTCTTAGAGTGGGAAGTAAAAAAAAATCTTTTTACTTTTTCATAGAGGAAGCTTGGTTTTCGTGAAATTTACTTTTCGAGATTTTCATGTCAATCCACTCCGAACGGTCCAAGGCGTCGAGAAAAGTGATTTAAGAAAAATACATAAAGACGTATTTGTATGTGTGTGTGCGTATGTTAGACGCTCGAAAAATTTAAATCACTACAACACGGGATCGCTTCGAGATATCGAGCTAAATATTTCACCATCGATAGAGAGCTATCGATCCTCACATATTAAATTTACTTTTCACTAATTATATTAATGTCGACTCCCTATAGGGAATTTTACAAAATTCACACGCAAACATTTTTCAAACTCCATTTTTGGACACGCACAGTCCAATAAAACATGATTATATAACGAGATTTTGAGGATAGGGAACGATTGATGAACTCGTAAAAATGAATTGCCAATTGCATGTGAAAATATTTTTATTCCCAATCGTACATAAAAGGTTCGCGTGGACATTAAAACATCTTGCGCCTCTTCTTAAATTGTCAACGATTAGCGATCAATAGATCACAACAACTCACTCTGTACAAATTGGCGGTGTCTTTTATCTACGCTATTTTTTCAATAAATATAATTAAGAGATTCCATCTCCTGCGATGGGCACCAGTTTCCAACGTATTACGTTATGATAAAGATATCCGAAGGCATTATTTACAATGAATAGGAAGTCGATAGCACCAAAGAACCATTTCTGAGTGGACGAATGGTCCGCGTGCACGAGTTGACGTTTCAGGACATAATAATTACGAATATCCAAGATACGAAACTTTTCATAAAAAATTCATTGGACAATATCTCACTGGTTAAAATACAATAATAGACCGAAGAATAACAGAATGATAGAAAAAAAAAAAAATGTACAATATTTGCAACTATTGCCGAAATATTGGTCGAGTATTAGAGAACTTAAAGTAAAATGGTGCTATAAATAGCTTCGAAATCGTGTAAGAACTGTACTCTCATATCACGAATCAGTATCTTGAGATTATTAGATAAAATATATATATATACACATTACATTTTGATTCTTTCTTTAGAGACATGAGTGCAAAGCGAACGAATCCAAGTGACGTAAAATTTTCTGGTAATGTTGACATCGTATTGGTCCCAGATTCTCAATAAATAAAAATATCGATTGGATTAGTTGCTGAAGAATATTATTATAGTTATAGAATGATTTTATTTACAACGCCACGTTGAGAAAGCACCCCATAGACAGACTAGACGCTCAAGCGATTTCGTTCGCACATTCTAATATATTGATAATTGCGATTCTCGTTTTTTGCTTCCAATATATTTATCGGCACATAAACTGCATTAAATAATCATTTTCAAAAAATAATCTGGTTTAAGTAAATAAAAAAGAAAACGGTTAATCCAAAAATTTCGTACAATTAATCGAAATATTTTAGAAATTTCCATAATTATGAGGTTTTATTGAAATGTCTACAAATCCTAAAATTCGCTCAGAATTCCTTTTCCTTTAAATTCTTCAAAATTCTAGAATATATTGAGAATCACTGAAAGTCTATGGGAATCTCCTGAAATTTCCAAGAACTTGACAAAATTCTCATGAATTTCTTGAAATAATCCATAATTTTTCAAAAATATTTATAATTTTTTTAAATTAACCATAAACTCATCGGAATACCGGAAATCTACTGAAAAGATGACAATTTATGGAGGTTTCCTTTTTTATTTTATTGGCTTCGCGGGGCGGACCTTCATTCGCGGCCAGCTTCATTTTGGACAGCCAGCGTTCGAAGCGGCGAAATTGTGCAACAGTGCATAGACTTGCGTACAGTAATACGTGCTAGCGTACGTTAATCAACGTTATTCGTTATATATTTTTCAAAAATAAATCAACGTTATGAGTGCGCTAAAACATAAGGCATAAGTCAATCCTGTGTTGCGTCTTAAATTGTAATGATACTGGGCGTTAAATTTTACCGTATCTTTACAGCAACTGTACAAGAGTTGGAATGGAAAAAGCGCGATGACTAGATTTTACAAGTTAAACAAAAAAAGTAAGTGAACAATAACGATGGTCAAATGATAATTGTTAATAGTTACTTCAAGTAATGCAGCAACCTGACAGTATCACTCGAATCGACTACAGGAAGATTCATAGAATCTCTTGGAAAAATTTAATTTGTGGTGATGACGACTACATTTCTACTTTCAAATTGTTATAATCATAAACACTGACGCAATAAAGTGCAGACGCAAAGTGAGAGGATGACAATTTACGTGCACTTTTTACAAAATAAATCAAATAAGAAAAAAGCTATTGACATAATGAAAAAAATGTTCAAGTAAATTAAATATCCTATTATTCGTTTGTAATAATTTCTCAGAGTTATTCATTTATTATAATCGGAAAATCTGCTTTAAGAAATATTCTACCATGAGTATCAATGCTTTGTGTCTATAGATCGTTTCCAAAGTGCACCGCAAGCGGCGCTGGCATTTTACTAAGCAAAAGCAATCGGCAATAAAGAAATGGGAAGTAAAAAGAGATAATAGGGTTAAACATTAAATCGGTAATTCTCAAGACAAGTGCGAAATCATTTCATCAAAGGTTCTCATCCCGATGCTGGTCGTCATTTGGCCAATGTTATCGAATAGCGTCGAAGCCTCAAGATTTTCCGGTAATTTAACAAGAAACTGAGCGCATCTAACAAAATCCATTGTTAACAGTTGCTCCTGATACATTCGAAGGATTCCAAGCGCGGTGCGAAACAAAAATTCATCACCGTCCCTGATAAAAAGGTCCCAAACTCGACAGGCGATATCCAGCGGCATGGCTTTCGCATAAATCGTGTACAGCCAATCGAGAAGATACAAATCGGGAGTTAGGCCGCATGCGCAGAAATGCAAATGCACTTTGGGGATCTTCTGCGCAAGCGCACTAGCGAAAACCTTATAATAAACGTTCATCTTGTTTTGATTCAAGGTAAAGGCAGCCCGATAACACGGACCATCGAGGAGATTAGCGAAGCATGTGAAGGCGTTGTTTGGCTCCATATTGAGCGTTAGAATAGCTCCGATAAAGCTCATACCTTGGACATAACCGACATCAGATCTATAAACGGTATACGCCGCTAAAAGGCCCTGCAACGCTTCGAAAAGCGGTCCCCCCTCTTGAAAAACTCCTAAATTCGGAAAAGTCCGAGATACGTCCAATTTGATAGCCGCTAGAGATTCATTATTTACCGAATTATCGATAATTCGTTTCAAACAAAGATCGTACTCGTTTGGCCCGATATTCAGATGATTCGACATCGCTAATTTCCAAACTTTGCCTCGAATGCTCGAGGGCAATCCGCACCACCACAAATCTCTCACTCTCTTGGTATTTCTCAGAGTCTCGAAATTCGGCAATATTTCTGTGTACCATAAACCAGAGTCTATCGAAAGTCTTTCCTCTCTCTTCAATTGCTCCTCGCGCGCTTGTTGACGCGCTATCTCATCGCGTTTTTCTCGTTTTCTCGCCTCTTCGAGAATCCTGTGATACTCTTTACGATGATAACGCTCTTCCGACAGACTTTTAACCGGTAAATTTGGAGGTCGTTCATGTTGAATCAGCGCAAGAGTGCCGCCGATTTTTTCGATCCGCCGTGGCGAACTTTTCGTCCATGTTTTTCCGGTCCATGGCAATAAAGCCTTGAAAAATCCGACCGAAAGTTGCTCACGATTGTTCGATTCGCTGTCCGTCGTTCGAGAAACCTCAGAATCCTCGCTACTTCCGCCGATTGAAAATTCACTTGCCGACGATACACTGCTATCCGATGAGTGCAAATGAGTGCTCAACTTTGAACTTTTGCTCTCGTCCGAGTCGTTTGAGTATTGAGTGCTTATCGATTTTCCGTCGTTGACGTCGTTTTGGAGCGACAATCCCTCGTCCGAGAGCAATAACGAATCCATTCCCAATTTTACTTGCTATTTTCATAAGATCCGTTGATATTTCTTCACAGCTTGAGTATAATCGATTGCAACGATCACGAGACTTCATCGTTACAAACTCGACCAATGAAAATTCAATTTTTCCTCAGATTCTGTGGCACTTTTTGGAGACACATCTTCTCGTGCAATCTTGAAGCATTTTCTAGGTAAAATATCAAACAAACTCGATATTAGTAATTGAAAATACTCGTTGTTTTCTTTCTCAGACGAAAATAACAGAAGCACGATGAATTTCTCTAGATTCCATCGCTTTTTCTTTATCCCAAATCTTTCATAGCTTTTTCTTTTACTCTATAATTTTCAGTGCCGATACCGAGTTAACATCATTACAGATTAATATAGATTTTTTGTCACTTTCCGTTGAAATTGAAAATAACCGCGCAGTCTGTTTGTAATGAGTATTTGCTCATTGCTGAATTACATGATTGCGCATACTTAACATTTAGCGGTGACAAATGTACATGTTTTGTACATTCGATAATTGATATGCCGCAGTAATTAATATTCACAGACATTAATCATGGTATCAATATTTGCAGCATTTGGTTCAAGGCAACTTTCTCTTATCTTCGGTAAGTAGCACGGCAAAATTGTGGCTGTGGATTCCAGATTTTGCCAGTTTTTCTGAATTGCAAAGAGATTGCACGGTGAATTTTTCTATGCGTCACAGAGTTTATCTTATTTCAGCGAATTTTCATTATGCGATACTCGCGAGAAACTTTAACGCTGATTTTCTCCGCGTTATACATTCCATGAACGAAGGTTATGTTGCCCTTAGATATTATTCCTTGTTTGTCTTGTTAATGAGACGATAATCGCGAATTTCCTCACGTTTCCAAAATTCACGGAATTTTCTACGTAATTAACAGCGATTAACACTATTATTTATCCATTTTTGTTCACTGGTATTCATCGTATTGACGTCGCGATGCGTCAGCTGACAGCTGACTGAAGCAATGACTTTTCGTCTGCAATCGCGGCCGCGCGTCATGTCGAAGACAGTCCTTCTTTTTCCGAGAGTCGCATGTTGCGCATGCTGCTATCTATTTTCTATCTCTATCGGAATTTCAAAGCGGGTCGTTCAAAGTCTTTGTACTAGGAGCAGAATAATTTTACATATTGGACACACCCCCACCTTCGACCAGAATTTCACTTTGATCTTTCCGATTTGCGGCTCGTAATTTTCTCTATGCTCAGTTGGACCCTCAAATGTACCATTTTTTCTTCTGTTTCTATGGCAATTTTCTTTTAATATCTTTCCTAAGTAACACATATCGAATGGCGTAATTTAAAAATTTGAAAACATCCTGAAAAATACTTTGTTCAATATATCAAAATTTTCTAGCTTGAAGCCAAAGTAGGCGCACGATTTATCTTCTTATAGTTCTCAAGCTTTTTGTTATTCAAAAAATCATTGAGGAATAATAAAAAAATGAATCTACTACAGGCAATTATCAACTTTGTGTCAAACCGGATTTTCCAGAATTTTTTCAGTTTTTTAGTTGTTTTTTTTTTCAGTTTTCTTTTCCGAACGATGCACATTTAATAAAAAAATGTCTTAAAATCTTTTTCTAAATGACATATTGAATGCCATAATTTAGAAATTGCAAAACTTCCTGAAAAATCCTCTGTTGAATATAACATTTTTCTAGCTTTTATTTAAAAAAATTATTAAAAGATTAGCAAAATCAAAAGGACGACTTGTTGGTATTAAAATTTCTGTATAAATACAGAAATTTTCCTTTTAACAGATTTTAGACCCGGACGACGTGAGTTTTAGCTCTTTAACGTTGAAAGACATCGTCGGTTACTATTCTGCGGTATTACTCGTTCTTCGTTTGAATTCTCGCGCCGATAATCGACTGAAAGCGTTACAGAGTAGTAGGAGTGGAACCATCTACTACTCTTTGACAAACTATAATATTAATATTGCAGTCGCCTAAAATTAATTACCAAGTGTTGGAAAGATAAAAATCGCACTACCACAAGTAGACAAGGAGGAGTTTGTTTCTACCGCAGCCGGTACCGTAGGGAATACGGGGTTTTTTTTCACTGAACAAGGACATGTTGCTTGTGATAGATCTTTACGATTGAAAGCGCGAGGACAAGTGGGAGGGAAGATTGCCTCCTTCTCTGGTAATGGAACGACGCGCTGATCGCTTCGCGAAGAGTACAGTGTACAGCAGAACCGACTCAAGTTCGTCCAGTCGTCGTTCGTCAGCTAACCGAGCTTTATCGAATACAGAAGACATACAGAGCCTCCGCCGTTTCCTTCACCATGACCAACATCCACGGAGTTATAAACTTTGGCGCAGGCCCCGCGAAATTGCCACAAGAGGTACGGACATGAATATTTCTTTGTAAAATCCATCATTAATCCTGTTGACAGTGGAATAATTCGGAAAACGATAATAGCGCCCCGAGCAGAGAATTTCATAATAATAATCATCACAACTCTGTTCGTAAATATCTGAAACCATTAACGAAAACTGATAAAAGTGCAGCTAATTATAATTAAAAATATATGGAAAATTTTTGTTTTCCTAAAAAGTAATTGATATTGTATGTTTAAAAATATTCCGGATCAATTCGACTTGCAAATTAACATAAAAGCCGATCGAGTTTCGGGCATCTGATATTTCAAGTTATTTTTATTGCACTCGTCTAAAATATCGCTCAATGTACATAGTAGGATTACAAAGACCCCCCGCAAACTCCGATAAAGCACGTGAGGAAAATCCCAAAGACGCGAGTTAATATTATTCTATTTGTTATCATGTTTTCACGATAGTACGTCTTATCGAATGATAAGACGTGTTGGGCCGTACGTAAGAGATTATTTTCCTTCCGCGTGACACGAATTGCTCAACATTTAACCACCAATGAGAAGAGTTTGAATTTGTATAATGATCGATTGATCAATATTTTCGATCCATGCGTGGGGTCTACGGGTTTAAAAAAAAATAATAGACTTGCAAAGGCAAGCGCATGTTCGTGGCAAAGTCAACATGAATTAGCATCGAAGAGACACTGAATTGGGTGGAAATGCGCGCGGACAGGCCGCTGACCAAGTGCAACACGCGAGACTATCGCAGGTCAAACCGGTTCGTTGATCCTAATGAATCAATTGACGAGCATTGTTTTTTTTTCTCTAGGTGCTGAAGGACGTTCAGCAAGAATTCCTCAACTACGCTGGCACCAAGCTCAGCATCGTCGAGCTAAGCCATCGATCCGCCGATTTCGCTAAAGTCAACGACGATGCACAGGCCAACTTACGGAAATTACTGTGAGTTTGCGAGGCGCTCGAGCTCAAATTCACCGCTAGCTCCTGCAACTTACAAACCTGTTACACTTTGTTTTTTTAGCAACATTCCAAGCAACTACAAAGTTCTGTTCATGCAAGGAGGCGGAACTGGTATGTTTGCCGCTGTTCCGCTCAATCTTATAGGCAAGACTGGCATTGCCGATTACATCGTAACAGGTACGTTTATTAAGGAGTGTAATTTTAACTATTAAGGAGGTTTAAGCGCTTCGTACTAGTCAAAAGAGTGTTTAATTTATTATACAATTTGGACAAACTTTTATGCATTCATTGATTATAATGGATGGTGATTCTCATAGATGCATATGTCTTTCACTTGGACAAAATTTAATTGCACTCCATCTCCACAAATATTAACGGGTTTACGGTAAATTTTGAAAAGGCACATGTTCGTTCAGTTTTTTTTCTAAGAATAATCCGTATTTCTTGTTTGATTTTCATGTATCATGGCCGCCATTCCATTCGTTGAAAGATGCTTTACGTATTGAAAAAGAAATATATACAAAAATATATCTGACATATAGAATTTTTCGGATGTTGATATAACAAAAGTATTTTTTTCATTTATTGTACATGTATCCCAGATATATTTTTCGCTCGCGTATATTTCGTATTGAGCAATCGACCCCTATTACGACCTCGATTTGACCTTGACCTCTCTGATTTCGCCCGTAATTTTTTGTAGGCTTAATTGGGCCTCCAAATGCTGCAAACTTATTTTTCCATGACAACTTTTGTAAAAATATATATTTTGGAAGTGACATATCGAGTGCCATGATTTTAAAATCTGAAAAAAAAAACTCTGAAAACACTAGTAATGAACAAGATTGTAAAGTCCATCTTTCTTTTAAATAGATAAATGAACACCGCTGTTATCTTGCGCCATTGTGAGTTATTCTGCTAAGACTGAATTTTTAAAATTGTTTCCAGGTTCGTGGTCGGCCAAGGCTGCGAAGGAAGCTGAAAAATATGGGAAAATTAATCTCGTTGTACCGAAAACGAACAAGTATACCGATATCCCGGATAGTTCGAGCTGGAAACTTGATCCCAATGCCTCTTATGTGTACTACTGCGCTAATGAGACAGTTCACGGTATTGATAATCTATTTATCTTTTTATAAGATCATTTTCATCCGAACTACATAGAGATTATTACAGGAATCGAATTCGATTTTATACCGGAGACGAATGGTGTTCCTTTGGTAGCAGACATGTCCTCGAACTTCCTATCCCGGCCTTTCGACATCTCCAAGGTAATTAATTCTGCTTGTGTTACAAAAAATAGCTGTACATTTTTTCCAAAATTATCAAAATAACGGAGAATTTATTTATCCAGTTTGCGGTTGTATACGCTGGAGCTCAAAAGAACGTCGGGCCGTCTGGTGTTGCGATCGTTATCGTCCGCGATGACATTCTTGGCAATGCTATGAAAATCTGCCCTACGGTTTTGGATTTCACAGTCATGGCCAAAGACAATTCGCTTCACAACACACCGCCAACCTTCCAGTGAGTATTTTCCCATCTTAAGGTGTTTCTCTTGCTTCGTCATACTAAATTTATTCAATCGAAAAAAGCTCCCGCAGCGTGTGTGTGTTTGTTAAAATCATTTTGCATCCTCATAGAGAAGCTTTGTTTTCGTGAATTTTTTTTTTTTTTTCGAGTTATTCACGTCATGACACATAAAATGGCCCAAAACGTTGAGAGAAGTGATTATTAAAAAATGTGTGTGCGTGTGTGTGTTGGGGGGGACATTCCATAGCGATTCGAACTGCTTCAGAGCCTCGATAAGTGTAAATTATCTGTAAAATAATTAGGAAGAATTAGTTGCAATTGATTTGAATTAGCACGAAAACATGAATTTTTCTAAAATTCAGTATTCTATGAAATTTGAACCGCGTTCAGCCCAAACTTAATACCGATCGTAATTTTTCTTTACTTTATTCGTTTAGAGATTATGAGCTAAAAAAATTGCGGCAGCTATAGAACATATAGATTTTTTACGAAAAATTTCAAGTCTCATGAAATCTAAAAAAAAAAATGTTTCAATTCTCTGGTAAGTTTGTACATAGGAAGAAGGATGAAGCGGTTTGAATATTGCAATCCTGCCGCACACATTAATACATTTATCTGGACTCTCACGATGTTTTGGATAATTTTTAGTAATCTGACATTAAATTCCGAGCGAGTTTTTACTTTACGAAAACGAAACTCCCTCTATGAGTAAGCAAAGAAATTGGAGGTGTTTCAGATTTAATAAATCAATTTTTAAAATTCACATTCATTTTTAGAATCCACAAATGGATAATTTTGTTAAATTCAAGAAGGCTAATATCTTAAATGAAAATATAAACTTGACCGAAATATCTGTTATCTGGTCGGAATGAAAAATCTAGTAACCGCAATTGCGCAAGAAACCGCTCATATTACGGCGATACACTTATGCGCCCATTGGCTGATGGAGCAATATGTAGAATAAATAAACTATATATATATGTATATATGGCAATTGTGGTAACGCGATTATTTGCTCTACTTGCAGAATATACGTCGTCGGGCGTGTTTTCAAGTGGATTGAAGCTAATGGCGGTGTCGAAGGTATGGAGAAACTAGCGATTACAAAGAGCAAAATGATCTACGGAGTCATGGATGAATGTAAGGGATTCTACACTTGTCCGGTGAATCCAAGAGCTCGTAGCCGCATGAACGTACCTTTTCGAATCGGCGACAACGATGAGGAACTCGAGAAAAAGTTTCTTACAGGAGCTGTAGCTCGCGGAATGCTTCAGCTTAAAGGCCACAGGTAAATCATTAACTAATTCGAGGAATTGCACAAAATCCAAGTTCTTTTTCATTGTCCCTTGTTTTCATGGTTTATCTAATATTATGATGGAAAAAAACATAATTATATCTAAAAAGAAATAACAAGATTGCTCCCTTATTTTTTATTTAAATAATTAAACTATTTTTTTTTGGAAATACATGAGCAATACCGACTTTATACTTGACTCTTTTAAATCCGTTATTCTTTGATTTTAAGGTCCGTTGGTGGAATTCGAGCATCGATCTATAACGCAGTGAGCATAAAGGACGCTGAAACTTTGGCTGCTTACATGAGGCAATTCTACGAGGAAAACAGTCAATAAACAAATACGCGCGCCAGGAAACGTCCCTTCACTCCAAACAATTCTCTGTACATGCTTCCAGACCGTAAAATTATTACGTTACTCGTTATTATTATATTTTTATAAATAAATTAAGCAAGAAAAAATAGGAATAAGGTGTATATATTTAGTTAACAACCCTCGCAAGAACATTGTTTAAAAATATTTTTTGGATAGATTTTACTACACGTTAAAGAGATTTTTTGTTCTTGAAAGGACACATTTTTTTCAAACCTGAAAACCGTTATAATTCCACGGATATTTCTATTTCTGCTTAATGCACACAGAAGAAAAATATATGAGTGGAAAAGTCTTGGTTTTTGGTTTCGACTGTCACCAACGGACCGACCACGCGCGAAATCGGCGACGACGCGAGACGCGTAGGCCGCCGCGTCACTGGGCGTGCGCGCTTGATCGGCGGAGAGGGGGTAGCGGCTCGGCGGTTGTGCGAGGTGACTCGGGAGACGACTGAGTGCGACGACGCCAGTCAGCGGTCGGACGTGCCGGAGAGCGCACGCTGCGAGTCCGATGGTGTCTGCAAGCGAGCGCAAGCGAAAATAACATCCTAGTATATACTCCATGGGGAACTTGAAACGACTCCTATAAATTCCATGGCCAATTTGGTTCGACTCACTCTTAATTCCATGGCCAGCCTGAAACGGTTCCTTCAAAATTCCATGACCATTTTGGTAATTAAAAAAATTTCAAAAATTTCAAAAATGCTCGAACCTAAAGACTCCTTAGGTTCGGCTAACATTGTAACCCAAAGAGTCTTTAGGTTCTGCAAAAATGGTAACCTAAAGAACCAAAAGAACCTAAAGACTCTTTAGGTTCGCCGAAATTTGTAACTTAAAGAACCTAAAGAACCTAAAGAACCCAAAGAACCAAAAGAACCCAAAGAACCTGAAGAGTCTTTAGGTTCTGCGAAAATGGTAACCTAAAGAACCAAAAGAACCTAAAGACTCTTTAGGTTCGCCGAAATTTGTAACCTAAAGAACCTAAAGAACCCAAAGAACCAAAAGAACCAAAAGAACCAAAAGAACCCAAAGAACCTGAAGAGTCTTTAGGTTCTGCAAAAATTGTAACCTAAAGAACTTAAAGAACCAAAAGAACCTAAAGAGTCTTTAGGTTCGCCGAAATTTGTAACCTAAAGAACCCAAAGAACCTAAAGAGTCTTTAGGTTCTGCAAACATTGTAACCTAAAGAACCTAAAGAACCCAAAGAACCTAAAGAGTCTTCAGGTTCTGCAAACATTGTAACCTAAAGAACCAAAAAAACCCAAAGAACTTAAAGAGTCTTTAGGTTCTGCAACTATTGTAACCTAAAGAACCTAAAGAACCCAAAGAACCTAAAGAGTCTTTAGGTTCTGCGAAAATCGTAACCTAAAGAGTCTTTAGGTTCTGCGAAAATTGTAACCTAAAGAGTCTTTAGGTTCTGCAAACATTGTAACCTAAATAGTCTTTAGGTTCTGCAAACATTGTAACCTAAATAGTCAAAGAGTTCAAAAGTATTTAGGTTCGTCCAAAAGTGTAACCTGAAGAGTCTTTAGGTTCGGCAAAAATTGTAACCTAAAGAGTGTAAAAGTCTTTAGGTTCTTTAGGTTCTTTAGGTTCTTTAGGTTCTTTAGGTTCTTTAGGTTCTTTAGGTTCTTTAGGTTCTTTAGGTTCTTTAGGTTCTTTAGGTTCTTTAGGTTCTTTAGGTTCTTTAGGTTCTTTAGGTTCTTTAGGTTCTTTAGGTTCTTTAGGTTCTTTAGGTTCTTTAGGTTCTTTAGGTTCTTTAGGTTCTTTAGGTTCTTTAGGTTCTTTAGGTTCTTTAGGTTCTTTAGGTTCTTTAGGTTCTTTAGGTTCTTTAGGTTCTTTAGGTTCTTTAGGTTCTTTAGGTTCTTTAGGTTCTTTAGGTTCTTTAGGTTCTTTAGGTTCTTTAGGTTCTTTAGGTTCTTTAGGTTCTTTAGGTTCTTTAGGTTCTTTAGGTTCTTTAGGTTCTTTAGGTTCTTTAGGTTCTTTAGGTTCTTTAGGTTCTTTAGGTTCTTTAGGTTCTTT